>JAZGTL010000001.1:10895833-12149166 GCA_037349345.1 Oemleria cerasiformis | reverse complement strand
CCCAATTATGTGGTAAAACCAGACTCTGATATTAATTATTAAGAGCCCAATGGTAGAATTTCCCCAAAATTAGATTGAAGGGAGGGAAGTCCAATAGCTCTTTTAAGAGCCTCTAACATTTTATATTTTTCCAATGTGGGACAATTCGATCCTAACACGGTGGCATTTAGATTTTATTCTAGAGTGTGTACATACTCGGTTTTGACGAGATCAAAACAGCATAGTTCAAGAATAACCCCTCTAACATTTTCTATTTTTCCGGTATGGGACAATTGGGTCATATCACTGTTACATTTAGATTTTAATCAAAGAGTGGACGTAGACGAGATCAAAACAGCATAGTTCAAGAATTTGGGTCAGCTGAATTTGTTGGTTGGGAACAGATATTCAAATTTGGTTGCAGTTACATCTATTAGGATAAACAAATAAAATCACAAATTTTTTTAAGTGGAACTCTATTTTAGAAAGGAAAATGACCTCATTGGGATATTTTAAAAATAAAATATCCACAATAATCCATTTGTTCGTTACAGATTCTAAACCCCGCCCAACCGCCCCATCTACATGGTCGCAACCAGAGCTGTCGGACTCCGAAATGGCTCTGAATCCATGGCCGCACCTCCTCCAACTCCCACTCCATTCTTCATCCCACTCCTCCCAGCTCTTCTACCCCCAAGTCCGAAAGACCGAGGTCTCTCTCTTCTCTCCGATTTCGGTCAAGCTGTCCATCTCGGTCTCCCCGAGACCCAAGTGCTTCAGATCGGAGACTGAGGAGGACCGATCAAGCGAAACCGAAACCATATCCGATGATGAGACAAGAGATAACAACGACGTTAAAGCCAACAGCCAACCCCAAACGATGACGACGACGACGACTGGTGGTTCGTTTAGGGTGGCGACGTCGTCCGCTACCGATTCTCTGTCGCTTGGGATTCGCGAGCCTGTCTATGAGGTCTTTTAAAGCAAAATTCGTATTAGTATACACTGTTTAATTCATTAATCCACGTAATTAACAAATAATATTATTTGATTATTTTATAAGGTGGAAGAAGTGAAGGCTAATGGGACAATAGCTACCCGAAAAATAAACAGACGTCAACTATTGAAGATAAGTGGTGAGGCAAATTCATTTATCAATGGCGGCGGTTATTATTGAATGCGTAAAAAAGCTATGTTCTTTTGAACTTTTGATTGAAATTTATACTGCTAATAACATGATATGGATAATTTCTATTTCTGTTTCCGGGTTATGAGTGTTGATTTTCATCCTCAGGCCTTCGCCCTCGTGATATTCGGAGTGTTGATCCTTCATTGTTTCTAACAAATTCAATGCCTTCTTTGCTGGTATGATGCCAGCTTCCCTTTTGAGTATTTCATGCTAGTTCTTGGATGTTGTAATGCTTCGTCTCATATTCAAAACTTAACTGTATAAAAATTTAGTAAGTAGGGCAGCATATATCACATTATAACTTATTCCGTTTTTTCTTTCAAATGGCTGATATTGAATCATTCTTATGAGCTTCTTTCGGTCCATCTTCTAGGTCCGCGAGCATGCTATTTTGTTAAATCTAGGCTCATTACGTGCAATTGCAATGCAAGAGCGCGTCCTTATATTTGACTATAACCGGTGAGCTCTGTCTTTTGGATCAGAGTTAGTTATGCATTCATTGAGTTCTAGCTTCGGCTTATGCAGTTCAAAGCATAAGAACATCAAAAATTTGTTTCATGGGCAGTAAAGGAGGTAAAGCGTTTATAGAAGCATTGTTGCCTCGACTAAACCCCAAAAATATGAATGGAGGACCGACTATGCCATTTGAGCTCGAGGTTAGCATTCTGATCACCCTTTACTATTTTCATAATGACGAAGGAGATTAGATGCATGCAGTTTCCTGCCTGGATCCCTATTGCAGTTTAAGAATAACTCTTCTGTTTCTGATTTTAAGTTAATTTTCTCCTAAGTGTGTGTGTGGGCAGATATATATATATACCCTCTATCCCCGGGGCAATAGTCACAAGTATAAACTTGAGGCCTAGTTTGCAAAGTTATTGTTCTTATTCCTTTACATGCATATACTTCCTATCTTTTCACCTTAAGTACTGAAAGTTGTGGTTCTCTCAGGTTGTAGAAGCAGCATTGCTCTCAAGAATACAGCGTTTAGAGAACAGATTAATGGGTTTAGAACCTCGTGTGAGTATGCCCACATAGTGAGTATTTTAATTGTTTTTCTAAGTTTTCATTTTAGGTGCCTTTAGCAATATGTATCTTAAACCTTATTTCTGCTCTCTGTACAAACCTGCAGCTGTCAAGAAAATATCAGTGGGTTGACCAACCTAAACATCCCATATATTCTTACTTTTTTAAGAAACTCATCATATTTTTCTATCAAGTGCTTTCTGTAATTGTTTATATGATTACAATGGCCTCAGTGAAGAAAGAATAAAACAAAGGATTTTTGATCAAATAATATAAGAGTATAAAAGATATAGCTTAGTGTAGTTTTTCCCATTATAGTTTAGTGTATTTGTTCAGTGAACATATGTGTAGTTTTCTTGAATTTTCTTCAGGTTCAGAAGTTACTTGTGGTTTTGCCAAACCGGTTAACTGCTGACGTACTGGAGGAGCTTCGTATTAGCAAGCAAACCTTGGTATAGTTTATCATTTTAACTTAAATGATAAACCCAAGTTTAGGGGCATCGATTAAACATCACTATTAATCATATTACTTGTCCTTTGATAATGAAAGGTTGAATTGGGTTCAAGGGCAGGGACTCTCAGGCAAATGCTGTTTGATCTGTTGGAGGATCCGCATGAAATACGACGTATGTGCATAATGGGTAGAAACTGCATACTCAAGAAGGGAAATGATGACGTGGAATGCTCTGTTCCTTTAGAGAAGCAGATTGCTGAAGGTAAGTTTAGTTGCATTCTCTCTAATTCACTTTAGTAATGTATGTCAATGAGTATAGTGTAAATTTGGTTTTCTTTTGCTTATATACAGAAGAGGAAGAAGAAATTGAGATGCTCTTGGAAAATTATCTTCAAAGGTGAGGTTCCCCCAACAAAGCAAACGAAAAAGAAAAGTTCATCTCGCATGGATGGGCCGTGATCCATTTATAATTCTATGCTATGATAATTGAAAAGTAGCATTATTTGAAATTTTGTGCTACGATGTTCACCATGGAAGTTGATCTTAGTGGTTGTTGCATTTGCAGATGTGAATCTTGTCATGGCCAGGCTGAAAGGCTTCTTGATTCTGCCAAAGAAATGGAAGATTCTATAGCTGTCAATTTGAGGTCTGAATATTTTTGTTGTTTTTGGTAGCTGTAGAGTTTCTGTCCAGATGTGAAACTTTTATTGATCATGTTGTTAGACAACCAAGTACTGCAAAACATTTAAGATGTTAGAAAAGTAGTCCAATGTATATCAGATCAACATCCTCCATCACGTGTATCCCTGCACAAACAAAGGTAAGATGCATGCAGACAACGAGCAGATTGGCGCACCCCTATTCGGCACCTTGTAACCCCATCCTGAGCCGCATTAGTATTAGTAAAAGTTTCATATATAATCATGAGACAGAAAAACAAAAAAGAGTTCGCTATTAGTTTCTTCCTGTTATGTTGAACTCTCATATCCAACTGCAATTGAATATTTTGAATGAATAAACGCCACATGAGATGATTTTCAATTGTCTGATACTGATTTTAACTGATTTCATTCATCAGTTCTCGGAGGCTTGAAGTTAGCAGATTTGAATTACTACTCCAGGTTGGGACATTTTGTGTGGCACTTGGCGCTCTGGTTGCAGGTATGTTGTTAACCTGCCATAAACCCTGTCTCATGCCTGTGTTAAGTGAAACGCTTCTGCAAATAAATTTGGGTATTTGCTTTGTAACGTCTGTTCCAATGTGTATGGTTGGTATTCTACTCATGTTCATAATCTTGCCTTGTTGCTTGTTACACATAATCTTCCTATGCATGAATTTGCAATGTGTTTTCATGTTTGTGGCAAGTATCGTCTAGGTTATCCTAAACCTGGTAATGAAATCACTATGTGCAGACATCTATATTACTATCTTCAGAATTTAGAACGAACTAAAGCATTTGGAGGAACAAACTGGATTCTGATTTCTGTAACTCTAAGAATCTCAATGGTTTGTTCCGTTTAAGGAACTTTAAACTTAGTAGTAAAGATGGGGGGTTAATAATAGATTCCTTGTTCTTTAGATGTCAAAGTTCGAAGTCATCTCAGTAGTGTTTTGCTGTCGTTGTAAATGCAGGTATATTTGGCATGAACTTGAGGTCGTATCTTGAAGAACATGTGGTATGTTAGTTTCTGAAGTGAACCTAATGCCATTCTCTTCAAATTTGAAGTGATCACAGTTTACAACTAGATACTTACTGCTCTCAACTTGGTGCAGTTTGCATTTTGGCTCACGACAGCCGGGATCATAATTGGCGCCGTTGTCGGATTTTTTCTCATGTATTCCTATCTCAGGACCAGGAAAATATTGTAACAAGAAAGTGACTTCCAAGTATAGGTAAACAAGTGTTTCTTAGTTTCTCTACTCTGAAAGGGAAAAATCTGAAAAACTTAATAGCATCTCTCATTAATTTTACAGGTGATTTTATGGGGCAACAACTTTCAACTTTCAACTTTCAACTTTCAACTTTCAACATATTGATAACATTACAATATACTGTAGTCTCATTTTGTACAAAATTGTATTTGTGGCCTCGTATTCGACAAAAACGTCGAAAACAACAGTGCTGAATGCCTGATTGTATCCTTCAAGTTCTCTCGATCATGCACTTGTCATGGGTTTACACAATCTGATCTGGTCATGGTGGGCTACTTATTTTCTCCCTTTACTTTTCAAGGCGTACAAAAATCAAGAATAAAAAGGATAAGGAGGTTTAAATGAAAATAACTCATAATGTTAGGAAACTTCAAACACAGAAAGAAATAAAATTAGATTATTTGAAGATAAAAAGAGCAAGAAATTTGAGCAGGATTAAAAGAAACTAACATCATTAAGGTTAATCACGCGAAGGAATCAAGAAACATGCCTCATCACCCTTCTTTATTCAGTAATGTACAATTAAATGAAACCTGGTCTAGCTTTAGTTTGATAAGTAAACCCTTCCAGAGAACGTAAACAAAAATATTAGATTAGATCGTTTATGCTAAGAACGAAGGTTCGCTCCAAGCTTGAGAGACATTCTCCTCCAAAACTAACTGACATCCCGGTAGCGCAAAATGAAAATAAATGAAAATGTGAAGGCCACAAAAACAAAAACCAAGCTCTAAGCTAGAAGAACAAAACAAAAACAAACATCAATGCTAGAAGAACAAAACAAATTACATGAAATTCTGGAATGGAAAAACACCTGAACCAACTGGTCATGCCTGTTGTGAATCTTGTGATGAATTTCATGGACGTTGGGATTCATCAATGGCTATATTCCCCATTCCAACCTCAATCGCTTCCCTATCGCCCTTCTCCCCATTCTCAGAAATACTCCCATTGGAAGCCTGAGGTTGCATACCAGCCATGGAAGGCTCGTGGAGTCGAGGACCTGCACTTATCCATGGATGAGTGAGGCATTGCACAGCTGTTGGCCTCTTTTCAGGGACAAAATTAAGTAAGGGAACAAGGAAGTCAGCCATGTCCTTTGCATCTTGCTCGCTAAATGTATACTTCTCCATTAACACCTTATTTAGAGGCCAGAAACGCAATTCACGGATATGCTTCAAATCCCCATATCGGTTAAAGAAGTCCTTGGAATAACGACCACCTAATGCAGTCTGCAAAAAAAAATTTCAAAGGCTCATTTATAGATTTATTTTCAAACAGTAAAGTGATTCTTCAAAATGGTGTATATATATTACATACTAATTTAATTTCTTTTAGTGCGCCAAGTATCATGCTCTTACCTTCCGTGGGATTACTCCAAGAAGTTCCATCATCAGTGCCAGGTGATCCTGCAAAATAAGATTAGTCAACATGAAGCTCTTTTTTTTTCATATACAAAGTCAATATGGAACTTAAATTGAACGTATTCAAGGAATAGAACATATTAGACGCGTAATTCTTCAAAATCATCATAAAGTTCCTTAATTTTAAATTTGCAGTCTACTCCCTTCACTTTTGGGTTAAACAGTACAGGGCCCTATCCAATGAACTATTGATTTAAGGCGCAGCCAAAAATTTAAGTAAATTCAGCGATATTGATCAATTCTATTGGTTAGACGAGGCTTATCATATCAAAAGAAATTTACAAACTTGCAACTACAATGGCACAAAAATGTGTTTTAAGTGCATCGGAAAAGACATTTAATTATTTGGCCGTGGGGTTGGTGAGTAAGTTTTATTTTGGTGAGTAAGTTTTATTTCGACGCTAGAACATAGAAAATGTTATACCATAATTTGTAATTTTTAATTTTCGATGGGCTGTTTGGATTAAATTAAATATGCAATTTGTGAGAGTCTATCTAGAAGGATATTCATAAAAAGATATATTTTGGTGAACTCTGAGTATCTGTCAAAATATCATAAGGCCCAGTACTGCAGAAGGGGCATAACTGTTAATAATGTTACCAAAAACATTCTTTAACAATTGAAGGAAGAAATCAAGAATCTGCACATACCTCATCCCTCTCATAATTATCACCACTGTGTGGATCAAAAAGAACGTCACCAGTGGCTAGCTCAAAGCAAACACAAGCAAAGGACCATAAATCTGCTGGAGTTGAGTACTTAGCTCCAATAATAACTTCTGGGCATCTATACTGCCTTGTCTGAATATCACTTGTAAACTGCTTATACGTCCAACAAGCATTTCCAAAATCGACCAATTTGCATCTAAGGTCAGCAGCTGCGAACAGCTTCTGCTTTGCTAAACGGCTTGCTTTTCCTTGTTCCTTGTTTTCTTGCCGAGTGTCTTCTGTTTCTTCACCTCTTACTGATTCGGTTCTAACCACAGAATCATTTCCTTCGTCTTCAACAGAATCCCCATTTGATTTCACTTCACTAATAGAATCTTCTGAACCAACTGCTGCAGAATCTGCCTCAGTGTCCTCTGAAATTTCCCGCCCTGCAGAACCCTGAGCTACCTTCTTAGCCTTTTTCCGGATCTTCTTCTTCTGGTTCTTTGTGAGGTCTCCGTTTAAATTCTTAATGTCTTTTGAAGCACCAGAAACAGACACATTTTTATCCTTTCTGGTTGGAAGAATGAGAGGAGCACCTGATTTCCTAGGATCTTTAGATGGATCAATCATTGACAAAAGCAAGACATTCTCTGGCTTCAGATCAGTGTGTATCATTGAAAGTTCACGGTGCAAGTAATCCAAACCTACTAACATATGGAAACAAATTTCTTTAACCATGTGCAGCGGAGCCCCACCATAATCATTGTACTTAATAAGGGTCAAAAGGTTATCCCCTAGGTACTCAAAAACCATACAGACATGCTGCCCGTTTGGTCCTAAATGCTTGAAGTGATCCAAAAGCTTCACAACACACTTCTTATCATCAGGGTCACCCTCGGCAATCTGTTTGAGAATCTTTATTTCATCCATTGCAGCCTCAGTGTAATAACGAGCACTCTTTTGAATCTTTAAAGCTACATAACGCTACAAACAATGAATGTCTCATGTTGTTAAAAATTTGAACAACGAAATTGTAGGTAATTTCCTCATTCAGATTTCAAGTATGTGGATGAAAAATGTCACACATACACACAGAGGACAACACAAAGAATCTTTCTTTTTTCAAATGCCAAGTAAAATAATTCAGGAAAAGTTACTTTAATAAGAAACGAGCTCAAATTACTAAGAGCTACTACAGCTACTACAGTAATAATTGAACTATTTTCACTATCTTGAGTAAGCATAACTCTTTTCACTATCTTTAGAAGCCAAATAATCCTACCCAATTTGTTCCCTTTTTTTCTATTATTCTCTTGCAATAATATAGTTGCTGGCTTGGATGGGTTTTGTATCAATTTTCTTTCCCTCTTCTTTTCTTTTCTTTTCTCTTCTCTCAGTAACCATATAAAGATTCATCACAAATCTCCACCTCTCCTTTGATTGCCTAAACACCAATTTTCCCAAGAACCAAAAAAAGACAAAATTTAACTTCTTCAACATTCCAGTTCCTCTACTTACTACATCATTTTTCATTCACTTTCTCACTAACCAAACAACGAAAGAGAAAGATAAAAAAACCTGACGTTACATACCGAGGTCCGAGTGTCCCAAGCAAGCCAAACAGTGGAGAAGTGACCCCAGCCAAGTTTGCTCTGCACCACATAGCAACCGTTCTTGAAGGAGTCTCCAATAGACACCATGTGGTAGCCTCCCTTCTTGTAATCCTCAGTGCCCTCGTCCTCTGATGCGTAATCGCTGAGCTCATCCCGATCCCGGTTCTCCGCCATTGAAAGTAAGAATTGGGTGTTTGATTGATTGGGTGTTTTGGGGTTAAATCTCAGTGAGAAACCCTTGAGAGGTTTTGTTTCTGCAGATCCGCTGTCTCAGTTTTTGTGTCCACTCTTTGTCCCCATTCTTATAATTTTGCCACGTCTCATATGACTTAACTGGACATTAACGGTGGTTAACTCATTTTATTTAGAATTAAAGAATAAGATCTTGAGCACTTCAGCCAGAAAAAAGGATGTTCAACAGAGACCGTTCTCAGCCCGATCCTTCTATCCGGCCCTGGCCTAGTTCCAACCAAGGCGACCATCCTGGGCCCATAGATCAGGAAGGCCCAAAAATATTAAATTAATTTTATTTTTATGAAAAACAAAATTAAAGAATCTTTAAATTTTTTGAAAAAAATATTTAAATTGAGTTAAAAAACTTTAAATTTAATATTTTATTAAGAAATTGGGTTCATATTCTTGAAACTTGATTGATATATAATTATTTAGTTTGTGTTGAGTATTGAATGTAGAGTTATATTAGAATTCATAAAAAATTATTGAAAATGAATTAGAAGATTTTTAGATTAACTATATATATATTAATAATTTGATAAAATTTTACTTATTTTCTTTATAATAAAGTATTACAATATGACTATTTTTTTATGTATAAATATTAAATAATGTATTTAAATTCTTGAATTTTTTTTTATTTATTATTGGAAAGATGAAAAAAAAAATTAAAATTTTATAAAGTTCATATATATATATATATATTTTAGGTGGGTAAATGTAGGTTATAAGGGCCCTTTTAATATTTTCGCTCTAGGCTTCGAATTTGTTGGACTGGCCCTGTTCTTTATGTCGCTTTAATCGTAATGGGATCTGATGGCATCGAAGAAAGACAAGGCATCACCGCCGTCGTCGAAGCCGGCGAGGTCTGGCAGAGGAAACGAGAAGAAGAAGCGGATCTGATGGTACCCAAAAAAAACAATTAAGGCACGACCGCCGCCATCGAAGCCGGCGAAATCTAGCAGGGGAAATGAGAATATGCAGAAGAAGTGGAGCAAGGAAACGAGAAAATGAAGAAGAAGGGTTGGGTTTAGTTCTATTTCATATTCGAATTTCAACGAGTACAAATTCACGTATGGATCGGGGAGAGATGATTTTACACCGATTTCCCTTTAATGTGATATTTAAAAAAAAATTCACATATGGATTAATGTGATAATTTCACATATTGCTCTTGCTGACCAAATTGGTGTAGAACTGTGGTGTGTTGGGTTGAGGGAGGAGGCCCGCGAAGAGGGTGGCGGAAGGTAGCAAGATTTGTTTATTCTTTTTGTTTTAATTTTGTTGAGAGCTAACTGGGTTAACATTTGAAGTTAAATAGAAGGCCACGTGTCAACTTAATAAAAATGACTAAAATGGAACAGCGGATCTGCTCCCCCCTGCTTGAGTGAAACTAAAAACTGAAAAATGAATTTTTTTGGTACTTTTTATTACGAGTTGTTCGAGCCAACTTGTACGCACCTCGACTAACCTCCATTTGAATCGGAAGAAAAATGAATTGGACAAAAGAAGTTTACACTTTACATGACAGAACCATAAATTAAAAATTTTAAAAATTAAAACAGATATCATACTATTGGGCCCAATAATGAAAAACAATAATGAACCCAAAGAGGCAAAACCAAAATTCTCCGCTCGGACTGGAAAGTGAATTGAAGGGTTTTCTAGTTTGGTTGGAGACCTTTTTTTTTTTTGGTAAATAAATAGTAATATTGGAAAGTTTAATTTATATAAAAATAATTTCTTTTGTCTATTTTTTTTCCAAAATAATTTTTTTTTAATAAAGACATATGAGAATAGTGTTACGTAATTTGACAAAAAAGGAAAAAAGAGAATATTGTTACGTAAAGTTGGAATGGATTAAGTGAAAAGTGTGAATTTTGGCGAATTAAAAACCTCATTCCTCTTTTAGTTACAAGGAGTGGAAATGTCAATTTTGGAGTGCCAATAACACAAGAATAATGATAAGGAATAATAATAATGAAAATTCTCAACAACAACAAAAAATCACAGCAAACTGATTAGTCTAAAAAACACACGCACAAAGTATGGGCATGAGATGAAAGTTTATAGGGCATGTCATACTTCTATACCCGGAATAACACAATCATTCATTTGTATGGTATCTTACAATAAATAATTTTTTTTAACTCAGGTTAGAATAAAGTAGAATTTTTCATCTTTTTCTCAGTTAAAAGTAACACTCATTTGTTTTAAAATGTTTTAATTTCTATAAGATGTTGGAGTGAATTAAAAATGTTTGAAACATATACGATTTTGGAGTTTTTTACCTTATTTGAGTAAGTTATTAATTTGTAGTTTTTATTTTCTTTCCGGTAATGATGTGGCAACAAAAATAGTTTTTAAATAAGTTTGTTAACAATAATCCAATAATCCTTGTTACAAATGAATTATCAGCCATTACCTTGAAGGACAAAGGAATTACCAGCCATCACGTTGAAGGACAAGGAATCGGCCTAATAGAAATAGGTTAAGGAATCAACATCTAACTCGTTTATGGAAAAGTTTTCCCCAGTCCTTCACAGTCAAGGGTAGAGTTTGGTTTCCACCCTGAAACGTAATATTTGACATATTCAGCGGCAATAAACAAGACATGGTCTTTACCGTCTATGGGGGGGACCACTAGCGCAAAATGCACCACGGATCATGACGCTCCCATTTTTTACCAACAAAGTTGTGCAACATTGGTTAATGATTATTTAGGAGTGTTCAAAATTAGTGGTTGATATTAATCAAGTGGCATTATTTTATTTGTAGTACTCTTTAATTTGTGTGTAAGTACACGTTCGGCCTCTCGATCGAATATGAGTTAAAGTTATTTTTTTAGGTTTCAAATTGGTTCTTCTTCTTTTCAAAAAGGTTGAGTACTTGAGTGTTGTTAATCTTTCTCCAATCTTTTGTTTGTTCTCATTTGAGTTTCACCGACCTCTAATCATTCAAGGTTTTGTTTGTTCTCTTTGAGAGTTGTTAACTTGTTATCTCCACTCCATTTGCAAATGTGGTGGTTGTACACCGTAAGGTGCGCTAATGGTGGTGGAAAGCATCAGATCAGACAATCTACGAAGGAGTTATTGGTGGCAGTTATTGGTGGTTTTGAGTTTTGACAGTTGTGTGGTGGTTTTTCCATCAAATGCTCTAAGGGAGTTTTATACCTTATTTCTTAACTAACTTTTTAATTTTTTTATTTTTATATGCAGGGTTGGTCATCCATTTGATCAAGGAATTTGTTGGTTTTGTTTCTTTTCTTTATCCTGACGGTGCAAGAGTTGGTGTTTAAGTTTGCATATGGACATAAAATTGTTTTGCCACAAAGACTAGGGTTCTCGAAAAACATTTTCGCTCTCACCTATCTCTAAAAACCCAGCCGGCCCTAGATCTAGGGTGGGGGCTTTATCAAATCTCCACCTTCTGGTGGTAGATCTGAATTGAACCTCTGCCCCCCATGATCCTTGCCTGTTCTTCTTCTTTATGCCTTTTCTCTCTTGAACCTCCCCTTTAAGTGGCTTCTGGGCATTTCTTCCTTGACCTACTGGATGGGAGTGTGTCTGTCTCTTCATCTCTGTGGAGCTGATCGACAACAGCATACCATGCAGCAACTATGGCGGGTGCCTAGACAGAAGGGCCCGGCGGCGCTGCTACCGAGCGGGCTCAACAAGATAGGGAATTGGGAGAGTGGTGTTTGGGTAGTTTTATTTTTGTTTTAAGTTTTTTATTTTAGTTGTTCAGTTGTAGTTGAATCCCCTAAAGTCCAACAGCTCGCTGAGTTTGCTGTGTAGTCCCCTTTATGGGTGTAGGTTGTGGTGGAGATGCAGTGAATCTCTGTTGGTGGTGCTCAAGAAACCTACGTGATTTGGAGGGACGTTCGATGCTACTGTAGTGTCCGGAGGTTGATTGAGCGATAATACCCTTCTTTTTAGTGCCTTCAAGTCACAAGATATTTTAGGGTTGAAATTCCTTGTTTTTAGGTTCTTGTGTTGTACCCGCTATGTTATTTGGTTCTGATTAGCTGCGGATGAGCCTGTGTGTTTGTTGTTCTTACAGAGCCCTCCCTTTGTATTGACTTTGTTGTAACCCTTATGGTGATTTCAATTACAGTTATTAAGAAGAAGAAGAAAATAAAATTTGCGTAAGTACATCTTCAATGTTGACAACGAAAGCCTTGCAGATTAAAGTTTTGAACAACATATATGACACACATCCATTTCTAATATAATTTTAATTTATCTATTTCTGTAATTTTATTATATGATCACTTAAAGCCTTCAACTATGCCACTAATTATACATCCAGTCCTTTTCATCAGTACCTCTCCTATTCGTAAGCAATTTGAAAAGAAGGATACAAGAGCTTTTGCTAGTGCCTCCACGTCGGTGACTTCCTGAATCAACCACCCTCAAATCATCGTTATTCATTAGCGTCTTCCTCATCGACTGTCATCATGGTTTCTTTAAATAACCAGATAAGTCGTTTTTATAAATTGTCGCTTAATTTTTCATTATAGATTCTGATACACATAATATAATTATTTGCCGTTGTGTTCTTAGATTTTAGATTTCATTACAAAAATTTCTCCCAAATTTGTTGTCCATCTTTATGATCCTTTCATCGATCTATATAGCTTGGTATATATTTTATTTTGCAAAATAAATCTCTATCACAAAAAATTTTGAAATTTTAATTTACAATTTGGATCTTCTGTTTGACAAAGAAGTTCTTTCTTACTCTTAGTTTTACCTAGTTGCAAGTAAATGTAGGAGAAATAATTAATGAAAATTATTACCATTGATTTCATTCACATTACAGGTAAGTAAACATGCCCTAAGTTTATCAAATATGTGAGGGAAAGTAGCAATTGTTATCTCTTCTCAATTGGATGAATTTTGTTCCATGGTTGAATTTTATTTAAATTTCAAATGTTTAACTTAAAATAAATAATAAAATATTTGAGATTTTTCAAAATAGAGAATATTGCTGGAATAAATTTTTTAAAAGCAGTTTGCTAAAATAACTTTACAACTATTTTAGCTAGGATTTTGTTTAAATTTAGCAATTCCGTTGGAAATGGGCATTTCTAGCATAATCTCTAAACACCTTTTTTTTACCTAATTTGGGATTTTCAAAGAAAATAGGGCTACATCAAAGTCCCTATCCCACTCCATATTTTAGAATTTTGATATTTTGAGGGTTCTAGATCCCTAAATTTATCAAATAGGACAGAGAAAGTAGCAATTGATATCTCATCTTTTTGGGATGAATTTCATTCAAATTTCAAATGTTTAACTTAAAACAAATAATGAAATATTTGAGAATTATCAAAATAGAGAACACTGCTGGAGTAAAAAAAATTTAAGTAGTTTGCTAAAATAACTTTCCAACTATTTTAGCTTAAATTTAGCAATTATGCTTAGTATCTCTAAGAGAGTCCCTAAAACACAAATTTTATACAATTTGGGGATTTTTAAAAAAAATTAGGGCTCCAACAGAGTCCCTATCTCACTCTCCATTTTAAAATCTTGATATTTTGGGGTTCTCAATTCCTAAATTTATCAAATAGGTGAGAGATTTGTATTGGGTTCAATAATTGAGATATGAGATTGTAGTTTATTTTCCCAATTGCCATTTATCAACACAAATGTCTATACTTTTTATTTTTCTTCATTGTTTATTGTCATTTGATTTGAAATTTAAAATTGATTTGACAAATTGCATTCAATGTTTCTTGTATGGATATTAAAATTATATTATAAAAATTAGAATAGTACTATTTTTTTTTATAGCAGTTTGTTAAAAGAATTTCCAATTACTTTAGCTAGAATTTAGTTTTAATTTAGCAAAGATGATCTTTCTCAAAAAAAAAAATTTGGCAAAGATGATGGAGATGCTCTTATATGTAACAACCCGGACTTCTCATAATTGATTTTATGCAATTATTTTTATTAAATGACGATTTTACCCTTGGTCGGTAAAGGGTTTGGAAATCAAGTTTTGTTTCGAGACACTTTTGGTGTTGTTTCGGGTACCGTTGCGTAGGTCTCGAACTCACGAGTTCGTAGACAGGCGGCACGCAGGAAACGGAGTTCGTATACGGAAGTTGTGGGTCTAGATGTGTAAGGGCATTTTGGTAATTTGCCATAGATGGGAGATATTTTACCTCAATTATTTTACATCTTCATTTCATCTTATCTCCTTATCTGCACTCACTCATTCACTCTGTAACAAAGACAACACAAACACAACCCATACTTTGAACCGAAAACGAGAGAAAAACGAAGAGAAACCAAAAGTCAACGACGGATTCAAGGCTTTAACTTCCCATTTGGATCAACTAATCGTATTCTACTCTTTCCCACGATCACAACCGTACCAACCATCGAAGGAGAGGACTACGGTGGAAGCCGAGCCGAGTAAAGGAAGTTTCGGATCTTTGGATCGATTTTCCGGCTTATAGAGGTACGTGTTTGATGTTTTGAGGTTATATTTGGATTCCTGGGTTTGAGTAGATAGATTTAGACGTAAAATTTGTGTAAAACGGTTGAGTTTTGAGGAAGTTGTAAAGCTTGGAATTTCGGTCGGAAATGGCGGATTCCGGCGAACCAGACGGCGGCGGAGGTGGCGGTCCGGTCATCTTCTCCGGCCAGCCTCCGGCGACGTTGATGGCGGTCCGGTCATCTTCTCCGGCGAGTCATCGGTGACCGGTCGGGTCGAGTTGAACCGGTCGGGTTGAGTGAACCGGTCGGGTCGAGTTGGACCGGGTCAGGTTGAGCCGAACCGGGTTGGACCGGTTCAGGCGCGTGGTTACTGTAGCAAGCGCGTGACCGGCGCGTGAGGGCGCGTGGGCGCGTATGCCGATCTTCCGGCGGCGCGTGGCGGCGCGTGGGGTCGAGGCTGACGTCACGGCGGCTCGTGGCAACTAGTTTCGGACGTTCTGAATCTGTTGGTACAGGTTTCAGGTTGATCGGACATCGTTTAGAGGTCGTTTTAAGTGTCCGAAGTTGCTGTGATTTTAGGAACAGCATGTATAGACTTCCCGAGGTTTAGGAAGTTGTTATATACGAGTCTTATTACTAGCCGGTAATCCCGATTGTTGTTTTTGACAGGCGATATTGTTCCGGGAACCTCAGAGGAACGAGCGAGACGGGATTGAGCTAGCTTGAACAGGTTTGTGAGTGGACTTTGTTTTATAAACTGAATTGCATGCATCAAAATATCTTTGTTAAATACGGTTATGTATTGTGGCATTGAATTTCTGAATGTTAGAAATGATTTCTAGACATATGTTTTCCACTATTTCAGTTAAAGTATGATAGTCGAGATATGCCGACTGATATGATATGATAGTCGAGATATGCCGACTGATATGATATGATAGTCGAGATATGCCGACTGATATGATATGATAGTCGAGATATGCCGACTGATATGATATGGTAGTCGAGATATGCCGACTGATATGATAAAATAGTCGAGATATGCCGACTGATATGATATGATAGTCGAGATATGCCGACTGATATGATATGATAGTCGAGATATGCCGACTGATATGATATGATAGTCGAGATATGCCGACTGATATGATATGATAGTCGAGATATGCCGACTGATATGATATGATAGTCGAGATATGCCGACTGATATGATATGATAGTCGAGATATGCCGACTGATATGATATGATAGTCGAGATATGCCGACTGATATGATATGATAGTCGAGATATGCCGACTGATATGATATGCTAGTCGAGAGATATGCCGACTGATGTGATAGCATAGTACAGAGAACTGTGATACAGTACTAGCACACCCCAAGGGATACCCTGGTGGCTAGTGGATGTGTCGGGACCAGTGGAATTTGAGATGTTATGTGTCTACGTGGAAATAAATGATTTTGAACATGAAAATGCCGGTGATTTAAAGATGATGTTTTTATAACATGAATTGTTTATGTGATGCATGCATGGTTTTATAAATGGAGGGCGAAAAAGGTAATATTCCTTGGAAAGCGTTTTATAAACGATTATTTTTGTCCACTCACAACTTTTGTGTTTAAACCCCCTTCAGGCCGTAGAGTTGACGAGGACAGTATCTCGAGGCAGAGGCATTAGCACTTCCGCTACGCTGTATAGTTGTACTTGAGTAGGATATCTAATTTGTACATTGATCCTACTTAGACGCTCTGATATTCTTGTATTTGGTTGATATTTACTTACGGGAATTTTAGGTGCTTAAATCCCTTGTCTGACAAGAGAAATTATTTATTGTTATTATATTATATGCTAAGGATTGAAGGGTATTTGGGAACCTTTCCTTAGGTTGTCAGACGGGATCAGGGTTCTTCCCGGGTTTCGAGGGGAAATTCGGGACGGGTCCTGACAATTGGTATCAGAGCACTAGGTTAAATTCCTGTAGACCGTACATCTAGTGTACAGGTGAAATTTTGGTATTAATGGTTTACAACTTCTTTTCAGCGTATAATGCCTCCGAGACGAGAGTTCCGTCAACGGCCAGGGAATGGTGGCGATGACCATGAACCTGCAATGGAGCCTGATTTGAGGCAGACACTGGAACAGCTGGGTCAGACATTAGCTTCTGTACTCCAGGACAGGGCTTCTAATGAAGTCTCTGATATTGAGAGAGCCCAGAGACTGGGGGCGACGATATTCATGGGTGACTCTAGCCCAGAGGAAGCTGAGGAGTGGATTACTCGCATGGAGCGGGTGTTTATGATTATGAGGTGTCCTTTAGAGGAGAGAGTTCTACTGGCCACATTTTTACTAGGTGGTTCTGCTTACCACTGGTGGCACTCATTGGAGGTGTCAGGCTGGAATGTCCATACGGTTACTTGGCAGATTTTCCGGGAACGTTTCTTGGAGCAGTTTTACCCTCGCTCACACCGGGATGTTAAGGAGGCCGAGTTCTTGCATTTACAACAAGGAGACATGACGGTGGCCCAGTATGAACAGAGATTCATAGCGCTGAGTCGCTTTGCACCGACGTTGGTAGCGACCGAATCAGACAAGTGCCACAGATTTGAGAGTGGACTGCGGAGTGAGATTCGGTCAGCAGTTACGTCTATGGACCACACTTCGTTGAGGACTTTGGCTGATGCTGCAGCTCGAGTAGAGTTGAGTTTGGGTTTCCCAATGCCACAGCAGTACAGTGGGAACAGGAGACGTCGAGATCACTGGACTGCAGGATCCTCTAGTCAGGGACCATCAAAAAGAGGCAGTCATAGTTCTGGATCTTCTGGGAGATCTAGCACAGGCAGTGGCGGAGCTGGTCAGACACGACAATCTTTTGCACAGTCTCGAGGTGCCTCAGTGCAGTTCAACAGGAGACAGGGTGGCAGATCTAGTGGCTTCAGTGATGCCGGTTGTTATTTCTGTGGGGAGCCTGGTCACATCAAGTGATTCTGTCCAGAACGACGTCCGGGCAGTAGTTCCTTTAGTCGTGGTGCGACTGATCCTAGCCTGAGTGCAGGACAGATGTATGATACTGCAGCTGAGAGGCAGATCTATTACGGTGGGACTGGTAGAGCTAGTGGCACCAACAGGCCCAGAGGCAGGTATGGGGATCGTGGTCGATCTTCAGGTACACCAGCTCGAGTGTTTGCCATGACGCAACAGGAAGCTCGAGTAGCACCGGATGTGGTCACGGGTACGTTATCCATTTTTAACCGCAATGCTTGTGTTTTATTAGATCCGGGAGCAACTCATTCTTTTATTTCTCGGGGTTTTGCATTGTTTGCGGATAGAGAATTGTCTCCAATTGGTTGGGACATGGGTATTAGTACTCCTACCGGAGATATGTTAGTGGCGAACCAAGTGATTCGCAGTTGTCCGGTGATGGTTGAAGGCCATGGTTTGGAGGTAGATTTAATCCCCTTAGACATTTTTGAGTTTGATGTGATTTTGGGGATGGATTGGTTGTCCATGCACCATGCCTCCATAGACTGTTATAATAAGACAGTAGTTTTTCGGAGTCCAGGATTCCCTGAACTTACATTTCGGGGAGATCGTAGGGTATTACCCTATGGAGTGATATCAGCGTTAACAGCTGAGAGATTGTTGAGAAAAGGTTGTGAGGGTTACTTGGCTCATGTGATAGATGCTCGGAATACTTCGATGAGAGTCGAGGATATTTCTGTGGTGAGTGAATTCTCTGATGTGTTTCCAGATGATCTTCCAGGATTACCACCACACCGTGAGATTGAGTTCACAATCGAGCTTTTGCCAAGTACTCAACCTATCTCACAGGCACCGTACAGGATGGCACCGACAGAATTGCGAGAGTTAAAGACTCAATTGCAGGACTTGGTGAATATGGGATTTATTCGCCCAAGTGTTTCACCATGGGGTGCACCGGTATTATTTGTGAGGAAAAAGGATGGTGGTCTGAGATTGTGTATCGACTACCGGCAGTTAAATAAAGTGACGGTGCGAAATAAGTATCCTTTGCCAAGGATTGACGATTTATTTGATCAACTGAAAGGGGCAAAGTATTTTTCAAAAATTGACCTTCGATCCGGGTACCATCAGTTGAGAATCCGGGAAGAGGATGTTCAGAAAACAGCTTTCAGGACTCGATATGGTCATTATGAGTTCCTGGTGATGCCTTTCGGGTTGACTAATGCCCCGGCAGCGTTTATGGATTTGATGAACAGAGTGTTCCAAAAGTATTTGGATCGATTTGTAATTGTGTTCATCGACGATATCTTGGTGTATTCAAGGAGTGCCAAGGCACATGAGAAGCACTTGAGATTGGTGCTGAATATGCTTAGGAAAAAGCATTTGTTTGCCAAGTTCAGTAAATGCCAGTTTTGGTTGACCGAAGTTGGATTCTTGGGTCATGTGATTTCGGCTGACGGTATCAGCGTAGATCTCCAAAAAGTGGAGGCAGTGGCAAACTGGGAGCAACCGAGGACAGTGACAGAGATGAGGAGTTTTCTGGGTTTGGCAGGATATTATCGGCGGTTCGTAGAAGGATTTTCTACGATAGCAGGCCCATTGACTCGGTTGACTAAGAAAGGAGTCAAATTTGACTGGGATGCTGATTGTGAGCAGAGCTTCCAGGAGCTAAAGAGAAGATTGACTCCTGCTCCAGTATTAACCCTTCCAGATGGTAACGGGGGTTTTGAGGTATATAGTGATGCATCATTGCGGGGTATTGGCTGTGTGCTGATGCAGCATGGGAAGGTGATAGCGTATGCTTCCAGACAACTTAAAACCCATGAGAGGAATTACCCCACACATGATTTGGAGTTGGCTGCAGTAGTGCATGCATTGAAAATATGGAGACATTACTTGTACGGGGAGACGTGTCGGATCTTCACCGACCATCAGAGTTTAAAGTACTTGTTCACCCAGAAAGACCTGAATCTGAGGCAGAGAAGGTGGCTTGAGCTGATAAAGGATTATGATTGTACTATTGAGTACCACCCAGGAAAAGCCAATGTTGTGGCAGATGCCTTGAGCAGGAAATCTATGGGATCTTTGGCCCATTTGCATGCAGTCTACTTACCGTTGTTGGTAGAGTTCCGTAGAGCAGGGATTGTACTGGACATGGATAGCCAGGGGGCTTTGTTGGCTAGTTTCCATGTGAGGCCTGTTCTGATTGATCGGATTATTGAGGCTCAACTCCAGGATCCTACATTGTGCATTATCAGGATGGAGTTAGAGGCTGGAAACAGGCAGGACTATGCGATTAGGGATGATGGAGCATTGGTTAAGGATGGACGGTTGTGCGTACCAAATGAGCTGGAGCTAAAGAGGGAAATTCTAAATGAGGCTCATAGTTCGGCTTATGCTATGCATCCAGGAGGTACCAAGATGTATCATACCCTAAGGAAACATTATTGGTGGACTGGGATGAAAAGAGAAATTGCTGAGTTTGTGAGTAGATGTTTGACATGTCAGCAAGTGAAAGCGGAGAGGCAGAAACCCTATGGGACACTGCAACCATTACCTATTCCGGAATGGAAGTGGGATCACATTACGATGGACTTTGTGTATAAACTTCCAAGGACACGGAAAGGACATGATGGGATATGGGTAATTGTGGATAGACTCACGAAGTCTGCACATTTCTTGCCAGTGCGAGAAGATTTTCGGATGAGTCGGTATGCCAAATTGTTCGTGGATGAGATCATACGGCTGCATGGGACTCCAGAGTCTATTGTTTCGGACAGGGATCCGAGATTTACGTCCAGGTTTTGGCGGAGTTTGCAGAAGGAATTTGGCACCACATTGCATTTCAGTACAGCCTTTCATCCTCAGACGGATGGTCAATCTGAGAGAACAATCCAGGTTTTGGAGGATATGATGAGGGCTTGTGTACTACAGTTTAAAGGGAACTGGGATTCACACTTGTCTCTGATGGAATTCGCATATAATAACAGTTACCAGTCGAGTATCGGGATGTCACCTTTCGAGGCACTGTATGGGAGGCAGTGCAGAACACCTTTGTGTTGGAGTGAAATAGGTGAAAGGAAACTGTTAACACCAGAGTTGGTGGATACGACTGAGGAAAAGATAAGGATCATCAGAGAAAGGTTGAAGATAGCTCAGGATCGCCAGAAGAGCTATGCAGACCGCAGAACCAGAGACCTTGAGTTTGAGGTTGGTGATTGGGTGTTCTTGAAACTATCTCCGTGGAAAGGAGTGGTACGTTTTGGTAGACGGGGAAAACTGAGTCCTCTCTACATTGGTCCATATGAGATTTTGGAAAGGATAGGACCAGTGGCATATCGTATTTCTTTACCCTCGGAATTATCCAGAGTTCATGATGTCTTTCATGTATCTTTGCTCCGGAAATATTTGTTTGATGAGTCTCATGTGTTGGAAGAGCAACCACTTGAGCTGAAAGACGATTTGACATTTGAGGAGCAACCAGTGCAAATTCTGGATTGGAAGGAAAAGGTACTTCGTAGAAAGACTATTCCTCTAGTTAAAGTGTTGTGGAGGAACCATAACGTGGAGGAAGCCACGTGGGAAACTGAGGAACTAATGCGGGCACAGTATCCTCATTTATTTCATGATTAGGAATGAATTTCGGGGACGAAATTTCTTAAGGGGGGTAGATTGTAACAACCCGGACTTCTCATAATTGATTTTATGCAATTATTTTTATTAAATGACGATTTTACCCTTGGTCGGTAAAGGGTTTGGAAATCAAGTTTTGTTTCGAGACACTTTTGGTGTTGTTTCGGGTACCGTTGCGTAGGTCTCGAACTCACGAGTTCGTAGACAGGCGGCACGCAGGAAACGGAGTTCGTATACGGAAGTTGTGGGTCTAGATGTGTAAGGGCATTTTGGTAATTTGCCATAGATGGGAGATATTTTACCTCAATTATTTTACATCTTCATTTCATCTTATCTCCTTATCTGCACTCACTCATTCACTCTGTAACAAAGACAACACAAACACAACCCATACTTTGAACCGAAAACGAGAGAAAAACGAAGAGAAACCAAAAGTCAACGACGGATTCAAGGCTTTAACTTCCCATTTGGATCAACTAATCGTATTCTACTCTTTCCCACGATCACAACCGTACCAACCATCGAAGGAGAGGACTACGGTGGAAGCCGAGCCGAGTAAAGGAAGTTTCGGATCTTTGGATCGATTTTCCGGCTTATAGAGGTACGTGTTTGATGTTTTGAGGTTATATTTGGATTCCTGGGTTTGAGTAGATAGATTTAGACGTAAAATTTGTGTAAAACGGTTGAGTTTTGAGGAAGTTGTAAAGCTTGGAATTTCGGTCGGAAATGGCGGATTCCGGCGAACCAGACGGCGGCGGAGGTGGCGGTCCGGTCATCTTCTCCGGCCAGCCTCCGGCGACGTTGATGGCGGTCCGGTCATCTTCTCCGGCGAGTCATCGGTGACCGGTCGGGTCGAGTTGAACCGGTCGGGTTGAGTGAACCGGTCGGGTCGAGTTGGACCGGGTCAGGTTGAGCCGAACCGGGTTGGACCGGTTCAGGCGCGTGGTTACTGTAGCAAGCGCGTGACCGGCGCGTGAGGGCGCGTGGGCGCGTATGCCGATCTTCCGGCGGCGCGTGGCGGCGCGTGGGGTCGAGGCTGACGTCACGGCGGCGCGTGGCAACTAGTTTCGGACGTTCTGAATCTGTTGGTACAGGTTTCAGGTTGATCGGACATCGTTTAGAGGTCGTTTTAAGTGTCCGAAGTTGCTGTGATTTTAGGAACAGCATGTATAGACTTCCCGAGGTTTAGGAAGTTGTTATATACGAGTCTTATTACTAGCCGGTAATCCCGATTGTTGTTTTTGACAGGCGATATTGTTCCGGGAACCTCAGAGGAACGAGCGAGACGGGATTGAGCTAGCTTGAACAGGTTTGTGAGTGGACTTTGTTTTATAAACTGAATTGCATGCATCAAAATATCTTTGTTAAATACGGTTATGTATTGTGGCATTGAATTTCTGAATGTTAGAAATGATTTCTAGACATATGTTTTCCACTATTTCAGTTAAAGTATGATAGTCGAGATATGCCGACTGATATGATATGATAGTCGAGATATGCCGACTGATATGATATGATAGTCGAGATATGCCGACTGATATGATATGATAGTCGAGATATGCCGACTGATATGATATGGTAGTCGAGATATGCCGACTGATATGATAAAATAGTCGAGATATGCCGACTGATATGATATGATAGTCGAGATATGCCGACTGATATGATATGATAGTCGAGATATGCCGACTGATATGATATGATAGTCGAGATATGCCGACTGATATGATATGATAGTCGAGATATGCCGACTGATATGATATGATAGTCGAGATATGCCGACTGATATGATATGATAGTCGAGATATGCCGACTGATATGATATGATAGTCGAGATATGCCGACTGATATGATATGCTAGTCGAGAGATATGCCGACTGATGTGATAGCATAGTACAGAGAACTGTGATACAGTACTAGCACACCCCAAGGGATACCCTGGTGGCTAGTGGATGTGTCGGGAACAGTGGAATTTGAGATGTTATGTGTCTACGTGGAAATAAATGATTTTGAACATGAAAATGCCGGTGATTTAAAGATGATGTTTTTATAACATGAATTGTTTATGTGATGCATGCATGGTTTTATACATGGAGGGGGAAAAAGGTAATATTCCTTGGAAAGCGTTTTATAAACGATTATTTTTGTCCACTCACAACTTTTGTGTTTAAACCCCCTTCAGGCCGTAGAGTTGACGAGGACAGTATCTCGAGGCAGAGGCATTAGCACTTCCGCTACGCTGTATAGTTGTACTTGAGTAGGATATCTAATTTGTACATTGATCCTACTTAGACGCTCTGATATTCTTGTATTTGGTTGATATTTACTTACGGGAATTTTAGGTGCTTAAATCCCTTGTCTGACAAGAGAAATTATTTATTGTTATTATATTATATGCTAAGGATTGAAGGGTATTTGGGAACCTTTCCTTAGGTTGTCAGACGGGATCAGGGTTCTTCCCGGGTTTCGAGGGGAAATTCGGGACGGGTCCTGACATTATAACTCCAAATTACACCATTTCTCCTCCGACTCCAACTCATCAACCTACTACTAAAAAAATGAGTATTAGAGGCACCATATTAGGAGCGAAAAAAAAGATTTGCTTCTATTAATTTTTATTAAGGGCGGATATGTGGATGTGCCCCAATTAATGCAATAGGGGGCATATATTATTTGCCGCTATTAATTTTTAATAGAGGCCGATATTAGATGTGCCCCAATTAATGCAATAGGGGCAGATAGTAATTGCCTCTATTAATGAAAAATTTAGGCAGCAAAAATAATCGCCCTATAGACGATTTATTTATTTATTTTTAATTGTATCAATTCCATTAGGGGCGGATAAACTTATTTTCTTATATTTCATTTAATTATTTCCAATAAAGCTGCATATTTTTAATAAAAATAAATAAAATATGAAACAAAACCCTAATTCTTAGTCCCCACCTTCCCACTTTTCTTAATCTTCTCAATCTTGGCCACCGCACTCCCCACTTTTATTTTGTATTTTTTTCTCCTCTTTCTTTCTGTAATTCAATTGTGTGAATCTAATCCAATTCCCTCATCCTTTCTTCTTGAGATCTTTCAGTCGATATTTCAAGGGAGCGTGAAGGTTTGCAATAGAGATTAAATTTGAATTATATTGTGTGATCTAAGGTTTTTCTCTCTCTCCCTCTCTAAATTTTCTGTTTTGCAGGTTGGGAAGTGAAAACGGTTACAAATTTCTTGGACAATTTCAAAGTGGGAATATCAATTTATTGAAATCGGTTTGTAAGATGGTTCTCAAGAAAATTTAGAGGCGGTAACACTTTTTTATTAATTTTTATTATGTCTTAACAGTAGAAATTAGGGTTATAATATTATTTGTATTTATCTCCTCCACTTAGAGAGATATTTATAGTCTTTACAATTGATTCCTATCTAGGAAAGGGTAAATATATTTACAATTATAATTAATGGATTCATCTCAACACTCCCTCTCAAGGTGGTGCATAGATATCACGAATGCCCAGCTTGACAAGTGAATCGTTAAAAACTGAATTACACACAGCCTTAGTCAACACATCTGCCAGTTGTTATGCAGTGCCAACATACGGTATTTCAACTATCCTCGCCTCCAATTTCTCATAAATAAAATTTCTGTCGATTTCTACATGCTTTGTTCGATCATGTTGTACTGGGTTCTCGGCAATCTTAATCGCTGACTGATTATCACAATATAATTTCATTGGTTTGTCAGTAGGAAATCCTAACTCCCCCATAAGCCTTTTCAACCACAATAACTCACAGATACCGTTCACCATTGCTCTGTATTCTGCTTCTGCGCTTGATAGAGATACAACTTTCTGCTTCTTACTTTTCCAAGTAACTAAGTTACCTCCAACAAAAGTAAAATAGCCAGAAGTTGACCTTCTTCTTTCTCCCTTAGCCCCCCAATCAGAATCTGTATACCCCAGAACATCTGCATGCCCATGGTTTGAGAACAACAACCCTTTTCCTAGTGCAGATTTCAGATACCTCAAAATCCTCAACACAGCGTCCATGTGGTGCGCACCCGGGTTATGCATAAAGCGGCTCACAACACTAACAGCATATCCAATATCAGGTCTAGTATGAGACAAATAAATCAACCGTCCAACTAACCTCTGATATCGTCCTTTATCAGCTGGAATTTGATCAGAGCATTCTTCAAGACCATGATTCTGTTCAATAGGAGTTCTAATTGGTTGACACCCAAGTATTCCAGTTTCCTTTAGTAAATCTAAGATATACTTCCGTTGAGACAAGAAGATACCACATTTGGAACGGGTAATTTCAATACCCAAAAAATACTTAAGACCACCCATATCCTTCATGTCGAATTCAGAGTACAAATATTCTTTTAATTTTCCCATCTCTTCAGAGTCATTCCCAGTTACCACCATATCATCAACATAAATAATAAGTGTTGTTAATTTACTACCCACCCTCTTTAGAAACAAGGTGTGATCAGCATTGCTCTGTTCATATCCATACTTTTTCATAGCCAATTGGAATCTCCCAAACCAAGCCCGTGGAGATTGCTTCAGACCATATAGCGCCTTCTGCAGTTTACAAACAAGACCAGAATCATGAGGAGCTATATATCCTGGCGGTAATGACATATAGACTTCTTCTTGTAAATCTCCATGCAAGAAGGCATTTTTAACATCATACTGCTGTAAGGGCCAATCAAACTTTGCAGCTAAGGATAGCAACACTCAAATAGTATTGATTTTTGCCATAGGAGCAAAGGTTTCTTGATAATCAATTCTATAGGTCTGAGTAAAACCTCTAGCAACAAGTCGAGCTTTGTACCTGTCAATGGAACCATCTGGCTTATGCTTGATTGTATATACCCGTCTGCAACCAACATGCTTCTTCCCCTCTGGCAAAGGTACTAAGTCCCATGTTCGATTCTTTTCAAGTGCTGTCATCTCCTCCATCATTGCCCTAGCCCATTGTGGATCAGACAATGCCTCGTATACCTTAGTAGGAACAGTCACTGCAGACATATGACTAACAAATGCCTGGCAAGCTTCTGACAAGCGATGAGTGGAGACATAATGGGCAATAGGGTACTTCACCTTTTTCATAGTGTCTGGTGTAACCTAGCGGGTGGAACCCCCCGATTACTCGTTGGTGGAAACTGATACCTGTCAGTCTCAACAGGTTCACAAGTATTGTTAGTATTAATCACAGGGTCTATACTTACCTCAGGAAGATCTACAGGAGGAGAATTGGTAGTGGGTACTGTTGATGAAGTAGAGAGAGGGGATCCGGTCTCAGAATTGGCTGTTGTAGAAACGGTAACCGGTGTTACAACGAAAGCTTCATTTGGTGCTATAACAGTATCAACCGGTGTCATGTCCCAATTCAACTCAATATTATCTTGGAACAATTCACTCCAATTCACCTCTTCAATAATAGGCTCACCGGGAAAAAGGAGAAAGAGGGACGGATGAGGCAAAAAAAATCTCATGCTCCGAGAAAGTGACATCCATGGTAACATAAAATTTACGGGAAGAAGGATGATAGCACCTGTAACCCTTCTAATAGGGATGATAGCCAACAAAGATACATCGGAGAGCACAAGGGTCAAATTTAGTACGTTGATGTTTAGGGAGATGCACAAAAGCAACACAACCAAAAACCCGTGGAGAAAGCGTAAGATGGGATGGAAGAGGGACATATGATGCTAGCTTATCCAACGGCGTCTGAAATTTCAACACCCTAGTAGGAATACGGTTGAGAAGATAAACGGCAGTAGTGACAGCCTCCTCCCAAAACCGTGGCTGCATATGTGCCCCAATTAGACTAGCTCGAGTAATTTCCAAAATCTGTCTATTATGTCGTTCGGCCACACCATTCTGTTGTGGTGTATAAGGACAAGTAGTTTCATGAATGATGCCATGATCCTTAAAATAACCCTGCAAAGTCTGATTAACAAATTCGCCACCATTATCATAACGAAGAACTTTCAACGTAGCAGAGAATTGGGTTTGAACCATTTTATGAAAAGTACGAAAACAATCAGCCACTTCATTTTTATGGTGCATCAAATATAACCAAGTCATGCGAGTGCAATCATCAACAAAAATAACAAACCAACGGAATCCTGAAGTAGTAGTAATAGCAGCAGGACCCCAAACATCCGAGTGTACCAAGGCAAATGGAACAAATCTTTTATTCGTGCTATCAGGATAAGTAGCACGGTGACTCTTTGCCAAAATGCAAACATCACACTGAAAATCCGAAGGTTTATATGTTGAAAATAAAACTGGAAATAAATTCTCTAAATATCCAAAAGAAACATGGCCCAACCGGTGATGCCATAAGCGAATGTGATCTTCATGAGCACGAGATGAGCCCTGAGCAGATAAAGATCACCCCACACATACATCATCCACATAATAAAGACCCTCTCTCTTAGTACCACGCCCAATTATCTCCCCGCTGCTGAGATCCTGAAGAAGACAGAAAGAGGGATAGATTAATACTAAATAATTTAATTGGGTAGTGACTTTTGGTACGGACAAGAGATTGTTTGAAAAAGTGGGAATCAACCGTGTATGATCTAAAGATAGGTATGGAGTCAAATCAACCCTCCCTGCTCCAGTAACAGGATATGGCACACCATTGGCATTGGCAATAGTAGAACAAGCAGGTAAACAATTATCTCGTAATATAGAAGCATCAAAAGTCATATGATTAGTAGCACCAGAATCAAGGATCCAACCAGGGTCTTTTCCAGAATTAGTAGCAAGGAAAACAAGCTCAATATTACTTGACTGCTGAAGGAGGGTAGAATCTACCATTGAGTGAGAATAACTAGCTAGTGTCACACCAGGTTGTGAAAGAGCGACTGGTTCGGAAACCCCTGTCATGGCAGAGGTTGGTGGGCCGGCCACAGGGACTGCCAGCGCTGCTTTACCAGTTGGTGCGTCTCTCTTCGTTTTAGCCTTCAAACGGTCTTTATGAGTTTCCCACCACTCAGGATAACCATTCTTCTGGAAGCAAGTATCCACCAGATGTTTCTTACTTCCACAATAACTACATTGTCCACCTGGAGGCATTGGTGGAGTCATAAAGGACAGGTGCGGGGCCGGAGATGATTGTTGAGAGAAGGGCATATTGCCAAAGGTCTTGACTGCCATAGCCATGTTAGAACTGTGTCCCTGACTCAACATAGTAGTACGGCGTTGTTCCTCGCTCCGCACAATAGCATAAGCACCCTCAGGTCCGGGAAGGGGGATAGTACGAAGAATCTCTCCTCTAATATTATCATAAACATCATCTAGACCTGCAAGGAAAAGATAAACTCGCTCATCATCCAGATCTTCCTTCCAAATCTTGAATGCATCTGCTTGACGGAAACACGAAGGTCTCCGATGATCAATCTCCTGCCAAATTGTCAGATCAGAATAGTACACAGAAATAGGTCTCCCAGCTTGTTTTGTGCACATGGCTCGACGAGATAAATCATAAAGAATTGATTTTTTAGCACCTTCATAATAAGTTGCTTGGGCAGCAGACCAAATCTCTTTTGCAGTTGGCAAAAGAATAAACAAATTAATCACATTTGCTTCCATCGAACTGATAAGCCAACTTCGCACAATTGCATCCTCTATCACCCACTTATCATAGGTTTCTGCCCCTTCATCGGGCTGTGTTGCAGTACCAGTAAGATATTCGAACTTCCCTTTGGCAGATGCAAACATAGTCACCATCCGTGACCATAAAGTGAAATTAGTACCATCCAATTTGATACTATATGGAATTGATATTGGTTCTGGAGTTGCCACATTCACAGTGTGTGGTGGCACAATAAGAGCACCAGAAGCATCACCAATAGCCATTGGTTAAGTGAACAATAGTGCTGCAGAAAAATAAAAAAAAGTTTAACAATGCAAGCTGAAGCAAGCAGCAGAATTCGGTTGGTAGAGTCCAAATAAAGATAGAAAAGTAGCAGACAAGCAAGCTGAAGCGAGCGAAGACACGCAGCAGAGGCAAGCGGCAGAATTCGGACAGTCGAGTCTGAAACTCAGTATTCGGACGGTATCATCGAGCCCCGAATTCATCACGTCGTTCGGGTCTGTAATGACCGAATCTGTCACTTCGTCCTGGTCTGTAACGACCGAAAAAAAAATTGTCCGGGTCCGGGTATGGACTTCGTCTGGGGTACGTTGGTTGGGAAAGGACGGAGTCACCGGTGGATCCTGGTATGGACTTCGTCCGGGAGTCGTCGATGACTCCTTGGTGACAGGAGTAATTCTGGTACTGAGTAATCAGCTGGGAATTGTTGACGGAGTCGTCAGTGGGTCCTGGTATGGACTTCGTATGGGAGTATTCGGCTGGGAATTGACGGAACGGAATCAGAGACGGAACGAAACGGAGACGGAACGGAACGGAATCGTCGGCTGGTCAATCTAGAACAACCAAAAAAGGGTCCTGGTATGAACTTCGTCCGGGTCGGGTTTGGACTTCATCCGGGTCCTAGTATGGGTCTGTTTCTAGGTAAGGTTATGCGGCTCTGGCTTTGATACCAAGTAGAAATTAGGGTTATAATATTATATGTATTTATCTCCTCCACTTAGAGAAGTATTTATAGTCTTTACAATTGATTCCTATCTAGGAAAGGGTAAATATATTTACAATTATAATTAATGGATTCATCTCAACATTCACTACAAGAAATCATAAGTTTCCCGGCGGAATGACGTCGTCGCGAAATGTAAGACATCCGTCGAGTAACAATGACAACGGCGACTCCCCGTCGGGCAATAGGCGTCGGGCTACTGTAGTCGGGCTTTCAGATTACTCGACGAGCATAGTGTCCTCGTCGAGTAATTTCATAATGCCCGACGGTAGTGTTCGTCGTTGATACTATCGTCGAGCAACAAAAGTCAACATCTTATTACTGTCGGGTAAGGTTCATACAATCCGTCGGTTAAGGTTAATACTATTCGTCGGGTAACGTTATAAACAACCGTCGGGTAATGTTATATACACCCGTCGGGTACCGTTATATATGTTCGTCGGGTCACGTGTTGGGAAACCCGTCGGGTAACATCATATATGTCCGTCGGGTAAAGTGTTACAAAACCCATCGGGTAACGTTATATATGTCCGTCGGGTATGTGTTACACAACCCGTCAAGTAAAGTGTACACACCCATCGGGTAACATTTCCCCCTTTCGTCAGGTACAGTTTTAAAAAATCCCGTTTTTATGCCCGATGGAATGACTGTGCGTCGGGCAAGCGTTCCATATTTAATATATTTTTAAGAAAAAATTTAATTAAATAATAAAAAATAAAAAATTTGAATCAAAATTAAATTAACATTAAAAAAAATGAATGTAATATTTTGATATCATTAAAACTATAAAAATATTGTATATATAGTACACTCTAACAATTAGTCGAGGGGTCAAAGTAGCCGGGATCCTGAGGGGGCTGTAGGGTGGGCGGTGAGAAAATGACATCCAATCCACTGTCACCCATACGTTGAAAGATGCTGTCAAGGGCGCTCTTGATTTGTTGGTTTTGGACTTGCATCTCCGCAAATTGGGCTTTGAGCTGAGCGTTTTCGGCCTGTAGGATATCGAAGTTTCTCCTTAGGTCCGACGTCTCCTAGGTATTGCCTATCCGAGATGAAGACGACGACTGAGAGATAGCCCACACAATCCCGTCGCCCGCCCCCCGAACGACCCTCCTGGGGCGCCTCCCAAGTGTCGCTCCAGAATAGCGATCGACATATCGACATTAGGGAGCTACTGCTCCAACAGCACATTCGGATGCTGTTGGGTGAGCTCAGCTTGTGTCTGCTGGACGTCTTGCTGCATCGCATCCTACAAATTTGAATAAATATTAATTAGAAATATAATTATCAAATTCAGGAAAAATGTTTAATCTTCAAAAAAAATACTTACGTGAATTCGATCAGCCTCTTGATCCCCCGTCCAACATACACCTGCCCCTAGGCATCCACCTCTGGGAACAACGACCCGGCGATGCGCCGATCCTCCTGTCGGGCCAATAAGGATCGCGACCCCCCGTGGTGGTTGAATTTTTTCGCTCCCCTGATTCGATTTGTTGGCAATCGATTTCCGCTATTCATTCGTAAAACCAAATATTAGATTTTCAAATGGAAAATAACATAAAAATTAAATAATTTAATTAATTAAATAGATAATACGTACCAAATAGGTGGGGGACACGAAATGGTCGCACAACCACAACCACGCTGGCAGTTTCGCCCCGTCCAACTCTTTCGGAGGATTTTACCGAGCTTCCTCCGGAGAAGGCCAAGACAAGAAGTACTTGTGGAGCTCGTACTTCCAGTCGGCGTACCGTAACTGCTAGTGGCGACACAGGTATGTACTGAGCTTGACGTTCTCCAAGTTGAACTCAAAATTAATCTGGAGCAATTATTAAAGTTAGTAAAATAATTAAAAAATAAGAAATTAATGTTAAAAATGGGAAAACAATATACCGATAACTCGCCCCAACAACGTGTGATCTCCTCTGGGGTTTGGGTTCGAAAAGTCTCCCCCATCATCAGTGACATGGTGCGAAGAATCGCACCAATGTCATGAACCAGGAGGCTGTGAATTTTTATCGGCACGGACCGGAGGCGCTGCACGTACATCACCAGTATCTTTGCATTTGTTGTCCTGCAAATTCGTTGGGATGTCAAACCTCGGTTTATCCCGCGCACATTAACAGTCCTACCTGCAAATTCGATGAACATTAGTAAATAAAATGAGTAGCAAATAAAAACGGTTAGTTAAATAAACAAAATAATGAGCTTACCCGTAGGGAGTGATCCGACATTAGTGCCTGTTTCGTCGGCTCCGACATCGTCCTGTGAGGGCTCGGGGTCGGTACGGGGTTCCCCCCGTTTCTTACTATGTTGTCGACGAGCCGATCGGGCACTGGGTCGCATATAAATCGACAGCGGTGCGTGAACCGACGCCGCTGTTGAGGCAACCGAGTCCGGGGCTGCCTCCTCCGGCTCATGATCATCAACGGGATCAGGGCAAGGGCGATACCTAGACGTGATGAAGGTGCGATGCGACATCTACAATATCAAATAATAATTAATTAATATAAAATTAACCATCACATTTTTAATTAAATAAAAAAAACCAAACATTTTAAATAGTAAATATTAAATTAAAAAAGTAAAAAAAAATCACATTTAAAATTAACCAACATTTTATACTTCCAATAAACTTAAAAAAATAAAGCAATAATTGTTTTTAGTAATAATTAGTAAATTGGTATCTAAAAACTAAAACCACCAAATTCTAATTTTTTTAAACAAAACCAACACAAACGAAAAATTAACTTAAAAAACTAATTAATCCAAACGTACTAAACTCAAAATTCACAACATTATACCTAAATTTCTAAATCCAAATTTCGGGACCAAAATCTAACTTACATATTAATCCAAACATATAATATCCAAATCCTAAAATTCACAAATTAAAATTTTTTAAAATTCACATTTCCAAAATTCACTTATACTACACCATATAAAACTTTCCCAAATTTGTTTTTAAAATTCAATTACCCAAAATTCATAAATTTCACATATCCAAAATTCACATAAATTTCATATCCAAAAGCATAACAAAAAACATAACATTATATCAATTCCAACATTATACCAAACATCAAAATTTCAACAAATGTTCAACTATTATATATACATTAACAATAACAATAAACCAATAACAAATATATATCCAAATATATATACATAAACATTAACAAAAACAATATCCAATTTCATAAATTCTTTTTCCTAATAAAAATTAACACTAAACCAATATATCCAATATCAAGCAATATAAACCAATAAACCAATATATCCAATATCAACCAATATAAACCAATATAAACAAATATATCCAAATTAACAATAAACAATAAACAATATATTGAAACTAACATTAACATTAACATTAACAAAAACAATATCTAATTTCATAAATTTTTTTTCCAAATAAAAATTAACACTAAACCAATATATCCAATATCAACCAATATAAACGATTAAATTTGAGCGATCTAACTGTTCACTTTGTGGTTTTACTTGCCTAGATCTCGCCCGTCGAAAATCTTGATGTTTTGAGGATTTCAAGCCGTCCGATCGTGAAGAAACGTTGCGTAACCGTTGAATTGTCGTGCACCGTTTCCTAATCCTGGGATTTCCAATTTGGGATTTTTTTCGCGTAGGCGATCAATGGGTACCTACCATAAATGTGGACGGTGAGATCGGTCATTTTCAATTTTTAAGTTTTTGAAAATCAGAAATCAACCATATTGCCCAATGAGTTTAAACTCTTCAAGGAAACTTCAATACATTTGTAGAATTTTGGATCCTGTTGACATTCAAACGATTGAATTTGAGCGATCTAACCGTTCACTTTGTGGTTTTACGTGCCTAAATCTTGCCCGTCAAAAATCTTGATGTTTTGAGGATTTGAAGCCATCTGATCGTGAAGAAACGTTGTGTAACCGTTGAATCGTCGCGCACAGTTTCCTGATCCTGGGATTTCCAATTTGGGAAATGTTTCGCGTAGGCGATCTATGGGTACCTACCATAAATGTGGACGGTTAGATCGGTCATTTTCAATTTTTAAGTTTTTAAAAAGGTTGGGTAAAAAAAATATTTTCAGTTTTTAATCTGCTAAAAACATCATACCCGACGAATATTCAAATACAAACCCGTCGGGTAATATGTGTAATAAAAAATTGTAAATATAATATGCTTATAATTATCCGACGGGTATAGATATATAAATAATCGGTACAGTATCCGTCGGGTAACAGGAGTTATAAAAATTGTAAATATAATCTGCTCAATCATACCCGACGGATATTCATTTATAACCGTCGGGTACGTGTAAAAGGAGGTAGACGTCGGGTAACCCGTAACTGATCCGTCGGGTAACCGGTGTTATAAAAAATTGTAAATATAATCTGCTCAATCATACCCGACGGCTATTCATTTATATCCGTCGGGTAATGTAAGAGAAGGTAGACGTCGGGTAACCTGTAACGAATCCGTCGGGTAACATGTGTTATTAAAAATTTTCCGTGTAATCTCCTAAATTATACTCGACGCATATTCATATATCTATACGTCGGGTAATTATATGCGGAGGCCGGCGTCGGGTAACCTGTACCCTATGCGTCGGGTAAGTGTAATAGAAGGCGGTCGTCGGGTTACCTGTATCATATCCGTCGGGTAAATAATTGTTTATAAAAAAATTATCAAAGCACATTTTATAGACAATATTTTTGGAAAAAAATTGTTCTATCTTTTTTGGTTTAATATGAATATATATTGGGTTCTATTTTTTTCAAATTGCACTAAAGAGTAAAAAGTGACCATCATAACTTATCACTTTGACCTTCATGACTTATCATCAAAATATTTGACAAAATCTTTTACCTTCATTTATTTTGATGTTGCATATTTTGTGGAGTGCATGTATGGTCTCCTCACATTAAGAAAGTAAAAAAACTTTTTTTTTTAATGAAATCATACAACATACATATAAATCAAATATATTGATTTGAAGATGGATATTACATATATGAATGAAATTTTGAATTTACAACTTTCATTCGGAATCGCTTTCCCCCTCCCAATCACGCTCGTCAGCTGACATGTGTACAGTACTTGATTCCTCCGAATCACTTTCAATTTGTTCTAATTCCCCCAGATCAATAAAAATGTCATCAATTGCAATTGGTGGGATGATATCATTGGTCTGAACTCCATCCACGTTGTGGGTGGATGCTGATGAATCCACCTGGTAAATGACTTGGTCATCGTTTATTTCCCCATCTTCTTCATGGTATCGGTCATCCAAGTCCCAAATGTTTCTATGATTCACCATCTCAGCTACTCTCCATCCACCACCAGTTTTTGGATCATCCAAATAGAATACTTGTTTCGCCGTACTAGTGAGGATGTAGGGATCACTCTCAAACCACCGAGTGGTTGTGTTTATAGAAGTATATAACTGATCTTTGATGACACTGCCTGGGATACTTGGGTTCGTATCAAACCAATGACCAAGACGACTTCCTTGCGATCAGCGTATAACACCTTAACCATAGTTAACAATTTACCGTAGAAACCTGTCTCAGCATTTTCCCCATCCCCTGGCACGAAGACCCCGCTGTTTTGCATAGACAACTTGTCGTCTCGTTCTGTGCACACGAACGTAACTCCGTTAACATGACAACCAGCGTATGTTTCTCCTCGGAATGGGCCAATGGCCAGCTGCATTAATTCTTTATTGAATTTTGGCGAGTTGACATCTTTCAGCTGTGCCATCTGGTAAGATACACACAAGAAACGAAATAGGTAAGCTTAAAACCAATTTAAAAAATTTGGAAATAAAATATTTTACTAACATGCTGGGAAAACCAACGTGGAAACAGTTGTTTGTCCAGTTCTTCCCAATTAGAAGGAAATTGGGCCTTCATCAACGTCTCGTGATGCTCGTGAAAGGGCCAGACTTCATCACAGTTGTTGAAAATGAACCAATGAGCCACCTCTATGTCGGTATTGATGAACGGCTCCGAGATTGGACCAGTGCCAAATGGTCGTGCAGGTTGGGCAAATACAGATAGGGTCTCGAGACGTTGACCACCATCGTCGTTGCGAGACGCCCTATTGAAGGCAGTTTAAACATTTCGAAGGTACATTGCACAAAATGTGAGTGCCTCATTTGCAATATACGCCGCGGCTATAGAGCCTTCGGGACGTGTCTTGTTCCGAATGTACCGCTTATACGTACCTAACATTCTGCAAGGAAAGTTACATTAAGATTCACATATATACATGATAGTAAGGAAATATTATCAAATAGCAGGGATAAGTTATACCTCTCAATTGGATACATCCAACGATAATGCACCGGGCCAGCTAGCTTCGCCTCATCCGGCAGATGTATCAGTAGGTGCACCATTATATCAAAGAATGCAGGTGGATATATTTGCTCAAGCCGGCACATGATGTACACAATATCCTCGTTAATTGCTTGAAGGTCCGCCTTAACCAATGACCTGGCACATAGTATCTGGAAGAATTGAGACAAATAAACTATCATCTCAACAACACCAGCCTCCAAGAAGGGTCGAATACCAATCGGAATAAGTCGTTGTAGCAAAACATGATAGTCATGGCTCTTCATACCAGAAATGGTCCCACCGTCCGTGCTAACACTCCGGGATATGTTTTCGGCGTACCCGTCGGGAAATTTCACACCCTGCAACCACTTCAGGAATTTTTCCTTATTGTCCGGCGTAAATGTATAACTTGGATGAGCCATGATGTATTTGCCATTGACGACTTTTGGCCACAAATTAGGCCGAATCCCCATTTCTTTCATGCACAGACGAGTCTTTTTTGTGTCCTTTGACTTGCCTTCAATGGGTAAAGTCGTTCCCACAACACTCTCAGCAACATTCTTCTCGATGTGCATAGGATCGGCGATGTGTCTGATTTTCATTTTCGACCAATATGGCAACCGGAAGAATATGATTTTTTTCGTCCAATTTTCCTGTTTGGCTGGTTTCGATCCTTTTGTCACGAACTCATGTATACTGTTGAGTTTGGATAATATCTCATCACCGCACCTCTCCCTTGGTCGACCTCTTAACTCTGATTTACCATCAAATGAGTCAGACTGCATTCGCCATCGGTGATCCCAGGGCAAAAACCTTCTCGCACCCAAGTAGCATACCTTAGATGCATGCCAAAAGGACGTTGTGTCTGGTCCACATGTCAGGCAAGCAAGATAGCCCTTGGTGCTCCATCCCAATAACATACCATAAGCAGGAAAATCATTAATTGTCCACATTACGGCCGCTCGTAGGGTGAACATTTCTCCACTGCACTTGTCGTATGTTCGGACACCATTTTCCCACAAATCCACGAGCTCGTCAATCAACGGTCGCAAATACACATCGATAGAATTACTCGGCGATTTGGGCCCTGGTATCAAAGTACTGAGGATTGTGAATTCTTTCTTCATGCATCTCCAAGGAGGCAAGTTATACGGAACCATAACAACCGGCCAAATGCTATAGGGCTTTGCAAAACTCCCAAATGGATTAAACCCGTCAGTAGCGAGCCCTAATATGATATTTCTTGGCTCCGCAATAAACTCGGGATACATTTTATCAAATTCCTTCCAAGCCTCTCCATCCGCCGGATGCCTCAGTACATCAGCATCAATACGTTCATCCATATGCCACCTCATATCACGGGCTGTGTGAGACGACATGTAGAATCTTTGTAACCTTGGCTTCAGTGGAAAATAACGCAACACCTTGTTAGGAATCTTGTTCTTTTCAAACCTAGGCTCATTGCACACGGGACATTTGTCAAGCTGCTCGAATTCACCGTAAAACAAAGTACAGTTGTTCTTGCATGCATGGATCTTGATATACCCTAAACCAAGCCCCTTCAACAACTTCTTCGAGCTGTAATGATCTTTTGGTAGACAGTTGTCTTCAGGGAGCATTCGGATGATAATGTCCAACATGTGATCAAAATGCTTGTTCTTTTGATTATACTCAACTTTCATGTGCATCAACTCCACAACTGCCCCTAGAACCGAAAATGATTTACACCCAGGGTATAATTCGCGCTGAGCTTCTTTCAACAATCTCTCATAATGGAGCTCAGAGTCTTCGGGTTGCAACCTTGGCGCATCATCTTCCATATCATATGATGCCGGAGGAAAAAAATCGGTTAATAACTCAACGACTTGATCATTATCACATCGCCCATCCAAACCACTTTCGTCCCGACGGGTCCCGGGAACCGAAGATGTCGATGCGGAAAATATTTCTTCACCGTGATAGATCCAATTAGTGTAGTTGTGTACGATCTCATTCCATTCCAGATGAGTTTGGACCTCATTCAACGACATCCAAATGCAATTATTACATTTACGGCACGGACACCTGATACGTCTTGTATCATTGCAATGACTACGTGCAAAGGCAATGAAGTTGTCGATCCCATCCAAATACTGATCAGAAGATCTATCAAACATTTGCATCCACCCTCTGTCCATTGTGCCTGCTTTCACAACATATAGTCAACGTAAGTAATTGAGTTAACATTGTCCCGTAAATAGAACAAGTTAAAATCAAAAGCAACCCTTCTCCGTATGCGTCCGGTGATTTGGCCCTATCCCATTCGAGAGTGCACGTTCTGTGCTGTGTAGTTTGTGACCTACGAGGTTAAGTTCCGATTGAGGGAAATTTCGGCAGTATCTCCCTACAGTTCCCCAAATGCACGATGTAGATATTATAAATAAATATCTAGTATGCATTCGGAGAACGTGTAGGGGATACAAACCGAATTTCCCACAATCGAAACCTAACATCGTAGACCGCCAACTACACAACACAAAGTTGCGCACCCCCAAACTGTCCGAATAAATGGACAATTCAAGAGTCAGTCAATCAATCTGATTCACTAACTCTCAAACGGGTCTAAGGTTTTTTATTGAATTTCATTATACGTAGTTAATCAACTCGATTAACTTCGCATAAACGGTTATGAAATATGAACGAATTTCACTCCGTCACACCTAAATAAAGCGTTTTAATAAAAATATCACAATAAATTCACAAATACGAACATATATAAATTATGCATAAAACAAAGTTTTAAATTTTATAATTTATGTATATATTTTCTATTTCCCTATTTTCCTAACATATTTTCTAATTTCCAAGCATAATTTCGAATTTTAATAATTCCATTACATATTTTTTATTTCCTAAAATGTTTTCTAATTTCCTAAAATATTTTCTATTTCCTTGTTTTCCTAACATATTTTCTAATTTCAATAATTTCATTACATATTTTTATATTTTCCTATTTTCTAACAAAATTTTTTAATTTCCTAACATATTTTATATTTCCCTAATTTCCTAACATTTTTCTTAATTTTCAAACATATTTTCTAATTTCAATCATTTAAATACATATTTTTTATTTTCCTATTTAACTACAAAATTTCCTAATTTCCTAACATATTTTCTATTTTCATATTTTCCTAATTTCATAACATTTTTTCTATTTTCATATTTTCCTAACAAATTTTCTAATTTCTAATTTCCACAAATTCTAAACAATTTCTACACATTTTCCACAATAAATACAAAAATTCCTAACATAATTATATCCAACATTCTTAACAAAATTAAATAGAGAGGTAAACACACATATCTTTTTATAAGTATTCCTTCAAATTAACTACAAAATTCCTACAACACAAAACATAATTAATTCCTAATCACAAATCAAAATTTCAAAATTACAAGAAAATAAAATTTTCATACTTTAATATTTGTTATTTTATGATTGATAGAGAAAAAGGATTTGATTGGTAGTAAAATAGGTGATGAGATGATAACAATAGGTAGAGAAAGAGAGTGAGTGAGTGAGAGGGAGAGAGAGAGAGCAGAACGGAGGAGGATGAAGCAGAGAGGAGGAAGAAGAAGAAGAAGAAGAAAAGAGAGAGTCTCGGTTTTAAGTGTGTTTAGACTTTTGCCCGACGAACTCAATTCACAGAGCAATCTTTAATGATCCGTCGGGCAATATAGAGTCAACGTCCAGTGTTACCCGACGGCGATTGGTCGTCGTTGTTGATAATGTTACCCGACGGGGGATTCAATTCGTCGGGTAACAACTTCCAATTTTGCGCGCCAAAGGCTTTTTCTTCCTGCCAACAAGTTACCCGGCGAATATTAATATCCGTCGGGCAACAGTAGATTACCCCGCGAGATAGTATGCGTCGGGCAAAAACTAGTCGGGCAACTAAGATTTTCTTGTAGTGATTAACTATTTCTGGTATTTGGTTTTGATTTTTCTAATGGTTTCTCTCAAAAAAAATTTCTTTCCGTTGCTTTTCTTTAGTCTAATAATTATTATATTTCGTTTTCCAACATATTCTAACAAGAAGAATTAGAGTTGAAGTGGTTCATATGTTCTACAACGAATTAATTATAGACTTAGAGATTTCTTCTGGGAGACCCAGTTCAGAAGTTCGAGATGGATGCACATACAGCTTGAACACAAGAACAGATCGAAGAACAAAGGAAATAACCTTTTCTCTTTCATGTTTGGAGTCCAGGAAAAAAAATAGAAAAGTGCTATAGAATTCAATAATTCATGAAAAGCAATAAATGGGTTTTATTTATAATCAATTTCATAAAGGAATTATTGAAGCAAGGCTGTAATTCTGCTACTAATCATCTATATCGATCCGCCCACGCAACTCTGGAGGACTGCCGTATATATAATCAATTTCATATGATTTATATGTTGGGTGTCCTTTATCCGTGCAACCAATATGTTATTATTAAAAAAAATTTACTGAATTAGGCTTAGAAATAACATGTAAATGTAAATTACTTGTTAAGATGGGTTAATTAAATTAGTTCATGAATAGGAATGGATAACAACAACCACCCAATTAATTATGTCACATCTTTTATATAGAAATTTAGTCATATAATCATGTTTTTGGTTAAATTTTTCGACAATCCCTCAGTTTATGTGTTCTGTTCATTAGAGTGTTCAATTTTAATAATTTTGCTTAGTAAAATAATTAATGGACATTAGGGTTTTAAATTAATGGACAATAGGGTTTTAAATTAGTTAGGCCCTGGCCATTTATATAAACCGGTACATATATATATATATATATATATTGTCTTGTATGCATCATTGAACACATAGAAAATGCTCTTTTTCTAAATATCGATTCGATTCATATATAGATAACAAAATTTCCAAGGCCATGGAAGCACGCATTTCCTCTACCATCGTAAATTCATAATGTTGATTATGCTACAACTACTAACACTAGTAGTGCAAGCTCGGAACCTACCAAACACAACTCCACCAGCCCCTTCCAATGATCAATTTGTTCCTGTCACCTTTCACATCAAGATTGGATGGCTTATAACTCCAAATGACACCATTTCTCCTCCGACTCCAACCGATGAACCATCTCCATCGTCACCTGAAGCACCGCCACCAAGTGGTACGGTGGGCGGGGTCGTTAATAAAGACACGTTATGCCTTGCATCGTGCGAATTTGATTCTGACCGCGTAACTAGTACTAGTACCGGGGCCAATTTTCACCCTACCCGGGGTATTGGCGGTGGTGGCCATCTAGGCCGCGAGCATAAAGGTAAAGAACGCGGCGGCAGCCGTCCCCGTCCCAGTTATGTGTTGTGCTACACTCAATGTTTGCAACAAAACTGTAACGGGGTGGGAACAGTACCCTCAAACTTCCATGATTAATTGTACTATTGAATGTTTGTTTATTAGCGGATGCATGTTTATGTTCTGTCCAAGTGTCTATAAATCTTGGATGACACAATAAGTGTCTACAAAACAATTTTAATTAGTAGTATTTTGCGGCTTTCCCATGTGATGACAGTGAAAAGATAAAAAAAATCTAATTGTTGTTATGCAGATTCCTAGATCAATAATATGTAGTTACGTACTATTTACTCATTTTTAATTTCAATGTCCTACGATCCTATCATATTACAAGCCTAGTTAGTATGTTTGGTTAAAATTTCAAATCAACCCTGAATTATATCTTCACTTTATATATTGGCTGGTCTCCGCCTCCTAAGTTGAGGCGAAGCCGTCTCCGGAAACTGGCTGTGAAACGAAGACGATCTATCGGAGAGTGTTCTCACCCTGCGGCTCTTCTCTTCCTGGCCTCTCCGGTGAGTACTTTTGGGACTCGGCAGACTCTCGAAAAGGACAATGACTCAAAAAAGACAAAATTGATACTAAATGCATGTGTATGATGCACGTCCCAATATCTTGTATAAAACAAACAATTCACTCAAATAAAGAAATCAACTAACCAAAAGTAAATAAAGAAGAAAGCAAAGGATGATTGAACTAGCAAAGGATGTGATCTCTTCAATTGTAAAATTGTGTAATTACAGTCCTCCATATCGTCATGGGTGTATAATGTAACGCTCATCCCACAGTGGGCAGGAACATGTCGCTGTCTTGTTCTTCCATTCAGCCCCGCAAGTATAGCAAAACTCATGTCCACATCTACAAAACAATATATGCAATTCCAAACATGAATCAAACAACAATAATCAACAAAAAGTTTATCAAGTCATGAAAATTAGAGTAAATTAAGCACACACACCGGCAAATGATGTGGTAGCAGCCACTATCAAGCTCAACCATATGCTTGCATTTCGAACACCGCCGCCATTGTTTCTTAGTGGCAAGAGACTCCAGCAATCGATCTTCTGCACAGCAATAGGATTCAGATGTTTGGTACTCGGAGCAGCTCATGTCATAGTGCCAAACAGGAACCTTGCAATTCACACAAAAATATTGATGGCACTTGATGCACTCTCGGCCTCCTTCACTAGCAAAACATGCCTTGGTGTAATCCAACACCTCTTGCGTGGACATCAAGGCAGAACACCGCGGATACGGACAGTAAACTTTCTCCGTCACAGGAATGGAAGATTCCCGGATTCGTTGGATCATGACATCCACGAGTTCCGATGACAATAATTTTTTACAGCTGTCAATATTCACCTCACACCTGCATTCTTTATGGGGGCATTTTGCCACGATCCCGCAATGCAGATTGACTTCCACGTGATTTTTCATGCAGGAGAGGCAGTATCTGTGTGAGCATGTCCCGATTGAAGACATTCGAGCAATGGGAGTGTCTTCATAACAAATTAAACAAGTCTCCTTCTCATCCATGGCTCTCTGTTACTAGTTCCTGCACGCCGGCCGGCGAGGTGATGATCTTAGAAGCTATATAGCTTCAATTTCGATATATATTCCAAATTTGTTTCAAAAAGTCAGTTGATTGACTAATGTCACAATCTTGCTGATTCCATGAATTCATAAGGCCGAAATCTGTGACTGTTAAATTTCAATCACCTCTACCAATTGCATTAATAAACAAAAATGCATGTGCCACTAATAAGACGGTTTTTTTTTAAAGAAATGTGATGATGATCATGATGAAGATAAAAATCATAAAAGACTAGGAAATTGGAGGTAAGGCTACATCAAACTCAGTGATGTAGTCTTGTATTATATTGATGTAAAAAGGTAAGATACATGTTTGAATTACAAACTGATCCTAGAAACGAGGAATCGATGAAACTAGAAATCTAATCATTTACAACTACAACTCCATCAGATGACAATGGTTTGAATTCAAATTGGTTTATTTGAATTGGTTGACTTGTTATCTTGACTCAGAAGATCAGTTACTTTTTATATATCAACATGATATGTGTCCTTCGGAACATAGTCACACCAAGAAAATTAAAAGCTTTTTAAGAAGGATAAAATTGTGTGTGTTTCTAACAAACCTTAAAATTGTGTGCTTTTAGGTGTCTGTTATTTTTTTTCCTTAGTCGGATTGAAATTCCAGACAAGATTTTAACTAGGTCATATTTTTCCTTTTATATTTTTTTCTTCATGAGACTTGCTTTTCCCTAAAAAAACAATAGCATGGATGCAGGGAAAAAACTAAATAGATACATATGTATGGCATATATATGTTTATGTTTTTGGAAAAAGACAATATTCTATTTCAATATAATCTAAATTGAGGGGAGAGAAATTCAAACTTGGATGCACATGAAAATACATGTACACTGACTAAAACTAATCACCACAGATAATGAAGCTACTGCATTAAGACTAACCAATATTGGTAAACCAAGCAATCATCCGAGAAAGAGGAGGTTCCTTTTCAACTTCAAAGTTCAAAGTGATAACTTGATCAAGTCCGCCATGAGAGCCACAAGCAAAATGAGCCCAAAAAATTAAGATTCTTCCAGCCCCAACCAATAACAACCGCTTCCTACAACTAATAACCGTTTCCTCCCTCAACAAACCCTTGTTGTACAGTATGAATCAGCCGCTCACCACCAGAGCTTTTGATGGTGGTGGTGCTACGCGGTGGAGCGTGATTAGATCTGGAGGGTTTGATTAATTGATAGGGAGAGGGGAAAATGGAGAAATTGGAAGTAATTATGATTGGGGAGAAACGAAAGGTTTAGTCGTACGTCCTTTGGAGTTCTCCACGGCAGTCAATTTCGTATTTAAGAACAGTTAACTTCCTCACAACGTTTGTTTTCTTTTTCCATGTACGATATGATTTTTATTTTTATTTCTAATTCTCGACACAGTGTTAAAGAAATCAAACCCAGCTCTTTATTACTCAAAATGCACACCGAACAGAACATTGAGTCTCAATTTGCTCCCCGAACGCAAAGTCATAATAATGTGCTTCCGGAACCATCGTTCTGTCAGTTCCGTTGCACCAAAAATTAATAGCGTTACAAACTCTGTTTAGGATGCTTACGTGGCAACAAGAGATTGAATATTTTATTTATTTTGTAGCAAAATATTAAAACTATATATTAGAAAAAACAAAAGACGAAGAAGAAGATGATGAACACCATCTGGGTTTCTCAACCCATTCCTATGCCCACCGCCCGCCCACCCAATATTTTCTGCAAATACACCTGCTCCTCCACCCTACTCTCATCCTCCTCTCTCCTCCTCACTTTCCGCCGCCATATGGTGTTCATCATCTTCTTCTTCAATTTTCGATGATTCTAACTTGGATTCAACAAACCCAATTCTACCAAAACTGGACCTCCCACAATTTGAGGGACAAAAACAGCAAAATTCCACACCCAAATTAACCCCAAACTAGTCATTAAAAGCTTAAATTAGAACGTATTGAGCTTGAATTGGACAATTGCATACCAGAGGGTAGACGAAGCAAGTGGTAAGCTCTATTTACAAACTCAACGACAATGTAATTCAAAGTTAGGAACTTGAAATGAATGCAATTGAAAAAGATCTAAAGAAAACCCATTTCCGCAGTGGAGGACGCCAATCCATCCCAAGAGGCATCGACGAAGTCCCATCGTGTCGGTGCTTCGGAGGTCTTTGTCTCTGCATTTTCCAATCTTTCTACAACTCGCGCTCTCACTCTCTCTACAATTCACTTCCTTTCTCACTCTAAAAATTGAAACCGATCCTCTTTTACTTGAAATATGCAAAAATGGCCGAAAGCCTTCGAACGCCATCGAGCTTCAACGATCGATTCGCAAGCTACGAGTCCCGATGGCCGTGAAGAATGGTAGGGTTAGATTCGTCTTGTCCAGACGAACCTTTTGGAGTTGGTCTCGCAACATGATTCCACCAGAGTGGTCGTCGGAGACGACGAGGATCTCTGGGCTTCTCGGCTCTGTTTTGTCCCCTACATTGGAAGCATACGGCTGCAGAGGCAAGGAAGAGTTCGTGTGAGTGAGGGGGCTTGTTTGGGCGAGATGTCTTGGATGGTCTTGGTCACAGTGGAAGGCAACGGTGGGTGGTGTTACTCGCGGTTGCTTTGCAGAGAATGAGGGAGACGAAGAGGAAGTCGCGGAGAGAAAAGGGGGGAGTTTGTTTTAATTTTGAGATTTGTTTTAATTTTTTTTTTTAAATTTAATATAAAATTTAATGAAATATAACAAATGTCTTAATTGCCCTTATAAATTTTGTAATATTACTGTCACACCAATACTTTTAACGGTATTAATAACAGATTATAATTTTTGGTGCAACGGAGCTGACAGAACGGGGGTTCTGGGAGCACATTATTACAATTTCGCATTCGGGAAGTAAATTGAGACTCAATGTCCTGTTTGGGGTGTATTTTGAGTAATAAGCCTAAGAAATAAAGTGATGGACTTGTTGGACTTGGACTTGGACACCGACTTGGACACCGACTTGAGCAATGTCGGTTGAAGATTGCTAGGAAAGACTAGCCAACTATTATCTACAGTATATGATTCAGCAGCCTTATCAATTACTTAACTTAGGCAAGCCTTTATAATTAAGTAAACCCACTTATGTGGCTAGGAATTAATGAAGTACAAGATGTGGACTAAAGTCATCAAGCTGGAAAGAAAACCCACTGACTTGGGTTTAGTTAAAGTCGGCATGAAGGAACTCTAAAAATAGAGTTCAATTGTTGTGATGTTTTGTGTGTTAGAAAAAGAAAGTGTTATGTAGAATCAATAGAAGAAGAAAGTGTTAGGTAGAATCAAAAGAAAAAGGAGAGAATAAGAAACACAACTAAAAGACTAAAGAGTAGGAAGGTTGAAGCCTTTCAAAGAGTCCCCATGTTTGTTTGTTTTTTTGGTGATGAGAAAGAGTGCTTGTCACAGTTGGTTTTTCCTTGTGAGTTGTGTTGTAATACTTTGTTTGTATAATATAAGTATTGTGTTTATTTATTTTGTTTCTCAAACACTTGAATATTAGAATTGTGTATTCAAAATTTTTATTCGACTTCTTAAAATTAGTTATTACTAAATTTCTATCAAATCAGATTTTAAGTATTTCCAAATAACTCATTAAATGCATAAACAAAAATTCTATGTCAATCTCACTATATGATTTGCCATTAAAACTAATTCTTTAGATATTAGGTATTTACTCATAAGTTCTTCACAAATTCAAAATTTATTTAAAAGTCTTCAATATCTATTTTGAAAATCTCTAATCCCTTATTCAAAGTTTTACTTATAAAGAAAATAAAACTTGGCCATATTGTCCTTAATACAACACATTATCTATACTAATGCTAAATGGTTTGATACTATGTATGTAAATAGTTAAATATCTTTTGAATATTTTCTCATATCCTAAATCTATTTATATATACCATTTTATACATAATTCATGTTTATAATCAATTGAACAGCCTCGTAGCAACTTGCAGCCTATATCTTACTAGTAAGTCTCTAATTATTTAAATTTTAGGGCAAATTATATTTTACTACTTTGTGGTTTATACCAAATCACACGATTATACTTTAGTCAATCAAATAATAGATAGTACATGGGTCGGGTTGAAAATAAATATATTTTCAAATCTTGCATTTTACTATCCTGTATTTTTTAAAATGTTACAACTTTGACATTTTGTTAGTTATTCTGTTAAAATAAATGTTAAATGCTGATATAGTCATGATGAGACCTATCATTTAATTGAAGTATGTGACAAATAGATGTCACGTGATAAAAAAATTAATAAATTAATTTGAAAATGTTTAAAATTAAAAAAATAATGGTGCATTTTTGCTCACCACTCTAATAAAATTTGGCTGTCTTTTAACTTAATAATTCCTTATTATTTATAATTAAAAAATAGAGAAAATAATTAAAATAATAAAAACATTGCTTTAAACCCAACAGCCAAGCAAATTCGTTCATCTTCTTCGCCAAAATTGTATCCATGGCAGCTCATGACCGGATTTCTCACCGGCAGCAAACCGAAAATTCGCTTTCACACTTTTTTTCGAGTGGGAAGGGTAACAAAGCCGAACATAAATGCAAAAGTTCTTTTTCTTTTCATCTTGCTCAAGTCCATGAATTCCCTAAACATTCGATTCACATATCCCAATATTCAATATTTTCCAGATGAGTCTACTGTGCTAATTTTCCTCCATTTTCATCTTGCTAATTTCCCTAAGCATATTTAAATGTATTGGTTTTGGTTTAGATTTCAATGATGAAATAGTGGTATTTTTTTTGGATTTTTTGAAATTGTTTTGAAGACACCGTGGTCCATGGAGATGGAGCTACCATGGCTGGGCGAAGGAAGATGAACAAATGGCTTGGCTGAAGGGTTTGAAGCAAATATTTTTTTATTTTAATGGACTGCTGATCTTTGGGATTTTGGAGATGGAGATTTGGATTGGGATACTGGATTTGGGGAGGGAGACGAACATCTTGCTGTTCAAATCCATTTATTATTATTTTAATTATTTTCTATTTCTTTTTTAAATTTTAAATAAATAAAATATTAATAATATCTCGAATTAAGTTAAAAGACACACGGCTAAATTTTAATGAAATTGTGAGCATTTTTTGGCTCATCAGATGGTGAGCGAAAAAACACTTTTATTTTTTTTAGTTTTAAACACTTTCAAATTAATTTTTTAATTTTTTTGTTATGTGACGTCTATTTGTCATATACTTCAATTAAATAGTAAGTCTTATCATGATCACATCAACATTTAACATCTATTTTAACAGAATAATTAACAGACGGTCAATGTTATAACATTTAAAAAAATAAAAGGTAGTAAAATGTAAAATTTGAAAATACAAATATAATTATATTATTTGGTGTAAATCACATAGTAATAAAATATAATTTATCCTAAACTTTAATATATATATATATATATATATATATGTGTGTGTGTTTTTATAAATCATGCAAATTAAATAAAAAGAAAACTACAAAACTTCAAAAGATGCAGTATTTGAATATGTTGGGCATGAACGTAAGTTGCATCTGAGATCATATAGAGTGTGACAAGGGGTCAAGGACTTTAAAGTTTAATATAAGCAAAAGTGGGGTTATATATGATTTGCGATTAAAGAAAAAACCAGTGAGTGGGTGTAATGAAAAGAGTTAATTGCTTTATAACCCTTAAGTTTTTAGTGTTTTACCTTCAGGTCTTAGAAATTATAGTTACACCTCATAAAGTTTTAAATCCCTTTCACATAATTCCTTCGGTCAAAACTCTGTTTAAAAACCTCTCAACTACTTATTTTTTTGTTAACCAAAAAAAAATTGTCAACTACGTCCGTTAAGAATCTGTTTAGTCAATCACACCTCCATGCAAAAATCAATTTAAACAAATTATCAAAACTTACTCCAATTGAAATCTTAACAATATTAACCAAACACCAACAATCAATTTCTTCACTTTCAACATAATCAAATCTAAATTAATCTTTCACAGCCAAGCCTAGTAACGTGAACTTATAATTAAATATGACATTAAAGTGATTGGCGATATTAAAGTGATTGACGATTAGATTTTAGTCTTGAAAAATATATCTTACCCATTATGAATAAGTAACAAACAATAAATGACATTTGACAAAATAGAAGTTAGTTATTCACAACTAACAGTGATTAGATTTTATATAACCATAGGTATGATAATGTGTAATACGATAAAAGTTAATAAATCGATTGATAATCATTCCGTTTTCAATTTCTAATATTTTCTTTTTATACGATATATATGATGAAATGAGTAATAAAAAAAATGATGCGATGAAAGAGATGGAGCATAAATATAAAAGAAAAAAAATAAAAAAAATAAAAAATAAACGCCTACTTCTAATTTTTTTCTCTTTTTTTTTACACTCCTTTATTTCTTCCTCTTCATAGCATGACTCTACCTCATCCCTTACCTTTCCAATACTTTCTATATGTCTCCTACACAAAACGTGAAAATTGGAGCAAAACAAAAAATAGTTATCAAATAGCCCCAAAAGTAAAAAGACTATATATTTATATGATAGATGGAATGACAATAAATATGACGTCAAAACACTGAAATGCATACTTCATAAAATGTAAGTTTACCAAAACACATCACATCAAGAGTGGAAAGCTTGATGAAATCAACTGTTCCAAGTTTGATTTCTTTTACTACAGGATCCTTGTATAGATCTACACGGTTAAACAACCTTCCCCACCGGCTAGCCGGCCACCCCCTCCCCCGTGCTTACAAAACTACTAGTTTACAACACCTCTTTCCATAATTAATTAAGACACCAAAAGACGACTAGAATAGCCTAAATCTGTCTAACTGCAAACTTGTAATCGCTACTCTAATCTCATGGACGCCGCATAATGTAAGGCAGAGACCAGAGTTTGCAGGAACACGTTGCTTTCTTGTTCTTCCATTCAGCTCCGCAAGTATAGCAAAACTGGTATCCACATCTACAAAGGCAATGCAAAGATCCAAAGGGCAAAATGACATCACAATATCAGCCATCAAAGTGAAGCAAAACAAGTAAAGATGTCTAAGAGAAAATATGAAAGATCTTGTATTTGTTCAAGTTGCTAGCTACAAACGAATTAAGTAGATCATGATCAATTTAAAGGCAGCAAAAGCAACACAACGGAAAACAATATGGATTAGTCAAATTGGAGATGATCGAGGAGAGTAAATCACCTGCAAGTCATGTGGTAGCAGCCACTTCGGAGTTCAATCATATGCTTACATTTCAAACACTGACGCCACAGCTTCTTCGTTGCAAGAGACTCAAGCACATGCTCATCTGATCGCAAATACTTGGTCGAACCTTTGTAATCATCACAGGTCATGTTGTAATGCCAAGGACTCTTACAATTGATACAAAAATAGTATTGGCATTTCATGCATTTCCTGCCTCCCTCACTAACAAAAGAAGTCCTGGTATAACTCTGTCTTGGACATTAAGGCAGAACATCTGGGATACGGACAGTACACTTTATCCGTAACAGGAATAGAAGACTCCTTGATTCCTTCTCTCATATCATCAACTAGTTTCGGTGCCAAGAATGTTTTGCAACTACTAATACTCACTTCCGATTTACAGCCTTCGTGAGGGCACTGTGGCACCATCCCACTTTGCAACTTTAATTCCACATACCGTTTCATACAAGGCAAGCAATACTTGTGTGTACAAGTAGCAATCGAAAACATTCAATCAGTATTAGTGTCTTCAAAACAAACTAAACAAGTCTCCTTCCTACTCTTGCATTTGCTGGAATATTTTAACTTTCTTTCAGCAAGAGTCACTTTGTTGACAACCTGTGTTTCTAAAAAGTCAATCACCTCTATGACACTAATATGAATAATAATGACCATGAACTAGAACTACAAGTGATGACTGCAACCGAGTAAGAAATATACTACAAAAAAAAGAAAATTTAAGATTAAATAAATATGATTTGAATAAAAATTTAACAGTGACAGAGTAAGATGTGCCAATACCTTGGTATCCCTGCATTTGCTAGCTTTTGCAGGAGAGGTAATCTCAGAATTTATAGCATCCATAGCAATTTTACATGCGAACTTAATGTCATGACTTGCCACTAGAAGAGGGCGGCAATGTCTAAACTTTCTTCGTAGAATACTCACTTGATTCAACAAATCCGAAGCCTTACTGCTGCCAGGAAGCTGCTGGTTCGTAACCTGTATACTTGCATGTTTTCAAATAAAAATCACAGGTACTAATCTTCACCCCAAAAAATTCCACCCACCATGAGTTATTGATGAAAAGGAATCAGATTACATATTAAAAAGAAAATGAAAATGAAAAGTTGGTTTCATGTTTGGAACTTTGAATGAATCATACCCACAAAGAAAAAGTGTTTTCTTTTGGTTCGATAGAGTAAACAAATATGCAATATGTATGAACATGGCGGAAAAGCGATAATTAATCTCAAACTTACTAAAAAAATCAGAACAAAATGTATGAACATTCAAAATAGATAAAGATTAAATTGAAGAATAATAAGAGGGGTCAGAAACAAACATATTCATAAAGCAACTTGTTATCCAAGTAAAATGTGAGCCTTTTGAAGTTGAATTCGAGAGCATGTTGAAGGCCTGCAATGAGAGCCACAAGCTCTGCAGTCTCCCTGCTGTGATCTCCAAACAAATCTTTCAGCCCCTTCTTCCCCTCGAATATTACGTTGTCTCTCTCATCACAAATCGCAATTCCAGCCCCAGCCAGGGCCCTGTCATGGCTCACCAAACCCTTGCAGTACAATCTCATCCACTCCGTCGTCGTCTTCGCCTCCGTATTTGGCGCCACTTGTGACAGCAGTATTGGTGGTGCTACTGCTGGCGGCGGGGGTGCAAGCCGTAGCGCCGGAGGAGCAAGCCGTAGCGCCGGAGGAGCAAGCCGTAGCGGTGGAGCAGCAAGTCGTGGCGTCGCGGCGAGTTGGATGGCGAGAGCGAGAGATCGGCCAGGGCTTCGTCCAATTGAAGTTGGAAAGCCATGTCCATGTCAGATTGCCGGGTGTCGAGCGCAATGAACGTTTCGTGTTGCTTTGGGAGCGGACCATCGTGGTGGTGGTCGTCGTCGTGGTCTGAGGTCCTAGTGCGCTTGGCCATTTGTTGGGGTTTTGAGACTTCTCTGCTCCTCCATGGTTTAGTAATGGAAGCAAATGACTGATGTAAGTCCACTTCAGAGACTTCTCTTGGAAGTTTGAGATTTTATTTTAATTTTTTATGTTATGAAAATAGGAAATGTGGATGGCCATCATAACATCCATAATCTCTATTGTCTTAATTTTATATAATAAATATTTTTTTTAAAAGAGATATTTTATTTAAAATATCATAAAATAGTACAAGAATAAAGACACAATCATTTACATACCCACTCATAAATAGTAAGAACAAATGTCCTTATTATTGTATTTAGTTACTTACAATAAATATTATTTAGTAACTTGTAACCTACAATTGGCATGCTAAAAGTTTGTCTTGTAAGCATATAAATAGTGGCTTTGATCAAAGATGAAAGATGAGAAATGAACAAGAGTTTTTGGAAGTACATATTTCATTGTTTTTCTCTATGTTTCTTCTATTTTTTTCTTAGTTTTGTAACACGTTATCAGCATGATTGTCTTCAAAACCTTGAGTTGCCGATTGTTTGCTTGAATCACGGGAGATGAACATCGAACACCGAACGATAAGTTTTTGTTCAAAATTTTCTTATGATTTCAAGTGCGGATGAAAAATATTATTATCTTGAGTTTATGTTATATTGACTAACTTTTCATTTGTTTTTTTTTTGTTAGAGAATGATTATTTTTACTAGGATAAAAAATTATGGTTGTGGTATCGATCACATATTTTTGTAATGCGAATTATGAATGATCATGCTTATAATGTTCTAAGATGTGATCACAAGCCTTAAAAAAAAAAAAAAATTTAATTTATTGTGATGTATTATTACCCACATTGATGATCAATTATGGTTTCAACCCTTTGTCTTCTAGATCAAAATTCACATTGGGGAGGTGATGCAGTCTTTTGTCTTCCGTGTTGGGGATCCATTTATCAATCCACAGTTTAACATGTGACCCATTCACGACTTTCCAATGAGCACTTCTGAGAAGGATATCTCTACCTTCAAGAAGACTTGCGCACCCCCATGTAAGGCCCTGCATCCTTTCTTTGCATCTACAAAACAGCAGTTGGGGTAATATCTACCTTTCATTACTTGTGTCTATAATGAATTTGGCTCCGCAAGGAGCCTCCAGCTTTTCTTGGCAAGGAGTGTGAGATTGAATTCATATAAACTCATAAAACCCAATCCACCATCTTTCTTTGAAATACCCATAGATTTCTATGACACGCAGTGAATTGGGCGTTCGTTCTCCTTTTGACCCCACCAAAGATTCGATCTCGTTACAAATTAAGACGGGAAACTGGAAAATATTCATTGGGTAAGTTAGGATTGCTTGGGCTACAGCTTTAATAAGAACTTTCTTGCCAGCCTTAGACAAAAATTGTTGCTTCCACTCTTGGACTTTACCCTCTCACTCTATTCTTCAAATACAACAGCGCATCTTTTTTGATCTCCCCACGGAGTGGGCAAGCCCATATATCGACCAGGATCATCAACCATGTCCATACCAAGAATATTACACATTTTCTGTTTAAACTCCATAGAGGTATTTTGGCTGAAAAAACCATTACAAGTACTTAGAGAAGTTTATTGTCTGATACGAGGCATGACAGTAAGCATTAAGCAGCGAGATCATGTTTCTGCAGTTTTGGGTTTCTCCCCTGACAAAGAAGAGGGAGTCATCGGCGAATAATAAGTGCGAGATAATGGGTTTTTCCGAACTGATAGTAACTCCTTGTAAAAACTTTGTATCCATAGCCTTTTTTACTAGAAGCAAGAGTGCTTCACTCACGAACAAGAATAGATAAGGGAGATTGGGTCACCTTGTCTAATTTCACGAGTTGGCTTAAAACGGTTGCCCGGGTGACCATTGAGGGAAACCGCAAAATCCGCTGATGTCACACAACTCATAATAAGCGCCACCCACATTTCACTGAACCCTAAGCCCTTTGCATATCTAGTTTCGTACCAAGTTGATATCCTAGCTTTAAAAACTCAATTAATTTGAGTCGATTAGATTTCCTTCTATTCCTCGAACTTGTAATAAAGCTGCCCACTTGGTTCCAGCTTTCACAGTTAAGGAAGGGAGGTCACATATTTTGGAGGGTCTAGACCTGTTTGGCTTCTTAATAACTTGACTGAAGATGTAAATATTTCAATTCGCATCTAATATATTCGTATCGCTTTGACAGAAAAAAGAAAGTTTGGCTAAATTTTTTCTTATGAATTGCAAGTTTAATCTGTGTACGGATAGGGAGATCAGAGATTAAATTCGGGTGTTAAGTGTTAACTAACTCACTAGGCTACTACTAGCACAGCTAGTGACCAATATAATAACAGCTAGCAGTTCATGAACAAAATGGGATGTCATTCAATTTCATTTCCTTGCTATCCGTTTTTTTTTTTCTCTTTTCCTTTTATCGTGAAGAACATCAAAGCAAGTCACATGATGAGCAAAAGAAAGGCATCCAATGGAAGAAAAGGCAAGCCACAATCTAATTCTATATAATGTGAAACCCCAGTGCCATTCTCCAATGAAGCAACCCTAATTTGTTTACTCGATCGTATATTTACTTTATTAACACACATATTTATGGATACCTCTTCAATTTCATCATCAGTGAGTACTATGATTATTATTGTTATTATTAGTATTATTGGTCCCCAAATGATCCAATTTGCAGATTGTGCCCGAGCTTTCTTTGTGTTTGGCGATTCATTGGTCGATAATGGCAATAACAATTACTTGATATCGATCGCTCGTGCTGATTCTTACCCTTATGGCATTGATTTTCCGACTCACCGACCCACCGGCAGGTTCTCTAATGGCCTTATTCTCCCTGACCTCATCAGTTGAGTATATATTTTACTCCACTTTCTACCTGCAATTCTGCATATTTACATGCACTTTATAACCGGTAGCGTATTCATAATTTAATTTGAGGGGTCTTTCATCAAATACTTTCAAATATTTAACTTTTAATACAACTTATAACCAAAGTATTCAAATGGATCAAATGAACATAATAATATAAACCTAAATAATTAAAGATCCTAAAATTCTTGATCAAAAAAAAAATATATCCGAAAAGTCATATTAAATTACTGATTCATTACATAATTATGCTGCTTGATGAGTTTTCATTATTGATGTTATTTAGTATTTGATTTTCTTTTGTGATATTTAGTAGTTCAAATGAGACTTTATTTTATAAGTAAAAGAAATTATCCTAAATAGCTCATCTTACATTCTAGATTTGAAACTATATATAATCCAATTCAATAATAAACTTTATATTATATTTCTTTTTTAAAAAGTACAATTAATATCAATCTATAAAATAAGAGAGAAACTTTACTTTTTTATTTATCCAATTTAATTTCTCTATTAACAATAAACAAATTAATAAACTATTAGCATTTAAAAAAAATTAAATATAGCTTTGCTAGAAATGTAAAATGCCTAAGTAATATATATGTCCTTCTTTTTACCTTTGGGCCCTAAGAAAAGGCTATTAGCATTTTGACCATAATATTTTATTTAAATTATACTTTAAGGTCTTAAATAAATTTAAAATAAAGGGTTAATTATAAATTAATCCATTTTTAATAATTAATTTATAAGTTAGTCAATTTATTGATTTATTAGATTCCATTTAAGCATTTTACCATATTTTTTTTTACTTAATTGCTTCTTTTATTTTCCTAATACCCTTTATACCCTTTTAACCGACCCCTTCTTTATTACATCTATTTTTTAGGAGTCTATTTATCAGATGTGGATGAGAAATTTGAAAATTTTAAATATTTTATATTTTCTTTTTACGAGTTATTTTAATTGTCCAAACTTCTTGGATATTATCTGATTGTTTTGCAAGATTACAGTCATACAAATATTTTACTTATCTTTTAAATTTGTTTTTTTATTTCTTCTTATTATAGTCATAAATGTATAAATAAAAATATAGTAGGTAAATTAATTATTATTATTATCTGTCGTTGGTACATTCATATATAGAAATTATATATATATATATATATATATTTTTTGCCAATATATAGAAAAATTATATTGCCGCAGGTTAAATTTTGAATATTAAAAATTAAAATTTAACCGAAATTGCCGTATACTACCATATACTATTATCGATATCATTCCTTATTCAAACACCAAACATATGTGGAAATTGGAAAATTGTAGATCTTTGACAAGTCAAACAATAAATGTTTTCAGTTGCCTCCTACTTCATCAATTGTATTATGAATGGATTCCACATTATGAATGGAAATTTTATTAACCTATATTGCCACATAATAAGATAGCCTATTTAACCTATACCTATTACTCCGCGATAGGTAAATTAGATAAATTGACATCCATAGAATGAAATGATTAGTAAACGAAAAAGAACTCAAAGAAAAACACAGAAAGTGGATGAAAACATAAACAATAAGACTAAATTTCACTTGTGAACACAATCAAACAAATCAAATTTACCTACTAAACCTTTATTTCTATATGTATGACTATAATCAGAAGGAATAAAACCAAATTTCCTTTTTCCAAGAATAAAACAAAAAAAATTAAGATAGATAAAATACATGTATAACTATAATCCTGGAAAAATATCAGATAGTATATAAGAAGTTCAGAAGATTAAAATGACTCGTTAATTTATATTTAATTCTTAAAAGAAATTCGTAAGAAATTTATTTGGAAAAATTATCTTATCAAAATAAATATTAAATATATTTAAAATTTTAAAATTTTTTCATCCATATCTGATAAACGAATTCCCACAAATAGGTGCAGTAGGTAAGTAGTTGGTTAACTGGATATAACGGGTATTAGGAAACTAAACAAAGTAATTAAGTAAAAAAAATAAAAATATTAAATGAAATCTGATAAATCAATAAATAGACTAACTTATACGTTATACCTCAAAATTGGAATAATTTATAAATATTTTTAAAATAAATTATTATTTTAAATGAATTAATACATTGAATAAGTCTATTTCAAATTTTAAGGTCTTTCCAAATCTGAGGCCGAAAGCATAGGCCTTACTCGCCTTATGGTTGGGCTTTGTTGTTTATAGAGTAGCCTTGTTTATATGTCATTCATATATGTTTCGCAACATAAGTAAAATATTACATGCAAATAACTAGTTCAGTACAATCTTAAGACATTTTATCAATTTACTATGGATACATCATTGATAATAAAATATTTATTATTTCTATTATTATAAAATTAAGAGAGTCAAAAGATTTTATTAATATTTTTTATAAAAATATCCTTCTACTCATTGCCTTTAAATAAATAAATTATTTAATAAATAAAAATAAAATAATAAAATTAAAAATAAAATATTAAATTTATAAATTATTAAATAATAATGATTAAAGGGGGAGTTGAGTTAAAAGGACAGATGTCAAATAACCATGGGACATTGAAAGTGGACACCAATTTGGACAGTTGATCCGCTCACGAAATAAATGGGAAATTGGCTAACTAGTTATTCCTCTCATTTTTATATATATTATTAAATTAAAAATTTATTTTATTTTATTTTAAATTTTTTTAATAAAGATAAAAAATAAATTAATACAATCGTAGCGGGTGTCAGAAAATTAATTGATAATAAAACATTTGTTATGTCTATTATTATAAAATTAAGAGGGTAAAAAGATTTCACCAAAATTTTCTAATCAAAATACTCTTAATAAAAGTTCTAAAAAAAGATAATTTAAAAAATATGAACAAAATAGTAAAATTATATTTTAATTAAAATTTTAAATAATTAATATTTAAGTGAAGGGAATGGATAATTACTCCCCTCTTACATTCATTTTAATTTTAATTTTATATTTTTAGATTTTGTTTTTCATTTCTCTTTATTTTAAAAAATTAAAAGATATTCACATATATAATTACCGCCCAGGTCGATAGTTCATTGGTTGCATTACTACATGTGCAATATTTTGTATGTACGTACCGACAATCGCACGTGTCATAATATTCACGACATATTATATAGATTGTATTGATTGACATGTCTGCAAAATGATATTTTGTTTTTTTTTATTAAATCATATATCATATTGGAGGATGGGATTATATTATGTATACATTACATTGGATATCGACCTCGTCAGAGGAGAGTCGAATTCGAGATCTTCACATAACATATAGAAAGGAATACCACTAGGCCATAACACTAAATGACGTGATATTATATATGAATTAAAACAAAATGAGCTAATTAATTAATATGATGATGATATATAAGGTGAAGGAATCGGCTCAAAAGAACCCCCAATGCCATACTTGAGTCCTCAGCTAAATGGACAAAGGCTACTCGTTGGTGCCAACTTTGCTTCAGCAGGGGTTGGAATTCTCAACGAAACTGGAGCTCAGTTTGTAAGTTCTATTTGTAAATTACCATCATAGGGACTCTCATCTGTTTTTCTCTGCTTTGCTTGTTGGACAAAACGGTAATTGAACTAATTAAGACAATATGGTAATTAAATTGCTCTCCACGTACAGCTAGACATACTAAGAATGTATAGACAACTGAATTACTTCCAAGATTACCAGAGAAGACTGCAAGCTTTAATCGGAAATCAGCAGACCAAAAGAATCATAACCCAATCACTTGTCCTCATCACCGTCGGCGGCAACGATTTCGTCAACAACTACTTCTCACCCTCTTCCATCTCTCAATCTCGTCTCCTCCCTCTCCCAAACTACGTCAACCTTCTCATCTCTGAGTACCAGAAAATTCTCATGGTACGTACGTATACGTACATTTACGTCGCTAAATCTTAATCATTCTAATCATCGAGTTAAGTCAAATTGGTGTTGGCAATATTGGCAGAACTTGTATAAATTGGGAGCAAGGAGGGTTTTGGTGACTGGGACAGGACCAATGGGATGTGCACCTGCAGAGTTAGCACAAAGAAGCACAAATGGTGGATGCTCAGCCGAACTTCAACAAGCTGCTGACTTGTACAACCCACAACTCAATCAAATGTTGACACGTCTCAACAAAAAACTCGGCAAAAACGTCTTCATCTCTGTAAACACAAAGCAAATGCATGTGGATTTCATCACCAACCCTCAAGCATTTGGTACGTACTGTATACTATATAAGTACGTGTTTGCATGCATGCATGCAGTTTGCTCTTTGCTGGATATGACGTTCATTCTTTATTAATGTATCATTTTTTTAATGATTGTGGAGCGCAGGATTTACGACATCCAAGGTAGCATGTTGTGGGCAAGGACCCTACAATGGACAAGGCCTGTGCACAATTTTGTCCAATTTATGTCCAAATAGAAACTTTTATGCGTTTTGGGATGCCTTCCATCCATCTGAGAAGGCAAATAGGATTTACGCAGAGAAGATCATGACAGGCTCCACTGACTACATCAGCCCCATGAATCTTAGTACCATCATGGCCTTGGACTCCACCATCTGACCTCAAACCGTACTGCTTTTATTTCATTTCTAATTTTCTTGCGTTTATTGGACAAATTAATAAGCCTATTTATTTTCTTACTATATCATAATTCATAAATATAAAAATTTAGGTTGTCTATTTCGTTTCCGACAAATGCTTAATTGGTTTTCTTCTTTTTGCATAAAAACTCTTTATTTCAAACCATCCAAGAACTTTGAAAACGTTTGAACCGCTGCACGTCCCTTCACTGAATGTGGAACTAATATTGCTTGCCATTTGATGATGAATGTGGAATGTATATAGGGTTTCATAATGGACAGTTAGTTAATAAAAGGGAATTTTCGCAAAAAAAAAATATTATACACTTGCTTATTTAGGGTCCGTATTCAACTCCATAATAGTCCTATCTCATGACAGAGGTCTATTTGGTTATGAAAAGTGTCTATGGACTCAAACGAGTATCTACAAATGAGTTAATCAAACAATAATTACTAGATCGAAGAAGACCAAATTAACATATACCGAAGAGAAACATGTAATGCCTTAGTCGCTAAAAATATATATTTTATTTTGAGGAGAGAAGTTAGACATTGTAATATTTTTTTATTGAATAACTAAGTTTAATATGCACTTTTTTTAAATTGTTGCAATTTTGAGGGCGTCGAAGTGTATCCTCCTCTGACGTTAAGCATTTAAACCATTGTAGGTCAATATTGTAGTGCTAGCTAGAGAACCGATCCGACCCGACCCCAACACTATTCTATCCCACGTTGCCGAACCTACCTAAATAGTAAAACAGCTAATACCCCAACAGCAATATGCTTTGAAAGGTATCTCTCAATCAGAGCTTGCGAATTAGTATCCTTATATTAAAAAAGTCTAGAAACATTTTTTTAGGTTAATTGAAGAAGAATGTTTCTTAGGGGACGATGTTCGATACTGTGAAACTCAAAATCATCCGAAAATTGTGGAGCTGCCGCCATGTGACCCATAATTTATGAATAACATTAACGGCTCACAGTGACAGAACTTTTCCCGAATTTGCCCTCGAAACCCGGGAAAGGCCTTGCTCCCGTCTGACAACCTCTAACATCACAAGTTAATACCTAAAACACCCTTACTGCCTTAAAGATACAATACGAGGATTCCGCTGAAAACCCGGTAGAAACTCCTTGTACCTAATTGACCGCCATCCACTAGTTAGATGAAGGATGCCATAGCAGATAACAAAACTATCCCTGAGGACTTTCCCAGCAAATAAAACATCTGTGTCATCGTCTTCCAAAGACGCTATTAATTAACTGAAGTGTTGCACTTGCGTGAACCAATCACAATTCGTCAATCCTGGTCACCGCCCACACCACCCACTGACCTCAATGACGAATGTACTATCCCTGATATCTCAAAACTATGTTCATCACCCGTGACGATAATCATCATATCACACAGATTAAGCCGACAATTCCCTCGGCTATGATATTCCAACATATCGTATCTCATAAGCTGACATAACCATTGACGTTCATCGTATCACATTAGCCGATAAATTCCTCGGCTATCATATATCATAAAACATCCTATCATCCCCCAAATGAAATCCCGGGCCGTCCAACACGGGGACATGCCCTCTTAACCATCGCCGATAATACCTCAAGCAAAGGCTAGAACCTGAGAGGTCCAACTCGGGGACCTATTCTCCACACATCCGATAATATCTCAAGATATGCGGACCTCAACAAGCACACGACCGATAATACCTCAAGTCATGTGTCGGGGAAATAACCCTCCACATATCTGATAATGCCTCAAGATATGCGGACCTCAACGAGCACACGACTGATAATACCTCAAGTCATGTGTCGGAGAAATAACCCTCCACATATCCGGTAATGCCTCAAGATCTGCGGACCTCGACGAGCACACGACCGATAATACCTCAAGTCACGTGTCGGAGAAATAACCGTCCACATATCCGATAATGCCTCAAGATATGCAGACCTCGACGAGCACACGACCGATAATACCTTAAGTCATGTACCGGAGAAATAACTGTCCAAATATCCGATAATGCCTCAAGATATGTGGACCTCGACGAGCACACGACCGATAATACCTCAAGTCATGTGTCGGAGAAATAACCATCCACATATCCGATAAAGCTTGAAGATATGTGGACCTCGACGAGCACACGACCGATAATACCTCAAGTCATGTGTCGGAGAAATAAGCAAGACACCCGAAGACAGTATACAAATGAAAACTGTACATAAATCCAAAGCCCACTTTTAAAATCATTATTACTTGGTATTAATCGAAATCATAGAAAACTCAGGCCAAGAGCTCAAAATCCAATAAAACTGAAATCCCAGGCCTAAGCCCAAAATCTCATTTTCAAATCCACTATTGAAAATCCATACCCAAAATCATTACCTTTAATCATTAGTAAACTGAGTAGCCCACTTAACTTAGTTTTCGAGTTTCTTAAATATAGCAAGTCATTATCCATAACATTATATTAGACATAAATAATACGCTTAGGAAGCCAAGTCCACTCACCTCAATGTCCGTTCGTTCCCGAACACTCCTTCAATTTTCGTTTAGGCTCTACCCCTAAACCCCGAGAATACACGCACGTTCTAACACATACAACATGACTTTGGATGTCTAAAACAACCCCTAAACGACCTCCAATGGGCTCCAAACCTGGGCCAACAGATCTGGAAGTTCGAAAGCATGTCACCACGCATCGCCGTGGGCCGAGGCAAGCCCCACACGACTCCATGCGTTGACAGAAGACCGGCGGTCACCCCACGTGCCGCTCACGAGCCTGCACAATACCGACGGAATATTCCGTCGCTCAGACATAATATTTCATTAATTCTGACAGAATATTTCGTCCGATTAACGACATCAAAGCTCCGTTATAATGCCGTTAACCTTGAACGAAATATGCTAACACCGTCAGCATATTCCGTCAAACATTGATGGCGTTAGTTGACTTAACGGTTGACTAGTTGTTGATTGTGTTACTGACTGGACTGCCACGTGGCACCACCTCAACACCACAGTGACTGCCACATGGCACCATGTGGCATGCCACGTCAGCACGCCCAAGTTGAACAAGTTCGTCGGAACTCGCTAGAGAAGATGACCAGAATCTGCCATCTCCGACGAGCTCCATCCTCCTTGATTTCTCAACCGTTTTCCACGATCTACACACCTAGAAGCATCTACACAACCCCAGGAACTCAAAAATGGAGTTATTGCACCGAGATCGTACTTGGTTTGATAAGAAAATAGCCGAGAAGGTCGATCAACTTCTCCCTCTCGATTCACTAACTGCGGCAGCTCCCACCCTTCGATCTTGGAACCAAACCACTCGCAACGTCGAGGGGAAGACATTGATTGCCTTGGTTTGAGACAAATCGACCCCAAAATGGTTGATGATGGTGTATGTGAGTGTGTGTTTCGGTTTGCCAAGAGAGCCAAAAGAAAGGGATCGAGAGGAGAGAGTAAAATGAAGAAAAGTCTGGAAAAGTCTAATTTAAAGAAAATATCTCACAACTCAAAATTACCAAACTGCCCTTGTGGTTTCTAGACCCATAACTCTCTCATACGAACTCCGTTTTTCGCGCGCCGTCTGTCTATAAACTCATGAGTTTGAGACCTACGCACGGTCAAAGAAAAAAAATACCAAAAGTAATTCCAAGAAAAAAGTGACTTTCGAACCCCTTCTAAACCGAAGGTAAGATCGTCATTTCTCCACAAATTTTCTGAATTTACTTACATTTAACATCTGTGTCATTACACACAGACACCCACACATTAAATAATGTATTTACCAATAAAATATATTATTTAATTGGGTTAAGGTCTCAATAATAATAATATTTTCCTTGAGAATTAATTATTATTAAAATTCAATTAATAAATAATATCTTTCATTAAAAGAATTATTTATTAATTACAAAACCTATCAACCAATCAGAACGCTCCGTGACTCTCAAGGCGTCACTATAATTAGAGGTCCTCACCTCACATCTAAGGTAATTCATTCCTCGCTTCTAAAGTTGTTTCAGATTTATCTCTCGAAGCTAACTTAAGCATAAGATCATTCTTAGTTGAACAACCCCCCTGGGGCTTCAACCTTAACCTCGATTGTTTTTTGTCTGCTGTTTTTAGGGATTGTGGATATTTTTTCAAGCATGGTTGATTTTTGCGTCAACAATTGGTGCTTTCATTGAGATCCGATTTGAGAAATACTTAAAGAGTACTCTCTAATTCTTTCTTAAAAGCTTCAACTTCGTTCATCAATTTTGTTCGTCGATCATCGTCGTCGTTAATCTTTCTTAGAATGGCAAGAACATGATGATGAGTTCGTTCATCCGGATCCGCTGCTTCCATCTCTGCGGGTTAGGCTGGGAGCGAAACGCACGCTGTAAACTCGGATGAACAACTGAGCCACTCCCCCCGTGGGACAAGCCAAGTGACGATATTTGCATCAATTGGGACACTGGTGCCGAGTCCCACTATTGGATTTGGAACCTTTCGTATCCCATCAACTCCTACACCCCCACCACTTGCATCAGGAGCGATGGCAACTACTTTCCAGCAAACGGATGGGCGATTCGTGGGAGAAACATCGAGATAGACTCCAAATCGACCCCATGCCGATGAAGATCTTCGAAGACTCCTGGATGGTCTTCATGACACATTAGGACAAAATCAAACACAATACGAGCATGACATGAATCAGGGACAACGAATCTCGAGGCATCAGTCCCGACGTAAAATGCGTCATGCGCGAACACCTCGACCTATATCCCCTCAAGTGATAGGACCCCTCTCGAATTTCCCCTTGAAATCCTTGAGAAGTCCTGCTCCCGTCTAACAACACCAGAAAACTCAAAATAATCCATGAAATACCCTAACCATTTCAACAAAGACTATGAAAATTCTACCAAAAATTCAACAGAATCTTCCCTGTAAATTGGTCAATCTATCTTCCACCTATCAGACAAAGGATTCAAATACTAAACTATTAACCAAGCAATCCAGATTAAATCACATCCAACCAAATTCAAGTCCCAAAATTAATTACAATACCCAACGGAGGATCAGAGCAAACTAGGTTAACCATAAGTCAATAGAAAATAAAGAAAGTCCTACATGACGGTAGCGCAGGGAAAGATGATGTCTCCTCCTAGTCTTGTCACCTCATCCCGCTACGGCTTGGAAGGCACAAAACCAAACAACCGTAAATGGATAAAAGAACGATAATAAAGTATAACCCCGCTAGTAAAGTGAAGATAACCATAATAAGTAAAATCATGATAACCTACCTCGTGGTAAACCATATTTACAATAGGGCTCTCATCTATAGAGATATATATATAACTTACCGGGTATCGCTTGGTTTACCTTGGAGCCCACGCCATATCTAATCATACATGTCATCATGATGACCCGACCGAAGCCACTAATTCGAGCCTTAGCCCCCCCATTCCGACCGAAGTCATCATCTCGAGCCATAACTCGATATCCCGGCGCATCCGTCATTCCCGAGTCGTAGCTCGATATCCCGGCTCACCCTAAATCGCAACTCGATGTCTCGTCAAACCGATGATGGAATCTTTCATGACATAGCTCATATCGTCCAGAGAGTATGATAAAATCCTCCATAACATACTACATATCGTCCTGAGAGTATGATGGAATCCTCCATAATATATCTCATCGTCCCGAGAGTATGATGAAATCCTCTATAACATACTTCATATCGTCCCGAGAGTATGATGGAATCCTCTATAACATACTTCATATCGTTCCGAGAGTATGATGGAATCCTCTATAACATACCTTATATTGTCCCGAGAGTATGATAGAATCCTCCATAATATACTTCATATCGTTTCCGAGAGTATGATGGAACCCTGCATAACATACTTCATATCGTCCCAAGAGTATGATGGAATCCTCCATAACATACTTCATACCGTCCTAAGAGTATGATGGAATCCTTCATGTAACGACCCGGACTAGAAATTAAATTATTTTGAGAATTGGACGATTTTACCCTCAATTTTGGATGGGTTCGGGAGTCACTTTTTGACTGGCAGTACTTTTGGGAATTTTTCTTGGGTCGTTGCGTAGATCTCCAACTCACGAGTTCGTAGACAGGCGGCACGCAGAAAACGGAGACCCGGTGAGTTCGTTACGGGTCTAGAAGTTTCAGGGGCAGTTTGGTAATTTTGGAAAAGTTGGAACTATATATCAGATATTTTCTCTCTCCTCGAGGAAGGGGTCCAGATATTTTTTTCAGTCTTTCTCTCTCTCCTACCCGTTTCTCCCCGTGAGAACACCCAAACCCATTTTCATCGGACGAATTTAAGTTCGATTTGACCGAAACTAAGGTCGGGAAGATCTTCCCCGCGACCCCACGAGTCTTTTGGTGTAATCATCGGAGCGGGAGCACCGTCGTAGGTGACGGACGGAGGAGGGAGGTGGACCGAATCTTCTCGGTCGTTTTTCGGCCAAACAAGGTAAGATCTCGGAACTTTGACCTCATATTTGGATTCCTGGTGAAAAGTAGATGAATTTACATGTGTGCATCGTGAAAAATGGTCAAGAAATGAAGAAGTTATAAAAGCTTGAAGTTTCGCCCGGAAATGGGGGATTCCGGCGAAACCAGACGGCGGCGACGGCTGCTGCCGGTCATCTTCTCAAGCCAGACTTCGGCGACGACACCGGCAACTGATTGTCTTCTCCGGCGATCGATCGAGTCGGGTCAGATCGGGTCTGGTCGAGTGAACCAATCGGGGTTGAGTGAACCGGTCGGGTCGAGTTGAACCGGTCAGGTTGAGTGAACCGGTCGGGTTGAGTCGAGTTAGACTGGGTCAGGTCGAGCCGGGCCAGATTGGACCGATCCAAGCACGTGAACACTGTAGCAGGCGCGTGAGGGCGCGTGGCGGCGCGTGAGCGCGTGTTCTGACCTTCCGGTGGTACGTGGCGGCGCGTTTGACTGTTCCCGATGTCACGGCGGCGCGTGACTAGGGTTTTGGGACGTTCCGAATCAGATTTTATTGGTTTCGAGGCCATAGGAGTTCCTTTAAGGCCCGATTTGGGCAATTCCATCGGTAATGGTTGACCTTGAAGTGGATTTTGAGCTCGGAAAGTCAAGGTAGTTGGGTTATTATTATGCATGTCTTCCTTGTGCTAGAGCGTCCATGATTTTGAGTTGAAACCGTATTTGTGATTATAAAATACTTGATTTTGGATCCAATACTGTTTTGAGGGGGACCAGGATCCGGGGCTAGGATCCGCTGAGACGGTGAACCCGATGAACCTCCAAAAATAAACAATACCGATTTGAGGGGGGGGGGGGTAGGGGCAGGATCCGGGGCTAGGATCCGCTGAGACGGTGAACCCGGTGAACCTCCAAAAATAAACAATACCGATTTGAGGGGGGCCAGGATCCGGGGTTGGGATCCGCTGAGACGGTGAACCCGGTGAACCTCCAAAAATAAACAATACCGATTTGAGGGGGGGCCAGGATCCGGGGCTAGGATCCGCTATTGGCGGTGAACCCGGTGAACCTCCGAGATAAACATTGATTGAGGGAGGCTAGGATCTGGGACTAGGATCCGCTATTGGCGGTGAACCCAGTGAACCTTCAATATAATTGGTTACTGTTCTTCGACTAGCATCGAGAGTTTTACTCCGTTGGTTCGTTGAGTGCTCCGACTCTAGCATCGAGGAGTTTTGGCTCCGCCGGGTCGCGAGGCTATTTATGCATTGTACAAAGAGTTGTGATACAGGACTAGCACACCCCAAGGGATAACCTGGTGGCTAGGGATATGCCGACTGATGTGATATGATAGCTGAGGATATTTCCAGCTCTAATATGGTTTGACGACGATTGTCATGTGATAAATCAGCCTATGGAAATATTTCGTCATCCGGGTCTGTGGGTTGGTGTGGGCGGTGACCCAGAGGGACGAATTATTGTTGGTTCACAAGTATCTGACTAGTCGGTTGTCTTGTGGTATTCCAGTAGAGGTGTCAGCATTGTCTGACCTACTGACACTTGGTTTCAGAGGGTATTCCAATTTGGATCACCACTATTCCGAGGTCTTGGCTTTGACCTGTATGATGTCCTACGTCTGACAGGTAGGAGTGGTCAGTAAGTACATAGGTTCTGTTGGGAACTCTGTAAGGTTTACTAAAAATTATTTAAAGATAAAGGGTAGTTATGGTATAAAATCTTGAGGTAAAAGGGCTGTCAGACGGGATAAGGGTTCTTTCCGGGTTTCGAGGAGAAATTCGGTAAGGGTCCTTACACTTCATAACATACCTCATATCGTCCCGAGAGTATGATGGAATCCTCCATAACATCCTTCATATCGTTTCTGAGAGTATGATGGAATCCTCCATAACATACTTCATATCGTCCCGAGAGTATGATGGAATCCTCCATAACATACTTCATATCATTTCCGAGAGTATGATGGAATCCTCCATAACATACTTCATATCGTTTATGAGAGTATGATGAAATCCTGCATAACATACTTCATATCGTCCCGAGAGTATGATGGAATCCTCCATAACATACTTCATATCATTTTCGAGAGTATGATGAAATCCTCCATAACATACTTCATATCGTTTTCGAGAGTATGATGGAATCCTCCATAACATATTTCATATCGTCCCGAGAGTATGATGGAAGTTTCCATAGCATACTTCATATCGTCCCGAGAATATGATGGAATCCTCCATAACATACCTCATATTGTCCCGAGAGTATGATGAAATCCTTCATACCATACTTCATATCATACTGAGAGTATGATGGAATCCTCCATAACATACTTCATATCGTTTCCGAGAGTATGATGGAATCCTCCATAACATACTTCATATCATTTCCAAGAGTATGATGGAATCCTCCATAGACCGGAATCCATAAAATCACCATCCCGGGCCTAAGCCCAAGCCAATACCAAAGTCGTTCCCCAAAATCGTTATTAAGATACATAATCAATAATAAATCCATATTCTTACAAATTACAATCCATAACTAGTGGAAAGTCACGTAAATTATTATCCCTTGGTCTCGAGTCTTGGGAAGGTAATAAACGCTTTATAATAATTATCCTTAATTCCTGAGACTCATGATAATACTAAATAATTCTTCCATATAATTCTCAAAATTCGTAATTGAATAAAAATACTTAAAACATAACAATATGCATGCATTATAGTTTAGGAAAACAATTCCACTCACCGTAATGCCCAACAAGCCCAATATCCATGAATCCAAAATCCATAAAATCGGTCATAGCCCCAAACCTTGAAAACCAGGCTTAAACCCAATTTATATAATTCAAAGTTATTTCAAAATCCATGAAACTGGATTTAATGCCAAAAATCATCTCAAAATAATTATTAAGAATCCATAACCAACATAATTCACTAAAATAATTATTCTAAATTCCCGAAGTTCATAAAAGTTAATAATCATTTAGAATAATTATTCTAATTTATCAAAATTCATATTTGATACGAATTTATTTAAAAGATACGTTTATTCACACATTATAATTTGTAAAACCAAAATTCACTCACCTCAATGTCCGTTCAATTCAACTCCAAGCTATTCGATCCCTTGTAACCTTCGGAGCCACCACCGCCGGTGGTGGCTCGGCAACAATCCAGCGACCGGAAATTTCCAAATTAGGGGTCAGCACCTATACCAAAAGAACAAGCACAACAAGTACAACAAACTTCCCAACAATGTCAAAGTCCAATTTTGGCCGGAAGTGGCCGGAATTTGCAAAAATCCGCTGGAAAACCTTAACTTTCTCGACATCGGACCACCATCTACGGGGGCCATTGATATCAGGGCTCAAATGGTCTTTAAAGAGGGTTCAGAGACAAACCTTTTGCAAGAAGAACCAAGGCAAACGGACATCGGAGGTGGCCGGAATTGCAACTTGAAGATTGGTCTTCGCGGTGGTATTTTGGACGGCCACTTTCGAGCCAAAATTCCATCAAACGAGGCACTAATTGAACTGGGTCTTTTGGAAAAAGGTAGAGCTTGAAGAGATGAACGTTTTGGTCTAACAATTGCGTCAATTGGTGGCCGGATGACGGAGTTATGGCCCTCCAAAGTTGGGATTTTGGGTTTGGCCGAAAATGTTGTGGGAGTAGGGGGTTGAGCTCGGGGAGAGAGAAAGTGAGGAGCGATAGAGTGTCATCCAAATATAAAATGTGATTTTTCATAATTACAGAACTGCCATTTTGGTTTTTGAATCATAACTCTCTTATTCGAACTTCGATTTTTGCATGCTACTTGTCTACGAACTCGTGAGGACAAAATCTACGCAACGCTATAAAAAAAATTCCAAAAGTATGCCCAAACTCAAATTGACGTTCGGACTCCCTAAACCTCGAGGGCTAAATCATCATTTTCAAATTTAATTCTCAAATGTACTTTAATTTTAGGACCGGATCGTTACTTCAAGACTATTTGTCACAGCAGGCCGAACGACTAAGCAACCAAGTCTAGTTTCAGTCGGAACTTCTACAACAACTTCTAGTAGGGAGAAAATCAACTCAAGCTACTAAGAGGCGTGCCACACCTCGGGGTGGGCATGAAGACATTCCAAGGTGCAATGGCAAAGATATCGTCTGGTGCCAAACAATGTCTCATGAAACGTCAATAAGTGACTCTGGCGAAGAAATTCGCACTCGTAGGACAAGGATCCAACAACGCCTAAGGTCATCGACGCATGAGCGACTTAGGGGCGCGTTGGAGCATTATCGTGTATTGAACACTCGCATGGAAGCCGAAGGCGACATGGAGCTTCTCGAGACACTCACATCAACTTAGGGCATGCTAGCTATCCGAGTGAGGAGGACGAGACATACTCTCCGACACGCTCCCAGAGCTCGAAAACTGAGGTCTAGGGAGGTCGACGATGCTTGGCTCATAATGACTCCCAACCTCACCGAGGTACGTTGCAGGTTGAAGATGTCCAGAGAACGTTGGATCATCGCCTCTGAGGCGTCCAACGTGATGGAGATTTAGAAGACAATCTACGTCGTCAGATTCAATCATCCTCAACTTCACCTTTCGTGAGGGAATCCTCAACGGTTTGCAACCCCGAACTTCAATCAGTCCAAAGGGACCTCTGACCTGGTAAAGCATGTCGATTATTACCGTGGAGTCATGGTACCTTATAGGCACAATGATGCACTCATGTGTAAATTATTCCAGGCCACCTTACAAGGCCAAGTCATGGCGTGCTTCAACCATCTCCCACGAAGATCCATCCCCTCTTTCAAAGAGCTAGCCTTAGCTTTCGTGAAGGAGTATTCACAACTTCGCACTGTCAAAGTAAAGGATGATCATCTCTTCACCATCAGAAAGAGATCCAAGGAAACCCTCCGACAGTACATTCAGATATACTTCGAGAAAAAGTCTCGCGTTGTTGGTTGTAGTGGCCTCGTCATTGCAATGACATTCAAACAGGGGCTTCCTGGAGATAGCCAGCTTTATGGCGACATTGTCATGAAAAATGCTTGCAGTCTCACCAAGATGCTTTCTCTAGCAGAGCAAGATGCATACTTGGAGGATGAGAAAAACATCATACAAGCCAAGGAGCGCACTGGACCAAGGGAGGAAACATCTAAGATACCGACGTCACCTAGCGATGACACTAATTGTAAAACCACACCAAGCATGTCCAAAAAATGCAACGCTATCCCGACTTCCAACGTACTATTCTCGGTGCCCGTCCATCGAATCTAGAACAAAATCAAGGACAAGCCTTGGTTTAAGAAGTCAACACCTATCAAAGGCGATCAAGAAAAGGCCGACAAGACTAGGTGGTGCCAATCTATGGTCATACCATTAACACGTGCAACACCTTCGATATGTATTTGCAGAACCTCGTCAAGGAAGGGAATTGCACCAAATACATTACCTACAAGGCTACAAAGTGTCTCAATGATGAAGACCCCAAGAAGCCTGATTTGAAGGTGATCCTCATCAATTACATAATAAATGAATAAGGCCCCCTGCCAATTTATATATCCATTGTATTATGTTTTTCTTCAATAAACTTATCAAGAAACTTGAAATTTTACTTAGAAAATTTTGTATAGCAATGGAAACCCTAAAGCCTTCCTCATGGAAGCACTCCAAACCTTTCTCTCGAAAGCATTCAAGCCTTCCTCCTGGAAGCAACCAAGCCTCCCTCCAGGAAGCACTCCAAACCTTTCTCTTGAAAGCATTCAAGCCTTCCTCTAGGAAGCAACCAAGTCTTCCTCTAGGAAGCAACTAAGAATTCCTTTGGGAAACAGCAACCCTTCGCCCTGCGAAGCATCAAAGCCTTCACCCGGTGAAGCATATAAGCCTTCACCCTCCGAAGTATCTAAGCCTCGCCCAGCGAAGCATCAAAGCCTTCGCACTATGAAGCATCCAAGCCTTCCCCTAGGAAGCCCTCCAAGTCTTATTCCGAGAAGCAAAATCCCTTCCTTGAAGACAAGGTAAAGCCTTCTTCTAGGAGACAAGTTGAATCAAAGCCCCAATGCTGAATGGCAAAGGCTACAATGGGGGCATTTGAAAAGACCAAAATCCCTTCCTTGAAGGCAATGCATAGCCTTTCTCCAGAAGGCAAAGCGAAACCCCCCTCCAAGAGGCAACTGGAGCCAAAATGCTATCGTTGGATGCTCATGGCACTACACCGAGGGCATTTGAATAACCAAGAGGTCCTTTTTTTACATAAAATAAATAAATTAAAAAAGGGTAAAACCAAAGTTCCAACCCTTAGAAAAAATCCAAAGGATTACTAAGTTGGAAGGATCACTCAGTTGGAAGGATCATGCTGGCCACAAGTTTCCGACGCAGGAGACGTCACTTCTGAGGCTAACCACATATTAGTTACTCACACACTCCTAATTCATTGCAATTTGCCACAACCAACTTCCACCTCAAATCTCCCAATGAGTCTTCAAGTTTTGACATTTGTTGAAGGAGCATAGTCTTCAATTTGATGCGAAGTTTGGGGGCACACAACGTCAAATATGGCTCGAATTTTTAAATTTTCGAGTTCAACATTAACAGCATTTATTTCAAGCTCCATGAACTTGATATTTCTCTCCAGAACAACGGGGTCAACAATTTTAGCTCTACTCATTTTGGCATCGCTAGACTTCACAAAGATAGCTTCGACATTATCTTGAACGGCGAATGCAGCTTTGGCACTCCGTGTCTTCACGCCACTCGCCTTGAGATCAAGGACCACTTTCCATATTTCTCGCAAGGGAGTGTTAGCTTGGGTGTGTTAGCTTCGCCTCCATAGATGGAACTTCCAAGTTCTCTTCCTTTAACTGGTCAGCTACTCAGGAAACTTCGACTTCATGGAGGTCTTTTTTGCGTCTTCCGCTGAACAATTTGAAGACTTGCACTTGCTATCTTCCCTCACTGGGCTAGGACAGCGAAGTGCGACGTCATAGGCTTCACACGGGGCATGTCCAATCCTACATTATCGTGTCCCACCTTGGTACCACCCCATTTCAAGCTCAACGGGGCCTTCAAGATCAAGTCTCACCTCGCGCATGGAGAAGTCTAACCTTGCTCTGGAGTAAGTCTAACCCCGCATTAGGGGAAATCTAACCCTGAGCTGGAGGAAGTCTAACCCCGCGTTGGGGGAAATAGAACCTAGCGTTGTAGCAAGTTGAACCCCGTGTTGTGGTAAGTCGAACCTCGCATTGTGGCAAGCCTTGCGATGCTGACTTCAGTCGAAAGCCACTCTTCAGACACCAGCCGACTGCACCTCTACCATATGGGACCCGCCATATGAACTACTCGCATGGATAAGCACGTACGATGCACGTGCCATATCCCAACCGTCCATCTTTAAACACGTGTTGGAGGATTCAGGCCACACTGACGTCAGCCAAAAGCTTTTTTTTCACAGAGCAACCGACACGTGGGATTCAGCTAACGTCATCTCTGACATGCAATGCCAGCTGATAGCCTTTCAGACAGTAGCTAAAGCTGTGATTGGGCCACATTAAGGCCGCATGGTTTTTGCCTCCTGCCCACTACGCGCACGCAATTGGGATGAGTATCTTAATGTTGACTCTTGCTCCTCTTAAAATCAGCAACTCGGCAAAATCCAATGCACGTCACAAGGTGGTTTTTTGTTTTCTACACACCTACAAAGTGAGTTCTTCGTGACTTCACTGAAAGTATGCCTTCATGCATCTTGAAATGACCGTCTCTAAAAATAGAGCGCAACACCGCTTGAATCATCCCAATCAGATTTCCACAACTCCTAGAATTGTCCAAAAAGCGAAGGTGAAAAAAAGAAATTAATTATTAATTTCTTAAAATAAAAATAAAACAGAAAAAGCAGGAAGAGTTAGATGCATCCGTGAAAGAAAAAAAAAAAAATATATATATATATATATATATATATATATATATATAAGCAAAAAGGGTTAGCCCCTTAGAGCAAGTCTAATGCTAAAGGCAACCGCAATGGGCTTGAGGCAATGTTTATGTATTTTGCCCAGTATTCTTTTTGTTGTTATGATAGAGAGGGGCAAGGTGCCATGGGCAAAACTTCAAATTTTTTTTGAATTTTTTTTTTAAAGATAATAATGTAAAAATTTTATATAATATATCCGAAATATTATATTGAAGAAGAATCATAAATTGCGTTTTCATTTTTGCTTTATAATATATGTAAAAAATATAAATATGAAGGAATTTGGTTTGAATTGGAAAGGATAAAATGTGTGATAAATGATGATTAAAAGAAGAGTATTTATAGGAGTAAAAAAAAAAATTTAACAAAAAAAAATTCCAAAGGATATTTCTGCCTTGTCATTTTTTGTTTAAAAAAAAAAAGTAACGGTTAATTCATTGAATGGCTGCTGCGTGGCACCATCATATTGGCCTTGAGCAAAGAGCCATATAAGTCCAACTCCATGTACGGCTGTTGAATTTTGTGGCAATGGGCTATGAGCCCAACTTGGGTAACCATAGAGACAAGGCTAACCTCAAGTCAAGCCCAACTGAAGGAGCAAAGTCCAAAGTTCAAAGCTTATTTGCATAAACTCAATGTTACATTCCGATTCCAACGAAATTTTTTTGACATAAGAAATGCCAGATAAAAGTTTGATACCGTCAAACATGATTTATGGGGTATTCCAAAAAATGTACATCCCTTAGGATTCACTGAATACCTAAGCAATGTGGGGGCATTTGTGGAATCCAAAATCACCCGAAAATTATGGAGCTACCACATGGCCCATAATTTATATAATGTCCAAATTACCCCTGGTAATAACATTAACGGCTCATAGACACCCACACATTAAATAATGTATTACCAGCTAAATATATAATTTAATCGGGTTAAAGCCTCAATAATAATAATGTTCTCCTTGAGAATTAATTATTATTAAAATTCAATTAATAAATAATATGTTTTATTAAAAGAATTATTTATTAATAGCGAAGCTTATCAACCAATCTGAACGTTCCGTGACTCTCAAGGCTTCATTATAAATAGTGGTCATCACCTCACTTCTAAGGTAATTCATTCCTCACTTGTAAAGCTCTTTCGGATTTCTCTCTCGAAACTAACTTAAGTATCAGAGCGTTCTAAATTGAATAACAACCGCCTGGGGCTTCAACCTTAACCTCGATTGTTTTTTGTTTACTGTTTGTAGGGATCGTGGAGAGTTTTCAAGTGTGTTTGATTTATCTTTCAACAGATGCACACAAAAAGTTCTGTCTGAATAATAAATAAACTAAAAAAACTGGATTTATGGAGGATGGAAGGGACTTGCTGGAGAAGAAACGATTTAGGGTCCAACCCACAGGCTTGGTCCGACACCAAAATGGGTTGCAAGATTTGTCTTGGTCCTAATTTGTTTACAAAGATTTGGCTGGGACCGACACCAACATTTCTGTTCCTCTCAAAACTCACAAAATTCGTTTACGAAGTGTTTTTTTTTTATTTTTTATTAAATAATATCGGGGTTTTAAATTTACTTAGTGATATTTTTTTGAGTTAATATAACGAAGAGAATTTAGACTCAAATTCATAAAAGGAATGCAATCATGTATCCACTCCAAATATCATAATCATATTCATATCTATATTAAAGGGAATTAGTTAATTAATAAGAATTAAGAAATAGAATCGTGAAACCAGCTGAATAAATTAAGGCTTAAGCAATATTTATGTAATAGATCTAGAAAAATTGATAGTTAATTTCACAATGAAGAATTCATGCAATATAAAAAGAAATAAAAAAGCTTAAATTGGGTCATTGTCAAGCTTAGTCAATTTTCAATCAAGCTAGGTTTGTTTGCTTGCAAATTGCAAATTGTTTCTATAATAATTTGTTCAAATTTCAATTAAAAATATTAGATGGAATCATCTGAGATTTGTGCCATTTCCAGAAGGAATGTCAGGAAGCTTCCTTCCTATATCTTGGTTGGCACACAAAGCAAAAACCACACTGCTGCATTGGCTAGTCGTCTCAAAAATCAAAAGATTTCCAGTAAAAAAAAAAATCAAAAGTTAAAAAAAGAAAAGAAAAAGCAATCCCAAAATGGCTTTTATGGGGAAATTGATAATCTACCGTCTATTGGATGTAGGGATCTTCCCGTTTGCTCCATGGCACATGTTGTAGCTGCTCATGTTTTCAGAGATGGATTAAAAAAAAATTCCTTGATATTGCATGAAGTATTCTCACACATATTAATATAAAACAAAATTCCACTCTTATGAAACTTCAACGATTAAATAAAGTTAATATCAATCCATCATACATCTTCCGTCCTCCCGCGGGCACAAAAGGCGATCATAGAGATTCGAACATTAAAGTGATTATGAGTTTGTCAAAATAATTATTTAATGTGATTGCAGTTTTTTTTTACTGGAAAATGCATCTTGTATTAATCAATAACGAATAGAAACACTAACATCCTTAACGAGGATATTAAAAAGTCACGCTGGTTCAAAGTCTAACCAGCAATGACACATTTCCAAACGCTGAACATGGTCAGCAACCGCATGGGCTGCCCATGGTACAACCCCGTGGGGCAAAAGTACATACAATTGAACTAAATGAACTCCTGAGAACCTCAATATCATACAAGACATTGTCGATGGACTCTTCGCTACCATGAGAGTTTAGCAGTGGCACCAGGTGCTACGAGTCCGACTCCACAATGATCCTTCGCTGCCCCGCATCACGACAAGCCTCAAGCCCTGCTTTGATCGCCCACGCCTCTGCTTGGATCGCAGATTGGCAAGCCACGCTCCCACACCTAGTGCACCTTCAAAACAGCCCAACCAATACCTCATAACCCAGCCAAACGCCCCCTCATGTAAAGGCGCAGACCAAGCACCATCAATATTTAGTTTGACAGTCCCCACTTTCGGCCGCTGCCAAGCCACAGCTGGTGGACCTGCCATTACATCAGGCTTCGACGACACCTGACTTACCGGCGCGTCTGCAGCAGCCCTTGCTGCCCTATACTCTGCAAGCTATTGATGTAGAAGCAGAATTGCATCCCCTGGGGTCCGGTCCGCTCCCTGAAAACAGAAAGCATTCCTCACCTTCCAAATTCTCCAAACACCGAAGGCTAGGACCTGAAACACAGCATGGACATCTTCCGCATCCTTAAAACTTTGCGTTAAAAGAGCCCAACTATCCCGAAAAGGAAATCCCAAATACATGCTTGTATCCAATTGAAGATGACTCACAAACCAAAAAACCTTTGCAAACATGCAAGAGAAAAATAAATGGGATTAAGTTTCATTGTCCTCTCCACACAAAGGGCAAACTTTCACCACCGGGACACGGTGCCGCATTAAATTGTGCCTCATTGCAAGGAACCTACGACAACATCGCCAAATAAATTGGGAGATTTTATTAGGTACCTGCATCTTCCAATCTGCTTCCAAAACCAATCTTGGTTCCCCATATTACTAGATTCCCCCTTCCTCTACTTGTCAATTCTCCATTTCGGTGCATCTTCGTCACCAATATATAGCTAGAATGAACATTATACACACTATTTTTAGAAAAATGCCAAACTAACCTATAAGGGCTTCCAAACTTGCTTAGAGGCATTGATAAAATTACACCGGCTTCCTCAGGACTAAAAATCTGTTCCGCTAGTTCCTTCCTCCATGCACACCGTGATTGGGACACCTGATCAGCGACCAATGTCGAAAATAAAGGGCTAGGTGACCTTACTTTAAAATGCCTCACCATGGGCAGCCAAAGATCCCTTACCACATTAATGTTTTCACCATTGCCAACATGCCATCTCACCCCTGCGTTCAAAATTCGCTTCCCTTGCAGATTTCCCTTCCAACCCCAAGAAGACCTGGCACTATCCTTGGCTTTCAAAAAGGGTACATTAGGATAATACTTCGCTCTTAACAACCTCTCAAGCAAAGACAAAGGATCCGATAAAATTCTCCACCCAATCTTCGCAAGCATTGCCAAATTGAAGCACCTCAAATCCTGAAATCCCAAACCACCCTTGCACTTTGGTGTTGTTACTTTATCCCAAGAGGCCCAATGGATACCACGCATCAGGTGTTGCTTCCCCCACCAATACCTAGCCAATATACGTTCAACCTCCCGGCAAACACCCACCGGGATTTGGAAACACGACATAGCATAGTTGGGCAAAGCAAGAGCAATTACTTTCACCATTACTTCCTTCCCCGCAATAGACAAGAATTGTTCCGACCACCCTTGAACTTTTGCTTCCACTCGATTTCAAATCCCCTCAAACACAACCTTCTTAGATGCCCCAAAATCCGCTGTCAGACCCAGATATTTTCCAAACTCCTCCTTCTTTCCAACCCCCAACACATCCACAATCTTTTCCTGAGTCAGTACTGAGCAGTCAGCACTGAACAGAACCCAACTTTTTTCGAAATTAATCATCTGACCTGAACTAGCTTCATAAAGCTGAAGAGTCTCCCTAATACATGTTGCATCCTTAACAGTCACCTTAGAGAATAACACCGAATCATCATCAAAGAATAGATGCGTTAAGCTGAAAGCACTAGGGGCTACAAGATTACCATGAAGAGCTCCCACTTCCTTCCTCCTTCTCAAGATCGCCGAGAGCTCTTCTGCACACAATACAAACAAAAAAGGGGACAAGGAATCCCCCTGTCATAGACCCCTAGTTGGATGGAATATTCCAGTCGGCTCACCATTTACCAATATATTGAAAGAAGCCATTAAAATGCATTCTTTAATCAACTGACAGAAAATCATACCAAACCCCAGTTTCCTCATCACTTCCAGTAGAAAACCCCATTCTACACGATCATATGCCTTGGACATATTCATCTTAAGCAACATATCGTCCCCTTCCATCCCATGTTTCTTTCGAATAACATGTAACACTTCATGAACTACCAGAACGTTATCAGTAATCTGTCTACCTGGAACAAAGCAGATTGGGCATTGCTAATCACATTTACCATCAAACTCTTCAACCGATTAGTAAGCACCTTAGATAAAGTTTTATACAATACATTGCACAACGAAATAAGTCTCAACTGGGTCATGGTCTGGGGGCTAGGAACCTTCGGGATTAAAACTAGATGAGTATAGTTTACCTTCTTAAGCATATCCCCTGACTGAAACAACGACGTGACAACCCGAATCACCTCATTCCCTATCAAACCCCAATGTTTTTGATAGAAGCTTTCCGTAAAGCCATCGGGACCCGGAGATTTCAACGGGTTTATTTGCATCACTGCCTGTCTTGCCTCCTTATGTTGAATTGGAGCCTCCAACCTTGCATTATCCACTGCAGTAACTCGAGGAAAAATGCAGTCCGTAACCTACTCAATTTGTGAAGGCATCGATGAAGTAAACAAGTCTTGAAAATACCTCATTGCAATCATGCTGATCTCATCCTGCTTATCGCACCAAACACCCCCCCTCATCACACAAGCCTTTAATTATGTTATGCCTCCTCTGTTTGATAGTTTTTTAGTGAAAGAACCGCAAGTTTTTATCACCCTCATTCAACCATTGAACCCATGATTGCAACTTCCAGTATATTTCGTTGTCCAACACTGCTTTTTTCAGATCAGCTTCCAACATTCTAACTTGATGCCCATCATATTCCACTGCTTGGTAACATCACTGAATGTCAGCTTTTAACTTATCAATAATTTTCTGAGCATTAACACCTACCTTCCTCTTCCAAATCAGCAATCCTTTCCTTACTCCCTTCAATTTTTCCATGACCCTCTAACAGAGAGAACCCGTCACTTCCCTACTCCACTCCTTTTTAACAACCTCCACACTCTGAACCTCCTTATTCCATCTAGGATCATAAATAAACTAGTGTCATCTTCTTCCCTAACTTGACCTAGTATCCAGAACTAGCATAGAATGATCGGAGCCTGATAGTAACAAATGAGTCACAGATGCATGCATATACAAATGGACCAAAGTCTCCGTAGCCAAACCCCTATCAAGGCGTTCCTAGACAAAGCCATTCTTGCACTTATTTCTCCATATAAAAGGATGCCTAGTAAACCATAAATCAAAGAGTTGCATATCTGCCACAAACGACTGGAACGTACACATACTCGATGCAGTTCTAAGATTTCCCCCCACCTTCTTATTGGCACTAAGAATGTCATTGAAGTCCCCCAACAACAGGCAAGAATCAGTTTCCTTACTCAGACGATGTCTCAATGTATCCCATTGCCTAGCTTTCTTACCATCATCAGTACTAGCATAAATAGAAAACAACCTACATTTCTTCCCACCATCCTCATCAGTGACAAGGACCTCAATCACAAAATCAGCATATTTTATTAACTCAACATGATCTGCTACCCTCCAAAAAACACATATTCCACCACTCAAACCTCGTGGTTCCACTGCCTGCATAAACTCCATGGCCCTGGCTAAACACTTTTGCCTCTCCCCCTCATTCCTTTCCTCTTGAATCCTCGCTGCCAACCCTGAAGCCACTCCATCCCCTGGCATGGCTCTTTGGCGCAAACTTGCACGCCACCCCCATCTCAAATGGCTCCTCAACAAATTCCCTCGGAGGTCAGTTTTTGCCTCCAAATTCTTAAAAGCCAACTGATGTGCGCCTGCCTCAACACTCCCTTCCACACAGATGTGTGTAGAATGCCCTATTAACCCATAAACAAGACAATAGATCGACATATACTCATACTTGAAAGCCACCCAAATCTCTCCCGCCCTAGGGAACTCAACCCTAGCACCTCGCATCAAAGGCTCTCAGACGTTCACTTTCATCCTGACCCTCGTAAAAAGACCAATACAGTCCCGGTGTCCGGATTTGTCCACATTTAACACAGACCCAATTAAACTTCCTATCTTCTCCATCGCCCGTACTGTCATACTCATGATGGGGATATCATGCATCTGTACCCAGATGTTGCACCATTGAAGCCTCATAATATTAGGGTTTCTTTGTCTCGTAGCCTACTCCACAAGGACCAAAGCCTCGTCAAAAACCCAAGGCTGCATATTCATGACCTGTCACATGTCACCTAGGGTCACAAAACGTGCCAAAAATCTCTTTTCCCCAATGACACTGATTGCCACCCCCTCTTGACCCTTCCAAAGCCCTTTGAACAAAGACACAAACGCATCAGAGTTCACCGCCATATGCGTCAACACCTCCGCCACCATGCAGAACTAGAACCCTAGAGGGATGTCATCGGCCTCATTAAGTTCCACTCGAGTCCCCGTCCTCTCCTTATCTGAAAGTTGAAGGCCAACCCCAAACCGCTCTCTAAGCTCATCGAAATTCATAGCCTGCTTCGCATAGTAGCGTGAGCACCAAGCAAACAAAACCCTCACACGAACAAACGTCACAGAACCAGCGCCGAAAAAATTGTGCTTTTTACAGTGCCGACAAAAACTTCAAAACCCTAGCAGACACTCACTCTCCTTGCGAGAGAATTTTTTAATGTGATTGCAGTTGGTGCATGGAGAAATTTCGAGAGCAACATATACAAATAACTTAGAATTCGAATAAGTTGGATATTTTAGGGTTTTGGTATTAGATAGTTTATATGATGAAAAAAAACATATAAGGTATGAAAAATGATCAAAAGTTCCTAACTAAGGATAATCATGGGAATAAAAAATAAATTAAAAACTTTGGAAAAAGAAAAATTGTATCGATTTTCTTTTGTAGATGTTCAGTCCTTGACTCCTAGTTTTTTTTTTTGGTCAAACTCGTAGTTTGTTTTGATGCCTTATTGGTATATAAGTTGGTTGTTGGTAAATACTAAATACAGGTAAATTTGTTGGAGCTTATGTTCCTTTTGCGGCCTACAAACGGTAAAAGAGATATCATTTTCAAAGTTGCCAATTATGTCCTTGTGTTGTCCAAGTGTCTCACTCATGAAAAAAAAAAACCAATTTTTTTTCTTAATTGGATTGGATTGGATTAAGTTGAAAAATTCTACCTAATTAAACAAAGCTGCTTTTTAAGACCTAATGCGGCGTAGCTTTATTTTGAGCTTGTTGGCAAATTCTCAAATTATCAATGTAATATTCTATTGTTTTGCAAAGAAAATAGACAAAAGAAAAAGTATTTCCCTACCAAAAGTATGTGGGGGGTAAATGAGTCATTTTCTAAAAGGTCATCCCAACTTAATAAAAAAAATAGATTTTAAATGGTGGAAGCTTTTGGTTTCAAAAACCGACCATGTAAAGTAAGTTGTGAAATAATTGTGCATTGGGTTGAGCTAAAGTTCACAAAGATGTGATGACCTAGATTGGCATCCTTCATAAAGAACAAAGGTAGTGGAACTTGCAAAATTTGGCTCTTTTGTAACTTATTGCAAGTAATAGTGCCCATTAGGACCCTCCACAAAAGAAAATCAAATGGTATGGTCAACAAAAGGTCTATAATTTCTTATCTAATTTAGTTGTAGGAAATCCATTCCTATGGAACTTCATACTTTTACATAATCATACACATCATAATGCAAGAATCCCATGTCACACATTGGAAGAAAATGACCAATCCCCTCCTAATTGATCTCCCCCAATCTAGTCCTCCCATGACCAACTCTCACCACTTACCTCCTTCACTCATTATTTCTCTGTTCCACCTCTCACATTCTCTTTCGATTCTTTAGAGTCAAAACCCCTCCGTCGATTTGAATCCCTAAGCATGTGAATCGACAAAGGATTTATACAACCATAGATGTGAAGGGCGAAGGTGCGAAGATGAGTTGGCTACGAGCTTAAAGGAGCATATTCAAAATGACTTTCACTTTCCATGTGATGCATACATGAAGAATTGGCTCAGAAAATCTACAAAAGTTAGCAAATGTCTTCATATTGTAATAATTTGCAACTAACATTTAGGGGGTATGTGTGGTTTGGATCGATACATGCATTTACTAGAACTAAATTCAAATCGTTAAATTTTAAAGATTTAATATGGTTTGATTTTCCTTAAAATAATTTCCTCAAAATAGAATTTAAATTGTTCCAACCCAAATCGTTAGTAATAGTTTGGTTTGTATCAATTTAATTTAGAAAATTTAGATATAAAGATTTCCTATTATTTATTCATAATACAGACAGTAACAGACTCCAACAACTCCATTTCAATTTCAAAATTCCACCATTCACAGTAACATTTTATTAATTGACATCAACATTTAATCAAATTGAAGAAAATGAATAAAATGGAACTTTGTGAAAACCACGTACAAAAACTAAAATCTTATAGAAAGAAAGTGTTTGATAAAATGTCTGAAATTTTTTTTTCTCATAGTTGAGTTTTTCGTAACAAGATTTATAATCCCCATTGCTCCGCCAACTTACGGAATAGGCGCATGATTTTGTAGCGCACCAAACTGGAAAATCTTGGAAGATCCCCTCCACTTGTCACAGCGCAGCAGCAGACTCGCTCAAATTCGTACTCGAAGAAAAGTAAAACAATAAAGAATGCTAAACAAAAGAAGAAAACGTAGAAGTATACAATTAAAGAAATTAAACCCCAGAAATATACTATTACTATTTACTATTTTACTATATACACAGTGCAGCAATAATAATATAAAGTCGGTAACGTAATCCATTTACTCGTTTTTGAAACTTCTCTTTCTCTCAGGCACCTTTCCTCAATTTTCCCATCTCACTCAATCCATTCTCTGTTTATTCGCTTCTGTATGAAAACAACATAGGCCTTTGTATGCCATTGGAAGCTAAAAGCTATTGATTAAATCTTTGTTGTTGTTGTTGTTGTTTTCATAATTATTGTTGATTTTCTGGGCTGAGTCTGACTCAGACCCACAAAAGTAATGGCCTTTCCCGCGGGAGTTCTCATCGCCGGCGCAATTTTGATATCGGCGGCGGTGGTTCTGTGTAGCTTTCCGGCTACCCTCACCCTCGAGAGAGCTTTTCCTTCCAACCACCGAGTGGAGCTGAGTCAACTTAGAGCTCGCGACAGAGTCAGGCATGGAAGAATGCTTCAGTCCTCCAATGGTGTTGTTGATTTCCCTGTTGACGGGACCTTCAATCCGTTCCGGGTTGGGTAAATTCTTCACCTTTTTGACATTTCTTGTGGTTTTGTGATGTGGGGTTTCTCTGATTGTGTGTTCATTGTTGTTTTCATATTGCTGTGAAGTTTTGATTTGATTTTGTGGAGTATTGTTTAAATTCGTAGATTGGGTTCTTTCCGTGTAATTAATTCCCTTCTGTTGTTGATTGCAAATTATTATCTTTTCTTTCTTTATTTGTTTTTTTAAAAGTTCCACAAGTTATATGCTGGGTTTCTCAATTACTTTCTGCTGCAGCTTTTATTGAAGGGTATTTATGTGGTGGATTGATACCAATTTTGTTTCTTTTTTGAATTTATTCCTCTTTTATAGGCTGTATTATACAAGGCTGCAATTGGGATCTCCTCCAAGAGATTATTATGTGCAGATTGATACTGGAAGTGATGTTCTGTGGGTCAGTTGTGGTTCCTGCAATGGCTGCCCTGAAACAAGTGGACTCCAGGTAAACTCACAATTCCTTTTTATGGTTTCAGTCTGTTTGAGTTTGTGAAAGCTTAGGAGTCATATGCCACTAAAATTTTCAAAATTGTTGCTTGTAATTATACAGATTCAGCTTAATATGTTTGATCCTGGAAGCTCATCAACGTCACAATTCATTTCTTGTTCTGATCGAAGGTGCGGTCTTGGGGTTCAATCCTCAGATTCTGAATGTTCCACACAGAATAACCAGTGTTCATACACATTCCAGTATGGAGATGGCAGTGGGACATCAGGCTATTATGTAGCAGACTTGTTGCATCTTGAGACAATTCTTGAGGGTTCTGTGACCCAGAATTCTTCAGCTTCAATTGTCTTTGGGTGAGTCCTAACGAGTCTTTCCCAGTTAATTATTTGATTTATGCTTTTTTTGTGAGTTTTGCTTTTGCTTGAATCTTGAAAGTCATTCTCTAGGATGGTAAAAACAGGTGTAGCACCTTGCAGACTGGTGACTTGACAAAGTCAGAAAGAGCAGTTGATGGAATATTTGGATTTGGTCAACAGGGTATGTCTGTCATCTCTCAGTTGTCTTCACAAGGAATTGCACCAAGTGTCTTCTCCCACTGCTTGAGGGGAGATGATACTGGTGGAGGTATATTGGTTATCGGCGAGATTGTGGAACCAAATATTGTCTATAGCCCACTTGTTCCTTCACAGTACGTTCCTTTCTGTTATAATTACACTGCACATGTTACAATTTCACCCGAAAGCCTAAATATTTTGTGGCTTTCTGATATTTGAAAATATCAAATCAGTCTATAGAAATCCCACTATGAATAATTTAACTGAACTAAATAATTCTGGAAACAAAAATAAATCACCTTCAGAAGATCCTTTTTGTATGAAATATGAACAAATAGAGCATTGAGAACTACATTGAAATGGCAGTTCACTTGACAAATTTGGAATCCTTCACAAATTAACTACTCAGTTTTCATATACTTTTGTTCCAGTTTATTAACATATTGTCCAATGTCGAATTTTAGGGATGTTTTCTGTTTTTTTTTTTGGTTTTCTACTAGATCCCTGAAATTTAAATCACATAAAGCTCGCTGATATCTTTTGACTAATCTTTTGGACATTCTATATTCCAGGCCTCATTATAACTTGAATCTGCAAAGCATTTCTGTCAATGGGCAATTATTATCCATTGACCCAACAGTTTTTGCAACATCAACAAACCGAGGAACCATAGTTGATTCTGGTACAACTCTAGCATACCTTGCAGCAGAAGCTTATGAACCTTTTATTAGTGCTGTAAGTCTTAGTTATGCAATTCATAGTCATAATTGTCTGGCGAAAACAAAACATCATCTGGTGCTCTAAGAAAATAAATGAAAACATCATGGTCCTTGACATGTTAATCTAGTCTACTTTTCTGGTGATGGACAATAAGTTAGATACATTTTGACTTTAATATTTTCTTGCCATGCAGATTACTAATTCTGTTTCACAATCTGTGAACCCTGTGATTTCCAATGGAAATCAATGTTATTTAGTCACCTCCAGGTTCATTTTCTGGACTTTTTTTATCTTAATTCTTTCGCCATTCAGTGCTTTCTCTCGTGATGATTTTACTCTAAAACGTATATGTATTTGTTGTTCAGTATCGGCGATATATTTCCTCAAGTTAGCTTAAACTTTGCTGGTGGCGCATCCATGATTCTGAGACCTCAGGATTACCTTATACAGCAGAGTTCTGTTGTAAGTATTCTTTTTAGTTTTTAAGTTACTTGGGACTTGCTTGGACATTTTGGTTCGCACAAAATGCTGATGAGTTCGAGTAAAATGCATCTGCTTCTTCTAACGGACAGTCCTTATGATGGATTCTTTAATTGCAATGTCGTCCTTGACTATTCCTCATTAGACACACTGCTACTTTTTCTTCAAGATTTCCTCCATTAACGGTTGCTCCCCCACTCATTACCATTTTCCTCTCATTATTGGAAACAGAGAATGATTTTCAAAGCTATAAACTTTTCACTGTTGCATATTGCTTTCTTTCTCTGTCAATTGTGTAGAATTATATCTTGCGACCTGAATCTTTAGCTGAGATGAGGGAACTTTGTTGTTACAGAGCGGTGCTGCAAGATGGTGCATTGGCCTTCAGAAAATTCAAGGATCAGGAATAACAATTTTAGGAGGTATTGAAACCAAATTGGAAAATTTTCATTGGATTAGTTAATTTTTAGATTCTAGACCACTTCTTTTTAAGGTTTATATTTCATTATGTCATGAACTTTGTGGTTAGGTGAATGTTAGAGTAGAAATCCTTGTGTATGAGAATTTTCATTGTGATGTTCCTTTTTGCCAGACCTTGTTCTAAAAGACAAAATCGTTGTCTATGATTTGGGCGGTCAACGAATTGGGTGGGCTAACTATGACTGTAAGTTTCCCTAATGCTATCTGAAAGCAAATTCTATGCATTTCTTCTTTTCGTTTGTGGTTTCCACTTACTCTTGAAGATCCGAGTTTATGCCAACACTAAAGTTTCATCCCTTGTATTGTGTTATTAGGTTCCATGTCGGTTAACGTCTCTGAAACAAGTAGAACCGGGAAAAGCGAATATGTCAATGCAGGACAGCTGAGCGACAGCAGTTCTTTACATAATAATCCGTACGAGCTGTTACCAGCAATCATGGTGGCTTTCCTTGTGCTCGTCATATCCCTACAAGGAAGCTTCCTGTTTCTATAGCATACATACACGTTAAAAATCTGATACCATTCTTTGTTCCCTTGTATATTTATCCTCTTGCCGACCGGTGAGCCCTGTGCTGTAATTTTCATATCCAGCTTTGGGTGTGTTCAGTTGCAATAGGTTTGTGGTTTTCTCTTGTTTCTTGTTTCTCCTTTTGACAGGTTGTAAATTACATTTACATGTAATTGGTTCAGTGGGATATTAGTGTATACAAGCTTTGCTAAGTGTCGTGCATTGATTAGTCTGTTACTTGTGTTTCATATGTACTAAACCATTTCAGAACAAAAACATGATCAGATTACCTAATGGCTAATGATATGAAAAGCTGGAGTTTCACATTCAGAAATTTTATGAAAGTTCTCCAGGCCCTAAATCTTCACTGTACCCGGGAAATGAGGTAGCCCAAATCGCTTTCGACAGAAACTAGTGGATGATTCGATGAATTAGTTGCTAACTGTAGCGCTTGGTAGTCAAAGGTTTCTGGCTATGTGAAGTAGCTGGAAATAACATAATTATATATAGTAATCAAACTCACTTAAATCATTGATAAGGCTCCATCATCTTAAGATCCGGATATTGTTTTTAAGAGTGTGAAGCACGAGTGTGGAGTCTTTGGAGAGCGACAGCGACTAAATTAAACGGAAGTTTTCGACGGCATGGAGTTATACGGTGTGGTCTGGAAAAGGGGCATGAACCCACTAAAATAGTCAAGCAGTTATTTAGTCGGGAAGTTTACCCAACAACCACTTCGTATTAAATCCACCTATCGGGTAATTTCTACGGCTTGCCAAACGTGGTGTCTCCCTTGTGTGATCATTCAGGGCCTGTCCAACCCCAAGACAAACCAGATAGAAAAGGGAGAACAAGGCTATCACCGGGGTAGTGTCGATAGAGTGGGTCAACGAGGACTTTGGGCCCGAAAGCATGGTGGAATGTTAGGATCCAATTGTCCCACATTGAAAAGATAGAAAATATTAGAGGGGTTTAAAAGAGCTCTTGGGCTCTATTCCCTTCATGCTAGCTTTTGGGGAAGTTCTACCGGCCTTCTAGGGCCCGTTTGGTACAATAATTTACTTACGTTTTATAAAACAACAAATTATTATTTTCTAAATTTTAGGATACAACCAAAAAAAATATATATATACAATATTAAGTAAAACGCCACCACAATATTACCATAGTCATCACCACCACCACCACCCCATAACCACCACCACCACCACTACCTCCATCATTGCCACCACCACCACCTTCATCGCCGCCACCCCCACTACCACCACCTCCACCACCACCCATGCCACCACCATCGCCACCCCCACCCATCACCCCACCACTACCACCACCATCCTCCACCGCAACCACCCCCACCACGACATCGTCACCACCTCCACCGCCACTGCACAACGACCACCGCTGCCGCCACCACCACCACTATCACTACCACCGCTGCCACCACCACCCTCAGCACAAAAACCCCCACCACCAGCTCACTACCACCGCCACTGCCACCAAGACCACCGCCACCTCCGCCCTATCACTACAGCCACCACCGCTGCTGCCACCACCACCATCGCTGCCACTCCTACCACCATCGCTGCCACTCCTACCACCATCGCTGCCACTCCTACCACCACTCTATCATCGCTGCCATCGCCACCGCTACCAAGACCACTGCCACCCCTACCACGACCCCAGCCACCACCCCATCAGCGTCACCACCCCAAAACCACCACCGTCACCGCCACCCCCATCACAACCACCATCTCATTCACCCCACAACCACAATGTCACTGCCACTCGCACCACCACCTCCCCTCCACCCCATCACACTATCGCTATCTCTATTATTACCATTCTCATTGTCGTTATCTCAAAATTTATATTTGGTAATCATTGTCTAATGCATATTTAATTTTTTTTAAATTTTATATATTTGTACCAAAACAAAATTTTTCCTTTTTCATTCTTACAAAATCATATTCAGAGTAAATTACCAAATGCATTTTCAAATATTGAATACACAAAATCTTATTTGTTGTTTTCGTTTTACAAAACAATATTTCAAAAACTGTTTTGTAAAACGATACCAAATGCGCCCTTAACACCCATACCTATCCCAATCCCCACCTTCCACTTCATCACCTAAAAGATGGGTTGGTTTTTTGGGTGAGCCCAGAGTATCCCCAGCCTGGGCAACAAAGACTAATCCCTCGAGCTACTTTCAGGCGCTAGTGGCGAGGACCTCTCCCAACCGAGTTTTGTTCCATACACAAGGCCCCGAGATCGAACCTAGGATCCCTTGGTTAAGGGCCTGAGCCCTTTCCACTCGAACCAACCCATGTTGGTAAGATGGGTTGGTTTTGTTTAAGGTGAAAAAGGGTCTTTGGAAGAAGAAGAGGAGGAGGTGAAGAGAGAGCAAGAGAGGGTTAAATTATTTAGTCAGGAGAGAAAAGTTTCAATTTTTATTTCAATTTTGATAGGAGAGACTCAAAAGTTCAAAATAAAAATTTAATTTTTATAGGGAAGAAGAAGCCTCAGAAGACGAAGGAGCTAAGCTTCGTCGACCGGAGATGAAGCCCAGCAGCAGCAGTAGCAAGCTCATACGCCGAGAAACAGAGGAAGGCCAACGGTGCAGGTTCCATGGTTGCCCAGAACGCGATCAAAAATTTGGCCGACAACCGAAGGTGATTCCCGTCGGCAAGTTGGCAAATTGGGGTGGGTAGGGGATCAGTTCGGTGTTGGCTGAAGGTTGATAATTTATTTTTATTTTTTATTTTTTGTTTAGATTTATTATTGGAATTGGAATCGAAGGGTTATTGGAAAGAAAAGAAACGAAACGAAATTGAAGACTCGTTATTGGAATTGAACGGTTTTGGGATCAGAGAGGAGATGCGATATTTGGATGGAGTTACGATTGGAGTTGAAGCTGACGAGAAGGGGTATACAGGTATTGTCTCGATGTGGTGGGTGTGGTGGAGAAAGCGATGGGTGTGGTGGCGGTGAAGGTGGTGGGGGTAGCGGTTCGTTGAGGAGCGATAGGCGCTGAGGCCGGTGGTGGTGGTGGTGGTGGTGGTGGGAGCTGTGATCGGCCATGCTTGTTGATTTGGTGGAGAAGACTATTGGAGCTTGGAGTTTTTGAGTAAAGCTAGGGACGTGGAGATGGGACTTTGTCAAGTCCGCGATGATTTGACAATTTGATAATTTTGCCTACGGTTAGTTAACAAAGATGACAAAATTGGGATATTTTGAAACAAAAAATGAATTTCAGTGAGTATTTTGTTACAACATCAAGTTTAGGGTACATTTTGAAATTAATCTTAAAATTCATGGGACATTTTGAGTAAATATCCATAAGAAAATGAAGCTGATTTTGACACTTAATAAATTATTTGTTACACTCCATTTTTTTATTTTAATGTTTTTTTTTCTTCATAAATCAAACTTCCAAACTTGCCCCTTCTTTCTTTTGAATTCAATATACTTTATTTATATTTGTTTTGTTTGTGTAAAACATTTAGATTTTGTTTTGTTTGTGTAAAACATTTAGATTTTGGGAGCTAATTTTGAGACTTCACAAATTACTTGTTACACTCCACTTTTTTATTTTAATGTTTCCTTCTTTTTTCATAAATCAAACTTCCAAATTTGCATATCTTTCTATTGAATTCAATATACTTTATTTATATTAGTTTTGTTTGTGTAAAACATTTAGATTTGGTTTTGTTCTTTATTTTAATGTGTGCTATTAAATAAACATGGTTAACATTAAAATAATTATGATTTAAATATGAAAGACAAAAACAAAGTAAAATAAAAAAAACACATTTATGTCACCAAAAAAAAACCCTCCCACTTTGTCTTCCTCCTCGATCACATCTCACGGAGCAGCTGCCATGGCTTCTTAGAAGAAAAAAGTTCTTTCTTCCCAATATTACATACGTCCCAATATTACATACGATCTTTGCCAAATATTTTAAAGTGAGATTGACTTTGGACATAAAACAACGGGAGGACCTAAGAGCTAGTTTTACCTAATTGATATTGGTGGGTGTTCGAAGACCAATGCAAACCTAGAAATATGAAACTACAGAATGGCAGTGGGCACGGATTAGAACAAGAGAAGTGTAACGACCCGGACCAGAAATTAAATTAATTTGATAATTTAATTAAGAAAAAGACGATTTAACCCTCGGCTTTGAAATGATTAAGGAGTCACTTTTTGACTGGCAGTGCTTTAGGAAGTTTTTCTTGGATCGTTGCGTAGGTCTCGAACTCACGAGTTGGTAAATAGGTGGGACGCGGAAAACGGAGACCCGGTGAGAACGTTGTGGGTCTGAAAGCTTCAGGGGCAGTTTGGTCATTTTGGAAAAGTCCAAATTTTGGGAGATATTTTTTCTCTCTTTTCGGACTCTACCCAGAGCCGGCCAAGAACCACTCTCTCCCCTCCCCGACCCCTCTTTCTCTCCCCATGCGATCACCGAACCACCTTCACCTTCTTCGTCCTAGTTTAGGGTCGAGTCGACCAAATCCAAGGCCGGGGATGTCTTCCCCTCGCCTTCACACGTAGTTTGGTGTCAATATCAAGGTGGGAGCGTCGCCGTAGACGGCGGATGGAAGAGGTGAGGTGGACCGAAACTTCTCGGCCAGATTCCGACCGATTGAGGTATGTTTTATAAATTCTAAGCTTGGATTTAGACTCCTGGGAAGGAGTAGATGAGTTTAAATACTTGGATAGGGAAAAATGGTGGAGTTTGGAGGAATCAGGGTAGCTTGAGGTTCCGCCCGATAATGGCGGATTCCAGCGAGGAAACCCAGATTTAGACCACCAGCGACAGCGGCGGTGGCGGTGGTCCGGTCGTCGTCTCCAATGAACTCCGGTGACTAGTTCAAACTGTGGTGGCTAACGTGGCATGCCGCCTGGCAGCCATGTGGTGCCACGTGATGACCAGTCAGTAGCTTACTCAGCTGCCACGGGGAGCCACGTGCAGCACAGTCAGCGGTCCATAGTTGGGTCAACTGACGCTTTCAGGGTTGGACGAAATATGCTGATAGGGTTAGCATATTCTATCAAAAGGTAACGGTGTTATGACGGAACCCTAATGCCGTTAGTTTGGACTGAATATTTTGATTCCGTCAGAGCGACGGAATAATTCATCGTGAATAGTATCGACATGCGTAAGGGCGCTTGGAGGAGCATGAGGGCACGTGACCGGCGCGTGGGGCAGTTTTTCTGCCCACGGTGGCGCGTGTCTAGGGTTTTGGGACATTATGGATTGGATTTTGGCTGTTTTGAGGTTGTTGGAGTCGTTTAGAGCCCCGTTTGAGTAATCCCAGTGGTAATGGTTGACCATGGAGCGGATTTCGGCTCAGGAGGTCAAGGGAGTTGGGTTAGTGGTATGTCAAAGGGTTCCTTGGGGCTAGGGTTTCCTTGAGTTGGTACTTTGCATGTACTATGAACGGATTGGGTTTTCCGGGATTACGTGGCATGCGTACTTCTGTGTGTTATATTATACCACGGACTTCTCCGATGTTGGCGTTGGAGGGTAATTCTCCGCCACATCGTTGAGGTTTCTCCGACTGGCGTTGGAGGGTAATTCTCTACCAGATCGTTGAGGGGTTCTCCAATGTTGGCGTTGGAGGGTAATTCTCATCCACATCTTTGAGGTTTCTCCGGGGTATGTTATGGAGGATTCCATCATACTCTCGGGATGCTATAAGGTATGTTATGGAGGATTCCATCATACTCTCGGGATGCTATGAGGTATGTTTTGGAGGATTCCATCATACTCTCGGGATGCTATGAGGTATGTTATGGAGGATTCCATCATACTCTCAGGATGATTTAAGGTATGTTATGTAGGATTCCATCATACTCTCGGGATGCTATGAGGTATGTTTTGTAGTATTCCATCATACTCTCGGGATGCTATGAGGTATGTTATGTAGGATTCCATCATACTCTCGGGATGCTATGAGGTATACTATGGAGGATTCCATCATACTCTCAGGATGATATGAGCTATGTCATAGAGGATTCCATCATAGGCTTTACGGGATATCCAGTTACGACTCGGGGTGCTCAAGGTGAGACGAGATATCGAGTTACGACTCGGGATGCTCAGGATGAGCCAGAATATCGAGTTATGACTCGGGGTGCTCAGGATGAGCTGGGGTATCAAGTTACGACTCGGGGTGTTCAAGATGAGCCGGGGTATCGAATTACGACTAGGGATGCTCAGTATGAGCCAAGATATGGAGTTACGACTCGGGGTACTCAAGATGAGCCGAGATATCGAGTTACGACTCGTGGTGCTCATGATGAGCCGGGATAACGAGTCAGTCAGTGAGACTCAATTCAACCAAGTCTGGTACCTTTGCCATCCAGGTTAGTGAGTTGGTGTGGGCGGGTGACCCAGATTGACGAGTTGTTGACGGTTCACATGAGGGTGACACGTCAGTTGTCTTGATTGATTGCGGAGGAGGTCCTCCGAGGTAGTTTGTGAGCTACTAGGCTATCCTACGTCTGACAGGTAGGTGAAATCAGTCAAGTATAGAGGAGGATCTGTTGGAATCCATGTAAAGTTTATTTAATGTTTCCGAAGATTAAGGGTATTTTAGGTATTCACTTTTGTGGTTAAAAGCTGTCAGACGGGAGCAGGGCTTTTCGTAGATTTCGAGACGAAATTCGGAAAGGGTCCTGTCAATTTGGTATCATTTCTCTAGGTTTCACTTCCTACAGACCGCACAATTGTGTGCAAATTTTTTACGGGTTCTTGTCAACGAGATGCCTCCGAGATGTTTGTCTCTTCAGCGACCTAGAACTGAGGGAGGCGGAGAGTTATGAGTCATGTGTTGCACGGGCGAGGTAGGCGTCACTGTTACTGGTGAGTGGACTTTGGTTTTGTAAAGTATAATGCATGCATAAAGGTATATTTGTTGTAATTGCTTATTACATATTGTTTTGGCAAAAGTCTGGATATTATTAAATTGTTACTGGACACGGGCTTTTACTAATTATTTGGAAATGACGTTTTGGGTTGTGGCTTGGCTTTATGGACTCTGTTTTTGGTGAGTGGACATTTTTTTTGTAAATTATAATGCATGCATAAAGGTATATTTGTTGTAATTGCTTTTTACATATTATTTTGGAAAAAGTCTAGATATTATTAAATTATTACTGGACACGGGCTTTCAATAATTATTTGGAAATGACGTTTTGGGTTGTGCCCTGGCTTTATGGACTCTGTTTTTATGTCGACTATAGATTTTGGGTTTCGGTTGAGTCCAAGATTTTAGGGTTTAGACCTGGATTTTTGATTTCCTTGGATTTGGGCATAGACCCTGGGTTTTCAATGAATTTGGCTTAGGCCAAGGAACAAGGATTTCAAAACATGGATCTGAATTACTGTCCCCGAGGGTCAAGGTTTTCTCCGATCTGGCGTCGAGGGTTTTTCTCAGCCAGATCGTTAAGGCGAGCTACGGCTCGGTAGTCCATTCAGGGAGCGGTGAGTCAGGTTTATGATTATTTTGTGTCCAAGTCGATTTACATGATTTTAAACTCCTTTGAGGAGGGTTTTCAAAACAGGGTTGTGGACCACGGTATGCTTTCATTATTCGGATTTTTGTGATTCCCACCGAGTGTTTTAACAAAATATGGATTTTGGTTTTCACTGAATTGTTGTCCAAAAGGGTCATGGGTTTTCTCCGGCACATGATGAGGGGTATTTTCCATCACATGTTCGTCAATATTTTCTCCGACTGGCGTTGGAGGGTATTTTCTCCGTCAGATCGTTGAGGAGTTCTCCGAGGTTGGCGTTGCAGGGTATTTCTCCGCCAGGTCGTTGAGGCTGTTTATGCGTCGTACAAGGACCCGTATATATACATTGAGATATTTGGATATGTGGAGGGATTTCTCCTAGACTGGCGTGGTAGGGTTTTTCCTCCGCCAGATCGTCGATAGGTTCTGATGTTGGAGTGACAAGTAGTTCTCTGCCAGATCGTTAGGGCTGATTGCACTTGGTACACGTGACCCTATCCAACACCAGACTTCGAGATCTATTCGGTCACGTGACGTCATGACTTGAGGTAATTGTAGTCAAGTTGGGAGTAGGACCCGCGGTGCACCTCTCGGGCTCGGAACCTTTCTTCGAGGTATGTTCCGGGTTGAATGGATTCTGGTGCCTTCAGCATGTCTCCTGGATGTTATCCTCACCTATGGTTTGTTGTCGGGATAGGACCGAAGAAATGTGCAGAGTGCACAGGTTTGATTGGGAATCGCACTTGAGGCCCAATTCATGTCGGTGGTGATGCGACAAGACTCGGAAACAGGAGGTTGTTTCTCTAACCTAAGTTAAGGGAATTTCAGGGGCGAAATTCCTTCAAAGGGGTGGAAATTGTAACGATCCAGACCAGAAATTAAATTAATTTGAGAATTTAATTAAGGAAAAGACGATTTTATCCTTAGTTTTGGAAGGGTTCAGGAGTCACTTTTTGACTGACAGTGCTTTTGGAAGTTTATCTGGGGTCGTTGCGTAGGTCTCGAACTCACGAGTTCGTAAACAGGTGGCACGCAGAAAATGGAGACCCGGTGAGAACGTTGTGGGTCTAAAAGCTTTAGGGGGCAGTTTGATCATTTTGGAAAATTCCAAAATTTGGGGGTTATTTTTTCTCCCTTTTCGGACTCTGCCCAGAGCCGGCCCAGAACCACTCTCTCTCCTCCCCCAACCACTCTTTCTCTCCCCGTGCGATCACCGAACCACCCTCACATTCTTCGTCCTGATTTGGGGTCGAGTCGACTAAATCGAAGGCCGTGAAAGTCTTCCCCTCGACTTCACGAGAAATTTGGTGTCACTATCTAGGTGGGAGCGTCGCCGTAGATGGCTGATGGAAGAGGAGAGGTGGACTGAAACTTCTCGGCCTGATTCCAACCGATTGAGGTATGTTTTCTAAATTCTAAGCTTGGATTCGGACTCCTAGGAAGGAGTAGATGAGTTTACACACTTGGATCGGGAAAAATGGTGGAGTTTGGAGGAATCTGGGAAGCTTGAGCTTCTGGCTAATAATGGCGGATTCCAGCGAGGAAACCTAGATTCCGACCACCGGCGATAGCAGCGACGGTGATGGTTCGGTTGTCGTCTCCAATGAACTCCGGTGACTGGTTCAAACTACGATAGATAACGTGGCATGCCGCCTGGCAGCCACGTGGCGACCAGTCAATATCTTACTCAGTTGCCACGTGGAGCCACTTGTCAGCACAGTCAGCGGTCCACGTTGGGTCAACGGATGCCGTTAGGGTTTGACGGAATATGCTGACGGCGTTAGCATATTTTGTCAAAAGGTAAAGGTGTTATGACAGAACCCTAAAGCCGTTAGTTTGGATTGAATATTTCGATTCCATCAGGTTCGACGGAATATTCCGTTAGAGTGATGGAATATTCCACCGTGAACAGTACCGACGTGCGTGGGGGACCGTGGCGGCGCGTGAAGGTGCGTGATCGACGTGTGGCATGTGGTCCGGTCTTCTACTGGCGCGTGGGGCTATTTCCTGGCCCACGACAGCGCGTTTCTAGGGTTTTGGGACATTCTGGATCAGATTTTGAATGTTTTGAGGCCGTTGGAGTTCGTTTAGAGCCCCATTTGAGTAATCCCAGCTGTAATGGTTGACCATGGAGTGGGTTTTGGCTCGGGAGGTCAAGGGAGTTGGGTTATTAGTATGTCAAAGGGTTCCTTGGGGCTAGGGTTTCCTTGAGTTGGTACTTTGGATGTACTGTGAATGGATTGGATTTTTCGGGACTGCATGGCATGCGTATTTCTGTGTATTATGTTAGACCACGGAGTTCTCCGATGTTGGCGTTGGAGGGTAATTCTCCGCCACATCTTTGAGGTTTCTCCGACTGGCGTTGGAGGGTAATTCTCCCCCAGATCGTTGAGGGGTTCTTCGATGTTGGCGTTGGAGGGTAATTCTCCGCCACATCGTTGAGGTTTCTCAGAGGTATGTTATGGAGGATTCCATCATACTCTTGGGATGCTATGAGGTATGTTATGGAGGATTCCATCATACTCTTGGGATGCTATGAGGTTTGTTATGGAGGATTTCATCATACTCTCAGGATGATATGAGGTATGCTATGGAGGATTCCATCATACTCTCGGGATGCTATGAGGTATGTTATGGAGGATTCCATCATATTCTCGGGATGCTATGAGGTATGTTATGGAGGATTCCATCATACTCTCAGGATGATATGCGGTATGTATTGTATGATTCCATCATACTCTTAGGATGCTATTAGGTATGTTATGTAGGATTCCATCATACTCTCGGGATGCTATAAGGTATGCTATGGAGGATTCCATCATACTCTCAGGTTGATATGAGCTATGTCATAGAGGATTCCATCATATGCTTGACGGGATATCGAGTTACGACTCGGGGTGCTCAAGATGAGCCTGGATATCGAGTTACAACTCGGGATGCTTAGGATGAGCCGGAATATCGAGCTACGACTCGGGGTGCTCAGGATGAGCTGGGGAATCAAGTTACGATTCGGGGTGCTCAGGATGAGCTGGGGTATCGAGTTACGACTTGGGGTGCTCAGGATAAGCCAGGATATCGAGTTACGAATTGGGGGTACTCAAGATGAGCCGGGATATCGAGTTACGACTCGGGGTGCTCAGGATGAGCCGGGATATCGAGTAAGTCAGTGAGACTCAATTCAACCAAGTCTGGTACCTTTTTCATCCGGGTTAGTGGGTTGGTGTAGGCGGTGACCCAGATTGACGAGTTGTTGACGGTTCACACGAGGGTGACAGGTCAGTTGTCATGATTGATTGCGGAAGAGGTCCTCCGAGGTAGTTTGTGAGCTACTAGGCTATCCTACGTCTGATAGGTAGGCGAAATCAGTCAAGTACAGAGGAGGTTCTGTTGGAACCCCTGTAAAGTTTATTTAATGTTTCCAAAGATTAAGTATATTTTAGGTATTCACTTTTGTGGTTAAAAGCTGTCAAACGGGAGCATGGATTTTCGCAGATTTCGAGACGAAATTCGGAAAGGGTTCTGTCAAAAGCCAAGCTATTTTGGAGATATGAAATCAGATTCATGGAGATGAGTTCTATTTTATGAGAATTAATTCAAATTAATAAAAAGTTAAATAAATTTGTGTTTTTAATTTGTTCAAGGATAAGAAGACTGGAATTATTAGCTATGCTGCACTTGCTTGAAGTTTAAGTCTGTGTAATTCTAGTTGGGAATTTGTGGAATTGTTTTTTTCTAAGAAACTCCATGGCTTCCAATTTGATCGAGGACGAAGACGAAGTGGGAGGGTTTTTGTTTTTTTTTGGCATAAATATATTTTTTATTATTTTACAAAATTTTTGTCTTTCATCTTTAAATCATAATTATTTTAATGTTAACCATGGTTATTTAATAGCACACATTAAAATAAAAAAATCCAAATGTTTTACACAAATAAAAGAAATAAAAATAAAGTATATTCAATTTGAAAAAAAGAAGGGCAAGTTTGGAAGTTTGATTCATGAAAAAAGAAAGAAACATTAAAATATAAAAGGTTGAGTGCAACAAATAATTTGTGGAGTGCCAAAATCAGCTCCCTAACCCTCCTCCTTTTGGATGTGGAAAAAGAATGAGGAATTTTATTAAAAATAGGGAATTGGGCCTTTGAAAATAGTTTTCCATGTTTGGCTACTTAAACATGGAAATTAATAAATGACAAGGGAAAAAAATCATGGAAATTGGACCACCAAATTTCCAGTTTAATTCTCATTAAAATAGGTGTCATTTGATAAAAACTTGTTAAGTGGGAATTATATTTTTCACCGATTATATGGAGCGGGAATTTTTTTTTGGTTGTGCGTCAAAATTCACAATAAAACTCATCTCAGACCTACAACCAGAGAAGGAAGAAGAAAGAGCTCCTTGTTTCGTTCTTGAGTTGATTTTTGTCTCTCAACGTCGAATTCGAAGGTTAGATTCCTTGTACTTTTCTCCTGTAATTTGTATTTCAATTTGGTTTTATTTCAAATTGCTTATTTTTTGGACCGAGTTCAATTATCCTATATATATATATATATGAATGGTGGCTGGTATGATATGCCTCTAAATGTTTTGTTTATTTATGTATTGGATTAAAAGTGAATTTTTATTTGTGTGATGAACGTATTGGATTATTGTGGGTGAGAAATATAAGGTCACTGATCTAATATGCAGCTTAAAAAAAAAAATCTAATATGGCCACTGATACAAAGGAATGTCTCTGGGCATCCGATGTTGTAACCTTACATGCTTTTCCCTCAATCACTTCTAAGTATATAAGTTCACTTTGTAGTTACAGAGTTATGTGACGTCCAACTTGAGCAACAAGAAAATGTGATTCAACAGAACCCTTGAAATGTTATTTTTTGAGGTATTTCCATGTTCTTGGCATCGATTATATTGAAAAGCTTCCAATAAATCGTACTGAGCATTTTTGAAGGGTAAGTATATGCAGGTATGCTCAAGGGGATCAAGAGTTGAAAAACATGAGATAATAAAATTGATCTATCTTTTTTTTTTCTTTAAAAAGGGCTATCTAAACAATAGAATTTACAATTTCCATCATTTTGAATTTACCATATTCATCATATCCAAACAATGGAATTTCTAATTGACAAGCTTTTAAATGATGGGAATTTAATTTATGTCAATTATGAATTCCTAGTAATTTTCAATTCCTTCATCCAAACGGAGGGTAGGAAAAACCTGCGCTAAGGGTGGCAATTTTTGACACGACTCGATACAGGACTCGGAAATTGCACGAAATTTATTCGGGTCAATCCGCACGATTAAAATTTCGGATCAACCCGTTATGACACGTTTAATAAACGGGTGGATTTCGGATCAACCTGTTAACCCGTATAATGACCTATTAACCCATTTAATAAACTGGTAGATTTCGGGTCAACCTGTTTACCTATATAATGACCTAAATATTAACCCGTTTAATAAACGTGTTAATCACTAATCCATATATCTACCAATTTACCTAATTATATACATAGTAAATCTTATAGTTTAAATAGGTTAAACATGTTAAACGGGTTAAGCAGGTTATAGGTTAGTTGGGTTTCGAACACGCTCTGTTTATTAAATGGGTTATACGGGTTATCTAGTTCATTAACAGGTCGGGTTCGAGTTTGACATTTTTGACACGATTATTTGGATAAAACAGAGTTCATGACACGCATACGAACCCGACACGACACGACCCATTGTCAGCCCTAACCTGCGCTACTCGGCAATTGTTGGACAACCACCAACGACCAAGGTATTGTTTTTTGGATTTCAAAGCATTAATTATTTCATAAACAACAACCTTAACAATCTAACTCCAACAGAAAGATACAAAAACATTGTCAAGTAATCCTTTATTTAGGAAATCACAAAGCAAAGTTCCAAAGTCCCATAGAAGCAAAAGCAATCAACCAAAATTCAAAATAGTCGCTCTTGTAAAAATATTTATGAAAAGCTGAGGCACCGTGATCCTTGGTGCCTAAATCCGCCAGAAGCCCTTAGTGACCAGGCACATAATTGGCTAATGATGTGGTGTAGCTAGCTGGAGGAGTTTTTTGGGGTTTCGGCGGCGACGACGGAGCGGGGTTGAGAGAGTGCAACAACATCGTCTAGATTGTAGGTGTCCATGAATCATGATGGTGGGTATAGATATGTAGGCAGCCCTGGATAAGTTCTACACTCGGTGCTTGCCTTCGTCCTAAGAAGCGGAGTTTGGTGGCAGATTCACGGAGCATTGAATAAACAAATTTTGAAAGTTTGTCTTGAGGGCATTTAAGTCTACTTAAGTGTGTTTTCTGTTATTTTTGAAAACTTTGTAAAAAAACAAACATTTATGAATTTAGTAGTTAAATTTTGACTATTTTTTATAACTTTTCTTCAACCTTTCTTCTCTCTTTCTTTTCATGTATCTGGATGCCTGCCAAAAGAAGAAAACATCTATGTGGCTGGATGAGGAAAAAGAATGAGATTTGGCTAAAATGTAGAATCTCTAAATTTCCATGCACTAACATTCTTGTTTAGATTCATAAATATAGGAATTTAGAAATTTTAAAAATAGAAACTTGGAATTTAGATGCCACAATATTTAAATTTGATTGCACTTTTACACTATCCAAACAAGAAACATCACGTATTCTACAAAATAGATTTTTGTCTATTTCAATTCTGTCATTTATAAATTCTCAATGATAATGCTGCCTAGGGCACCTTGAAGCTCAGCTTAAGGCGAGACGTCCCTAATTCACCTTTCATTTAGCAAAATGCTTGTTTAGCGTATGCCAAGAAGTTGATGCAGTTTGAGGCGCTGCAAGGCGTTTAGGGTTTAGGGTTTAGGGTCGTCAATGCCCAACTTGCTAAGTAAGCTATGGAATACTCTGCCGGTGACTGCTTTAGTGAGAACATCTGCAAGTTGATCTTCAGATTTAACAAATGATACCTCAATGATCTTTGCCTCGAGTTTCTCCTTGATGAAATGTCTATCAACTTCAACATGCTTGGTTCTATCATGTTGCATTGGATTATGTGCGATGTCTATTGTTGCTTTGTTGTCAGAATTCAGTTGCATAGCATGATTGAGTTTTAACCCCAATTCCCCCAACAAATTCCTTATCCAAAGTAGCTCACATACTCCTTGTGCCATACCTCGATATTCTACTTCAGCACTTGATCTTGACTCTACTTTCTATTTTTAACTTCGCCAAGTCACTAGATTGCCTCCCACAAAGGTAAAGTATCCAGATGTTGATCGTCTGTTAGTAACAGAACCCGTCCAGTCTGCATCAGTGTGACCCTCAACATCTAGATGACCATGTCGTGAGAACATCAATCCTCTTCCAGGAGCTGACTTCAAGTATCTCAGAATTTGGTTTATCGCATCCATGTGGGCTTCACTTGGTGCATGCATGAACTGACTCACCACACTTACGCCATATGCGATATCAGGTCTAGTGTGTCCTAGATAGATTAACTTACCCACCAGGCGTTGATATCTTTCTTTGTTGGTGAGTACCTGATCCGGATATTCACCAAGCTGATGATTCAACTCCATTGGCGTTTATGCTGGTTTGCTGGCTAGCATTCCAGTGTCAGTTAAAATGTCAAGGATATATTTCCGTTGTTATAGAAATAATCCTTAGTCTGAACGAGCCACTTTGATGCCTAAGAAGTATTTCTGAGCACCAAGATCTTTCATTTCAAACTCACTTTCCAAGTGGTGCTGCAACGCTGCCTTTTCCTTTGGGTCATTCCTAGTAACTGCCATGTCATCAACATATACAATAAGAGCAGTGACTTTACCTTTCTTATGTTTCAAGAAAAGAGTATGATCTGAGTTGCTTTGTTTGTATCCGAAGTCCTTCATTGATTCGCTGAACTTTCCAAACCATGCTCTAGGTGATTGCCTCAATCCATAAAGGGACTTCCTCAGTTTACAAACCATGTTGCCCTTATTGGGCCCCATCTTGCATCCTGGAGGTGAATCCATATAGACTTCTTCTTCTAAGTCGCCATGCATGAAGGCATTTTTGACATCAAATTGGTGTAATGGCCAGTCTAGGTTGGCTGCTAGAGAAATAAGTACTCGAATTGTGTTGATCTTGGCTATAGGGGCAAAGGTCTCCCCATAGTCAATCCCATAAGTCTGAGTGTAACCTTTCACCACCAGTCTTGCTTTGTATCGTTCAATGGTGCCATCTGCCTTGAACTTTACTGTATATATCCATCTACAACCCACTGTTCTCTTCCCTGGCGGAAAGGTAGTCATCTCCCAAGTGGAATTCTTCTGGAGAGCCTCCATTTCATCATTCATCGCTTGTGTCCACTTGGGGATCTTTCAGAGCGTCCTGCACATTACTTGGAACAGATACAATGGATAATTGACACACAAATGTTGCACATGACGGAGACAACCTATGTAGGGAACATGATTAGCAATAGGGTATTTAACTTTTGCTTTAGGGTCAAGGTCATAATGTTGTCTAGGAATCCCTCTAGTCGTGAGTGGGGGTAACTGATAACCTGTTTAATTTGACGCAGGTAAGGTGCTTGAGATAGAGTTTGAATGTTCAGTTACCTGTGGGGAATCTTCAGGACCTGATTGGATGAGTGGTGATGGTATTGTAGTAGGAGTTGTAGAGAGGGAATTATCTGAACCAGTATCAGGAGTGTCATCAAGAGTGTCGAGGGACTCTTGAGCTTGTTGCACCTCGGACACTGACGGCTTGGATGAATGGTGTTGAATTTGGACGTCAATCTGAGTATCTTCGGTTGCAAAGATACTGCTCTCCCCCTACAGAGGATGCTCAGTGACTCCCCTTGAGTAATAGAACTCACTCTCGTTGAAGGTCACATCGGCGGTTACGTGCATGGTCTGAGTGGGAGGATGGAAACACTTATAGCCTTTCTGAGTGGCAGAATAACCCACAAAGACACAACGCTGTGCACACGGATCAAGCTTGCCATGCTGATGTGGATATACCTGAACATACGCAAGACAACCAAAGAGACGTGGTTCGAGATTTGGTGTTGATGGCATGTTGAGGAGAGTAGTTAATATCTGAAATGGAGTTTGATACTGAAGAGTGCTGGAAGGTGTTCGATTGATGAGGTAAGCCGCAGAACAAAGAGCCTCCCCCCAAAAATGATGCAGTATGTGGGCCTCAAATAAAGAGGAACAAACAACCTCCAAGAGATGCCGATTCTTGCGCTCCGCAACACCATTCTGTTGTGGGGTATAGGCGCATGTGGTTTGATGAACAATACCATGGTAGCCGAAAAACTGATGTAGGTCATGGTTGATGTACTCACCTCCATTGTCAGATCGAAGGGTCATGATTTTCTTGTCAAACTGAGTAGCAACGTATTGATAAAAGAGCTTGAATTTGGTAGTGACGTCACTTTTCTGGTGTAGGGGAAAAACCCAGGTCATCCGAGTGCAGTCATCAATAAACATCACAAACCACTTAAAACCACTAATCGTGGGAACTCGGGATGGTCCCCAAACATCAAAATGGAGAATCATGAAGGGCATGGAGCTTTTATGCAATCTTAATGGGTACGAATGACGATGGCTTTTCGCCAAAATGCAAGTTTCACAATGAAAGTCTGATTCATGAAACTGGGGAAAAAAATCTGGAAATATAAGTTTCAGATAACCAAAAGAAGCATGCCCTAACCGTCGATGCCATAGCCAAAATTTCTTCATCCGAATGAACTCATCGCCTTTCACATGATGTGCGTGACTCAATCGCTTACTGATGTCGGCTGTCAAGTCCAGATAATACAACTTTCCCCTCCTAGTACCACATCCAATCACTGCCCTGGTGAGAAGATCCTGAAAGAGACAATACGATGGCCAAAAACACACGGTACAATTAAGGGAATCAATGATCTATGGAACAGATAACAAGTCATAGTCGAGAGAAGGGACAACTAAGACATGATCAAGACGTAATGAGGGTGTAAGAGATAAGGACCCCTCTCCCATGACATGGGAGGTGGTTCCGTTGGCACTGGTAATATGTGTTTGGCTTGAGGGTTTGGTAGAGTGCAACCCAGTGAAACTAGATGTCATGTGATCAGTAATTCCAGTGTCAATAATCCATGATCTATTACAAGTAAGGGAAGATGTGCAAGAGGTACCTGAGGTGGCCAAGGACGGGGAGCCAGATGTACCTAATGGAGGTTCGGATGTGGTTTCCTGGGATGACTGAGCGGATGCAAATGCGGCTCTATTCGAATCCTTCTTGCGTCCTTTGTGGACCCATCCTGCCGGGTAGCCAATGATCTCATAACAGCCCTTAATCGTATGCTTATCTAAACCACATTTGGTACACTTCATTGGATGAGTATTTTTATTTTTTATTTTTTATATTTTTTAAACGAAACCAGAATTGATGAATAATATTAAAGCCTAATAGCAGCGGTAGGAGGCCGTAGCCTTTTCTCTGCTGAAATGCAAGAGCAGAGGCTGGAGGCCGTAGCCTTTTCTCGGCTGAAATGCAGGACCCAAGTTGATGATGATCGACGTCCAAGACAAACCACATGTGTTGATGAGTCTCAGACGAACCTGAACGCACCCGAACTCGAAGGTGAGGAATCCGACCGCAAACGAACTCGAAGATGAGGTCGGGTCGGTGTGGTGGGTCGGTAAGGGCGATCGGTTGGTGGGTTTGTGTGGAAGGGACGGTCACAGTGCGAGGAACCGCACTAGGCTGCTAAGAACAAAGGGTCGAATGATGGTCACAAGGAGAGGAACCCGAACGCGAGCCAAAACCCGAACGCGAGCCCGAACCCGAACGCGAAGGGTGTTTTCTGCGCAGTGGATGACGAACCCTAACGGAAGGTCCAGTCACAGTGGATGACGAACCCGACCCGAATGGAAGGTCCAGTTTCAGTGGACGAACCCGACCCGAACGTGTGGTTTGGGACGAAACGGTGGGGTTCGGTGAAGTCAGTGAGATCGGTGGCGTCTGTGGGTTTGGGTCTTAGCCCGGTGATGTGGATCGGTGGTGTTGCGGGTGGTGTTTTGTGTCGGTGATGGTGAGGTCGTGGTCTCGGACGAGGTGGTGTTGTATTTGGTGCTGTTGGTGGTGCTGTTATGCGGGAAGGTTTCTTCGGTTGGCTCGGTGCGGTTGTTGGCTCGGAGTCGTAGTAACGACGAACCTGAACGTGACAAGGTCGCGGTCGTGTTTTCTGCGCAATGAGTTTGAGTATGGGATGAGTCTGGTGAGGTCGTGGTCTTGGACGAGGTGGTGTTGTATTTGGTGGTGGTGATGGTGAGGTTTGGTGATGGTGAGGTGGTGCTGGCCGGCTGTGGTTATGGATGCGTGTATGGCTGCTGTTATGTGGTTTTGGCTGCGGGTATGGCTGCTGTTGGGTCAGACCGAAGTGGTGGTGCGGCGTGATGCTGTCTGTGGGAAGGTAGTGGTGCGGCGGAAGTCTTTGGTTTCTAGGGTTTATGCAGGAATGTTTATGCGGCTGAAGGTAGTGGTGCGGCTAGGGCACAGTAATGAGTTCTATGGTTAATGCAAGAGATAGTCATGATCGACTGCTCTGATACCATATTAGATTGGGTGAGAATTCTCTTGTATTATTATTTCAATAGGAAAAGTATATATATATATATATATACTATGAATGTTACTATGGGCCTAATTAATGGACTGAGTTTAATTAGGAATATACAACTCTCATTGACATAATTGTATCTTAGAAAGGTGTTGTGAATAAACGTTTCTATATAAAAAAATAAAAAAAAGACATATTTATCATTTTTTTTATTGACTACTGTATTACTAATAAGTGAATATCATTTGGTAGGGATTGATTATCTATAGGGAAATGATTTCCATGGATAGATTCAAATAAATGATTGCATGAGAAAAAAAGTGGATTGTAAAAATCAGTTCTATGTATATATAATAATTAAAGGAAAATTAGTAATATATAAATTATACTTTATTTTTATGTTTTGGCCTCAAAGTTCACCCTCACCTCACTAAACTAAAATTGCCTTGATTTAATAGCTAGCCTTTCAAAACATGGATATTAGACCATTTCTTCCTCTAAAGCTATGATCCACCGAAACTCCATTTGAGTAGCATTTTGCGTTTCGAAAATTGATATCGATACAAAACTCTTCTGAAACTTCCCGATACGCGTTACGGAAAGAGAAGTAACCGATAGGTTTCAAAATTTAAAGGGAAGTTTTGAATACTTGTAGGATACTTGAGCTATTTTCTAAATATATTTATTTTTAAAGAAAATTGGGTAAACGTTGAGATTTCTAAAGTTAATGAATTATTTTTTGAATCTAAAGTAAGAGATTATGCATTTGGTTTTATAGGTATAGCAAATGTTATTTTACTTGAGATTGCAAATCTAACTTTAGATGAACTATCCTATCAAAGTCTACATTTTGTTTTTGGCACAGAGCCTAAATTATTAATAGGTGATGTTACCAATAAGGGAACTGGTGATCCAATGAAGACATTAATTGATGTTTAATCAAGTTGGTAAATAATGTAGGCTGTCATATTTTATCATGCACTTTCAATTTGAATCTCATATTTTATGTTTTATTTGATTTAAAAGTTAAAAAATTAATATGTTAGAATGGAAGTAAATATTTTAATTTTTTAAATATTTTTTTAATCGGCGTATCTTAGACATATCCATATTCTAAATTTTTAAAAATTTCCGTTTTTCTATTACGTATTATATCGCCATTTCTGTCCCAATGTTTCATAGCTCTAAAGTCTAAAGTCTACACTCTTCTTTTCTCTACTTCTAACCCTCTTCTCACTCCTATAGTCATTAATTTACTATTTCCAAATTTCAATTATTAAAGTGGTTGATTGGATTGAGATATAGACTGGTCAGGTCCTCTAGACTCTGAAATTGGGGATGGTTAAATGAGTATTTTTTTTTTTGAAGGATATGGTTATATAAGGGTATAGATTGGTTTATACCCAACCCATTTCAATTTTAAAGGGTATACCTATATTCAACCCAATGTATAATGGGTTACCCATGATTCTTTTACTTTTTTTTTTTTTTTCTGCTTTTTGCTTTTCATTTTTTTTTTCTGCTCCATTATAAGAAAATAAACACACTCCCAAAATTCTTTAAAATAACATTAATTTCCTAGTACATTCATAAAATTAAAAAATATATAAAATTACAAGTTCAAATATTACAAATTAAAAGTTCAAATCTTATAACGTTAAAATAAAATAATTCGAACGTTTATGCTAGTTAATTATCATCATCATCAACAACCTAAACATAAACTTTATTGTTGATTTTGCTAGATTCAATATTTTTATAAGCTAATTTGAATGAGGGATAATGAATGCATAACTTAACGAGTATTGAATATCTATGGATAAACCCTGGACCCTACCCATTAGATGATGGGTAAATTTTTACCCATGCCTATGGGTATTTATATGCATCCCTATATGAAATTCTGCATTATTATTCTCTATTTTTTTATATTATTGTTTTCTTAATTTTTTTACTGTCTCATAGTAATGTTATTATGTTACTAACCATTTTTTTCTCTTCAAAAGAATTGCAGTAATTTATTTGAAAACAAGAGCCTAACACAATGAAATGTCATTCAATTATACTTTCAAAATACCTTTTGATGTAATGATATGGTGAGAAGGGGATTAAATAATACATATTGGGTATTGACCTCGTCATTTAATTATAATAGTCGAATCTGAAACCTCCCACATAACATGTGGAGTAATATCACTAGACCGTAGTATTAGATTTATTGGAAGTGTAGTTTTATGAAAGTAATTATTTATTTACTAGATTTTCTTTACTTGTATTATTTTTATTTTTTTTAATAATTAATGGTTTCAATTCCGTGTATGATTTGAAATGTTAGGGCCAATTTGTTTACCTTGGATTTGGATTTTGAAGGCCATCCAAATCAATTTGTTTGGCCTAATTTTTTTAATTAGTTTGGATTTGGATTTCTGTCAAATTCTGACAGGATCCCTCCTGAATTTCCTCTCGAAACTCGGGAGGGATCCTGTCAACTTGGTATCAAACCTACTATGATACCAAGTTGACAAGACCCCTCTCGAGTTTCGAAGGGAAATTCGGGAGGGACCCTATCAAATTCATAGTAGATTACTAGATTTCACATGTCCAAAATCTAATTAGGACTTCAAATACTTTTTAAGCTAGGAATGTTACACCCCGTCCCGGATTTTCAAAATAGTAATTATTAAATTGCCAAATTACCTTTTTATTGCATTTATTGAAATTTCCAAAAATCTTCTAAGTTAGCAAAAGGAATTAATTCGGGAGTTATACTTCGAAATTTCCAACTTAATTCGAGAGGTTGATAGAAAATTTCAGAAAATGAGATTCGAAACGGGAAGACCGAATTCGTAGAAAATTCGAGAATAAACTAGTTCTGGAGAATTCGGAAATATTAGTATTGATTTATTGGAGTTATTAATTATTAAATATATGTTACTATAATTTATCCCTAAAACATCTAAGTCCAACCAATCAAACCTCACCATTTTTGCACACTCTTTCTCCCCGACCCTCATCGTCTTCCTTCCTCCTTCTCTGTGATCTCAACACCGCCAGCCACCATCACGCCAGTCACGGCTGAGACCAGCCTCATCGCCTCACTCAAAGGAATCCCTTCGTTCAGACGATCTCCTCCCTGCCCTCACTGCCGTCGACGCTTGTCGAAAGAGTTGAATCGAAGTCGAGAACCCAGGAGCCCTCACCGTCTTCCATGGGGTTTTCCGTCAACCCAGGCTGCGAAAGCACCACCGTCTAAATGGCCTGAGTAAGGCGAGCCTAGCCCCGCCCTTCGTTACCATCGCCGTGGTCTGAGTCGCACCAGACAAGCGTGGGAACTCGACGGTGTTCGAAGATTCCCGTTCAAAGTCCATGTAATCCAGGTAGTTTTTAGAGAATTCAAGCTTATATTTGGCTTCCTGAGGTCTTGTAGTGTGTTTTGGTAGTTGGATTATTGAAATCGGCGGAGGTTGGGTGAAACTTAGGTTTCCGGCAAGTCTCCGGCTAGTGCGCCGCCGTTCACGGAGGCGGTCACGGCGGTAAGCGCAGCGGCGCCATTGCTCTACTTTTAGGATTTCCCTGTTAGATGCCACCATTTCGGGCAGCATGTTTAAGACCCCCCTCGTCGGCGTACGGCTACGCGTGAAGCCTAATTCCGACACTTGACAACAAGAGGGTTTTCTCCTTAGGGTTTTTTGACCTGCTTTTGGAGCACTGGGTAGCTCTTTGAGTAACAACCCTATGATTGGAAAATTTTAAATCGATTAGGGGATGTTATTATTCCAATTTATTTTTGTTAATAATGAGACTTGCATCTATAGATTTCAGGTTTTCGACAGCATATGACCTACTAAGGCACATGATCGTAGGGTGATGTCGTCCCCGAGTACAGTGAGTGGACCACTTATTTTCATATATACATATATAATATATGCATGAATGTGTGTGATTGTTAATGATTGAGTTTGAATTGCATGGTTTGATTATAGGTACACTACAAGAAATTAGAAGTTGCCCGGCGAAAACAGTCCGTCGAGCTACGTAAATCATCCGTCGAGTAACATATACAATGGCGAATATCTGTCGGGCAATAGGCGTCGGGCTACCGCTGTCGGGCTTTTAGTTTACTCGACGAGCACAGTGACCTCGTCGAGCAATTAAATAATGCCCGGTGGGACATTTCGTCGCTGACATAGTCGTCGAGCAACATAAAGTCAACATCATAAGACCGTCGGGTAAGGTCTTCCCTATCCGTCGGGTAATCTATTAAATATACGTCGGGGAGGTTTATAGGCCGTCGGGTAAAGTCATACATACCCGTCGGGTAACGGTAAGAAACATCGTCGGGTAAGCTTAAATATAGTCGTCGGGCACTGTTATATACACGCGTCGGGTAACATGATAATCAACCGTCGGGTAACGTTTTACACATCCGTCGGGTAACATGTCACTCAATCATCGGGTATAGTTTGAATATCTGTCGGGTAACATTTAACTCATTCGTCGGTAATAGTTTTATATGTCGTCGGGTAACATGGTTACAATTCGTCGGGTAACATGTACAGAATTCGTGGGGCAACCTCCTCTTTATATTGAAAATAAAATATTAAATTAAATAATAAACAATAAAAAATTTAATTAAAAACTAATAAAAAGAATAAAAATTAAATTAAATTAGTATTAAAAAAAATAATGTAATTTTTGGACATCATTAAGAGTATAAAAATACTTTATATATACTTTAAGAATTAGTAGAGTTTTCAAAATAGCCGGGATCCTGAGGGGGCGGTTGGTTGGGCGGTGAGAAAATATCATCCAATCCACGATCACCCAAACGTTGAAGGATGTTGTCAAAGGCGCTCTTGATATGTTGGTTTTGGGCTTGAATCTCCGTGTATTGGGCTTTGATCATAGCATTTTCGCCCTCGAGATTTCTCATACGATCCGACGTCTCCTGGGAGCCTACCCGAGATGAAGACGACGATTGAGTCGAGACATCCCGCACAATTCCGTCGCCCGCTCCCCGAACGACCCTCCCTGGGCACCTCCCTAGTCGTCGCTCCAGAATAGCGATCGACATGTCGACATTAGGGAGCTGTTGTTGCAAAGGCACATCTGGATGCTGTTGGGTGAGCTCAGCTTGTGTCTGTTGGACGTCTTGCACCATCGCATCCTACAAATTCGAATAAATATTAATTAGATAAATAATTATGAAATTAAGAAAAAATGTTTAATTAGAAGGAAATAAACTTACGTGAATTCGATCAGCCTCTTCATCCCCCCGTCCAGCATACACTTGCTCCCAGGCATCCACCTCTAGGAACATCGACCCGGCGATGCGCCGATCCTCCTGCCGGGCCGATAAGGATCGCGACCCCCCGTGGTGGTTGAATTTCTTTGCCCCCCGATTCGAGGTGTTGGCAATTGATTTTCGATGTTCATTCGTAAAACCAAAAATTAGATTTGAAAATGGAAAATAACATAAAAATTAAATAATTTAATTAATTAGATAGATAATACGTACCAGATAAGTGGGTGACATGAAATGGTCGCACAACCACAACCACCCTGGCAGTTTCAGCTCATCTAACTCCTCCGGAGGATTTACCCGAGCTTCCTCCGGAGAAGGCCAAGTCAAGAAGTACTTGTGGAGCTCGTACTTCCAGTCGGCGTACCGTAACTGCCAGTGTTGGGACAGGTACCTACTGAGCTCGACGTTCTCCAAGTCGAACTCAAAATTGATCTGCAATCAAATATTAAAGTTAAAAAAATAATTAAAAAATATGAAATTAATGTTAAAAATGGGAAAAAAAACATACCGATAACTCTCCCCAACAACGCGAGATCTCCTCTGGGGTTTGGGTTCGGAAAGTCTCCCCCATCATTAATGACTTGGTGCGAAGAATCGCACCAATGTCATGAACTAGGAGGCTGTGAATTTTGACCGGCACAGACCGGAGGCGTGGCACGTATACCACCAGTATCTTTGCATTTGTCGTCCTACAAATACGCTGAGATGTCAAACTTCGGTTGATCCCGCGCTCATTCACTGGCCTACCTGCAAATTCGATGAACATTGATAAATAAAATGAGTAGCAAATAAAAATGATTGGTTAAATAAACAAAATAATAAACTTACCCTTAGGGAGTGCTCCGATATTAGGCCCCATTTCGTCTCCTCTGACGTCGTCCTGTGAGGGCTAGGGGTCGGTACGGGGTTCCCCCCGTTTCTTGCTATGCTGTCTACGAGCCGATCGAGCACCCGGTCACTGATAGACTGACAGGGGTGCATGAACCGACGCCGCTGTTGAGGCAACTGAGTCAGGGGCTGCCTCCTCCGGCTCATGACCATCAACAGGATCCGGGCAAGGATGAGTCCTGGATGTGATTAAGGTGCGATGCGACATATAAAATAACACATATAAATAAATTAATTTAAAATTAAAGAACATACTTTTAATTAAATAAAAAAGAAAGCAAACATTTTTAATATTAAATATTAAATATTAATTTCAAAAAATAAAAACAAAATAACATTTAAAATTAACCAACATTTTATAAATCCAATAAACATAAATAAATAAAGCATCAATTTTTTTTAGTAATAATTAGTAAATTGGTATCTAAAAACTAAAACCATCAAATTTTAATTTTTTAAAATAAATCCAACAGAAACGAAAATTAAAGTTAAACAACTAATTAATTAATTCAAGCGTACTAAACTCAAAATTCACAACATTATACCTAAATTCCTAAATCCAAATTTCGGGACCAAAATCAAAGTTACATATTAATCCAAACATATACTAATAATATCCAAATCCAAAAATTCACAAATTAAAAATTTATAAAACACATAATTCCAAAATCCACTTATACTACACCTTATCAAAATTTCCCATAATTGTTTTTAAAATTCAAATACCCAAAATTCATACATTTCACATAAATACCATATAAAAAATCATACCATTATATCAATTTCAACATTATACCAAAAATCAAAATTTCAACAAATCTTCAACTATTATATATACCTTAACAAATATATATATCCAAACATAAATATATACATAATCATTAACAATAACAATATCCAATTTCATAAATTCATTTTTCAAATCAAAATTAACAATAAACCAATATATCCAATATAAACCAATAAACCAATAAACCAATAAACCAATAAACCAATAAACCGATAAACAATAAACCAATATATCCAAATTAACAATAAACAATAAACCAATAAACCAATATATCCAAATTAACAATAAACAATATATCAAAATTAACATTAACATTAACAAGGAGAGCGGCGGCGACGGCAAACCTCGGTGAGGGGAGCGGCGGTGACGGCAAACCCCCGTGGACAAAAACAGTGTCCTTGACTGTTTAGGAGAGCGCAGCCGATAGGAAATGCAAGTGGAAGATGCAAGGCGTCCTTGATTGCTTGAGGGAGAGGAAGATGCAAGCGGCCTGAAAATGAAGAGCAGAAAGAAATCCAGAAAATGGGTACCGAAGGAAGAAATCCAGAAAATGGGTACCGAAGGAAGAAATCCAGAAAATGAAGAGCAGAAAGAAATCCAGAAAATGAAGAAGAAGGAAGAAGAAGAAGCCTCGGTCTGATTTATGTATCTGATTGGTATTGCCCGACGGATACGTCCGTCGGGTAACACTTTAATGACCCGTCGGGCTTAAGAAAAAGGATCATGCGTCGGGTAACGTTTCACAACCCGTCGGGTCACAATTAAATCAACGCGTCGGGTAACGTTTAACACCCCATCGGGCAATACCATCATCGAAATACGGAAGATTAGGTCTGCCGTCCGTCGGGTAACAGCAATTACACCCGTTGGATAAGGATGACTGTCGAATATCCCTCAGGTTATACCTTTATACTCCCTCGGGCAACAAAACGCGGGACTCTTGAGAATCCGCGAAAATTAAGTCGGTCGGGCCCGTCGGGAAACTGTAACTCATTCGTCGGGGAAAACAAGGCGGCAAATTTGAGATTCCGCGGAAAATTAGGCGGAAAATTGAAATTTTCAAAAAACTGGACGATATCTTCAGGTTACCCGACGGAAATGTTAATTATGCGTCGGGTAACACCAAGCGGAAAATTTGAGATTTCGCGAAAAATTAGGCGGAAAATTGAAATTTTCAAACACTGGACGATTAATTGACGTTATCCGATGGAAATGTTGAAATGTCCGTCGGGCATGATCTTCCTGATGCCATTTTTGGAATTAATCCGAAAACCATGTCCGGCGAAAATATATGCAACATCAGGACCGTTTAAAGTTTGGTTTTATATGCCTAAAATCCCATCTATCATTATTGTGATGTTTTGGGGATTTCAAAACGTCCGATCGTGAAGAAACGTTGTGTAACCGTTGAATCGTCGCACACCGTTACCTAATCCCGGGATTTCCAATTGGGAAAAGTTTTCTCGCAGATGATCTATGGGTACCGACCATAAATGTGGACGGTTAGATCGGTCAGTTTCAATTTTTAAGTTTTTGAAAATCGGAAAACAAGCATATCGCCCAAGGAGGTTAAACTCTTGAAGGAAACTTCAATACATTGTTTGAATTTTTGGTTCTATTGATATTCAAACGAATGAAATTGAGCGATCTAACCGTTCACTATGTGGTTTTACGTGGCTAGATGTCGCTCGTCAAAAATCTTGAGGTTTTGAGGATTTCAAGCCTTCCGATCGTGATGAAACGTTCTGTAACCGTTGAATCGTCGCGCACCGTTACCTAATCCCGGGATTTCCAATTGGGGAAATTTTTCTCCTAGATGATCTATGGGTACCGACCATAAATGTGGACGGTTAGATCGGTCAGTTTCAATTTTTATGTTTTTGAAAATCGGAAAACAAGCATATCGCCCAAGGAGGTTAAACTCTTGAAGGAAACTTCAATACATTGTTTGAATTTTTGGTTCTATTGGTATTCAAACGAATGAATTTGAGCGATCTAACCGTTCACTATGTGGTTTTACGTGGCTAGATGTCGCTCGTCAAAAATCTTGAGGTTTTGAGGATTTCAAGCCTTCCGATCGTGATGAAACGTTCTGTAACCGTTGAATCGTCGCGTACCGTTACCTAATCTCGGGATTTCGAATTGGGGACATTTTTCTCGCAGATGATCTATGGGTACCGACCATAAATGTGGACGGTTAGATCGGTCAGTTTCAATTTTTAAGTTTTTGAAAAAAAAATGTAAAGTTTTTAATATGGTAAATAGATGTGTAATAAAAATTGTAAATTTAATCAACTAAATTTGACCCGACGGTATTTCATATATCCCCGTCGGGTATGTATACGGACTTGGTCGTCGGGTAACCCGTATATTATCCGTCGGGTAACAGGTACAATAAAATTGTAAATTTAATACTCTAAATCCAACCCGACGAATGTGAAAATATATCCGTCAGGTATTTATACGGAGCTTGCCGTCGGGTAACACAAACATTATCCGTCGGGTAACATATTAAAAATTTAATCAACTAAATCCGACCCGACAAACCTTCTTACATATCCGTCGGGTAACTTTACGAGTCTGTCGTCGGGTAAACCAGACATATTCCGTCGGGTAACAGGTCTAATAAAATTGTAAATTTACTTAACTAAATCAGACCCGACGACAGTTCATACATATTCGTCGGGTTATGTTAAGGATTCTGTCGTCGGGTAACCGATAAATTATCCGTCGGGTAACATCTGTAATAAAAATGGTAAATATAATTAGCTAAGTCAGACCCTACGAATCTTCATATATATTCGTCAGGTTATTTCAGGCTGAGGCGGCTACACCTTCTATTCCCCGTCGGGTAACAATTTACATATAGTCGTCGGGTTATATTTACGAATCTGTCGGGTAACATTTGTGGCGATCCGTCACGTAAATTTTATATAAAACATTGTTGTATCTTATTAGGTTAATATGAAAGTTTGGTTCAATTTTTTTGACATTGCATTAAAGAGTAAAAATTGACTTTTCATCAAAATATTGTACTAAATCTGCCACCTTCATTTTGTTTGAAGTTGCGTATTTTGTGGAGGGCATGTATGGTTTCCTCACTTTAAGAAAGTAATAAAACTATTTTTTTCAATGAAATCATACAACATACATAAAAATAAAATTTATTGATTTGAAGATGGATATTTCATATATGAATGAAATTTTGAAATTACAACGCTTCATTTGGATTCGCTTTCCCCCTCCCAATCACACTCGTCATCCGACATGTGTATAGTACTTGATTCCTCCGAATCACTTTCAATTTGTTCTAATTCCCCCAGATCAATAAAAATCTCATCAATCGCAATTGGTGTTATGATGTCATTGGTCCGAACTCCATCCACGTTTTGGGTGGATTGAATCTACCTGATAAATGATTTGTTCATCGTTTATTTCCCCATCTTCTTCATGGTATAGATAATCCAAGTCCCAAATGTTTCTGTGATTCACCATCTCGGCTACTCTCCATCCACCACCAGCTTTTGGATCATCCACATAGAATACTTGTTTCGCCGTACTAGCGAGGATGTAGGGATCACTCTCAAACCACCGGGTGTTTGTGTTTATAGAAGTATATAACTGATCTTTGATGACACTTCCTAGGATACTTGGGTTCGTATTAAACCAATGACACTTGAACAAGATGACTTCCTTGCGATCGACGTATAACACCTTAACCACAGTTAACAATTTGCCGTAGAAACCCGTCTCAGCATTTTCCCCATCCCCCGGCACGAAGACCCCGCTATTTTGCGTAGAAAACTTGTCGTCTCATTCTGTGCACACGAACTTTACTCCGTTAACGTGACAACCAGCGTACGTTTCTCCTCGAAATGGGACAATGGCAAGGTGCATTAATTATTTATTGAAATTTGGCGAGTTGACATCTTTCAGCTGTGCTATCTGGTAGGATACACACAAGAAACGAAATAGGTAAGCTTAAAATAATTTAAGAACTTTGGGAATAAAATATTTGCCTTACATGCTGGGAAACCCAACGTGGAAATAGTTGTTTGTCCATTTCTTCCCAATTAGAAGGAAATTGGGCCTTCATCAATGACTCGTGATGCTCGTGGAAGGGCCAGACTTCATCACAGTTGTTGAGAATGAACCAATGAGCCACCTCCATATCAGTATTGATGAACGGCTCCGAGATTGGACCAGTGCCGAATGGTCGTGCGGGTTGGGCAAATACGGATAGGGTCTCGGGACATTGACCACAATCGTCGTTGCGAGACGCCCTATTGAAGGCAGTTTCAACATTTCGAAGGTACATTGCACAAAATGTAAGTGCCTCATTTGCAATGTACGCCTCAGCTATAGAGCCTTCGGGACGTGTCTTGTTCCGTACGTACCGCTTATACGTACCTAACATTCTGCAAGGAAATTTACATTCAGACTCACAGATTATACATGATAGTAAAATATTATCAAATAGCAGGGATAAGTTATACCTCTTGATGGGGTACATCCAATGATAATGCAACGGGCCAGCTAGCTTTGCCTCATCCGGCAGAAGTATTAGTAGGTGCACCATTACATCAAAGAATGTAGGTGGATATATTTGCTCAAGCCGACACATGATGTACACAATATCCTCGTTAATTGTTTTAAGGTCCGCCTTAACCAACGACCTGGCACATAATATCTAGAAGAACTGAGACAAATAAACTATCGTCTCAACAACACCAGCCTCCAATAAGGGTCGAATACCAATCGGAATGAGTCGTTGTAGCAAAACATGATAGTCATGGCTGTTCATACCAGAAATGGTCCCACCGTCCGTGCTAACACTCGGGGATATGTTGCCGGCATACCCGTCGGGAAATTTCACACCCTGCAACCACTTTAGGAATTTTTTCTTATTGTCCGGCGTAAATGTATAACTTGGATGAGCCATGATGTAATTGCCATTGACGACTTTTGACCACAAATTAGGCCGAATCCCCATTTCTTTCATGCCCATACGATTTTTTTTTGTGTCCTTTGACTTTCCTTCGATGGGTAAAGTCGTTCCCAGAACACTCTCAGCAACATTCTTCTCAATGTGCATAGGATCGGCGATGTGTCTGATTTTCAATTTCACCAATATGGCAACTGGAAGAATATGCTTTTTTCGTCCAATTTTCCTGTTCGAATGGTTTCGATCCTCTTGTCACGAACTCATGTATACTGTTGAGTTTGGATAATATCTCATCACTGCACCTCTCCCTTGGTCGACCTCTTAACTCTGATTTACCATCAAATGAGTCAGATTGCATTCGCCATCGGTGATCCTAGGGCAGAAACCTTCTCGCACCCAAGTAGCATACCTTAGATGCGTGCCAAAAGGACGTTGTGTCTGGTCCACATGTCGGGCAAGCAAGATAGCCCTTGGTTCTCCATCCCGATAACATACCATAAGCAGGAAAATCATTAATTGTCCACATTACGGCCGCTCGTAGGATGAACATTTCTCCACTGCATTTTCCGTATGTTCGGACACCATTTTCCCACAAATCCACGAGCTCGTCAATCAATGGCCGCAAATACACATCGATGGAATTACTCGGCGATTTGTGCCCCGGTATCAAAGTACTGAGAATTGTGAATTCTTTCTTCTTGCATCTCCAAGGAGGCAAGTTATACGGAACCATAACAACCGGCCAAGTGCTATAGGGCTTTGCAAACTTCCAAACGGATTAAACCCGTCAGTAGCGAGCCCTAATCTGACATTTCTTGGCTCTACAGCAAACTCGGGATACATATTATCAAATTCCTTCCAAGTCTCTCCATCCGCCGGATGCCTCAGTACATCATCATCAATGCGTTCATCCTTGTGCCACCTCATATCACGGGTTGTGTGAGACGACATGTAGAATCTTTGTAACCTTGGCTTCAGTGGAAAATAACGCAACACCTTGTTAGGAATCTTGTTCTTTTGAAACCTAGGCTCATTGCACACGGGACATTTGTCAAGCTGCTCGAATTCACCGTAAAACAAAACACAGTTGTTCTTGCATGCATGGATCTTGATATACCCTAAACCAAGCCCCTTCAACAACTTCTTCAAGCTATAATGATCTTTTGGCAGACAGTTGTCTTCAGGGAGCATTCGGATGATAATGTCCAACATGTGATCAAAATGCTTGTTCGTTTGATTATACTCAACTTTCCTGTGCATCAACTCCACAACTGCCCCTAGAACCGAAAATGATTTACAACCGGGGTACAATTCGCGCTGAGCTTCTTTCAACAATCTCTCATAATGGAGATCAGAGTCTTTCGGTTGCAACCTTGGTGCATCATCTTCCATATCATCCGATGCTGGAGGAAAAACATCGGTTAGTAACTCAACGACTGGATCATTATCACATCGCCCAGCCAAACCACTTTCGTCCCTACTGGTCCCGGGAACCGAAGATGTCGATGCATAAAATATTTCTTCACCGTGATAGATCCAATTAGTGTAGTTGTGTACGATCCCATTCCATTCCAGATGAGTTTGGACCTCATTCAACGTAATCCAAACGCAATTATTACATTTACGGCACGGACACCTGACACGTCTTGTATCACTGCAATGACTACGTGCAAAGGCAATGAAGTTGTCGATCCCATCCAAATATTGATCAGAAGATCTATCAAATATTTGCATCCACCCTCTATCCATTGTGCCTGCTTTCACAACATAGAGTCAACATAAGTAATTCAGTTAACATTACCTAGTAAATAGAACAAGTTAAAATCAAAATCAACTCTTCTCCTTATGCCTCCGGTTTTTTGGCCCTATCCCATTCGAGAGTGCACGTTCTGTGCTGTGTAGTTTGCGACCTACGAGGCTAAGTTCAGATCGAGGGAAATTTCGACAGCATCTCCCTATAGTTCCCCAAATGCACGACGTAGATATTATAAACAAATATCTAGTATGCATTCGAAGAACATTGAGGGGATACAAACCGAATTTCCCACAATCGAAACCTAACCACGTAGACCGCCAACTACACAACACATAGTTGCACACCCCCAAACTGTCCGAATATATGGACAATTCAAGAGTCAGTCAATCAATCGGATTTACTGACTCTCAAACGGGTCTAAGGTTTTTCATTGAATTTCATTATACGAAGTTAATCAACTCTATTAACTTCGCATAAACGGTTATGAAATATGAATGTATTTCACTCCGTCAGAACTAAATAAAGCGTTTTAAAAAAAAAATCACTACAAATTAAAAAATACAAACATATATAAATTATGCATAAAACACAGTTTTAAATTTTATAATTTATGTACATATTTTCTATTTCCCTATTTTCCTAACATATTTTCTAATTTCCGAACATAATATTGAATTTTAATAATTTCATTACATTTTTTTTTTCCTATTTTCCTAAAATGTTTTCTAATTTTCTAATTTCCTAACATATTTTTTTATTTCCTTATTTTCCTAACATATTTTATATTTCCCTAATTTCCTAACATTTTTCTTAAATTCCAAATATATTTTCTAATTTCAATCATTTCATTACATATTTTTAATTTTCCTATTTTACAACAAAATTTCCTAATTTCCTAACATATTTTCTATTTTCCTAATTTCATAACATATTTTCTATTTTCATATTTTCCTAACAAATTTTCTAATTTCTAATTTCCAAAAATCCTCAAAAATTTCTACACATTTTCCACAATAAATACAAAATTTCCTAACATAATTATATCCAACATTCTTAAAAAAATTCATTTGAGAGGTAAACACACATACCTTTTCACAAGTATTCCTTCAAATTAACTACAAAATTTCTACAACACAACACATAATTAATTCCTATTCAAAAATAAAAATTTCAAAAAAATAAAAATTTCAAAAAAATAAAAATTTCATACCTTAATATTTGATATTTGATGATTGATAGAGAAAAAGGATTTGTTGGTAATGAAAATGGTGATGAGATGATAATAATAGGTATATAAAGAGAGTGAATGAGTGAGAGGAAGAGATAGAGAGCAGAGAGAAGGATGAGAAGCAGAGAGGAGGAAGAACAAGAAAGAAGAAAAAAAAACAGACTCTGGTATTTAGAGTGTTTAGACAGTTGCCCGACGAACAGTATTCGCACGGTAATATTAAATGATTCGTCGGGCAATAAAGAGTCAACGTCTTATATTACCCGACGGCGATTGGTCGTCGTTGTTTACCATTTTACCCGACGGGTAGTCCACATCGTCGGGTAACAATGTCCAATTTTGGGCGCCATCGGTTTTTTCTTCCCGCCAAATTGTTACACGGCGACTGTAAATGTCCGTCGGGCAATTTTACCTTACCCCACGAGATATTGTCCGTCGGAAAAAATATAGTCGGGCTACTCGGATTTTCTTGTAGTGGTACTTGGTGGTGTTATGGTGAACGTAGAATGCGTACATTTTTACTTTGTGGTCTTGAATATGTTTTGATTGAGTCTGGAATAGTCGAGTTCGTTCTCCTTTTTAATTGATTACGGGCGATGATAATTTTAAAGCCCTACGCGTGGTTATTACTGAAAAGAATACATGGGACGTTGATATATGGAAATTTTGCTACGCATGATACACACATTTTTGCAAGTGAGTCATTGTGGATCGAGTCTGGTTATGAGTCTTGAAATACGAGCTAGTAGCCACTAGTCATGTCAGTAATGAGCATTGTCACGTTGAGTATGAAATTATGTTATGTGTGAGCTCGAGGAGTATGCCGAGCTAGTGTTATGATTGATGAGATATGGACCACTCGGTAGTCGCTGGTATCGTACCTGTCTGCAGGCCACAGACCAGCCTCCACGTGATTGTTCCCCTACGTTCGCTCTATACTAATTAAATAGCGCCAGCTTGTCCCGGGGCCCTAAAGGGACATGTGGGGATGGTGCTTCGCACCCAGCCTTCACGTGGTCGTAGGTACAGAGCGAAGATACCCAGTCTTATCACGTGCGCGTGACTCGTACGACTATGGTACAATTGGTCAGATGATTATATTGTTGATGTCATATTGTTCGAATGGAGGACTTATGAGAGGAAGTACCATTGCGAGTACAGATATTTCAGAATGTGATATGTGAATGAGATGTCAAAGGTGAAATGATATGTATGCTTGTATACGATGTTTTGCGTGTTATGTACCATGAAAGGGGTACCAAATATATTTTGAGTATGATAATGGGTCATTTGTGCTGACTTGATTATTAAATGTCTTGGTAATATATCGTGGTTTGTAAGTGTGTGATCGGGAATACTTGACGGTCTGTCCATGTGGATTCTTATAGAATGAGCATTACCTTGATTACTTATTTTGATTTTTGGAAGGACTTGTATACGTATAAAAATACTTGTGTATATGTTATGCATGAAAATCTCGGTTTTCTACTGAGGGGTTAGTATATATTTTACTACTGTTTTTCACTGACTTTATTTTTGGGTTCACTCACTTTTGTTTTTCGCCCCTCAGGAGTTAAGAAGTATCGAACTCCAAGTGTGAGGAGGATTTTGCTAGTGGCAGCCCAGACTTCGTGAGTCTATGTATGGGTGTTGACACTATGTTGTATTGAGATCACCAATTTTGGTGTCTATTTTGAATCATCATGCACGTTTTTTGCTATAGACATGCTCTGTATCAATTACGATGTTACTCGTGGTGTTTTTGACCCTTTATATCATTAGAAAGTTTATTAGTTACTTCCTATATTACTTGTTGAGCGTTTCGTCACATGGACTTTATGGTCCATGTGTCGGCCTACAATACTCGAATATCATATATTTATTATATTATCTTGGCCGGGGTGTGTAAAGGAATTTTAAAGGATTTGAGTTTGAATAATGCTATGGGTACCACTTACAATCCCACTTTTTGTATCTCATCACATGTGGCAAACGACGTAACAATCCCGCGTCATTCCTTTTTATTTACCCATCTCAATATAAAAATAAAAATAAAAATAAAAATTAAATAATAAATAAGTAAAACAAAAAAAATATTTACTTATAATTTCATAAATTTTAAGAATTTCATTCTGCATCAAATTTTCACCTTCCTAAAAAAACAAAAACTCTAAGAATTTCATTATGCATCAAATTATCTTCTTCCCCAAAAACATAAACTCTAAGAATTCAACCGTTCTTCTCCTCCTTTGAAGACTGAAAGTCATGGTCATCAACATCACTTAAACATTCCCAAGATTTACTTTATCTCAAAGAACTCAAAATGATTTTTTTTGTGCCCATAAAATCCACCATTAAAAGGAGGGAAGAATTGTTGAATTTTTAGAGTTTATGATTTATTAGGAATGAGATAATTTGAGGTTAAATAAAAATCTTAGGGTTTATGAAAAATTTATGAATCCGTCAGTAAATATATTTTTTTCATAATTATTTTTTTTACTTTAACTTTTTATATTAAATTTTAATTTATTTTTATTTTTATTTTGAGATATGTAATAAAAAAATAATGATATAGGATTGCCACGTCGTGCGCCACATATAATAGGATATAAAAGTGGGATTTTAGCTAGTACCCATAGCGTTCCACTTTGAGTTATATATATATATATATATATATATATATATATATATATATATTTGTTTTCTTATTTTCAACTCCTTTCTTCTCTTGGCTGCTCTGTGCTCTCTCCACTCTCAGCCCCGCCCCCGCAGTCATCCTCCTTTCCCAATGCGGCTGTCGTCTTCATTTTCTCTCTCATCCTTGACAACCATCCTTTTCTCTCTTCTCTCTCATCCTCCACGACTATGCTTTTTCTCTCATCCTCTGTCGTCACCACATTCCTTTCCTCTTGGTCTTTTAGGTTAGAAACTTTCTCCAAAGTGGAAGTCAGTGCCTACCAACAGACCTCAATTACCACCTTCTCCATTTCCCTCCACCCAACAAGAAGCCCTAATTATACTCACCACACCTCGCCCCTCAACATATAATCCTGAGCCACTGCTGTTTGATATTTTAACCAATTGATTATTGATTGTGGAACTTGAAATCAAATTTGTTGGTTCTTCAAAAGGTAAAGGTTAACCACAAGGTGTGATGCAGTTGACAAACTGTCACTCCTATATGACGAATCCGAAGTCACTCCTATATGACGAATTTTCGGATGCTTAATTAATAGAAATTTAAAACTTGTTAGAAGTATTTTATGGCTAAAAGCAAGATGTACCCCGAACAGAAATTAGACCCACACTTCGAATATAGGGAAACCTCGCGGTATTTACCCAAGAAAAAAGATAAAGGTTCGCAAAAGAAGAGGGCGAATAAGGTCGACACGATGGGGTGGGATGGGAATTGGAGCCGTCCGTCTTCTCTTTGGTGTTTTATTTTTTTCTATAATAATTTTTTTTTATTTTTAAAGACGCGATTCCTTATATTCCTTAAATGGAGGATAAAATTATAAAAAATTGATAGATAATGAAAATTTGACATATTGAATATAATATGAGGATTACAAAATGTAAATGACATTCGAGATAGAATTCATGGACCACTTAGAGACATTAATCCTTAATTGAACTTAATTCAAGCCAAGCCAATTATTCAGCTTAATCCTTAAAAATAGTTCTAATCAAATTACTCATGTGTTCTTCTTTTTTATTTTTTATCAAGAATAATATCAATATATCATAAAAAAAGCGTACAACCATACCATCATAATTAAGCAATGACAGTAAGACTCACAAGTTAATATGACAATACTAATGCGGACAAAACCTCACTAACAGCTAACACACACACATCATTGAAATTATGCAATATTACAAATCAAGACCACTGCCCAAAATTTTAACAGTGCTTACAACCCTAAACAAACTACATCCGTTAAAATAAACAGCCATTGTCATCAAACCTATCACATATGGTCTTGAAGAATATGTAGAACATGACAGATATGAGGAAAGTTTGATCTCCAGCAATCCAATTGAGCATAAAAGTAAATAAATAATAAAAAGTCCTAATTTAAATACTGTGATCGAAACCAATATGGGAGATATTACGGTAAACTCTTTCAACAGTAAGGTAGAACAAGATTTAGGAAAAAAAAAAAGAAATTTTAAAGGAATGATTTTGAGTAAGAGGATAGATTGAAAAAATAGTAAAATAACAATATTGGGGAACTTAAATTTGAATATTACTTAGACCATACAGTTACCATAAGGAACTCTTGTTATTAAACTAAAATAAAAAGAGAAAAACGGTTAAAGGGACGAGGGAAGAAGATTATTTTCTCCATCCTAACTAAAATAAAAAGAGAAAAACAGTTGAAGGGACGAGGGAAGAAGATTATTTTCTCCATCCTCCCTCTTTGTCCTCCCCTTTAATTTACTTTTTCTTTATCACTGAAAGGAGAGGAAAAAAAAACTATTCATGTGTTCCATACAAACTCATAAAGAATTATGTTTGTCCCCCTTACCAATTAAGTTTTGTTTTATCGAAACCAATTGATTCTGAGTGAAACCTCAAAACTTTAATCATCTAATTTTGCTGCGTATAAGTTCGGCATCGTTTAATTTTGCCAGCTAACTTATACGAGATGCATGATTTGTGATATTGGAGATATCTTCAACGTTCAAACCTTGTAGAAGCAACTCAAACAAAGTGGAAGACTTGCCAAAAAGAAGTTGACCAAGACTTCATCACTAGCTAGTGTCCACGATCGGATAAGTGTTGCTTAGTATGATTTGATGGCAATTGTACAATTTAGGTTTCCATTTTGTTTGGTTGTGGACTTGATTTCGAAATTTAATTTTCCAATTTGTGTTATATAATACAACAATCAAGATCAAATTCTGTATTATGGAAGCTCGATCATATGACGATTCTTGAATATAAAAAGATTCACGTAGTGATGAGAAACGTAATAAGTCATATCCTTAAAGTTCATCTTTATATATAAATAAAAATTTAATAAAAAGATGAAAATAATTACAACAAAAATTATAATTAATATAAATGATGACAAGCTAATTTTTTTTGGTCCACTTTTTTAACTGTGTAGGGGCTGATATTTAACTGTGTAGGGGCTGATGTTTAACTGTATAGGATTACGCGCTGATTTTTAAGTGTGTACGGTTGTCGGCTTATTATTTGTTATTATTATTTTTCTAGTCAATTAAAAATGATATATGGTTGGAAAGGCTATAGCCCCTCCAGTCCACTAAGAGGCCCCGTCCTTGTATATATTAATTATAAGGTGAACTAATATTTTTAAATTATTATATGCCATGAATATTAAGGTTTTGGAAATTAATGCTACGGATTAGAGTTCCACTACTAATTGAAATCAGTTATGACTTGTATATGTGATATAATATATTTACACAGAGATACTTTAATATTCTTCAACATAGCATGATGCTTCTGGGCATGCTGCTTGGCTCCCTATAGGCCCGCTAGTGAAAGCTTGGGGTGAAGGGGTGCTGAATGCTTCTGGTTTAAGATCCAATTCTTTATTTTGTAGTGTGATTGATGAGGAGGGTTGGTATTGGCCGGTTCCCTCTAATTTTGGCTTTAGGGCAATTCAGATGGCTTCTAGATCGATCCTCCCTGCTGTGAATAGTCCGGATAAATTTTTCTGGGGCATAGGTGCGAATGGCTCTTTCTCTGTTGCTTCTCTGTGGGATCATATGAGGACTAAGGCTTGTAAAGTTTCGTGGACTGGTTTGGTGTGGCACCCGGCAGCTATTCCTAGGGCTAGTTTCATCCTTTGGCTAGCCATCAAAGGTCGCCTTGCCACTAAGGACCGGGTGGGTCACTACAATGCTCAAATTAGTCCGTTGTGTGTGCTTTGCAACACTTTTCCGGAATCGCACAAGCATCTCTTTTTCGAGTGTCCTGTGAGTTGTGGTATTTGGAGGGTTGTCCTTGCTCGTTGTGGCTCCCCATGGATTTTTCCTCCTTGGCCCTCGTTTATCTGCTGGGCTGCGGGTAATTGGAGAGGCAAATCCCTTTCGGTGGTGACCCACAAAATCTCCCTTGCTGCCACGGTGCATAGCATTTGGTGCGAGCGAAATGCTCGAATCTTCTCTGGGATTTCTAGGAACCCAGCTGCTCTTGTCCAATCTATTTTTTATTTTATTCGATGTCGTTTATGTACTTTAAATTTCAAGAATTCTGCCCTAACTCTCTTATTGCTATTCAGTGGAATATTCCTATTCCTCCTGCTCAGTGCCTGGGTTATGATTGTAGCGTGTTTTTGGGTTTGGAGCTGGTCTGTAGCTCCTGCCTTGTTGTAGCAAGGGTCTCTTGCTTGTTCTCTTTGTGGGCTTTGCCCTGTTCTATACAATTTTATTTACCAAAAAAAAAAAAAAAACTAGCTATTTTCATACATGATCGATTGGGATACATAATTGCTACATATATATGTGACACTGGTTTTATTCTGCGTAATAAAACGTGGGTTGCATGCATGCTTCTTCTTACTTATAGTAATTAGTAAGTAGTTGATGCATGATTATTATTGTTTCGTTTGAATGCTTGAAGATCAGAATGGTAGGTGGCAATCCACCCTTCAGTTACCTCCACTTCAGTTCTTCGTTGCGCAATCAACCATTCTGGATCACTTGATTTCGCCCGAAGTATGTCCAAGCAATGCGATCCTAATAAACACTACAAGAAAAAGTGGCTTGACCGACCAAAAAATTTCGTCAGGAAAAATCGTGATTAGACGGCCCAAGAAAAAACCGACGAAACGTCGTCGGGCCAATATCTTCGGGCCAGCGTTGTCGGGCTACATGTTACCTATTTGATCCGAAAATGGACTAACGGAATGTGTTCTTGTCGACCGTCGGTATGCTTTCTTCTCGTCCGTCGGGAGACCTGCAGGACAACAAGAAGAGTACTTGACACCGGTGGGGTGCCGACCTAGTAGATGCTTAAGTCAGTAAGCGAGTGGGAGATCAGTCATGAACTAGACAGCATAAGGGTAAGTGAATAATAGTTACCTTTTCTTTGGGGAGTGTGCCCCGTATTTATAATAGCAATGAATGTGGTGGTTGAAATCCTAATGTTGTGATGCCCAAGTTACCTACAGGATGCTGACATGTGTCTTGAGGATGTTAAACGAGTGGTGGCGAATCGTTTGTGCGTCAGGGCGACGTTGTTCCAGTGTGGGCAGGTGTGTGTCGATTAGAGGGTGCTGATCGGATAGGCATATCAGAATTGGGCTGTTCCTGTCGGCCGACCGGAATTGGGCTGGTTGGTCGGCAGGGGTGTGCTGGGATTGGTCGTTCCTTGGTGGTCGGTCGGAATGGTCTAAACATAAGTCCCCTAAGTTGTTGACTGAGGTGAATTTCATTGATTGATGACTTGTAAGTCTTGTGCAGACCGAGTAGACCGACCAGTAGGGCTATACCTAGTAGTCCCCCAAGTCCTTGGGTGAGGAAGATCGCCTTAGTCGGACGAGTCCCCTGAGGAAACCTCGAATGATGCGACAGATCGGTCGCCGCATGTGGGTTTTCCATTCAGCGCGATCTCTGAGAGGGAGCCTTGAATGATGCGACAGATCGGTCGCCTCTGAAAGCTTGCTGATCAACGCAATCTTTGAGAGGGAAACCTCGAATGATGCGACAGATCGGTTGCCTCTGAAGGCTTACCAATCAGTGCGATCGCTGAGAGGGAACCTCGAATAATGCGACAGATCGGTCGCCTCTGAAGGCTTGCCGATCAGCGCGATCTCTGAGACGGAACCTTGAATGATGCGACAGATCGTTCGCCTTTGAAGGCTTGCCAATCAGCGCGATCTCTGAGAAGGGACCTCGAATGATGCGACAGATCGGTCGCCTCTGAAGGCTTGCCGATCAGCGTACACTTGTTTTGTTGGATCATTGGTCTGATCGTCGAACACGTGTGAGGTCTTAATGATGGTAGAGTGGAGTCTTAATGATTGCTTAGTGGGTGCACGAATCGAGGAGGTGTAATCAGACCGTTACAGGGAGGCCTATATAAGGGGGTGCAGTTCATTTAAGCGTACTTTTCAGAGAGCTCTTGTTGTGATCGGCCAAGCTCAACATCTGAACAGAGGAAGTTAGCTTCCGATCATATTCTCTAGCCGACCATAAGCCGAGCAAATTGTGTCCAACCAGATTTGCTTCCGATTAAAAGTAAAGTTTGATTCTTTCGTTTTGGTCTTCCCCTTTTGGAATAGGATAGGTTGATGCTTAGTGTAGTCTCCCCTTCATTTGTAGATGTCAGAGTCAGAGTCAATGAATGGATATGGGGAAAGATCCCCTCAAACGTTTGGAGGTGAATCACCGTCCTGCTTGGCAGATGATGCGTCGAGTAGGTCGAGTGGTTCAACATCCACTAGTGGGTCCTCATCGGTTGGTGGTGGGACGAGCAATGGATCCTCATCATCCACCGATAGTGTTTCAGCGCTCTTTAAAGATGTGGCCACATGTGATGCCGAGGGGAATGTCAATGAGGCATCCTCGTCTAAGCCACCAGTGGTCGACCTTGAAGAATCAGAGGCTGACGAAATAGCAGAAGAGGCTGAGGATGAGGGGGCCAAGGAGGAGGAAAACGCCGAGGAGGAGGCGACCGAGGAGGATGGTGCCAAGGAAGAAGAACTTGTAGAGGAGGCTGAGCCGATTCAGACGACCATCCCTTTTAATAACTCCCCTTGGGCCGTTGATCACAAGGTGACTACCTTGAAGGAGGCCGACTTAGTTAAGTTTAGGGATCTATGCAATGTGCTGACCGATATTGTCTTCACCATTCCTCCACCTGGTGCTAGGCCGAGTCAGCCTCTAGATGGGTCGGCCCTATTCTATATTGACAGTTTTGAACATGGCGTCCGTCTGCCACTCAACCAATGGCTTCAAGGGATTTTGGCTCGGCCGTGAATGGCGTTCGGCCAATTGAATGTGAACGGCTGGATCACACTGGTCAGCCATTATAATGCGTTCCGACTATGTAACAAGGGGGAGCTAAGCTGGGGGCAATTTTGTTACTTGTATAAATTTAGGAAGCAGCAGTATGGCCCTGGGTAGTTCCAGATCGAGTGCGTGGGGAAGAAGAAGAAGGGGGCCTTCATAACTGACATTTCATCATCCCAAAAGAATTGGAAGCACTGATACTGCTGGGTGTCCTGCCCAAAGGAGGGGGAGCCGAGCAGATTGGAGAAGTGGATCACGTATTTCTATCAATCGGAAGGTGGTTAAGGCCGACTGTCATTTTAGGCATAGGAGTCTTTTTAATGCCAACTGATTTTTGGTTGGTTAGTGCTGCCTTCCTGATCATTTGTGTTTGTTTACAGGTGCATTCAAAGGCGGCTGTTCGACGGCCGAAGAAGGGGAGTGTGAGGACATCTGGCGTCGCCTGTACAAGCTTGAATGGAGTAGGTGCATCCTCGGGCTGCAGGAGACACCTATTGCAGTCGGTCTTATTACTGGTCCTGGTAAGTTGAATGTTGGTTTATTTTGGTCGGCATGTGAACTTGAGTTCTTTGTGTGCCGACTGAAAAATAATTTTTGTTTTATTTTTGTGTTGTACTGCACGCCGACGTGATCAAGGCTGCCAATAAGAGAATGGTGGAGACCATTTCAAAACAGTAAGCAGCCGATTAGAAATTGGCCGACGAGGCAGCGAAGAAAGGGAAAGAGGCTGCCGAGTTTTCTGGGGGAAACAAGGGCCACAACCAGAAGACAACGACCAAGAAGAATAAAGAGCATGTCCTTTCTCGAAAGGAACCGAGGAAGCAGGTGCCAACTACTGGGTCGGTAGGAGGTGGGTCGATGCCTTTCAATGGTGCATGGTCGCATTAGAAACAGTCGATGGACGAGGCTGATCTGGATCCATCGGAAATCCATCGTCGGAAGGTGGCAGCCTACCTTGCAAAGTAGTTTGCGGGGAATACCAAGGAAGCACAACAGAAGAAGAGGCAGAAGGAGGTGCCCCTACCTCCTCGGAAGGTCCTCAAGCCCCTGTATCGGATCTTCAACCACGACTTGAATTCCTTCTTCACCAATCCTAGTGATGCTCCCGACATAGTCCGGACGTCGGTTGTTGACACCACCTGGCTAAGTGTGTCAGAGTGCATGCATCAGACCATGGTGCCGGTTGTCAACGACCTCATCTTGGGAAATCAAAAGGAGTTGACCGAGATTGGTGAGATGAGTTCAGCTACCCTTCCTGATTGGTACGCTAAGGTTGTGGCCGAGGGTGCTCATGTAAGTGTTCGGACCTTGGTCTCCTTATTTTTTATATATAAATGTTTACTAACCAAGTGTTTTTTGGTCTGCAGTATTTTGGGGAAGTCTTCTTAACCCGTCAGAAGGCTGCGAAGCAAGCCTAGCGGCTGGAGGAAGAGAATGGCAAACTGAAGGAGAGGACCGAGCGCTTGAAGCAAACGGAGCAGGATGCCTAACATGCCCTAAAGAAGTGTGTCGATTTACTCCGAGAGAACAAAACACTCCAGGAGCAGGTGAAGGCTACCGAGAAGGTCGATGCCGAGCAGACTGCGCGTGTGCTAGATCTAGAGGGTGAGCTAGCATAGATCAAGGGTGACCTAGAGGGTGCCTGTGCGCAAGCTGTGGCCAAGTACAAGGGATCGGCCGAACTTGCAGACCATGTAGATGTTCAGCTGGGCTTGGTGAAGGACGAGGTTATGCAAAAGGTCATCTTCTTCAACCAAGACTTGCCGATCAAGTTCCCTTGGCTCAACGAGGCGCCTGTGCTCAAGAAGTCATTCAACTTACCGCCTCGTCGGGATGGTTCGGTGGTCGAGCAACTGGCCGACCAAACCTTCTTCGGTGTTAAGCTGACTTACCCAATGCTCGAGCATGTCGACTAGACTTTGGTCATCCACACGCCTCAGGAAGAAGATCCGGCTGATGAAGAGCTCGTGATGGAAGACTGACCTCGTATATCCCTCCGTCTGCCTTTATCTGTATTATTTTGTATTTTAGACTTCCCTGGGGTATGCCCCTTGTACGATGTCTGAACAAGTTGTAATTTCATTTTAATGAATTAATTTTCTCTTCGACTTTTATTTAGTCTGTTGCCGATCAATTATTTGCACATATATATTTTTTTCAAGGTTGCTTCACAACTACTGGCTGGTCGGATGGCTGTTGAGTATGTAATTTTGCATGTTGCCGACTAGTAAGATCGAGTGGGACTTTAAGTAATTTTGAAATGATCATGTGTAATCAAATAACTTAAGCGCGATCGGTAGTTGGGCTGTACAAGGACCGATCATCAAATGTAGGACTGATCCGTAAGTTTGATTTAGGACCGATCAAATAATTTAAAGTGTTGACAAGTTGAGGGCCGATCAATGTGAGTACCAATCGGTGGGTGTCTGAACACCCGTCCGACCAAAATAAACTTGACAAAAAAAGTAGTAAATTTTGATGATCAAAATAATAAGTATTCATTGATAGCATACTAACATTGATCGGCCTAAGCCATACAAAATCTGAAGGAAGACTAGGCTTTACTTGTAATAATATTTCTGATGATATGCGTTCTAGGGTGGGGTAGTGGTTTGCCATTTGGAGATTGCAGCTCATAGGTACTTGGTCGGCAGACCTTAATGACTTGGTATGGTCTTTCCCCTTTTGGGTCGAGTGTCCCGTCTGCTCGACCCTTGGTTGCCAAACTGATCTTCCTGAGAACCCAGTCACCCACTTTGAAACTTCGCGATCGGGCTTTGGAATCATAGTGCCGTACAACCCTCTGTTGGTATGCCATTTTGCGTATGTTGCCTTGCTCGCGATGTCCTCCAGTAGATCAAGGTTGAGAGTGAGGAGCTCGTTATTTTTATCAGGGTCATAGGAGATCACCCGGTAGGAGGTCTCGCCAATTTCCACTAGTACCACGATCTCAGTGCTAAATGCAATGGCGAAAGGTGTTTCATTAGTTGATGTTCTATATGATGTCTGGTAAGACCATAGGACGTCTGGTAAGATGTCAGACCAAGCACCTTTGCTATCCTCATCCAAGCGGGTCTTGAGGTTGTATTTTATGATCTTGTTGATGGCTTCTACTTGACCATTGGCTTGTGGATAGGCGACAGAAACGAAGCAGAGAGTAATGCCGTATACCTCACAGAATGACCGGAAGCGAGCAAAATCGAATTTTTTCACATTATCTGTTACAATGGTGTGTGGTATGCCGAATCGGCAAATGATGTTCTAGTAGACGAAAGTCTCGATTTGGGCGGCTGTGATTGTTGCAAGTGATTTTGCTTCTGCCCACTTGGTGAAGTAGTCTACGGCCACAACAGCGTGTACTAAGTCGCCCTTTCCCCTTGTCATTGATCCAATCAAGTCTAGTCCCCATTGGGAGAAAGGCCAAGGACTAAGCATGGGAGCTAGTTTTTCTGCAAGCAAGTGTAGTATGGGAGCATAACCTTGGCACCTATCACATTGTTGAGTTAGGATGACTGAATCTGCTTGCATGGATGGCCAATAGTAGCCTTGTCTGAAAGCTTTGTGGGCGAGAGACCTAGGTCCTGAATGATTGCCACATATGCCTTTGTCGATCTCATTAAGCAGAGCCTGGCCCCTGTCCGGTGGTAGAGATAGGAGCGTATTTATGCGACGTTTTATCTTGTTTTCTTTTGCTTTTCTTAGCATGTTTCCTATGTTTTCTTAATACTTAGCTTGTTTTCGTGTTTTGTAGGATTTTTGGAAGCAAAGTTACAAAAGGAGTTAATGAGTGCTGTTTGGGAAATCTAAAGAGGAAACTTTGAAACAGACTTTAGAAGATGTGTCAACTTCTTGAAATTAACTGCAGCTTCTCGGGAAGAACTAGTTGATGGGCCATATTCCGTTGGAAAGATACCGAAGTCTAGTTTCTAAAGGAAATTACGGTTCGTGAATTTGAATTTTCTAGAAGGAGTTATGGCCGTTTTAGTACAGCAAGGTCAGGCTGCGCGGGAATTCAGCATTCCTTCTATTTCAAGTTTTCTAATCATTATCAGGCTTGGACGACTAGAAGCCTAGGGCCAAGGTTCCAAGGTCTAAAAGGATTAGGAAGCAAGGAGGAACGTCAGGGCGTCATCCAATCACTCTGGCTGACCAACACATAATCAAAAAGCTATCTTTTTCGTTTTTTATTTTATTTTCTGTTTTGTATGTTCTTGCTGTCTATTTAAATTATGGGTAACTAAGTACTTTAGTTAGGGCTCGATTGAAGCCCTAATAATATTTCTTTAAAGATTTTGATATGCCTTTGCTATAAATAACTTTTGTGATGCTTAATTGATTAATTTCAGATTATATTTTACTCTTTACATACGTTATGTTATGCTTGATCACCATATACATGCTGTATATTGAGTTTGTTACATAGGTAAACTTAGATGACCGAATCTTGTGCCTGTGAGAGTAACAAAAGAACTAGTCATAAGTTCTTGAAATTAATCATCATGAATAACTAGAATAGATACCATGTTCTAGGAGTTATGTGTTTGTCGATTTCCATTGTGTTATGCGTTCTTAAAGTGCAACTTAGTAGATACCATGCTAAACACTTTAAGAATGAAAAGAGTTAACGTAGATACCCATGCCTAACTTGTTGCTTAGGGAAATCAATAATTGAAAGAGTAGATAACATGTCATTAGGTTGACAAACATGAGCATCTAAAATCTGTTTTGTAGCATTGTGCATGTCGTTTGCTTAAGGAAGAAGATTAGCGGTGAACATCGAATCCCTAATTGGTTTTCTCATTGTTTTAACCTCGATCAAGTTCTATTTTTAATCAAACGCTGTTTTTAATATTTTGTTTCGAAATTTTCAGTTTTCAAAATCATCTTTAAAATCATCCTTTTGAACACTGAGTGCCTTTGTGTATTGCACATAAACTTTGATTAGAAATCTTAGGGTTTGAAAAAAGTTTTGTTTTTTAGGGTTTTCTTTCACTTCTGCATTCTTAGTTTGTGCCATTTAGTTAGTAGTTCTAGGAAATCAATTTTAAACACATATTAATCCAATCCTTGTGGGAATGATCTCGTATTTGCTTTCTATACTATTTGTCTGATCTTGTGCACTTGTGAGTTAAAACGTGCATATAGTTGCGTAATTTTTAGATTTCTATTTGTACAACAAGTTTTTGGCGCCGCTTCTGGGGATTGTGTAACTAGTTTGTGCTGAAATTGATTTTTGGTTTTCTTTTACAGGTTGAATTTTGTTTATGCATGGTCGTCGATCCCAAAATTCAGCGGTCGGTGTTTACAATCCTGTAACTAGTTTGTGTGTACAACAAGTTTTTGGTGCCGCTTTCGGGGATTGTGTAACTAGTTTGTGTTGAAATTGATTTTTGGTTTTCTTTTACAAGTTGAATTTTGTTTATGCAAGGTCGTCGATCCCAAAATTCAGCGGTCGGTGTTTACAATCCTGAGATTGAACGAACTCTTAGATGTCTTCGAAAGAAGCTGAGAGGGCAAAACTTACACACAAAGAGAAGATTTTGAAGAAGGAGAAAGATCAAAATCTGTGAACGAAATGGGGGATGAACAAGTTCGAAGGCCAATGAAGGACTCCTTTGTCCCTCAAAACCTTAATCAACCATCATGCATTGCCTACCAATCAACTGTGCTAGGCAGCTTCAATTTATCACCTCAATTGCTTAACATGGTGCCACACTATAGAGGCACACCTTCTGAGGATCCATACTTGCACATTACGGATTTCTTCGATCTCTGCAAGACTCAGAACATCCAGGGCTTAACTCCAGAAGGAATCAGGTTAATTCTCTTTCCTTTCTCCTTAAAAGATAATGCTAAGTTGTGGTTGATTTCTCTAGTTGCAGGTTCCATTACCACTTAGGAACAATTGGCCACTAAATTTTTGAAGAAGTTTTTCCCCGCCGAAAAGACAAGACAACTTAAAAGGGAGATTCAAGCCTTCCAACAGAAGGATGAAGATCTTTTCTTTGAAGCATGGGAGTATTTCAAGGAGTTGCTTCTCAAGTGTCCACACCACAATCTATCTCAAGACGATCATGTACAAGCTTTTTATGAAGGTTTAAATGATATTAACAAAAGTCTTGTTGATTCAGCTTGTGGAGGTGTGCTTATGGAAAAGAGCAGTGATGAAGCCATTGAGCTATTTGAGACCCTAAGTGAGAATTCTCAGCAATTCTCATCAAGAGGGAGACAAGGAGTAAAAAGTAAAGGTGTTTATGAAGTTAGCACAAATGGTGGAGTCCAAAGTCAAATGGCAGCAATGGAGAAGAAGTTAGATATGCTGGTGAAAGCAATGTCAGCTTATAACATCTCTCAAGTTAAACAAGTTGCTAAAGTCGAGGTATGTGCTATATGTTCTCATTCTAATCATACTACTGAGACTTGTCCTATGTCTTGTTTTACAGATCATGAGCAAGCTAATTATGTGGGGCAAAATAACTATCATCCCAAGAACAACCCATATTCGAACACTTATAATCCAGGATGGAAAGACCACCCAAATTTCTCTTGGAGCAAGAGTTAGAATGTTCTTAATCCACAAGGGTAGCAAAAGAACTTCCAATAGGGAAGTAATTTTCATGCTTCATCACAGGTGACACAACCAAATACTGACCAGAAGGAGAATAATCTTGAAGGTGCCATACTCCAGTTCTTGACTGCAGAGCAACAGACAAATTCTCTAACTAGTCAGAACATTCAGAAACTAGAAGAAACAACTAGCCAAGCTATTCAGAGATTGGAGACACAAGTAGGGCAAATGGCAAAGGAGTTAAGTGAGAGGAAGAAATGAGAGTTTCCATCACAAACCATACCTAATCCGGGAGCCCAGGAGCAGCTCAAGGCTGTGACAATCCTTAGAAGTGGCAAGGTAGTTGACAACAAGGTGGGGACAGATGAGAATGAACCAGAAAATGTTGAACCACCTCCTGCCACAAAGGTTGGTGAGAAGGAGAAGGTGATATTGCCACCCTTCCCTCAAAGGTTAGTTAAGCAAAAGAAAGAAAATCATCTTCTTGATATTTTTGAAACTTTGAGAAAAGTAGAAATCAACATTCCTTTAGTTGATGCAATTAAACAGATTCCATCTTATGCTAAGTTTTTAAAGGATTGTTGTACACACAAAAGACAGTTTCAGGAACATGGGAAAGTTGCATTGACTGAGGAGGTAAGTGCGGTTTTATTGAGAAAGCTACCGCCTAAACTAAAAGATCCAGGTAGTTTTACTATTCCTTGCAGGGTTGGTGACTGTCTGTTTGAACGTGCTTTGCTTGATTTAGGAGCAAGCATTAACTTGATGCCTTATACCGTTTATGAGGAGTTGAGGTTGGGGGAGCTCAAACCAACCTCAATTATATTGCACTTGGTAGATAGAAGGATCAGAAGACCTAGAGGTATATTAGAGGATGTTTTGGTTCAGGTAAATGAATTTATTTTGCCTGTTGATTTTGTTGTTCTGGATATGGAAGATTCCCCTATGCCATCTTCATTACCTATTATTCTTGGTAGACCCTTTCTGGTAACTGCTAATACAATGATAAGTGTGAAAAATGGTACTATACGGATGCAAGTTAATGGTAAGAAGATAGAATTCATGTTGTCTGACACTATCAAATTGCCACATGATAACCATGATTGTTTCAAGATTGATGTGGTAGGAAGTGTTGTTGAGCAAGTGTTTCAGGTACATAGCATTGACCCTTTGGAGGCATGCATAGCCCACAACCTCACAAGGTTGAATTATGAACATGGATGTGATGTTACAGAGATAGACCTCCATGAAGCTGTGCATTCTCTTGAGGCTTCTAAGCCTTATCCAAGTAAGTATGTACCTCCCTTTGAAACTCTTGTGTCTACTAATACTGCTCTTGTCCCTTCTATTGTTCGGGCACCAGATCTAGAATTGAAGCAACTACCTAAACAATTGAAGTATGCTTACTTGGGAGAGAATGTAAGGACCCTTCCCGAATTTTCCCTCGAAACTCGGAAAGAACCCTTATCCCGTCTGACATCTCTGTTACCTCAAAGTTTAAATACCAGAAATACCCTTTGTTCTTGAATAATTTTTATTAAACCTTACAGGGTTCCCGACAGAACCTCTGTACTTACTGATCACTCCTACCTGTCAGACGCAGGATAATATACAGGTCAAAGCCAAGACCTCGGAATAGTGATGGTTCAAATAGGAATACCCTATGACACCAAATGTCAGTAGGTCAGACACTGCTGACATCTCTACTGGAATACCACAAGACAACTGACTAGTCAGATACTTGTGAACCAACCATAATTCGTCCCTCTGGGTCACCGCCCACACCAACCCACTGACCCGAATGACGAAGTATTTTCTTAGGTTGATTAAGCCCATGAAAACTATCGTCTGGTTCATATTAGAGCCGGAAATATCTTCGGCTATCATATCACATCAGTCGGCATATCTCTCGACTATCATATCCCTAGCCACCAGGGTATCCCTTGGGGTGTGCTAATCATGTATCACAACTCTCTGTACTATGATATCTCATCAGTCGGCAAGTATCCTCGACTATCATATCATATCATCAGCCGGTATAACCTTCGGCTATCATATCCCATCAGTCGGCATATCTCTCGACTATCATATCCCTAGCCACCAGGGTATCCCTTGGGGTGTGCTAGTCATGTATCACAACTCTCTGTACTATGATATATCATCAGTCGGCAAGTATCCTCGACTATCATATCATATCATTAGCCGGTATAACATTCGGCTATCATATCGCTTCAGTCGGCATATCTCTCGACTGGCATATCATATCATTAGCCGGTATAACCTTCGGCTATCATATCGCATCAGTCGGCATATCTCTCGACTGGCATATCATATCATTAGCCGGTATAATCTTTGGCTATCATATCGCATCAGTCGGCATATCTCTCGACTGGCATATCATATCATTAGCCGGTATAACCTTCGGCTATCATATCGCATCAGTCGGCATATCTCTCGACTGGCATATCATATCATTAGCCGATATAACCTTCGGCTATCATATCGCATCAGTCAGTATATCTCTCGACTGGCATATCATATCATTAGCCGGTATAACCTTCGGCTATCATATCGCATCAGTCAGCATATCTCTCGACTGGCATATTATATCATTAGCCGGTATAACCTTCGGCTATCATATCGCATCAGTCGGCATATCTCTCGACTGGCATATCATATCATTAGCCGGTATAACCTTCGGCTATCATATCGCATCAGTCGGCATATCTCTCGACTGGCATATCTCTCGGTAACCATTTATCTTGGAGGTTCACCGGGTTCACCGCTAATAATGGATCCTAGTCCCGGGTCCTGGTCCTCCTCAAATATGTTTATCTTGGAGGTTCACCGGGTTCACCGCTAATAACGGATCCTAGTCCCGGGTCCTGGCCTCCCTCAAATCTGACCAAATCCGATAAACTCATACAACTGGGTCAAAACCCAAACCATTGACTCAATAGTTTCCACGTCAAAACGATAGCAAAACCGAGTCCAAAACCCATGATATTTCTCAAATCACACTTTAACTAATATAGTGGAAAACATATGTCTAGTAATCATTTCTAAAATCCAGACATTCAATGCCACAATACATAACCGTATTTAAACAAAGATATTTTGATGCATGCATTTCAATTTATAAAACCAAAGTTCACTCACAAACATCATCCAACCCTTAATTCATGGACGCTCTAGCCCAAGGAACACATGCAATATAATGACCCAACTACCTTGGCTTTCCGTGCTCAAAACCTGCTAATAAGGTCAACCATTACCGCTGGGATTGCCCAAAATGACCTCTAAACGACGCCCGATCAACCTGAAACCTGTACCAACAGATTCAGAACGTCGAGAACTAGTTCCCACGCGCCGCCGTGACCTCATACTAGGCCCCACGCGCCGCCAGGCGCCACCGGAAGGTTGGCACACGCGCCCACGTGCCCTCACCCGCCGGTCACGCGCCTGCTACAGTGATCACGCGCCTGGACCGGTCCAACCCGGTCCAACTCGACCAAACCGGTTCACTCAACTGACCGGTTCAACTCGACCCGACCGGTTTACTCGACCCGACCGGTCACCGGTGACTCGCCGGAGAAGACGACCGGACTGCCGTCGCCGTCGCCGAAAGCTGGTCGGAGAAGATGACCGGACTGCCACCTCCGCCGCCGTTTGGTTCGCCGGAATCCCCCATTTCCGACCGAAACTCCAAGCTTTACAACTTCCTCAAAACTCAACCATTTTTCACAAATTTTACGTCTAAATCTATCTACTCAAACCCAGGAATCCAAATATAACCTCAAAACATCAAACACGTACCTGTATAAGCCGAAAAATCGATCCAAAGATCCGAAACTTCCTTTACTCGGTTCGGCTTCCATCGTGGTCCTCTCCATCGATGGTTGGTACGGTTGTGATCGTGGGAAGGAGTAGAACACGATTAGTTGATCAAAACGGGAAGTTGAAGCCTTGAAATCAAAGTTGACTTTTGGTTTCTCTTCGGGTAAGTTTTTCGCACGATTTGGTTCAATGGTTTCGGGTGTGTTTGAGTTTGTCACCCAGAGAGAGAAGGAGATGAAGATGGAATGAAGATCAGGATGAAATGAATCAGATAAGTCTGATTTAGTTAACAAAATATCTCCCCTCCATGGAAAATTACCAAAACGCCCTTGCACATTTAGACCCATAACTTCCGTCCACGAACTCCATTTTCTGCGTGCCGCCTGTCTACGAACTCGTGAGTTCGAGACCTATGCAACGGTACCCAAAACACCACCAAAAGTGTCTCGAAACAAAACTTGATCTCCAAGCCCTTTACCGACCAAGGGTAAAATCGTCATTTTACAAAAATAATTGCGTAAACCCAATAATTAAAAATCCGGGTTGTTACAGAGAACCAGACATTACCAGTGATAGTCGCTGCAAACTTGAGTTTGGTGGAGCATGAGAAGTTGTTGAGAGTTCTTAGGGAGCACAAGAATGCATTAGGGTCGACCATTGCCGACATCAAAGGCATAAGTCCATCCAAGTGCATGCACAGAATACTCCTTGAAGATAATGCAAAGCCTAACATGGATGCTCAGAGACGGCTTAACCCACACATGAAGGAAGTAGTGAGAGTGGAGGTTCTTAAGCTCTTGGATGTTGGCATCATCTACCCCATCTCAGATAGTAAATGGGTGAGTCCAGTTCATATTGTACCTAAGAAGAGTGGAATCATAGTGATGAAGAACGAAGAGAATGAGCTTGTTCCTACCAGGCTCACCACAGCTTGGAGAGTTTGCATTGATTACAGAAAGCTCAACAATGAAACCAGGAAAGATCATTTTCCTCTTCCCTTTATTGATCAGATGTTAGAAAGGTTAGCAGGTCATTGTCATTACTGTTTTCCAGATGGTTATAATGGTTATAATCAGATTGCTATAGCACCAGAGGACCGGGAGAATACCACATTCACATGCCTCTTTTGCACATTTGCATACAGAAGGATGCCATTCGGTTTGTGTAATGCGCCTGCCACATTCCAGAGGTGCATGATGAGCGTATTTTCAGACATGGTGGAGAGATTTATAGAGGTATTTATGGATGATTTCAGTGTTTTTGGTTCTAACTTCGATGATTGTCTTAACCATTTGCAGCTTGTTCTGAAGAGATGTGAGGAATGCAACCTAGTGCTAGATTGGGAGAAGTGCCATTTCATGGTACAACAAGGTCTTGTTTTAGGTCATGTAATATCTAGTAGGGGCATTGAGGTGGACAAGGCAAAGATTGACATCATATCAAAATACCCTCCTCCTACATTTGTGAAGGGTGTGAGAAGTTTTCTAGGGCATGCAAGGTTTTACAGAAGATTCATAAAAGATTTCTCTAAACTTTCTAGACCTCTTTGTGCGTTATTGTCTAAAGATGTTGAGTTTGTGTGGACAGAAAAGTGCATGAATGCCTTTAACACATTGAAAGAGCTACTCACATCTACACCCATTATGATGGCACCTGATTGGAACCTCCCATTCGAGCTCATGTGTGACACCAATGATTATGCTCTGGGAGCTTTTTTAGGTCAGAGAGTTAACAAGGTACCTCAACCTATTTATTATTCTTCTAAAACTTTGAGTGATGCTCAGCTTAATTATTCTACTACTGAAAAAGAATTGTTAGCTGTTATATTTGCTTTAGAGAAGTTTAGGTCCTACTTGATTGGTCCTAAAGTTATTTTTTTTTACTGATCATGCTGCTTTGATATTTTTGTTTGATAAGAAAGATGCTTTGCCTAGGTTGATTAGATGGGTGCTCTTACTATAAGAATTTGATCTTGAGATTAAGGAAAATAAGGGTAGTGAGAATGTGGTTGCAGATCACTTGTCCAGGTTACTTCATGATGAAGAAGGGAACGAGCTTCCCTTGAGTGAAAACTTTCCAGATGAGCAGTTATTTGCAATTGATTTACAACTTCCATGGTATGCAGATATTGTTAATTATATAACTACTAAGGTTTTTCCTCCAGGTATGTCTAGCCAAGAAAGGAAGCGATTAGTGTCTATGTCCAGGCACTACTATTGGGACGAGCCCTACTTGTTCAAATTTTGTCCAGATCAAATTTTCAGAAGGTGTGTTCCAGAGGAGGAGCATATGAGCATTCTCCAACATTGTCATCAGTTTGCTTGTGGAGGACACTTTGGAGCGAAGAGGACAGCACTTAAGGTATTAGAATCCTGGTTCTATTGGCCTAATGTGTTTAAAGATACTTTTTGGTTTTGCAGCTCTTGTGACAGATGCCAACGAACAGGGAGCATCTCTTCTAGAAATCAGATGCCATTGCAAAACATTCAAGTGGTGGAGCTCTTTGATGTGTGGGGTATCGACTTCATGGGTCCATTTCCTAACTCATTTGGTTATATATATATATATATATTCTTGTGGGTGTGGATTATGTATCTAAGTGGGTCGAGGATGTCCCCTAAAAAACAAATGATCACAAAGTTATTGTGAAGTTCTTGCAGGATAACATCTGTACTAGGTTTGGGACACCAAGGGCAATAATTAGTGATGGAGTAGCCACTTCAACAACCAGGCTTTTGCTTCCTTAATGAAAAATATGGGATCACACATAAGGTTGGCACTCCATATCATCCTCAAACCCGTGGTCAAGTGGAGATAAGCAATAGAGAGATCAAAAGCATCCTAGAGAAGACAGTGAATAATAGAAGGAAGGATTGGTCTCTATGCTTGAAGGATGCATTGTGGGCATATCGGACTGCGTACAAGAGCCCCATTGGCATGTCCCCATATCGTCTAGTCTTTGGGAAGGCATGTCACCTACTAGTGGAGTTGGAGCATAGAGCATATTGGACTATTAAGAAATTCAACTATGATATGCAACAAGCAGGTGACAAGAGGAAGTTACAGCTGAATGAGCTTAAAGAGTTGAGGTATGATGCATATGAGAATGCTAAGTTGTTTAAGGAACGGACCAAGGTGTATCTTGATAAGCGGCTAGTTAGGAAGGAGTTTCATGTGGGACAGAAGGTGTTGATCTACAATTCAAAATTGAGACTTTTCCCTGGTAAGCTCAAGTCTAGGTGGTACGGTCCTTATGTTGTTACAAAAATTTCCCCTCATGGAGCTTTGGAGGTTCATAGCAAAGAGAAGAATCAGACATTCATGGTGAATGGGCATAGAGTAAAGCCCTATATTGAGATGAGCTTTGAGCCTAGAGAGGAGGATGTAACTCTCCAACATGTTCAATACATTGCATGAGAGTCCAACAGTCTGGTTGAATGACGTTAAAGCAAGCGCTTCTTGGGAGGCAACCCATGTGAAGAGGATGATGACAATTTTGGCACTCTACAACCACGGACTATCAGATTTGCTTTCTCTCACCCTGTCCTTCTTTATCATTAACTTTGCCTTCATTTGTTTTGTTTTGTTTTATTTTATTTTATTTTCTTTGTGTGTGTCGTCGCTTGTTTCTCCTTCCTTAAATGCTTCATTGTTTATACTTTAACTTTCAAACATTGAGGACAATGTTAGATTTAGGTGTGAGGGGGAAAAACTTGTGTTTTCTTTTGATTTTGCATTGGTTTCAAAAAAAAAAAGTTTTTTTTTTTACAGCTTTGTTTTTAGCCTTAGTTTGTGTCCGTTTTAGTAGTGTTAAATTGGGTAGTTTTGTGTTTTTTTGTGTCTTAGGTTTCTTTCCAACACAGTGATGAGATTTGATTTTTAATTGCATGACTTTAAGATGATTTCTAAGCATGATTCAAGGTCTGAAATTATTCTTTGGTTAAAACTCAATTATTCATGGTTATCATATGCAAAATCACATGTAATCACCCGAGTAAGTGGTAACCATAACATACTTAATTGAATGAAGTTCAATATAACCCTTTTGTGAGCTTTTGAGCATTTATCCTTTGTTTGAGAGAATTGCATTTGTTTAATCTATCACTTTCTTGTAAATTAAGTTGTTGCATGAGCTCATCTTTCGGGTTGCTACTTGAATTGCTTATCATCATTGGAACTAAATGCTAGAACTGGTACTAATTTCTTTTCGAGGCATTGAATTGATTTGCATGACATACTTGAGATGATGAAGGCACCTAGATTACCACCCCTGCCAAATGGCCTTTGACCCATGATATACTTCCCTCTAGGTAAACCCCTGTTCAGTATTTGTTTAAGCCTTTTTGTTTCATAACCCCATTTTCCTCACCTAGCCTAAAAACTTTCATCCTTACCCTTTTTCTTAAAGATTAGTGAAGCATAATTTGTAGAGACTTAATTGTGAATCAAGGGGTGTTAAAAGAGCAAGTTTGGGGGAATGTTGGCAAAAAAAAAATTAAAAATCAAAAAAGAGAGATAAGAATTGTACACGGTTCGGAGTGTGCACCAGAAAAAAAAATAAATCGGCATTTGGTTTGGATTGTTAATCCCTTACCGTTCATGTATTGATTGTTGAAGTATGGTCCATAATGTTCAAATCGGCCATTGAGTGTATTTACTTGCTCGGTACTTATATGATTTTTAAGCCTTGATGGTAATACAAGTTCTTATGTCTCTAACATCATAGCATGTTTCTACTTTTCTTTAAGAACACTTGTGTTATCCATATCCATTCTTTCTTTAACCCCTTACCCTTACGCCTCATTACAATCCTCATAAAGACCTTATGATCTTGTTTGTTGTGTTTATATCAATATGTGGAGATTTGAATGAAGTATGAGCATATGGTGTCACTTGTTCTTGCATTCAAGTAGTAGCATTCCTTTCATGAGTCATATTCATAAGAAAAAAAATTCTGAAAGTGCCTTTCTTTCTTGTTATATCATATGTGAGCAATTTGTTTCCATTTTACATCAATCCTCTCACATATAACTAGTATAGGAAGAGTGACTTAACCAAAAAATATGAGGTAAAATCAGAGCTTATTCGGTGAGAATTTTGAGCTAATTCTTTGCAGCAAGTATCTCTCTTTGTACTTTTGCTTTGATTGATTTAATTGTGAGTATGTGTATGATTTCTATGAAGGAGTATTAACTCTCGAATCATGTGCACCGATTCTTATGCTTATGATGAATCTTAATATGTCATGATTCATTGAAAATCTCTTAGACAAATGTTGGAAGGTTTAGGTTGAATCATTGAGTCTTTCTTTTTTCTTTCATTCTTTGTTTCTGTTTTGCTCGAGGACTAGCAAAAGCTAAGTGTGAGGGAATTTGATAGGAGCGTATTTATTAGACGTTTTATCTTGTTTTCTTATGCTTTTCTTAGCATGTTTCCTATATTTTCTTAATACTTAACTTGTTTTCGTGTTTTGTAGGATTTTTGGAAGCAAAGTTACAAAAGGAGTTAATGAGTGCTTTTTGGGAAATCGAAAGAGGAAACTTTGAAACAGACTTCAGCAGATGTGTCAACTTCTCGAAATTAACTGCACCTGGTCGGGAGGAACATGCTGATGGGCCATATATCGTTGGAAAGATACCGAAGTCTAGTTTCTAAAGGAATTTACGGTTGGGGAATTGGAAGTTTCTAGAAGGAGTTATGGCCATTTTAGTACAGCAAGTTTAGGCTGTGCGGAATTCAGCATTCCTTCTATTTCAAGTTTTCTAATCCTTATCAGGCTTGGATGACTAGAAGCCCAGTTTGTTAGGGTCACGGGAGGAAGGATTTGGCAAGCAAACAAGCACACAATATCAAAGAAATGCTTGCTCTCCCTCACAAAAAAAAAACGTCTCTCTCCCTCATTCAGTGAGTTAACATGCACATAAATTCTTGGTTGCCAAGGGTTAGAGAAGCGAAGAGTCTCCCCCTCCCCTCACATTGAAATGGTTCTTTTTCTCCCTAAAAACTGCAGAAACGTGGTGGCTCTCACACAAGGACTCAGCCACACCATCCCATTCTGCTCCATCCTTCAACGTTCCAAGGTCTAAAAGGCTTAGGAAGCAAGGAGGAACGTCAAGGCGTCATCCAATCACTCTGGCTGACCAACACATCATCAAAGAGCTATCTTCTTCCTCTTTTTTATTTTCTGTTTTGTATATTCTTGCTGTCTATTTAAATTATGGGTAACTAAGTACTTTAGTTAGTACTCGATTGAAACCCTAATTATCTTTTTTTAAGGATTTCGATATGCCTTTGCTTTAAGCAACTTTTGTGATGCTTAATTGATTAATTTCATATTATATTTTACTTTTTACATATGTTATGTTATGCTTGATCACCATATGCATGTTGTGTATTGAGTTTGTTACATAGGTAAATTTAGATGACCGAATCTTGTGCCTGTGAGTGTAACAAAAGAACTAGTCATAAGTTCTTGAAATTAATCATCATGAATAACTAGAATAGATGCCATGTTCTAAGAGTTGTGTGTTTGTCGATTTCCATTGTGTTATGCGTTCTTAAAGTGCAACTTAGTAGATACCATACTAAACACTTTAAGAATGAAAAGAGTTAGCGTAGATACCCATGCCTAACTTGTTGCTTAGGGAAATCAATAATTTAAAGAGTAGATATCATGCATTTAGGTTGACAAACATGAGCATCTAAAATTTGTTTTGTAGCATTGTGCATGTCGTTTGCTTAAGAAAGAAGATTAGCGGTGAACATCGAATCTCTAACTGGTTTTCTCATTGTTTTAACTTCAATCAAATTCTATTTTTAATCAAACGTTGCTTTTAATATTTTGTTTCGAAATTTTCAGTTTTCAAAAATCATCTTTAAAATCATCATTTTGAACACCGAGTATATGGTATAGGAGTATAACTAGTATAACGACCAATATTTCGTCGGGCAAGTTGTTCATATATGATATAGGAGTATAACTTGCCCGACGAAATTTATTGTTTCCTCGGGCAAAGGGTGGAGGGTTGCCCGACGAACAACTATATTTGGTAGGGCCTACTTTATAAATTATAAATAAAAAATAAATATTTTAATTACGGTTATAATAAAAAATAAATATATATTATTATTAAAATAAAATATATTTCTAAACAAATATAATTAAAATAAATATTTTAATTACGTTTATAATAAAAATATATATTATAATTAAAATAAAATATATTTCTAAACAAATATTGTTAAAATAAATATTTTAATTCGTTTAAAATAAAAAATATATATTATAATTAAAATAAAATATATTTCTAAACAAATATAATTAAAATAAATATAAGAATCAAATATGATTAAAATAAATATTGTTTCACATAAATAAAAAGAATTTATGTCCTATATATTGTTCAGGGTGCTGGTCGGATTGCGGGGCCGGATGATGACTCTGCTGCTGCGTTTGAGCCTGCACTTGCGGAGGTAATGACATCCCACTCGCACGTATCAGTTCAAGCACCAGTTGGAGGGTGGACTAGACGTTCGTATAGTCAGCCCTATAGTTGGCACACTCGGCCTGGACGTTCGCGCACTCAGTATGGACAGTCGATAATTCGGTCTGGAAGTTCACGAAGTTGGCTTGAAGCTCCGTGAACCTCTGGATATGTTCGTTGGATTCCCGAGAACAACTCGAAGAACCACTTGCGACATCCCGAACTATTGTATCTCCCGCCCCTCGTATAATTTTCCCTGGACGCCGCCCCATGTGTCTCTCAAGGATCTCCTCCGACCTAGCGGGATCCGATAGATGCTGCTTCAATCGGTCCTCGGGCTGCTGCTACGACAACTCACCATGTACACCCTCCATGTCTCGTTGCATCCCCTCCTACAAATTCGAACAAATATTAATTAAAAATATAATTTGGAAATGAAAACTTATCATTTAATATGAACAAAAATAATAATTACATAAATCACGTCAACCGCTCGGTTGCTGTGGCCCGCGTTGACTTGTCCCCATACCTCTAGCTCCAGCCACATCGTCCCGGCGGTTCGCTTGACCTCATGCCGGTGTGCATAGGATTACGACCCCCCTGTGGTGCTCGTATTTCTTTTCGTTCTGATTTTTTTGTTGGTGGGCGGTATTCGCTGTTGATTAGTTAAAGAAATTATTATATTCAAATTGAAAATGAAATAAAAAATGATGAAACAATTCTTAACTCCGACATGTACCAGGTACTGGAGGGTCTCGAAGTAGGTGCACAACCATTCCTACTCCACCAACCGATGCACCTCCGAGTACTCGGATGGAGGATTTGCACGTGTTCCGCCGGGGACGTCCAACTCTCATAGTACTTATGGACCTCGTACTTCCATTCCGAGAACTGTTTCTGCTAGAGTTTGGTGAGGTAGTCATTAACATCGGCGTCCTCAAGATTGTACTAAAAATTGATCTTCAATAAAAAAAAAATTAGTAAAACATATAAAATATTGAAAACAATGATAAAAAACGGAAATATACTTACCGATAACTCAAACCAACATTTCACCTTCTATTCGACGTCGAGCTTCTTAAGAGTCGTAGCCATCATCCGCCACTTGGTACATAGAATAGCACCAATCTCGTGTACCAATAGGTTGTGATTTTTTTGCTCAGCTGCTCGCATATGAGGCAGGTAAACCACCAGGATCTTTGCGTTCGTGGTTCGGCATATCCGCTGCGATGCCAATCCCCTACTGATCCCGCGCACGTTCACCGATGGCCCTACACATGCGATACAAATTAGTACAAATATGAGCAAAAAAGAAAAATGGTCATTTAAATAAACAAAGTCCTCAATCTACCAATAGGGAGTACTCCGTCCCCAATCTCCTCTTCGCCCCCTTCAGAGGGCAGTGCGGGCTGTGAAGGCTGGGGGTTGGACGTGGTTCGCCCCTTTTCTTGCTATGGCATCGACTGGCCGATCGCCCGTCGGGTTCCACGGATTGCAAGTTGTTGACCGTGCCCTGAGTGGACTCAGCCGTGGAGGCTACCGTGGATGGGGTGCCTCCTCATCCGCAACATCAACAACGGGGGCAGCGTGACGGCTTGTAGACGTGATCAACAGGTGTGACGACATCTACATTAAGAAATTCAAAATAATTAAAATAAGACCAACATATTTTCAATTTTAATATTTAATTAAAAAAAAAACAAAAACCCCAAATTTTATAATTGTAAATAGTTAATTCATAAAAAATCACATAAAACCACTTAATTTTAATTTTTAATAATAAAGTCACAAAAAAAAAAAAAAAAACCACCTATATTTAATTTTTAATAATAAATTCACAAAAATGAAATAAAACCACCTAATTTTAATTTTTAAATACAAAAAACCACCTATCATATTTTCAATTTAATATTTAATTGAAAAAAAACCCCCCAAATTTTCTAATTGTAAATATTTAATTCATAAAAAAAACACATAAAACCACTTAATTTTAATTTTTAATAATAAAGTCACAAAAATTAAAAAAAACCACCTAAATTTAATTTTTAATAATAAATTCACAAAAATGAAATAAAACCACCAAATTTTAATTTTTAAATAAAAAAACCACCTAACATACTTTCAATTTTAATATTTAATTAAAAAAACAAAAAACCCCAAATTTTCTAATTGTAAATAGTTAATTCATAAAAAAACACATAAAACAACTTAATTTTAATTTTTAATAATAAAGTCACAAAAATTTAAAAAAACCACCTAATTTAATAAACCAAAATTAAACCTAAAATACTTAATCAATTAACGAACTTAAACCTAAATTACTAATATCAAAATTCACAAAATTGTACCTAAATTACTAAATCCTAACAAACTTAAAACATAAAGTCCAATTTTACTAAATCAATTCCAACTCCAAATTGAATTCCAATTCCATGCAAATAAACTAAAATTACCAATTTCCAAATTTCTTTCCTAAATTCATAAACCAATTAACAAAACCCAATCAATTAACCAACAAATTCGACTAACCCATTCCAAATACCGTAACTCAAGGAACCCATTCCAAACATCCAAATTCAACCAACAATTAAACCAATATTATTACTAAATCCAAACATACAAATTCAACCAACCCATTCCAAATATACAAATTCAACCAACCCATTCCAAACATACAAATTCAACCAACCCATTCCAAACATACAAATTCAACCAAACATACAAATCCACATATATAATTCAACCAAAAACTTCAACCAAAGATATATACAAATCCAATATGCCCAAATTTCATAGAGAGAGAGAGAGAGGGACTTACTGTGAGATTGAAAGAGGGAGTGTTGGCGGCGAGAGTGAGGAGCGGGTCTGAGAGAGGGAGTTCGTGATTTTCAGAGGGGGAGAGAGCGGGTCTGAGATAGGGGAGTTCGTGATGGTGAGAAAGGGAGAGAGGGACGACGGGATTGTGTGAGAGAGGGACGACGGGATTGTGTGAGAGTGGGAGAGCTATGGAGGAAAATTTGGGCGCTAGGATTTCCTTTGGAGCAGAGAGCTAGGATAATAACAAAATCTTCGAGCTACGATAATAACAAAATCTTCGAGCTAACTTATATTTATTTAGGAAAATATGGATAATGTAAAAATCAGGCCTAACGATTGATTTTTTAAGATCGTGACCGTTCACTTTGTATTTCTACGTGCCTAGAGCCCCTCTGTAAAAAATTGTCATGTTTTAAGGTGTTTACGTGCCTAGACCATTCAGTTTGAGAATTTCAAGGCGTTTTTCGAAGTTTTGGTTCAATTGATATTCAAACAAACGAATTCGACTAATCTAACCATTTAGTTTATGGTTTTACATGCGTAGACCTCGCCCGTCGAAAATCGTTAGGTTTTAAAGAGTTAAAACCGTCCGATCGTCAAAAAATGTATTGTAACCGTTGATTTGTCGCGCACTGTTACCTAATCCCGGTAATTCCAAATTGGCTAATGTTTCGCATAGGCAATCTATGAGAACATGCGATAAATTTGGACGGTTAGATCGTTCGATTTTATTTTGTAAATTGTTGAAAATCCTAATATCAGCTTATTCATCAAACCCTTTAAACACTTTAAGAAAACTTCAAGACGTTTTTCGAAGTTTTGGTTCAAGATATTCAAACAAACGAATTTGGTCGATCTAACCATTCAGTTTGTGGTTTGACGTGCGTAGACCTCGCCTGTCGAAAATCGTTAGGTTTTGAGGAGTCAAAGTTGTCTGATCGTCAAAAACCTTATTTTAACCGTCGATTCGTCGCGCACAGTTACCTAATCCCGAGAATTCCAAATTGACTGATTTTTTGCTTAAATAATCTATGAGTACGTGCAATAAATGTGGGCGGTTATATCAGTTGATTTCTTTTAGCAAGTAATTTAAAACAGTTATTTAGTAATTAAATAAAAATTCAAGCTGGAATATTTTGCCCTACGAAAACTGATATATTCATTGGGCAAAGATGTTTCATATTTGGTGAGTGTCCACCGAAAATTTAAGACCTTTGCCTGATCAATGTACCAGGTTTTGTCGGGCAAAATGTTCCATTTCAGTGACACCTTTTTTTTTGAAAGAAAATAAAATAAGAAAGCACAATTAATTATACAGAAAGTTAGAGAGATTTACTGTGCTATAATGATTTGGTGAATATATTTATTTAATATAGCGCCACCTGATGATATATAAATTAATTTTTTTAAAATACTTAAAATTAACATAAAAATCGCACCGTTATATGGGGATTCAACGTAATTATATGTGTAGGCGGAATCTAGTTTCTAACAATAAGAATCACCACCTCTACTTTGGTAGCCTCCAAAAGTTAAACACTTTAAAATTTAGTTAATGGGGGCAACACTCAGTGTCCAAGAATACTCAATTCTATTGATTATCAAATAAAAATAATGCTCAACTAATTTTTTTTTTATTGCACTATATATTAATCATGTAAATAGAAGCATGATAATTGGGAATGACTTATATATAAGTGGTGCTATGGACACCAACTTAAATCCCAAGTTTTAGTTATCAAATGATGTGGCGTGTTGACATGTAATACATGTCATCTTCCACGTCATTAAATTATTTTAGCTAAACATTTTACCACGCTCATTCATTAAAAAGTTGAATTGTTAAACTATTTTAGGTTATCAAACCACCACGTCATTAAATTATTTTAGCTAAACATTTTACTGCGCTCATTCATTAAAAAGTTGAATTGTTAAACTATTTTAGGTTATCAAACCACCACTACAACCACGTTTCCCACCACGATGATGGGAATCCTAGAGGCAGAGACGGCGGTGCTAACGGCAGAGGAGGTAGATCTTGAAGTGGCCATGAGAAAAGTCTTCTATTAGCTGTATAAACACAATTTTATACAAGAGACTGATGGTATAAGATCTTCTAATTGTCGTTAGACTGTATATTACAATATGGTGATGCCAAGGGAGAATGAGTATATCAAGACTGAAGACAGAATCGATCTCACGTTGAATTAAGTTGTTGTTAATTTCTGTCTAATATGAGTCTTTATATAAACTCACTTGTATCCTTTTAGAAAGGTATATCTTTTCATAAGCAGTTATATCCTTTGGTATAAAGATATAATTGTTCATGAACAGTTGTAACTTCCTGAGAGGATGTATCTCTTGATCACATGTATATTAGCACACCAATGTTATGGTGTATCTCCATACATATGCACACACATTGTAAGCCTATATCATCTTGATCATATTCCAACATCTCCCACTTGATCATGATGATATGAGATCTCATAGGCTCTAGTAAGGATTTCTTAATCTATGTATCAAAGTTTGATCACTCTGACTATCCTACTAGATTACAAATATTTGTAAACTGTCATCAGTATGTGGCTTAGACTTTTGCATGTGCATGCTTTTAAACCACCATTACTGACCGTGCTTATTTCAGCTACTTCATTTTACTATCTTTCAAGTAAAAAATGGCACCATTACTTTGTATTAGGAATAATATCATCCGTACCTAATACTAATGGCGACTTCACCAAATCAAAAAATACTTGACCTACACTGAAATTTTGATCAAGTACTTCCTCCTAAGCTAATCCAGAGCCTTTCCATGATTCATGTTATCAACGACTTTACACTATGCGCCTTTATTATACAAATTCATACTTGATGCCTTAAAAAGGAATTTACATACAAGATGATTTGTTATAATTTTGTTGCCTCGCTAGTATCCTCTATCTTTTCTTTTGACCAAATATTACAATTAAGATAGAGTCACATCATATTTCAATTTAAGCGTCCCTAATATCTTTATGATGCCCATACCGCATGTTCTGACTATCACACATCTAGATGTTTTTCAAATTCATTGCAGACACATGCTCTCTAAAACTTTCCAGAGTCAATCCTTTGGTAATAGGATTAACCACCATTTCTTCAGAGGATACGTAGTCGACTTTTACCGCTCATCTTTCCACTATATCCGATATTTAATGTCAATATGTTTCCCTTTGGAACTCTATAATAAGACAAATAGCATACTTGTTATCACATAATATATTGACAGGTTTATCTGGTATACCAATAGTCAAGTTGTCAATAAAACTCTTAGCCCATACTGCAATACTTACCGATGTGCTTCTTACTTAGCCAGTTTCTTACTTAGCCAGTTTGCAACACATCCCAGTTTCTTACTTAGCCAAGAAACAACTGTTCCACCAAATAAAATAATATTGCCACTGGTTGATTTTCTATCATCTAAATCACCTGCATGATCTACATCGTAATAGCAAACCAAGTCTAGATCATTTGATCTAAAACAAAGTTTCAAATGTTGAGTGCCTTTTAGGTATCTAATAATTCTCTTGACCATTTGCCAATGTTGTCTGCTAGGATTAGATTGATATCTACTTACTAATCCTACTGCATGACATATGTCTGGCATTGTGCTTGTCATTGCATACATCAAGCTACCCACTGCTTGCGCATATGGAATATTTTGCATATCGTTGACGTCTTACTCTAACACATGTCACATTTCCTTGGAAAGCTTCATTCCCTTGAAAATAGGCATACTAACTGGATTGCAATCTTACATATTGAACCTCTTAAATATTTTCTCCAGCAACGGCACCAAAAACTTATTGTACAAATAACAACATAAAAATTACGCAACTTTATGCATGTTTTAACTCGCAAGTGCACAAGATAAGACAAATAGTATAGAAAGCAAATACAAGATCATTCCCACGAGGACTGGATTAATATGTGTTTAAAATTGATTTTAAGATGATTTTGAAAACTGAAAATTTAGAAACAAAATATTTTAAAAAATAGCGTTTGATTAAAAATAGAATTGGATTGAGGTTAAAACAATGAGAAAACCAGTTAGGGATTCGATGTTCACCGCTAATCTTCTTCCTTAAGCAAACGACATGCACAATGCTACAAAACAAATTTTAGATGCTCATGTTTGTCAACCTAAAGGCATGATATCTACTCTTTAAATTATTGATTTCCCTAAGCAACAAGTTAGGCATGGGTATCTACACTAACTCTTTTCATTGTTAAAGTATTTAGCATGGTATCTACTAAGTTGCACTTTAAGAACGCATAACTCAATGGAAATCGACAAACACACAACTCCTAGAACATGGTATCTATTCTAGTTATTCATGATGATTAATTTCAAGAACTTATAACTAGTTCTTTTGTTACTCTCATAGGCACAAGATTCGGTCATCTAAATTTACCTATGTAACAAACTCAATACACAGCATGCATATGGTGATCAAGCATAACATAACGTATGTAAAGAGTAAAATATAATCTGAAATTAATCAATTAAGCATCACAAAAGTAGTTTGCAGCAAAGGCATATTGAAATCCTTAAAGAAACATGATTAGGGCTTCAATCGAGCCCTAACTAAAGTACTTAGTTAGTCATAATTTAAATAGATATCAAGAACATAAAAAAAACAGAAAATAAAAAGAGGAAGAAGATAGCTCTCTAATGATGTGTTGGTAAGCTAGAATGATTGGATGACGCCTTGACGTTCCTCCTTGCTTCCTAAGTCTTTTAGACCTTGGAACCTTGAAGGATGGGGCAGAATGAGATGGTGTGGCTGAGTCCTTGTGTGAGAGCTTCCAACGTTTCTGCTGTTTTCTTTTTGGGAGAAAAAGAGACGTTCCAAAGTATTAGATATAGAGAGAGAGAGACGTTTCTGCCTTTTTGTGTGGGAGAGTGACACTTTGCTGGCTGCCTTTTTGTCTTCCTTGTGCGTTTTCCCCTTGTCCCATGTATGTGTCTGCCCCTTTGCTGCCCAGAATTGATGTGGGTGTTAATTTCTTTAATGAGGGAGAGAGACGTTACCGTTTGCATTCGCTGCTCAATCAATCCTCACGTTGTGGCTGCTCATCTCCCTTTATTATTTGTTTATCTTCCTTTTTCTGATTAAAACGTTTCCTCCCATAACCTTAATAAACTCAGACTCTAGTCGTCCAAGCCCGATAAGGATTAGAAAACTTGAAATAAAAGGAATGCTGAATTCCAGCTCAGCCTGACCTTGCTGTACTAAAATGTCCATAACTCATTCTAGACAACTCCAATTCACAAACCGTAAAATTCCCTAGAAACTAGACTTCCGTATCTTTCCAACGATATATGGCCCATCAGCTAGTTCGTCCTGAGCAGGTGAAGTTAATTTCGAGAAATTGACACATCTGCTGAAGTCTGTTTCAAAGTTTCCTCCTTAGATTTCCAAAACAGCACTCATTAACTCCTTTTGTAACTTTGCTTCCAAAAATCCTACAAAACACGAAAACAAGCTAAGTATTAAGAAAACGTAGGAAACATGCTAAGAAAAGCATAAGAAAACAAGATAAAACGTCGCATAGATATGCTCCTATGAAATTCCCCCACTATATGCAACATAAAAATTACGCAACTATATGCACGTTTTAACTCGCAAGTGCACAAGATAAGACAAATAGTATAGAAAGCAAATACGAGATCATTTTCACGAGGACTGGATTAATATGTGTTTAAAATTGATTTTAAGATGATTTTGAAAACTGAAAATTTAGAAACAAAATATTAAAAAAAACAGCGTTTGATTAAAAATAGAATTGGATTAAGGTTAAACCAATAAGAAAACTAGTTAGGGATTTGATGTTCACCGCTAATCTTCTTCCTTAAGCAAACAACATGCACAATGCTACAAACCAGATTTTAGATGCTCATGTTTGTCAACCTAAAGGCATGATATCTACTCTTTAAATTATTGATTTCCCTAAGCAACAAGTTAGGCATGGGTATCTACACTAACTCTTTTCATTCTTAAAGTATTTAGCATGGTATCTACTAAGTTGCACTTTAAGAACGCATAACTCAATGGAAATCGACAAACACACAAATCCTAGAACATGGTATCTATTCTAGTTATTCATGATGATTAATTTCAAGAACTTATAACTAGTTCTTTTGTTACTCTCATAGGCACAAGATTCGGTCATCTAAATTTACCTATGTAACAAACTCAATACACAGCATGCATATGGTGATCAAGCATAACATAACGTATGTAAAGAGTAAAATATAATCTGAAATTAATCAATTAAGCATCACAAAAGTAGTTTGCAGCAAAGGCTTATCGAAATCCTTAAAGAAAAATGATTAGGGCTTCAATCGAGCCCTAACTAAAGTACTTAGTTAGCCATAATTTAAATAGACATCAAGAACATAAAAAAAACAGAAAAAAAAAAGAGGAAGAAGATAGCTCTTTGATGATGTGTTGGTCAACCAGAATGATTGGATGACGCCTTGACGTTCCTCCTTGCTTCCTAAGCCTTTTAGACCTTAGAACCTTGAAGGATGGAGCAGAATGAGATGGTGTGGCTGAGTCCTTGTGTGAGAGCTTCCAACGTTTTTGCTGTTTTCTTTTTGGGAGAAAAAGAGACGTTCCAAAGTATTAGATATAGAGAGAGAGAGAGACGTTTCTGCCTTTTTGTGTGGGAGAGTGACTCTTTGCTGGCTGCCTTTTTGTCTTCCTTGTGCGTTTTCCCCTTGTCCCATGTATGTGTCTGCCCTTTTGCTGCCTAGAATTGATGTGGGTGTTAATTTCCTTAATGAGGGAGAGAGACGTTACCGTTTGCATTCGCTGCTCAATCAATCCTCACGTTGTGGCTGCTCATCTCCCTTTATTATTTGTTTATCTTCCTTTTTCTGATTAAAAAGTTTCTTCCCGTAACCTTAATAAACTAGGCCTCTAGTCGTCCAAGCCCGATAAGGATTAGAAAACTTGAAATAGAAGGAATGCTGAATTCCAGCTCAGCCTGACCTTGCTGTACTAAAATGGCCATAATTCATTCTAGACAACTCCAATTCACAAACCGTAAAATTCTCTAGAAACTAGACTTCCATATCTTTCCAACGATATATGGCCCATCAGCTAGTTCTTCTCGAGCATGTGCAGTTAATTTCGAAAAGTTGATACATCTGCTGAAGTCTGTTTCAAGGTTTCCTCCTTAGATTTCCAAAACAGCACTCATTAACTCCTTTTGTAACTTTGCTTCCAAAAATCCTACAAAACACGAAAACAAGCTAAGAAAAGCATAAGAAAACAAGATAAAACGTCGCATAAATATGCTCCTATCACCCACTGCTTGCACATATGGAATATTTTGCATATCGTTGACGTCTTGCTCTAACACATGACACATTTCCTTGGAAAGCTTCATTCCCTTGAAAATAGGCGTACTAACTGGATTGCAATCTTACATATTGAACCTCTTAAATATTTTCTCTAGATAGTTTTGTTGATCCAAATACAATGTTTTAGCATTTATGTCTCTTGATATTTTAATTCCAAGAACATAAGATGCCTCACCCATATCTTTCATTTCAATTTTGGATCTAAGATTTGATTGAGTTTCCTTAATCATATCTATTGAATTGCTTGCAAGTAATATGTCATCTACATATAAAGACAATATACAAAACCTTTCTTGGAACTTCCAAGTATAAACAAAATGATCTAATGGATTCATTTTATAACCCATTTCCACAATGGCTTGGTGGAGCTTCAAATACCATCGTCTAGAACATTGTTTAAGGCCATATAATGGCTTGGTGGAGCTTCAAATACCATTGTCTAGAACATTGTTTAAGGCCATATAATGACTTCCTGAGTTTATACACTTTCTTTTCATGTCCCTTGACATGAAATCCTTCCGGCTGATACATATAGATGTCTTCTTTTAGATCTTTATTGAGAAAATCAGTTTTGTCATCTAGTTAAGGAACTTCTAAATCCATTCTAGCAACTATTGCCATTAGAATCCGAATGGACGTAAACTTTGCAACCGGAGAATAAGTATCAACAAAATCTATTCCAGGTTTTTGTGTATAACCTTTAGCTACTAGTCGAGCCTTAAACCTATCTAAGGTACCATCTGACTTGTACTTCTTACGAAGTACCCATTTACAACCAATGGGTTTTCTTCCATTGGAAAGATCAACTAGTTCCCAGACTTCATTTTTCTAAATGGAATCGAGTTCTTTGTCAATGGCGTTTTGCCATTGAATTGATTCAACACTACCCATAGCGGCTTTACAATTCTTTGGATCTGGATCTCCAACAAAATGATCTACCTCTTCAAGGTTGAAGATATAATAATCTTTCAACTTTCTAAATGCTTCTCTTTTTCTCTTACTCCCACTGATTTTATTATTTCTCCCATTATCTTGATCTTTCATAATAGTATCATTTTCATGATCAAGATTGTCATGATCATCTATTGCAGTATCTCCCACTTGATCATGTACAATGTAATGACCATGTATCATGTTATGACCAAGATTATTGTTTTGAAAAAATGTCTGAGACTCTTGTTCATCTTCATCCAAAGTTTCTAAATCTTGGATAGGAGTGATCAAATTAGTGTTTTCAATGAAAACAACATCTCTACTTTCTATCAATCCATTTTTAGGATGATAAAATCGATATCCTACACTACTTTCAGGATATCCAACAAATTTACATTCCAAAGTCTTTGATTGTAACTTATCTCTAAAAGTTTTTGGAATAAGAACATGCACCTTACAACCCCAAACTTTTAATTTTGATAAGTCAGGTAATCGACCATGCCAAATCTCATATGGCATTAATGGTTTATCTTTTGTTTGAACTCTATTTAATATGTAGGTTGCCGTAGATAATGCCTCTGCCCAAAAATGTTCAGTCAAGTCAACATGTGACATCATGTATCTTGTCATATCCAAAAGAGTTTGATTACGTCTTCCTACAATTCCATTTTGTTGTGGCATATAAGGCATAGTGTAAGTATGTCTTATACCATGGAGTTTGCAAAAATCACCAAAAGCTTCAAATTCACCACCTATGTCACTATTGAGAGTCTTGATTAATCTACCAAGTTTGTTTTCTACTTCCGCCTTAAATTCTTTAAATTTTTCTAAGTCATCTGATTTATGTTTCAAGAAGTAAACATATCCGTATCGGGAAAAATCATCAATAAAAGTAATAAAGTATTGCATTCCTCTATGTGTCTTAGTTCTCAAAGGTCCACATAAATCCGAATGAATCACTTCAAGTAAATTTAATGAAGTCCAATGTTTAGAAAATGAATTTCTTGACATCTTTCCTTTCATACATAATTCACATACATCAAATTAATTTAATTTTACTTGAGGTAACATTCCTTTGTTACTCATTCGAGACATTTTATTTTTAGGTATGTGTCCTAAACGTAAATGCCACAAATATGATGAATTTTGTGCAGTAGAAACATAAACATAATCGGAAGAAATACTTTTATTGATAGAAATACTTTTATTGATAGAAATTGTGCATTGTTATTATTGATTTTGCAATCTCCTTCGCATAGAACATCAATGTAAGTGTTTTTGCCCATGTAGAGACGATGTTCATCCAATTATTTTTCCTTGAATTTGATGAATTAGTCTTTTTCCTTACAGACATGTTGATAGTTAAAATAAAGATCACAAAAAATATGAACTTTATTCCAATAGTTATATCTTTGCAAGTGCACAAAATCGATTATGTCAATATAGTAGCAAGAAAAAGTAGATCCCTCGAGGACTTATTCAACAATTAATCCAATTACGTTCAGATTTTATTAACTTTAAACAAAAGACACACAAGATAACAAGCAAAGACACGGCAACACAATCTAATTACCCTAGACCTAACTTGTGATGCAAACAAGACAAACAAGGACTCAAACAATAACACCCGGCAAAACGGGGGGGGGGGGGGGGGGGGGGGGGGGGGGGGGGGGGGGGGGGGGGGGGGGGGGGGAGGGGGGAGGGGAGTTGACGGTGTTTGGTGGTTTATGCTTTTAGGATTGACAATTAAAGACAAGTAAATTAAAGCGCAGAAAATAACAATGCAACAATGATGATAGATTGATTACTTATTAACTATGGTGAATTAATGCTTACTATCCACTCTAACCAATTATAGTTATTAACCAGATTTCCTTGATTCAATTACTATGAAACTTCTGAATTAGGTGCCCATGCCTAGGTCCTGTCGTTGGTACACTAAACATATATTATTCTTTCTTACTTAGTATGTCCTAAACAAGGCATATACTTAGAACGTCTATCACCTACCAGTTAAGATGATGCATAAAGTATGAAGAGAATTTAATGACACCACAGTAGCCTAGAAAAGTGGCATGCATTCCTAGGTCGTCTTGAATTCCGATTACAAGATTGTTTCTTACCCTCAACCTCTTGATGCTAATGAATTACAAGATGATATGTCGGTCACTCAAACAATTCCATCAATAATTTATGCAAACAAGGTAGCAAGTCTAATAAACATAAAAGAATGGTAGTTTAAGCAGTAATTAGAATTACTCAGCATGCATAGCAATCAAAATCAAGAGCCAAAATCTAAGTAACGAACTAGCATGGCTAGGGCTTCAAGAAGCCCTAATCCTAAAAGTGACTACTCACGCATGATTGAAATTGAAACAAACATAATTGAATTCATAAAGTAAAAGCAATAAAAGTAAAGATACAAAGGAGATTATTGAAGATGAAACACAGCAGAAGACCACGCCAAGGATTGTCCTCCAATGCTCACGTCCAACTCTCTCCCCAGCAAAAACTAAAAACTGTTTAAATTTTAAAAGTTGAATTACAATAAGGTGCAGCTAGGGTGTCTAGAGGTCCTCACCCGCGAACCCTAAGGTCCTTTATCTATGCCTCTAAACCTTTACAATGTAGGAAATATTTTAGAACAAAATCCTAATAAAAAATTGACTCAAAACTCCGATCCTAGTCTGAATTGAGAAGGAACTCCAAAAGGCAATCCTTGTTGGAATTGGAGTAGGAATATGCGGCAATTTTTTGAAATCAGTCTTCTGAGCTTTCTTGCACGCCAAGGAAGCTTCTTGAGTCTTTTGGAAGTTGCCTGGATGTCAAGAACTGGGATGGGCCTCCCCTAGACATATTTTACACGACAAGGCCCTAAATTAGCACTTCTGGGCCTTTTAAGGACTTCTCGAGAATTTGACATATCCTGGACCAATGCAACTGAGCCAAACCACGTCTTGGGCTGGCATATGATGTAGCTTGATGAATTAGGGGCTTTGGCTCACTCAAAAGCCGGCAGAACAAGGAGATCACAAAACTGCACCCTAAATAGGGCGCATACATGTCTTTAGGACGCACTCAGGTCCTTTATGTGTCTTTAGCATTTCCAAGCGAGACACAAATCCATTAGCTCGTATGGGTCATTCGAAGTCCAAATGTAAGTGTTGTCTTGCTTTGTTCCATCAGGTTCTAGGTCAGGACCCATCTTTAACTTCATGGGCCTATGCTAGGATGCAAAGGACTTCTTAGGATTAGGAACCAAAGAAGCATTTTTAGCATGAACTGGGACTGCGCTTTTGAAGCTCACCAGGCATTTAGTAGATGTGTGGCATGGCTCAGGCTAGGCGCAGAAGGGCATAACTTGAGCTCTCGGCTGGGACTTCATTAGGGCGCAGGCTAAGACTTCGATAAGATGTCCTTGGGAACTCATTTCGGCGCATAGCTCAGACCTTTAGTGACTAGGACATGTCAAAAGACATGTGAGAGAGGTATTCAAAGACATCAAAATGATGCATAAATAATGACTGAACAAATACCCCCAAAACTATCTTTTGCTAGTCCCTGAGCAAATCAAACTTAAACAAAATGAAAATACTCGATCTTAGTTAAGATAGAACATTTAAACCCCTAGGTTCACCTGGTAGGAGGAGTTTTGTCTCCTGAGGGTTATAGTGACACAATACCCACAAATGTTTTACTTAGACAATTAAGATGCTAGAAACAGTACTTTTAACAAGCTAATAGGAATCAAAGTAAGTGGACATGCTTTGTAGAACTAAAACGGATGTCGTAGCCACGAGTGTCATGTACATGTGTAAGTGTATAAGTGCCATGGTTCCGAGTGATCATGTTTGAAAACAACTTCATCTAAGTGCCCTAGAAAGATTTCGCCTCGACTCTAATCCTCACTAGGCAACTCTCAGTTCACACAAGAATCCTAGGCTTTCACTCTTTCAAGCATATGTGATGAGTTCAAGTTATGGAATTCAAGTTTAATCACATATGAGTATCAATGAAGAATAGCACTTTATGGAAATAAATATCTCATGAAAGGAATTAAACTTTAAGAACATAGACACGTACCTTAATCCTCAGCATGATTGTCCATAAGATCAGTTAGGTATTCCAGTTTAGGTTGCAATGGGGCTAAGCTTGGGGGTTTAGAAAGGAAGAATAGGATTTAAAGAACTTGAGTTGTGCCAAGGCATGAGAAGTCATGACTTGAACTTGGAATTTCATATCTGAATCCTTGCTTAGGGCCCAAGGCATTGTGCTCTCTTGATGGCTTATTTCGAGGTTCTTGGCTCACTTGGCTCAATTCACTTTCTTTTTTTCTTTTCTATCTTTGATTTTCTTTCTTTTCAACGTTTTTCTTCTTCTTTTCTTCTTTCTTTCTTTGATTTTTTTTCTTTCTTTTGAATTGAATCGAACCAAGATCAGGCAATGAATTCCTCATTCTTGTTATGGAGCTTGCAACTTATGGAGCTTTTCACACTTCAAAACTTGAACTTTGAACTTTGAACTTTGATAAAAATGCCAATGTCATTGTAATTGGGCAGCACTTTCTTTCACTTCTCATTCTCACCATGAATCTCATTTAGGGAAACCTTAGCACAAACAGAGGTTCTAGGGCATGGCTTTGATGAATGGCTCAGTACCAAGGTTAGGTTATATTTTGGGTGATGAAAGAAAAAGCTGAGTGTTTGGCTTCAAAGTTGGCTTAGGGAGAATGCAATAGGGTAAGATAAGGCCTTTAGAGGGTTAAGCACACATAGCCTACATCACTTCTTATGGTAAACCACACATTAAATCAAGAGCATCTATATGATGTTAGTTCTTTTAAATCCAATGCAAATATGATGTAATGAGATCAACAATTAAGAACAAAAGCGATGAGTGTTTAAGAGTAGAAACAAGTATATCCCTCAGAAAGAATGGCAATTAGGCTCAAAGATCTCACAGGGTAGTCTCCACTAATTTTCTAAGGTTCACTCAAATTCAATTGTTTTGTTCACTTAATCACTTAAAACATGGCCTTGTGAAGTGCAGATTATGAACTACTAACTATGGCATGACTCTTAGTAAGGCAAAGATAGTAACTTAGCATGTACATCCTTTTAATAAGTTATAATACTATCACTAGCAACATTGAACTAAACAAGTTCAAAATTGAAACTAAAATTAAAAAATTTTGGTCGTGTATTACCCCCAAACCTAGATGTTTCTATATGAAATATTTTAAATCTACACCCCCAAACCTAAGCTGAACATTGTCCTCAATGTGATAAGCAATAAGCACGACAACAAAGTTAAAGGGTTTGAGAGATAAAAAGAGCATAAACAGCAAAGGAAGCAAGAAATGCAAACTAAGGCTAGGCTGCCTCCTAGGAGCGCTTTATTTAGCGTATGGGCAAGACGGGGCTGGCATGTTATGCAGTTGGCGCAGGCTGAGTTGCTAGAGCAGCATGAGTTGGATTGGTGAGGGCCTCATAGTAATCCTTGAGGCAATCGCCATTGACCTTAAATGGGTCTTGTCTAACCGGGTGCTGGATTTCAACTGCACCTGAGGAAAAATGTTAGTAACAATAAATGGTCCAGTCCATCATGAACGCAACTTACCTTGGAAAATTTTGAGCTGAGAGTCAAAGAGAAGGACTTTCTGTCCAATTTGAAAGGCCTTGGGCTGATTGTGCTTGTCGTGAAAAACTTTTGTCTTTTCCTTGTAAGCCTCGTTTCTGAGCTCCTCCAATTCACTTAGCTGAAGCTTTCTATGAAGCCCGGCTTCATCCAATTCCATACACATCTTCTTAATAGCCCAGAACGCCTTTTGTTCCAATTCGACAGGTAAGTGACATCCTTTTCCGAAAACAAGTATGAATGGAGAGATGCCAATAAGGGTCTTGTATGCCATCCTATAGGCCCACAAAGCGTCGTTCAATCTGGTGGACCAATCCTTATGGTTTGGATTAACAGTCTTCTCCAATATGGCCTTCACTTCCCGATTATAAATTTCAACTTGGCCACTCGTTTGAGGGTGATAAGGTGTGGAGATCCTATGGGTGACTCCATACTTCTTCATTAGGGCTTTGAAAGAGCGATTGCAGAAATGAGTGCCCCCATCACTAATGATTGCCCTAGGTTCTCCGAACCTTGCTAAGATGTGACTCTGCAAAAAGCTCACAACTACTTTGGCATCGTTACTTTTGGTAGGAATTGCTTCCACCCATTTAGACACATAATCAATGGCCAATAAAATGTAGAGATTACCAAAAGAGTTCGGAAAAGGTCCCATGAAATCAATGCCCCATAGGTCAAAAATCTCTACTATGAGGATAGGGTTTAATGGCATTTGACTTCGCGGGCCTATGTTACCTTTCCATTGGCATCCGTCACAAGTGAGTACAAACTCGTATGCATCCTTAAACAATGCAGGCCAATAGAATCCGCTTTGAAGTACCTTGAGTGCCGTTTTCTTAGCTCCAAAATGGCCTCCACACGCCAAGCAATGGCAGAAAGTTAAAATGGATGTCATCTCATCTTCCGGGATGCATCTTCGAATGATTTGATCGGGACAATACTTCCATAAGTAGGGCTCATCCCAGATGTAGTACTTAGCATGTTTAGCTAGCTTGTCCTTTTTTTACCTGCGCAAAGATGAAGGAAATTGCTTAATGGCAAGGTAATTAATGAGATATGCATACCATGGATCGATGGCTTGGAGAGCGAAGAATTGTTCATCTGGGAATGTCTCAAGGTGCGGTAATTGGTCAGCCTCTTCATTAGATCCATGCATCAAGCGGCTCATATGGTCAGCCACTATGTTTTCATTCCCCTTTTTATCATGAATTTCAAGGTCAAACTCTTGGAGAAGTAGCATCCATCCCAGCAACCTTGGCTTGGCTTCCTTCTTAGTGAGTAAGTACTTCAAGGCCGCATGATTAGTGTAGAAAATGACCTTGGTTTGAATCAAGTACAATCTGAAATTCTCAAGAGCGAAGATAACAGCAAGGAGCTCTTTCTCAATGGTGGAGTAGTTCAATTGGGCGTCATTCAGAGTTCGACTTGCATAGTAGATGACGTGAGGAAGCTTGTTTACACGCCGTCCTAAAACAGAACCTACAGCGAAGTCCAAAGCATCACACATAAGTTCGAATGGTGAGTCCCAATTTGGTGGCATAATGATGAGGGATGCCGTGAGCTTTTCCTTGAGTGTGTTGAATGCCTCACGGAATTCCTTGTTGAATTCAAATGTGGCATCTTTAGCTACGAGGTTGCACAATGGCCTTGTGATCTTCGAGAAGTCTTTAATGGAGCGTCGATAATAACCGGCGTGCCCTAAGAAAGATAGAACCTCCTTGACTATTGTAGGGTATGGCAGCCTTTCCAGTATGCCCAACTTAGCTTTGTCTACCTCTATTCCACGACTAGAGATCACATAGCCCAAGACGATTCCTTGTTGTACCATGAAGTGGCACTTTTCCCAATTCAGCACGAAGTTGCTCTCTTGGCAACGTTCTAGTACTCGAGACAGGTTAGCTAAACATAGCTCAAATGAGTGGCCAAAGATGGAGAAGTCATCCTTGAACACCTCAATTATATCCTCCACCATATCGGAGAAGATACTCATAATGCATCGCTGAAAATTGGCTGGGGGTTACAAAGAACAAAAGGCATCCTTCGGTAGGCAAACGTACCATATGAACATGTGAATGTCATCTTTTCTTGGTCTTCCAGAGCGTTGGCAATCTGATTGTATCCCGAGTAACCATCCAAGAAGCAGTAGTGTGAATGGCCGGCCAATCTTTCAAGCATTTGATTGATGAATGGCAAGGGAAAGTGATCCTTGCGTCTGGTGGTGTTGAGCTTCTGGTAGTCAATGTAAACCCTCCATCCGGTTTGAACTCTCTGGGGTACAAGCTCATCATGCTCATTCTTAACCAAAGTAATCCCACTTTTCTTTTGAACTACTTGGACGGGGCTCACCCATTTAGAGTCACTGATTGGATAAATGATCCCTACGTCAAGTAGTTTTAACACTTCTTTCTTCACAGCTTCCTTCATTGGTGGATTCAATTGCCGCTGCGCATCCCTTGATGGTTTAGCATCGTCTTCTAGAAGTATTCGATGCATGCATTTGGCTGGGCTGATCCCTTTTATATCGAAAATTGTCCATCCTATCGCCGTATGATGAGTCTTCAAGACTTGGACCAATTTCTCCTCCTCTGCCGCACTTAGGTTAGAGGCAATGATGACAGGAAGGGTCTGAGTTTTGCTTAAGTATGCATACTTTAAATGATCAGGCAGTGACTTCAATTCTAGTTATGGGGGCTGGATAGTGGACGGTAAAGTCTTGTGGTCCATGAGAGGGAGCGCCTCGAAAGCTGGTTGTTTGGTCCATGGATGAGTAGGCACGACATCAAGAAGCCTCACTTCCTCTAGCACCTGATCGTCAAGTGGCTCCGTGTTTGGGGAAAGACTAGTGATGTTGTCTCAAGAGCATCCTTCATGCATGAATTAGCGAGTGTTTTCTGCAGTAGTAAGTCCATTGTCTTTAATGGGAAGTCCATGATATGCTCTACAGGATATTGGATGGCGTCGTGGATAGAGAATGTCTGAAGCTTGTCCAAGACTTTGATGGAGACTTGGCCATTTTTGACGTCAATAAGGCACTCAGCCGTGGCTAGGAAAGGCCTTCCAAAGATGAGTGGAGGTTCCTCGTTCTTTTTTATTATGTCCATCTTGAGAACGTAAAAGTCCGCAAGGATGCATGTGTCTCCAATTTGCACAAGTACGTCCTCGAGAACTCCCATTAGATTAGTAACAGAGGCGTTAGCTAATCTAACACATAGGTGCGTTGGTTTGAGTGCGCCTATGTTGAGTGACTTGTAAATATGGAATGTCATGATGTTTACGGATACTCCCATGTCGCAGAGGCAATGCTCGAATCGTTTCGATTGAATGACACATGGAAGTGATGGAGGCATGAGATCATTCGCTTTAAGGGGCATGCGTAGAAGTGCAGCAGAGCATCCCTTAGGGATTTCAATGATGTCAGTTGAGTTGAAACCACGTTTTCCTGCGACTAAGTCCTTGATGAGCTTTTCGAAGATAGGCATGGGCTTGATGATTTTATGGAAAGGCAGTGTGATTTGAAGCTTTTGCAGCATGCTGATGTTTCCTCCTCGAATTCCTCCTTTTGCTTATTCTTGTTTTGGAACCTGCGGGGAAATGGAATTTCAACGTCATTAGCTAACTCAAATGTTACTTTTTTTGTTGTTTGAGGAATTGAATTTTGAGTTTTAGAGTTAGAATTATTTGAGTGTTGCAAATTAGCCTTGGGACTCAAGACCGTGGTCTTGGCATTGGGAGCAGATTGGATGTCAACAGTGGCCTTATCCTGGTGGTGAGGCGCAGTGTGGTGCAGTTTTGCGCTTTTGGGTGCAGGTTGGTGCTGACTCGGGTCCTCGGGTACGCTGGACATCGCCTACGGCGTGGGACTTGGCATGTCTCTCGCTAGGGCCTGGTTCTGCGCATGTGGCTGGTGCTGTGCCTGCGGCTGGTGCAGTGGCATACGTTGGTCTGAGATCTGTGGTATGCCATAGGGCATGGACGCAGCTTGTGACTCAAGTTATGTCATGGCAGTTTTGAACTTCAAGGGAGACATGCCAAGAGACTGAGAGGGCTACGGCGCACAGTTTGGTAAAGATGCGTCAGGGGTCACGGCAAATTTGTGGCCTTGATGAAACCATGGTAAAATCTGCATTCTCCTCATCCACCACATTGTCGTGGACATCATAAGTTGGGCCTTGGAGTTGTTTTCCACTACGCAGCGTGATGGCGTTGGCCGTGGGGTTGTGTAATCCCTTAGGATTTATCATGACTTGACTTGGTAACTTTTCTTGCTCCTGCTGATTTAGTTGATTTTCAATTTGTCCCATTTGACGATCTAAGTTTGCAATTGCATTATCTGTCTTTCCCATATGACTCCAGCTTTCTTGAATGAATGCATTGGTGTTTTGCATGAATTGGATGTTCTGTTGAGCTATGGAATTGAGGTCATCCTCCAAAGACTTTCTTCCGCCACTCTGATGTGATGAAGGGCCTTGAGAATTCACTTGAGGGGCTGCGGCTTGCTACTAAAATCCAGGGGGTGGCAAAGGGTTTGCAACATTTTGGTTGTTGTTCCAACGAAAATTCGGATGATTTTTCCACCCCGGATTGTAAGTGTTTGAATAGGGGTCATTCCGGGGTCGTGAATTGTTATTGAAACCTCCAGCAAAGTTGGCATCTTCCACCATTGCAAGACAATGTGGTGGATGAGGAGAATGCATGTGGCAGTCTTGGGACATGTCACCCTGTATGGAGCACACATCACAGACTTGAACTCCTTTCACCTTCTTGTTGCAAAGCTTCTTCACCATTGCCGTAAGTTGAGCAATAGCGTCATCTTTTTCATTGGTATACGCATCACCAATAGCCTTAAAGGAATGACCATTGTAGCTAAATTGTTTCTCCCTTTGAGCAATATTCTCAAAGGCAGTTCGTGCCTCCGCAGCTGTGCCGTCTAGAATCCATTGCGATTTAGAATTCACCATAGTTCGATCGCTAGTCTTTAGTCCTCCATAGAAATACAACATCAAATGATGGTCGTCGATGTTATGGTGGGGACACGCCCTTAGTATCTGATTGAAACGCTCCCAAAACTCATAGAATGGTTCTTCTATGCCTTGGCGTGGATCCATGATCTTGGCCTTCAATTCATTGGTTTTCGCCACAGGGAAGTTCTGCGTGAGGAATTTGGACTACAAGTCCCGCCATGAGTTGACTGAGGCTGGCGCCAAAGAGTGGAACCATGCCTTGGCTTGAGCTTTGAGGCTGAAGTGAAAAATCCTTAGTCGAATTTCAGCTTCCGTCATACCGTTGTTGCACAAAGTTGAACAAACTTCAACAAATTCCTTGATGTGTAAGTGCGGATCCTCTACCTAAATTCCATGAAACGTCGGCAACATGTGAATCGTCCCAGACTTCAACTCAAAATTTACCACCGCGAAGGGTGGAAAGACGATGGAAATTGGTCCTCCGAGACATGGGGAATGGCAAATTCCTTCAAGAGCCGTGGGGCAGGGTTGGTAAGGACACATTTGTTAGGACCCGTCCCAGATTTCCCCTCGAAACCCGAGAAGGACCCTGATCCCGTCTGACAACCTAAGGAAAAGTTTCCAAAATACCCTTCAATCCTTACGAATATAATATGAGATTTCTGCCTAAATCTTTGGCAAAATCTCCTCTTAGGGACTTAAATAACTAGTGTCATGACCCATCTCGAATTTCCCCTCGAAATCCGGGAAGAACCTTGATCCCGTCTGACAACCTAAGGAAAGGTTCCCAAAATACCCTTCAATCCTTACAAATTATAATAATAATAAATACTTTCACTTGTCAGACAAGGGATTCAAGCACTCAATAATTCCCGTAATTAATGACCAACCAAATACAATATAATATCATAGCGTCTAAGTAGGATAAAGAGTACAATTTATATATCCTACTCAAGTATAACTACACAGCGCAGCCGAAAGTACTAATGCCTCTGCCTCGAGATAAGTGTCCACGTCAACTCAACTGTCTGAAGGGGGTTTAAACACAAAAGTTGTGAGTGGAGAAAAATAATAATTTATAAATTCTTTTTCGAGGAAATATCTTTCTCCCCCTCCATTTATAAAACCATGCATGCATCACATAAAACAGTTTATGATATAAAAACATTATTTGAAACCATCGAAATTCCATTTCTCTTTAAAACCACTTAGTTGGACTCACATAAAATCAGTATAATGAAAATAGCTTGTGGTCCACAGTTTGGTTTGAAAGTTCTCTTCAATGGAGTTAAAAATCATTTAATTCCACCTGGACACATAATATCTCAAATTCACTGTTCCCGACATATCCACAACACACCAAGGTATCCCTTGAGATGTGTTAAAATCTGTACTACGCGTAGACAGCCTCGCGACCCGGCGGAGCAAGACCCCTCAACACCAAAGTCGGAGCCCTCAACAACCAACGGAGCAAAACCCCTCAACACCAGTCAGAGCAACTGTAACCATCGGGACAGAAAACCAGTGAACCAAATCCGTATTTTCAAATCTTTGTTTCTTGGCCTAAGCCAAATTCTTTGAAATATCATTTACGGCCAAAATCGGTAAAATCATAATTTCAGGTCTAAACCCAAATCACAGGCTCAAATAGTTACCACGTCAAAACGATATCAAAATCGAGTACAAAAACCAGGCCATTTCTCAAAACACACTTTCACTGAAATATTGGAAAACATGTGTCCAGCATCATTTCTAAATTCCAGAAATTCATTGCACCCATTCATAACATTATTTAAATCATAGATACATTTATGCATGCATTATAGTTAATAAACCAAAAGTCCACTCACAAACCTGTCCAAGCAAGCTCAATCCCGAATTGTACGCTCCCCTGAAGTTCCTGGAGCAGTATCGCCAGTCCAAATTAATAATCGGGATTACCAGCTAATAATAAGAACCTTAAATATAAACCCCCTAAACCCTGGGAGGTCTACCTATGCTGGCCGAGAAAATGTAGCAACTTCAAACGCCCAAAACAACCCCTAAACGACGTCCGATCGACCCAAAACTTGCGCCAACAGATCTGGAACGTCAAAAACAAGTTGTCACGCGCCACCATGACCTCAGACTCGGCTCCACGCGCCGCCACGCATCGACGGAAGGTCTAAACACGCACCCAAGTGCCACCACACGTCCTCATGCGCCGCCACGCGTCCTCACACGCCGGTCACGCGCCTGCTACAGTGCCCACGCGCCTGGACCGGCCCAACTTGACCCGACCGGTTCACTCAACCTGATCGATTCACTCGACCCGACCGGTCACCGGTGACTCGCCGGAGAAGACGACCGGCTGCCGGCGCCACCGTCTAGTTTTCGCCGGAATCCCCCATTTTCGGCCGAAACTTCAAGCTTTTATAACTTCCTCAAAACTCAACCATTTTTCACATATTTTATGTCTAAATCTATCTACTCAAACCCAAGAATCCAAATATGACCTCAAAACCACAAACACGTACCTGTGTAAGCCAAAAAATAGATCGGAAGGTTCGATTATTCCTTTGCTCAGTTCGGCGTCTCCTGTGGTCCTCTCCTTCGATGGTTGGTACGGTTGTGATCATGGGAAGGAGTAGAATACGATTAGTGGATCAAAAATGGAAGTTAAAGCCTTGAATCAAAAGTTGACTTTCTGGGTTTTGGGTGTGTTTTTCGCACAGGTTCGAGTTGTTTTGGGAGTGTGTTTCACAGAGAGAAAATGAGGATGATGATAATGAATTGATGTGGATCAGATTAATCTGATTTGGGTTGTTAAAAATATCTCCCCTCTATGGAAAATTACCAAACTGCCCTTACACATCTAGACCCATAACTTTCGTACACGAACTCCATTTCCCGCGTGCCGCCTGTCTACGAACTCGTAAGTTCGAGACCTACGCAACAGTATCCAAAACACAACCAAAAATGTTTCGAAACAAAATTTGATATCCACGCCCTTAACAAGCAAGGGTAAAACCGTCATTTTACATAAATAATTTATGTAAATCCAATAATTGAAATTCCGGGTTGTTATAATCCACCCCCCCTAAGAAATTTTGGTCCTCGAAATTCAACTCTACCCTTGGAACAAATGAGGATACTGCGCCCGCATTAGTTCCTCGATTTCCCACGTGGCCTCCTCCACGTTATGATTCCTCCATAACACTTTAACTAGAGGAATACTCTTTCTGTGCAGTACCTTCTCCTTCCAATCCAAAATTTGCACCAGTTGCTCCTCAAAGGTAAAATCATCCTTCAGCTCAAGTGGCTGCTCTTCCAATACGTGAGACTCATTAAACAGATATTTCCGGAGCAAGGATACATGGAAAACATTATGAACTCTGGATAATTCCGATGGTAAAGCAAGACGATATGCCACTGGTCCTATCCTCTCCAAAATCTCATACGGACCAATGTAGTGAGGACTCAGTTTCCCTCGTCTACCAAAACGTACCACTCCCTTCCAAGGAGATAATTTCAAGAACACCCAGTCTCCAATCTCAAATTCAAGATCTCTGGTTCGACGGTCTGCATAGCTCTTCTGGCGATCCTGAGCTGTCTTCAACCTTTCTCTGATGATCCTTATCTTTTCCTCAGTCGTATCCACCAACTCTGGTGTTAACAGTTTCCTTTCACCCACTTCGTTCCAGCATAACGGTGTCCTGCACTGCCTCCCATTTAGTGCCTCGAAAGGAGACATCCCAATACTCGACTGATAACTATTATTATAAGAAAATTCCATCAGAGGCAGGTGTGAATCCCAGTTCCCTTTAAACTGCAGTACACAAGCTCTCATCATATCCTCCAAAACCTGGATTGTCCTCTCAGACTGACCATCCGTCTGAGGATGAAAAGCTGTACTAATATGCAAGGTAGTGCCAAAAGCCTTCTGCAAACTCCGCCAAAACCTGGAGGTAAATCTAGGATCCCTGTCCGAAACAATTGACTGTGGAGTCCCATGTAGCCGTATGATCTCATCAATGAACAATTTGGCATACCGACTCATCCGAAAATCTTCCCGCACTGGCAAGAAATGTGCAGACTTCGTGAGTCTATCAACAATTACCCATATCCCATCATGTCCCTTATGTGTCCTTGGAAGTTTATACACAAAATCCATCGTAATGTGATCCCACTTCCATTCCGGAATAGGTAATGTTTTAAGGGCCCCATATGGTTTCTGCCTCTCTGCTTTCACTTGCTGACATGTCAGGCATCTACTTACAAACTCAGCAATTTCCCTTTTCATCCTAGCCCACCAATAGTGTTTCCTTAGGGTATGATACATCTTGGTACCTCCTGGATGCATAGCGTAAGCCGAACTATGAGCCTCATCAAGAATTTCCCTCTTTAGCTCCAGCTCATTCGGTACGCACAACCGGCCATCCCTAACCAAGGCTCCATCATCCCTAAGCGCGTAGTCCTGCCTGTTTCCAGCCTCCAACTCCATCCTGATAATGCACAATGTAGGGTCCTGGAGTTGAGCCTTAATAATCTGATCAATCAGAATAGGCCTCACATGGAAACTAGCCAATAAAGCCCCCTGGTTATCCATGTCAAATACAATCCCCGCTCTACGAAACTCTTAACAACATTGGTAGGTAGATTGTGTGCAAATGGGCCAAAGAACCCATGGATTTCCTGCTCAAGGCATCCGCCACGACATTGGCTTTCCCTGGATGGTACTCTATAGTACAATCATAATCCTTTATTAGCTCAAGCTATCTTCTCTGCCTCAAATTCAGGTCCTTTTGGGTGAACAAGTACTTTAAACTCTTATGGTCGGTGATGATCTGACACGTCTCCCCGTACAAATAATGTCGCCAAATTTTCAGTGCATGCACCACTGCAGCTAACTCCAAATCATGTGTGGGGTAATTCAACTCATGGGGTTTAAGTTGTCTAGAAGCATACGCTATCACCTTCCCATGCTGCATCAACACGCAGCCTATACCCCGCAATGATGCATCACTATACACCTCGAGTCCCCTAGTATCATCAGGAAGGGTTAATACTGGAGCAGAAGTCAACCTCCTCTTCAGCTCCTGAAATCCTTTTTCACAATCAGCATCCCAGTCAAACTTGACTCCTTTCCTAGTCAACCGAGTCAACGAGCCAGCTATCGTAGCTATCCTGCCAAACCCAGAAAGCTCCTCACCTCTGTCACTGTCGTTGGTTGCTCCCAATTTGCCACTGCCTCAACCTTTTGGGGATCTACGCTGATACCCTCAGCCGAAATCACATGACCTAAGAATCCCACTTCTGTCAACCAAAACTGGCATTTACTGAACTTGGCAAACAAATGCATTTTCCTAAGCATACTCAGCACCAACCTTAAGTGCTTCTGATGTGCCTTAGCACTCCTCGAATACACCAAGATGTCATCGATGAACACAATCACAAACCGATCCAAATACTTTTGGAACACCCTATTCATCAAATCCATAAATGCTGCTGGGGCATTAGTCAACCCGAAGGGCATCACCAGGAACTCATAATGACCATACCGAGTCCTGAAAGCTATTTTCTGAACATCCCCTTCCCTGATCCTCAACTGATGGTACCCGGATCGAAGGTCAATTTTTGAAAAATATCTTGCCCCCTTAAGTTGATCAAACAAATCATCTATCGTTGGAAGATGATTTGACCTTTGAGGAGCAACCGGTGCAAATTTTGGATTGGAAAGAGAAGGTACTGCGCAGAAAGAGTATTCCTCTAGTTAAAGTGTTGTGGAGGAATCATAACGTGGAAGAAGCCACGTGGGAAACCGAGGAACTAATGCGGACGCAGTATCCTTATTTGTTCCAAGGATAGTTTTGAATTTCGAGGATGAAATTTCTTAAGGGGGGTAGATTGTAACAACCCGGAATTTCAATTATTGGATTTAATTAAATTATTTATGTAAAATGACGATTTTTCCCTTGCTTGTTAAAGGGCTTGAGAATCAGGTTTTATTTCGAGACACTTTTGGTGGTGTTTTGGGTACCGTTGTGTAGGTCTCGAACTCACGAGTTCGTAGACAGGCGGCACGCGGAAAACGGAGTTCGGGGACGAAAGTTATGGATCTAGATGTGCAAGGGCATTTTGGTAATTTTTGACTTGGGGTAGATATTTTTAACCCCCAAATCAGAGTTTATCTGATCCATCTTCATTTCATCCTTATCATTTTTCTTCTTTCTCTCTGTGTTCTGTAACAAACACACCCGAAACCTCTTCGAAAAACCAAGAGAAAACCATAAAGTCAACTTTGATTTCAAGGCTTCAACTTCCAGTTTTGATCAACTAATCGTGTTCTACTCCTTCCCACGATCACAACCGTACCAACCATCGAAGGAGAGGACTACGGTGGAAGCCGAACCGAGTAAAAGGAATTTTTGGACCTTTCGATCCATTTTCCGGCTTATACAGGTACGTGTTTGATGATTTGAGGTTATATTTGGATTCTTGGGTTTGAGTAGATAGATTTAGACGTAAAATTTGTGAAAAATGGTTGAGTTTTGAGGAAGTTAGGAAAGCTTGAAGTTTCGGCCGGAAATGGAGGATTCCGGCGAAACCAGACGGCGGCGACAGCGCTGCCGGTCATCTTCTCCGGCCAACTTCCGGCGACGGTGACGGAAGCCGGTCATCTTCTCCGGCGAGTCGCCGGTGACCGGTCGGGTCGAGTTGAACCGGTCGGGTCGAGTTGAACCGGTCGGGTTGAGTGAACCGGTCGGGTCGAGTTGGACTGGTCAGGTTGAGCCGAACCGGGTTGGACCAGTTCAGGCGCGTGTGGTACTGTAGCAGGCGCGTAACCGGCGCGTGAGGGCGCGTGGCGGCGCGTGGGCGCGTGTTCCGACCTTCCGTCGGCGCGTGGCGGCACGTGGGGCTGAGTCTGATGTCACGGTGGCACGCGACAAGTAGTTTTTGACGTTTCAGACCTGTTGGCGCAGGTTTCGAGTCGATCGGATGTCGTTTAGGGGATGTTTCGGACGTTTTAAGGTTGCTGCGTTTTCTAGGCCAGCATAGTTAGACTCCCGAGGTTTATGGGGTTTATATTTAAGATTATTATTATTAGCTGGTAATCCCGATTATTAATTTGGACAGGCGATACTGCTCCGGGAACTTCAGGGGAGCGTACAGTTCGGGATTGAGCTTGCTTCGACAGGTTTGTGAGTGGACTTTGATTTATAAACTATAATGCATGCATAAATGTATCTTTGATTTAAATACTGTTGAGTATGAGTGAAATGAATTTCTGGATTTTAGAAATGATACTGGACACATATTTTACAATATTTCAGTGAAAGTATGTTTTGAGAAATGGCCTGATTTTGTACTCGATTTTGATATCGTTTTGACGTGGTAACTATTTGAGTATGTGATTTGGGTTGAGACCCATAATTGTGATTTTACCGATTTTGGCCATAAAATGATATTGCAAAGAATTTGGCTTAGGCCGAGAAACAAAGATTTCGAAGTATGGATTTGATTCACTGGTTCTCGTCCCGATGGTTATTGTTGCTCTGACTGGTGTTGAGGGGCCTTGCTCTACCAGTTGTTGAGGGTTCGGACCTTGGTGTTGAGGGGCCTTGCTCCGCCGGGTCGCGAGACTGTCTATGCATAGTACAGAGAGTACAGATAGTACAGATGGTACACAGAGTTGTACAGATTTGAACACATCTCAAGGGATACCCTGGTGTGTTATGAATATGTCGGGAATAGTGAATTTGAGATATTATGTGGCGGTTGGAACGAAATGATTTGAATTTGAGATAATTTGTGTCCAGATTGAACCAAATGATTTTAAACTCCTTTGAAGAGATTTTCAAACAAAATTGTGGATTACGAGGTATTTTATTATACAGATTGTATGTGAGTCCAATTAAATGGTTGTAAAGATAAATGTGAATTTTGGATGATTTACATATGATGCTTTTATATGATAAATTGTATTATGTTATGCATGCATGATTTTATAAATGGAGGGGAAGAAAGGTAATTCTTCGAAAAGGAATTTATAAATGATTATTTTTGTCCACTCACAACTTTTGTGTTTAAACCCCCTTCAGGCAGTTGAGTAGAGTTGACGCGAACATTGATCTCGAGGCTGAGGCATTAGGATTTCGACTGCGCTGTGTTGTATATTTGAGTAGGATTTCTAAATTTTACTCTTGATCCTACTTAGACGCTCTGATATTATGTTGTATTTGATTGGTCGTTAATTACGGGAATTATTGAGTGCTTAAGTCCCTTGTCTGACAAGAGGAAGTATTTATTATTGTTATTATATTTTGTAAGGATTGAAGGGTATTTTGGGAACCTTTACTTAGGTTGTCAGACGGGATCAGGGTTCTTCCCGGGTTTCGAGGGGAAATTCGGGACGGGTCCTGACACGTGAGGTCTACCTATGCTGGTCTAGAAAACGCAACAACTTCAAACACCCAAAACAACCACTAAACGACGTCCAATCGACCCAAAACCTACGCCAACAGATCCGAAACGTCAAAAACTAGCTGCCACGCGCCACCGTGACCTCAGACTCGGCCCCATGCGCCTCCACGTGCCGACGGAAGGTCAGAACACGCGCCCACGCGCCCTCACGCGCCGGTCACGCACCTGGACCGGTCCAACCCGGCCCAACTCGGCCTGACCCGATCTAACTCAACCCGACCGGTTCACTTAACCTGATCGGTTCAACTCAACCCGACCGGTCACCGGTGACTCGCTGAAGAAGACGACCGTCTACCGGTGCCACCGTCTCGTTTCGCCGGAATCCCCCATTTCCGGTCGAAAATTCAAGCTTTTATAACTTCCTGAAAACTCAATCATTTTTCACAAATTTTATGTCTAAATCTATCTACTCAAACCCAAGAATCCAAATATGACCTCAAACCCACAAACACGTACATGTGTAAGCCAGAAAATCAATCTGAAGATCCGAAACTTCCTATACACGATTCGGCTTCCCCCGTGGTCCTCTCCTTCGATGGTTGGTACGGTTGTGATCGTGGGAAGGAGTAGAATACGATTAGTGGATCAAAAATGGAAGTTAAAGCCTTGAATCAAAAGTTGACTTTGTGGGTTTTGGGGTGTTTTTGTGTCACGGGTTCGATGGTGTTTTTGTTTCACGGAGAGAGAGATGATAATGATATGAAGATAAAAATGAAGTGAAGATGTAATTGAAGATGTAAAATGATTGGGGTTAAAATATCTTCTCCCAAGCCAAATTTACCAAAATGCCCTTGAACATCTAGACCCAAAACGTTCGTACACGAACTCCATTTTTTGCGTGTCGCCTGTCTACGAACTCGTGAGTTCGAGACCTACGCAACGGTATCCAAAACACCACATAAAATGTTCCGAAACAAAACTTGATTTCCAAGCCCTTACCCGACCAAGGGTAAAATCGTCATTTTACATAAATAATTTACGTAAATCAAAAAGTTGAAATTCCGGGTTGTTACAATCCACCCCCCTTAACAAATTTCGTCCTCGAAATTCAACTCTACCCTTGGAACAAATGAGGATACTGCGCCCGCATTAAAGTCACAGTTTCCCACCTTGCTTCCTCCACGTTATGATTCCTCCACAACACTGGACAACTACGACTCACGAGATTCACCACTAACATATTCCCAGTAGGAGTACTAATACCCATGTCCCAACCAATTGGAGACAATTCTCTATCAGCAAATAATGTAAACCCCCGAGAAATGAAAGAATGAGTCGCCCCGGGATTTATTAAATCATAAGCATCACGGTAAAAAAATAAATAAATAAACAAATAACGTACCCGTGACCCTCTCGGGGGCTGCTCGGGCCTCCTGTGGTGACATAACAAAAACTCGGGCCGGTGTACCCGAAGATCGACAACGACCCGACTATCTGCCTCTGGTCCTATTGGACCCACTGGCCCCGCTGGCCCCACTGTATTGGGCCTGGTTTCCTTTTGAAGTACCAGAAGTCTGCCCTATCCTCTGACTCTGCTCAGTCACACGATGACCCAAGAAACTACTATCCTGACGATGATGTGGACAGTATCTCCTGATATGACCAGTCTCTCCACATGTGTAACATCTGGGGTCACCATATCCGCCACTCTGTCTACCAGTTGACCGTATTGAAGCACCACTAAACTGAGTGGATGACTGCGGGGCCTGTCCGGCTCCGCCATTGCCCGATCCGATCTTACACCCCCAGAAGATCCAGAACTGATATTGCCTCTCTTGGACGGTCCCTTACTAGAGGCTCCAACATTCCAGTGATCCCGGTGTCGCCTGGAACCACCAAACTGATGTTGGACTGGTAAACCCAAGCTCAACTCTACATGAACTGCAGCATCAGACACGGCTCTCAAGGAAATGTGAAACATAGCCGTAACTGCTGACCGAATCTCACCCCTCAATCTATTTTCAAATCTGCGTCGCTTGTCCCTCTCGGTTGCCACCAGAGCCGGTGCAAAACGAGCCAATTCTATAAATTTCTGTTCATACTGAGCCACTATCATATCTCCCTGCTGTAAGTGCAAGAACTCAGCCTCCCTGGCATCTCGGTACGAGCAAGGGTAAAATTGCTCAAGAAACTGCTCCCGAAAAGTCACCCAGGTAATTGTACTGACATCCCAGCCTAATAGCTCTAATGCGTTCCACCAATGATAAGCGGAACCACCTAGCAGAAAAGTGGCTAACAGCAGCCTGTCCCCCTGAGGACATCTCATAACTGAGAACACTCGCTCTAAACGAGTAATCCACTCCGCTGCATCATATGGGCTAGAGTCGCCCATAAATATTGTAGCACCTAATCTCTAGGCTTTCTCAATATCCGAACCTTCAGTAGCATCCCTACTCTAAAGTGCCGAAGTCAAAGTGTGACCCAATTTTTCCAGTGTTTGCCTCATATCAGGCTCTACTGCGGGTTCATGTGTCTCCCCACTATTTCCAAACTGTTGACGGGACTCGCGTCTCGGAGGCATTACGCTGAAAAGAACTATAACTCATCAATACCAAAATAATTGTACACTAAGTGTACGGTCTACAGGAATTTAAACCTAGTGCTCTGATACCAATTGTCAGAACCCGTCCCAGATTTCCCCTCGAAACCCGAGAAGGACCCTGATCCCGTCTGACAACCTAAGGAAAAGTTCCCAAAATACCCTTCAATCCTTACGAATATAATATTAGATTTCTGCCTTAATCTTCGGCAGAATCTCCTCTTAGGGACTCAAATAACTGGTTTCCACCTGTCAGACAAGGGATTAAAAGCACTCCAAATTCCAATAGACAATAACCATCCCAAAATATATCATATCAGAGCGTATAGGTAGGATAAATAATACAAAATTAGATATCCTACTCAAATTTAGGTACAAAGCGCAGTTGTAAAGTCCTAATGCCTCCGCCTCGTAAGAAGTGCCCGCGTCAACTCAACTCAATAGCCTGGAAGGGATTTAAAACACAAAGTTGTGAGTGGACCAAAAATAATCATTTATAAATCATTTTTCGAGGAAAACTGACCTTTTTCCCCCTCTACGAATAAAATCATGCAATGCATCATATAAAACAGTTTATGATAGTAAAAATCATTTAATTTGACCTGAACACATAATATCTCAAATCCACTGTTCCCGACAAATCCACTACACACCAGGGTATCCCTTGAGATGTGTAAAAATCTGTGTTACTTGGCCTCGACCACAATCTCTGCACAAACAACTTTTATATTGGAGGTTCACCGGGTTCACCGCCAACAGCGGATCCTAGCCCCGGCTCCTGGGCCCCCTCAAATCGGTATTATTTATATTGGAGGTTCACCGGGTTCACCGCCAACAGCGGATCCTAGCCCCGGCTCCGAAGCCCCTTCAAAATAGTATTGGATCCAAAATCATATATTTTATAATCACAAATACGGTTTCAGCTCAAAATCATGGACTCAAATAATTACCACGTCAAAACAATATCAAAACCGAATCCAACAACCATGCCATTTATCACAACACACTTTCACTGAAATATTGGAAAAACAAATGTCCAGCAATCATTTATAAATTCAAGGAAATCATTGCACCCATACATAACAGTATTTAAAACAAAGATACATTTATGCATTCATTATAGTTTATAAACCAAAAGTCCACTCACAAACTTGTCGAAGCCCCGGTTTCTGGAGTAGGGTCGCCTGTCCAAATTAATAATCGGAATTACCAGCTAATAATAAGAGCCTTAAATATAAACCCCCTAAAGCCCGTGAGGTCTACCTATGCTGGTCTAGAAAACGCAACAACTTCTAACACCCAAAACAACCACTAAACGATGTCCAATCGACCCAAAACCTGCGCCAACAGATCCGAAACGTCAAAAACTAGCTGCCACGCGCCACCGTGACCTCAGACTCGGCCCCATGCGCCGCCACGTGCCGACGGAAGGTCAGAACACGCGCCCACGCGCCCTCACGCGCCGGTCACGCACCTGGACCGGTCCAACCCGGCCCAACTCGGCCTGACCCGATCTAACTCAACCCGACTGGTTCACTTAACCTGATCGGTTCAACTCAACCCGACCGGTCACCGGTGACTCGCGGAAGAAGACGACCGTCTACCGGTGCCACCGTCTCGTTTCGCCGGAATCCCCCATTTTCGGCCGAAAATTCAAGCTTTTATAACTTCCTCAAAACTCAATCATTTTTCACAAATTTTATGTCTAAATCTATCTACTCAAACCCAAGAATCCAAATATGACCTCAAACCCACAAACACGTACCTGTGTAAGCCAGAAAATCAATCGGAAGATCCGAAACTTCCTATACACGATTCGGCTTCCCCCGTGGTCCTCTCCTTCGATGGTTGGTACGGTTGTGATCATGGGAAGGAGTAGAATACGATTAGTGGATCAAAAATGGAAGTTAAAGCCTTGAATCAAAAGTTGACTTTGTGGGTTTTGGGGTGTTTTTGTGTCACGGGTTCGATGGTGTTTTTGTTTCACAGAGAGAGAGATGATAATGAGATGAAGATAAAAATGAAGTGAAGATGTAATTGAAGATGTAAAATGATTGGGGTTAAAATATCTTCTCCCAAGCCAAATTTACCAAAATGCCCTTGAACATCTAGACCCAAAACATTCGTACACGAACTCCATTTTTTGCGTGCCGCCTGTCTACGAACTCGTGAGTTCGAGACCTACGCAACGGTATCCAAAACACCACATAAAATGTTCCGAAACAAAACTTGATTTCCAAGCCCTTACCCGACCAAGGGTAAAATCGTCATTTTACATAAATAATTTACGTAAATCAAAAAGTTGAAATTCCGGGTTGTTACAATCCACCCCCCTTAACAAATTTCGTCCTCGAAATTCAACTCTACCCTTGGAACAAATGAGGATACTGCGCCCGCATTAAAGTCACAGTTTCCCACCTTGCTTCCTCCACGTTATGATTCCTCCACAACACTGGACAACTACGACTCACGAGATTCACCACTAACATATTCCCAATAGGAGTACTAATACCCATGTCCCAACCAATTGGAGACAATTCTCTATCAGCAAATAATGTAAACCCCCGAGAAATGAAAGAATGAGTCGCCCCGGGATTTATTAAATCATAAGCATCACGGGAAAAAAATAAATAAATAAACAAATAACGTACCCGTGACCCTCTCGGGGGCTGCTCGGGCCTCCTGTGGTGACATAGCAAAAACTCGGGCCGGTGTACCCGAAGATCGACAACGACCCCACTGTCTGCCTCTGGTCCTATTGGACCCACTGGCCCCGCTGGCCCCGCTGGCCCCACTGTATTGGGCCTGGTTTCCTTTTGAAGTACCAGAAGTCTGCCCTGTCCTCTGACTCTGCTCAGTCACACGATGACCCAAGAAACTACTATCCTGACGATGATGTGGACAGTATCTCCTGATATGACTAGTCTCTCCACAGGTGTAACATCTGGGGACACCATATCCGCCACTCTGTCTACCAGTTGACCGTATTGAAGCACCACTAAACTGAGTGGATGACTGCGGTGCCTGTCCGGCTCCGCCATTGCCCGATCCGGATCTTACACCCCCAGAAGATCCAGAACTGATATTGCCTCTCTTGGACGGTCCCTGACTAGAGGCTCCAACATCCCAGTGATCCCGGTGTCGCCTGGAACCACCAAACTGATGTTGGACTAGAAAACCCAAGCTCAACTCTACATGAGCTGCAGCATCAGACACGGCTCTCAAGGAAATGTGAAACATAGCCGTAACTGCTGACCGAATCTCACCCCTCAATCTATTTTCAAATCTGCGTCGCTTGTCCCTCTCGGTTGCCACCAGAGCCGGTGCAAAACGAGCCAATTCTATAAATTTCTGTTCATACTGAGCCACTATCATATCTCCCTGTTGTAAGTGCAAGAACTCAGCCTCCCTGGCATCTCGGTACGAGCAAGGGTAAAATTGCTCAAGAAACTGCTCCCGAAAAGTCGCCCAGGTAATTGTACTGACATCCCAGCCTAATAGCTCTAATGCGTTCCACCAATGATAAGCGGAACCACCTAGCAGAAAAGTGGCTAACAGCAGCCTGTCCCCCTGAGGACATCTCATAACTGAGAACACTAGCTCTAAACGAGTAATCCACTCCGCTGCATCATATGGGCTAGAGTCGCCCATAAATATTGTAGCACCTAATCTCTAGGCTTTCTCAATATCCGAACCTTCAGTAGCAGCCCTACTCTAAAGTGCCGAAGTCAAAGTGTGACCCAATTTTTCCAGTGTTTGCCTCATATCAGGCTCTACTGCGGGTTCATGTGTCTCCCCACTGTTTCCAAACTGTTGACGGGACTCGCGTCTCGGAGGCATTACGCTGAAAAGAACTATAACTCATCAATACCAAAATAATTGTACACTAAGTGTACGGTCTACAGGAATTTAAACCTAGTGCTCTGATACCAATTGTCAGGACCCGTCCCAGATTTCCCCTTGAAACCCGAGAAGGACCCTGATCCCGTCTGACAACCTAAGGAAAAGTTCCCAAAATACCCTTCAATCCTTACGAATATAATATTAGATTTCTGCCTTAATCTTCGGCAGAATCTCCTCTTAGGGACTCAAATAACTGGTTTCCACCTGTCAGACAAGGGATTAAAAGCACTCCAAATTCCAATAGACAATAACCATCCCAAAATATATCATATCAGAGCGTATAGGTAGGATAAATAATACAAAATTAGATATCCTACTCAAATTTAGGTACAAAGCGCAGTTGTAAAGTCCTAATGCCTCCGCCTCGTAAGAAGTGCCCGCGTCAACTCAACTCAATAGCCTGGAAGGGATTTAAAACACAAAGTTGTGAGTGGACCAAAAATAATCATTTATAAATCATTTTTCGAGGAAAACTTACCTTTTTCCCCCTCTACGAATAAAATCATGCAATGCATCATATAAAACAGTTTATGATAGTAAAAATCATTTAATTTGACCTGAACACATAATATCTCAAATCCACTGTTCCCGACAAATCCACTACACACCAGGGTATCCCTTGAGATGTGTAAAAATCTGTGTTACTTGGCGTCGACCACAATCTCTACAAAAACAACTTTTATATTGGAGGTTCACCGGGTTCACCGCCAACAGCGGATCCTAGCCCCGGCTCCTGGGCCCCCTCAAATCGGTATTATTTATATTGGAGGTTCACCGGGTTAACCGCCAACAGCGGATCCTAGCCCCGGCTCCGAAGCCCCCTCAAAATAGTATTGGATCCAAAATCAAGTATTTTATAATCACAAATACGGTTTCAGCTCAAAATCATGGACTCAAATAATTACCACGTCAAAACAATATCAAAACCGAATCCAACAACCATGCCATTTCTCACAACACACTTTCACTGAAATATTGGAAAAACAAATATCCAGCAATCATTTATAAATTCAAGGAAATCATTGCACCCATACAGAACAGTATTTAAATCAAAGATACATTTATGCATGCATTATAGTTTATAATACAAAAGTCCACTCACAAACCTATCGAAGCAAGCTCAATCCCGAATTGTACGCTCCCCTGAAGTTCCTGGAGCAGGGTCGTCTGTCCAAATTAATAATCGGGATTACTAGGTAATAATAAGAACCTTAAATATAAACCCCCTAAACCCCGTGAGGTCTACCTATGTTGTTCTAGAAAACGCAGCAACTTCAAATGCCCAAAACAACAACTAAACGACGTCCAATCGACCCAAAATCTGCGCCAACAGATCCGGAACTTCAAAAACTAAATGCCACGTGACACCGTGACCTCAGACTCGGCCCCATGCGCCGCCACGGGCCGATGGAAGGTCAAAACATGCGCTCGTGCGCCGCCACGCGCCCTCACGCGCCGGTCACGCGCCTGCTACTGTGCCCACGCGCCTAGACCGGTCCAACCCGGCCCAACTCGACCTGACCCGATCCAACTCAACCCGACCAGTTCACTTAACCTGACCGGTTCAACTCGACCCGATCGGTCACCGGTGACTCGCCGGAGAAGACAACCGGCGGCCGGCACCACCGTCTGGTTTCGCCTGAATCCCCTATTTCCGGCCAAAACTTCAAGCTTTTATAACTTCCTCAAAACTCAACCATTTTTCACAAATTTTATGTCTAAATCTATCTACTCAAACCCAAGAATCCAAATATGACCTCAAAACCACAAACACATACCTGTGTAAGCCGAAAAATCAATCGGAAGATCCGAAACTTCCTATACTCGGTTCGGCTTCCCCCGTGGTCCTCTCCTTCGATGGTTGGTACGGTTGTGATGGTGGGAAGGAGTAGAATATGATTAGTGGATCAAAAATGGAAGTTAAAGCCTTGAATCAAAAGTTGACTTTTTGGGTTTTGGGGTGTTTTTGTGTCACGGGTTCGATGATGTTTTTGTTTCACACACAGAGAGAGATGATAATGAGATGAAGATGAAAATGAAGTGAAGATGTAATTGAAGATGTAAAATGATTGGGGTTAAAATATCTTCTCCCAAGCCAAAATTACCAAAATTCCCTTGAACATCTAGACCCAAAACTTTCGTACACGAACTCCATTTTTTGCGTGCCGCTTGTCTACGAACTCGTGAGTTCGAGACCTACGCAACGGTATCCAAAACACCACCTAAAATGTTCCGAAACAAAACTTGATTTCCAAGCCCTTACCCGACCAAGGGTAAAATCGTCATTTTACATAAATAATTTACGTAAATCCAATAATTGAAATTCTGGGTTGTTACAACATTCCTCAGACATTGGAGGTGATGATGGCGGGGATGGTTGTGGAGATGGGAGTTGTGCTGAAGTTGGCAGGGAATCGAAGGTGATCCTCTGAGCTTTGTAGGAAGGGGAAGGTTGGTAAGAGTGCAGCTCCAATTGCCGTTCGATGTAGGCAAGCTATTCAACCGAGAACTAATTGGACATGTACCTAAAAACAGTAGAAACTTAGGTAATAAAGTCTAAACAAATGGACAGCATTGAGGGACAAGTCCCCGGCAACGGCACCAAAAACTTGATAGTTAAAATAACGGTCACAATAAATGTGAACTTTATTCCAACAGCTATATCTTTGCAAGTGCACAAAATCGATTATGTCAATATAGTAGCAAGCAAAGGTCGATCCCTCGAGGACTTGTTCAACGATTAATCCAATTACGTTTCGATTTTATTAACTTTAAACAAAAGACACACAAGATAACAAGCAAAGACACGACAACACAATCTAATTAACCCTAGACCTAACTTGTGATGCAAACAAGACAAACAAGGACTCAAACAATAACACCCGGCAAAAAGGGGAGGGGGGGTTGGGTGGGGGCGGTGGGTGGTGGGCGGCGGGGGGGAGTTATGCTTTTAGGATTGAAAATTAAAGACAAGTAAATTAAAGTGCAGAAAATAGCAATGAAACAATGATGATAGATTGATTACTTAACTAAGGCGAATTAAGGCTTACTATCCACTCTAACTAATTATAGTTATTAACTAGATTTCCTTGATTCAATTACTATGCAACTTCTGAATTAGGTGCCCATGCCTTGGTTCTGGTGTTGGTACACTACACATATATTATTCTCTCTTACTTAACATGTCCTAAACAGGGCATATGCTTATAACGTCTATCACCTACCAGTTAAGATGATGCATGAAGTACGAAGAGAATTTAATGACATCACAGTAGCCTAGAAAAGTGGCAGCATTCCTAGGTCTTCATGAATTTTGATTACAAGATTGTTTTTTACCCTCAACCACTTGATGCTAATGAATTACATGATGATATGATGGTCACTCAAGCAATTCCATCAATAATTTATGCAAACAAGGTAGCAAGTCTCATAAACATAAAAGAATGGTAGTTTAAGAAGTAATCAGAATTACTCAGCATGCACAGCAATCAAAATCAAGAGCCAAAATCTAATTAACGAACTAGCATGGCTAGGGCTTCAAGCATCCCTAATCCTAAAGGGGACTACTCACGCATGATTGAAATTGAAACAAACATAATTGAATTCATAAAGTAAAAGCAATAAAAGTAAAGATACAAAGGAGATTATTGAAGATGAAACACAACAGAAGACCACACCAAGGCTTGTCCTCCAATGCTCACGTCCAACTCCCCCGGCAAAAATTAAAAACTGTTTAAATTTTAAAAGCTGAATTACAATAAGGTACGGCTAAGGTGTCTAGAGGTCCTCACCCGCGAACCCTAAGGTCCTTTATATAGGCCTCTAAACCTTTACAATGTAGGAAATATTTTAGAACAAAATCCTAATAAAAACTGACTCTAAACTCCTATCCTAGTCTGAATTGAGAAGGAACCCAAAAAGGTAATCCTTGTTGGAATTGGAGTAGGAATATGCGGGAACTTTCTGAAATTGGTCTTCTGAGCATTCTTGCACGCCAAGGCATCTTCTGGAGTCTTCTAGATGTTTCTTGGACGTCAAGAACTGGGTTGGGCCTCTCCTGGACATATTTTACACGGCAAGGCCCTAAATTAGCACTTCTGGGCCTTTTAAGGACTTCTCGAGAACTTGACATGTCCTGGACCAATGATACTGAGCCAACCCACATTTTGGGCTGACATATGATGTAACTTGATGAATTATGGGCTTTGGCTCACTCAGAAGCTGGCAGAACAAGGAGATCGCAAAACTGCACCCTAAATAGGGCGCATACATGTCTTTAGGGTGCACTCAGGTCCTTCATGTGTCTTTAGCATTTCCAGGCAAGACACAAGCTTCCATTAGCTTGTATGGCTCATTTTTAAGTCCAAATGTAAGTGGTGTCTTGCTTTGTTCTATCGGATTCTAGGTCAGGACCCATCTTTAACTTCCCGAGCCTATGATAGGGCGCAAAGGACTTCTTAGGATTAGGAACCAAAGAAGCATTTTTTGCACGAACTGGGACTGCGCTTTTGGTGCACACCAGGAATTTAATAGAAGCGTGGCATGGCTCAGGCTAGGCACAGCAGGGCATGACTTGAGCTCTCGGCTGGGACTTCTTTAGGGCGCAGGCTAGGACTTCGATAGGATGTCCTTGGGACCTCATTTCGGCGCATAGCTCAAACCTTTAGGGCGTTACTAGGACATGTCCTTGACCTTGATAAGGCTCTTTTGGGACTTGATAGGGACTCGGTTGGGATGTCTCTCGGACATGACACGGGACACATCCTAAGCTGGTTCTTAGCTAGTCTTGGCATGCGCCAGGACTCAATTTGAGACCCGTTATTCAATTTGAAACATCTCTGTCTTTATAACTAATCGAGTCATTTATTTTGCGCTATTCTCATAATTTACCTATCTTTACAAATATGTACAAGTCTCATAAGATTGATCATTTTTTACTATTGATAGCACGAAATCATTCAAAAGACATGTGAGAGAGGTATTCAAAGACATCAAAATGATGTATAAATAATTACTGAACACATGCCTAGTGGCACCAGAATCAATGCTCCATTGTCCTTCATCTTCAGTAAGGAGTGCTTCAGAAACAGTCAGAATCAACTCCTTAGGATTTTTGTTAGTCTTTCTTCGTTTAGGACATTTAGCCCTAAAATAACCGTCCTCTCCACAGTTTAAACATGCACTCTTTTTACCTTTGAATTTGTTGTGTTTACGAGTACCCAACTTTTGGAAATGGTGGCACTTCTTATTGTGTTGTGGTTTATTTTTCTGAGAATCTTCTGCTAGCAAGAGCTCTCCTTGGCCCTCTTCCTTTTTCCGTCGGTTCATGCGTACTTCTTCAATAGCCAACATAATTGGTAAATTACCCACAATTAATTCACCTTGACCATAGGTCATTGAAGTAACTACATTTTCCCAAGACTTGGGGAAACTACTAAGATGCACGTTGACTTGCATTTTATCGGAAACAGGATGGTCGGCATTGTATAAATTCTTTGCCATTAACTCCATTTTAGTAATATGATCGACCATGGAATCGTTCTCAGACATTTTAGTCCCATTGAATTTCTCAAGCAATAATTGAATATATGTTTGAGAATTAGGACCATATTTTGCTTCAAGAGCATCCATTATTTCCTTGGCCGTTTCATATTCTTCATAAGGAGGGATTAAATTATCTTCCATATGGGAAAGGATCGTAGCCTTAGCCATTTCATTATCTTCTCCCCATTTTGTAAATTCATAAGAAAACTTCACAGGCTTCTCATTTTTAACTGTGTATAATGTTTTCTCAAGAATAAGAAGATATGTGATCCTTCTTTTCCATATACGATAATTTATATTATTTAACCTCTCTAATTTAATGGTTTCAATTTTAAATTTGCTAGCCATAATTGTCAAAATAAAATATAAACACAAATATAATATATGTTTATATTACAAATCACAACAAAAATAAAAAATAAATAAAGACTTGTTCAATGCATACTACTACTAATAATTGTCCTAATAAAACAAAACACACCAAATTATTTATTAAATAAAAGTCTAGTAGTTTAAATATAACTCACAGATTGTGGTTGCTTTTGAAAATGCCATTTCAAAAGTGGGTAATAGTCCAGAGGTTGATTTTGAGGTGTTGGCCTTGAAAACGCCTCTTCAAATGGATAAGCAATCTGTCTGCGATGAACTTCTGCAGCGACTTGATGAGCCCTCCCCAAATTAATGTTATTAATTTGTGTTAAAGGCAGAACTTGGGGCCCTGAATTTTGGTAAAAATAGGGTCGTAGATATAGCAGATTGAAATCTGCTCTCTCTGCAGAGTACAAAGCAGGCGCACACTGCCTCCCAAAAGCTGGTGTGCGGCAAGATTGTGGCTGATCTGTAGAGTTCCAATCGTTTCTCCTCACCAACTCGGCTTCTCGCCGTTGGCACTGGAACTCACGGCGATGGAAGTTTCGACGCCGGCGGTGGAAATCATGGCGCTGAAAAGCTTGGCGCTGGAAATTACAGCGCCGAAAGTCACGACGCTGGTAGACTCGGCCCTGGTATCCACGACATTGGGAGATTTGGCGCTGAAAATTACGACCGAAACCTGGTGGGAAATCTCTCACGGCTGAGATGAAACGACGCGGTGGAGGATATATGTTGCTTCGATTGAAATTCTCATGATACTGACTGCCAAAATTTCCAGAAGGAAATATGGTTTGACGTGCTGCAATTCAAGCCCAGTTTGATTCACAGGTATGTGTTGAAAATTAGGCGCCGGAAATTGTTGGAAACGAAGGGGTAGTTGAGTTGAATTGAATTGTTGTTAATTTCTGTCTGATATGAGTGTTTATATAAACACACTTGTATCCTTTCAGAAATGTACATCTGTTCATAAGATGTTATATAAAGGATATAAACTCTCCAAGAGGATGTATATTATGATCACATGTATATTAGGACACCAATGTTATTGTGTATCTCCATACATATCCACACACATTGTAAGCCTATATCATCTTGATCATATTCCAACAGAGACTTCTATTAGCATTGGAAGTCTGTAGCCTATACAAGTTATCAACAACTAGGAATAGAGAAAAATATAAAGTTCAATATTGGCTGGCTCATATCATATCTCTTGGCTCTTCGTTCTCTGGGAATGGAAGGATGATGTGATTTGGTATATTGAGCGGTGGTTCTCACCTCAATCTGGATCAATGGTGACCGCGGCGGCGAAATAGTTGTTAGGGTAAATGGTTGAAGATAAAATAGAGTAATTATTGAAAGAAAAAATAATAGAAAGCTGACTAATTAAAATAAGTGATGTAACAAATGACATGTATGCGAACTCAGCATGCCACATCAGTTGGGAATTGAAAGTTGGTGCCTTTAGCATTATTGAATATATAATGCCCTATAATATATGTGTGTTTACTTCAAAAATTAAACTGAACCTAATTCAATCTATTTAACATGTTTTACAAAAAATTATTGATTATTTTGAGTGTGTTATTGTTCTCTCTTTTACCCCATGACGCATTTGGATCTATATCACCTAATGTTCTTGGGCATAACTGTCTCAATCAGGGAAATTTTGTAGATAATGGATATTATAAGGATAACTTAAATATGTTATTGACGCAAATATTATCGGAAGAAATTCCAAATTCAAAATATCGAAGAAGAGTCATTAATATCCCACCAAACAACTGACCAAAATAGTTCAATTTAGGATAAACTACATAAAAGTACCCAAACTATAGGGGTCATTTTAAGTTCATATATCAACTATGAAAATTTTCATCTAGGTATCCAAACTATCAAAACACTACATATAGGTACCCTCCGTTAGTCAACCGTTAATTATTGAGTTGTCATTTTTTGGTCAACTGTTTGTGCTGAGTTGGAGTCCATATGGATAAAAAAAATAATTAAAAAATAAATATATTATTAAAAATAATTAATAAAATTATTAAAAAAAATCTTAAACGAAGTACTGGCCAGGCGGAGATTGACAAAGTACTGGCCAGAGCCGGTGGAGATGTTCGACCTCTCCGTCCTCTCCAACTCGTCGCCCTCTTCGCGGCGAGATGTTTGACCTCTAGCACGTCGCCGCCTTCCTCCCTCGCACCAAGATCATCGCGAATATCGACTATGCCATCACACCCGGATCTTACATCCGCGGCGAGATGGTGTTTCGCCGTTTCAAGCTCGCATCCGATGGAGTCAAGGTGCTGTGGTTGGGTCTGGGTCGAAGTCGGAGTCTGAGGTTGAGTTTGGAGCTGGGTTTGCTCACCCAGACAATTTAAAATGCTATGAGGAGGCGTTTAAGATTTTTTTTTTTTATAATTTTATTTTAAAATTTTATTAATTATTTTTATAAATATATTTAATTTTTAATTATTTTTTTATCCACATTGACTCCAACTCAGCACAAACAGTTGACCAAAAAATGACAACTCAGCAATTAACGGTTTGACTAACAGATTGACTAGCGGATGGTACCTAGATGTAGTGTTTTGATAGTTTGAGTACCTAGATGAAAATTTTCATAGTTTGGGTATGAACTTGAAATGACCCCTATAGTTTGGGTGCTTTTATGTAGTTTATCCTTCAATTTATGGATTAGCACAATGTTGGAATTTTATTCGACGTGACATTATTACAGGTCATGAAAAAATTGTATTAGTAAAGCAGTCTTAGAAATTCCAAAGCATTGTCCCTTCAGTCAAGGAGTTATAATATACATGGTAAGATGCCTCTTAAAATATTCATATATGAATTTCTTTGGTGTAAGGACACAATTAATTAACATGATTTATGGATAATCTCATATTCAATAATAATCACATGCTGTATCAAAATAAATCACATAAGTTGCTTACCTGATTAAGTTCTAAAGTGGCTAATCATGGATCGTTGTATGCTAATGGGCTGACACAAGCAATAAGAATCACCCAAAAAGTTTTTGGTATAGTTGAATGTACTCAAGTTCTTCCTAGAATAAATTATAAGAAGTGTCAAGATTTTGGGATAACTGAACTTCAAGATCATAGTTACGGAGTAAGAGGAGATCGTGCTATTTATGAGAGCTGCTTCTTAAGAATTGAATTTTACCAATTTTACTAGAATGTTTTTTTATTACATATCGAAGGGATTAGTAATTAAATTTTTTTTTTTTGTCAACTATACGGAATTCTTTCAAATATAGCTACATTAAACTCAAATCTATCAACTAAAACATCAAAAAAATTAGTGCAGTGACCTATCGTCGTGACATCTAAGAATTATATGATAATATCATTTCCCAAGCTCATTGTGAGGGATGTGAATTAATGACTCCCATTCCTTTTCTTTTTATATGGCAATACATAACTATAATTTATAGTACTATTCCAAACTCATCATTTTTATCAATTTTTTTTCGATTTAATTAATGTCATCTTTGTACTCTTACTTTACACACCAATGTCATTCTTGATGCCAATCTATTAAATTTCCTCTATAATCAAACATAATATCGTCAAATCATCATACTCCTAATTTCTATTGATTAAACATGACAAATATAATTTTAAATTAATATATATATATTATTTATATAATTAATCTAAATAAAAGTAATTAACAATAAAACTGAGCCGCCTTTTTTTTTTGTTTTATACCTTCAATATTACGAGGAAAATTATATACATTGTGTATTGACGTCACTATTTACGATAGTCGAAGCCGATATCACCCACTATATATAATGAAAAAGATTACTACTAACCCATGGTACTAGTTACCTTTCAGTTATTATTTTTCTTTTTATGTTTTAGTTTGTTTCTATATTTTTATTTAGTTTTAAATTAATTTTGTAAATTAATTGATTAATAGTTAGAATGTGTGTTCAATTGACATTTGTATAGAGTTTAAATGTCTCTAAAAGTTCATGTATCCAATTAGGACTTTTGAGAAGTTTGTAAAACTTTGGAGGTGTTGATGCATAAAATGTACCAACTTAGACCGAGAAGACACACACGCACCCAAAACACAAACATGTACGTGGTTCACCCAAATTGGGCTACATTCACGGTGTTATCTCATTCTCATTAATAATGTAAATGTTTGTAGATAATACATTGGCATTGAGCCTTTAGATAGAGTGAGAATGTAGAGAGAGTGTCTCTAGAGAGAGAGTGGAGAGTCCCCTAAATGAGGGAGAGGCTCCCTTTATATGGGCAATGTCTAGGTTTAGGTCATGGGCCACAAGGGTGAGCTTCCGTGATAGGCCTTGATATGATATTATAGGTCTTCTAGTGGGTTGGTTATTTAGTCAGTCATGATACGAACATAAGTCCCCCAAGTTCTTAATTGAGGTGTACTGCCTCGGTTGATAACTTGTAACAAGAGTGCTACTAACCGAGCAAATCCTTTATTTTCGTCCACTGCTCCGCTCGATACACTATCAACAGTCCTCCAAGTCCTCGGTCGAGGTGGGATGCAGAGAGAAAAAACTTACTTGTAGTTGTTGTTTGTCTGTTTGTAATGATGAATGTGTTGGTATGATTGTGATTGCATCCTGGTAGTCCCTCGGTGAGTAAGACTTTGTTTATGAGTTTTACATGTTGTGTTTGTTGTGTTGTGTGCAAGGGTATGCTTGCTCGGAATTTTTTGTGTTTGTCATTGCCCGAGCTAATGTTTGCTCGACATGTTTATTGAGCGAATATGTGCTTGGTATATGTTGAGTGAATGTGTGCTCAGTATGTGTTGAGCGAATGTGTGCTCGATATACGTTGAGCGAATGTGTGTTTGGTATGTGTTGAGTGAATGTGTGCTCGGTATGTGTTGAGCGAATGTCTTCTCAGTATGTACTAAGTGAATGTGTTCTCGGTATGTGTTGAGTGAATGTGTGCTCGGTATGTGTTGAGCGAATGTGTGCTCGATATGTGTTGAGCGAATATGTGCTTGGTATGTGTTGAACGAATGTCTTTGTGGTTTGTGTTGAGCGAATGTGTGCTTGTTAATGTTTTGAGCGAATGTGTGCTCGGTATGTGTTGAGCGAATGTGTGCTCGGTATGTATATTGAGCGAATGTCTTCTCGGTATGTGTTGAGTGAATGTGTGCTCGGTATGTGTTGGGTGAATGTGTGCTTGGTATGTGTTGAGCGAATGTCTGCTCGATATGTGTTGAGCGAATGTCTGCTTGGTAATGTTTTGAGCCAATATGTGCTCGGTATGTGTTGAGCGAATGTGTGCTCTGTATGTGTGTTGAGCGAATGTCTTCTCAGTATGTGTTGAGCGTATGTGTGCTAGTATGTGTTGAACAAATGTGTGCTCGGTATGTGTTGAGCGAATGTGTGTCTATCGAGCCATAAGTTTGTGACATATGATAGATAGCATGATCTTTATGTCGTATGGCAATTAGCAAGAAGTACATGCAATTTGAAATATTGTGAATTTTCGAATAATGTGCGTTTGAATATATATAATCAATATTGTATGTGTGATCATCATATATAGCATGTCATTTTAATATAATGTTGTGTATTAAAAGTTGACATGTGATGCATTCATGATATGGCCCATGAATAATAATAAAGGGCCAAGTGATCATGGGCATGGCCCATGAATGCTAATAGAGGCCTAAGTGATGGGCATGTGCAATGAAGATAGTAAAGCTTCAATGGTAAGCTTAGCCTGGCCTAATTATAATAGTCAAGTTAATGGGCATTGGCCCATGCATAATGAGAGCCCTAAACTATAAAGTTCAGATTAAAATCTCTTGTTTTTTGCCTTTTGTTTTTTTAAGTAATAAGTAAAAATAGAAGTTAAAACTTAAATAAATGAGTAAGTCCACAAGGACTTATCTGGCAAGTGGTAATGTGGGGTGCTCCAAGTTTCCAACTCAGAACATGGTGTAGGCATTGTTCAGCGGGTAGGTGGCTGGGTGGCGGCGGTGCGTAGACCGGCGGTGGGGATGGTCGAATCAAATGGGGGTGGACAGATCGGAGTCCCCCAGTGCCAATGGTGGTGGCCGTGTCGCACGTCGATGCTGGAGACAGTCATAGTGATGGCTTCAATTTTATCGGCGTTGGCTGGTTGTTTTCCGTCGTCGATCGCTGCCAACATCCATGGGTTTTGTAGATCGACGGATGCTCATTCTATTTCAGTCCCCGGTGACTAAAGGAAGTGGGCGGAGTTGCGTCGATTAGGTAAGGAAGACCCGACGAATTGGAGGCAACCAGCGGAGGTGGACTGGTGCGGCTACGCGTTTGCTAGCGTCATGGACGTCACGGATATGCAGGTTGGGCCTCGCCTAGCCCACTGGTTCAGGCGACGGCACGTGCGTCAGCGTTCGACGACCGCCGGTGCTAGGTGGTGGAGAACGACTCTGCTTTCTCTTCTCTTTTTTCCCTTGGTGGCTGATATACCGCCTGATGTTTTCTGTCTTTTTTTTCTTTTTGTTTGTTGTTAGATGCAAGGCAGATGCAATATCATCCCATATGCCAAATCCAAGTATGGATTATTGTTCCTCCTTCCTCTGCAATAAAGTGAGAAAAATGGTTTAGTGTTTATTTTGCTTTCTTCATCCACAGTGTAGCAGATGAAAGATGATGGTTGTTTGTGTGTTGAGATGGACTTTTAGTAGATAGGTGGAAGAAAGAAACAGTAGTGTCGTTTGTGATTTTTGACCAGAGAGGGTTTTTTGGATTTTTCTTTGGTCTGTTTCTCTTCCATGAGGAAGAGAAGTGGGAGGTGGAAGTGAGGCCATGTAATTTTTGACTGTTGGCCGAGAGGGAGGAGGTCTTCCTCCATGGTGGTCCGAAGAGAAGAAAAAGAGAGATTTAGTTGGAGCATTGAATTTCTTGGCAGTGAGGTTGGGTCATTTTCTAGGTTGGTGTTCTTGGGTGTTTATGGTGTTTCAGCAAGTATGTAAGATTTTTGAGAGGGAATCGACATGGATTTTGTCGCGATTCCCACATACGGTGCCAAACTATTGATGCATAAAATGTATCAACTTAGACCAAGAAGATACACACGCACCCAAGACACAAACATGTACGTGATTCACCCAAATTGAGCTACGTCCACGATGTTATCCCATGCTCTTTAATAATATAAGCGTTTGTATATAATACAATGACATTGAGCCTTTAGAGAGAGTGAGAATGTAGAGAGAGTGGAGAGTCCCGCAAATGAGGAAGAGGCTCCCTTTATATAGGCAATGTCTAGGTTTAGGTCATGGACCACAAGGATGAGCTTCTGTGATGGGCCTTAATATGATCATGTAGGTCTTCTAGTGGGTTCATTGCTTGGTCAGTCATGTTACGAACATTTGGTATTCAATTTAGGTATGGTTACATTGACATTTATAAAGTCATTATAAATTAAGGTGTATTCAATCAGGAGATTTTATAACTCCACAAAGATTAGACGTTTTGAAAAAGGAATTGAATATTGTTGACTTCATTAAATGAAGGAGTTTTGTGGAGTTTGGCAAACTTTTGAGTATAAATTATGCTACATCAAGTTCATGATTTCTCAAAAGCAAATCATTTTTTTGGAGAGGCCTCCACGCAACTCTCTCTTGAAAAAATGTTCTCGCCTCTCTCTTCACCCCCAAACCACCCAACTAGCCCTACATCTGGAGGTGAGGGTTTCTCCAGATCTCCACCATCTGGTGGATGATTTGTGATGAACCCCCCGCCTCCCCTCACCTAGCTTGCTCTCTCTTCCTTAACCCATTCTCGCTCTTGACCCTACCCTTTCAGTGGCCTCTGTGCTTCCATCCTTGACCTGCTGGGTGGGTGTTGTGCTTGACTCTTCATCTCTGCGGTGCTGGTCGTTTGTCGGCAATCCATGTCGGCGGTTGTGGTGGTTGCCCAAATGGAAGGGCCCAGCGGCGCTGCTACCGGGTGGATTCAGTCGAGATCGGGATTCGGGAGTTAGGCAACTTAGGTAGCATTTATTTCAGTTTTTAGTTGCAATTAACTTTTCAGTTGTAGTTGAATCCCCTAAAGTCCAACAGCTCTGTTGAGCTTGATGTGTAGTCCCCTATGTGGGTGTAAGTTGAGAGGGAGGTGGAGTGTATCTCTGTTGGTGGTGCTCCTGAGACCTACGTGATTTGGAGGGACGTTCGATGCTATTGTAGTGTCCGGAGGTTGCTTGAGGCGGAAATTGCCTTTCCTTTTGGTGCATCCAAGTTGCAAAATATTTAGGGTTAAAATTCCTTGTTTTTAGGTTCTCATGTTGTATCCGGTAATATATTTGGTTCTGATTGGCTGCTGATGAGCCTATGTGCTTGTTGTTCATACAAAGCTCTTCCTTTGTATTGTCTTGTTGTAACCTTTATAGTGAATGCATTGGCAGTTTTAAGAACAAAAAAAAAAGTTCATGATTTCTCTAGCTTTCCTTCCCATCCCCGTCGAATTTAACAGATTTGATATCAAACCTTAAAATTTATTGTTTTTTATTTTATAATTTTCAATAAACTCAATAAAATTCAAATCTCCTACCAATGTCCAATTCTCATATATTATTATTTATAAAATTTGTAAATTAAATAATACACACTTGACATGAATTTATTTATTATTTGGCAAAGAAAAAATGAAAAATACAATTCATGAAATGAAAAAATTAAAATTCGAATGCATGCATCACAATTAGCCTCTCAATTTTATTGATCGTTACAAGTTTTAAACTTTATAATTGTTTTATACATGTTCAATAATTTGAAATTTTTGAATTATGTTTATAGTAATACTTATATATGTTTAAAGTATAAAAAAATAGTTATGATTTAATTGTAAAATTGAAAATTATAAATGGAAATGAAATGAAAATATGAAAAACTGCGGATAATGTGATGAACTAATAGGTATTATATATAGGGTTTAGGGTTTAGGATCTTCTCTCAAACCCAAAGTTTCTAAGATCTTCTCTAAGATCTTCTCAATTTCATAGCCCAAAACATTTCAATCCTTTTTTTTCTCTGCCTATCTTGTTCAGATCTTATCCAACTAACCCAAAATTATCCCAAAAAATTCAAGCCATTTGGTTGCAAGAGGAATCAGATAATTACTTTCACTTCTGCATGTATATCTCTGTCTCTCCATTATGAAGCGTTTTTTTTTTAAATTATCGTTGATGCCGCTTCTTAACCAATAGTTGATTACTTGATTATGAGGTTTCCTTGTCCTTGATCTTGTAGAAAACCCTATATATATTTGATATTTACATAAACACTCTTTAAGGTTTTTTGTGTTTTCACAAAACACCCCCTCATATTTTAAACTTTAAACAAACATCCCCTTAGGTTCCAAAAACGTTATACATAATCTCATTTGTTAAATGATCATCAATTAAATGCTGACATAAACATAAAAATATTAAAAATTAACAAAATTGACCTTATATAACAATATTTTGAAGATTAATCTATCTCACTTCGCTTGTAACCAAGTACTACGTAATTTATCTTACGTGATTGGTTTAATAGACCCCCTTCCTCCTTTGGGTTTGCCCTACTAAGCGACAGCCTCTATATTCCTCCTTGATCTGATTTTTTTACCTTTCTGATTTTTATTTGGTTGTTCGATTTCTTAATTTCCTTTAGTTGCTTTGAGTTTCTGTAGCTAATATTTGGGGGCTTTGCATGTTATGCTAGGTCTGCCTTTTGGGCTTTTATGAAAGGATTGTTTGATAAAAAAAATGAAAAAATATATATTAAATTCCCAATGAATAAACGAGTGGCTGGTAAAGATTAAAATAAAAAGAAAAAAATTTCTGTGCATTTGGAAGATTAGAAGGTGCTGTTATAGTTGGGCACTAGTTTTTCTTGATTTAAAGTTAACCAATATTACATCTATTTTTTTCCCAGAATTTTTTATTTATTTTTACATGAGAGGAAGATGATCGGAGAAGGAAGTAGAAGACCTGGGTTTAGAGTTCGATGTTCATAGGTTTTATTCTTAAGATATTTTAAGTATGATAATGTATCCAAACAAGCATAAGCATACTTTAGTATTTACATAATTTATATTATATTTAATTAATAATTTTTTATATTTTATGAATTATGTGTAACGTTTTTAGAATCTAAGGGGATGTTTGTGTAAGATTTAAAATCTGAGGGGTATTCGTAAAAACACAAAAAGCCTCCGGAGGTGTTTATGTAAATAACTCATATATATTTACAAATCATCACCAAGGTTATGTTTTTGGTAGAGAAACTTTATTTATTTATTTTTTGGTGAAATCAGGGGTTGAGTCGGACTCCACCTCCACCAGCTGAAGACCCAAGTCTCAAGCCAAGCGAAGCCCATGGAATACAGAAAACCCTCATCCACTAGCCATGGCTATCCCAGATAGCTCCCTCAATATTTGACTTCAATGACCACTCGGGCTTTTACTGCGCATAAGCGTTCTGAAAGATTATTTATGGCACGTAACAGTCCATAAATGTTTAATGACAAAGTGTGTATGCATCATTTACTATTCTCGTGAATCATATGTAAACTAATGTTAAACTGTGGATTATTAACTCGCTAATTTGTATGGTTGTGTTCTCTCGTGATTTCCTTCTACTAGCCAATGCATCTTTGTCATTAAAGTTTTTGTTAACAATTCCGACTATCCCTAAGCATCGTCGAAACCAATAATTTATTACCGAGAAAAACTAGCTCCCCTCGAAAGGTACTTCAGCACATATGAAGGAATGAATGCGTCCTTGGAAATTAGCAATCTATTTTCGACGACGATGCCATTTAGTCATTAATACCTTTGGCGTTAACTCTTCCATAAAAAACTCATCATTTTTTACGGCCACATACACTTTTTTCAAGGGCACGCTTGTGTATCGTAAACCAAAAGCAGTCTAGTGACACATATTCGACGGAAGGTGTTTTGCCATTGATAAAGGTGCATTTTCTGACGGTATTTCAGGCTCTCGGGAAACAAAATAATTGGTCAAAAATGATCATTTTTGTTGTAGTGTGTCATTGAATGAGTCTTTAAAGCTTCCACCCATGCAGCCTTCGACATGATCACCTTCTCAAACAAACTAAGTCATCCTAACTCTTGCACCACAAGATCGAATCAAGCAAAAACACAAGAATTTCAGCAAGAACTATGAAGATTAAAATTACAAGAACATGAGGAACACCGAAAGGAATTATGGAGAAAGAATATCTTGTATAAGTCAACAGAAGTGTACAACTCCGAGATGGTTTGGCACAAATAAGGCCTCCCCCTTTAAACAATTCCTAGCTTTACCAACTCCCGAATGGATGGCCAGGATTACAATGATCTAATGGTACAACATATTTTAAGGGATCATATTATCTTATCTCTGAGATACATTGAACGACACAAAGAAATATTCTAAAAGTCAACTCTCTAGAAACTTTCATCATCTCATAGGCCCATTGAATTTTGGGCCATTGTGGATAATGAAAATGGGCCCATTGGTCTTGGTTAGTCACGGGCCTTGGAAGCCTTCATTTGTGCGGACCGTAACATTAGGTTGATGTGCTTTGTTTTGATTTCTTTAGTCTTTTTTTGTTTGTATTCTTTTGTAAGGGCACTCAATTTCCCTAGAATTACCATTGGTTGTTTGTTTTGTCAAATTTTCTTGGGTTGTTAATTATGAGGCCTTTTCTACTCCTTTATTCATTGTTCTCAATTATTATCGTATCTTTGCTATCAAAAAGGAAAAAAAGGAAAGAGAGAGTGAGTAATACAATGGTGATGACAATTTGATAAGGTGTGAAATGTGAGTACGTTTTAACTTATACTTTGTTAGATTAATGCGTAAAAATGCACAAACTAAATGTAAAATCGCAATTCAAAATGTATAGCCTTTTTAGCATATTATACAAAAACATCCAACCAATATTTACTCTCTAAGGCTGGAGGAGTGTACTGTTCATAAACAGTGCATTTCCATTTTCACCCTTTAAGCTGTAATTTTCACATTTTGCCCTCCATTTTGTTTCCTTCTTTTATTGTTTGAATAGTGTTCTGCCCAAAATACCCCTGATTTATTCTCAATTGACAAATGCCTCTTCATTTGTTTGACACCTCGCTATTTCTCAGTCTCACTTCGACACCTCGCGATTACTCAGTCTCGATACACGACCATCTTTAGGAGAGGAAAAGGGGTTTCGACATTTGAGAGAGAAATTACTTCTTTTATACGATTTGAGTTTTGGGGGTGTATTCGATTGAGATTTCAATGTGTTTTAATTGATTTAGAATCGTAAGAGTTTTAATTGATTTCTCTTAATTTTATATGTTTTCATTTTATTCAAGTCAAATTTCAATAGATTTTGATTTAAAATTTCAAAAAATTCTAAAGTATTTTAAAGTGTTTGACTTACTATACATGACTTTCAATCTTTAACTCTTCGAACAAATCTAAAAGCTGAACATCCACGCCATTTCCTGTTTTTTTTAGTAAGGCAGATATGCTGCTGTTCCCGATCACCTGCTCCGTTCCTCCCTCTAATCTCCCTCCTCAACCGTTTCAATTGGTGAGCAAAGATAATCATATAATAGATGGAGGAGGTGCACGACCACCCTATGATTTTCTTGGACTTTTGGTCGGTGAAGGCGGCGACGTCGTAAGAATTAACCTTAAGCTGCGTCGGAGGGGTAACATTTTCTTCATAAAAATCTTTCACATGATGATCCAAAGCTGCCTTCTTTTCTCATTCCAATCATCTTCCTCAACCCATCTCCACAGTCAACATCCCACAAACTACTCTTCTTCTCACCACCACCTCCACCTTCATCAGCCATAACAAAACCACAGCAAGTGAGCAAGAAACATATATTGATTCGAACACTATGAATTGTTGAAGGCGAAAAAATAACATGTGTAAATGAACATATACAAGTTCGGGAATTGGGTGGATGCATTGATGTTGGAGGAGAAGTGACAGTGGACGAGGACGACGATAATAGAGGTTGGGTGGAGGTGGACGATGGAAAAATATTTTGAGGAAGATGTTTTTTTTTCCAAATCCAATGAAATTTTAGGATGAAGAGTGGTGATTTGGTGGAGAATTGATAGGTATATTTTTCATCCTAGAGCCCTTCAAAATCCATCAATTTATGAAATCATATAAAATCATGAAACATTTGAATACACATGTATTTTATATTGTATTTTAAAATTCTAAGTGAATACACTTATATTTTAAAGAGTTTTAAAATAATTCATCAAAAATTAGATTGAATACACCAAAATTTATATAGAACCCATTAAAATTCCTAATCGAATATCCTGAATTTTAAAACCCCCTTCAATCATTTAAAATCTGCAATTGATACACCTCCTTACTATTTCAGTCTTGCACTTTCTTGCTGTTACATCTTCTTCTTTCTTCGACACGGCTGCTACATCTTCTTGCTGTTGCGTCGATCTTGAAGGAAGAAAGAGGTGCGTCGGTCTCGGCCGAAGAAATAGGAAGTAGAGTAAGATTTTATATATTCTTGGAAGGGTTGAGGAGGAAGAAGAATCGGCTTATGCTTTGGGAATTGTATGTAAGCTTTCTGTCAATAGATTGGGATAAGCTTCAGTCTGTGTATATGATTGTAATTTGTTCGTTTTGGGTATTTGTTCATTTTGGTGCTCTGCTATGTTGTTTTGGGTCAAAGTTGTTGGAAGGTATTGATGTCTGCTGGATTTGGGCATTGTTGGAGACGGCCAAATATGAAGTGAATGTTGCTTGATATATGAAGTGTTAAATTAATGTCCCAATATGAAGCTAAGGTAGAATTAGCAGCATGCAGAGGTAGTGGTGCTGTGACCAAATAATAATTAAGTTAATTAACTTGGTATATAGTAATTAGTGGACTGCTATTTGTAACAGTCTCACTATTGCTGCAAGTGGATGGGAGGATATGAACCGGAGCTCTTCTCAGTCTTTCTTCATCAAAGTTTTGCACGTTCATTTTTTGGAAGGGTTGAGGAAGAATTCCTACGTTTTGGAGAAGTATTGAGGTAAAGTTTTCTTTTTCAAATTTGTTTAAAATTTTTAGTTTATTGGGTTTTCTTATTCATATGGATTTCTTGGGCTGTTTGTAAATTTGGATAGTTGTTTTTTTGCAAAGATTGGATAACTTACTGTTGGGTTTTGGTCAAATTTTTAAGTAATCTTTTGTCTTTGAATTGATTTAAAATTGGGTTATTAAATAAGGGTTAGATTACTTAAATGATTTTAATCTACTGTTTGTTCTTTGATGATTATTTACTCTTGATTATCCTTTTTGTTGCACACCATGTGTTCGACGTTTTTATTGAAATAAGTTACAGTTTAGAAAAATTGGATGTTTTTCTCTTAATTGATTTATATAAAGGAAAGCAAAATTCTATGAAGTATGCTTGGTGATTGAGCTTCTCTCTTACTCAATTGAGATTTGGGATTTGGAAATTGAGATTTGGGTTCATCAATTTTTCTATTGGTTTTGTGAATTGAGCATTGGGTTCATGGATTGCGATTCATGTGTATGTGGGTAGAAAAAAAAAATCTTAACCTCATTGGAATAGTATATTCACCATTTCTTGCACGTTCATATTTTTTTTTCCTATTCACAGCATCAATGCTGAAAATAGCAAGACTTATGGTGGATTCTGGATGGATACCCTCTCGGCCTGTTCTGTTTTCCTGATGTTTTGCCTTGAAGAAAAATCTTGAATCATCTGCTACTATTAAAGTTATATATAATTTTCATTTACTTTTGTTTGAATGTCTTACTTATTTGCCAATTTTCATAGCATGGGTCTTCTGATACATTTAAACTCCTTAGAGGTGATTTTCTATGCTACTTAGGGTTCTCATGGATTCATGAAGACGCATAAATGGCGTGAGACTATTGGGGCTTTTATAAATGTAAAACTGCCAACTTACAGCGTACAACTAGAAATGGATCAATCAATCACCAACCAAAACTGCTCAATCTCCATTCTTTCTTTCGCTTGACCAAGTTCGACATTTCTCTCTCCCTATCTTTCTCTCCATTCCCAGGTGAATTTATGTTCCGTTTTTAAATACATTTTTTTTCCTTTATGGGTTCGTTTGATCTTGCGATTTGAGTGAGATTGTGATGAAATCTAAAAAAATTGAATTTGGGTTTAGACTGCAGACGGAAACAAAGCGTTTAGCTGACAGTGTTGGTGACTAAGCTGCATCACTGGCAGCTGACTCAAGGACATGAAGCTGCTCTTACACAAGCAGCTGACTCAAGCTGGGAGGTGTCATCAACTAAGGCACGAAATTGAAGCATATGTGTGAGCTGTGAGTGTGTGAGGCTGTTAGAAATCTGAGAGTGTGTGAGAGCAGATTAAGAAGTGTGCAAAATGTGTGTGAGGCTGATGACATCATAGTGTTATCATCCCTAACCGTTTAGAAGTGTGTGTGAGTATGTAATGTTGTTATGTATTGAACAAATTAAGAAGAAATCAATAAGAAAAGATACAGACGGTAGAAATCAGTTATAGCTGATCTCTCTCAATCCAGAAAACTCTCTCAAGCATATTAACAAACACCTAGGATGCGTATGATCATCACCTAAAATCTATCAACAATATTCAATCCCATTTCACAAAATCTAATAGAGAAATTGAATGCATCACGAGCTAGTCTCGATTCAAGATTTCAGCTAGAGATTAAGGCTTAGAGATCATACCTTGCATGCGGCTGTTCTTGCTGAAAGTTGAAGTCGATCTCAATCTAGAAGAGATCATCATCCTCTTCTGCAAACCGATCGCAATCGACCATCATCCGCTGCGATTCCACTGAAGTCCGGCCATCCAACATGATATCAGAGCTATGAGATCATATCTCTGGGGCGTTTGTCTGTGGTGAAGCCGAGAGGAGCTAAGCAAGAGTTACCTTCACTGCCAAGACATGGTTGGTACTGGAGGAGGTGAACCGAAGATCCATGTATTCACAGGAGTAAACTATTACTTCTGGAATATAAAGATGAAAACAACACTGAAAGCATGCGATCTATGGACAATTATCACTCAAGGCTTACCTGATCCTGAGTTTGAAGATGACAATGAAGAGCTTGAGACAGCAGCAAGCCATGTTGATCAGATCAAGAATGTCAAGGCTTTGAATATGATTCAAAATGCAGTTTCTGAGGAGATCTTCCCAAGAATCTCAAATGAAGAGATAGCCAAAAGTGCTTGGGAAATTCTGCAGAAGGAGTACAGAAGAGATCCTAAGGTTAGAGCAGTTAAATTACAAGGTCTTAGAAGAGATTTTGAGTACACACGTATGAAGAATGATGAATCCTTTTCTACATACATGACTAGATTGTTAGCTATGGTTAATCAAATGAAAACCTATGGTGAGGATGTAACTGAAAAGAGATTAGCACAAAAAATCCTGATAAGTTTGACTAAACCCTATGATTCAATTGTGTCCATAATTGAAGAAACTAGAGACTTAGAACAGATTAGTGTTGAGAGTATCTCTGCATCAATCAGGGCATTTGATCAACGTTTGGAAATGCATATTGAGGGTGATGTTGAGAAAGCTTTCTCAAGCATGAGTGTGAGCAACAAGTCTCAGGTATAGTCAAATCAGGGAAAGTTCAAGAAGCAGCAGTTCAAAGGTGTAAACAAAGGATGGACTAATAGCAAATTCAAAGGAAATGCTAAGTATGAGAACAAGTTCTTTGGGAATCAGAAAGGTGAAACCAGTGGTTCTAAGGATGCTTGCAAGAATTGCAACAAACTTCACTGGGGTGAATGCTGGTTCAAAGGGAAGGTGAAGTGTTTCAAGTGTTCTAAGTTTGGCCACATTGCCAAGGACTGTTCTAAAAACCAGATTGCTAATCTAGCTCAGAAAGTGAATGAAGAAGAAGGCAACAGGTTATATGCTTGCAATTCAGCCTCCATTGAGAAGGATGTGGGTGTGTGGTATTTGGATAGTGGGTGCAGTAACCATATGACTGGTCATGAGTCTTTACTGACTAACATTGATCGAAGTTTGCATGTGAGAGTGAAGATGGGTACTAGAGAGTTAGTCCAACCAGCATGGAAAGGTTCCTTGTTGGTCCATACTGACCAAGGTGACAAGTACATCAAGGAAGTGATGCTTGTACCTGATTTGGATGAAAACCTACTAAGTGTAGGACAGATAGTGGAACATGGATATTGTCTTGTGTTTGGGGATAGTATAGCAGAAGTCTATGAATATAAGACCATGAAACAAAGGGTTGCCAAGGTCCCTATGACAGGCAGCAGGTGTTTCAAGCTTTCTCTGGACTATGTGAGTCCAGTAGCTAGAAGGGCTGAAGCAAAGGAGAGCACAGAGCTATGGCACATGAGGCTTGGACATCTGAACTATTTAAGCCTAAAACTGCTAAGACATAATGACATGGTGGTTGGTCTACCTAGCCTAGAAGGTGACAAAGAACTCTGTGAAGGGTGTATATCAAGGAAACACCATGTGAGTCCTTTTGACACAGAAGAGGCTTGAAGGGCAACTGCACCTCTTGAGTTAATACACTCAGATGTGTGTGGTCCTATGCAAACAGAAACAATGGAAGGTAACCTGTATTTTCTTACCTTCATTGATGACCACTCTAGAATGTGCTGGTTGTATTTCTTAAGACACAAGTCAGGTGTGTTGAATGTGTTCAAGAAGTTCAAAGCTATGGTTGAACTACAATGTGGGTGCAAGGTGAAGAAGTTAAGAAGTGATAGAGGTGGAGAGTACACCTCAAATGAATTCCAAAGACTCTGTGAAGAGCATGGAATAGAGAGACAGCTGACAGTAGCTTACTCTCCTCAGCAAAATGGGGTTGCTGAGAGGAAAAACAGGACTATAGTAGAGATGGCTAAGTCTATGTTACATGGTAAGCGTCTACCTTATGAGTTCTGGGGTGAAGCAGTTAACACTGCAGTATACATCATAAATAGATGTCCTACCAAGGCTGTGCAGAGCAAGACTCCATTTGAGAAGTTCTCTGGTAGAAGACCAGGAGTGTCACATCTAAGAGTATTTGGCTCTATATGCTACATGCACATTTCATCTCAGAAAAGACAGAAACTAGATGATTCAAGTGTCAAATGTGTTCTAGTTGACTATGGTAGCTGTGAGAATGGCTACATAATCTATAATCTGGAAACTGGAAAGGTTGTAGTGTCAAGGAGTGTGATATTCAATGAAGAAGGAAGTTGGGATTGGAAGAAACATGCAGAAGTGCAGGGATTCATATCATTGAGTTTAGACACTGGGACTGATGGTGCTACACCAGCAACTCAAAGTCCTCAAACTACAAACAGCAGTTCAAGTTCAAACTCAAGTTCTGAATCTGGTCCTAGTACAAATCCAAGTCCTAGTCCTTGTGATTCATCCAGTTCAATTTCTGGAGATACACCAGTAAGGCTAAGAAGTTTAAGTGAGGTTTATGCTAGGTGTCACATGTGCATAATAGAACCTGAAAGCTTCGGTGAAGCAATCAGGGATTCAGCTTGGAAGAAAGCTATGGAAGATGAGATTCATATGATTGAAAAGAATGACACATGGGAACTAACAATGAGACCTACTGACAAACCAGTGATTGGTGTCAAGTGGGTGTACAAAACCAAGCTCAACATGGATGGATCTGTTCAGAAACATAAGGCCAGATTGGTAGCTAAGGGATATGCTCAGAAACTAGGAGTTGATTTCAATGAGACATTTGCACCAGTTGCAAGGCTTGACACTATCAGAATCCTAATTGCCTTAGCAACACAGAAAGAGTGGAAGCTGTTTCAACTTGATGTGAAATCATCATTTCTAAATGGTGTTCTAGAGGAAGAGGTGTATGTAGATCAACCTGAAGGTTTTGATGTTCAAGGACATGAAGCCAGTGTCTACAAGCTAAACAAGGCACTCTATGGACTAAAGCATGCACCAAGGGCCTGGTATGTAAGGACCCTTCCCGAATTTCTCCTCGAAACCCGGAAAGAACCCTTATCTCGTCTGACATCTCTTTTACCTCAAAATTTTATACCAGGAATACCCTTTATCTTTAAATAATTTTTAGTAAACCTTACAGGGTTCCCGACAGAACCTCTATACTTATTGACCACTCTTACCTATCAAACGTAGGATAGCATACAGGTCAAAGCCAAGACCTCGTAATAGTTGTGGTCCAAATAGGAATACCCTCTGACACCAAATGTCAGTAGGTCAGACACTGTTGACACCTCTACTGGAATACCACAAGACAACCGACTAGTCAGATACTTGTGAACCAACAATAATTCGTCACTCTGGGTCACCGCCCACACCAACCCACAGACCCGGATGACGAAGTATTTTCATAGGCTGATTAATCACATGACAATCGTCGTCAAACCATATTAGAGCCGGAAATATCCTCGGCTATCATATCATATAAATCGGCAAGTATCCTCAGCCGGAATAACATTCGACTATCATATCACATCAGTCGGCATATCCCTCGACTGGCATATCCCTAGCCACCAGGGTATCCCTTGGGGTGTGCTAGTCCTATATCACAACTCTCTGTACTATGCATAAATAGCATCGCGACCCGGCGGAGCCAAAAATCCTCGATGCCAGAGTCGGAGCACTCAACGAACCAACGGAGTAAAACTCTCGACGCTAGTCGAAGAAACAATAACCAATTATATTGAAGGTTCACCGGGTTCACCGGGTTCACCGGGTTCACCGGGTTCACCGCCAATAGCGGATCCTAGTCCCATATTCTGGTCCTCCTCAAATATGTATATCTTGGAGGTTCACTGGGTTCATCGCCAACAACGGATTCTAGCCCCGGCTCCTGGGCCCCCTCAAATCGGTATTTTTTATATTGGAGGTTCACCGGGTTCTCCGTTTCAGCGGATCCTAACCCCGGCTCATGGGTCACCTCTCAACTTAAAAGGCACCTTTTATGTAACAACCCATCCCCACTCGTAAGCCTTACGGGATGGCCATTGTTATGGCCGCCGGGAATCCTCCCAAAGCGAAGCCCAAGGTTCACCACCTTTAATAGTGGAATCTGACCTTCACAAAGGTATTGTTAGCGAAGTCCCCATTCAAATCCCCTAGCTGCAGCCTTTGAGGATTGAACCCTGGACCAAGCCTTTTTATTCCACTCAAGGTGGACACCTTTCACCAATTGAGCTTATATGGTAGCGAGGCTATTTATGCATAGTACAGAGAGTTGTGATACAGGACTAGCACACCCCAAGGGATACCCTGGTGGCTAGGGATATGCCAGTCGAGGGATATGCCGATTGATGTGATATGATAGTCGAATGTTATTCTGGCTGAGGATACTTGCCGATTTATATGATATGATAGCCGAGGATATTTCCGGCTCTAATATGGTTTGACGACGATTGTCATGTGATTAATCAGCCTATGAAAATACTTCATCATCCGGGTCTGTGGGTTGGTGTGGGCGGTGACCCAGAGTGACGAATTATTGTTGGTTCACAAGTATCTGACTAGTCGGTTGTCTTGTGGTATTCCAGTAGAGGTGTCAGCAGTGTTTGACCTACTGACATTTGGTGTCAGAGGGTATTCCTATTTGGACCACAACTATTACGAGGTCTTGGCTTTGACATGTATGCTATCCTACGTTTGATAGGTAAGAGTGGTCAGTAAGTATAGAGGTTCTGTCGGGAACCCTGTAAGGTTTACTAAAAATTATTTAAAGATAAAGGGTATTCCTGGTATAAAATTTTGAGGTAAAAGAGCTGTCAGACGGGATAAGGGTTCTTTCCGGGTTTCGAGGAGAAATTCGAGAAGGGTCCTTACATGGTATGGGGAGATTGATTCCTACTTACTAAGTTGTGGTTTTGAGAGAAGTTCAAGTGAAGCAACTTTGTATTTAAAATGCAAGAAAGATGAAGGAACTCTAATTGTGTCAATCTATGTAGATGACATTATCTACACAAGTGACAGTGCTGCTATGATGGCTGAGTTCAAGTAAGACATGAGGAACAAGTATGAAATGACAGACCTGGGACTACTACATCATTTCCTAGGGATGGGTGTTCTCTAGTCAAACAATGACATCTTCATTCATCAAAGGAAGTATGCTACCACATTGCTAGAAAAATTTGGACTCAAAAACTGCAAACCAGTGAGTACTCCTCTAATGACAGCAGACAAGCTACGAAGAGATGATGGCAGTGAAGCTGCAGATGAGCGACTCTATAGGCAGATTCTGGGAAGTCTGCTCTACCTTACTGCTACCAGACCAGACATAATGTATGCATCAAGTCTACTATCTAGATTCATGCATAATCCTACCAAGGAGCATTTAGGAACTGCTAAGAGAGTCCTAAGGTATGTCCAAGGTACACTAACCTATGGAATTGAATACAATAAAGGAAAAGCAGAAACTTTGGTGGGTTTCTGTGACAGTGATTGGGGAGGCTCAGAAGATGACATGAAAAGCACATATGTTTATGCTTTCTCATTTGGTAACGGAGTGTTTTTTTGGGCATCTGTCAAGCAGAGCAGTGTTGCTCTTTCAACAGCAGAAACTGAGTATGTAAGTGCCTTTGAGGCAAATACTCAAGCTGTCTGGCTAAGGTTTGTTTTGGGAGACTTGGGAGAAGAACAGATAGAGGCTACCCCTCTACTGTGTGACAGCATATCAGCCATTGCCATGGCTAAAAATCCAGTCTTCCATCAGAAGACCAAACACATAAACAGACGATTCCATTACATAAGAGAAGCAATCCAAAATGAAGATATTACCCTACACTACTGCAAGTCAGAAGAACAACTTGCAGACATATTCACCAAAGCTCTACCTAGAGAGAGGTTCTGCTATCTAAGAGGTCAGCTGGGAGTGGTTTCAGTGACTAGCTTAGGAGGGGTTGTTGGTGACTAAGCTGCATCACTGGCAGCTGACTCAAGGACATGAAGCTGCTCTTACACAAGCAGCTAACTCAAGCTGGGAGGTGTCATCAACTAAGGCACGAAATTGAAGTATGTGTGTGAGCTGTGAGTGTGTGAGGCTGTTAGAAATCTGAGAGTGTGTGAGAGCAGATTAAGGAGTGTGCAAAATGTGTGTGAGGGTGATGACATCATAGTGTTATCATCCCTAACCGTTTAGAAGTGTGTGTGAGTATGTAATGCTATTATGTATTGAACAAATTAAGAAGAAATCAATAAGAAAAGATACAGACGGTAGAAATTAGTTATAGCTGATCTCTCTCAATCCAGAAAACTCTCTCAAGCATATTAACAAACACCTAGGGTGCGTATGATCGTCACCTAAAATCTATCAACAATATTCAATCCCATTTCACATAATCTAATAGAGAAATTGAATGCATCACGAGCTAGTCTCGATTCAAGATTTCAGCTAGAGATTAAGGCTTAGAGATCATACCTTGCATGCGACTGTTCTTGCTGAAAGTTGAAGTCGATCTCAATCTAGAAGAGATCATCATCCTCGTTTGCAAACCGATCGCAATCAACCATCATACCCTGCGATTCCACTGAAGTCCAGCCATCCAACAGACAGGAAGGTGGAGAGGTTTGAGAAGAGCATAATGAAGATAGGGGCAGTCCCTGAGACGACCGCCAAGAAAGGCAAGGATTGTCCTGTTGCCTTTGGTACTTATTCAATTTTACAAATTTCATAATTTCGAATTTGATTATATGATTCATTTCGATTATAGTTAGACTTGCCTAAAATTGGTTTTGGTTATAGTCAATGTTCTGACTTACTTCTTTATCTTTTGGCCTTAATTTTTTTTTAGATCTCTTACAATATTTTGATAGATATTATGGTTTTATAGAGAATTTGACCCACCATCTTGCATTGTATATACAATGCTATTATATGGTATTGGCTTTCAGTTTTTTTCGTTGATGTTGCTAAATTACTGCTGTTTTTTTTTTCTTTTTTTGGTTTTGCAGACATGTGGTTTCTTTCTACACCTTGAATTCCAGTTCCAATCCACCATTTTTTTATGGCACTCCCAGGTTTGGCTCATTCCTCAACCTCTGTTATTATTGGTTTTTATTTTTTTCAATCCAGTTCAATGTGTTTGTTATGTGTTTTTGTATTGGTTTCTTTTTTCAGAGATTTGTTTATGATACAGGGTGTTCATAAGAAATTGAATTATTTTACATATGGAGTATGTTTTGTCGAGACATATTAAGTAATTCAAATTTCAGATTGATTTTCAGATTTTTATCATTTGAAGCCTCATGAACATAGAGTAGCATGGGACACCTTCCCAGTTCGCATTTCAATTTCTTTCAAAGACTCAATTTAGCTTACATTTGTACCATTTCCTGGGGGTTTTGTATAAATGTCGATTTGCATGAGAATGTGGGAAAACAAAAGACGATTCCTTAGTATAGGATTCTAGACTAACAAAAACAAAAGAGACCACTCAACTGTCCTAATGATTTTGTAGCTTATAGCTTATAAAGTATGAATTAAAAGAAAACATGGCAGCAACTAGCTTATCTTTTGAAATTCAAAGCACATTTAATCAAGGCCATAATTGAGCTCTGCATTTCACTGCACTCACAATTTAAGGATTCATGCCCAAAGACTGCAGTGTATGCATTTTAGGATTCTTTAATGACAGACTAATAGAGCAGGCACTCATTAAAAGAAAGGAAAAAAAAAACAGTTTAAGCAAATTCAAAGTAGTTAGGTTAGTATACTTACTTTTATAGCAACATCTAACTCAAGAAATTGAGAACTCTAAACTCTGACATGTGTAGCATAAGACATTTAGAAATATTGTGATACCGTGTATTTTACTATTCTTATTCTTACCATGAATTTTACGTTTTCTGAGCATTTAAGGACACCGCGGCATCACGCGAGTCTCTTCATCTTTCTAATATTTATCTTACGTATAAGAGTTTTCACTTTATCCCTAAGTGATGCATATATTCAATATCCTAGCTGAAAAATAAATAGATACACAAGTTCTACTAATAAATAAACTAGTTGGGGACAATATAAATGTTTCCATTCATCTTTGTAAGTGCTAACAACTCTTGCAATCTTTTGCTTACCAAATTAAAAAAAAAAAAAAAAAGATTTCCATTCAGCAAATAATCTGTCTTTTTCAGCTCATACACTCTTGGATCCTTTTATGATTTGAACTCGATCGTCGATCCTTTTATGATTTCAACATATGAAGATCGGCATAGTACTTGGCTATCCATCGTTTGATGATTTTCACTTCAAGTTTTCGTTGTTTCACTAGCCAAATTGGATCGGTAGTCTTATTTGCACGAAGTACATCTAAACAATGAGATCCTGTAAAATTAAATTAAATTAAATAATTAATATACAAAAATAATTGAATGCCTCTTTATCTCTTTATTTTATTTTTGTCGTATCATCTTTAATCAAGGTAGGAGAACTCTCCCAATCAATCTTGAGCTTATATAAGTAAAAGAATTTTGACATGGATGACCTACCATTCTTTGCATGGACGGCAACGACGGTGTCCGAAATATCCTCCAATACCCTACAATCGCAAGTGGTGAACAAACTGTTTATTATACTTGGTCAAGTAACCATAATATATCTCAAAATAATATTCACTTTATTTTTTAATTTATTTTTTTTAAAACTACAATATTTATTGATAATATAATAACGTACGTACCCGCCAGTGCTGTAAGGATCTCTTAGTCCATTGGAGAAAATAATGTTGCTAGCGAACCTGGAGAGTGCCAGTTTTATATCCTGTTTGGCATAATTTTTGTTAGCATTAATATTGTATATTAATTAATAAAAAATTAACTACGAAAATAAGAAATATTAGAATTATATAATTAAGATATAATTAAGAATTCATACATGGCCTCCAAAGTAAGTAGTAGCCCAATGGGGCCGAGGAGGGACACCATAGGATGCCTTGCAGGAATTTATGTAGTCTTCCAGATCGAATTGGTAAGGTGGAAACATGGTGTCATTTCCGACGCCTATTGGGATCACCATGTCACTGCATGTCTGAATAATACACAAATTACAGACCAGTCGTGAGTCCAAATGAGAGATTAACGCCTTAATCATGAATATAGGTATAATTAATTTGGTACGTTGTTTATATAAAGTATGAATTGAAGTATGAAAGGGGCCAAAAATCTCAGAAAAATTACAGCAGGTTGTTGGTCGAAGATGAAATAGGTACGTAACGTAATTACCTGCCAACCCCATCCAATATCTGTTTCGGATTGATTTCTGGGTTGATTGACATAGCATGACAAGTTTCCTCCATATGCAACAACACCTGCAAATATTTTGGTAAGCGTATCGTTTGAAGAAGAAGCTCCATCAATGCCGCCACACACAACAGTTACTGGATATCTTGGTGGGCTGTCGTATTGAGCTGCCCGACAGTACAAATGGTCCAAATAGTTCTTCAGCTCAGACGACTTCGTCAATGGACTAAAAAAATAACAAAACAAAATTAAGCAAGGCTACGTACGTAATTAATCACAAATTAATAATCATTTAATTAACTCTTCTTATGTAATTGACAAGAAAACAAAAGAGTACGTAATAATGGCCGACGAATTATTAATCACCTTAGAACTAACTCTAATTAATTATATTATTATGGAAATTATGATTTTTTAAATCTAAATATCTTAATAAAAACATATATATATATATATATATATATATATTGTATAATTAGTACATATATATATATACCTGCAAGTGTGGAATTTCTGGCTAAGAAATGAGAGGCCTCCAGGCATAGAAGCAATTTCGTCAATTTCGGACCATGATTTTTTAATGGTTTGATAGCATGTTTCACTGGCCTCCTATACAAAATTATAATTATTAAAAGTTTGTTAATTTACTGAATTCTGTAATGATATTATATATTAAGATTATTGATATTCAAATTAAAGGTAAAGGACTCAATGAACAAGAAGAAAATATTAATTACTCGAAAGTCTTTGGAAACAATGGAATAATATCCATCTTCTGGAGGAACAATGTTATCAAAGTAAAGAATTGGAGCTGATGAGGCCAAAGCTCCTAGAGCAACATGTGGATATTTTAGCCGAAACCATGAAGCAAGCACTGCATGCGCGCATCCACGTAAATATAAATAGAAACAGTTAAAATATATATTTCATTATATACTTATTAAGAGATCATATATATTATCTACGGGAAGATATGGATCAGGTGTGACTCACTTCCACCGTATGATGCACCGATAACAATCACCGGAGAATGCTGGGCGTGGAGTTTCTTCTTAACATGTATGAGAATCTCTGCATAATCTGCTAATGCTTGAGCTGAGTTGAAGTACCCAAGCGTGCTTGCATTTCTAAATGCCTCTTCCCTTGATCCGAATGGGACAGATTTCCCATAGTACCGGTGCTAATTAATCACAACAACAACAAATTAAATTAAGTCTCAACGTATGGCATCCAATATTGATAGCATTAATAATGATACTTTATTTTAATATTTTCTTATTTTTTTATGAATCAAATTTCCAAACTTACCCCTTATCCCTTAATTTACTTTATTTTATAAAAATGCATAATAATTTAATTAATAGCCTAACCATAAACCTTCACCAAACATTACTATTAATTTACTGCTGCCTATGCATTTTTCTATCATGTTGCTACAAATTTTTTTGATATTGTATATATGCAATAAAGTGTCCATATAATTCAAGTCGCCTAGAACTATCATTATACTTTAATGACAGAAGCATAGTACTCATAATTGTGAAGATAGAAAGAGGGAGAGATATGAAACGGGAGAGTAGAGTTTTTTTGAAAGGAAAAAAAACGAAGTCAGGCCAATTGTTTTACATAAACAAAAGAAATAAAAATAAAATATATTGAACTCAAAATTAAAAAGTGGAGTGCAGCAAGTAATTTGTGGAGTGTCAAAATCAGCTCTCTATTTATACATTTGACATATCAGAAACCGTTCATCTTCTTTCGTATCATTTCTGTAAACAATAAAAAATTAACCAAACTGAATATTGTTCACTTATATATATATATATATATATAACTAAATGAACGATTCACCGTGATAAACTTATATTTTTATGAGAATCTGTCAATTTGTTTGATATAAACGGGTGCTCGTTTTACCAATTTGGATGGTTTTATGCAAATGTTATCTTGAAATGATGATTTAGAATATGAACGATTCCAATTATAGTATATATATATGAGAGAATATTTTCCTACATATATAGATGATGAAACAGAAGAGTTTCCCCGGCCATTTATAGAATATTAGAATGCAAATATTTTCATATTTATAATATAGTACATGCCATAATCGTCTCATAAGAGAATATTTTCTTATTTGTCATCTGAAATTCTTGAGTACGTATATACCTCAATAAATATCTGGAGAGCTTGGAACTGATAGGCGTTCTCATTGAGAAAGCCAATGATCGATAGATCAACATCGATTGCTTCTTCTTCGCCAAGGTAAGCAAATATTGGTGCACTAACATTGGAGCCACCCCAATACTTGGAATTGATCAAATATCTTTGTTGAAATGTATTGAAACTATCAGGCCTAAAGTTGAAATGGTCAAGTGTTTGGTTGTAATAAAATGTTTCAAACTCAGTAGTTGGATTCACCGCAGCCAAAGCTTGTATGCGGTCATCAGGAACATAATTTTGGTGCACAAATCTTCCTCCATTAGGAGTCAGCCCTGGGATGTTTAAATGTTTAGCTGAAATTGCTGAATTTGAGAGCAAGACAGAAATAACTAGCAGGAGGCATTGATGAAGTAGTGATGTAAGTGGGTTCATGGCAAGATTTTTAGCAACCAAAATATGTAGTTGTGTAATTGGAGAGTTTTGGTTGTGGGTTTATATACTAAGAGATTGTGGCATTGCTTTGACTTCTTTTGGCCGGCGACAATTCCCAGCCTGCTTGCCGGTAACAACAGTTAGTATTTACTATTTCATAATAATTTCTGACTCAAAAAAAATACTACTATATCGAGAGACAATAAAAACAAAATAATTTAACAAAAGGAAAAGTCGGGGAAGGAAAAAAGACAAAAGGGAAATGTTATACATATGATAGTCCAAGTAAGGATTATTATATTTGAAAATTGGGGAGGAAGTTCCGGCCCTTTGAGAATTTTATTTTGTGGAAAATTTCCCAGGTCACTATATATATTTTGAAGAAAGTTCTATTAATTGTTGACTCTAAATGTAAAATAAAAGTTTAGAAATTTAATTAGGAGCTTTTGAACTTGAACCTGAACATGCATTCTCTATATGTAAAGCAAACAACGTGATGAACATGAGTGACACCACATCCAGGGTCATCGCCAATTCCTTAAAATTGAAGTTACTATAATTAACTAATAAGTAAAGAAATTTAATTAAAAGAAACAGGTCATTAATTAAGACGGAATTATTAGTTGGAATAAAAACATTTATTTAGATATATATATATAAGCTAAAACATGATTTTATCAAGAGGCCAGCTAGCTAGGGAATGTCCTTGTTATTGGATAATGGGTTGAAGCCGTACTACTCTTGTTTCAAAACCCTTGTTGTTATTGGATTGTAGGTTCTTGTCTAAAACTCTTGTACGTCTTCCAGCCATGATTTTGAAAAGAGAGTTCCCAAATTTAGCAAATGATCGAAGATGCTTTATTTAAACTTTTCTTAATTTTCTCCTACGTACTTATATGCATGGCTGTAAGTGATAATTAAGGCATTAAGGAAAATAACATATAAATTATTCAATGACAGTACACAATAAGGCACTCCACGTCCACGTACGTTCGACATCGAATTAATAATGAATGAATAATGAGTAAAACTCAACGTGAACATGCCATGCATATCAGTTTAATTTGTTTTTCCCGCATAGTATTAATAGTAATTAATGTCATAATAATCTGGCATGATCGAATAGCCAAGTGACTCACGACTATATCTTTCCTACAAATTAATTAGCTAGAATTATTGTAGTTTAGTGTGGTTTCACTAGAGGCAGCTTTTCAATGAGCAGGGCCGGCCATTTTGGGGGGCTAAAGGGGCGTAAGTCCCGTTGACTCAAAATAATATAGGACCTAAAATTATTAATATGTCATATATTAAAAAAATAATTAAAGAAAGCTTATAACATGCGGAGAAACTAAAGGCCTTTAACATTAATTAGATGCTAGAATGAATAGTTTCATAAATCAAAATTCCACCGAAAAAAAAACAAAGACGCGAGTCGCGAATCCATCGAAAAGAAAAAAAAAAAAGGCAAGAACCAAGAAGGCATCAATTCAGCAACGACCAGAATTTTAAATGGGTCTCTAAGTTTTGATTTTCATTTTCCCCAATAAGATTGAAGGAGTTTCAAGAATTCCAATAAATAAAAATGAGGCCTCATATATAGTATAAAAATGAAATAAAAATTTATATTTTTAATGATTATGTATGTAAATTGAAGACACATATTTTTATTATTACTTTAGGGCTTCAAATGTTTGGACCGACCCAGTCAATTCAATATATATATATATATAATGTCCAAATTTGCATGTTATAGGTTGCCTGTGGTGAATTAATATTCTAACTCGGTTGGCATGTGGTACCAAATTCATGACTCATGATAGAGTAAGCAGAAATTATCCCGACAAAAAAATCAACTTACAAAACAAGATATCAATCAGTTTATTATAAGGGCGTCCCTCCAGTAATTCTTTAGTATATCATCATATCGATCTAGAAGGTTATGTGTTATATTCTACTTTATTAATTAATATATGTATATATATATATATATATTTATCATTACTAGCTAGTACTATATCTTAACGATGGGACAAATCAGTTATATATATATATATATATATATATATATATGTTGTCCACCTATCACTATAAGAAATTAGAAGTTGCCCGATGAAAATAGTTCGTCGAATCACGTAAATTATCCGTCGAGTAACATATACAACGGTAAATCTATGTCGGGCAATAGGCGTCGGGCTACCACTGTCGGGCTTTGAGTTTACTCGACGAGCACAGTGTCCTCGTCGAGCAATTAACTAATGCCCGGCGGTAATGTTCGTCGCTGACATCTTCGTCGAGCAATATAAAGTCAACATCATAAGACCGTCGGGTAAGGGCTACCTTATCCGTCGGGTAATCTATTAAATATATGTCGGGGGAGGTTTATAGACCGTCGGGTAAAGTCATATATACCCGTCGGGTAACGTTAAGAAACACCGTCGGGTAATGTTAAATATAGTCGTCGGGCACTGTTATATACACGCGTCGGGTAACATGATAAACAACCGTCGGGTAACGTTTTACACAGCCGTCGGGTAACATGTCACTCAATCGTCGAGTATAGTTTGAATATCTGTCGGGTAACATTTAACTGATTCGTCGGTAATAGTTTTATATGTCGTCGGGTAACATGTCATCCATTCGTCGCGTGTATTTTTACAATTCTTCGGATAACATGTACAGAATTCATGGGGCAACCTCCTCTTTATATTGAAAATAAAATATTAAATTAAATAATAAACAATAAAATATTTAATTAAAAATTTTAATATAAAGAATAAAAATAAAATAAAATTAATATTAAAAAAAATAATGTAATTTTTTGACATCATTAAGAGTATAAAAATACTTTATATATACTCTAAGAATTAGTAGAGTTGTCAAAATAGCCGGGATCCTGAGAGGGCGGTTGGTTAGGCGGTGAGAAAATATCATCCAATCCACGATCACCCAAACGTTGAAGGATGTTGTCACGGGCACTCTTGATATGTTGGTTTTGGGCTTGAATCTCCGCGTATTAGGCTTTGATCATAGCATTTTCGGCCTCGAGATTTCTCATACGATCCGACGTCTCCTGGGAGCCTACCCGAGATGAAGACGACGATTGAGTAGAGACATCCCGCACAATCCCGTCGCCCGCTCCCCGAACGACCCTCCCTGGGCGCCTCCCTAGTTGTCGCTCCAGAATAGCGATCGACATGTCGACATTAGGGAGTTGTTGATGCAAAGGCACATCTGGATGCTGTTGGGTGAGCTCAGCTTGTGTCTGTTGGACGTCTTGCACCATCGCATCCTACAAATTCGAATAAATATTAATTAGAAAAATAATTATGAAATTAAGAAAAAATGTTTAATCATAAGGAAATAAACTTACGTGAATTCGATCAGCCTCTTCATCCCCCCGTCCAGCATACACCTGCCCCCATGCATCCACCTCTAGGAACATCGACCCGGCGATGCGCCGATCCTCCTGTCGGGCCGATAAGGATCGCGACCCCCGGTGGTGGTTGAATTTCTTTGCCCCCCGGTTCGATGTGTTGGCAATCGATTTCCGCTGTTCATTCGTAAAACCAAAAATTAGATTTGAAAATGGAAAATAACATAAAAATTAAATAATTTAATTAATTAGATAGATAATACGTACCAAATAAGTGGGTGACATGAAATGGTCGCACAACCACAACCACCCTGGCAGTTTCGGCCCGTCTAACTCCTCCGGAGGATTTGCCCGAGCTTCCTCCGGAGAAGGCCAAGTCAAGAAGTACTTGTGGAGCTCGTACTTCCAGTCGGCGTACCGTAACTGCCAGTGTTGGGACAGGTACCTACTGAGCTCGACGTTCTCCAAGTCGAACTCAAAATTGATCTGCAATCAAATATTAAAGTTAAAAAAATAATTAAAAAATATGAAATTAATGTTAAAAATGGGAAAAAAACATACCGATAACTCTCCCCAACAACGCGAGATCTCCTATGCGGTTTGGGTTCGGAAAGTCTCCCCCTTCATTAGTGACTTGGTGCGAAGAATCGCACCAATGTCATGAACTAGGAGGCTGTGAATTTTGACCGGCGCGGACCGGAGGCGTGGCACGTACACCACCAGTATCTTTGCATTTGTCGTCCTACAAATGTGCTGGGATGTCAAACCTCGGTTGATCTCGCGCACATTCACTGACCTACCTGCAAATTCGATGAACATTGATAAATAAAATGAGTAGCAAATAAAAACGATTGGTTAAATAAACAAAATAATAAACTTACCCTTAGGGAGTGCTCCGATATTAGGCCCCATTTCGTCTCCTCCGACGTCATCCTGTAAGGGCCGGGGGTCGGTACAGAGTTCCCCCCGTTTCTTGCTATGCTGTCTACGAGCCGATCGGACACCCGGTCGCTGATAGACTGATAGGGGTGCATGAACCGACGCCGCTGTTGAGGCAACTGAGTTAGGGACTGCCTCCTCCGGCTCATGTTCATCAACAGGATCCGGGCAAGGGCGAGTCCTGGATGTGATTAAGATGCGATGCGACATCTACAATAACACATATAAATTAATTAATATAAAATTAAAGAACATACTTTTAATTAAATAAAAAAGAAAGCAAACATTTTTAATATTAATTATTAATTTAAAAAAATAAAAACAAAATCACATTTAAAATTAACCAACATTTTATAAATCCAACAAACATAAATAAATAAAGCATCAATTTTTTTTAGTAATAATTAGTACATTGGTATCTAAAAACTAAAACCATCAAATTCTAATTTTTTTAAATAAATCCAACACAAACGAAAATTAAACTTAAACAACTAATTAATTCAAGCGTACTAAACTCAAAATTCACAACATTATACCTAAATTCCTAAATCCAAATTTCGGGACCAAAATCAAACTTACATATTAATCCAAACATATACTAATAATATCCAAATCCAAAAATTCACAAATTAAAAATTTATAAAACACACATTTCCAAAATCCACTTATACTACACCATATCAAAATTTCCCATAATTGTTTTTAAAATTCAAATACCCAAAATTCATACATTTCACATAAATACCATATAAAAAATCATACCATTATATAAATTTCAACATTATACCAAACATCAAAATTTCAACAAATCTTCAACTATTATATATACCTTAACAAATATATATATATATCCAAACATAAATATATACATAATCATTAACAATAACAATATCCAATTTCATAAATTCATTTTTGAAATCAAAATTAACAATAAACCAATATATCCAATATAAACCAATATATCCAATATAAACCAATAAACCAATATATCCAAATTAAAAATAAACAATATATTAAAATTAACATTAACATTAACAAGGAGAGCGGCGGCGACGGCAAACCTCGGTGAGGGGAGGCGGTGACGGCAAACCTCCGTGGACAAAAACAGTGTCCTTGACTGTTTGGGAGAACGGAGCCGATAGGAAAACTAGGTGTAATAAAAGGCGTCCTTGACTGCTTGAGGGAGAGGAAGATGCAAGTGGCGCTTCAAGCAAAACTGAAGAAGAACCAAAGAAGAAAGAAATCCAGAAAATGAAGAAGAAGGATGAAGAAGAAGACTCGGTCTGATTTATGTATCTGATTGGTATTGCCCGACGGATACGTCCGTCAGTTAACACTTTAATGACCCGTCGGGCATCAGAAAAAGGTTTCATGTGTCGGGTAACGTTTCACAACCGGCCAAGTGCTATAGGGCTTTGCAAAACTCGGCGATTTGGGCCCCGGTATCAATGTACTGAGGATTGTGAATTCTTTCTTCATGCATCTCCAAGGAGGCAAGTTATACGGAACCATAACAACCGGCCAAGTGCTATAGGGCTTTGCAAAACTTCCAAACGGATTAAACCCGTCAGTAGCGAGCCCTAATCTGACATTTCTTGGCTCTGCAGCAAACTCGGGATACATATTATCAAATTCCTTCCAAGCCTCTCTATCCGCCGGATGCCTCAGTACATCATCATCAATGCGTTCATCCTTGTGCCACCTCATATCACGGGCTGTGTGAGACGACATGTAGAATCTTTGTAACCTTGGCTTCAGTAGAAAATAACGCAACACCTTGTTAGGAATCTTGTTCTTTTGAAACCTAGGCTCATTGCACACGGGACATTTGTCAAGCTGCTCGAATTCACCATAAAACAAAACACAGTTGTTCTTGCATGCATGGATCTTGATATACCCTAAACCAAGCCCCTTCAACAACTTCTTCGAACTATAATGATCTTTTGGCAGACAGTTGTTCAGGGAGCATTCGGATGATAATGTCCAACATGTGATCAAAATGCTTGTTCGTTTGATTATACTCAACTTTCATGTGCATCAACTCCACAACTGCCCTAGAACCGAAAATGATTTACAACTGGGGTACAATTCGCGCTGAGCTTCTTTCAACAATCTCTCATAATGGAGATCAGAGTCTTCCAGTTGCAACCTTGGTGCATCATCTTCCATATCATCTGATGCCGGAGGAAAAGCATCGGTTAATAACTCAACGACTGGATCATTATCACATCGCCCATCCAAACCACTTTCGTCCCTACTGGTCCCGGGAACCGAAGATGTCGATGCAGAAAATATTTCTTCACCGTGATAGATCTAATTAGTGTAGTTGTGTACGATCCCATTCCATTCCAGATGAGTTTGGACCTCATTCAACGACATCCAAACGCAATTATTACATTTACGGCACGGACACCTAATACATCTTGTATCACTGCAATGACTACGTGCAAAGGCAATGAAGTTGTCGATCTCATCCAAATATTGATCATAAGATCTATCAAACATTTGCATCCACCCTCTGTCCATTGTGCCTGCTTTCACAACATAGAGTCAACATATGTAATTCAGTTAACATTGCCCAGTAAATAGAACAAGTTAAAATCAAAATCAACTCTTCTCCTCATGCCTCCGGTTATTTGGCCTTATCCCATTCGAGAGTGCACGTTCTGTGCTGTGTAGTTTGCGACCTACGAGGCTAAGTTCAGATCGAGGGAAATTTCGGCAGCATCTCCCTACAGTTCCCCAAATGCACGACGTAGATATTATAAACAAATATCTAGTATGCATTCGAAGAACATTGAGGGGATACAAACCGAATTTCCCACAATCGAAACCTAACCACGTAGACCGCCAACTACACAACACATAGTTGCGCACCCCCAAACTGTCCGAATATATGGACAATTCAAGAGTTAGTCAATCAATCGGATTTACTGACTCTCAAACGGGTCTAAGGTTTTTCATTTAATTTCATTATACGAAGTTAATCAGCTCGATTAACTTCGCATAAACGGTTATGAAATATGAATGTATTTCACTCCGTCGGAACTAAATAAAGCGTTTTAAAAAAAATATCACTACAAATTCAAAAATACAAACATATATAAATTATGCATAAAACACAGTTTTAAATTTTATAATTTCTGTACATATTTTCTATTTCCCTATTTTCCTAACATATTTTCTAATTTCCAAACATAATATCGAATTTTAATAATTTCATTACATATTTTTTTTCCTATTTTCCTAAAATGTTTTCTAATTTTCTAATTTCCTAACATATTTTCTATTTCCTTATTTTCCTAACATATTTTATATTTCCCTAATTTCCTAACATTTTTCTTAATTTCCAAATATATTTTCTAATTTCAATCATTTCATTACATATTTTTAATTTTCCTATTTTACAACAAAATTTCCTAATTTCCTAACATATTTTCCTTTTTCCTAATTTCATAACATATTTTCTATTTTCCTAATTTCATAACATATTTTCTATTTTCATATTTTCCTAACAAATTTTCTAATTTCTAATTTCCAAAAATTCTAAAAAATTTCTACACATTTTCCACAATAAATACAAAATTTCCTAACATAATTATATCCAACATTCTTAACAAAATTAATTTGAGAGGTAAACACACATACCTTTTCACAAGTATTCCTTCTAATTAACTACAAAATTTCTACAACACAACACATAATTAATTCCTATTCAAAAATCAAAATTTCAAAAAAATAAAAATTTCAAGTGTACGTTTTAAACGTAAAAATAAGATGTGTTTTAATTGCAGGAGGAATAATAACACATCCCAAAGCAAAACAATTTGAGCAAAGAGTACATGACAGAAGAAAATAACATACATACATATATATATATATATATATATATATATATGAGTGATGTGATAATTGACCAAACCCTAGTTGGTGGCACGCACTAAAAACTTTCGGATTTTCTCTTGTCTTTTGTGTAATGAACCCTAGTTGCTGGATTGCCCTAATGAAAATTCCTCCATGTTCTTATTGTTTGTAATGGTATTCATTATTATTTGAAGCCTGAAGATCAGCATAGTACTTGACAATCCATCCTTCAATTATCTTCACCTCAATTTTCCGCTGCTTCACCAACCAGTAAGGATCAGTAGCGTTATTTGAACGAAGTATATCCAAACAATGAGATCCTATAAAAACAATATATTAATTATGTATTATCACAAATAAATATTGTAGGTATGTAAGTAGATAATAAGGGGTTAATTATTTGGATAACTTGAGTTTAAAAGTTAAAAGAATTTTAATCGGAGTCGTATACATCATTCTTGCACCAATGATTGATTGTGTAAGTATCGATGTATACGACTTGATGTCTTTTACAAAATATATAGTAATTTTGGCTTGCAGGTACCATTCTTGGTATGAATGGCCAAAACACTTTCCGATATGTTCTCCAACACCCTGTGATCATGAGAGTAAAAAGAAAGAAATTAACTGCAAGTTAAAGAATTGGGCAAAGTAAATGATAAGTTTAACATTTTGCCTGTACGTGTAGTCATTTGGATATTCTTACCCGCCACTACTGTAGGGGTCTCTTAGTCCATTTGAGAAAATGATATTGCTACCGAACGTGGAGAGTGCCCGTTTTATATTCTAATAATTCACATAGTTTTTGTTAGTATTAGCAACTACATATGAATCCATAGTATAATATGAATATTTGTTTATAAGATAATACATACATGGCCTCCATAGTAGGTAGTGGCCCAGTGAGGTCGAGGAGGGACACCATACAATTGTTCGCAGGATGCAGTGTAATCTTGTAGATCGAATTGGTCAGGCTCAAACATGGTGTCGTTGCTGATGCCTATGGGCAACACCATGTCACTGCATGTCTACATACAATATACAGATCCACACCATCATGTACATTTTTCTTTTTTTGTCTACACACCATCATATACGTACGTACATGAGTTATGGAAAGTGGCAATTTAATTAAGCACAAATAATACTAACAAATTAATTTCAATAATAAAGGCCAATTTAGTTATTTTGAGAAGCATGCATATATACATATATATATATATATATTGGTCAAAGAATTAGAGTTGAGAGTTTATTTCCCGGCCTATATTTAGAAATAGTTTAAGTACACGTACATGACTTAATTAATTATCCTTTAATTATCGGTAGTAGCCCTATCTAAATTGGTATATAAATGTGGCTTCTAGAAATTGCAACAATATGAAGCAACATGCATGAACATGTGGCTTCTAGAAATTGCAACAATATGAAGCAACATGCATGACCATGGACAAATGGACAATATTTGTTCAAAGCCAACTCTTTGACTGATGACTATATATATATATATATATATAAACCATGGAAAAGTAATTTGTAATTGAGCTAGCTAGCAATAGCATGCGTGCAAATCATTTGTAGACCAAATCAATGCTAAACTTTTTCAAGTGGGAAACAATCACCATCATATCAACACTCTCTACCCTACAAAACAAGCAACGTGTTTGGGACTTCCACACCCTTGCCTATGCGTGAAATTCTGTACCCACGAGTATCTATCTGTTTGCACCGAGTTATATTAAACTCACTCGTAAATTATACAAAATAGGATTTTAAAAATTATAAATATTGCTCAAAGTTGAATATAACTAATTGATTAAGGAGTACAGTTACATTCACTTTAGGGTGGTTGTGTTTATTCCTCTTACGATTGATTATCGATCTTTCGGTATGCAAATGTGATAATTTGAATCGTTGATTTCTTAAAACAACATGTAATTAAAGACCATCTCTCTAAAAAAAAATCAACCTGAGTTAAATTGGAGATTGTGTTGTAACCCATAGGTATCCAAAAACAAAATCGATGCTTTTGGTAACAGTTAAGATTCTTATGGTGATTGATACATATATATATATATATATAGATGACTAAATCATCGTCAATTTGTTTGAATTTTTTGTAGAAATGATCTTTATCTAGTGTTTTAAAATATCAATGATTTTAATTATTCTATTTGGATATTGAACATTTTGTAATCAAATTGGTGGATGCAAGTATTGCTGATCAAGTATAGATTATAAATCATTACCTGCCATCTCCACCCCATATCTGTTTCAGATTGATTTCTGGGTTGATTAACATAACATGACCTGTTTCCTTTATATGCAACAACACCTGCAAATATTTTGGTGAGAGTATCATCTGGAGATGAAGAAGCAGCTCCATCAATGCCACCACACACAACAGTCACTGGATATCTTGGTGGACTATTGTATTGAGCTGCACCAGCATACATCGACTCCAAATAGTCCTTCAGCTCAGATGACTTGTTCAACGGGCTACAAAAACAACAAAACAAAACACCAATATAAATTGATTATGATGAGAATCTTAATTATATAACTTCAAAATGTAATTAAGCAGCTAATTGTTAGGTACCTGCAAGTGTTGAATTTCTTGCTGAGAATTGAGAGGCCTTCGGGCTTAGATGCAATGTCATCAATTGTGGACCAAGAGTTTTTTATGGTTTGGTAGCAAGTCTCACTGGCTTCCTGCACAACGTTCATTGTTGAATGTACTGAAAATAGTAACTACTGATTTTATAGGATATTGTATTACCAATTTCCCAATAAATTTGTACCTTAATTAACCCAATTTCTTCTATGTATTTTTTTATTTCAGCTAATTATTCCCTTGACATATTATTATTAATAGTCAACTGTCACATTTCAAATAAGTTTTTGTTACATTTTTCACATTTAAAAATAAAAAAGGTAATAAATAACATTATAAAGAAAAAAAACCATGTAATTTATGAATAATATTTAATGACCGGCATGATTTTTTTTTTATAGAAAAATTAAACGGCACGTGAGTAGAACTGATGGTAAAAAGGAAAGTGCACATCAATTAATAATAATTTCAAGTGAAATTTGACTGAAATAAAAATTAAAGATGAATATTAACAAAGAGTTGGAAAGTGATCAAGAGGTCAAATTAATAAATTACTCGATAAGACAAAAAGATGAGAAATATATTACTCGAAAATCCTTGGTAACAATGGAATAATATCCTTTGTCAGGTGGAATAATGTTGTCGAAGTAAAGAATTGGAGCTGATGAGGCCAAAGCTCCCAGAGCAACATGTGGATATTTTAGCCGAAACCATGAAGCAAGCACTGCAGCAAAAATAGAAAATCAGAAAACAAAATGATAAAATAATCATAATACATTTATGAAGACTGATCCAAGAGAATGAACCCGGTGATCGATATCACTCACTTCCACCGTAAGACCCGCCGATAACAATCACCGGAGAATGTTGAGCGTGGAGCTGCTTCTTTACATGTATGAGGATCTCTGCGTAATCTGCTATTGCTTGGGCTGAGTTGAAGTACCCAAGACTACTTGCATTTTCGAATGCCTCTTCCCTTGAACTGAATGGGACCGATTTTCCATAATACCGGTGCTAATGCCAAAAATAAAATAAAAATCTCAAACTAATTACTAATTTACTATATAAGATTCATCGAAAATTGTCTGACAAGAGAATATTAACTTTTACATTCATAGTTCTATATGACACACGCAACGTATACGTACCTCTATGAATATCTGGAGAGCTTGAAATTGATTGGCATTGTCACTGAGAAAGCCAATAATGGGAAGATCAGTATCAATCGATTCTTCTGCGCCAAAGTAAGCCAATATTGGTGCACTGGCATTGGAGCCACCCCAATACTTGGAATTGATTAAATATCTTTGCTGGAAGGTGGTGAAGCTATCACTTCTAAAGTTGAAATGGTCAAGTGTTTGGTTGTAATAAAATGTGTCAAGATCATTTGGATCAAATTTTGACAGACCAAAACTGTTTTCGTGTCGAAATGTACTTCCAGTACCCGTTGGACTCAGCCTTGGGATGTTTAAGTTTGTGGAAGAGACAGAGGTTGTGACAAGTAGATAAACATTTAGTGGAAGGAGTTTAAGTAAGAGTGTAAGTGGGTTCATGGCTATGTAGGGTTTTGTAGAAGAATGTTTTGAGAGATCTACAAGCACAACTACTATATCTATATATATATTAATTATTGTACCCTCTTAACTAAAGCTTCTCAAGCTTTTGTAGACGTAAACTATACTTCTGTAGACACGTCGGCCGGAATTCCAATTGAATTAAGTGAATTACGTAAATAGTTGAGATATATGCAAGGAGTAATAACTACTGCATAAAAAAGACATTGACTTTATAAATTTTTCAGAAATTAGTTGATATACCTTGTTTGTTTAGAGAAAAATATTTCAAAGATGTATTTCCTTAAAAAATCAACCTGAGTTAAACTCTATTTCTACCTATTTATAAAAATGACCCCACTTTATACTTTTTTATTTACAAACTTTGCCCCAAAATTTCTCACCATCTTCCACCTTGACCCCAATCGGTTGCAAGTTTGCCAGCAATGAGTTTGGCAATATTTCTGCCATCAGCACGCATCAACTTCTCCAACGTCTCACAAATCTGGGTCCAATTATGGGAACCCACACCGGAAATCCCATCGACATCGAGACCCACCTGGCAATTCACAGAGGCCGAGTCGGAAAACCCCCCCGATCGAGCATAACGGACGTGCCATTGAGCGCGTTGAAGAACAATTTCTCGGATTTTTTCCTTAAAGAGGTGGAGACGTCGAGAGGGCGAGAGAATGCCGGGAGTTGCCGAGGACTTGGACCCAGAACTATAGATCAAATCTCACCAAATCCAACAGTTCAATTATTTAAATTTTATTTTCCGAAATCCAAATTGAGATATTCCAATCTAATTAAAGCCAATCGTACTCCAACCATTTGCAAAATTCCAAAAATTTATTTTCCTCTCTTCCCTCAATTTCTCAGCAACGAAACAGAACAACAAAGGGGAGAGATACAAACCAATTCAGCAATTCTATAATCGACAGTAAGGATCCAAAAGAAATTGAACAAGAAAGAAGAAGATTGTTGACAAATTTCACATTCTGAAAATTCGTTCTTTCAGAATTGAAAAGAAAAGGAGGAACCTTTCTGTGCTTGGCGTTGAGCTCCTTGGTAACGCTAGCCTTCTCGTTCACGGTGACCGTTAGAGAAAAACTAGCCGACGCGAGGAAAGACGAAGAAGAAATAGCAGTTCTGCTGACGAAGGTCAAATTGGTCTTTTTGCGCTATTTATCCCTCCTCTTTCTCTCTTTCTCTCGTCTCTCTTCTGATTATTATGCGACCAAAAGAAAAGAAAGAGAGAAGGAGAGAGATCGAAGCAGAGTCGCACGCAGCTGATCGCGACCAAGAGTAAGGCTGCGGTAGCTGGAGCTGCTGGCGGTGACTGATATTGGAGATGGAGGAGAGAGAGAAAGAGAGAGGTCGGGGCAAATTAAAGAAGAAGAGAATTGTGGGGTCCTTCAGCAAATTAACAAGAGTATATAAAATTGGGCCATGTTTATAAATATGTAAAAATAGAGTTTGAATTAGATTGATGTTTTAGGACAGGATATCTTTGAAATATTTTTTCCAACAAGGTATTGTTAGCCAATACCCCAAAAGTTTTTCTTTTGTTCTTTTGTTTGTCAAATAATTTCTTCTCGCTGAAGTTTGAGGCCTATTTAAACTCAATGATGAAGATGTGAGTCGTGTGACGCTTGAAGAGCAAGCAATTGTTGCTCTTACGCTACTTAATTTACTCAGGAGACCCAAATTAATGGCCACGTACTTCTTTTATCATTCACACAAACTACATAATCTTTTTTTTTCTAAAAATGATTAAGTAATAACGAATCACAACAGTCTAATTTGTTTAGAGTCGAAAAGATACATATACACGCTTCAGTGTACCCATGACTACAATCAAAAGATTGATCAGCGAGGATTGAACCTATAACACAAACTACTTAATCATAATTCCCAAGCTCCTCCACTCAAATAATAATGCAGTTTTTTCCAATGATGTGTCTTCAAATAGCATTTGTAAATGAAAATTAATAAAAAATGATTAAGTAATAACGAATCACAACAGTCTAATTTGTTTAGAGTCGAAAAGATACATATACACGCTTCAGTGTACCCATGACTACAATCAAAAGATTCATCAGCGGGGATTGAACCTATAACACAAACTACTTAATCATAATTCCCAAGCTCCTCCACTCAAATAATAATGCAGTTTTTTCCAATGATGTGTCTTCAAATAGCATTTGTAAATGAAAATTAATAAAAAAAATAAAAATATTTTAATGACTGTATAATGATTTTTTTAACAGAAAAATGAAATGAAATGTAAACTAGACTCACCAAAGGCACTTATGCTAATACGAGAGGCATTTCGGACGAGCGTAGCTTGCGACTTTACAATATTTATTATTTACAATTCTCGAATATAAAATCATCAAATCATATAATAAAACTCAATTATGTACAAATTAAATTTACATCATAAAGATGACTACATCAACAAAGAAAATTCAAAACTAAACAGTAGAAAATGTCCTTTTTTATTTATCACATTACACTATATGCTAATTTTCGTTATTGAAAAATAAATTTTTTTATATGCAACATCTTGACACGCGGTTATTTTCTTTTATATTAATAGGTTCGCCCAAAAATAAAATAATTATTGGATGTCAAGTACTCAATTCTAACTAGTCTCTACTTTGTAGTTGAACCATAATTGTTCCAGTGATACCTGAATTATCTTAATTTCTTGTTCTGATCATTTTCTTTGGTGTTCATGTTTTAACCAAAGCGTCAAGCGAAATTCATGTTTTATATCCCTCTTTATTGTATCCTCATTTCTATAATAATTTGTCTTTCGAATTATTTTATTATAATAGGGTGTTTTAGGAATATTTGAAAATTTAACCAAAATTACTATTGTATCCTCATTTCTATAATAATTTGGCTTTTGAACTTTTATATTACATAAGGGGGTTTTAAGAATATTTGAAAATTTAACCAAAATCAACTTTTGGCTATATATATATAGATAAGTATGATTATAGGAGGATTTAACCATTAATCGACAATAGAGTGCCAAATTAAAGGATAAATTGATAAATTACTCTTCTTCCTTTTTTGGGTCAAAGAAAATAATATTCATTATTCAAGATGAATTACAAATGAAAAGAGCTTAAATACAAAGTTCAGAAATTAAAAGGCTCAACTAAAAAGAAAAAAACGAGTCCAGCCCAAAACAAAGATAAAGCCCAAACCACAAAATAAACAAATCCAACAAAAACCCTAGAAACTGAATAGGCACGCCACCAGCCGCCACCACTGAGCTGTTTGCCTCCACTGTAAAACGTGAACAAGTCGCCGGAAACCAAGAGAGCGATCTGAAGAGAATGGTTTGGAGACGAAAAGCCACCAAAGATCAACATACTCAAGCGATCAAAGAGGTCAAAATTGACTGATAAAATACAAAGTCAAACCTCACAAACCGGAAGCACATATGTGGAGAAAGGCTGTAGATGGGAAGCAGCAGCAAGCATAGACTCCATCATAGCAGCCGACAGAAATACCGACGATGGAATAGATCCAAGGGCGTGGGATTTGGGGGAGATGATATATGTAGAAGGAGGTTTGGATGGAGATGAGGAGATGGTGGGGTTTGGTGAGGGAAGACATGGACTGAAAGCAAAAGAAACTGAAGCGGCCACAAGAGCCGAGCAAACGGTGATAAACGCTGGAGGAGCATGCCACCGACTCTCCAACCAGCAGTAGTAGACCACCAGTTGGGGAAGGGGCAGGGATGAAAGTCACAAAAAAACGAGGAAATTGGAGCCAAAAGATGAAAGACTTAGGGCAGGAGGTGGATTGGGAGGGAGGTGGAGGTTAACCCCAAATGATTTAGAGAACCTCCACTCCCACAAAAACTTAAGGCGGCAGTTGTCTTTCTGTAGAGAGAAGGCAGAGAGTTTAGTGTTTAGGATACATTACTCTTTTATGTAGTAAAAAAAAAAAAGATAAATTGCTCTTTTATGAATTAACAGAAGCTAGTGTGCTAGAAGTCAACGAAACAACTCATCATTTTGCAAAACTTGGCATATCTTTAGAAGTTGGCTACTAGTTTAATTTGGTTTGAAGAAGCTCCTTAAGTACTTGTTGAAACATTTTTTGAGAAACCAGATTATATATAATGTTGTCCGGCTTGCAATTTCTTGCAAATTTTTAATGGCACTATCCTCTTAACTCAACCATCCTATCCCTTTATATATGTGTGTTCTTTCTACCAATGAATATCATATATTTCTCACATGTATGAAAAAATGGGTTTCGCCTCAAAATTAATTTGCAATGCAGGAGTAGACCAATTAACACTTTATAAGTCATTCCAAAGTTGATCATCCTTTCAATGTGGACTTTTGCTCCTTTACACTACTCTCACACATCCCTCGTTCACAATTGGGGTGATCACATATTAAGTGACGTGGCGCTCTTTGGAAGGTTGGACTTTTTTCCCTTTCCTTCACATTCTCACAACCCACTCTCCTCCTCCCAACCGACCACCACACGTGAGGGGTCCACAATTTAGGCGGCGTGGAGTTAATATGGCCGTTTGACTATTTTCCAGTGTACAATTACGGAGCTGCGCAGCGTGGGCCAACTAAACGATTGTAACTACGGTGAGTGGCACGTACTAAATTTTTATTGCTTTATTGGCCTTTCTCAGCGGGTTCACATGTTTAGATAAAACCATGGAACTCTGGCCATACATTAGTGGCTTCAAGCTATGCATCGACGTAGGGAAGAACATTCCGTGTCTCGTCAGTGCAATGAGCTTCGTCAAAGGGTAATTTCTCGTAACAAGAACGAAGAAAATGACTTCAAATACGTTGCTTCATGAAAAATGAGGTCATTTGGGACGCCATTAGACTTAACACGCCCATCAATACAAAAATGCAAATTAAAATGAAAAATTTCAACAAGATCAACTATTAGCAATGAGGTACATATATCAACTCAAACCAATCTGCAATTCCATATGCACTGAAGAAACTAGGCCTGATGGTAGCAAATTCCCAAACTCAGCCAAAGAAAAAAAGCCGCTTTTCCACAATAAATATGCATAACTATGATACAAGAATCGACACCAAAGAACCGATAAATAGAAGCCGCACACTTGCATGCGCACACAAAAAATTGGACCCCAAAAATAGAAAAGATTAATGAGCATGCAAATATTCGAAGCACAAACAAGTGCATGCATCACTTAACACCACTAGCAGCAGTCGTACATAAGATACAACGCATACGGGAGCCACCCGAGTGGGTACCATCTTCATCATCATTGTCGTCATACTCCTCATCACTATCCTCATATCCGTAATCTGCTACTTTCTCACTCCCTTTCATTCCACTAGTATAGGTGGAATCCATAAGACAAGTCATGTGATAAGCATGACAGCAAAAGAAAACAATGACATTAACACTTTGTATAGAAAAGGGATCGAAACACATGCAACACCTCGCACCACCCCTAGGTTTCGACTTAACTTCCATACTTCTCACACCCAGTGATCTCTCAATCACCTGAGAAGCCCTACTATCATTCCGTTTTGCTCGTGCCTCATCTTCTTCATTGCTCAAGTAAATTCCATGTGTTGCCTCTTTGTAGTATTTCACCAAGAGGTTCACAATATCAGCCTGTTTCCCAATTAAGCCAAGTCTCAGACGTTTTATATCATGCTCTTTTTAAGTCAAAGGAAACAAACTTAGATAGAAGACAAGAGTACCTTAAGGATATCATTGCACCCATGTCTTAGAGATGTTTCAGTCCTGTAATTGGTGATGATTTTGACTAGCCGATCCCTAAGCCTGAAAAAGAAAGTTACAGAAGGCTTGTACAGATATTCTGTAAAGAATACTCCAAAAACTTGTCGTATACCACAAACATATGTACATATATATAACTTCCCATACACTAGACGTATAACAAAAACATATATGTCAAATCTTGCCTCCATATTTGCAAGATATATGACATGAGTGAGTGAGTGAGTGAGTGAGTGAGTGAGTGAGTGAGTGAGTGTGTACACCTGCGTACATATGGATGCATTTATATTGTACAAGTGCACTTATAGCATGTCCAGTTGCACCTAATGGTTTGCAACGTCAATTTGGAAGGGGTTATGAAAGTTAGTTGGTACTAGAAAATATAAACTGATAATTACACCTACCTCACATCTTCATAAAGCTTAAAAAAGTACTATATTCGAACGTAACTAAATTGTTGGCTTCTTGGAAGAAAGATATGAACTTGTAATATAATTTTTGAACCAGCAATATGGGAATGAATACCTAAATGTTGGTAAAGTAGCAGAGCCAGTAACATGGAAAATGGGGTACTAGTCCATGTTTGTGTACTAGAAAAACATAAAGGCTCGAAAGCATAACAAATTGACATCAACAAAAAACACTTGAAAGAGCAAAAATTACAACAAATTAACTGCAACGTGTATGCATATCCATATACAACCCCGAACTAACAATGACCTAAGGACAAACATCTCAAAAGTAACATCAGTATGCATTAAGATCACCAACTTTACATCTTATTTGTTCATATTTGTCCCGTTTCTAGGTCCTTACCCCTAATTTGGAATCGTACATATACATTTGTTAGCTTCCTCTATCTGTTATGGATTCTCGGTTTTTCTTGCCACAATCCAAACAGCTTTTCAATTTTTAATGCACTTTTGAGTCTTTGACTTAGACTACCAGAATAAATAAATAAAAGCGCGGTATTCCTTGGACTTGCGATAAATGAAATGACATTAACAGTCGAGAAATGTCGAAAGGAAAAGGATCAATGTATATGTATCTGTCTATTCTTTAATCAATGTAATCGTAGGATGTAATTAGATAAATAAGCGAGCAAGAAAAGAAGCTACATTTCTTCCACCTAGATGAAATCTACATGTAAGGAGCAGGTATGCATTTCCACACAGTTCAGGAGTTTCAACAAAAGAGAAATATAAAATATCTCATCCGAAAACATGCGTGAAAAACACAAGATTTTACCACTACAACAGATGATGAATCTTCGAGATGATTGTTTGAAAATGATTACACTTTCCAAACAAAATAAAACACATTGACAACATTAGAAGAAACCCATAAGGTTCATGCTTAAAATACCATATATGCTATAATTCTAGGAAAACATAGTCTATCAATTGATAGAAATTGAAGAAAGACAAAAAGCAATAATAAAACAAATGCAACTACGTTCTGATCAAACTGACCTAGGAATTTCCAATCCATTAGGAACCATGTTGACAATATAAAGAGGATCTAGATTTCCAACCGTGTGCTCCAACAAAACTCCTACCTGTCAATTAGTGGAAGAAATTTTAGAGGAACCTGAACGGGACATGTAGGTATATCCAATTACCAAACTGTAGATAAACACTAAATCTGCAAAGTAGCCAGAACAAATACCATTTCAGGTTTATGAAGACACTGCTGGATTAATTCCTCCCATAGTTCATCATCATGTTGCATATTTACAAACTCTACAGCCTGTACAGTCAAAACACTATTGTTATCACCCCACCACTTCACAGTAAAGAGATTAAAAGAAACCCCAAAGAAACAACTTCAGTTTGTTGAAAGAAATCCTCTTTCAAGTTAAGACGATGTTAGGTACCTCTTCGATATCCCCAAGTTTATTTATGATAACAGCAAGTGCTTGCTTTGCGTTTCCCATTCTTCCAAGAATAAAGACTTGCTCCCTCAAGAGATTTCTTCCAATACAAATTTCATATGCCTGAAATATATATTCAAAAGTCAATATATTGAAAACCATTTGAAGTTTGTCCTAATTGATCATTAATTAACTGTTCAAACCTTCTCAAGTGTGTAATGTTGACTACTACGAAGAAAAGGAAGTAGCATTTTTGGATCATAGTCTGCATAAAGCTCTACCTACCACAGTAAACAAAGGACAGAACAGATGTTAGACAACATGCGTACAAGAAAATGTAAACATAAATTGATACCAAACATAAAAAACTATAGTGATAATCAAACACAAGCTCTTGCACAAGAGGGAAAACGGTAAAGCCTCATACAATGCATTAAACCAAAGCATGTAAAAATAGAAATACATATTTTTAGGCTCTTATCGCAAACTATATAGGACGCATGTTTTTCTTAGAAATAACATAGACCTTCCATTCCAGTTTTGTTCATTCCACATCAAAATGATTTTAACAGGTGGTGGCATCATAAAGATTTAATCGTAGAAGGCAAAAGCAGTTATTTCTTCAAGATTTTGGAATATACTGGAGGATAATTCATAATGGCAGGTAGTTCCAGCCAGATGTGATTGGATATATATAATGACCACCACCTCATTTCGATATATTAGGATTTAGGTTAGCTAAGTAATCAGTCGACGAAATAAAATAAGAGGCTCCTCCATGGGAAGTCCCGCATAATTTTTGTCCATCACAAAGTGTTCAAATTTCACAACTCTTTCCTTCAACCAAAAGAGGGGGAAAAGGAATGGCAAATATCATTATTCCATGCATCTGACAAATTTAGAAAGATCATATTTCAATAAAAATATCAGGAAGCTGCAAAAGCTACCAAAATTTCTGGGAAACCGAAGTGATTACGGTTATGTTAAGTGCCAGTATTTCATACTGTACCATGAATTCAATTGCCTTTCTCTTAACAAGATATATAGACTATGCAAGAGACATGTCAACTAATATCTAGAATGATCCAAATGATCCAAATATATCATAGAGGAACAGTCCATGGAATTAAGGCAATAATTACTTCAGTATTAGTCGCTTCACAATGTGAATTTAAAAGAACAGAAGCAGATATCATCACATGTAAAAATAAACTATTTCAGCTTCCACGATACCTGCATATCATGAAAATCCTTTCCGGCATGAGGGTTGGCTTCAAATAGTGAATGCAGATATACATGCAAGAAATATCTGGAATCACACTTATCACTTGCATTCAAAAGTTGTTTGACAACTTCTGATGGAGCAATTAAATCCTTGTTCTGGATGAATAAAGGAACTGCAAGCTTGTAATCCAGTATCATCAGTTGGACAACCTGCAAATGCACAACCCACAACCAACCATATAAAGATATATAGCATGAGAAAACATGACAGAAAAGCATCCATGAAATTGAAAAAATTTCATCTATTAGTTAGCCAATACAGAAACCCCAACCCCAGATACACATAGTTTCTCTATTTTAAATAGAAAATGTTTACGTCACTATTGATATCAGATCCAACTTTTGGTTATGAAATTGTGAAGGGTACCTCCTCTGGAAAATCAATGCAAAAAGATCATGAATATTTTGATAATCAATGCAAAAAACCATTAACATTTGGAAAATCAATGCAAGAAGACCATTAACATTTTTAAACACAAATTTCTTCTGCGGATAACTACAACAGTAAACACAGGAACTAGAAGATTAGTAGCGATCTTATTAACCATACCTTTTCCCGAATAGAATCGTATAAATTGTGCTTTTCGATGAAGGAAAATATGTCTGGCTTTAAAAGCTGGAACAAGGAAAAGAAAAAAAGACGGTTTACCAATTAGATATCAGAACAGAGTATTAGACGCAACAGCTTCATTTTCAAATAATATCATGAAGATATTATTATGTAACAAATTATAATTGTAGCTGTGCTTTGTGAATAAAAGTATCTGTGCGTGAATTAGTATCAAGAACACTTACATCAGCATATAGTGAAAATGCTTTCTCATATTGCCCATCAATTACATACAACTCAGCTAGTGCCTGGAAAAGAGAAGGGGTCTTTAACAAAATCACACTTATCACAACGTTAAACTCATATCACATAATTTTTGACTGACCTCCTTAAGAGCATTTGTCATGGATGACGTATTCAGCTGATGTTCTATTGCTGAGATAACAGGCAATGAAGAATAAATCACCGGCGGCCAAGACTTAACAGTTGACAAGAGCTCCTTATGAAAAGATGGATTTGTAGCCAGAGCTACGAGAGCAACCTTATGAAACAAACACAAGAGTATTAATTACTAAATAAACAAGATAGCATATAAATCCCCAGTTGCCAAATCAAAATGAATATATGCAAAACCTTAGCAGGTAGCAAGGTAATGGAAATTTGTCCTCACAAACCTCATAAGCAGTATCACGTAGTCTTGGATTTTCTGTTGGTATATATGGAACTAATACAGGAAGCTGTCGCAGATGAGCAAAGTGGAAAACCCATCTGTGAAGCATAGTCAACTAACAGTTACTTGGACGAATTGCATGACAGACTTGCCAATTATTTACTGGGAAGATTGTAAAACAACATGTAAATAGAATGGTAATTAGTACCTTTCCCATGCAGAAGCAGATCCTCTCAACAATTTGGGACACAAAGATGCGGCATCCGCATATTTTCTTTCCACAATCAAATGATCAAGGTATCTAGAACCAACCTACAGAAAGGAGAAAAAATTTAATAAACTGTTCAATTAAATTATATCTATTCAAACAGTGGATGTATAGGGGATATAAGTTCCATAAGTATGAAGTTGTTGTGGCGTGCATATGCAACAACGTTGCTTAATATCCAGCAAAGAAACGTCCAAATATTTGACAAGGTAAGTGGGAAAGGAATCAAATATAAGTGATGTGAGACCACTCCAGTTAAACTATTCATTATATAACTTTTTGGGGAAGAAAAATAATAATATTAATAATAATAATAAAAAAAAAATTGGTCATTTCTGTGCGCGAAAAAGGTATGTAAGTCTTAGAAAGACTCTTTTTTGCTGTCTTTTTGTTTATATTTATTTTCTATTTAGCACACCTAATAAACAAAATATAATGCATTTTAATTACCACGTTTGATCTGGAGTTATAGAAGTAATAATAATCCCTGATTATTCAGTAAGTATTTTTTATTCAGAAAAATAGATTGAATATAATCCTTAAGTAAAGGCCATCCTCCTATCCAACTTTCCGGCATTGATATACAGTAATAAATTCTCTGATCTTTCATAATTTCCTAAAGCCTCCTAACATAAAAAGAAAATAATAATACTCATAAAACCAAAGTGCATACAAAGCCAACGAGGAATGGTAGACCCTCCTGTATCAACAGCTTGTGGTCACCCACATGCACATGGCCGACTGAGCCTAGCATAATTCTAAACTAAAAATTCCTGTATGACCCAATTCATTTAAGTGCACTCAACTCTACAGTTAATACAAAAAACTCATTCCAAAGGAATTATAGCAGATGCGAAAAAACTCATTCAGAAAACTAGGGCCTACATGTTTCTTGAGAAACAAACAAGCAGCTAGAATGTACAAACAGATGAAACGGGCACCTTTTCATGTTTTCTAAAACGTTAAATGAGAACAAGAATGAGAACAAATGAATGAATGATAATACCTCATCAAGAAGTTCACTACGTCCCTGGCCCGCTTCAACTGCAGCCAAAGCTTTTTCATGCCAACCATGTTGAAGAAGCCAAGCAATATGATCTTCAGCATCTCTGCAAAGGATAGATGCATTCATTTCTTGATCAAGTTAGCAAGATCCCGATGAAGATGAATTTAACTCCATAAATATTCAATGGTTACATAAACTCATCATCTACTTGCTTAAGTACCCCTCTATTCAGTTAAATAGAAACTAAGACAATCAATATACAAGTATGGGATTGATCTGCAGTACTAATCACCCAACTGTCGTCCCCTGACTCATCCTTGAGTTAGGTGTCCGCAAAAGAAGGAAACCATCCAAGGATGGATGTATAAAAATAAAAAGGATAACTATGATGTGAATCTAGAAATCCAAATATATATGATTTAACTCAAACACAAGTTTACTGCTTGGCAACAGTTTCATATTTCAGTCTGGTTGATATTCAATCAGTGGTATTGGCCGCTCATATGCCCTGTTCCTCTTTACTTGATGCCCAGTGATAATATCCGCAAGGGTCTTTTCGTGCCATTAACTCCAGAATGGCCATTTTCATTTAAAAGGACAAGCCTTTAGAAAGAAGAGCAGTTTCTGTCACATGGTTTGATAAGGGTGTGCACATCAAAGAAGGGGGCCTGACCTTAGAAATTTATATGAGTTCATTGTTAAATCTTGCTTTCAACTTAAGGCTACAGTTTTCATTCCAAATCTGTGAAATGGAACAACTAGAAAAATGAAAGAGACTGGGCTCCAGGTTCTGGATTTTGGAACTCTAATCCACATTTAGAGAGATAATTGAAGAGGTGATGGTACTCTACACGTACTAACTGATTTCTCCAATTCTCTCCCTCTCCCAACTTCCTTTATGTCGAGGTCCTCGCGAGAGGCTGCGATTGGGAGTGTGCTAGAAACCAATCTCTTCTAAAAATTGTTCTGGATATTGTCCTGTTTGTGCACAGATAAGCCAGATGCCTGTATCTGGGATTTTGGCGATATAGCAAATTTTCTGTCAAATAAGCTAAGAGTACATTTGGATGGAAGGATTGAGAAATGATTTTTCAGTGTAAATTGCTTAACTGGACCTTGGAAATTATATGTTATGGTAATAAATCCATATATATATTTGACAATTTAAGAGAAAAAGGATGTCAAATCTTTCATTTCTTAACCAATGAGAGAGATATGAGACCTTCCCATTTGTGACAACTATGTTCTGAAACCATGGCTGTCAGTTTTATATAGATGAGACAGCAATACGAGATCATTCCTGATCACAAACACCAAAAGTTTGATTGAGAGATGGGGATCTATTGATGAAATTGAATCTCCACGTTGGATGGTGATCATTCTTGTATGTATCTCAAATTTCATACATAATTTACTCTACAGAGAAGCAAAAAATTGAAAAAGAAATCACTGACCTGGGTTTTGCAATGACTACATCCTTTGGAGATACAATATAGTACAGAGGTTCATCACCTTCAGCCCACTGACCACCAGCATAGCTGCTACCTAGATTCAAACTAAAGGGTTTTACAGCTATATAGATGCAAATAATTCCACTATTCTTAGACCATGAACTTCAAAATTAAAGTATGTTAACCTGAGAAAGGAGCATGTGCAAGGGAATAATCCTTTGCCTTGTAATGCTCAAAGCCATGTACAGGTAAGGCATCTGTTGAAAGTTCATCATTATTCCATGTTACAATTCGCACTTCGGGTCTCTGTGCATTTCCCTGCTTCAAATAGATTATTGGAATTAGAACAATAACAGGGATACAGTTATGGAATGACCTGCTATAGAAGATGAAAAATGGGCAGTTCACAATTTATTTACGTTAATTGGATGTAGGTCGAGCTGCCTGCATAACTTATTTAACCAAATTAAAATGGCATTTTTTTCATTGGGACCTTCAACTAAATGCGATTCTATCAGACAAAAGGGATTATTACAGATAATAAAGTCAAACAAATAACCTTACCAACAATTTACTCCTATATCCTCAAAAGTCAAAATCCATCAATAACATGTATGTTTTCAATAAAATTTGTATTTTTAGAAAGCATTCAACAAGATTTATCAAACAAGACATGTAAACATGTGCATAAAAAAATAAGGATAGTTGTATCAGCAAGACTAATGAATTAGCAAGAGGTGGAAAAGCAAATTATGGGTGGTAATCTATCTGTCAAATACAAAAAATATTATGAGGAACGAAAAAGTGAATAATGAAAGTTCAGATATTCTACGGTTATTTAAAAAATTGAATGGCCTGTTTGTAATTTTCGTTATTTATATTTAACATGTGTCAGTGTTTGATTTTCCAGCTTAATTAAAACTAAGTAATTGGACTACACTAATAAAAAAATGTAAACAAGGAACCAAATCTAAAATCCCCTTATTGTACGCAACTGAAAACATAAATTAATGCATAAAAAATGAACAGAAAATAATGGAAGGGCCTAGATAATGGTAAATTAAGTAGAAAAGGAGGGGCCTAGATCACACTTGCATTAACTTAACAATGTTTGACCCCCAAAGAAAAGGAGGGGCCTAGATAATGGTAAATTAAGTAGAAAAGTTTCTGAGTAACAAAATGTATATCATATCGTACAAGGGGGAAAAAAATACCTGCCGTGATGGAACAGAGCTACTAAATTCCTTCTCCCCATCTTCTTCTCCAGGGATATAGGCTAGAACGACCAAAGAATCACCAAAAGGAGCAATCCCAGAAATGAAATAGCTGGTCTGAAAGGATGCCACAATATCGACCTGGTTCATATTAGACATTGACATTGGGACATGCTTCAATGTCCCATTGGCTGCTCCAGAATGATTTGTTTTTATCGATGTAATTTTGATTGATGTTCCCCAGCCAATGACTAACAATGTGTCATCCTGAATGTGATGAAGAGAGTGCGCAATGCATGAAGACAACACCACAACTACTTTATTAGACGACTAAGAAAAAGGAGTTATGCAAACTAGAAAGAAAAAAAATTCGCTGCAGTTTTTCCTTGGAAATTGATTGTAACTATGGAATTGATGCGATAAAGATTATAGGTTTATGCCAGTTTTAAAATCAAGTCACTAGTTTTATACCAGTTTTTAACAATTTTTTTGTGCAGAAACCAGAGAAATTAAAAAGAAAATAGAAACTAGTTGCTTTTCAATCTGATGAATAACAAATAATGACAGCTCTGAAATGTCACAAGCTAAAGATGCCACAAAAAAGCCTAAAAGCTAACCCTATCCCATAATCAATCCACCTCTTGAACAGCTCCGGCCATATTCTCAAAAACCCTCCTATTCTTTTATACCAGTACAACTCAAAAAATTGTCATCATGGCACATCTCTCCAGAAGAACACCCTTTCTTCCCACCAAATTCTCTGATTTGCTTTATTTGGGACAAGAAAGACAATTTCTAAGTTTGACAGTTCCTATATTTTATAGCTACGGCAAGTCTAAAAATTTTCTAATGGGCCTAAGAGCTTAGGTGGCTTTCTTTGGGTTCTAGTCCAGTTAAAAAACTATTAGATACCTATGATATTTGAGATTCCCAGTCCTCCCAAATTTTCTCCGATCCTTGCCTAATTAAAACTCTATAGCAGCAAGTAATTCCTAACACATTTAGTCCTCAATAACCCATTCAAACAATCTGAAAAATCTCAGACATACCTTGCTCCAGAATTCCAGAAATCTTCCATAAATTCCCTTCTACACTTTAAACTTACGGCATGTTTGGAAGTTCGTTTGAAAATTTCAAAGAATTCTCAGAATAACTAAAGCTCGTCTGGTAGCAAATGCCAAAAATATTAGAACTGCTGCTAGGTTATAGAAGCACCTTAGTGATTTCTAGGGAATTACGTGACAGGTGCTTCCTCAAGAAGCACTTGGCTTTTTAACAAAAAACACCTACGTGCTTCTAACAACTTCCTACCAAAGAACTCCCAGCAGGAAGTAAATCTTTCAAACTTATTTCATTCTAACAAATCATAGGCTAACCCTCCTACAACTCTAAGACTCTACAGCTCCAATAGCCCCCTTCAAGCCCCGATACAAGCACTGCACACAATTTGCACTAAAATACACCACACCAAATATAATTAAAGGGACATGCATATAATACTGTGAACATAATCTTTCACTAACCTGCCAAACTAGGTGAGGGAGCAAAAGCTCAGGGCGTGGGCTTCCTCTTGGTCTTTCAATAAATGTTATACGCTGATCATTTGCAGTATCATATACTTTCACGCCTGCATCATTAGCCCAGGCAATGAGACTTGTTCTCCACTTCACTGCATGTATAGGGCCTTCACCAGAATGCAACACCTAGAAAGACATATTAGCCTTAAGAAATTAGAAGCCTACCTGGAAACAAAAAAATAAAATAAACATGCTAGCTGTTCAATACAAACCTGATCTTTAAATCCCAGCCATTTTTTTGCATTCAAATATAAATGGCCAGCTAAACCACCCGCTACAAATCTTCTAGATGATTTTTTTGCATAATCTGGATCCACAGCAATGGCCTTCATTGGGCGATGATACTCAAACCTCATTTTCTCATCAGTGAAAAGGCTGTTTATTACAACAGTTCCATCATCTGAACAGCTTCCTATATATTCACCTTCTATGTCAAAGCTAAGATCATTCACTGCAGCAGTGTGAGCGGAGAATTCCTTAACCTGTAAATAAGGCAATCAAGTATTTAATATTGCGCCTTCCATGATGAACTAGGAGACAAATGCAACAATCTATCAGTTGTAATGAGACAAAATAAAGGCAATGATTCTACTAGTTAATGAATTAGAAGTCATCTTTCCAACTACCTACATTGCTTCACAATGTTAAAATTTTCACTCTCTATCCTAACCCGAAGGTAATTTCCCAACCAAATAATAAAGGCTTCAGATTTTAAGGGTTTTTGGACAAAGTTCTCAATCATCGTACAAGGAGTGTACGTTCACCATAGCTGACAGTTCAAAGCACGCGAACACTTGATTTAGAATGTGCTTTCGTAGTTTGATGAGAACAAGCAGTAAGCGTATGGAAAGTACAAAAATATCTTTATAACTGCTGCATATAATTAACCAAATAAAAGTACACCAGAGGAGCTTTCTTTTTCTTTCTTTTGTTTCAATGTGAGCTTAATTGAAAACCCCAATTGAGCATCCCTAACCCGTATGCCACTTAGCTGAAGCCTTAAACTCAATTCTCCAGTAAAACTGTATAAGAACTCAAAATTTCCAAGACGACTCAGATCCAACCAGCTCCACTTCAATCCATAACCTTCACAAATCCCACGAATCACACTAACTTAACCTTGAATGCAATAATTCCAACAACTATCCATTCAAAAGAAGAAAAATAAATTGAAGCCAAGCTCAGTCCCTCACCTGATTCCCGAGAAAATCAAGAATATGAATGGTGCCGCCGTGAGTACCAAGGGCGATCATTCGTTCGGCGACGGCGATACAGGATGCCACATCGCTGGTTAACAGCGAAGGAATGCTGCCTCCCATTCTCTGGTACTTGAGCCTAGGCTCTTCCTCTTCCTCTTCTTCCTCCTCTTCGTCCTCCTCTTCTTCTTCGCCCTCTTCCTCCCTCTCATCGTCTCCTTCAACGCCGTTGTCTGGAGGAATCGGAGCCATTGATATATAGATCGTCAGCTCTTCTCGTGGTTCTTCGTCGTCTCCAGAGAACCCAACGTGGAAGAATGATTTGAGTTTGAGAATTGAGAGAGAGATCTGTTCCGTTTGAGCTCTCCTTGCGTGGTTTTTTTTTTATTTTCCTTCTAGAATTTGAGGGACATAAATTATTTATTTACAACGCGACAAATGTAGTGGTGACGAGTATGGAATGAGCGCCACCTGCTGTTACAGAGTGTCATTTGGGTTGAGGTCGGTCCTTGCTCTACTGGTGTTTTTTTGTGACTGGACACGCTTGCAAACCAGTATTGGTCACTTTATAATGGATAACCATGATCGTATATATGAGTGTAATTTGATACATAAATAGTTGATTCATTGCTTTATTTTCTTTTAGATTAGGATTAAAATATAATATTAATGTTTATAATTAAAAATAATAAATTAGAATTTTGTTTATTACATGAAATGAAAGAAGAAAATTTGAGAAATTCACCTAAGACCAGTTTGGTATTGTTCCTTGAAAATAATTATGGTGATATTTGTTACTTGAAAATAAATTGTGAGAATAAACATATTCATTTTTTTCTTTTAAATTTTAAATTGGAAAGTATGGTGTAGCAACCTGGAAATTTAATTATTGAATTTATGGAATTTGTTTTGTAAAAAGACGATTTTACCCTTGCGTAGGTCTTGAACTCACGAGTTCGTAGACAGGCGGCACGCAAGAAACGGAGTTCGTGTACGAAAGTTACGGATTTAGATTGTCAAGGGCAGATTGGTAATTTTGACTTGGGCAAATATTTTTAACCCTCAAAACCATTAATTCATCTTCATTTCATTCTTTCATTATGAGCCACTCAATTTCTCCCATTCCTTCCCCGAACCTGTGCGACTCAAACACCCCAAAACCCACAAATTCCTACTTTGATTCAAGGCTAAGACTTCCATTTTTGTTCCACTAATCATAATCTACTCATTTCCACGATCACAACCGTACAAACCATCGAAGGAGAGGACTACGAGAGGCGTCAGACCGAGACAAAGAACAATCGAACCTTCCGATCGATTTTTTCGACTTGCACATGTACGGATTTAATGTTTTGAAGTCATATTTGGATTCCTGGGATCAAGTAGATAGATTTAGATGTAAAATTTGTGAAAAATGGTTGAGTTTTGAAGAAGTTAGGAAAAAGCTTGAGTCGGCCGGAAATGGAGGATTCCGGCGACGAAGACGGTGGCGCTGTGGCGGTCCGGTCGTCTTCTCCCGCTAGACTCCAGCGACAGCAACGGTGGTCCGATCGTCTTCTCCGATGAGTCACCGGCGACCGGTCGGGTTGAGTTGGATTGGGTCGAACCGAGTGGACCAGTCGGATCGAGTGGATCGGGTTGGGCTAAATCGGGTCAGGCCGAGTTAGGTCAGGTTGGACCGGGTCAGGCGCGTGGGTACTGTAGTAGGCGCGTGGGCGCGCGTGACGGCGTGTGGCGGTGCATGGGGCTGATTTTGAGGTCACGATGGCGCGTGTCAATTAGTTTTTGACGTTCTGGATCTGTTGGCGCAGGTTTCGGGTTGATTGGACGTCGTTTAGAGGTAGTTTTGGACGTCCGAAGTTGCTGCATTTTTAGGACAACTTAGGCGGATCTCCCAAGGTTTCAGGAGTTTATATATAAGGTTTTATTATTAGCCGATAATCCCGATTATTAATATTGACAGGCGTTACTGCTCCAGGAACTTCAGAGGAGCGTACGTCTCGGGATTGAGCTTGTTTGGACGTGTGGTGAGTGGACTTTTGATTTATAAATTGTAATGCATACATAAATGTATCTTGGATTTAATACTGTTATGTATTGTGGCAATGAATTTATGGAATTTAGGAATGATTACTGGACACAAGTTTTCCAATATTTCAGTGAAAGTGTGTTTTGGAAAATGGACTGGTTTCGGACTCGATTTTGATATTGTTTTGACGTGGTAATTATTTGAGTCTGTGATTTGGGTTTAGACCTGAAATTATGATTTTTCTAGCTTGGCCATAAATGAGTTTTCAAAGAATTTGGCTTAGGCCAAGAAACAAAGATTTCAAAACACGGATTGTGGTTTTCACTGGTTTTCTGTCCCGATGGAAAAGGGTTCTCCGACTGGCGTTGAGGGGTTTTGCTCCGCTGGTTGTTGAGGGTTCTCCGATGCTGGTGTTGAGGGTGTTCTCCGCTAGGTCGTTGAGGCTGTCTATGCATAGTACAGGGTTTCTGCACAGCTCAAGGCATATCGAGTGTGTGGAGGGTTTTGAGCTACGGCTCGAGATTTTATTCGAGAATAGTGGTTCTGATATATTATGTATCTAGGGCGAATTAAATGATTTTAAACTCCTTTGAGGAGGGTTTTCAAACCAAATTGTGGACCACGATGTGTTTTCATATTACAGATTTTGCGTGGGTCCAACCAAGTGGTTTTAAAGAGAAATGGAAATTTCGATGGTTTTCAGTTGATGTTTTTATTATCATAAACTGTTTTATGTGATGCATGCACAGTTCTATTCGTGGAGGGGAAAGAGGTAAGATTTCCTCGGAAAAAGGATTTATAAATGATTATTTTTGTCCACTCATAATTTTCGTGTTTTAAATCCCCTCCAGGCTGTTGAGTTGACGTTGGCACTTTCTGAGGCGGAGGAATTAGTAGTATTTCAGCTGTGCGTTGTACCTAAACTTCGAGTAGGATATCTAATTTTGTATTATTTATTCTACCTAGATGCTCTGATAATATATTTTGGATGGTCATTATCTATTGGAATTTGGAGTGATTTTGATCCCTTGTCTGACAGGTGGAAGTTAGTCATATTATATTGTAAGGACGAAAGGGTATTTTGGAAACTTTTCCTTAGGTTGTCAGACGGGATAGGGTTCTTCCCGGGTTTCGAGGGGAAATTCGGGAAGGGTCCTGACATATGGAGCATCTCTGATTATATTATATATATATATACTAAAGCTAGGTTCAAAATACTATTCATCAACGGTGTTTTGACTATTTTGCTCTTATATTTTTTTTTCAGAAATTGGTTGATATGCCTTGTTTAGAGAAAAACATTTCAAAGTTGCCATTTTCCTTAAAAATCAACCTAAGTCAAACTCTACTTTTACATATTTATAAAAATTGCCTAACTTTATATACAAAGGGCAAAAAATTCATCCCCTCTTAGTCTCATCCTTTCATTTGTGCTCTCTTTGAAATTGAATTAGAGAGAGTTCAAGACCAAAACCCACACAACCAGACTCGGCGATATTGACCAAAACCCACACAACCAGCCTTCGCGAAATTGAATTAAGGGCCATGATCTTCGACTCCGTTGGCAAGCGAGGTAGAGGGCGAAAAGAGTTGGGTTCAGCGAGAGCGAGGAAAGCAGCGGCTCCGCTGTAGGCAAGTAGACTCCGTTCCCGCTTTTGTTTGGACATTTTCTGGCTGCTTCCTTCAATTTCCGTCATTTTCTCAGCGGGTAGAATGGCTACTTTCTTAGACTTAGGTTGGTTTTTTAGGAAAATTATATCTTTGAAATATTTTTCCCTAAATAAGGCATATAAGACAATAGCCCAATAAATTAATTAAATTTTGGTTCGAGTATGGCCTGAGTTGAATCTCTTCGAGGATGGGAGATAAAGGGATGATGGTGTGGCTGTGTGAGGTGTTTAGGTTTTTTTTTTATTAAATTTTGATTTAATTAATTAATTTAAATTTGGGGAAGTTATATTTTATTTTATTTTTTTTAAGTTGTGTGGAGTCCAACTTAGCTTATAATTCTGACTCAGCATTTAACTGTTTGACTAACCGATTGACTAACAGTGTGTACTTAGATGATGTGTTTTGATAGTTTAGGTATGCAATTAAAATATTTTATAATTTAGGTATGAACTTGAAATTACCCCTATAATTTGGAGGGTTTTATGAATTTTGTCCTTATTTTAAACATATTTCAAATTATTGCTATTATATTAGCATTTAACTTTTTTTCGAAAACATCACTTGTGCCTCTTTAAATTAGGAATATAGTTTTGGAAAAAAAAAATTAGGAATATAGTTGGAGTGAAAAAGATTGAAGTTCTTAATATATATATTTTTTAGCTAAAAGTAAATTTGAAAATAAGGAATGTGGTTGGATATGCGTTAACAAATGATGTCTTGGTTCAAATGCAAAATAATTAGGTGATTACGGCAATCAAGAATATAAAGGGAAGAAAAGGTCAAGGATGAAGCGCCTGGAAGCGCAAAGCTAAAGCAGTTAAGAACTCGGGGGGGTAGATACACTAGGGAGTAACCCTTTTGCTCCATCTCACTTCCCCATCCATCGTCTCTCTCCACCATTTGCCCTGTAACCCTTCCTTTTTGCTCGTATTCATTTCCTCTTCCCCTTATATCCTACCCTTCCATGCCCATGTCTCCCTCTCCTACTGGCCCTCCATCTTGCTTTCCTCTTTCCTCTCATCCCTTGTGCCTTGTCCCCCTTCCTTCCATCCTCGTCCTCCATCTCACTTCCCCTATCTCTCGTCCCCATTCCTCCCGTCTACGTACGTCCTTCATTTTTCATCTCCCCTCATCCCTCGTTCACTTTCCTTCTCTATCCTCGTCCTCCATCTCACTTCCCCCGTCCCTCGTCCCCCTTCCTTCCGTTCTCATCCTCCATCTCACTTCCCACATCACCTTAGTATTTGGGTATTCCTCAATTTCTATCTTGGTAAGATAGTGAAAAATACCAAAATACTGAGTTAAACATTTTGTATCCCTTAGAGAGATAAGGGTATTTTAGTATATCTTCATCCCTCGACAAATATTTAAATATTGTAGGAGTTTTTTTTTTATATTATATTACATAGCAATTAAATATTCTGATTCAGTAGGATACGCACGAATAACCAAATACAAAGTTAAAATAATGACATACCTCTGCTTTTTTCAGTTTCTCTTCTTATGCTTACTACTCAGAACTAATCAAATAATTTAATTATATATCTTCTAAGATTTTTTTCGTCTAGTGTTTCGTAGAAAACATGAATCTTTCGATTCATTTGGCTTTCACACTCAATTTACTTATGGGGCATGGGAATTCCCATATTATTTTTTAATGTAATGAGCCTATCCTCTCCTCTCTATTTATATTTAAAGATCGTTTTCATCTGGTATTTCGTAGTTATAAATCGATGAAGACACACACAGAGGTTGAAGTTTTTATATCTTACCTTTATTATCTTATAATGTAGGTGCAAAATTCTCAGCTAGATGACAAGACATTCATAATTAATATCTCAGCATTCTTTAATTTTTAATATTTTAGCATTTGCTAACTGAGTTAACATCTCCAAAATCAGTTATTAAACTGTTAGACTATTGTAATTTCTTGTTAATCATTTTGTGATTTCTAAACATATTAGATTGAGTTGATCGATCATCCATGAATCCTTTTCCATACAAGGCTGTAAAATTCAGTGACGCTAAGTTGTTGAAAACAATTAGAGACGAGACAGTATGGATCAAGCTTATCAGTCAAAAAACATCTACAGGTGACAACATTCTTCATATTGCCGCACAGTTCAAGCAAGAACAAATTTTCACAAGCCTTGATTCAATAATTCATATCAAATCCAATTTTTACCATTACCAATAAAGTTGGGTAATAGCAACATCGATGTGAGGCCGGGACTTAGTCGGGAATGGTTTTTAAACTACCACTTATACAGTAATCATTTATCCATAACCAATTTGATTATATTTAATACATATCTAATATTCACCGTATAAGTCTGATAATTGTTTTTAAACTAAGGCTTATACGATAATCGTATATCTACATATAACTAATTGATTATATTCAATGCATATCCAATTTTTACAATAGCAATAAAGGTTAGTTACTACACTGAGGCCGAGACTAAGTTAGTAATGTTTTTTAAATTACCACTTATAAGATAATAGTTTATCTATAACCAATCGATTATATTCAATATATATATATATCCAATTTTTACTATTACCAATATAGATGGGTTAATACACCGATGCGAGACTGGGACTAAGTCGGGACTGGTTTTTAAATTACCACTTATAAGATAATAGTTTATCTATAACCAATCGATTATATTCAATATATATATATATATATATATATCCAATTTTTACTATTACCAATATAGATGGGTTAATACACCGATGCGAGACTGGGACTAAGTCGGGAGTGGTTTTTAAATTACCGCTAATAAGATAAGGTCAAAACATATATTTAGTTTCTCTAGTTTAAACACAATTCGAATTTGATCCCGTAGTTTCAATTTAATCACATTTGGTCTTTGTAGTTTTCAACTTGAACAAATTTGGTCTTTATGTTAACTTTTTGATGAATTTTTCATTTACCCATATAATTTTTGTTCTCTTCAAGCTTTTCTCTCTTCAATTTTCTCATTGTTGATGCATAAAATGTACCAACTTAGAGATTGTACTTTGTCCAATCTGTGTATGCCACATGCTTTTCGAGAGACCTGCAAAAGAGAGAGTGATCGGTCGTCGGTTAAGGGATAGACATCGGTATGGTACCAGCCTAAGGGGTCTCCGACGCCCAAGTCAATATTGTAGGTCTATGTGTATAAGAGGTATGTAGTAAATAGTGATTTTGATATAGTAACAGTAAATAGTGAATCTTAGTTACCTTTTGGGGAAATGTGCCTCCCTTTTGTATTGATGGTTGAGTGAGGTTTAGTGAATAGTTTCGATGTGGGATAAATGCACGGTACTGACACGTGGCATCTAGATGAATGGTGGAGATGTGTTCACATGTCAGTGAATTGTTGACCCTTGTTAAGGTTTATTTGTTGTGTGTTTTTGGACCCATATGGTACTTGAGCCTTGTAGAGTAGGCTTTGGGCTTATTTAGTGCTTTGGGCCTGTTTGTTGGGTTTTTGGGCTTGAGGTATGTGGTCCACTGAGTCTGGTCCAATATGGTGTCAACAGAAGTCCCCCAAGTTCTTGATCGAGGTGGAATTTTTCGGTTGAGGACTTGTCATGATTTCCAGACTTGGTGGGGAGATATACCTCTAGTCCTCCAAGTCCCCCAGGTGAGGGAGGGCATCGAGTGAACGGTCGGTGTGTCCTGTGTGGATTGATGTGGTTGTACCGCTCGGTGGTGTTGTGGGGGCTGACCGATGTTGAAAGATTAAGTCAGAGAGGGGGGCCTTAGATTTGTTGGTCCCCATGCAGTGGCCAACCGATCTTTTTGCCTTGTTAGCTTACCAACATAGTCGAGTGAATGTATAGCTGGTGAGCAACATGCTGAGGTTGTGTTGCGTTTGGACAGGTCGTCCTTTGAGAGACTGGTCTGTGAATGAATGTTAGGTCGATCGCATGACTGGGTGAGGTGTCTGTTATGCTTCAGGTAGGGCGCGTGTGGCCTCTGCATGTTGGACATGTGTCGCCTGGTGGTGTGTTTTTGTTTTATCGAGGCGACGTTTCGTCTGCTCGACCTGGACCTCTATAAATAGTTGAGGTGTTTGCTTTCATTTTCACTTTTCACTTTTCACTTTTTGTGGAGCTGCTGTCAAAGTGAAGAGGCGATTTCCAGCGAGAAATTTGTGGCGGTCGGTGCAGTGGTGAGATTTCCGGTGAACCAAATTCGTTATGTAAAAACAAGGTATGTTGCTGTTTTCTTTATTGTTTTGAATCAAAGTTGTGTTTTTTGATGAACTGGTGAAGAACCGATGGGCGGATGGTGGTTGGATCCGTGTAGGCATAGTGCTCAGTCGGTCATAGTTGTTTTTTCTTTTCTTTCCCTAGATTGTCATCATGTCAGACTCATATAGTCAAAATAATGAAGTTCAAGCCTATGATGAGAATGCCGATCCAAAAGTTGAGTCGGTACAGTCGAGCGGTTGGGTAGAGTTTGAAAAGGATGAACCGACCCAGCAAAGAGGCTTTGCAAGTGGTAAAGATGGGAAAACCACTTAGGAGCCCGAGCCGTGTGAGGAAGAGATCGAGGAGGAGAGGCAGATGAGGGCTCAGTTCGAGGGTAGGACCGACCAGCCTGAGATTGGGCCTAGTGGTAGAGTGTTTGAAGAGGTGGAGGATCAGGCTGAGGAGGAAGATGAAGTTCTATCCGTCCGTGCTTTGAAGATTAAGCATGGTTGACATAGTAGTAAGGTTACTATTTCGGATAAACCGAGTGGGAATCTTCTTCCTAGAGATGTGGTGAAGGCCATGCCGATCAAAGAGGCCAAGTTCACAGCGGATGAGATGTTTAGCAAGGAGACGCAGGCGGGGCTGGACAAGTGGCATACCGGCTGGAATGTGCCCAAGAAAGTGAAGTTCAGGGTGGTTCGAGCTGGTGAGACGCTGAGTGATCCTCCATCAGGCTATGCGATCTTCTATCTAGAGCTGTATATGCACGATCTGAGGTTCCCCCTCCATCCATGGATGAGGATGATAGTGAAGAGGATGGGGTGGCGCTCAGTCAACTCAATCCTAATGTATGGATTGTGTTGATCAGTCTGTATGCTACGTTCAAGAGGGTAGGGAAGCCTGAGCCGACCTATGAGCATGTCATGTACTTGTACGAATTCAGTCGTCAACAACAAAGCAGGGGCTCGGTGCACATTCGGTGCCATGACAAGAATGAGAGGGGCGAGTTCATTCATAGTGTGCCCTCTTCACAGAAGACGTACAAGTCTAAGTTTGCCTTTGTCGATGGGGCATGGGGTGGGGAGGGTATTCCCTCAAAGTTCCAGCAGATTAACAGCCCCGGTCGGTCTTAGTGTCTGTTGTGGTTTTTTTTTTTTTTTTTTTTGTATCTTGTTACTTGTTATTGTCTGATTAGTGGTTTTGTCTTGTAGCTTTTTTTCCTGCGGTGGTAAGTGCTGCGAAGAGTCGGAAAATTTTTCGTGAAGTTAGGAAGAAGTTGAATCCGATCGAGTGAAATCGGTTTATTCTTCGTTTGCCTTCCATCCTTCTAGAGGTCAGCTTGATCTCCTCAACATGTAATTCTTTATGGCTCGGTGTAGTTATGTAGGCCGACTAGTCTGTTTCTATTGTGTTGTGTTTTGCTTTGCAGTCATGCCTAAGGATGCATAGAAACGTATTCTGAAGAATGCTGAGGAGGTGAGGCAAGCCATCAATCAGAGGGTCCTAATCCCTAATGCTAGTGAGTTAGTGCCAAAGCTTGGTGGGACGACCTCTCGTCCTAGTGGGTCTGTCTCTGGCCAGAAAAGGAAAGAGGCACCGACTGTAGGTGGGTCGTCCTCCAGGCCAAAGTGAAAGATCGAAGGGCTTGACCCAAAGGCTCAGCAGAGGATAACCCTCTTGGCTAAGAAGAAAAGGAAAGCCAAGAAGGCACCGATCGGTGCGAAAACTGTACAAGTCTTCCACCTCAGTAATGAGGCTGAGGAGGATGAGGTTGTTAGGTCGACCAAAAAGGGTGGCTCGGCTGGGAAGGGTCCCGTTTTGAGGCCGACCACAAAGGGTGGGGATGAGGTTCAGTCGATTGTGAGGCAGAGAAAGGGGGTTATCCCCGATGAGGTTCAGTATGTTGTGAGGCCGATGAAGGAGGCTGACCGGAGGCTGATCCAGGCCAACTGGCAGATGGAGCCAAGGAATGAGGCCAACCAGTGGTTAGACGCCATTGAGACGGCTGCCAGGAATGTGCTGCATGCTCAGTCTCTACTGAGTGGGGGTCTGGGTCTATGTTCTTCGAGCTAAGATTTGATAGACCATTCTCTCCACCTCGTTTTCTTGGTCGAAGATCGGCTGAGCTGACCGACCACGATGGATCAATATAGGTTGTTTCACTAATCCTATCACATGGCCAGATGTCTTGCTCGGTCTGAAGGAGAAGATGGTGCTCATCATCAATGGTGTCACCATTGGGTCGGCCATGGAGCTGTCAGAGCTGGATGGCTTGTCCGAGAGGACGATGGCCGAGCGGATGGAGAAGTCTCCCCTGATTGCTGCCTAAGTAAGTGTTGTTGGCTTATTTGACACTTGTGTTTTTTTTTTGTATTTTTGGCTTGTACTAACATGTTTGCTTGGTGTGTATTCCTTTGGTGAAATGTTCATCAACTACAGCCATGCTCATAGGCGTGTGGCGGCTGCTGATAAGGAGAAAACCAAGCTCAAAGAGCAGCATGCATCTGTAAGCCGAAAGGCGCAGGAGGCTGAGCTGGCTCTGAAGGTCAAGGGTGACCTGGAGAGGAAACAGTCGTCAAAGCAGAAGAAAGTGGAAGAGCAGGCTGCCCAGTTGGCCTTGTGCTAGCATGAGGCTGAGGTAGCTAGAGAGGTTGAGGCAAAGCAGCTGAAGTTGGAGCTGACCAAAGTGGAGGCTTAGAGGGATGCCCATGAGGCAGAGCTTGAACGTCTGAAGGCCGAGAAAGAGGCAGACTGAGCTGAGGTGGAGAGGCTGAGAGAGGAAGTAGTGGCCGCCAAGTAAGCTGGTGTGGCCGAGTTTCTGGAGTCCAAGGAGTACCAGAAAAGGCTGGACGACTTCGCTTCTGACTGTGAGTGGACCATCTACAGAAACCTCTAAAAGTACAACGAAGGTATTTCGTTTGATACTACCCCTTGACTCGGTATTCAAGTGACTCCGTCAATGGTCGAGGAGGAAGAGGAGGAGAATGAAGGGGATGCTGAGCAAGAAGTTGAGTCGGCTACTCCTGATTGGGAAAGGCAGACTAGCAAAACTGATCCCTGTCCAATTGATGAAGAGCAGCCCAGCAAGGCCGACTCTCCTTCGGTCAATGAAGAGCAGACCGGAACAGTAGACCATCACAAGCCTCGTCCTGCTGACGAAGAAAGTAGCTATGCTGATCCTCCTCCTAGTTAATGTTTAGTTTTTTTTGTATCTTTTTTGTGGCCGACCCAAGTGTTGGTTTGTAATGCATTTTTTGTTTTTAGAACAAGTAATTTTGGCAGACCGTGGGGAATTTGCCCTTATCTAATGAAAATAATGATTTTTTTTTCAAGTGTTGAATCGACCAAAGGTTTACTACTGACTGAGTGAATTGGTTGGCTCGGTGTATTATTGTCAGTCCCTCAAGTCCTCGGTTGAGGTAGGATGCCGAGAGGAGAACTTGTAGTTTGTAAGTGTACACTTGTTTGGCATGCATTTGTGTTCACCATTGTCTGAGCTAAGGTTCGCTTCGTTGTTATGTGTTGGGCATTATTTGAGCAGATGTTTGCCCAGCATGCCTTGTGTCTGGATGTGATTTGACCGAGTCATTTTGTGTGTCGGTATGATTAGGTCAAGACATGTTTGTCTTTATTCCAAGTATGTTGTATACAATTGGGGTTGAACCATGGAAAGTGGTCAGTCAAAGTTGGTAGTATACCGACTGAGTTGAAGTCTGTTCTTGTGGAAGAACGTGTGTTGTCTGAGCGCACCACTTTTGTTTAATGTTTTATTGCAGTCGGTGTCCGTGCTCTATACCATAATATGTGTTGGTACTTAGAGTTTTTACAAATTGTTTGACCCTAAAGTTCGGTCGGTCACAATTTGATATATCGGTTGATGTTGTGAGCCGTGTAATGTGGTCGACGTTGTTTTAACTCGGTTAGTTTTGAGTTTGTTTAAATAATGTGTCGTTTGGGTAGACAATGTAAGTATGAGACCGTGTGATTGCTCGGTGAGTGTTGTGCATAATGAAAATGTAAGTTTGTAAGAAGAAGTTTTGCAATTGATAAGTGTTAGGCCAAGTAGGACATATTACAATGAGAGCCCAAGTTTGGCTTTCCAAAATGTGTAGTGGGGGGCCTGCCTCTTGAGTCAGGCCGATCGGTCTAGATGTATTATCGTTTGAGGTGGTCTGCATTCCATGGGTGACCAAGTGAGAAGCCTTCAGAGTCCGATAGGGCGTAAGTCCTCGGTCGGCATATCCTTGTGATCTTGTAGAGGCCTTCCCAGTTCGGTCCAAGTGTTCCGGCCGACCGGTCTCTTGTTTCCATAGTGACTTTCCTCAAGACCCAGTCACCGACTTGAAAATTTCGTGGTCTGACTTTGGCGAAGACATTGCTTGTAGGCAATGTTTCGTAGGTTGGCTTGCTCTTGGTGTTCTTTGATGAGGTCTAGGCTGAGAGGCAACTAGTCATCATTCTGGTCTACTGGGACGACCGCTTCAGTTCCAAAGGCCATGGAGAATGGTGTCTCGTTGGTGTCCGTTCGGTACGATGTTCTGTATGACCAAAGTACATTTGGTAGGATATCTGACCATTTGCCTTTTGTTTCGCCCAGTTGGGTCTTTAGAGTGTGCTTGATTATCTTGTTAATAACTTCGACTTGGCCATTAGATTGTGGATGTACAGGAGAGGAAAAGCATAAGTTGTTCTTGTGCCTTTCGTAAAATGCTCTGAAGCAGTGGTTGTCAAATTGTTTTCCATTATCCGTGATGATGGTGTGTGGAAGACTGAAATGGAAGATGATGGTGTGTGGAAGACTGAAATGGAAGATGTGTTTTGGAAGATGAATGTCTCAATTCGAGCTATTATGATGGTTGTAAGGACCCTTATCCCGTCTGACAGCTCTTTTACCTCAAAATAAATATACAGAAATACCCTTTGTTCTTGAATAATTTTTAATAAACCTTACAGGGTTCCCAACAGAACCTCTGTACTTACTGACCACTCCTACTGTCAGACGCAGGATAATATACAGGTCAAAGCCAAGACCTCGGAATAGTGGTGGTTCAAATATGAATACTCTCTGACACCAAATGTCAGTAGGTCAGACATTGCTGACATCTCTACTGAAAAACCACAAGACAACAGACTAGTCAGATACTTGTGAACCAACAATAATTCGTCCCTCTGAGTCGCCGCCCACACCAACCCACTGACCCCGATGACGAAGTATTTTCATAGGTTGATTAAGCCCATGACAATTGTCGTCTGGTTCATATTAGAGCCGAAAATATCCTCGGCTATCATATCGTATCATCAGCCGGTATAACATTCAGCTATCATATCACATCATTCGGCATATCTCTCGACTATCATATCACTAGCCACCAGGGTATCCCTTGGGGTGTGCTAGTCCTGTATCATAACTCTCTGTACTATGATATCTCATCAGTCGGCATATCTCTGCAAAATCACCTTTTATATTGGGGGTTCACCAGGAGTCCGCCAACACGGAACCAAGGCCCGGATCCTAGGCCCCTTCAAATCGGTTTTGTTTATATTGGGGGTTCACCGGGTGTCCGCCAACACGGATCCTAGGCCCCTTCAAATCGGTTTTGTTCATATTGGGGGTTTACCGGGAGTCCGCCAACACGGAACCAAGGCCCGGATCCTAGGCCCCTTCAAATCGGTTTGGTATCCAAAATCAAGTATATATTTTGTTTATCATTTATCACAAATACGATTTCAACTCAAAATCATGTACTCAAATAATTACCACGTCCAAACAATATCAAAACCGAATCCAACAACCATATCATTTCTCAGAACACACTTCCACTGAAATATTGGAAAAACAAATATCCAGCAATCATTTATAAATTCTAGGTAATCATTGCACCCATACACAACAGTATTTAAATCAAGGATATTAATACATGCATTACAAGTTATAAATACAACCATACATAACAGTAATTAAATCAAAGATATTTATACATGCATTACAATTTATAAATGAAAAGTCCGCTTACCATCACCATCCAACCCAAAATTCATGTACGCTCTAGCCTAAGAATACCTTCACCATAATGACCCAACTACCTTGACTTTCCAAGCTCAAAACCCTCTCCACGGTCAATCCTTACCGCTGGGATTGCCCAACCGGGCTCTAAATGAACTCCTATGGCCTCGAAACCAACAAAATCTGATCCGGAACGTCCCAAAACCCTAGTCACGCGCCGCCGTGACTTCGGGAACAGTCCCACGCGCCGCCACGCGCCACTGGAAGGTCAGAACACGCGCTGCCACGCGCCGGTCACGCGCTTGCTACAGTGTTCACGCGCCTGGACCGGTCCAACCCGGCCCAGCTCGACTTGACCCGGTCCAACTCGACTCAACCCGACTGGTTCATTCAACTTGACCGGTTCACTCAACCTGATCGGTTCACTCGACTCGACCGGTTCACTCAACCCGACCGGTTCACTCGACTCGACCGGTTTACTCAACTCGATCGGTTACCGGTGACTCGCCGGAGAAGACGACCGGACGACCCTCGCCGTCGCCGGAGGCTGGCCGAAGAAGATGACCGGACCGCCACCTCCGCCGCCGTTTGGTTCGCCGGAATCCCCCATTTCCGGCCGATTTTCTGGGTTTTCTAACTTCTTCATTTCTTAACCGTTTTTAACGATCTACACATGGAAATTCATCTACTTTTCACCAGGAATCCAAATATGAGGTCAAAGTTCCGAGATCGTACCTGGTTTGGCCAGAAAATGGCCGAGAAGGTTATGTTCACCTCCCTCCTCCGTCCGTCACCTACGGCGGTGCTCCCACTCCAATAACTACCCCAAATTGCTCGTGGGGTCCTAGGGAAGATCCTCCCGACCTTGTTTTCATTCGAATCGGATCGAAATCCTTCCGATGAAAATGGGCCTACGGTGTTCGCACGGGGAGAACTCGGGTAGGAGCTAGACGGAATGAACCAATCTCTCGAGGAGAGAGAAAAATATCTGCTATATAATTCCAATTTTTCCAAAATTACCAAACTGCCCCTGCAGCTTCTAGACCCGTAACGCACTCACCGGGTCTTCGTTTTCTGCGTGCCGCCTGTCTACGAACTCGTGAGTTCGAGACCTACGCAATGACCCAAGAAAAATTCCCAAAAGTACTGCCAGTCAAAAAGTGACTCCCGAACCCGTCCAAAACTGAGGGTAAAATTGTCCAATTCTCAAAATAATTTAATTTCTGGTCCGGGTCGTTACAATGGTGGCCAAAGCTTTGACCTAAACCACTTGGTGAAGTAGTCTAAGATGACTACAGCATACTCGGTTTGTCCCTTCCTAGTCACCATTTTTCCAATCAGGTCCAGTCCCCATTGAGAGAACGACCATGGGCTGAACATTGGTGTCATGTTCTTTGGTGGGAGAAGTAGGAAATGGGCAAAACGCTAGCACTTGTCACATCGCCAAGTGAAGTCAGCTGCGTCGGCATGCATGCTTGGCTAGTAGAAGCCTTGGCGGAAAGCCTTGTGTGCTAGAGAGTGTGGGCCAGAATGGTTGCCACAAATTCCTGCTTGAATCTCTTCCAAGATTCCTCTCCCAGCCTCTGGGATGAGGCACTTCAGAAGAGGGAAAGTGAATCCTCACTTATAAAGTTGGCCGTTGACGAGGGTGTTCCGAGTTGCTTGTTGGCGTATCTTCTTTGCAACAACCTTGTCGGCTGGAAGAGTTCCGTCGGTGAGGAAGCTAATCAGAGGGGCCATCTAGGTTGAGCTGGTGTTTATCACATTGATGGAAGAACACTTAGTGCTTGGTTGTTGGAAGATCTCTACAGGGACATTTCAACTTGTTTTTTCATTAAGGGAGGATGCCAGTCGTGCAAAGGTGTCGGCGTGGTTGTTCTCTGACCTTATTTTAGTGATGTTATGTGCTTTGAAGCCGTCCAAGAGAGATTTGGCCAATGTTCTGTACAGAGCCATGGAGGAGTCTTTGGCCTCAAATTCGTCGTTGATCTGGTTGACGACAAGTTGGGAGTCGTTATATATCTGTATTTGCTTGGCATCCATATGTTTGGCCAAACGAAGACTTGAAAGTAGTGCCTTGTACTCTGCTTCATTGTTGGAGTCTATGAACATAAAGCGAATAGCATATTCCAATCGGACCTTGTCCAGGGTTGTGAGGACGAGTCCTACACCAGAATCACTTTAGCAGGTAGAGCCATCCACATGCAAGACCCATGTGGGCTGTTGTGTGTCCAAGGTAGGTATTTTGGAGTTTGAAATGGTCTCTGAGGTCGTCTTCTCCTCTAGTTCAGGTAGGTATGTGAACTCAGAGTTGAAGTCAGCGATGGCCTGCCCCTTCTCTGCTGGTATGGGTGCAAAAGTTATGTCGAACTCGCTGAGTTCAATTGCCCATTTGAGTAAGCGGCTTGAAGTTTCTGGTTTTTGGAGTACTTGGTGGAGTGGTTTGTTGGTCAATACGATGATGGAGTGAGCTTGAAAGTAAGGTATGAGCTTCCTGGATGATATTATCAAAGCAAAGGCAAGTTTTTCTAGGTCAGTGTACCTTGTTTCAGTGTCTTGTAGAGCCTTGCTCACATAGTAGACTGGGTGCTCTGCTTCATCCATCATCTTGATAAGTACTAAGCTAACCGCTGATGTGGATACTGACAAATACATAATCAGTGGTTCTCCCATTTTTGGTCTTGCAAGGAGAGGTGCCTTGCTCATGTACTCCTTGAGTTCTGTGAATGCCTTTGTTCATTCCTCCGTCCAGGTAATGTGTTTGGACTTGCCTTTTAGGGCTTTGAAGAATGGGACACACTTGTCGGTGGCCTTAGAGATGAAACGGGTAAGAGTTGCCACTCTCCCAGTGAGGCTTTGAATGTATTTTTGCGTGCGTGGGGAAACGGGTAAGAGTTGCCACTCTCCCAGTGAGGCTTTGAATGTCTTTTTGCGTGCGTGGGGGTTCCATGTCCACAAGTGCCTTGATTTTCTCAAGATTGGCCTCTATTCCCCTCTAGCTGATCATGAAGCCTAGGAATTTTCCTAAACCCACTCCAAAGACACACTTGGTTGGATTGAAGCGCATCTTGTATTTCTTCAGGACTTCAATCATCCGTGTGAGGTTGGGGATATGTTGATCAATGGTCTTTCTCTTGACTAGCATGTCATCAACGTATACCTCCATAGTTTTACCAATATGGTCCTCAAACATGAAGTTTACTAGGCGTTGGTAGGTGGCGCTGGTATTTTTGAGACCAAAAGGAATTACATTGTAGCAGTAGAGACCTTGGTCAGTTTTGAAAGTAGTGTGGATTTGGTCAGCTGGGTGCATGAAGATCTGGTTGTATCCTGAGTATGCATCAATAAACCTCAAGAGTTCATGACCTGCTGCGGCGTCGACCAGTTGGTCTATCTTTGGCAAAGGAAAACTATATTTTGGGCATGCCTTGTTTAGGTCGGCGAAGTCAATGCACATGCGCCAAACGCCAGAAGGTTTCTTTACCAAGACAATATTAGCGACCCATACTGCGTAGACTACCTTACGCACGAAGTGTATGGTACTGAGTTTGACTACTTCTGCCTTCATAGCCTCTGTCCGTTCAGCATCATATATACGGTGTTTTTGTTCCACCGGTTTGAAGAATAGGTTGATGCTAAGGCGATGGGAAATGACGTCGGTCGATATGCCAGACATGTCGGCTTATGACCATGCGAAGACCTCAGAGTTGTCCTATAGGAACTTGATTAGGTCGGAGCGCATGGTCGGATTGAGTGTGGTACCAATCTTCACTTTCTGGTCGACATGGGTGTATGAAAGGATGACCTTTTCAACTTCTTCAATGGGATGTGGATGAGGAGTGGCCTAGTGGTCCTAGGGTCCTCGATTGGTCCATCCTTGATGTGTTGAGCAACCTGAGGGTCGACGGGGTCGGCCTCAAATGCAGTTTCTGTGACTGCCATTTTTTCCTTAGGTTGGGTAGTGGTCTTCCCAGCTGGAGTTGTGGAATTGCATGTTCTTGTAGCCATCTGGTCTCCGTGGACCTGCCCTATGCCCACGAGGGTAGAGAACTTAACCAAAAGTAGGTGAGTGGATACCACCACCTTGAGTTGGTTGATGAGGCATTTACCCAGGATGACATTGTAGACGGTTAGGCAGCCAACCACTAAGAAGGGAGCAAGGACAGTGGCTCGCTTTGGGATGTCCCCAATGGAGAACGGTAAGATGACAGTGCCGACTGGTACTATATAATCTCCGGTAAAACCAAATAGTGGTGCAGGAGACCGGTCTAGGTCAGAGTTTGGGATGCCTAGCTGTCTGTATGCCTCCATGAATATCACGTTTACAGGGTTACCAATGTCGACCATGATCTGATCGACGTCATAGTTGGCGATATGTGCTCTGATGAAAATCGGGTCATCGTGTGGGTATACCACTCCCCGCTCTTCCTCTTCTGAGAAGGTGATGGGTTCCCAGCCGACCTTGGTCATCTTCTTCACTCGCCCCTCTTCAATGTTGAAGATCTGGTGGTTGCTCTGTGAGGCGCGAAGAAAGTTTTTCTTAGCTCGATTGGAGGTTAGAGGCGAAGAGATGGAAGGTCCTCCACTGAATGTGTTAATCTGTGGATGACTAGGCGGTGGATGTGCATGTTGCAAGAATTGGTTGATTTTTCCATCCCTAGCCAGAGCTTCCACTAGGTCTCTAAAAGCCACAGACTAGTCAATGCTATGACCGTTGTATTTGTGATATTGGCAATAGGTGCCAATGTTCTTGGCGAGCTTTCCCGTGGCTGGTGGCCAATTTTTTTTGGGGATCATGTGTTCCATATTCATAATGACGTTCTCGTATAAAGTATTTAGGATCGTGTATGTTTCATACTTTGACCGAGGAGGTGGTCTGTCATCATTGTTGTTGGGTCGGTGATCCTAGCAATTTTGGCCTTGGTGGGAGTTATTGGCGTAGTTGGGATTTTTGCCCTTCTTGCCTGGGTTGTATGAGTTGTGGGAGTAGTCATTTCTCTTCCCTCCGTGGGATTGTTGGTTCTGACTCTAGTTGGAGCAGTGCTACTGAGCAGAGTGTTGAGGGTTGGAGTTGCTCGGTCAGTATGTGCTGACTGAGTCGTTTATGCTAGGCTAGTAAGTGTTAGCTTATTTAGCATCTCCTTTGTGATTCAACAGCTCTGCCTTGGCATGTATGGCAGCCTGTTTCATGATCTCGTTGTAGTTGGACCAACCTTGTGTGTGTGCAGCATACCTGAAGGGGGATTCCCTGAGGCCACCCTTGAAAGCTGTAAATGATGCCTTGTCGTCGGTCTCTGCGCATCGAGAGTACTCGTGGTTGGTTAAACCGAGCTACATATTTCTGTAAAGGTTCATTTTCTCCCTGTTTTAAGAAGAAGATGTCTTCCACCGAGAATAATCGGTCGGTTTGTATCATGAACTGATTGAGGAAGACTATTTGCAGTTGTTCAAATGAGTCTATAGTTTCAGACCCTAGTCTGTAGAACTAGTTGATGGCTGCCTCAGTCAAGGTTGAACTGAAGATAAGACAACGTGCCTCATCCGAGATGTTTTTGAAGGCCACGACCGACTGATAATTGTTTAGATGAGTAATGGGGTCTCCCAGACCGGTGTAAAGTGGGATTTTGAGCGGTTTGATCTCATGGTCATGTCTGAACTGGTTGATCCTCTCTGTAAAGGGTCTGCAGCTTGTCTTCCCCCAGGTCTGTGTTCGTGTTTGTGCCTTTTCACCTTCGAGGCTCTTGACTCGGTCAAGGAGCTGTTGGACGAGTGGGTCAGCTATAGATGGTTTACCTCTGTCATCGCGGTTAGTACTGCGGGTAGGCCGGTCGGCCATTCGTCTGGTGGGCGACCCACGGTATGCCTCATGACGTTCATTGTGTGTAGGAGGGTCTGCTTCACGTCGAGAGGGCAATCCGCGATGTCCCTCCAAGCGATTGTTACGCGGAGGTCGGTTGGCCCTCCTCGTACTCAGAGCCTCCTAAGAGGATTATGCACCTTCCGAAACTAGGATTGGCATAGGTAGTTCGGTTCGTTGGGCATATTGTGGTTCAACGTCTTTTCTTAGCCGATCGGCCTGTTCATATGTCGGCCGACCAGTTGCTCCAATATTATCAGGGATTGCCAGCCTAGTTGGTGCGAGAGCAGAGCGGTATCTGTTTGATCATTCACTCAGGGCTTCCCTGGCATCTCGGTATACCGTTGTCCGGGCCTAGCCCTTGCCATGGATAATCAATAGCCGAGCGGTCTGATTATTCGGTTCAACATGTGATTTCCCCTTGTCTTTCTCGGTGGCCTGGCCGACACGCTCGACCCGCTCATCGCATTCCGCCACGACTTGCTCGGTTTCGGCCATTGCGGCCTTGGTTCAGTGAACCTCCAGCTCGATCTGGGCGATTTTGAGCTGGGTCACTACGTCGATGTATTTCTCGTTAAGCACCTGGTTTCTGTACTCGGCCTGAGTACTGCTGGCCTTGACCTCGACCATGTCTTGTTGGAGTTTTTCCTGTAGTTGCATCACGTTGGGAGAGTTGTCCCTCGGTGTTCTTGATCCTTGTCCGGGCGTTACTTCGCCGTCCCGCTGGTCACCTTGCATGTTTAATGTGTGAAGGTCAGGGGTAGTGCTCGACTCGGTAGAGTGATGGGTAAACTTAGTCAGAATTCCCACAGACGACGCTAAACTGTTGATGCACAAAATGTACGAACTTAGAGATTGTACTCTATCCACTCTGTGTGTGCCACAAGCTCTTCGGGAGACCTGCAAAAGAGAGAGTGATCGGTCGTCGGTTAGGGGATAAACACCAGTGTGGTACCAGCCTAAGGGGTCTCCGACGCCCAAGTCAGTATTGTAGGTCTGTGTGTATAACAGGTATGTGGTAAATAGTGGTTTTGATAGAGTAACAGTAAATAGTGAATCGTAGTTACCTTTTTGGGAAATGTGGCTCTTTTTTGTATTGATGGTTGAGGGAGATTTGATGAATAGTTTTGATGTGGGATAACTGCACTTCTGCTGTGGTGCTGACACGTGGCATCCAAATGGATGGTGGAGATGTGTCCACGTGTTAGTGAGTTGTTGGCCCTTGTTAGAGTTTATTTGTTGTGTGGGTTTGGGCCCATATGGTACTTGAGCCTTGTAGAGTAGGCTTTGGGCTTATTTAGTGATTTGGGTCTGTTTGTTGGGCTTTTGGGCTTGAGGTATGTGACCTATTGAGTTTGGTCCAATATGGTGTCAACAATCATAAAGAACATTTATCCGAGAATCCAAACCCATTAATCATGAAAGTAAAGCATACTAAGTAGTCATTAGCTTCAAAATCGAAATGAATACAAGGAAGGACCAAATAACATTTGCTAATGTGATCAAATTGAAACTATTGGACCAAATTCGAATTGTGTTCAAACTACAAGGACTAAAAATGTGTTTTGGCCATACGATAATCATTTCTTTGTAATCAATCGATAATATTTAATGCATATCCAATTTTTACCATTACCAATAAAGGTGAGTTACTACACCGATGTGAGGCCGGACTAAGTCGGGAATGATTTTTTAATTAACGCTTATATGCTAATATAACCGATTGATTATAATCAATTTTTATCATTACCAATGAAGGTAGGTTACTACACCGATGCAAGGTTGAAATTAAATCGGGAATGATTTTTAAGTTACCACTTATACGGTAATTGTTTATTCATAAGATATTTGTTCGATATAGTGCATAAATCGAGGATTATATTTTTTCAAATACCGCATACAACACTTCCCTTAGAAAAGACGGGCGCCCCTAAACATAATTGAAATAAAAATTTGAATCCCAAATCTAACTAGCCATAATCACGGTTGGGACATCAGTTTTTGGACTCTCTTTAATGGTCTCGGACTTTGCCCAAAGAAGCTGTGCAAGCTTGGTGCCTTGGCAAGTTCGGTGGAGGTTATTCTAGGGGTTTCAATTTGTAGCCTCTTGTTTGTTTAGTTACTTTCTCTCTGAAAAAACAATAATCGAAAGCCAAAATGTATAGTAAAATTAAAATCATTGTGCAAGTGATGGTAATCTTGTCCATGATTGGTTTTATTTGAATATTGTATTCTTAAAATTGCAGCTGTTTCATAATTTAGAAATAATAACATTGTATATCAAATGAAACAAAATGTGACCTTCAAATTTCATATTTATTTTTCATAAAACTTCCAAATGTTTATGTTTAGTAATCCAAATAAAGAAATTGGAGTATGAAAATGCTTGTATATTTTCTTAATTTTTTTTTTCAAATTCCAAATAATCAAATTGTATTTTGAACATATTACATTGGCCGTAAGACTGTTACGCGTGCTAATCAAAGCAAAGAAAACAAGTATGCAGCAATTAAGATGTAGCTAGACTAAGAGAACTCCAAGTCTGCAAAAGCAGCGAAAATTCCACCAGACCCAGAGTCGCAGACTCGACACACTCAGACCCACAATCCCGAAACCAAAAGCAAGCACAACTGAAACACTGAAATCAGATCCAAAGGCCCTAGCGCACTTCTTTCCTGAAAATGGGTTTTGCAGCATTTGTTCGTGGGGTCTCCAATTGAAATGCAGCCGAATCTGTTTCCCTTCGTAAGCGTTTTGGGTAATCAATTGGTATTCAATGGCGATTTGAGCGAGGGTTTAGAGAGCCCCGGGGTTTTGTTTTTGGTCCCCTTTTTGTTCTTGCAAGGTGGTGGAATGGATTTGTCTAAGGTCGGCGAGAAAATTCTGAGTTCCGTTAGGTCTGCCAGATCGCTTGGCCTTCTTCCTTCTGCTTCTGATCGCCCTGAGGTGATTGAATTTCAAATTTTGCACATAATGCAGCTTTCTGCGCGCCAATTTGATGTGCTTAGTATTTAGTTTGATGCAATTTGATTGAGTTGAAATTCTGTAGTTAGATCTTCTAGTTTGATAATGTTTGTCCAAGTACATGGTTTTTGCTTTATATACTATTAATAGTTTATTTTGATTTTTTGCTTTATATACCATTAATGGTTTATTTTGATTTTAATTGTTAGTTCTTGGTTTGTGGAATTAAGCAGAGGTTTAAGTTAAATGAGTAGCATTTATGCTTCGTAATCTTACTGTTGTAGTTAATTCAATATTGTAAAAGGGAAGAAAACTGTCCGCATACTATGAAATCTAGCTGCTTATCATGTCGTAAATGTGCTGATTGTTTTGGAAGGAAAGTTGGTTTTGATTCATGTGTTGTTTATCTTCTCAAACAGGTTCCTGCGAGGGCTGCGGCTGCTGCAGCTGTTGCTCGTGCTATCGCCGGCCTGCCTCCACATCAAAGGTTTTCAATCTCGTCAAGCTCTGAAGAGTTGAGCTCAATATATGGAAGCAGACCGCAAGGTCAAGTTGTGGAGGAGATAGAGGAAGAATTTTATGAAGAGGTGCTACTTATATCTCTATGGTTTCAATGTGTGATTGCTTATGATTATACAGTTAATTTTATGGCACTTTAGTTATTTTTTAAGTCATTGACATGTTTCAAATGGTAGAAAGTTGGATAATGTGATCTTCTACTGGTAACCGAGAATTATTCTTAGCATGCACAAGAGGACAAATGCTAGTTATCTTCCTGTAATTTATTTTCGGTTATAAAACATTTGTTCTTGGAACTTCACATGTTTAGATTGATTTATTACTTCTGTTTGATGTGGCTAAAACCCCGTCATTTTCATTTTTCAGTTGAAATTATAAGGACAGTCATGTTTAAGTGGCATAAGAAGCTGTGTTAAACTATTTAATCATGTCAGAGGTAGTTGAAAGTTGAAAATCCATGTCTTAACATCATGCAGTTGTTGACAAGAGGGAGGAACTCATTGATATGCTTGAAAACTTGGAATTTCTAACTCCAACCTTTAAAACGATTCTAATTAGTCCAATTATGTATTCTCCACATGCAGTATTATGACTTCTGGACTTGTAATCTACTTAATCTATACATATAAGATGCATGGTAAAGATATTACTTTTATCATAATCCTGCACACCTTAGAAGTTAGTTAGGCCACAAACAAATGAAGGACCATTGTTAGGGCCTTTATCCGAGTCATTGACACCACCTACTATTTTTGTTATTTCTTCTTTGGTAATTTTCATCTCCATTTGCTTTCCCTCTAAAAATTTGACAAAGTTTCCACTTGACTGGTTGTTTACCTAGTGCTGGTAGTTGCTGTTTATTTGTGGATTATATTTTGAATTACCTGTCTAAAAAGCTTTTGTGATTATCCTATATGCAGGATTTTGATCCGGTTGGACATATTTTGGAGCATATTCCTTCTGAAGAAAATGAGCTGGCATATTTTGAGAGACAGGTATATTTCCAGTTTCTCCAATCTCTCTCATAAGTTTCATATTTCAGTTTCTTCATTTTGTTCAGCATGTATGGTAGTCTTTTTTTTCTCGAATAGAGTACTGTTCTGTAAGTTAAATGTGTTGGTCATGTTCCAATGTATAGTTCTCATGCTTTGCTTAGGTACATTGGGTTTTCACAATTTTGTTCAATGGACTCATCATTGACTTAAATTGTGCATTAGATTGGCACATTTTCTTGGAATTCTTGTTTCAATCAAATTTGAGAAGGATTAATCATTTATCCTGTTTTTGAGGCATGGTAGTATACATGAGATGACAAAGTCATTTAGAAATTCTTTTCACATGCTGGCATCAGTTACATATGCATATAACTGGGCTTCTACATCCATCTGCATTTAGTTTACTCCTTTATAATCTCAAATGGAAGTAACCTGTTTGGTGATCTATAATCGCTTGCTTTCATCAAGTTTTTGAACCACCCAATGCTTTTCATTGGCTTATGTGTGTGGCCATGAATTTATTCGGTATGGTTGTCAGATTTGTTTCTTGGGTTTAAATGTAGCAACTTTTTGATGAACTAAGTGAGCCTCATGGTATACCTTGTGGAAGCAGTGACGTGTGTACTGACAATTTTTTAGGATCTGTGCATGCGTAGCCTTTCATTTTCCTTTGATAATATCACTTTCTCTGTTAAATGAAGGGTACTCCAGTATAAGAGCTCTTGCTTTTAATGGTGTTATCAACCCCCCCTCCCAGCCCTTTATTTTTCTCAACCTGGTACATTGCACTTTTTCATGATTGCATGTCCTTGTCTCTGTAGTTTTAAGGCTTACACTGCTGGTTGAAAACCAATGACATTTGTGGTTGTATGATGGTCATTGTCTATGTTTGAAGGCTCGTGGCATGATTTGTTGAAGTGTAATAATCAATCCTATTGGTTATGTTCTTTTTAACTTTTGTTTTGACAATGTTTTCTACCATCTGAAATTTTCTTTATAGGCTGCTCTCAGATTAGCACAACTGGATAGAGTAGCAGAATGTTTATCCCGCAATGTGATGGAACATCATGAAGTAATGGGTAAGTTTTAATTGGATTCTCTAATTCTGTTCTGCAGTTGTATTGAAGTGCTTTAAAGGAAGTATTGTCGTACATGGTCTTTGAGCTCCTACCAATGTAATTATATGGTTGGCTTATGTTTAATTGTGTTTTAAAATCCTTAATAATGCTTTTGGAATAATTTTCATGTGTGCATCAAATTACTATGATGTTGGCTCATAGAAATATCAGAACTTCTGTTTCCAAAGTGGCAGAGTAGTTGAGTTTTTGTTTGTTCAACTATATTTTTTTTCTCTTATGTTATTCTAGTATTTTTTTTTCACTGGTGGGATTGAGTGGGCTTTGTTCCACGTCTCAACCATATTTATTGTTGAAGTTTAATTAGAAGTTTCAAATGAGGTGTTGATACTTACTTTGGCCAGTGAAGGGGATGCATTTGGTCCGGGAATTGGAGAAAGACTTGAAAATTGCAAATGTTATCTGCATGGTAAGCCCTTGTTGCATGTGTCATGTGGAAAGCGGTTAATCAGAATTTTTCACATGCATATATTGCGTTTTTGATATATCTGCTTTTTTATGTTTGATCTGGCTGTTATTTATAGTTGTTGTAATCATATTTGCAGAATGGAAGACGACATCTGACCTCATCAAGGAACGAGGTTTCTAGAGATCTCATCGTAAATTCCAATTCCAAAAAGAAACAAGCTCTTCTGGTATTTTCCTTACTCTATTCGCGTAGCAGTAACAATCTTTATTTGACTATAGTTTTCTGGTTTTTTCTTTTTCAAAAAGAAAACTGGGATATGAAAGAACATCATAGTCAGTTCATGCAATAAATAGTTCTCATTGCCTAAGCATAACCCTACAGATGTGGTTTCATAATTTTTTGAAAACCAGGACATGCTTCCTATGTTAGCTGAGCTCCGTCATGCATCACAAATGCAAGCAGAACTTGAGTCTCTTGTCGAGGAAGGAAATTACTGTAAGGTGGGTGTATAAATCTGTTATTGTTGCAGTTTAGGGCATATGAGCTTGCAACTTTCCAGTTTCTTTTTCATGTTGAACATTACAATCTTCTGAATAAAGTGTTCTCCTAATAGTTTTTTCTCGATGCTCCTCACATTTACAGGCCTTTCAAGTCCTGTCTGAGTATTTACAGCTGCTAGATAGTTTTTCAGAACTTTCTTCAGTACAAGAGATGAGCCGTGGTGTAGAGGCTAGTATTAAACCAACATTACACAGCATTTTTGTTCAGCAGATTCATTAACAAGTCATATGTTTTGTTTTTTATATACCTAAGTTTAAGGTTTCCATTAAGCAGTATATGATGTATATCATGCTCGTGGTGACGCAGAAAATTTTTCGATGACAATATGTTTTTGCCATAAATTAATATTTTTATTGTTTATGGCGTAGCTATTTTTCCATTGAGGGGCAACTTAGTTGTACTTTATCAGAATATAAAATTTAGAGGTAAACCAACAAACTGTATTGTTGTCCTAGAGCAGAGGATCCTCAGGGCGTGCCATTGCAGTTGTAACCTCCCAATATAGGCTGAAGTTCAACCGTTGGGCTTTGATGGTGGATAGAGACCCACATGTGAGGGGTCTATGAGAATATATAAGAATTATCACATCATATCCTTACAGCTTAAGTTTCTGGGTATAGTGCTTCACCCTTTATCATGCTTAGCATTTTGTGCGAAAATTGATGGGCTGGAATTCACTTGTTCGTACAGTGTCCATATGCTTTTGGGCTATGGTAGCATTTGGTTGAGGTTGCAGGGGTATTTGTGGAGTTTTGCAGTGCTAACTGTTTTATTGGGTGTTTGGTTAGAGCGAAATATAATCATTTTGATTATTATAGTGGAGCTATTTGTCTGACAATTTTTTCTCATAAAAAGTGTTATAGTGGGGCTGAAGAAGATAGCTGTGGGAAAAAGTCAGGCTGGCCATCCTTGTGGGCTTCTCTTTCTCCAGCCTTTAGGGATCTCTCATTTTCTGTAATTTTATTTTAGTTGGGGAGTGGTGCAAGTAGTTTTTAGGGTTGTCTTACAATGTCAATGTTGTAACATGGATTTTTTATTTTATTTTTAAATAGAGTTGTAACATTTTGTTTGCGGACCTCTTCTTCAATGAGTTTTGTAATGTATTTTTGTGTAATTTTGTTTCTCATAAAATAGTCAGGCTTAGCATTTTCTTTTTTCATAACGTGGTGCAGGTTTGGCTGGGAGAAACTCTTCAAAAGCTGGATTCGTTGTTGCTAGGAGTGTGCCAAGAGTTCAAAGAGGAGGGCTATATAACTGTCAGTGTCTTTACATGCAATTGTGCTTATTTTAATTTGATATTCCAAATAACTTGTATATCCTTGAAATCATTGTCCTTTATGAAATAATGATAGAATACATCGTAGTTGATAGCAATAACATGGCTCAGTTTCCCATAATACATCTACTCTGTTTACATTATTTTCGAAATACCAGTACCATATTTTATATAAAATAGGTATGGATCAACTAGTCATGTACATTACAAACTGCCTCCTTTATAATTATTGGTGGCAGTCAGGGAAGTAGTATTTTTATTCTTTCCCTATGTTCTACTCCAGTCAAAGTTAGGCTTGCTTTGTTCCATTTATCATGTGAATTGAGAAACAACGTTTCTGATCATTTCATGTATTTAAGTAAGGTTTAATCTTAATTTTTTATTCATGAACTAATGTTATGATGCTTTCCATATATAGTAAGGTTTAGCTTTTATTTCTTATTTGTGAGTTAATTCCTTTCCAGTTTTATCTGTTCTTCTATATTGCTAATTTCTTGCACTTAACAACTACTTTTGCTGCATTTCTGTTTAATTTGATATTGTCTTCTCATCTTTGATATATTCACATTTTCCTCATTTCTACTTTCGAATGATCTTCTAAAGAATGCTCTATATGTATTTTGTTTGTGATTTGACATAACATTTGGGCTGTTGTTACGATTCTATTTTTTGTTAATGAAATTTCATTGGAAGAAGAAAAGGCTAAACTAGGGCTATAGAGAAGGCACCAAACAGAAATATAAAATAAAACAGTCAACAAATTTAAACATCCAGAAGAAAGGTGTCAAATCAGTAATGACTTAAATGAAATAAGAGAATTGTGCAAGGAATAGCATTATGAGACATAAATGGCTATTTTGCTCAAGTCAATAGGGGAATGCACAAGAGCACAACTACACTAAAAAGCTTCATTTGTCTTTTTTTGTTCGTGGAAAAATTTTAGTCGAGGGAATAACTGTATAACACTATTTTAGTTTTGTGCAATTTTATGTTGACTTGATATTGTATTCAAATGCTGAACAGGTGGTTGATGCTTATGCACTCATTGGGGATATATCTGGTCTTGCTGAGAAGATACAAAGTTTCTTCATGCAGGAAGTTCTCTCAGAAACCCACTCTATATTGAAGAACATTGTACAAGAGGTATGCTGATATAGTAATGACTTAGCAGTATAATAGTAGATGTGCATAGGTGACAAAGTGTTAGGATAAAACAAAAATAAAGATAACTCCACTAAACTGTCCATTTATTTCCTTGAAATTTTGTTTTGTTTCTCCCTCTGTAGTGTGAAATTATTACATTTTGTACTGGGATAAGTTAAGGAATAGGCATTAGAGGGTTTAGGGCAGTGCATAGAGAAACAGATTGAGGAGATTCATATAGGCATTGGTCTTTCGGAATAACTCTAGTGAAGCTGCTGTAAGAGTTGGCTACGAAATGTTGTCTGTGGAAGGCTTTCTGACTAGGGGTTTTATGTATATGGGTCTTAAGTTTAACTATAACAAAGCAAGGTAACATGCTAGGGTGGCTGGATTCAGATACAAGGGTTGCCATTTGACCTCTGCACAAAAGAAGATTTTAAGCAAATAGGACAACAATGTGGAGACTGGAGATTTGAAGGCAGTTAATAAAAAACAAAGGTTATTTGTGGCAAGATTATGAATCAGAAGGGAGTCTGGAGAATCCCATGCTCCCTTGATCTAGCTGGGATTTTCAAAATTACAGTTAAAGGCCAGTCTTGGGGAATTGAGGGTAGGATGAAAGTTCAGTCTTGTCATTGCAAAGGTAGAAAGGAGATGAAGAAAGGGATGAAGGGGCACATCAAAAAATGATGGGAGCATGAAAATGAAGAGTGCACCAGTATCGTACAGGGTGACAAGCAAAAAACATTTGGTGTGGTTAGGGAGGTGAAGATGCTGTCTGGGAGCAGAAATCAGCTGATGTCATCTAAAATCCTGTTGGATGACGATGCTCCTAGGTTGCCCTTGTCTGTTCTTAAACTTGTCAGCAGTCTGTACACATTTGTCTGTTATGCAACTATTAATTTGGAGAGTAAGAAGGGAAGATTAGAAAAAGGTATAGAAGGATTGGAAGAAGATGCAAAGGGCCTAGTAACGTTGGGCTAATACTGTGCTGGGGTAAAATTTAGCATGTATGCAGGGACCAAATATTAGAATTGTCGAGAAAGAGGGGATGGGCTGTGGTTGGATGGAAACCAGCCCAGCTCAAGGGAGCTATTTGTGCGGATTACTTGAAGATTGCTAGAGCAAATGGCTCAACTTTATTAAATCCCTGGCCAATAGCAATCTAATGGCCTTATCAGAGGCTGGGTATTGGGGGATTGACGAGAGCTATTACTGCAACAGAGGCTCAGGCTTAAGCTGATACGAATTTATTTGTTCAAAGGTTCAAAGCCAAGCCCCAAACTTGGATTGCATTGGGATGGTCTACTAGTGTTGCAGTGTGTTGCAAATAAGAAGACCAAGTACCTACTCAACCACCCACTGGTCTATAGAGATGTTCAATCTTTCTGCATCCCTCTTCCCCCCTTAAAACTTGAGCAAGGTAGTTGCTAGTGCATGGAATGGTGCGTTATTGGGCTAGTGATTTTTATTCCTTTTTGTGGAGGAGTTTTTGGGAGCTGTTGCAAATAAGAAGGCACTTTGTAGCGCTGTACAGTTTTGGTGGGCTTTTGGATGTTTGGATGGAAATAAACAATTGAATACTGAAGATAATAATAACAAGGTGGATTTTATTTTGGGGAGGAGTATTTTTGACATTCTTGTGGGCTTCTTTTGCAAAACATTTTAGAAACATTTCCTTTGGTTGATTTATCTTTACTGGGGACCTCCTTGTTTTGATTGTTTTGGTTGGCATAAATAGAGAGCATCTCTTTTTCTTTTCTCTATAAAAGTTCTGTTTCTTTCTTCTTTTTTTCAAACAAAAAAGAGATGATAAGCTTTATGGTGTTTATTATTCTTAGAGGACATCTATACGTAATGACTTATGGTCATCTTTGCAGGATCAGGGAGCGTACATGCAAAATAGTCGGTATGCTTCTACTTTGACCATTTCTTGTATCATAATGTAACAGGACTCTACTTATGGTATGCTTGCTAATGCGCTTTAATTGGATTCCAGACTTACCTACAGTGATCTATGCCTCCAGATACCGGAGCCTAAGTTTAGGCAGTGTTTGTTAAACACACTAGCTATCCTATTCAAGTTGATGTGTTCATATCAAGAAATCATGGGCTTTCAGCTGGATAATAGGGTAAACTTCGATTCACATTTTACTTTTTCATATATTGATTGAATATATACATTGGAAATTTATTCATTGACTTTTTGTTTTATATTTAGATTATTACATATACTATGTCATTTTAAAAAATTTTAATTGATATTTGCTGGTATTTCTTCTAGGTTACTGCTTTATAATAAGTATAAATGAATTTGTACCTTTCATTTAGAAAATTTATGGCTATATAGTATTATAGTATTGTCTGACCATATTCTGTTTGCCTTCTCCATTAAGACTAATAATTGCATTGGAATGTATATATGTACTCAAATATATTGCTGTACAATTATAAGATCAACCTCTTTCTGTCTGTTACATTTTTCTTTTGGGTTCCATCCCAAAAACAACTTTTATCCTGACTACAAATGAAACCTTATGTCTTTATTTTAGGATTCAGCAGGTAAAACTTCAAGCATGACACAGAAGAAAAGTGATATCTCTACGACTCCTGGAGATGTTCAGAAAATTTCGCCTCCTTGCTCTTCTGAAAAAGTTAATGGCCCTCTCTTGGAATCTATAGATGCAATGACCAGTTCATCTTCTATAGTGGAATCTGCAAATACCAGCTCTTCAGTTGAGTCTACTGGGAACACAAATTCTATGTGTACTAGTTCTCACGATTTAGTCGAAGAGGCTGGGAAGGATGACTGTGCACCATCAACAAGTGGATCCCCATGGTATCAACTACGGAAAGATGCTACGGAATTTGTTTCACAAACCCTTCAGAGGGGACGCAAAAATCTTTGGCAACTCACCACTAGTCGTGTATCGGTCTTGCTTTCTTCCGGTTCTGTTTCTTCTGCTAGCATACACCAATTCTTGAAAAATTATGAAGATCTGAGCACCTTTATCTTGGCTGGGGAAGCATTTTGCGGATTTGAAGCAGCTGACTTCAGGCAGAAGCTGAAGTCTGTTTGTGAAAATTATTTTCTAGCTTATCATCGGCAGAATGTATATGTAAGTCAACTTCACCGGTTTTGTCCTCCAAATAGTTGCTATGCTATGCCTTGTGATGTTTGATATTTTCTTTGTTTTTCCTTTTAATATTATATATATTTGCTTCTGGCTAAGAAATTATGGATTGTTATGAACTTATGACCAAATCAGAGTTGTGGGCTACCAGATAGGGTTACAGGAAGACAACATTCTTTTGGTCTATTTTCTTTTACCTGAAAGATAAAGCACTATTCAGTTTCACTGATGCATAACCATGATTGTCAATCCATGTGTTTCCTTCCTTGTGTATTGGAATTTGAATGTGTTAGTTGAAACAATTTTTTTCTTTTAACAAATACATAGTTTTGCCTTGCACCAAATATTTAACAAATTCTCATTAGTTTATTTGTTTTTTAGAATATAAAATACTAGATTCAAACTTATACTGCACAGAACATGTTCCAGATGCATTTACATGTAAAGACAATTGACAAATACTTTTTCCCAGGCACTTAAAATGGTGTTGGAAAGAGAAATTTGGTTAATAATGCCACCAGATACGGCACAAGAAATTACATTTCCTGGGCTTATTGGTGTTGGAGCACCTCTAGTTCAGTCTGATAGTAACTCTACTAATGCCAGGGTTCTACATTCTGACGAGTCTACAAAATTGATTGATCCTGGTGTGAAGAAGAAAGGATTCTCTAGTTGGCTTAGAAATGGAAACCCATTTTTGCTAAAGATGACACATACTTCAAAAGAAGGCCTTAAATGGAATGGTAATATGTCTGCTGAATGTGATGGAAATTATAGTGAAAGGCTAAGTGATAAGGTCTCTCCGCAAAAGAGTGATGCAAGTAATTCGAATGGTGCTAATTCTCCTTTGGAAGAAGAAAATGAAGATCTTCTTGCCGATTTTATTGATGAGGATAGTCAACTCCCTAGTCGAATATCAAAACCTAAACTTCTGAGAAATCAATCTTCACATTGTAATGATGGAGAGATAATAGCCCAAACTGGATCATCTATTTGTCTTCTAAGGTGAAATGCTGTTTAGTAACTAGATAGTCTTTTTGCTCCTTCAGATTTAAATCCTGAATTATTTTGTTTTCAATGGGATGCATAATCATTTAATCTATTTTTTCTTTTTCATATCAGGTCAATGGATAAATATGCCAGGCTTATGCAGAAATTAGAAATAGTCAACGTTGAGTTCTTCAAGGTATCTTCTATTTTGTAATTTGTATATACCTTTTTTGGGTTTTGGTCTGCTTTGGGTTTCAGTCTCTTCAGAGTTCAGAGGATATTTTTTCACTGACATTTGGAGGGACTGGCAAGCTGCTTTATGTTAATTCATTTTAAGGCGCTGCCTCCCCTATTGTTTTCGGGTTTTTTTTTTGTGGTCTTCATGGCCATTTACCTTTTGTCTTGGTATATCTTCTCTTTTGCAATACCAATTGTCTATAAAAATTAAAATTAAAAAAAAAGATCAGTATTTGTTATTCTTATTGATAAATACCTATGGTGAGTTATTTTCCTGATTCAGTATATTGTTGCAGGGGATATGCCAGTTGTTTGAGGTGTTTTTCCACTTTGTATTTGAAACATTTGCTCAGCAAAACAGCAATTCAGGCGGAAAAGGGTCAGCTGACCCTATTAATTGTAAGTGATTTTTTTAAATTTTGTTCTTTGCTTCTTGTTGTGTATTCTTTATTTAGTCATCTATTGCTTTTGTAGCTTTCAGTGTTCTTTGTATTTATTTCTTATAGCATCGCCCTATGGTCAAGCATTAATACGGTTATCTAGATTAAAATAGTTTTCAGACGAAAAAAAGAACAAAGATTACAGCTACTATCACATTCTGATGCACATTTAAAAATCTTATCATATTACTCTACATAGATCGGTTGAAGACTGCATTGTCCAGAATACAACAAGACAGTGACCAATGGATAAAGGCAACATCATCATCACCTACGTCGTTGAATTCAACTTTTACCCACGGAGACATCACACCAATGAGTCCTCCAACTACAACCTTTGGCAGTACATCAGGAACATCCTTGGGTCTCAAGGTATTATTCATTAAATTTGTTATGGTCCTCATAGATCATCTTTTAGATTAAAAAAAAAAAGAACTTGTAGCTCTTTATTCCAAGTTTTAAAGGTTTTACCTTTTCATTTATTTAAATGCCCTATAGTTAAAAAAGTTGCTCTCAACGCAACAGATTTCCAGTTTTCCATGGTCTGCAGAGCACAAATGCGTTGTGGTGCTACTAGCACTAACAAATTTCAGTCAGAATGCTTTTACGATTCTTATTAATCAAATTTGTTGTATTTCTGTATGGCATCCATAATTTTATAAAAGTCCTTGTTTACATTTTCTATTATGTTATTCCATTATAGCATGGAAGTTACCAGATGTTCTATAGTCTCGTTATTTCAGGACTGAAGTGCAATGTAAATGTGCATTGAGTTACGATCATTATGTTGCAGGAAAGATGCGCAGGTGCTGACACTATCTCTCTTGTTGCTCGAATATTACATAGATCCAAATCTCATCTCCAGACAATGCTTCTTCGGAATAATGGTGCTGTAGTTGAAGACTTCTATGTGCACCTGGTAGGTATTTTGTTATTGTCTGTTGGAGTTTAAAAAAAAAAATCATGGTGGCTTGGCGATGTCTTAAAATGATATGATATTTCCTTAGTTTAACTTGACATAGTTGATTCATTGAATGCCATATATATATATATATGTCACATCAGTGATTCTATTAGGGAGTTGTATTTGTATTGAAAAGTGATGTTCTTAGATACTTTCAATGTTCATTTTACATTGATAAACTGAAACCAAAATAGAAAATTTGAAGTACAAAATCTTGTTGAACACTTACTGGATACTTGCTAGACACTCCTGTTGATGGCCATGTAACATTTGTATTTTCTTTTGGTACTAGACATGCTCTTATAGTTATAATATAATGAAAAAACATATGAGTTTCCATTCAAACATGATAATCATTTATTAAACTTATTATATTCGAAAGATCATTCAACTTAATTTGGTATTTCAACATACAAAACCAACCCTGAAAGGAGGCTTCTGCTTCTTATTTCACCAGTTTTTAAAAGACACCATCGTAACGATCTCATTTGGGCTGGGAGTCACATAGAAAAAGGTTTAAGAGGCATTAGCCTCCTAGGTCTTCTCGATAGAGAGCTGCGAGGTGTACGCTGTCCACTGCTGAGGGGAGGCAACATGGTTAATGGGCTACAGACTAATGCTACTAGCTATATTTTTCAATTTTTTACTATGACCTTTGTGTTATGATTGCATGGCTCGTCGACAGGAGTCAAATGTTTTGACAATTTATTAATTATCTTGATGAAATTTTCATAAATCAGATGGCCTTATATATAATTGTATATTCTTTCCTTAGGTTGATGCTGTGCCAGATCTTGTAGAGCACATTCATAGGACAACAGCAAGACAACTGCTCCATATTAATGGGTAAGACCAAAGAATTCTTACCTGGGCTGGATTTATTTTACCAATTGGTAGTCCTTTCTGCAAATACAAAATAACTAAAATATTCCCTTTTCTCTTGATGACATTTTTTTTTCATCGCGTGAAGATAAAATTCTTGCTTTATATAAAAAAAAGGTATTCCTTTCTGTAATTACTGTCTTTTCCTTATGGTTTTGCATAAGGGAAATTCAAGTTTCCATTTTTGTCAACAATAATGCAACATTGAGTGACTGATCCCACCTAGATATGTTAGCTTGTGAGATATTTTTCCCGTAGCATAATCTGGGCTAATATCTGTGTTTTTTCTTGTTGGTGTGAGTGGTGGATTATCTATGTTATTTGCTATCAAGTTTCTTGTGGAAATCATTTCTGCAGTTATGTTGATCGGATTGCCAATGCAAAATGGGAAGTAAAAGAGCTTGGAGTAGAGCATAATGGGTTAGCATCTTCAGATGTTATTGTTATTTATTTGATAGTTTCCATTTTCCATTTGTTATCTTTAAACACACAGCTGACCTAAATCTTTCGGATTTTTTATTTTATCATATAATGCCTTCTTGGGGTCAGCTTGTTTTTTACACATCAAAGATCCATCCGCATGCCAATTAGGATTGCATATTGGGAGATAATGGCCCTGTGATTACTATTTACATCTTGGATGAGAACCACCAAACTTCAATTATACTTGCTCTTCAATTTCAGGTGTTATGTCTCTGAAGGTCTGAGATTTGTTTATCATGAATCACGACATTCTAAATAATGGCAACATGTTGAGTTTTGGGTGCTTGCTTAAAATATCATCTACCAAAAATCCTTAAGTCCCAGAAATTTTGTTTGTTGCTGAACATAACTAGTTTTAGCCTCATAATTTTAGGGTATATACACAGTTCCTCTTTCCATGTCAATCCTTGACTGTGTTGGTCTTGTCTTTGTATGTTCCAACCGTTTTTAATTTGTGTCAGATTCGTCCTGAAATCCCTAAGTTCTTCATGTTCTCTTTCTAATACCATATGACAAGTGTCATGGGATCTGATATGAGTTGTTGCTTCAATAGGTATGTCGATTTGTTGTTGGGAGAATTTAAGCACTATAAAACAAGGCTTGCTCATGGGGGTATTCACAAGGAGGTAATAATTGCCATTTCATTTTGCTAAAAACTACCCAGAATACAATTATTTGATCTAAAGTGGGCGTGTATTTGAAGGTAAATTCTTGTTCATTATGTTTCTGTACATATAGGTTCAAGACCTCCTCTTGGCATATGGACTTGAAATTGTTGCCCAAACTCTCGTCGAAGGTCTCTCACGTGTGAAGAAATGTACGGATGAAGGGCGGGCTCTCATGTCATTGGATCTTCAGGTTATTTTTCAATTTAAACAGGATTATATGCATCTGAATATTCAATTTTGACAGCTTAATATAGTTGAGGGCTCCTTTATGTGTTTCAGGTCTTAATCAATGGCCTTCAACATTTTGTCCCCATGAAAGTAAAGCCCTACTTTCAAATAGTTGATGCCTTTGTGAAGGTAAACTCGAGCATAGACGGTGTCCTTAAACAGACCATATGCAATGATACTGATTAAATTATGGAGATAAACAACTAAAACAATGACGGAAATTAGGGGTTTGCTTGCTGAATGGGAATCTACTTACTAACTGTTTCTCCGTTTCTAATCTTTATCAGGCATACTATCTTCCAGAAACTGAATATGTGCACTGGGCGCGCGCCCACCCGGTATGAAATTTTATTGCTGCAGGCTTTTTCTGGCAAGCGTTTGGACACTGATTATCTTACCTAACGAATACAAAACTCCGTTGTATGCAGGAATACACAAAAAATCAAATTGTTGGGTTGGTGAACCTTGTTGCGACTGTGAAAGGTTGGAAGAGAAAAACGAGATTGGAAGTGCTGGAAAAGATTGAATGAGCATGTAAGGTGGGATAACTGTGGTAAGTTTTAATCCTATTGAACCTCACATGATGCTTGTCAACTCAACTGTGACTTTTCGCCTAATTCGATTTTGAATGAACTTTGTATATTTTGATTTTTCTTCACTATGCAGCACATTGCACTGTAAATGTTGATCCAGGTTGTATATCTTCTTGTGTCTCTCAGCCTCAGTTTGTAATATATCGTCATCCCTTTGTAGGGACGATTTAATGTATTTTTGGATCATGAATCTTGAAATAATGATAATGTCAAGAAAAGAAAGACAGTTTGAATCATGAGCTCAAATCAAATCAAATCAAATCAAACAAGTTTCCATTCAATTTTCAGTTACTGTTCATCGAATTTGTTAGATTAAAATGTCCACAAATCCGACGTTTCATCATGTCCACAAATTGTAATAATCATGAATGTGGAAAATACAAAATGTACCAATTTACAATCTTTTACAAGGTTGGAGCGCAGAGAAGGCAGGCCATGTTGCCAAACCATATCAATGATTTGCTCCCTCTTGCGGTATTTTTTTAATAGGGTTAATACTTCAAATGGTCTCTAAAATAATTAGATTTTATGTTGTTTACACGTATTTATACTTCCAACGTTAGGAAGATACAAACCACGCTATGTTACTAATGATTTGTCGAGAAAGGTATAATGGTCACATTTGGTGAACGGAATTGGATAACTCTTAATATGCAATGTATTTTACATGTAAAAAAAATAAGAGAATTATATGAGATTAGACATAGAAGGAAAATTGCATTTTTAATCCTACTATTTAAGTGGATTGGGTTGGATAAGATTTTATGTATCTATATTCCGTCAATCTTCCTACAATGAACCTACATCAATTTTTATATCCAAAATACACTGAATTTAACGAATTATCCAATACTATCCTGTTTATCAGAATTAACCGAGTGTTGGCCATTATTCATTTGCTTCCAAGATTGTACGCAAATGTTGACCTAACAGAAATATATACTCTTGGACTGACAACTGCACACTAGTATTCAAATTTAGCAGCTGGATTTTTTGTATGGTGGCAGGTTGTTTAAGCCTTCGTTCAAACTAAATGTGATGGGGTGAGATTGAGAGTCAGAGAGATTTAAAAAAGTACATCAGGGAGAGCGTTCAAGTACTAATCAGATCTTAACTACTTGTTATTACACTTAATAACAGATATTGTGAATTATGTGTCTAATTTTAAGACGTATGAGTTTAAGTACACATGACTGCCACTTGATATTCAAGCTTGTTTACAAGCTTAGGCGTTAATCAAACGGTCCAAAGGTCGTTTGGGGGTATTGTGCTTATCCAAAGGTAAATGGACATTGATTAAGTTGTTACGGTATATTTGAATGAAAAGCTTAATAGTACTAAGATATTTATATTATATTATTAAGAAATGTACTATAAATAATTGAACATTATTGATATCATATTGGACCAGACTCATTGAGCCACATACCTTAAGTCCAAATCCCAACAAACAGACTCAAACACAAAGTGAGCCCAAGCCCACAATGCAATTGAGTCCAACAGGGACCAATAGCACATCGACGCATGGACACATTGATAGGAGCATATTTATGCGACGTTTTATCTTGTTTTCTTATGCTTTTCTTAGCATGTTTCTTATATTTTTTTTAATATTTAGTTTGTTTTCGTGTTTTGTAGGATTTTTGAAACCAAAGTTACAAAAGGAGTTAATGAGTGCTATTTTGGAAATCTAAGGAGGAAATTTTGAAACAGACTTCAGCAGATGTGTCAACTTCTCGAAATTAACTACACCTGCTCAGGAAGAACTAGCTGATGGGCCATATATCGTTGGAAAGATACGGAAGTCTAGTTTTTATAGAATTTTACGGTTTGTGAATTGGAGTTTTTTAGAATGAGTTATGACCATTTTAGTACAGCAAGGTCAGACTGAGCTGGAATTCAGCATTTCTTTTATTTCAAGTTTTCTATTCCTTATCGGGCTTGGACGACTAGAGGCCTAGTTTATTAGGGTTACGGGAGGAAACATTTTAAATAGAAAAAGGAAGATAAAAAAATAATAAAGGGAGAGGAGCAGCCACACGTGAGGATTGATTGAGCAGCGAATGCAAACAGTAACGTCTCTCTCCCTCATTAAGGAAATTAACACCCACATCAATTCTGGGCACCAAAGGGGCATACACATACATGGGTCAAGAGGAAAACGCATAAGGAAGACAAAAAGGCAGCCATCAAAGAGTCATTCTCATACAAAAAAAGACAGAAACGTCTCTCTCTATCTCACTTTGGAAGAAACAACACTTTTTCTCCCTAAAAAAACTGGAGAAACGTTGGGAGCCCTCAATTCGGCAGTAGGGACTCCCTCTACCTCACACAATTGGGCAGCAGCAGCGTTGCCCTCAGCCTCAATCCTAGCAGCCACACCAAGAGCTATCTTCTTCCTCTTTTTATTTTATGTTTTGTATGTTCTTGCTGTCTATTTAAATTATGGGTAACTAAGTACTTTAGTTAGTGCTCGATTGAAGCCCTAATCATGTTTCTTTAAGGATTTCGATATGCCTTTGCTGTAAACTACTTTTGTGATGCTTAATTGATTAATTTCATATTATATTTTACTCTTTACATACGTTATGTTATGCTTGATCACCATATGCATGATGTGTATTGAGTTTGTTACATAGGTAAATTTAGATGATCGAATCTTGTGCCTGTGAGAGTAACAAAAAACTAGTTATAAGTTTTTGAAATTAATCATCATGAATAACTAGAATAGATACCATGTTCTAGGAGTTGTGTGTTTGTCGATTTCCATTGGGTTTTGCGTTCTTAAAGTGCAATTTAGTAGATACCATGCTAAACACTTTAAGAATGAAAAGAGTTAGCGTAGATACCCATACCTAACTTGTTGCTTAGGGAAATCAATAATTTGAAGAGTAGATATCATGCCTTTAGGTTGACAAACATGTGCATCTAAAATCTGTTTTGTAGCATTGTGCATGTCGTTTGCTTAAGGAAGAAGATTAGCGGTGAACATCGAATCCCTAACTGGTTCTCTCATTGTTTTAAACTCAATCCAATTCTATTTTTAATCAAACGCTGTTTTTAATATTATGTTTCGAAATTTTCAGTTTTCAAAATCATCTTCAAATCATCATTTTGAACACCGAGTGCCTTCGTGTATTGCACATTAACTTTGATTAGAAATCTTAGGGTTTTGAAATAAGTTTTTTTTAGGGTTTTCTTTCACTTTTGCATTCTTAGTTTGTGCCATTTAGTTAGTAGTTCTTGGAAATCAATTTTAAACACATATTAATCCAGTCCTCGTGGGAATGATCTCGTATTTGCTTTCTATATTATTTATCTTATCTTGTGCACTTGCGAGTTAAAACGTGCATATAGTTACGTAATTTTTAGGTTGCTATTTGTACAACAAGTTTTTGGCGCTGCTGCCGGGGACTGTGTAATTAGTTTGTGCTGAAATTGATTTTTGGTTTTCTTTTACAGGTTGAATTTCGTTTATGCAAGGTCGTCGATCCCAAAATTTAGCGGTTGTTGCCTACAATTCTGAGATTGAACGAACTCTTAGACGTCTTCGAAAGCAAGCTGAGAGGGCAAAATTTAACACACAAAGAGAAGATTTTGAAGAAGGAGAAAGATCAGAATCAGAAAACGAAATGGGGGATGAACAGGTTCGAAGGCCAATGAAGGACTCCTTTGTCCCTCAAAACCTTAATCAACCATCATGCATTGCCTACCAACCAACTGCGCAAGGCAGCTTCAATTTATCACCTCAATTTCTTAACATGGTGCCGCACTACAGAGGCACACCTTCTGAGGATCCATACTTGCACATTAGGAATTTCTTCTATCTCTGCAAGACTCAGAACATCCAGGGGCTTAACTCCAGAAGGAATCAGGTTAATTCTCTTTCCTTTCTCCTTAAAAGATAATGCTAAGTTGTGGTTGAATTCTCTGGCTGCAGGTTCCATTACTACTTGGGAACAGTTGGCTACTAAATTCTTGAAGAAGTTTTTCCCAGCCCAGAAGACAAGACAACTTAAAAGGGAGATTCAAGCCTTTCAACAGAAGGATGGAGATATTTTCTTTGAGGCATGGGAGAATTTCAAAGGAGTTGCTTCTCAAGTGTCCACACCACAATCTATCTCAAGACGATCAGGTACAAGCTTTTTATGAAGGTTTAAATGATATTAATAAAAGTCTTGTTGATTCAGCTTGTGGAGGTGTGCTTATGGAAAAGAGCAGTGATGAAGCCATTGAGCTATTTGAGACCCTAAGTGAAAATTCTCAGCAATTCTCATCAAGAGGGAGACAAGGAGTAAAAAGTAAAGGTGTTTATGAAGTTAGCACAAATGGTGGAGTCCAGAGTCAAATGGCAGCAATGGAGAAAAAGTTAGATATGCTGGTGAAAGCAATGTCAGCTCAGAACATCTCTCAAGTTAAATAAGTTGCTAAAGTCGAGGTATGTGCTATATGTTCTGATTCTAATCATACTACTGAGACTTATCCTATGTCTTGTTTTACAGATCACGAGCAAGCTAATTATGTGGGGCAACACAACTATCATCTCAAGAACAACCCATACTCAAACACTTATAATCCAGGATGGAAAGACCACCCAAATTTCTCTTGGAGCAACATTCAGAATGTGCTTAATCCACAAGGGCAACAGAAGAATTTCCAGCAGGGAAGTAATTATCATGCTTCATCACAGGTGGCACAACCAAATACTGACCAGAAGAAGAATAATCTTGAAGGTGCCATACTCCAGTTCTTGACTGCACAACAACAGAAAAATGCTCTAACTAGTCAGAACATTCAGAAACTAGAAGAACCAACTAACCAAGCTATTCAGAGATTGGAGGCACAAGTAGGGCAAATAGCAAAGGAGTTAAGTGAGAGGAAGAAATGAGAGTTTCCATGACAGACCATACCTAATTCGGGAGGCTAGGAGCAGCTCAAGGCTATGACAATCCTTAGAAGTGGCAAGGTAGTTGACAACAAGGTGGTGACAGATGAGAAAGATCTAGATAATGTTGAACCAACTCCAACCACAAAGGTAAGTGAGAAGGAGAAGGTAATATTGCCACCCTTCCCTCAAAGGTTAGTTAAGCAAAAGAAAGAAAAACATCTTCTTGATATTTTTGAAACTTTGAGAAAAGTAGAAATCAACATTCCTTTACTTGATGCAATTAAACAGATTCCATCTTATGCTAAGTTTTTAAAGGATTGTTGTACACACAAAAGACAGTTTCAGGAACATGAGAAAGTTGCATTGACTGAGGAGGTAAGTGCGGTTTTATTGAGAAAACTACCACCTAAACTAAAAGATCCAGGTAGTTTTACTATTCCTTGCAGGGTTGGTGACTGTCTGTTTGAACGTGTTTTGCTTGATTTAGGAGCAAGCATTAACTTGATGCCTTATATCGTTTATGAGGAGTTGAGGTTGGTCGAGCTCAAACCAACCTTAATTATATTGCAATTGGCAGATAGAAGCATCAGAAGACCTAGAGGTATATTAGAGGATGTTTTGGTTCAGGTATTATTTATTTTGCCTGCTGATTTTGCTGTTATGGATATGGAAGATTCCCCTATGCCATCTTCATTACCTATTATTCTTGGTAGACCCTTTATGATAACTGCTAATACAAAGATAAGTGTGAAAAAAGGGTACTATACGCATGAAAGTTAATGGTAAGAAGATAGAATTCATGTTGTCTGACACTATCAAATTGGCACATGATAACCATGATTGTTTCAAGATTGATGTAGTAGGAAGTGTTGTTGAGCAATTGTTTCAGGTACATAGCCTTAACCCTTTGGAGGCATGCATAGCCCATAACCTCACAAGGCTGAATTATGAACGTGGATGTGATGTTACAGTGATAGACCTCCATGAAGCTGTGCATTCTCTTGAGGCTTCTCAGCCTTATCCAAGTAAGTATGTACCTCCCTTTGAAACTCTTGTGTCTACTAATACTGCTCTTGTCCCTTCTATTGTCAGGGCACCAAAACTATAATTGAAGCAACAACCTGAACAATTGAAGTATGCTTACTTGGGAGAGAACCAGACATTACCAGTGATAGTTGCTGCAAACTTGAGTTTGGTGGAGCAAGAGATGTTGTTGAGAGTTCTTAGGGAGCACAAGACTGCATTAGGACGGATTATTGCCGACATCAAAAGCATAATTCCATCCAAGTGCATGCACAGAATCCTCCGTGATGATAATGCAAAGCCTAACAGGGATGTTCAGAGACGGCTTAACCCACACATGAAAGAAGTAGTGAGAGCAGAGGTTCTTAAGCTCTTGGATGTTGGCATCATCTATCCTATCTCAGATAGCAAATGGGTGAGTCCAGTTCATGTTGTGCCTAAGAAGAGTGGAATCATGGTGATGAAGAATGAAGAGAATGAGCTTGAAGAGTTGAGGTATGATGCATATGAGAATGCTAAGTTGTATAAGGAACGGACCAAGGCGTATCATGATAAGCGGCTAGTTAGGAAGGAGTTTCATGTGGGACATAAGGTGTTGATCTACAATTTAAAATTGAGACTTTTCCCTGGTAAGCTCAAGTCTAGGTGGTACGGTCCTTATGTTGTTACAAAAGTTTTCCCTCATGGAGCTTTGGAGGTTCATAGCAAAGAGAAGAATCAGACATTCATGGTGAATGGGCACAGCGTAAAGCCCTTTATTTAGATGAGCTTTGAGCCTAGAAACGAGGATGTGACTCTCCAACCTGTTCAGTACATTGCATGAGAGTCCAATAGTCTGGCTAAAGACTATAAACTTAGCACTACTTGGGAGGTAACCCAAAGGGAAGTTGGGAGGCAACCCATGTGAAGAGGATGATGACAGTTTTGGCACTCTACAACCAATAACAATCAAATTTGCTTTCTCTCACCCTGTCCTTCTTTGTCGTTAACTTGCCTTCATTTTTTTTGTTTTGTTTTATTTTATTTTATTTTCTTTGTTTGTGTCGTCGCTTATTTCTCCTTCCTTAAATGCTCCATTGTTTATACTTTAACTTTCAAACATTTAGGACAATGTTAGATTTAGGTGTGAGGGGGAAACACTTGTGTTTTCTGTTGATTTTGCATTGGTTTCCGTTGATTTTGCATTGGTTTTTTGACAGCTTTGTTTTTAGCCTTAGTTTGTGTCGGTTTTAGTAGTGTTAAAGTGGGTAGTTTTTGTGTTTTTTTTTGTGTCATAGGTTTCTTTCCGACACAATGATGAGATTTGGTTATTAATTGCATGACTTTAAGATGACTTCTAAGCATGATTCAAGGTCTGAAATTATTTTTTGGTTAATACTCAAGTATTCATGGTTATCATATGAAAAATCACATGTAATCACCCAAGTAAGTGGTAACCATAACATGCTTAATTGAATGAAGCACAATACAACCCTTTTGTGAGCTTTTGGGCCTTTATCCTTTGTTTGAGAGAGTTGTATTTGTTTAATCTATCACTTTCTTGTCAATTAAGTTGTTGCATGAGCTCATCTTCCGGGTTGCTACTTGAATTGCTTATCATCATTGGAACTAAATGCTAGAACTGGTACCAATTTCTTTTCGAGGCATTGAATTGATTTGCATGATATACTTGAGATGATGAAGGCACCTAGATTACCACCATTGCCAAAATGGCCTTTGACCCATGATATACTTTCCTCTAGGTAAACCCTTGTTGAGCCTTTGTTTAAGCCTTTTTGTTTCATAACCCTCATTTTCCTCACCTAGCCTAAACACTTTCATCCTTACCCTTTTTCTTAAAGATTAGTGAAGCATAATTTGTAGAGACTTAATTGTGAATCAAGGGGTGTTAAAAGAGCAAGTTTGGGGGAATGTTTAAAAAAAAAAAAAAGATAAGTATTGTACACGGTTTGGAGTGGGCACCAGAAAAAAAAAAAAAAAAAGAGAAAACAATTGGCATTGTGTTTGAACTGTTAATTATACTCTGACCGTACATGTATTGATTGTTGAAGTATGGTCCATAATGTTCAAATCGGCCATTGAGTGTATGTACTTGCTCGGTACTTATATGATTTTTAAGCCTTGATAGTGATACAAGTTCTTATGTCTCTAACATCATTGCATGCTTCTACTATTTCTTTAAGAACCTTGTGTTATCCATATCCATTCTTTCTTTAATCCCTTACCCTTTGGCCTCATTACAATCCTCATAAAGACCTTCTGATCTTGTTTGTTGTGTTTATATCAACATGTGGAGATTTGAATGAAGTATGAGCATATGGTGTCACTTGTTCTTGCATTCAAGTAGTAACATTCATTTCATGAGTCATATTCATAAGAAAAATTCTGAAAGTGCCTTTCTTTCTTGTTATATCATATGTGAGCAATTTGTTTCCATTTTACATCAATCCTCTCACTTATAACTAGTATAGGAAGAGTGACTTAACCAGAAAATATAAGGTAAAATTAGAGCTTATTCGGTGTGAATTTTGAGCTAATTCTTTGCAGCATGTATCTCTCTTTGTATTTTTGCTTTGATTGATTTAATTGTGAGTATGTGTATGATTTTTATGAAGGTGTATTAACTCTCGAATCATGTGGACCAATTTTTATGCTTATAATGAATCTTAATATGTCATGATCCATTGAAAATCTCTGAGACAAATGTTGGAAGGTTTACGTTGAATCATTGAGTCTTTGTTTTTCTTTCATTCTTTGTTTCTGTTTTGCTCGAGGACTAGCAAAAGCTTAAGTGTGGGGGAATTTGATAGGAGAATATTTATGCGACGTTTTATCTTGTTTTCTTATGCTTTTCTTAGCATGTTTCCTATGTTTTCTTAATATTTAGCTTGTTTTCGTGTTTTGTAGGATTTTCGGAAGCAAAGTTACAAAAAGAGTTAATGAGTGCTGTTTTGGAAATCTAAGCAGGAAACTTTGAAACAGACTTCAGAAGGTGTGTCAAATTCTCGAAATTAACTACACCTGCTCGGGAAGAACTAGCTAATGGGCCATATATCGTTGGAAAGATACGGAAGTCTAGTTTCTAGAGAATTTTACGGTTTGTGAATTAGAGTTTTCTAGAATGAGTTATGGCCATTGTAGTACAGCAAGGTCAGGTTGAGCTGGAATTCAGCATTCCTTCTATTTCAAGTTTTCTAATCCTTATCGGGATTGGACGACTAGAGGCCTAGTTTATTAGGGTTACGGGAGGAAACATTTTAATCAGAAAAAGGAAGATAAAAAAATAATAAAGGGAGAGGAGCAGCCACATCGTGAGGGTTGATTGAGCAGCGAATGCAAACAGTAACGTCTCTCTCCCTCATTAAGAAAATTAACACCCACATCAATTCTAGGCAGCAAAGGGGCAGACACATACATGGGACAAGAGGAAAACGCACAGCGAAGACAAAAAGGCAGCCATGAAAGAGTCATTCTCCCACACAAAAAGGCAGAAACATCTCTCTCTATTTCACTTTGGAAGAAACAACTCTTTTTCTCCCTAAGAAAACTGGAGAAACGTTGGGAGCCCTCAATTCGGCAGCATGGACTTGTCTCTGCCTCACCTCAATTTGCAACAACGCCCACACCTTGGACTTGGCAGCAACGTCTGTCTGTCTCTCTCTCTCTCTCCTTCAATTCTGCACAACAGTGACTCCCTCTACCTCACACAATTGGGCAGCAGCAGCGTTGCCCTCAGCCTCAATCCTAGCAGCCACACCAAGAGCTATCTTCTTCCTCTTTTTATTTTCTGTTTTGTATGTTCTTGCTGTCTATTTAAATTATGGGTAACTAAGTACTTTAGTTAGGGCACTATTGAAGCCCTAATCATGTTTCTTTAAGGATTTCGATATGCCTTTGCTGTAAACTACTTTTGTGATGCTTAATTGATTAATTTCAGATTATATTGTACTTGTTGGTGAAATTAAAGAGTAAGAAATATGCAATTCAATTCTAACAGTTATAAAATCCTTGCAAGTGCACAAATCGATAACAATAGTATAGTAGCACAGCAAGAGTCGATCCCTCGAGGACTTGTATCAACGTTATGACCAGTTATAAAAATCTGCCTCTCTAATTCTTTGGTCTCTAATTATCTCCCTAAAACACTGAACAAAGGCTCCCTTTTATAGACAAAGGGAAAACCTTGTCCTATAAGGATTGGTAAAACCATGTCCTATAAGGATAGGTAAAGTTATTGTACTTTTAATTAATTACAAAGTCCTTAAAATCTATTAGAACCAATCAGAGCACGGCTGGAAGTGTGAATGCAAGCTGGCAAGTGGGAACGCAAGCTTGCCAAACTTGGCTTTTGGACTGTCTTCGTAATCAGGATCTGAGACTGCGCTTTTGAAGCAAATCATCAGTATAGTAGAAGTGCATCTTCGTTCAGGTTTGGCGCAAATGTTGTCAGGCTTAGCTCAGAGGGAGAACCTCTGATCCACCGCTGGCGGAACAGGGACCCTGGGCTTAGGCGTACATCTGGGCTCGGATGGGAGTTCTTGGGATATGTCCTCGACCTGCCTTGGCGCGACCTTGGCACTTCTAGGACCTGACCTTGATGTCATGAAACACAGGTTTGAGACCCGGAGGGCTTGATATAAGGTACTTGGCCAGTGGCCCAAAATAGGCGCATTGGCGCACTCAGGACTCCGTTCAGGACCTGATATTGACATGAGGACATCTCCTTCATCTGGACTCCGATTTGAGTCATTCTTTTTGCGTTCATTCCAGATTTTACCTATCTTTCCAAATCTGCACAAGTATCACAAGATTGATCATTTTCTACTATTGATGGCACGAAATCATTCAAAAGACATGTAAGAGATGCATATAAAGACATCAAAATGATGCATAAATAACTACTGATCAGTACTCTTTACATACGTTATGTTATGCTTGATCACCATATGCATGTTGTGTATTGAGTTTGTTCCATAAGTAAATTTAGATGACCGAATCTTGTGCCTGTGAGAGTGACAAAAGAACTAGTTATAAGTTCTTGAAATTAATCATCATGAATAACTAGAATATATACCATGTTCTAGGAGTTGTGTGTTTGTCGATTTCCATTGAGTTATGCGTTCTTAAAGTGCAATTTAGTAGATACCATGCTAAACACTTTAAGAATGAAAAGAGTTAGCGTAGATACCCATGCCTAACTTGTTGCTTAGGGAAATCAATAATTTAAAGAGTAGATATCATGCTTTGAGGTTGACAAACATGTGCATCTAAAATCTGTTTTGTAGCATTGTGCATGTCGTTTGCTTAAGGAAGAAGATTAGCGGTGAACATCGAATCCCTAACTGGTTCTCTCATTTTTTTAAACTCAATCCAATTCTATTTTTAATAAAATGCTGTTTTTAATATTCTGCTTCGAAATTTTCAGTTTTCAAAATTATCTTAAAATCATCCTTTTGAACACCGAGTGCCTTCGTGTATTGCACATTAACTTTGATTAGAAATCTTAGGGTTTTGAAATAAGTTTTTTTTTTAAGGTTTTCTTTCACTTTTGCATTCTTAGTTTGTGCCATTTAGTTAGTAGTTCTAGGAAATAATTTTAAACACATATTAATCTAGTCCTCGTGGGAATGATCCCGTATTTGCTTTCTATACTATTTGTCTTATCTTGTGCACTTGAGAGTTAAAATGTGCATATAGTTGCGTAATTTTTAGGTTGCTATTTGTACAACACACATCTCCACCACCCAACTGAGTGCCACGTGTCAGCACCACAGAAGAAGTGGATTTATCCCACATCGAAACAATTCATCAAGCCTCTCTCAATCACCAATACAAAAGAAAGGCACATTTCTAAAAAATGTAACTAAAATTTACTATTTACTGTTATTCTGTCAAAATTACTATTCACCACATACCTCTTATACACACAGACCTACAATATTGACTTAGGCGTCAGAGACTCTTTAGGCCGACATTACACCGGTGCCTATCCTTAACCGAAGACCAATCACTCTTCCTTTTACAGGACTCCTAAAGAGCACGTGGCTCGAACAGAGTGGATAGAGTATCATCCCAAAATTGGTACATGTGCATCAACAAACATAATAATTCTAAGTTGGTAGTTGAAGAACTAGCAAATAAGCGCATGCACAACATTAGCATAACTAAATATGAGATTTTCAAAATAACACCTATTAAGGTGTTACTTATCCTTCTTAGTACACTGTATTGTCACTTACAAATTCTTTCATCTAATGTTAAGTTCCTCATCCAAATTGAGTAAGAATAGGTCAACTCAATTAGAGTTAGAATAGATCAAGTTCCATATCAACTCAATTACAGGCTCGTTTATCGATCAGGTAGAATTAGATTGGATTAGACATAATCATGCACCAAAATTTTCTAACGGGTAGAATTTCAAAATTCAACCTTTTAAAAGATAATTGCAACAGGAAATTTTTGTGAATTCAATCGTTCATCTGATGAATTAAACGTCCACAAAATCCAACCATGGAAAAGTCTCTATACGTCATAATTTACATTTAGGCAAGGGAAGGAGAAGTGGCAGGCAGAGCAATAATACGATCACATGCGTTCTCTACCCTACCCTTGTTTAATGCTTAGTGGAAATCATATAATTAGAAAACCATATAATTAACTCTCATCAACTACAAATTATGTCTGGATTTTCTTGGATTCTTCAAGGTTTTCAGTTGAAATAATTGAACTACACATTTGCTCAAAGTTTTTATTTCAGTAAAATGAAAAGAACCATAAAATTGATCAAAGTTTCATTAAAGAACTCAATGAAAGAAATGGAGACACTTTAGTTTAGAAAATAATCCTACTTCAATTATAATAATAATAATCAGAGTGATTGACAAAAAATTTAAAAAATTTCCTCATCAAAACTGATGTATTGAAGGTAGCTTTCTCCTGCAGATTGCAGCTTGCAGATTGCAGATTGCAGCTTGCAGATGTTTGCGTTGTGTATAAATAGAGTAGGTTTGCCTTGTATCATTGGTTGTGTGAGTGTGAGTGTGTGGCGCACGTACATCCTTATTGCTTTGGTTTATACTGGTTGACTCTGCATCGTTCAATCTTTCTTGTCTTTTACTCAATTTCTGCGGTGTGGTCTGCCAAATGTTTATTTATTATGTTCAATTATTTTCTACTTTGAAGAAGAAGCGGCAGGTGATTGTGTAATGTCAGCCACCATGTTTAATGCAATGCAGGGCTGATCCACAGGCACCTGTCAAAGTGTCAAAACATGCATATATAATATATATATTTATTAAATCATCCAAAATCACAACACCTGAATCAAAAAAACAAATTCATAGATTCATTTTTGAAATTAATATATCTAATTTAATTTTTAGTAATTGAATTTCGATTTTTTTATTCAAATAACTAAGAATTAAAATCTATGAAAACTTTGGTGTTAAAGAATAGAAAAGATGGATGGATCTGTACGTGTGGCAGGTGAAGACTCTGTGACACGAGGAGAGTGGAGGAGACAGGCTTTTCTGATTTTTTTTTTTTTTGGGGCTAAGACAGGACTTTTCTGATTACATGGACTGTCAGTAGAGTACTAGTACTTGTGCTCTTCATTTAATGTAGGCTATCAAGTCTTTGTCAATGTCATTGTACATATGCATGCAATGCAAAAATGGCAATCAATAAAAAAAAAAAGAGAAACTGATATTTTCAGTTCTCAAGACTTCTAGGGTTACTTAGGTATATTTTAGGTACATTTATACAAAATCATTTCAATTTTTATTTTTATTTTTATACTTGAGATATACGAAGAAACGAGGGATACAAAATAATGGACGGTGGAAATCATGATGAATAAATATGTAGAAAAATTAATAAAGAATATGAAATCATAAACTAAAACCTATATTCCTGTGGGTTGACTTTAAGTTGACTTTTTCATTCTCTCCATACCACCGATTTTGTTCATAATTTTTATTTATTTTTTTACCGTTCTATATATTTCATGCTTAAAAATAAAAAATAAAAATAAAAACTAAATGATTATTCTATATATTTCATGCTTAAAAAAAAAAAAAAAAAAAAAAAAACTAAATGATTATTAAGCAAGCCCTAGAAGAGTCCGATACACTTTGAAATAGTGAGTATTGGATGGCTTTTCATTTGAAATGAGCCCCAGGTTGTGTAAAAACTATTTTCAAGTGTTGATAGTAATTGGCTTGGATGATTTGATAGTAATAAGAAGACCCTAAAAATGAGACATATCAAAAGAAAAGGAAAAAAACATTAGACCTTACTTGTTGGCATGGGCATTATTTGATCATAAAACCTGACTCTCACTGGGTATAAATAATAATCTAGAAGGGTGGTCCTTTGTGTCTGCCTTTACCTTATCTGCTACTATTTTCTTTCCTAATTTGGCCTTGTCATTCAACTGCATCCTTTCAATTTTCATGTGTATGTGCATGGTACTGGTGACTCATCCAAGAGTTGCATTCGATCAACATCCATCATCTCACTAATTATGAAAACATTATACGTGCATGTTCCACCACTTATCTTTCTCCAAAACCAACATCATTATGGACATGACATCTTAACACATTCAATAATATATACAGAAACAAACAAATCGTGTGGTTGGAAATTCAAGTTTTTTTCATACGAACTAATTACTGTCGTTATGTTATTTATGCTCACGATTACAAAATTCAATCTTTTCTTATATAAAAACAAGTTTAAATCTTTTAAATTTACCACTTTACCCTCCCAAAAACAATGATATTTCTTTCTATACTTTCTTTCCCTTTCCTCTCTTTGTGCAAGTTGTGACTTCATGGTCACACACTCATAATAGGTAGAGATGAAAAGACCAAAAAGCAATATTTAATTTTTATATTTCAATTTAAATTTTGAAATTGAAATTCAATTGTTAAAAGATTTCGAGATAATAAGAAAATAATTAAATCGAAAATTTCGATGATTTTTTACTTACGAAGTGTCCTGCTCCAAGAATCCAATAGAACTGCAGGTTTTTGTAGGATCTGGTGAACCCTCTGGTACGTTTATCATTGCCACAGAACAGAGGGTCTCTACTTTTGCTCAAAAATGGCTCAAGTCCTTCCCACCTACAATTTTTTTTAAAAAAAAAACAGGAAAAATTATAGTTACCAAAAATGCATCAACCTAATTAAGGGGAAATAGAGTGAGGATTTTACGTGAGCTTTTCAACCCATGCTTCAGTCCCCTTGGTTGCACATATGAGATCAACCTACCAAAAAAACAATGTAATTTATTTAATTACCAATTAAATCATGGCCATCACTTTTTTTCTTCGTTGAATTTTTCCAAATTAATGGGTTTTCATGATGAAATCTTGACCGGAGTCTTTTCAAATTCTTTTGAATTTGTACTTTCCAATTTGATAACGAAACTATTTTCTTCTTGCTAACAAAAAAAAAAACATAAAAATTGGCCCGTCCTTAATCTTGCTAACAAGAGCTTGCATATAATAAAATGAAAGTAAATGTTAGAAAAGAATTGGAGAAAATCATACTTGCCCATTGTATATTGTGACTTTGACCCCTTTAGCAAGGAGTTCATCAACCTGTCCAAACCAAAAAAAGATCAAAAAAAAAAAGGAGTTAACATCAATTTATGTGAAGAAAAAGGGAAAATAAGAATTAAAATAAAAACTTGATATTTATTTCCATTTATTACCTCATTAATCCTTGGACTCATAAAATCGCCTGTCATTGCTGAGAAGACCAAATCAGATTGGCCTCCCCATCTGTAAACACACAAAAAATATGCATCGTTAGAAGAAGATGAAATCGTTTTTAGTGAGCAATTTTGAAGATGAAGAGTGAAACTTACGTCACATTTTCGGGGATTATCTTAAGCTTCTTTTTAACGACGCCGTTTAACAACGTATCAAGATCACCATTACCACTACCTGGTGATGAAGACCTTAAAGAACTGAGATATCTTGAATATTTCTTAAGTGCAAACCCTTCTGATATTTCCATGGTTGCCAAAGATGAGACTGGATCCATTCCTGCATCCAGCAGAAAATTATAGAAGTCCTGAAAATCCAAACAAATAAAAATAAATTACAAAATGTGAGTTGTAATTGAATTGATTGAAATAACAAAAAATTAACAAATGAACTGAAAATAAAAAATAAAAAATAAAAATAAAAGGAAATGAAAAATACCACATTGTTGCTGCCAGAGGCAATGATATTCTCAAGCTCACTCCAAGAATTAGTTGCCTCCACCAATTGGCCATCCTTAATCTCCTGCTTGATCCTTTGAGCTACACTGTTACATTCAAATGGGTTTTGTTCGTCAGCAACAAATTACACAATCAATCACCTTAATGTTCTGATAATTACCGTTACAAATTCCAAGTTTCGATCTCTCGAAAATTTGCAATTAATTCTATCGTACCAATTTTAGGAAATTACGGGTATTGTCAAATGTGGCAACAAATGAACTGACCTGTTTGATTTGTTCAATCCATTGTTATCAAGCCTTGATACATCTTTGAGCAGAGGACCCCATGAAAGCTGCATAATATCATTTTCATTTAATTAATTTAATTGCAAATCTGCATAATGCAGAAAATAAATAATTGGGTCAAAGCAGTTGAAATTTATAAACGTACCACAAAATCCTCCGGGGAGATCCAGCTGTCTCCCAATGCCACCCCTACAAACAAAACCCAACAAAAAAAATTAAAAAAATCAAAATCATATTTCATGATTTGGTAATTTTAATTAGAGTCCTGTCATTTTGCCACTAATTACTTATTACATTGTTATAAAGAGGTGATCGGTAATATGGCTCATTAGAATATATAAGTAGAATTATTTTATTTTATCTGGATTTCGGACTAATCGGACTAAGAATATCATTAGAATATAATGCTATTTGACGAAATGCTAATTATGATTAGGAATTGGTTAATTATAATTACCTCCAAGTGTGAGTTTTAGTTTGGCTTGTTCAATGGCTTTGAGAGCGGAAAGTCCAAGAGTGACTGCAAATTTGCCTCCATAAGACTCCGCCACAATAAACAGAGGACTTTTCTGGAGGCTCTCATTTTTGTTGAAAATCTCCACCAACAATGTGGTCAAGTCGGTGGCTGCCTCCACATCATCTTTCACAAACAGAGTTTTGTCCTCCACAAAACTGTACCCAGTTCCAACTGGGTTATCCTAGATTAAATCATCCCAAAAAATAAAATAAAATAAAATTCATATTAAAAAAAAAACAAAGTTGTAACTTTGAAGTGGGTTTTTTGATGAACTTACAACAAATAAAAGATCTGCTTTGCGCAGCCATGTTGAGTTTCTTGGGTTCAAATATGCGTCCAGTGGCCCAACCTCTTCAAAATTCCCAATCCCAACCCCAGAAGCTCCCTGAAAATTTAATAATGAATCATTTGAATAAATGAAAAATATTAATTATTTTATAACTCACAGGTCCACCCTGAAGCCAGAGAATGACTGGCCATGGCTTGGAGGGATCATCAACTCTGTAGGGGCTTTTGTAAAGCCACCAGAACATGTGGGCTTCTGTGTAAATAAACAAAAATGGAAACAAAAGAAATTCATCCACCAATCACATTTCTGCCTCTAAATCCAAAAATAAATATATATAAATAAAGAAAATGATGAGAGTGAATTGCTTACTGGGTCTGACTTCAACATATCCCCATTGCTCTGATCCATCTGGGGTGCCTGCAGCTTCTGCTGATGTTCTTCCATGGAAAAATGGGATACAAAGCAGAAGAAATACACCAAGAATTTGAGAAAGATTTTCCATTTTCAGAGAAGAACAGTTGAGTTGAGGCCTTGACCTTGTGTCACCAGCTGAGTCCGCAGAATTTATATGTGCAGAGGACTTTGGAGTTGAAAGCTCTACTTTGTCACGTACTGTCTGTAACAAAAATAACAGAGAAAATTAAGAAATTGTTAATTACAATAATTAAAAATATTGTTTGTATCATCAAATTATTTAACTTTCAAAATTCATTTAGAAACAGTCAATCACTAAAATCAAATGCTGGATTTTTTTATCTTTTTTTATAGTAATTGTGCCATTTTTTGCCTTATCTATATCTATGGTTGCTTCTCATAAAAAGGAAAAAATGTGTACAGGATTATGCATGGATATACTATGTTAAAATGTATCATGCATGTAATTCCGTCACTATTGAATATATATATATATATTGCCAAGAATATTTTTTCTTTTGATCGTGTTGAAAGTTGCACACGAATTAATCTCATAATAAACCAAAGGATTATAAACCAAGCGGGACATAATGATTTCGTATAAGTTATTTTTCAGGATAATATTGAGATTTTGTATAAGTTATTTTCCAAGATAATATTGGAATTTCGTATAAGTTATTTTTCAGGATAACATTGAAGACTTTAAAGCCTTTGAATATTCTAGAGAGCTAAAATATAAATGGGAAAAGAATAAGGAAATTTCCTTAAAAACAAGAGTATAAGGAATTTTCCTTGAAACCAAAAGAAAGCTCCACACTAAAAACTAACACGAAAAGATTGCATTTGCACAAAAGCAATACCAAGTTTTGGCTCAACAAAAAGTAGAATCTGAAATTTTTAGAGGTAATAATTCCTTTTTCTAGTGTTTTCCTATTCTCTAAATAGCTTTTGGGCTCATTTGGTGAGCGAGATGAGATTAAATTGGATAACCCATCATATTCAATGTATTTTGAATATAAAAATCGATGTATTTTTATAGTAGGGATTATAGGAAATAGACATAAAAGAAAACTTATATTTTGTAATCCTACTATTTTAGTCGATAAGGTAAGTTTCCTTCTATACCTAATCTTTCTATGATGAAACCGCATCCATTTTGACATTTTAAATACCTGGCATTTGAACAGTTATCTAATCCAATCAAATCATATTCACCAATGACCTTCGGGTTTTGACCCAAGCCATTAATATTGGTCCAATTTTGAGAATTCTAACCAAATTTTCTACTTGCAATTACTTGACATGTTTCCATTTTAAAATGTTTCCTCTTCAGATTTTGATGATTCAAACTGATCTAAATAAATAATTTTTACATTCATTTTCAAATTTATCATCAATTATTATTATTCACTAAAGAGTAGACCTATCCTCATTTTATTACTTTTCTTGATATTATTGTTGCCATATAAATATATAATATAAGGTGTACAAAATTGCGTGTGCGGGAAGATAATTTTGGTTTTGTAATTTTGTTTCGTAGTGAAGAATGTGAAATTACACGATTCTTATTGCATATTTTGACATCCATAAAAAAGTTTTAATTTCTAATCAGCTCCATAATAAATTGAAAAATAATTAAGTTGTAGTGTTTTAGAGTTATTTGAAGTACTCAAAAAATAAAAAATAAAAACCGATCAAAATTTGATTGAGTCGGATTTCAGGAATGTCATTTTCATCACTATCATGTACAGGTGTACTTTGTGTATTTTTGTATTGTGTCGTTTAGGATAGGGCATAAGTTGACGATGAAATCCATATGGTCGCTGGTGCTTCCGTGCTACAGCTTCAACTTTATTGTTGTGCATCTTAGCACAACCAGGTTCAAGATTCAAGACTTGTCAAAAAAGAAAAAACTTCCAAGATTCAAGATACAACATCTTCCCTAACGTTGCAAATGAAGTTGCACCACCCAAAAATTAATTGGGCTTCTACCTTCAAATTGTAGGATGATAGACGCGTGTCAGATAGGAATTGACAACAATTTATTTGGATACGTGTCAATTTAAGGTAATTGACAAAGCGAGACGGGAAATTAACCAAAAGGTTGACAAACAATGGTCTTTAAAAAACTAAAAAATAAAAAATAAAAATCCATTTCGGTTGAAACAAACACTAGGCTCACTAGCTCATTCATTGGAAATGGTAGGGTAGGACTCTGGATGTGACACAATCTTACAGCCTCGTCTTACCTTAAAGCCATCTCCACAAGATTTTTCAATCCTTCAATTAAATTGTCTTTTCAAAATTTAGCTCTCTCTATATATAACTGATTAACAATGGCTAGATTCTAACTATCAATTTTAAACCTATCTCCCATATGTGAGATTCTCGTAAGTTTAAATCACTTTTTTTCGTGCTTTATTTAAAATAGTGTGTAATATGCAATGTCTTTATTAACGACTGATCATTCAAAGTTAAATTTATCTTATTGACATAAATTGTGAATAAATTTAAGTTGAAATATGATCTTGAAGGAGATGGAGTATTGTTGAAATAGTATTTAAAACCGATTACCTCTAAAAGCCAGTTTGCCAAATTTCGGCAAGGCGGCCCTAATGCAAACTCTCAATCATTTGTATACCTATATTCTAGCAACCATCTGATAAATACAGTATATTAAAAGAATATGGATTTAATAATTTATTTTAGCGATAGATTTTAAAGAATAACTTTATTAAAACATAAATAATAATTTCAATCATTAAACAACATTGAAGAATAAGAAATAAATTATTAAATCCATATTCGAGAAGGTTGAAGAAAGTCCGAACCTTGAATAGAAATAGCGTGTGGACAAGGACAAGGACAAGTTTCCAAGTCGAAGAAGAAAATTAGGCGCTACTATATAGCTATACTAACAATAAGTCGAAGAAGAAATGGATCTACATATTTGAGGCCACTATTTTAGGTAAATGGAGCCATCATGGACAATCAATAAGTCGCCCTCCTCCTTACTCCTTACTTCTTACACCTTACTCCTTACTCCTTACTCCTTATTCCTTACTCCGTACTCCTTACACCTTGCTCCTTACTCCTTACTCTTTACTCCTTACTCCTTACTCCTTAGCACTATTAAGGAACAAGTGAACAAGATGTACGTATATATAAATATGATTTTCTGAGGGAGTGAGTGAGACTGTGAGAGTCAATTTTAGAAACCCCGATAGCTTAAGCAATTCATTGTTGGGCATGGTTTTAGCCAACTCACATATTGTCCATACGTTTTACCTACTTTGTCACATGTCACACATTAAAATTGTTGTTTGTACCAGTTATATGTGTAGTTTAGCGTTTGTTTCACAATATGATGAACGCTGAATCTTCTGTAATGTGGTGAGATTCATATATATATATATATATATATGTTGTGATTAAAAAGAGAAAGAAAGTATCGTTTATATAGACACGTGATGCATGTACCCCTTGACACATTGAAATCGTTGTATGTATCGGTTATATAAGTAGCCTACCGTTTTTTCACTACACATATACACATTAAAATGTACTGTTATATACAGTGGAATTCACATGTATGTTGTGATTTTAAAAAAAAAAACTAACGTGTATGTAGACTGGTGATGCACCTTGGATGCCGTTTCATCACTTGAAATGGGGAGATAATTTGTTTTTTTAATTTTTAAAAAGATAAATCAAACACCAAATAGTTAGATGCTAATTAATTAATCAAGTTAATTGTTGACAGAATGAAATTTGTAAGCCATGGATGTTCCATATTGTTGTTCAAACATGCATAGGGTCCTACCTTGGAAAAGAATTATAGGCCTTTTGTGGTCGACGTCGATCTCTACGTACCGCTGAGCTGCCCACGTACAGACAGATAATGTGAAGCGAACAAATATAAGGAGCCTCCCTCCCTCTAGGCCACATGCATCAATCAACCAATGAGTATTTGATTTGATCTATATATCAAATTACCAGTCACAAAATAAGACTATAAATATCAGATTCTCACTAACTTATTATATGCATGTGGTTTAGTGCAGATTAAAAGATAATAATTTGATTGTCCAATAACTCTCTTTTCTTCTCTTCTCCTCGACTCATTCATGCTACGTAGTATTTTTCTTTTTTCAATGAAGAAAAATGTTAAGATAGAGTTAAATTGAATTCACGTCTTTCATATAAAATTTTAAGGAAATTAGGGCTCATTTGGGAATAAGGATTTAGATTTCAAATGAAGGGATTTCAAATCCTTCATTTGAATTCACTTATTTGCCAACCTAAATATTTGTTTGTAAATTTAAAATTCCTTCATTAAAATCCATTATTTGGATAACTTTTTATTTGTAAGGATTTGATTGAGAATTTCAAATAAGCAATTTCATTACACAAATTAAAAATAATAATGTCAAAATGACTCATTGTTTATTTAGCTAAATGAATATTATTCATAATCATAACCATTAATACATAGTTAACCGCGTAAATAATTTTTTTTTTCATTTTAATTTTTTTAAAGATTAAGAGAACTAAAAATAATAACATAAATTTAAACGGAAGCCTGATAATATTTACGTTTACTTTCCATACCTTAGTCATATGTTTTACACTAGTTTTTTTAGTATAATTGGTCATTTTAACATGTTGAGAGCAATTTTTATGAGAAATTTTCCCTAAAAGTTATTAGAATTTTATATATGGCTCATAACTTTGAGTTTCTAGAAGGAGTTTCATTAGTTTTAGCACCAGTAGCTTAGTGTTGTCAATAAAACTATTAAATGCAAATGTATCAATTTTACGGATTGAACTGTTCATGCTTAGAAAGAACTAGACAATATGAGTCATACATGCTTGGAAAGCTCTATAAGTCTAGTTTCTAGAGAATTTTATGGCCCATGATTTTGAGTTTTCTAGGGTGCGTTACATCAGTTTTAGTATCAGTAGCTCAATGCTGAAATTGTTAGTGAATCTTGACAACTTAATATCGCAAGTTACCAATCTTGGTAGTCAAGCATTTAGACGATTCTTGGGCAATTAAAGGGATCCAAAATCTTTTGTTAATTCAATTATTATTCAATTAAAGACCAACAAAATCTTGCGCCAATTCAATTATTAGTCAGTTAGAACAATATGATAAAAAATTTGAAGAAAGTGGTGGTTGTGAACATCACGTGAAAGTTTATAACCTACATAAGGATTGATGGAGAGAGAAGGGGCGAGCAGAGGAAGAGGAAAGAGAAATATGGTGGTAGAGGAGGAGAAGAAAATAGTAGAAGAGGAGGATGAGAGAAATGTGAGCTGACATAGGGGAAGAGAGAAGGGGAACAAAGAAGGATGAAATAAAAAAGAAATAAAAAAAGAAATATAAAAAAATGATGAAAAAAAAGGATGAAAATAAAGACAGAAGAAAATAAAATGAAAATAAAGATGTTTTTAGTTAAGAGATCCTTATAAAAAAAAACTATGAACAAAAAACAGATGAAAAAGAAAAAGGATGGAAAAAAGGATGAAAAAAAAATGATGAAAAAAAATTAAAATAAAGATTTTTTTGTCATGCTAGATAACCAAATCCACTCAAATCACTAGTTTTAAAAGTCGTTTCAAATTCTTAGATTTGAGCTTATGAAGTCCCCTATGGATCCTATGGATTGATCCAAATCCAAATCCAAATCCAAACCAAAAAATTCATCCAAATATAAGAATTTGGATTTGGAGAACTCAAATCCAAATCCAAATCCAAATCCAAATTCATGGGTATCCAAACGAACCCTTACTGTAATAATAATTTGTTACAATGTAATGACCCGTATTTTTGAATTAGTGAAATTTCGTAATTTAATTTAGAAAAAGGCAAATTTACCCTCGGATTTAGGAGGGGTTCGGAAGCCATTTTTTGTTGAAAAATACTTTAGGAGGTTTTTCTTGTACCATTGCGTAGATCTCGAACTCACGAGTTCGTAGACAAGCAGCACGCAAAAATCAAAGTCCTTTTGAGAGAGTTATAAGTCTAGAAGTTTTAGGGGCAATTTGGTAATTTTAGTTTGGAGATATTTTTAAACCCCAAATTTCTGGAATTTTCTCCCAATCCTTTCTTCTCTCTTGTGCTCACTCTCTCTCTCTCTCTCGGCCAAAAACAGGGGAACCAAAACCCACCCTACCCAAGGACCACGATTTTGGCCTTTTCAACTCAAACTCTCTTCTACAAAATGATTCTTCTCCTCCTTAAGAGCACACCCATATCCTCCTTGAAGCTTGAGGACATCCATGGACGACGCAACGAAGCTTGAAAGTTTGCCTAAAGCTTCCCGTCCAATTTCTGGCCACTATAGGTATGAGATTTCAATTTTGATTTCAGTTTTAGATTGCTTGGCTCGAGTAGATAGATTTTCATTATTAGAACATCGAATTTGGTTGAGAAATGAGTGAGATATCAAGCTTTGAAAATTAGGTGGTTATGGCGGATTCGGGTCGACCGGGCTGGAGGTTGAAGGCGAGTAGACCTTGCAATCGCGTGTGGGGAAGGGCCACCGCCCCTCCACCGGCACGTGGGGCACTTCCTCAATCTCCGTCGACTTGTGTTTTCGTATTTTCAACGTTCCGGATCTTTTGACATAGGTTTCGGGTCAATCGGAGATCGTTTAGGGGTTGTTTTAGTCGTCCAAGGTTACTTTGTACGCGTTAGAACGCGCGTGTACTCCCAGGGTTTAGGGGGTTGAATTTTAGGTTTTTATTTATCGTATAGTAATCCCGATTGCTAATTTTGACAGGCGATACTGCTCCGGGGACAGCAGAAGAGCGTACAGCTCAAGGTTGAGCCTAATCAAACTTTGGTAAGTGGATTTTGATTTTCAAATCATAATGCATGCATATATTGTGTTTTTGAATAAACTCCTATTCAATGTTCCATTGTGTGTGCTCGGGGTAGTAGTTGTCTACCTGAGACTGTTCCTTGGCTCGTAGGTCCTGACACAAGGTTAGAATTCTAGCTCTTCCAGAGGGGTATCTCACTGATGGCTCGGGCCCCCCCAAAAGGGGGCCTTCTTCGTCTTCCACCTAAGCTGCGCAGGAAAGGCCCAAAACCAATCCCAGGGAACAGTGAAGCTTCATAGGGTCTTTCTGTCCCGGTGCAGGTTAGGGTTGAACTTGTCAATCGATTTATAACCTTTCAAACACAACCAATATCTATCCGAACCCCTTTACTTGTAAGAGTACATTTTGGATTTGCCGATTATGTTATGGCAGGAGCCCCACTCATGGCGACCTAGTCATTTTGGTAAATTAAAATAATTATTCTAAAATGGTTTATTATCTTTTATGAATTTAAATTTGGAATACTTATTCTAATGGTTTATTATGGATGATGAGTTTTCGATAACGACTTTGAAAATGATTTTGAGCATTAAGCTCAGTTATGAGGTTTTGGGCTATGGCCTGGTTTTATGGATTTCAGTTTTATGGATTTTGGATTTGTGGATTTTAGCTTCAGTTGAGCTTATGATTTTGGGCTTAGGTCCGTGATTTTGATTTATTGGATTTTGGCCTTTTGGCCCGAGTTTTCTATGATTTTGGCTTAGGCCAGGTAAAAAGGATTTCAAATTGGATTTCGAATTTACATTACGGTTTTCACTATGTATTCCATCCTCGGTTATTATGGTTTTTCTCCGGCACATGATGTTGAGGTATTTTTTGTTATGTGTTCGTTGAGGGTTATTTTCTCCTACACATGACGTCGAAGTATTTTCAGTCATGTGATCGTAGATGGTTGTTTTCTCCGACACATGACGTCGATATATTTTCGATCATGTGCTCGCCGAGTTTACCTACCCGCGTAGTATTTCTAGCGATTGCTTTGAGGTATTTTCGGTAGTGATTAGGAGGGCAAGTCGCGGGGTTGGATTGTCCCGAATATTGAGCTTCGGCTCGGGATTACTTAAGAGGATGGTGGGCTATTTCTATGGAATGATATATTCAGGTTTCTTATGATTTTAAGCTCCTTCGAGGAAGGTTTTCAAAGCATGGTCGTGGACCACGAGGTGTTTTACATTGTACGAATTTTCGTGGGTCCCACCCCGATTTTAAATTAATAAATTGATTTTCGGTAAGTTCTTTTGTGATTATTTTATTTAGTTAGCTACTTAAAAAGGATTTTACATTATGCATGCATGGTTTTACTTGGATGAGAAAGTTATGTTTTCCACGGAAATTCGTAGTTTTACTTGGTTATTTATTCCACTCACACTTTTTCTTGTTTTGCGCCCCCTCCAGGTCGTTGAGTGCGACGATGGCACATTCCGAGGCGGAGGCATCAACTTCCAGCTACACTACTACCTACGACCTTCGAGTAGGGTTAGTTAGACTGGTATATTTGACTTTCCCACTTAGTTGCTATGATTAACCATTTTGGAGTGCTTGTAAATTATTTTCTATGGTTTGATTATTTGGACTTGTTGGTAGATTGTTTGTGATTTGATCTGGACTGCTTGGATATTAAGTTGGTATTTAAATCCTTCGTATGACATGTAGAAGACGGTAGAGTTCTCAAAGATTCTTGATTGGACTAGTGAGGGTATTTCAGGAATTGTTTCAGGGTTGCAGGTGTTGTTAGACGGAAGCAGGGCCTCTTACGGATTTCGAGAGGAAATTCGGGAGGGGTCCTGTCATACAGTCTCTCACTTATATAACATAAGCTCGTCTTAACCACTAAAATATGCACCTAATTTATCCTTATCTTCAAACGTGGACACAATAAAAACATTATTTAAACTCTAAAAGTTGGATACCAATTCTAACACAAGATTCAGAGAACTAGTCACAAAGCAATGACTAAATTTCCATATACATTCGATCAATCAACTACTTATCACAACCACATTCAAACACACCATTCACATTCACCCTGCAAAGATCACAATCACACAAGTGACACCCTAAGCACTCAGAGACTCCGTCAATGTAGGCATCCTTGTGCTAGTTCTAAGTGATGGTGTGTGAGCACATGAGTTATCAATATTCACCATTAGTAATAATAATTCTAAATAAACAACATGAACACACAGAGCTTGATACCCAGAAACCTTCGTCAAGGTAAAACTCGGAGTCTCTCTGCTGACCAGGCAATCCAATAAAATAAATGTTTAATACAAGGTATATTCATGCTCATATTAATGCGGGGAAGGTATAAATCCAAGCAATCCAAACGAAGAACCACCACTCGTTTAACATCCTAAGGACACGTGTCAGCATCCTGGAGGTAACTTGGGCATCACAATATTAGGGTTTCAACCACCACATTCTTTGCTACTATAAATACGAGGCACACTCCCACAGAAAAGGTAACTACTATTCACATACCCTTATGCTGCCTAGTTCATGATTGATCTCCCACTCACTTACTGACTTAAGAATCAGAGTCCACTAGGCTGACACCCCAACGGTATCAAGCACTCTTCTTATATCTCGTAGGTTTCCCGGCAGACGAAAAGAAGTCCCTCCAGCGTCAAGCAAGACCTATTCTGTTAGGTCCATTTTTGGATCAAACATTTGGCACCGTCTGTGGGAATTCTGAGTAAGTACTCCCACTAGCTCACATACTTCTATCCTATCGACCACAATGTTGGCCAAACAAGGTGATGGAGAGCTGAACAACATCCATTTCTCAGGAGAGCGAGACATAAGTAGATCAAACTCAACTTCAGAGGCCATGTTCAGAATGATGGAAAAATTCCAACAGGAGGTCACTGAACTCAGGACGAGCAACTTGGCCATCGAAAGCAGAAACCAAGTAATTGGAGAGCAATACCAGAGCACATTCGCTCTACTCCACGCCACTAGGGAGGAGATGAGAGAACATCGAGTGGCAACGGAAAGAGCACTTGCCAGCCACATTGACTAAGAACCACGGCAGAAGGAGCACCCCATACCAAAACCCTCAGGAAGAATGTTCATTTGCCAAAACGATGGTGATGGTCCTTCCGGAATGCAAATCTTCTAGGATGCTCGTGAATTGCTCGACAGGTGACCACTCCCCATCGAGCCCATCCAACTAGTATATCAGGCGAATGCTCCCAGGATCATAGAGCAGCCTCCCCTTCCTACTCTCTCTCAATCCGGTCGAACTTTATCAGGATTAGCCTTGATGAGGGGGGACTTGATAGAAATTACCGATATTGCAAGTAGAAGAACAAGTCCTAAGGGAAAATTCTCAGCATGAGGAGGATGTGGCTGATTCTACCGCAACCAAATCGGCGGAAGACCAAGAACGGCCAAATGGCCAATGGGGAGCATTAGCAACAGGGGACGCCGTCCCATCGCTGAGCGAACATGCTCGTAACCTAACCCTCCCACAACTGATGATGTTGTTCTAGAGCTTTTACAACGCGTTCGAGATTTGGAGAGCGAGAAGAGCAAAACCAAGCCTGCAAAGAAGATCAAGACCATTACTGGTCCCTTCACTGCTCGCATCCTCCAATACCGCCATGAATCAGAAGTCAACCCCTAAAGATCACACCTTACACAGGGAAGGGCGACCCAGTCACACATGAACAACTACCAGTCTTCCGTAGCTTTCAAAAACCTCTTAGATGAGGTCCAATGCTTGATCTTGAACACCACCCTCACAGAAGCAGTGCTCAATTGGTTCTACTGGCTAGAACCAAGTATGATTGATTCCTTTGATGAACTTCATACTGTCTTCTTGAAATAGTTCATGATCTAGATTGACCTATTATTGACCACGGAAAACCTTGGGTCACTACGGCATGGGGAGACTGAAACCCTACAGAAGTATGCCGCCCGATTCAGCCTTGAGTACTCTAAATGTCAGGAAACTGACGATAAGGCATCCTTTCACACATTTCGCAGCGATCTCAACGAATCTACCTTCAAGTACCAAGCTTTCACCCAAGGATGGGAAGACTACAATGAGCTGATGAGACATGCAGCAATCCATGCCAAAGTCGAATTTTTGAATGCTCCACCAGTGAAGACTAAAAAAAGTGTTGCTCTAGTCTACTCCTCCCCTCAAAAGGCGCAACCTAGAAAACCCCATTATGATTCTGGCAGTCAGAGCCAAGGCTATGGGCACAACTCTTACTCAGGTAAGAGGAAAGGCTCCTATGACAACAATTACAAGGGGAAGAAGGAGAAGCATTATAACAACATCCAAGGCCACAAGACCAACAACCAGGCACCTTAGGGAGACCACCCCAGGGGCCCAGTCCCAAGGTATGAGACCTACACTATCCTCAACATATCTTTGGAGAATGTCTTGATGAATGTTGAGAATATGATTGAAAAACAAAAACCAAGACCGGCAAATCATAGATCTCCAGTCCACTCCAACTTATACTGCTAGTACCACAATTGTAAAGACCCAGAAATTTAATTTGTGAATTTTTGTAAATTAATTTTCAGAATGACGAAATTACCCTTGGTTGTTTAAGGGGCTTGAAAGTCAATTTTTATTTCGAGATACTTTTGGCTGTGTTTCGAGGGCCGTTGCATAAGTCTCGAACTCACAAGTTCATAGATAGGCGGCACGCAGGAAACGAAGATCGTATGCGAGAGATGTGGGTCTATAATGTTCAGGGGCATTTTAGTAATTTAGCCTGGGTAGATATGTTTAACCCCAAGCAGATCAGATCTCCTTCATTTCACTATCTTTCTTCGTGACTCACCCAAACCCATGCTACCGAACCGAAAAACCCAAGAATTTGAAGTTCGATTCAAGGCAGCCTCATCCGTTTTGGTTCCATTCATCAGATTCTCCTCCTTCCCGTGATCAAGAACGTGCCAACGGTCGTAGGAAGTAGCCGCAGAAGACACCAAACCGAGGAAAGGAAAAATTGAAACTTTCGATCGATTTTCCAGGCTTATTGTAACTTACGTTTCGGGTTGATCGTAGGGTACATCCTTCGGGAGTGATATCGGCTTTAACGGCTGAGAAATTATTGGAGAAAAATTGTGAGGGCTATTTAGCTCATGTGATTTATTCTCGGGATACTTGGATATTCTTGTGGTGAATGAGTTTCCCGATGTATTTTCGGAGGATCTTCCGGGATTTCCACCTCATCGGGAGATTGAGTTCACCATAGAGCTTCTTCCGGGTACCCAACCTATATCACAATCACCGTATAAAATGGCACTGGTAGAATTGAGGGAATTGAAGACTCAATTGCAAGACTTGGTGGATAAGGGGTTTATTCGACCAAGTGTATCACTTTGGGGTGCACCAGTGTTATTTGTAACGAAGAAAGATGGTGGTTTGAGGCTCTGTATCGACTACCGGCAGTTAAACAGGGTTACGGTGCGGAATAAGTATCCTTTGCCACGAATTGATGATTTATTTGACCAATTAAAAAGGGCAAAGTATTTCTTTAAAATTGACCTTCGATCCGGGTACCATCAGTTAAGGATCAGGAAAGGGGATGTTCCCAAAATAGCGTTTAGGACACGCTAAGGGCATTATGAGTTCCTGGTGATGCCCTTCGGGTTAACTAATGCCCCGACAACATTTATGGATTTGATGAACAGGGTGTTCCGAAAGTATTTGGATCGGATTGTGATTGTGTTCATTGATGATATCGTGGTATATTCGAAGAGTGCTAAGGCACATGAGAACACTTGAGGTTGGTTCTAAATATGCTTAGGAAAAAGGAAAATGTTCGCCAAGTTCAGGAAATGTCAGTTTTGGTTGACCAGTGTGGGATTCTTAGGTCATGTGATTTCTGCTGAGGGTATCAGCGTGGATCCCCAAAAAGTTGAGGTAGTGGGAAATTGGGATCAACCGAAGACAATGTCTGAAGTGAAAAGTTTTCTGGGTTTAGTGGGATATTATTGGCGATTCGTAGATGGATTTTCTACGATAGCTGCCCTGTTGACTCGGTTGACTAAGAAAGGAGTCAAGTTTGACTGGAATGATGGGTGTAAACCGAGCTTTCATGAGCTAAAAAGGAGGTTGACTTCTGCCCTAGTGTTAACCCTTCCAGATGATAACGGAGGATTTGAGGTGTACAATGATGCATCATTATGTGGTATAGGATGCATGTTGATGTAGCATGGGAAGGTGATAGCATATCCTTCCAGGCAACTTAAACCTCATGAGTTGAATTACCCCACATATGATTTGGAGTTAGCTGCAGTGGTGCACACACTGAAGATTTGGAGACATTATTTATATGGGGAAACATGTCGGATCTTTACTAACCATTAGAGTTTGAAATACTTCTTTACCCAGAAAGATCTGAACTTGTGATAGAGAAGGTGGCTTGAGCTGATAAAGGATTATGACTGTACCATAGAATATCACCCAGGAAAAGCCCATGTAGTGGCGGATGGCTTGAGCATGAAGTCCATGGGTTCCTTGGCCCATTTGCATACTGTTTACCTACCGTTGTTGGTGGAATTCCGAAGAGCGGGAATTATACTTGACATGGATAGCCAGGGGGCTATATTGGCTAGTTTCCATGTGAGACCTATCTTGATTGATCGAATCATTGAAGCTTAGCTCCAGGATCCTACTTTGTGTGTTATTTGGATGGAGTTGGAGGCTGGGAACATGCAGGATTATGTGATTAGGGATGATGGGGCCTTGGTTAAGGATGGTCGTTTGTGCGTACCTAATGATCCAGAGTGGAAAAGAGAAATTCTTACTCGGAAGGAGTTGTACGTTTTGGTAGACGAGGAAAACTCAGTCCTCGCTACATTGGGCCTTATGAGATTATTGAGAGAATAGGGCCAATGGCTTATAGACTTGCTTTACCTCCGGAATTGTCAAGGGTTCACGATGTATTCCATGTATCCATGCTCCGGAAGTATCTATTCGATGAATCTGATGTATTGGAGGTGCAACCAATTGAGATGAGAGTTGATTTCACTTTTGAGGAGAAACTAGTGCAACTTTTAGATTGGAAGCAAAAGTAATGCGCAGAAAGACTATTCGTCTAGTAAAAATAATGTGGAGGAATCATAACATGGAGGAGGCCACGTGGGAAACCGAGGCACTGATGCGGGCGCATCATCCCCATTTGTTCCAATGCCATGTATGAATTTCGAGGATGAAATTTCTTTAAGGGGGGTGAATTATAACGACCCAGAAATTTAATTTGTGAATTTTTGTAAATTAATTTGCAAAAGGATGAAATTACCCTTGGTTGTTTAAGGGGCTTGAAAGTCAATTTTTTTTTCGAGACACTTTTGGCTGTGTTTCGGGGACCGTTGCATAGGTCTCGAACTCACGAGTACGTAGACAGGTAGCATGCAGGAAACAGAGATCGTATGCGAGAGATATGGGTCTAGAATGTTTAGGGTCCTTTTGGTAATTTGCCCTGGGTAGATATTTTTCACCCTAAGCAGATCAAATCTCCTTCATTTCATTCTCTCTCTTCGCGACTCACCCAAACCTGTGCGACCGAACCCAAAAATCCCAAGAATTTGAACTTCGATTCAAGGCAGCCTCGTCCGTTTTGGTTCCACTCGTCGGATTCTCCTCCTTCCCGTCGCAGGAAGCAGCCGCAGGAGACACCGTCGCAGGAAGCAGCTGCAGGAGACACCAACCGTGGAAAGGAAAAACAAAAACTTTCGATCGATTTTTCGGCCAACACAGGTATGGGTTTCGTGTTTAGACTTCATTTTTGAGTTTCTGGGTTCAAGTAGATGGATTTAGACGAAAACTTTGTGAAAAGGGTTAACTTTTGAGGAAGTTAGAAAAAATTCAAGGTTGATCGGCAATGGAGTTTTTCGGCGACGACGACGGCGGAGCGGTCGCCTTCTCCGGCGACTCTCCGGTGACACTCCGACGAGTGGTTCGGTAAGAGGGGGCTGATGTTAGGACCCGTCCCAAATTTCCCCTCGAAACTCGGGAAGAACCCTGATCCCGTCTGACAACCTAAGGAAAGGTTCCCAAAATACCCTTCAATCCTTACAAATTATAATAATAATAAATACTTTCACTTGTCAGACAAGGGATTCAAGCACTCAATAATTCCCGTAAATAATGACCAATCAAATACAATATAATATCAGAGCGTCTAAGTAAGATCAAGAGTAAAATTTAGATATCCTACTCAAATATAACTACACAGCGTAGTCGAAGTACTAATGCCTCTGCCTCGAGATCAGTGTTCGCGTCAACTCAACTCAACAGCCTGAAGGGGGTTTAAACACAAAAGTTGTGAGTGGACAAAAATAATCATTTATAAATCGTTTTCCAAGGAATATAACCTTTTTCCCCCTCCATTTATAAAATCATGCATGCATCACATAAAACAGTTTATGATACTAAAACATTATATGTAAATCACCAAAATTTCCATCTCTCTTTAAAACCACTTAGTTGGACTCACATAAAATATGTATAATGAAAATACCTAGTGATCCACAGTTTGGTTTGAAAACTCTCTTCAAATGAGTTAAAAATCATTTAATTCAATCTGGACACATAATATCTCAAATTCACTGTTCCCGACATATCCACAACACACCAGGGTATCCCTTAAGATGTGTTAAAATATGTACAACAATTCTCTGTACTATCTGTACTATGCATAGACAGTCTCGCGACCCGGCGGAGCAAGACCCCTCAACAACAAAGTCCGAGCCCTCAACAACCAGCGGAGCAAAACCCCTCAACACCAGTCAGAGCAACTGTAACCATCGGGATAGGAACCAGTGAACCAAATCCATACTTCGACATCTTTGTTTCTCGGCCTAAGCCAAATTCTTTGAAATATCATTTTATGGCCAAAACCAATAATATCATAATTACGGGTCTCAGCCCAAATCACATGCTCAAATAGTTACCACTTCAAAACGATATCAAAATCAAGTACAAAAACCAGGCCATTTCTCAAAACACACTTTCACTAAAATATTGGAAAACATGTGTCCAGCATCATTTCTAAATTCCAGAAATTCATTGCACCCATACATAACAGTATTTAAATCAAAGATACATTTATGCATGCATTATAGTTTATAAACCAAAAGTCCACTCACAAACCAGTCCAAGCAAGCTCAAACCCAAATTGTATGCTCCCTTGAAGTTCCTGGAGCAGTATCTCCTGTCCAAATTAATAATCGGGATTACCAGCTAATAATAAGAACCTTAAATATAAACCCCCTAAACCCCGGGAGGTCTACCTATGCTGGCCTAGAAAACGCAGCAACTTTAAAACGTCCAAAACAACCCCTAAACGACGTCCGATCGACCCAAAACATGTACCAACAGATCCGGAACGTCAAAAACTACCTGTCACGCGCCACCGTGACCTCAGACTCGGCCCCACTCGCCGTCACGCGCCGACGGAAGGTCGAAACACGCGCCCACGCGCCGCCACGCGCCCTCACGCGTCGATCACGCGCCTGCTACAGTACCCACGCGCTTGGACCGGTCTAACTCGGCCCAACTCGGCTTGACTCGGTCTAACTCGACTCGACCGGTCCATCTAACTCGACCGGTTCAACTCAACTCGACCAGTTCAACTGACCCGACCGATCGTTCGACCCGACCGATTTACTTGACCCGACCGGTCACCGGCGACTCGCCGGAGAAGACGACCGGCTGCCGGCGCCGCCGTCTGGTTTCTGCCGGAATCCTCCATTTCCGGTCGAAACTCCAAGCTTTACAACTTCCTCAAAACTCAACCATTTTTCACAAATTTTACGTCTAAATCTATCTACTCGAACCCAGGAATCCAAATATGACCTTAAAACATCAAACACGTACTTGTGCTAGCCGAAAAATCGATTGGAAGATCCGAAACGTCCTATACTCGGTTCGGCTTCCTCCGTGGTCCTCTCCTTCGATGGTTGGTACGGTTATGATCGTGGGAAGGAGTAGAATACGATTAGTTGATCAAAAATGGAAGTTGGAGCCTTGAATCAAAAGTTGACTTTGTGGGTTTTTGGGTTAGTTTTCGCACGGTTTCGGGTTCGATGGTTTGTGTATGTTTCAGAGAGAGAGATGACTGTTAGAGGAGGTGAAGATGAAAATGAAATGAAGATGAGACAATGATTGGGTTAAAATATCTTCTTCCAAATCAAAATTACCAAAATGCCCTTGCACATCTAGACCCATAACTTCCGTACACGAACTCCATTTCTTGCGTGCCGCCTGTCTACGAACTCGTGAGTTAGAGACCTACGAAACGGTATCCAAAACACCATCAAAAATGTTTCGAAACAAAATTTGACTTTCACGCCCCTTAACAAGCAAGGGTAAAATCGTCATTTTACATAAATAATTTACGTAAATCCAATAATTGAAATTTCGGGTTGTTACAATCTACCCCCCTTAAGAAATTTCGTCCTCGAAATTCAACTCTACCCTTGGAACAAATGAGGATACTGCGCTCGCATTAGTTCCTTGATTTCCCACGTGGCCTCCTCCACGTTATGATTCCTCCACAACACTTTAACTAGAGGAATACTCTTTCTGCGCAGTACCTTCTCCTTCCAATCCAAAATTTGCACTGGTTGCTCCTTAAAGGTCAAATCATCCTTCAGCTCAAGTGGCTGCTCTTCCAATACGTGAGACTCATCAAACAGATATTTCCGGAGCAAAGATACATGAAAAACATTATGAACTCTGGATAATTCCGATGGTAAAGCAAGACGATATGCCACTGGTCCTATCCTTTCCAAAATCTCATACGGACCAATGTAGCGAAGACTCAGTTTCCCTCGTCTACCAAAACGTACCACTCCCTTCCAAGGAGATAGTTTCAAGAACACCCAGTCACCTACCTCAAACTCAAGATCTCTGGTTCGACGGTCTGCATAGCTCTTCTGGCGATCCTGAGCTGTCTTCAACCTTTCTCTGATGATCCTTATCTTTTCCTCAGTCGTATCAACCAACTCTGGTGTTAACAGTTTCCTTTCACCCACTTCATTCCAACATAATGGTGTCCTGCACTGCCTCCCATACAGTGCCTTGAAAGGAGACATCCCAATACTCGACTGATAACTATTATTATAAGCAAATTCCATCAGAGCCAGGTGTGAATCCCAGTTCCCTTTAAACTGCAGTATACAAGCTCTCATCATATCCTCCAAAACCTGGATTGTCCTCTCAGACTGACCATCCGTCTGAGGATGAAAAGCTGTACTGAAATGCAAGGTAGTGCCAAAAGCCTTCTGCAAACTCCGCCAAATCTGGAGGTAAATCTAGGATCCCCGTCTGAAACAATTGACTCTAGAGTCCCATGTAGCCGTATGATCTCATCAATGAACAATTTGGCATACCAACTCATCCGAAAATCTTCCCGCACTGGCAAGAAATGTGCAGACTTCGTGAGTCTATCAACAATTACCCATATTCCATCATGTCCTTTCTGTGTCCTTGGAAGTTTATAAACAAAATCCATCGTAATGTGATCCCACTTCCATTCCGGAATAGGTAATGGTTGAAGTGTCCCATATGGTTTCTGCCTCTCTGCTTTCACTTGCTGACATGTCAGGCATCTACTCACAAACTCAGCAATTTCCGTTTTCATCCCAGTCCACCAATAGTGTTTCCTTAGGGTATGATACATCTTGGTACCTCCTGGATGCATAGCGTAAGCCGAACTATGAGCCTCATCAAGAATTTCCCTTTTTAGTTCCAGCTCATTCGGTACGCACAACCGACCATCCCTAACCAAGGCTCCATCATCCCTAAGCGCATAGTCCTGCCTATTTCCAGCCTCAAACTCCATCCTGATAATGCATAATGTAGGATCCTGGAGTTGAGCCTCAATAATCCGATCAATTAGAAATGGCCTCACATGGAAACTAGCCAATAAAGCCCCCTGGCTATGCATGTCCAGTACTATCCCTGCTCTACGGAACTCTACCAGTAACGGTAGGTAGACTGTATGCAAATGGGCTAAAAACCCATGGATTTCCTGCTTAAGGCATCCGCCACAACATTTGCTTTCCCTGGATGGTACTCTATAGTACAATCATAATCCTTTATTAACTCAAGCCATCTTCTCTGCCTCATATTCAGGTCCTTTTGGGTGAACAAGTACTTTAAACTCTTATGGTCGGTGAAGATCCGACACGTCTCCCTGTATAAATAATGTCGCCAGATTTTCAATGCATGCACCACTGCAGCTAATCCCAAATTATGTGTGGGGTAATTCAACTCATGGGGTTTAAGTTGTCTAGAAGCATACGCTATCACCTTTCCATGCTGCATCAACACGCAGCCTATACCCCGCAATGATGCATCACTATACACCTCGAATCCCCCAGTATCATCAGGAAGGGTTAATACTGGAGCAGAAGTCAACCTCCTCTTCAGCTCCTGAAATCCCTGTTCACAATCGGCATCCCAGTCAAACTTGACTCCTTTCCTCGTCAACCGAGTCAACGGCCCTGCTATCGTAGAAAATCCTTCTACGAACCGTCGATAATATCCTGCCAAACCCAGAAAACTCCTCACCTCTGTCACCGTCCTCGGTTGCTCCCAGTTTGCTACTGCCTCAACCTTTTGGGGATCTACGCTGATACCCTCAGCCGAAATCACATGACCTAAGAATCCAACTTCGGTCAACCAAAACTGGCATTTACTAAACTTGGAAAACAAATGCTTTTTCCTAAGCATATTCAGCACCAACCTTAAGTGCTTCTCATGTGCCTTAGCACTCCTCGAATACACCAAGATGTCATCGATGAACACAATCACAAACCGATCCAAATACTTTTGGAACACCCTGTTCATCAAATCCATAAATGCTGCTGGGGCATTGGTCAACTCGAAAGGCATTACCAGGAACTCATAATGACCATAACGAGTCCTGAAAGCTGTTTTCTCAACATCCCCTTCTCTGATCCTCAACTGATGGTACCCGGATCGAAGGTCAATTTTCGAAAAATATCTTGCCCCCTGAAGTTGATCAAACAAATCATCTATCCTTGGCAGAGGATACTTATTCCGCACCGTAGCCCTATTTAGCTGTCGATAGTCGATACACAACCTCAAACCACCATCCTTTTTCCTCACAAATAACACTGGTGCACCCCAAGGTGAAACACTTGGGCGAATAAATCCCATATTCACCAAATCCTGCAACTGAGTCTTCAACTCTCGCAATTCTGCCGGTGCCATTCTATACGGTGCCTGTGATATAGGTTGAGTACCTGGTAAAAGCTCTATGGTGAACTCAATCTCCCGGTGAGGTGGCAATCCCGGAAGATCATCTGGAAACACATAAGAGAACTCACTCACCACTGGAATATCCTCCACTCTCATCGGAGTATTTCGAGAATCAAACACATGAGCCAAGTAACCCTCACAACCTTTCCTCAATAATCTCTCAGCGGTCAAAGCTGATATCACTCCGCAGGGTAGTACCCTACGATCTCCCCTAAACGTAAGTTCCGGTAAACCTGGACTCCGGAAATCCACTCTCTTGTCATAACAATCAATAGAGGCATGGTGCATAGTCAACCCATCCATCCCCAGAATCACATCAAAATAAAAAATATCTAAGGGGATTAAATCTGCCTCTAATGCATGACCTTCCACTAACACTGGACAACTACGAATCACGAGATTCGCCACTAACATATTCCCAGTAGGAGTACTAATACCCATGTCCCAACCAATCGGAGACAATTCTCTATCAGCAAACAATGTAAAACCCCGAGAAATGAAAGAATGAGTCGCCCCTGGATCTATTAAAACATAAGCATCACGGTTAAAAATAGATAACGTACCCGTGACCACATCTGGTGCTGCTCGGGCCTCTCGTTGCGACATAGCAAAAACTCGAGCTTGTGTATCCAAATATCGATCACGACCCCACTGTCTGCCTCTGGCCCTGTTGGACCCACGGGCCCTGTTCGTCCAATTGGCCCGGTTGGCCCCACTTGATTGACTCTGGTTTCCAGCTGCAATATCGGGCGTCTGAAATTTCCTCTGCCTCTGTTCAGTAGCACCCCGCCCCCAGGAACTACTTCCCGGATAAAGATGTGGGCAATATTTTCTTATGTGACCAATCTCACCACAGAAGTAACATCCAGTGCCACCAGAGCTGCTACTCAGTCTTCCAGTTGACTGCACTGAAGCACCACTAGAACGAGCGGATGACTGCGGTGCCTGTCTGGCTCCGCCACTGCCTGATCCGGATCCCGTACTCCCAGTAGATCCAGAATAGAAACAGCTTCTCTTGGACGGTCCCTGACTAGAGGCTCCAATATCCCAAAGATCCCGGTGTCGCCTGGAACTCCTAAACTGCTGCTGGACTGGCACACCCATGCTCAACTCTACACGAGCTGCAACGTCAGACACTTCTCTCAATGAAGTATGGGCTGCAGCCATTACCGCTGACCGAAGTTCGCCCCTCAGCCCATTTTCAAATCTGCATCGTTTGTCCCTCTCGGTTGCCACTAGAGCCGGTGCAAAACGAGCCAACTCTATGAATTTCTACTCATACTGAGCCACTGTCATATCTCCCTGCTGTAAGTGCAAGAACTCAGCCTCCTTGGCATCTCGGTACGAGCAAGGATAAAATTGCTCAAGGAACTTCTGTCGAAAAGTCGCCCAGGTAATTGTACTGACCTCCTAGCCTGATAGCTCTAATGCGTTCCACCAATGATAAGCGGAACCACCTAGCAGAAAAGTGGCTAACAGCACCCTGTCCCCTGAGGACATCTCATAACCGAGAACACTCGCTCTAAACGAGTAATCCACTCTACTGCATCATCTGGGCTAGAGTCGCCCATAAATATTGTAGCTCCTAATCTCTGGGTTTTCTCAATGTCCGAACCTTCAGTAGCAGTCCTACTCTGAAGTACAGAAGTCAACGTGTGACCCAATTGTTCTAGTGTTTGCCTCATATCAGGCTCCACTGCAGGTTCATGCGTGTCCCCAATGTTTTCAGACTGTTGACGGAACTCGCGTCTCGGAGGCATTACGTTGAAAAGAACTATAACTCATCAATACCAAAATAATTGTACACGTAGTGTACAGTCTACAGGAATTTAACCTAGTGCTTTGATACCAATTGTCAGGACCCGTCCCAAATTTCCCCTCGAAACTCGGGAAGAACCCTGAGCTCATCTGACAACCTAAGGAAAGGTTCCCAAAATACCCTTCAATCCTTATAAATTATAATAATAATAAATACTTTCACTTGTCAGACAAGGGATTCAAGCACTCAATAATTCCCGTAAATAATGACCAATCAAATACAATATAATATCAGAGCGTCTAAGTAAGATCAAGAGTAAAATTTAGATATCCTACTCAAATATAACTACACAAAGCAAGGGTAAAATCGTCATTTTACATAAATAATTTACGTAAATCCAATAATTGAAATTTCGGGTTGTTACAGCTGACGTGGCATGCCACATGGCAGCCATGTAGCCACGTGGTGCCACCTGGCGGCTGAGTCAGCGTCGAGTAAGACCGAGTCGGCGCTTGAGGTACTGCAGCAGTGCGTGGAACAATGTAGCAGGCGCGTGAGGCATTGTAGCAGGTGCGTGGCGGCACATGGTTCGGCCTTCTGTCAGCATATGGTGGCACGTGGGACAGGTTCTTATGTCACGGCGGCGCGTGTCGATAAGGTTTCTACATTCCGGACCTGTTGGCGCAGGTTTCGGGTTGTTCAAACGTTGTTTAGGGGTAGTTTTGGGCGTCCGAAATGGTTGCATTTTTAGTGTGACGCAAGCGGACCTCCCGGGGTTTAGGGAGTCTAAATGTAGGGTTTTAATTATAGTTGGTAATCCCGATTGTTACTTTTGACAGACGATACTGCTCCAGGAACTACGGAGGAGCATACGACTTGGGATTGAGCTTACTTGGACGTGTGGTGAATGGACTTTGGTTTTATAAAGTATAATGGATGTATAAAGGTGTATTTGATATAATTGCTTATTACGTATTGTTTTGGCAAGTTTTTGGATATTATTAAATTATTATTGGACACGGGCTTTCAATAATTATTTGGAAATGACGTTTTGGGCTATGGCCTGGCTTTGTGGTTTCGGTCGAGTCCATGATTTTGAGTTTAAACCCGGTTTTTCAATGAATTTGGCCTAAGCAAAGAAACAAGGATTTCAAAACATGGATTTTGGTTTTCACTGGATTTTTGTCCCGATGGTCAAGGTTTTCTCCGCCAGATCGTTGAGGGTTCTCTGACGTTGGTATCGAGAGGTATTTTCTCCACCAAGTCGTTGAGGCTGTTTACGCGTAGTACAGGTTTCTACACAACTCGAGGTATATCCGGGTGTGTGGAGGGTATCGAGCTACGACTCGGGATTTTATTCGGGAAGCAGTGGGATATGTTTTGATGCATATTTTGTGTCCAAGTATGTTTAGTTGATTTCAAACTCCTTTGAGGAAGGCTTTCAAAGAAGGGTTGTGGACCACGAAATGTTTTCATTATTCGGGTTTTCGTGGGTCCCACCAAGTGTTTTATCAAAAGATGGATTTTTCCGGTGGGTTTTCAGATTATCTATATATTATATTTATATACAAAGGGATTTTATGTTTTGCATGCATGGTTTTACTCGTGGCAGGGGGAAAGGTATGTTTTCCCTAGAAATAATTTTTAAATGATTATTTTGTCCACTCACAACTTTTATGTTTTAAATCTCCTCCAAGTTGTTGAGTTGACGTTGGCATATCCAGAGGCGGAAGTATTAAATTTTTAGCTGTGCGTTTACCTAAACTATCGACTAGGATATTTATTTCTATATTTTACTTATCCTACCTAGATGCTCTGATAAGTCTTTTGTAATGATTGTACATTGTGGTTACATCGTTGGATGGTTGACCTTATTGGAATTTGGAGTGTTATATGATCCTTAGTCTGACAGGTGGAAGATGGTTAGTCAGTCCTTAAGGGGAGATTCTGCCGGATTTTTAGCAGAATTCACATAATTAATTGCAAGGACTTTGGGGTATTCTGGGAATTTCTTTAGCTTGTCAGACGGGAGCAGGGCTTTTCCCGGGTTATGAGGGGAAATTCGAGCAGGGTCCTGTCAACAAATTCAAGGGTCATACCATTGACGAATGTGTGGCCTTCAGAGACATTATGGAAGGCTTAATCAGATATGGGAAGATTAACCAATTCTTACAACCTGCGTGACCAGTCGCCAATCACCCTCAGATCAACACCATCAGTGGTGGACCAACGATCTCTTCTGCTTACACTTCCAATAGAGCAAAAAAGAACTTTATCCGGCCCACCCAATCGAACAACCAGATCTTCAATATTGAGTCTGGTAGAGCAAGGAAGGTTGGCAAAGCTGGTTGGGAAGACATAATCTTCTAAGAGGAGGAGGAACGAGGCATTGTCTTCCCTTACCATGATCCCCTCATTATCTGAGCTCAAATTGCCAATTTTAAAGTCGGACGAATCCTCGATGACACAGGGAGTTCAGTCTATGTGATCTTCATGGAAGCCTTCAATCAGCAAGGAATTGATCATAAGGAGCGTAATAGGGCAGTAACCCCATTGCTAAGTTTCTCAGGAGACTCAGTAATGCCTATTGGTTCAGTCTCCCTCCCAATTTCAGTAAGCACCACTCCGTGCATAGCAACTGCAATTGTCACATTCCTAGTGGTGGACTGCCCCACAGCCTACAATGTCATCCTCGGCCGGGGACTACTGAATCAAATCAACGCGGTGTGCTCTACGCGTTTACTCTTGATGAAGTTTCCAACAATCATGGGGACAAGACAGGTCAGAGGAAACCAACTCTCAGCACGAACCTGCTACCAATATGCTCTCACCAAAGTAAACCCTAACATTAGCAGGAAGACCATGTCCATTACTGAGAAGGCATACGAGGCCGATCCCAAACTCATGAAACATATCCAATCTAGTCCTCCAGAGGACCCAAGGGATCTATTTGCAACACAAACACCTCAACCAATTGAGGAGACTGAGCCAATCACACTTCATGCAGATCATCCAGATCGACATGTCAGAATTAGGACAACGTTACAGCAGGAGACTAGGGATGCACTCATCTAATTCCTCAAGGAAAACAGTAAAGTCTGTGCTTGGTCATATGCCGACATGCCAAGAATATCAACATATGTCATATGACACATATTGACCATTGATCATTATTTCAAACCAGTCACACAAAAGCGAAGAACGTATGACACCGAGCGTCAGCTGGCCATGCAAGAGGAGATCAGCAAGCTGAGTACAATCAGCTTCGTACGGAAAGCCATCTACGCCGCTTGGGTAGCCAACGTGGTACTGGTAAAGAAGCCCTTAAGGGAATGGAGGATGTGGATTGACTTCACCGATCTTAACCGGGCATGCCCCAACGAAAACTTCCCTATTCTTAAGATTGATCTTCTGGTTGACGCAACAGCAGGTCATGAACTCCTCAGTTTCATAGATGCCTACTCTGGATACAATCAAATCCTCATGCATCCGGATGTTCAAATCCACACCAGCTTTCGTAAAGATCTAGGAGTCTATTGCTACAATGTCATGCCATTCAGCTTGAAGAACACCGGAGCGACATACCAGTGCCTAGTGAATTTCATGTTTGCTGACCAGATTGGGAAGACCATGTAGGTCTATGTGAACAATATGCTCGTCAAGAGAAAAAATGCAGCGGACCATGTCCATAACCTCTAAAAAATATTTGAGGCATTGAAGAAGTATCGAATGAGGCTAAACCCAGCAAAATGTATTTTCGGAGTAAGCTCCGAAAAATTCCTTGGCTATGTGATCAGCCAAAGGTGGATTGAAGCCAATCCTGAGAAGATCAAGGCCATCCTTGATATGCAACCTCCACGAACTGTCAAAGAGGCCCAGAGCCTCACAGGAAGAGTAGCAGCACTCAACAGGTTTATCTTAAGAGTCACTGATAAGTGCTTGCCTTTCTTCAAGGCCTTCAAGACTAAGGGAAGGACCATTAAATGGACCACCGAATATGAGAAGGCCTTCACCGACCTCAAGGAATACATGACCAAGGCTCCCTTACTAGCCAGGCCAGACACGGGAGAACAACTCATCGTTTACCTTTCGATCTCCAATTCAACGGTTAGCTCTGTCCTAATCAAGAAGGTAGACGGAATGGAACACCCAGTCTACTACGTCAACAAAGCATTCCAGGATGCGGAGACCAGATATGGTGATCTCGAGAAACTTGCTCTTGCTCTCATTATCACTGCAAGGAGTCTCAGGCCTTACTTTCAGGCTCATCCCATACTGGTCCTCACCAACAAGCCTTTCAGATAAATCTTACAGAAGCCGGACATATCCGAAAGACTGATAAAATGGATAATTGAGCTTAGCGAGTTTGATATTTCCTATGCCCGAAGACAATCAGAGAAGGGCCAAGCTGTTGCTGATCTAATATCCGAATTCACATATGAGCCCACTCAATACATGCCAGAAGAACAACAAAACGTACCAAGGCAGCCAAATGCCAAAGCCAAGGGGAGACTAGCTCAACCCCAATTGACAAATCCAAACCAGTTTGGATCCTCTATGTGGACGGATTGGCATGCCACTTCCATTCCGGAGCAAGGCTAGTGCTCACTACGCCAGATCACGTGAAGCTTGAGTATACTCTTCACTTCGGCTTCAAAGCATCCAACAACGAAGCAAAATATGAGGCCCTTCTCACCGGCCTTCGCCTTGCTAAAGATTTGGGAGCAAACTAGATCAAGATCTTCAGCGATTCACAACTTGTAGTGAGTCAGGTGAACAACAATTTTGACGCAAAGGACATCACCATTATTCATGGTCATCTATATAAGTGAGGATTCACTCTTCCTCTACTCAAGTGTTTACCACCAGACAAGGGCCAAGCTGTGCTTAAGGAGATCAACAAAGGCATATGTGGCAATCACTCCTGACCAAGATCCCAAGCCCACAAAGCTTTCAGACAAGGCTACTACTGGCCATCCATGCAAGCAAATTCAATCACCCTAACTCAACAATGTGACTGATGCCAACGTTGTGCCCCCATACCACATCTACCTCCAGAGAAGCTCACACCAATGCTTAGCCCCTGGCCTTTCTCGCAATGGGGACTAGACTTGATTGGACCAATTCCAAGGGGGAAGGGCGGCGTAGTACACGCTGTTATGGCTGTAGACCACATCACCAAGTGGGTAGAAGTAAAATCACTTGCAACAATCACAGCTGCCCAAATCAAGACTTTCGTCTACCAGAACATCATATGCCGCTTCAGCATACCACACACCATTGTCACAGATAATGGAAAACAATTAGATTTCGCTCGATTCTGATCATTCTGCGAAGTATATGGCATCACTCTCTGCTTCGATTCTATCGCTCATCCACAAGCCAATGGTCAGGTAGAGGCCGTCAACATGATCATAAAATACAACCTCAAGACCCGCTTGAATAAGGATAACAAAGGGGCATGGTCTAACATCCTACCAGACGTCCTATGGTCTTACCGGACATCATACATAACATCAACCAATGAAACACCATTGTCCATGGTATTCAGCACTGAGGCTATGGTACTAGTGGAGATCGGCGAGACCTCCTACCGAGTAATCTCCTAAGATCCTGATGAAAACAACAAACTTCTCACTCTCAACCTAGATCTACTAGAGGAGCACCGTGGACAAGGCAACATACGCAACATGGCCTACCAACAGAGGGTTGCACGATACTATGACTCTAGGGTTAGATCGAGAAGTTTCAAGGTGGGTGATTGGGTTCTCAAGAAGATCAATTTGGCAACCAAGGACCGAGCAGATGGGACACTCGGCCCAAAGTGGGAATGACCATACCAGGTCATTAAGGTCTGCCGACCAGGTACCTATGAGCTATAATCTCCAAATGGCAAACTACTACCCCACCCTTGGAATGCAGATCACCTGAAATTTTCTTACAAATGAAGCCTAGTATGCCTTCAAATTTTGTATGGCTCAGGTCGATCAATATTAGTATGTTATCAATGAATACTCATTATTTTGATCATCAAAATTAATTGTCGTTTTGTCAAGATTATCTTGGTCGGATGCGTGTTCAAACACACACCGATCGGTACCCATATCAATCATCTCAGGCCAACCAATACTAAAATGCAATCAAAATTTGAGCATTAAAATTTTCATCACATTTTATTGTTGTTTGTTCAAGTCAATTTTGGTCGAACGGGTGTTCAGGCACCTATCGGTCGGCACCAAACTTGCAAACACTTTAAAAACATGGATTAGTCCTAAATTAATTGAACGGATCATTCCTACATTAAAAATTGTGATCGGTCCTAGTTGCAACATAACTACTGACCACGCCGAACTTACAATACAATACATGTATGAAGTCTCACTCGGCCTAAGCAATCGACACACATACAAACCATCCAACCAGTTAGCAGTTTGAACAAAATCAAACATGCATGTATATGAAGACATTTGGTGAAAGTAACCTTCCCGAATTTCTCCTCAAAATCCATAAAACAATGTTCCTGTTTGACAGCCTTTAACCACAAAATTTAATACCATGCATACACTTTATCTTTAGAAATATTAAATAAACCTTACAGGGGTTCAGACAGAACCTTCTCTGTACTTTACTGACTACACCTACCTGTCAGACGCATCATAGCTTACAGGTCACTGCCGAAACATCGAAACAGTGGTGGCCCTACAGGGTTACCTCACGAACTTGTTTTACGCCCCAGCCTCTCGACTGAGCAACTGCACCGGTGGCTAACCGGCTTGTTCATGTCAAGGTAAGAGCCAATGCTTTGCCACATATCACAATGTGAGAATCCCTGATCATGATTCGAACTTTAGCCCTCTATTAACAAGCTCTGATTCCAAGTTGATAGTAGGTCAGACACTGCTGAAACAACCACTGTAATAGCACAAGACAACTGACTTATCAGCCTCTTATGAACCGTCAATAACTCGTCAATCTGGGATACCGCCCACACCAACCCACTGACCCAGATGACGAAGGTACCCGACTTGGTGGAACTGAGTCTCACTGACTTATCCCGAGTCGTACTCAATATCCCTACTCCTCTAGAGTACCCCGAGTGGTAACTCGATATCCATGCTCCTCCATAGCACCCCGAGTGGTAACTCGATATCCCTGCTCTTCCAGAGCACCCTGAGTGGTAACTCGATATCCCTGCTCCTCTAGAGCACCCCGAGTGGTAGCTCAATATCCCTGCTCTTCCAGAGCACCCCAATTACCACTCGATATCGCTGCTCCTCCAGAGCACCCCAAGTGGTAACTCGATATCCCTGCTCCTCCAGAGCACCCCGAGTGGTAACTCGATATCCCTGCTCCTCTAGAGCACCCCAAGTGGTAACTCGATATCGCTGCTCCTCCAGAGCACCCCAAGTGGTAACTCGATATCCCTGCTCCTCCAGAGCACCCCAAGTGGTAACTCGATATCCCTGCTCCTATAGAGCACCCCGAGTGGTAACTCGATATCCCTGCTCCTCCAGAGCACCCCGAGTGGTAACTCGATATCCCTGCTCCTTCAGAGCACCCCGAGTGGAAACTCGATATCCCTGCTCCTCTAGAGCACCCCGAGTGGTAACTCGATATCCCACCCCGAGTGGTAACGCACTATCCCTGCTCCTTTAGAGCACCCCGAGTGGTAACTCGATATCCCTGCTCCTCCAGAGTACCCCGAGTGGTAATTTAATATCCCTGCTCCTCCAGAGCACCCCGAGTGGTAACTCGATATCCTTGCTCCTCCAGAGGACCCCGAGTGGTAACTCGATATCCCTGCTCCTCAAGAGCACCCTGAGTGGTAACTCGATATCCATGCTCCCCCAGAGCACCCCGAGTGGTAACTCAATATCCCTGCTCCTCAAGAGCACCCCGAGTGGTAACTCGATATCCCTGCTCCTCCAGAGCACCCCGAGTGGTAACTTGATATCTCTGCTCCTCCAGAGCACCCCGAGTGGTAACTCGATATCCCTGCTCCTCCAGACATACCTTAGACCTTAACGATATGGCGGAGAAAGATCCCTCGACCGCCTACATCGGAGAACCCCTCAACGATCTAGTGGAGATGTACCCTCTAACGCTAGTCGGAGAACCCTCAATTATGTAGCAGAGAAACACATCCTCCAAACCAATTATCGGAGAACCCCGTGGTATAACATAATACCTAGAAGTACGCATCCCATGAAATCCCAGAGACCGAGTCCGTTCACAGTGCAACTAAAATACCAAATCAAGGAAGCCCTAGCCCCAAGGAACTTTTGACACATTAATGACCCAACTCACTTGACCTCCCGAGCCAAAACCAGCTCCATGGTCAAGCATTATCACTGGGATTACTCAAACGGGGCTTTAAACGAACTCCTACGGCCTCAAAATGGCCAAAATCTAATCTGGAATGTCCCAAAACCCTAGCCACATGTCACTGTGACCCTAAAATCGGTGACACGCGCCCCCAAGCGTCGATACGGTTCACGGTGGAATATTCCGTCAAACCTGATAGAATCTTCTGACGAAATCGGAATATTCCCTCCAGACTAATGGTGTTAGTGTTCCGTCAAACTCCATTAACTTTTGACGGAATATGCTAACGCCGTCAGCATATACCGTCAAACCCTTGATGGCGTAAGTTAACTCAACAGTCAACTGACAGCTGATTGGGTTGCCATGTGGCTCCGGTTGAGTCAGATGTTGACTAGTCACCACGTGGCACCAGGTGGCTATAAGGTGGCATCCCACATCAGCCACCACCGGTTGAACTAGTCGCCTGAGTTCACCGGAGAGAAAGACCTGACCACCGCCGCCATCTCCGATGGCAAAAATTTGGAAATTCTTGTCGAAAATCGCCATTTACGACGAGCTTCCAATTTCTTCATTCCTTGATCGTTTTCCACGATCCACACATGTATATTTATATACTTTTCATCAGGAACCCGAAAATGTGGTCAGAGTTTCGAGATCGTACCTGGTTTGGCCGAAAAAGGGTCGAGAAGTTTCGGTCCACCTACCGTTTTCGTCCGCCATCTACGGTGATATTCCCACCTCGATAATGACATCAAACCACTCGTGGAGTCGAGGGGAAGACATCCAAAGCCTTGGTTTTGTTCGAGTCGGTTCTGGAATGGGCCGATGAAGGTGAGGGTTTGATGATCGCACGGAGGAGAGAATTGGGTAGGAGAGAGTGTGTGTTTTGGAACCCCCTCCCCGACCGAGTCTGAAAAGAGAGAAGAAATATCTCCCAAATCTTGGACTTTTCCAAAATGACCAAATTGCCCCTGAAGCTTCTAGAACCGCAACGCTCTCACCGGGTCTCCATTTTCTGCGTCCCTCCTGTCTACAAACCCGTGAGTTCGGGACCTACACAACGACCCAAGAAAATTTTCCAAAAGCACTATCAATCAAAATGTGACCCGGATGACGAAGTTACCCGGCTTGGTTGAACTAAGTCTCATTGACTTATCCCAAGTCGTACTCAATATCCCTGCTCCTCCAGAGCACCCCGAGTGGTAACTCGATATCCCTGCTCATCCAGAGCACCCTTGATTATTTAAGGGGCTTGAAAGTCAATTTTTCTTTCGAGACACTTTTGGCTGTGTTTCGGGGACCGTTGCGTAGGTCTCGAACTCAAGAGTTCGTAGACAAGCGACACGCGAAAAACGGAGTTCGTGTGAGAGAGTTGTGGGTCTAGAATATTCAGGGGTAGTTTGGTAATTTTTGCGGGTCAGATATTTTAAAACCCATTTCCACATATTTTTTTCTACATTTCATCCACTCTCTCTCCCCGTGCTCTCTCTCATCCAACCAGTGAAACACACAAACTATCAAATTTTGATTTTTGATTTAAGCCAAACCACCACAAATCATTCACATCATCGTCTTCCTTACTTCATTCTGAGCTCAACCATATCCTTCATCGAGCTTGGAGGTGTTAGGAGAAGGAGATTCGAAGGTGAACAGTAACTGCCACTTTCCTGGCCATTTTTCGGCCACCATAGGTAATGAATCTGAATTCTAATTACATATTTGGATTCCTTGGCTCGAGTAGATGAATTTTCATTATTAGAACATTGGATTTGGTTGAGAAATGAGGGAGATATTAAACTTTGAAGTTCGGTTGGTTATGGAGGATTTCTGCATAGTGAACAGTACTCGGGTGTGAGGTTGAAGGCGAGTACCCCTTGCAGTCGCGCGTGGGGGATGTTCCAGGCCATCCATCGGTGCATGGAGGTGCGTGTAGCTCCTCCTCGAGCTCCGGTGAATACCAGTTTCGAAGCTTTCGACGTTCCGGACCTATTGGCGCATGTTTCGGGTTAATCGGACATCGTTTAGGGGTAGTTTTGGGCGTCCGAAGTTGCTGCATTTTTAGTGTGACACGAGCGAACCTCCAGAGGTTTAGGGAGTTGAATGTAGGGTTTTTAATATTAGTCGGTAAACCTGATTGTTAATATTGACAGGCGATACTGTTCCAGGAACTTCGGAGGAGCGTACGACTCGAGATTGGGCTTGCTTGGACGCGTGGTGAGTGGACTTTGGTTTATAAATTGTAATGCATGAATAAAGGTATCTTGGAATTAAAATCTGTTATGTATTGTTTTTGACAATTTTCGGAATTTAGAAATTATTACTGGACACGGGTTTTCCATATTTCTGTGAAAATATGTTTTGGGGAAATTATCTAATTTTTGGACTCTGTTTTTATGTTGTCTTGACGTGGAAATTATTGAGTCCATAATTTTGGGTTAGACTCGTATTTGTGATTTTCTGGATTTGGCCATAAATGATTTTTCAAAGACTTTGGCTTAGGCCAAGAAACAAGGATTTCAAAACACGGATTTTGGTTTTCACTGAATTTCTGTCCCCGATGGTCAAGGTTTCTCCGCCAGGTCGTTGAGGCTGTCTACGCGTAGCACAGGTTTCTACACAACTCGAGGTATATCGGGCGGGTGGAGGGTATTTCGGAAACATTAAGATATGTTTTGATATATTTTTTGTCCAGGTCGGTTTCCATGATTTAACCTCCTTTGAGGAGGGTTTTTAAAGCAGAATTTTGGACCACGGTATGTTTTTCATTATTACGGATTTTCGTGGGTCCAACCAAGTGTTTTAACAAAAGATGTAAAGTCCGTTGGTTTTCGGATTATCTATATATATTTTTTTATATACAAAGCGATTTTATGTTATTCATGCATGGTTTTATTCGTGGAGTGGAAAAATGTAAGATTTCCTCGGAAAAGGATTTATAAATGATTATTTTTGTCCACTCATAACTTTCGTGTTTTCAATCCCCTCTAGGCTGTTGAGTTGACGTGGGCATAATCCTGAGGTGAAGGCATTAGAATTTCAGCTGCGCAATTACCTAGATTTTCGAGTAGGATAATTAATTCTATAATTATTTATCCTACCTAGATGCTCTGATAACACTTTTGGACTGATTGTAAAATTTCCATTCCTTCGTTGGATGGTTGATGTGTGTTGGAATTTGGAGTGCTATCTGATCCCTTGTCTGATAGGTGGAAGACGGTTAGCTAGTCCTTAAGGGGAGACTCTGCCGAATATGTTGGAAAAGTTCTCATAATTAATTGTAAGGATTTAAAGGTGTTTTGGGAATTTCATTAGGTAGTCAGACGGGACCAGGTTTTTCCCGGGTTTCGAGGGGAAATTCGGAAAGGGTCCTGTCAACTTGGTATAAGAGCACTAGGTTTAAATTCTTGTAGACCGTACACCTAGTGTACAACTAACTGCGGTATTCATAATTTATGGTTCTTTTCAGCGTAATGCCTCTGAGACGCGAGCCCCATCAGCGGTCTGGAAACGGTGAGGACACACATGAACCCATAGTAGAGCTTGATTTGAGGCAGGCCCTATACATTGAGCGAAGTTTCGAAAGTTTCATAAACGTCAGAAGTTTCGGAAGTTTTGGAACATGAACCCGTAGTAGAGCTTGACTTTGACTACTGTACTACAGGGTAGGGCTACGTCTGAAGTTTCGGATGTTTCGGACTTTGAGCGAGCCCAGAGTTTGGGGGCGACAGTGTTTATGGGCAAGTGAGGCCCAGTTGATGCAGATTAATCGTTTGGAATGAGTATTTGTTTTTATAAGGTGCCCTCCAGAGGATAGGGTGCGACTAGCCACATTTCTTTTGGATGGCTATGCGTACTGGTGGTGGCATGCTTTGCAGCTGACAGACTGGGATGTCCGTACTTTTACTTGGGAAACTTTCCGGGAGCGCTTCCTCGAGCAGTTTTATCATCGCTCAAACCGTGATGCTAGAGAGGCTGAGTTCTTGCAACTACAGCAGGGGGACATGATGTTGACCCAGTATGAATAGAAATTTCTTGAGTTGTCATGCTTTGTACCAGATCTAGAGGTAACTGAGATGGATAAGTGCTAACGATTTGAGTATGGACTGAGAAATGTGGTTCAGGTAACAGTAACTGTTGTGGCTCATACTTCTTTGAGGGCTTTGGTTGTAGTTCGTTGGGCCGAGATGCTGCTGAATCGGGTCAAAGAGCAGCACAGACATCTGGTACTGTAGCAGGGAGCAAGACCCAGTCTAGTGGGGCCAGCAGGGCCATTGGGGCCAGTTGGGCCAGTAGGGCCAGAGGGAGCTAGGGGGGTCGTGGTTGATCTTCTGGTACACATGCCTGAGTTTTTACTATGACTCATCAGGAGGCTCGAGCAGCACCCGAGGTGGTCACTGGGACGTTGTTTATTTTAAATCATGATGCTCGTATTTTAATAGATCTCGGGGCAACACAGTCTTTTATTTCTCGGGGTTTTACACTTTTTGCTGATAGAGAATTGTCCTCGATTAGTTAGGACATGGGTATTAGCACTGCTACCGGAGATATGTTAGTGGTGAACCTCGTGTTACGTAGTTATCCGGTAGTAGTGGGAGGTCAAGAGTTAGAGACATATTTAATCCTCTTGGACATTTAAGATTTTCATGTAATTCTGGGGATGGATTGGTTAACCATACACCATGCCCCCATAGATTATTTCGATAAGAGGGTAGTTTTCCAGAGTCCAGGCTTGCTGGAACTTACGTTTCAGGGTGATTATAAGGTACTACCCTTGGGAGTGATATCGGCTTTAACGGTTGAAAAATTATTGAGGAAGGTTATGAGGGATATTTAGCTCATGTGATTGATTCTCGGGATACTCTGGTGAGAGTAGAGGATATTCCAGTGGTGAATGAGTTTCCCGATGTATTTCTAGAGGATCTTTTGGGATTTCCACCTCACCGAGAGATTGAGTTCACCATAGAGCTTATTCCGGGTACCCAACCTATATCACAGGCACCGTACAGAATGGAACCGGCAGAATTGATGGAATTGGAGACTCAATTGCAGGACTTAGTGGATATGGGGTTTATTTGACCAAATGTATCACCTTGGGGTGTGCCGGTGTTATTTGTAAGAAAGAAAGATGGTGGTATGAGGCTCTGTATCGACTACAGGCAATTAAACAGGGTTACAGTGCGGAACAAGTATCTTTTGCCACAAATTGATGATCTGTTTGAGCAATTAAAGGGGCAAGGTATTTCTCTAAAATTGACCTTCGATCCGAGTACCATCAGTTGAGGATCATGGAAGGGGATGTCCCTAAAACAGCTTTCAGGACACGCGTATGGGCACTATGAGTTCATGCTGATGCCCTTCGGGTTAACTAATGCTCCGATAACATTTATGGTTTTGATGAACAGTGTATTCCGAAGGTATTTATATTAGTTTGTGATTGTATTCATCGATGATATCTTGGTATAATCGAAGAGTGCTAAGGCACATGAGAAGTACTTGAGGTTGGTGCTGAATATGCTGTGGAAAAGGCGATTGTTCGCCAAATTCAGTAAATGTCAGTTTTGGTTTACCATTGTGGGATTCTTAGGTCATGTGATTTTTGCTGAGGGTATCAGCATGGATTCCCAAAAAGTTGAGGAAGTGGAAAATTGGGAGCAACCAAAGACAGTGACAGAGGTGAGAAGTTTTCCGGGTTTAGTGGGATATTATCGGCGATTCGTAGAAGGATTCTCTACGATAACTGCCCCATTAACTCGGTTGACTAGGAAATGAGTCAAGCTTGACTGTGATGCTGGGTGTGAACAGCGCTTTCAGGAACTTAAGAGGATGTTGACTTCTGCCCCAGTTTTAACCCTTCCAGATGATAACGGAGGATTTGAGGTGTACAGTGATGCATCATTGCGGGGTATAGGCTGCGTGTTGATGCAGCATGAGAAGGTAATAGCTTAAGCTTCTAGGAAACTTAAACCTCATGAGTTTAATTACCCCACACATGATTTGGAGTTAGCCGTAGTGGTGCATGCACTGATGATTTGGAGACATTATTTGTATGGGGAAACCTGTCAGATCTTTACTGATCATCAGAGTTTGAAATACTTTTTCACCTAGAAAGATAGGAATTTGAGACAGAGAAGGTGACATGAACTGATAAAGGATTATGATTGTACCATAGAATATCACCCAAGAAAAGCCAATGTAGTGGCGGATGCCTTGAGCAGGAAGTCCATGGGTTCCTTGGCTTATTTGCATACTGTTTACCTACCATTGTTGGTGGAATTCCAGAGAGCTGGAATTATACTTGACATGGATAGCCATGGGGCTTTGTTGGGTACTTTTCATGTGAGACCTGTCTTGATTGATCGAATCATTGAAGCTCAGCCCCAGGATCCTACTTTGTGTGTTATTAGGTTGGAGTTGGAGGCTGGGAATATGCAAGATTAGCTGATTAGGGATGATGGAGCCTTGGTTAAGGATGGTCGGTTGTACGTACGTAATGATCTAGATTTGAAAAGAGAAATTCTTGAGGAAGCTCATAGTTCTGCTTATGCTTTGCATCCAGGAGGTACCAAGATGTATCGTACTCTTAAGGAACAATATTGGTGGATAGGAATGAAAAGAGAAATAGCAGAGTTTGTGAGTAGGTGCCTGACGTGTCAACAAGTAAAAGTAGAGAAGCAGAAACCATACGGGGCACTACATCCATTACCTATTCCGGAATGGAAGTGGGATCACATTACGATGGATTTTGTGTATAAATTTCCTAGGACTCAAAAATGTCATGATGGAATATGGGTAATTGTTGATAGACTCACGAAGTCAGCACATTTCTTGCCTGTACGGGAAGATTACCGGATGGGACTCCAGAGTCAACTGTTTCAAACAGGGATCCTAGGTTTACTTCGAGATTTTGGCGGAGTTTGCAGAAAGCCTTTGGCACTACATTGCATTTCAATACAGCTTTTCACCCTCAGACTGACGGTCAGTCTGAGAGGAAAATTCAGATTCTGGAGGATATGATGAGAGCTTGTGTATTGCAGTTTAAAGGAAACTGGGATTCACACCTGTCCTTGATGGAGTTTGTATAAACAACTATCAGTCTAGTATTGGGATGTCTCCTTTTGAGACACTATATGGGAGACAGTACAGGACACCGATATGCTAGACTGAGGTAGGTGAGAGGAGACTGTTGACACTGGAGATTGTGGAAATGAAAGAGGAAAAGATTAGAATCATCAGGGAAAGGTTAAATGCAGTTCAGGATCGCCAGAAAAGCTATGCGGACCGACGGATCAGAGATCTTGAGTTTGAGGTCGGAGACTGGGTTTTCTTGAAATTATCCCCCTGGAAAGGAGTTGTACGTTTTGGTAGACGAGGGAAACTGAATCCTCGCTTCATTGGCCCTGATGAGATTATTGAAAGGATAGGGCCAGTGGCTTACAGACTTACTTTACCCCGGAACTGTCAAGGGTTCACGATCTTTTTCATGTATCCATGCTCCGGAAGGATCTATTCGATGAATCTCATGTATTCGCGGCGCAACCAATTGAGCTGAGAGATTATTTGACTTTTGAGGAGCAACCAATGCAACTTCTAGATTGGAAGGAAAAAGTATTGCGCAGAAAGACTATTCCTCTGGTTAAAGTGTTGTGGAGGAATCATAAAGTAGAGGAGGCCACGTGGGAAACCGAGACATTGATGCGGGCGCAACATCCACATTTGTTCCAATGGCAGGTATAAATTTCGAGGATGAAATTTCTTTAAGGGGGTGAATTGTAACGACCCGGAAATTTTATTTGTGAATTTTCGTAAATTAATTTCAAAAGGACGAAATTACCCTTGGTTGTTTAAGGGGCTTGAAAGTCAAATTTTGTTTCGAGACACTTTCGGCTGTGTTTTCGAGATCGTTGCTTAGGTCTTGAACTCAAGAGTTCGTAGACAGGTGGCATGCGGAAAACGGAGTTCGTGTGAGAGAGTTGAGGGTCTAGAATGTTTAGGGGTAGTTTGGTAATTTTTGCTAGTCAAATATTTTAAAACCCATTACCACATATTTTTTCTACATTTCATCCTCTCTCTCATATGCTCTCTCTCATCCAAGCCGTGAAACACACAGTCCCTCAAATTTTTATTTTCAATTTAGGCCAAACCACCACAAACGATTCACATCATCATCTTCCTCACTTCATTCTGAGTTCAACCATATCCTTCATCGAGCTTGGAGGTGTTAGGAGAAGGAGATTCAAAGGTGAATAGTAATTACCACTTTCCTGGCCATTGTTCGGCCACCACAGGTAATGAACCTCAATTCTAATTACATATTTGGATTCCTTGGCTCGAGTAGATGAATTTTCATTATTAGAACATTGGATTTGGTTGAGAAATGAGGGAGATATTAAGCTTTGAAGTTCGGTTGGTTATGGAGGATTTCTGCACAGTGAACAGTACTCGGGTGTGAGGTTGAAGGCGAGTACGCCTTGCAATCGCGCGTGGGGGAGGGTTCCTAGCCATCCACCGGTGCGTGGAGGCGCGTGTAGCTCCTCCTCGAGCTCTGGCGAATACCAGTTTCGAAGCTTTCGACGTTTCGGACCTGTTGGCGTAGGTTTCTAGTTAATCGGACATCGTTTGGGGTAGTTTTGGGCGTCCGAAGTTGCTGCATTTTTAGTGTGACACGAGCAGACCTCCCGGGGTTTAGGGAGTTTGAATGTAGGGATTTTAATATAGTCGGTAATCCCGATTGTTAATGTTGACAGGCAATATTGCTCCAGGAATTTCGGAGGAGTGTACGACTTGAGATTGGGCTTGCTTGGACGTGTGGTGAGTGGACTTTGGTTTATAAATTGTACTGCATGGATAAAGGTATATTTGAATTAAATTCTGTTATGTATTGTTTGTGATAATTTCCAGAATTTTATGTTGTCTTGACGTGGTAATTATTGAGTCCGTGATTTTGGGTTAGACCCGTATATGTGATTTACTGGATTTGGCCATAAATGATTTTTCAATGACTTTGGTTTAGGCCAAGAAACAAGGATTTCAAAAACACGAATTTTAGTTTTCACTTAATTTCTGTCCCCGATGGTCAAGGTTTCTCTGACTGCCGTTGAGGTTTATGCGTAGCATCGGTTTCTGCACAAGTCGAGGTATATCAGGCGTGTGGAGGGTATTTCGAAAGCAGTAAGATATGTTTTGATATTTATTTTGTGTCCAGGTTGGTTTCCATGATTTAAACTCCTTTGAGAAGAGTTTTCAACGTAGAATTTTGGGCCATGGTATGTTTTTCATTATTACGGATTTTCGTGTGTCCAACCAAGTGTTTTAACAAAAGATAAAAAGTCCGTTGGTTTACGGATTATCTATATATATATATATTATTTTATATACAAAGGGATTTTATGTTATGCATGCATAGTTTTGTTCGTGGAGGGGAAAAAGGTAAGATTTCCTTGGAAAATGATTTATAAATGATTATTTTTGTCCACTCACAACTTTCGTGTTTTAAATCCCCTCTAGGCTGTTGAGTTCACGTGGGCATAATCCAGAGGTGGAGGCATTAGAATTTTAGCTACGTAATTACCTAGACTTTCGAGTAGGATAATTAATTATGTAATTATTTATCCTACCTAGATGCTCTGATAACACTTTTGGACTGATTGTAAAATTTTAATTCCATCGTTGGATGGTTGATGTTTGTTGGAATTTGGAGTGCTATATGATCCCTTGTCTGGTAGGTGGAAGTCAATTAGCCAGTCCTTAAGGGGTGACTCTGCCGAATTTTTTGGAAAAGTTCTCATAATTAATTATAAGGACTTAAGGGTGTTTTGGGAATTTCTTTAGTTTGTCAGACGGGAGCAGGGTTCGTCCTGGGTTTCGAGGGGAAATTCGGGAAGGGTCATGTCACCCCGAGTGGTAACTCGATATCCCTGCTCTTCCAGAGTCACCCCGAGTGGTAACTTGATATCCCTTCCCCTCCAGAGCACCCGAGTGGTAACTTGATATCCCTACTCCTCCAGAGCACCCGGAGTGGTAACTCGATATCCCTGCTCCTTCAGAGCACCCCGACTGGTAACTCGATTTCCCTGCTCCTCTAGCACACCCTGAGTGCTAATTCGATATCCATGCTGCTCCAAAGCCCCCCAAGTGGTAACTCGATATCCCTGTTCCTCCATAGCACCCCGAGTGGTAACTCGATATCCCTGCTCCTTCAGAACTCCCCGAGTGGTAACTCGATATCCCTACTCCTCAAGAGCACCTCGAGTGGTAACTCGATATCCCTTCTCCTCCAGAGCACCTCGATATCCCTGCTCCTCCAGAGCACCCCGAGTGGTAACTCGATATTCCTGCTCCTCCAGACATACCTCAGACCTCACCGATATGGCAGAGAAATATCCCTCGAACGCCTACATTGGAGAACCCCTCAACGATCGGGTGGAGACGTACCCTCTAACGCCAGTCGGAGAACCTTCAACAATATAGCGGAGATAGACATCCTCCACGCCAATCATCGGAGAACCCCGTGGTATAACATAATACCTAGAAGTACGCATGTCATGCAATCCCAGAAGCCCAGTACGTTCATAGTGCAACTAAAATACCAAATCAAGGAAGCCCTACCCCCAAGGAACTCTTGACACATTAATGACCCAACTCCCCTGACCTCCCGAGCCAAAACCTACTCCATGGTCAAGCATTACCGCTGGGATTATTCAAACGGGGCTCTAAACGTACTCCTATGGCCACAAAACCTCCAAAATTCGATTCGGAATATCTCCAAACCCTAGCCATGCGTCGCCGTGACCCCGAAATCGGTCTCACGCGCCTCCACGTGCCCTCACGCGCCGGTATTATTCATGGTAGAATATTCCGTCAACTCTGACGGAATATTCCATCAAACCCGACAGAATCTTCTAACATAATCGTAATATTCCATCCAGATTAACGGCGTTAGGGTTCCGTCAAACTCTATTAACTTTTGACAAAATATGCTAATGCCGTCAGCATATTCCGTCAAACCCTTCACGGCGTTAGTTGACTCAACGGTCAACTGACGGCTGACTGGACGCTGACTGGGTTGCCAAATGGCTCCATGTGGCAGCTGAGTCAGCCGGTGACTAGACGCCATATGGCATCATGTGTCTTCCAGGTGGCATGTCACGTCAGCCACTATCAGCCGAACTAGTCCCCGAAGACGATGACCGGACCGCCGCCGCCGTCTCTGGTGGTCAAAATCTAGAAATTCTCACCGAAAATCACCATTACCGGTGAGCTTCCAACTTCTTCATTCCATGACCGTTTTTCACAATCCACACATGTAAATTTATCTATTTTTCACCCGGAACCCGAAAATGAGGTCATAGCTTCGAGATCATGCCTGGTTTGTCCAAAAAACGACCGAGAAGTTTCAGTCAACCTCTGTTTTCCATCCGCCATCTACGGCGATACTCCCACCTCGATAGTGACATCAAACCACTCGTGGAGTCGAGGGGAAGACGTCCACGGCCTTAGTTTTGGTCGAGTCGGTCCGAGAATGGGCCGATGAAGGTGAAGGTTCGGTGAATGCATGAAGGAGAGAATTGGGTAGGAGAGAATAAGGTAGGAGAAAGAGTGTTATGGACCCATTCCCCGGTCGAGTCCGAAAAGAGAAGAAATATCTCCCAAATTTTGGACTATTCCAAAATGACCAAACTGCCCCTAAAGCTTCTAGACCCGCAACGCTCTCACCGGGTCTCCATTTTCTACTTGTCACCTATCTACGAACTAGTGAGTTAGGGACCTACGCAACGACCCAAGAAAAATTTCCAAAAACACTGCCAATCAAAAAGTGACTCATGAACCCTTCTGAAACCGAGGGTAAAATCGTCCTTTCCTTAATTAAATTCTCAAATTACTTTAAAAACACAAAACACATAGCAACTAAATAAAGACTATTAACAGTTTATACAAATTTAGTTTAGACTATTAACTCAATTAAAGACTCAACAATAGTAAAAACACAAAACACACAGCAACTAAAAACAAAGACTCAAGACACTACTTTAGATATGCAAAACACTAAAGACACGGCAAGGACACTTAATTAAACACAAACAAAGACTTGACACGCAAGACACACAAAAACAAGACTTAAACAAGACACTAAAGTAAACACAGGGGGTGGGGGTTGGGGGGTGTGGGTTATGCTTTGAAATTGGAAATTAGACGATTACTTATAATGCAAGAAAGTAAAATGCAGCAGAAATATTGAATTGATTGATTAAAGTAACTAAAGCGAATTAAGGCAAACTATCAACCACTAATCAATTAAGCCATTAACATGATTTCAAAGATTTGATTACTATGAAACTTCTGAATATGATGCCCATGGAAAGGTCCGACTAAGGCCCACTCTACATATATTATTCTCTCTTACTTAGCATATTCTAGGCTGGATGAGTACCTTAGACCATCTATCAAAATTTATTAAGATGATGCATGAAGTGCGAAGAGAATTTAATGACATCACACTATCCCTAGAAAAGTGATGTGCAGTCCTAGGTTGTCATGAGTCGATGCAGACAAGCAGGCCAAACCTATAAGCAATAAATATAAATTAAGCACAGTAATTCAGACTATATCCAGCATCCATAGCAATACAAATCAGGGGCCAAAATCAAGTTAAACCACTATCATGGCTAGGGCTTCAAGTAGCCCTAATTCTAATAAAACTACTCACGCATAACTGAAAGTAAAGACATAATGTAAATTCTCATTTATAATTACAATGAAATAAAAGCTTAAAGTAAAGAACAATGGTGGACAATAATGCACTGCAGAAGACACATCAAGGCTGCTCCTCTCCAAGCTCCACGCCCAAAAATCGTAAGAAAGTAAAACATTTCTAATTTAAAACTAAATAACAATGTGTAAATGTGGCTAGGGTTCTAAGGGTCCTCAACTTGATGCCTAAGGCTCCTAATTATTGGAGACCACGCCCCTAAGAAATTGGAGACCAGTTAGGGCTAGAATCTGATTACAATATGAATTAAACACTGCTATCCTAGTTTGACAAGAAAGAGGCCTCAAAAAGGCTTTTTTTAACAAGGACTAGGACTTGCGGCAAAGATTGAGATACAATCATCTTGGACTTCCTTGCATGCCAAGGTAGTTCTGGAGTCTTCTAGAGGTTGCTTGGACGTCACTTAATGGGTTGGGCCAGGCCTTGGCCTTTCGGAACACGGCTGGACCTCAATTTAACCGTTTTAGGGCCTTTTAAATGACTTCTTGAACTTGGCATGTCATGAACCTTAGCAACTGGCCCTAACCACGTCTTGGACTTCCTAATGATGTACTTTGAAGGTCTGAAGCCTGGGCGCATTCAAAAAGCTGGCATAACTGGGAGATCGCAAAATTGCGCCCTAATTAGGGGCAGACTCGTGACATGCTCTGGACACATTGCTGGCGGACCGTGAGGAGGTGCCTCTGGATAATCTGGTATCGCGCTTTTGTGGCGCACCATTGGCTCATCAAAAGCGCATAAGGGTCTTGGCTTGGTGCATGACATTGAAAGTTGGCGCAGTAGTGTGAACTTTGGTGCTTCCGCTAGCGGACCAGGAACTTACGCTGGGACATGTCCTGGCTGGGTGGAACTAGCGCAGGGACTTGGCGGGCAGGTCTTGAGCAGGGATGAGTTCTCGGTTGGACTGTCTTGGGACATGTCCTGGGACTCGATCAAGGCTTCTGAGGGATTCGGTAGAAGACATGCCAGGGTATGTCTCCAGGCTCGGTAGGACATCTCCAATGGCGCGTCAAGGGCATGTATAGGATAAGCCTCTGGCTAACTTTTGAGACTCGATTTTCAATTTGAGATAACTTCTTCATTATAACTCGGATTCGAGCCATTCTTTTTGCGTTCATCTCAAAATTCACATATCTTTCCAAATCCGCACAAGTCTCACAAAATTGATAATTTTCTACTATTGATGGCACGAAATCATTCAAAATATATGTAACAGAGGTACTTAATGACATCAAAATGATACATAAATAATAACTTAATAGGCTTCAACACCTGCCGAGGACCTACGGGCAGAGCAGGCTCCTCGGCCATGATCGGTCGGGCCTGCTCAATGGCCTTCACCTTCACCTACCTCTTCTTTTGTTGGGCTTCCTCGGCAGCCCCAACATCCTGCTTCGCTTGGTAGGCCTCCATCTTCCAACGACGAACCTCCAACGAGTCTAGGCCAGCCTCTTCCACCTCGTGTTTTGCAATGGTCTCCACCATTTTCTTCTCGGTAGCTTAAATCACATCGGCGTACACTGAACCACAAAAACAAATTCAAAGTTAAATCCAATTGGCACAGACAGACCACAAGTGCACATGCCGACCAAAACAAACATGTACAACTTACCGGAAGGTTGGATGAGGCCGACCGCAATCAAGGTGTCAGGAAGGCGAAGAATGCACCTGGTCCTCTCGATCTTAGACAACTAACGGCGAACATCTTCGCACTTTTCCTCTTCGATAGTCGAACACCCGCCTTTGAATGCACCTGCCTTTAATGCACCTACAAACCATACTGACCGATCATAACACATTCACATCTGATTAAAAACAAGTTATACAAAAGGGCAGAATCCTAAGTCTAGTTCTACGATCAGTAGTCAAAACCTTCTGACTAAAAGAGGGGCATGATTCGCCTTTGCAGCTTGCTGGTCTCCCCCTCCCATGAGCCGGACACCCAGCAATACATATGCTTCCAGTTCTTATGGGAAGATGGTACATCAGTGATGAAGGCCCCCTTCTTCTTCTTCTTCCCCACACATTCAATTTGGAACCTCCTTGGTCCATACTGATGCTTCCTAAACTTATACAGTTAGCACAGTTGACGCCATCTCGGCTCCCCCTTGTTGCATAATCGAAAGGCTATGTAGAGGCTGATCAGCGTGATCCAGTCGTTCACGTTCAGTTGATCAAACGCTATCCTCACCCGAGCAAGGATATCCTGCAATCATGGATGGAGGGGAAGATGAACACCATGCTCGAATGAGTCAATGTAGAACAACATGGACCCCTCTGGAGGCTCGCTATCCCTAGCACCTGGAGGAGGGATGGTGAACTTAATATTGTTTGGCACGTTGTACCGATCCCTAAATTTAACTAGGTTAGCCTCCCTCAAGGTCGTCACCTAACGATCTACCATCCAGGGTGACCTATTTATGTGGATTGCCGTTCTGATCGGCTCAACATCCTCCACTTCCTCATTGGCCCCCTCTTCATCGGCCCCAACCCTTTCGGTCCCTTCCTCATCAGCCTCCTCCTCTTCATTGGCCTCCTCTCCACCAGCCCCCTCCACCTCGGCCCCTTCATCCACATCTTCAGACCCTGATTCTTTAAGCTCGACCATGGGCGGCTTGGACGAAGATGCCTCATTTATATTCCTGTCGGCATCGCAGGTGGCCACATTACTAAAGAGCACTGACACACTATCGGTGGCCGACGAGGATCCATTAGCCGTCCTACCACAGGCCGATGAGGACCCACCAGTGGATTTGGAACCACTCGACGCATCATCTACCGAGAACGACAGTGCTCCACCTCCAAAAGTTTGAGGGGATCTTTCCCCATATCCGTCCATTGACTCGGACTCTGACATCTACAAACGAATGGGAGACTACACTAAGCATCAACGTATCCTATTGCAAAATGGAAGAGCAAAAGGAAAGAAACAAACTTTACCTTTAGTCGAACGCAAATCTGGTCAGACACAATTTTCTCGAAAGATCACTTGCTCTGCTTACTCGATCGAAAACTCACTTTCTCTTATCACTTGATCAGAAGTTCACTTGCTTTACTTTGATGTCGATCTTAGTCCGTCACAATGAGAGCTCTCTGAAAAATACGCTCAAATGAGCCGCACCGCCCTTATATAGGCACCCCTGTAACGGTCTTATTACACCTCCTCGATTTGCGCACCCACTAAGTAGTCATTAATACTCCACTCAACCATCATTAAGGGCTCACACGTGTCAGATGATCAGACCAACAATCCAACAATCTAACTTACAAAGTGTGCACTGATTGGCAAGCCTTCATAGGCGACCAATATGTCGCATCATTCCAGGTCCCTCTCTGAGATCACACTAATCGGCAAGCCTTCAGAGGAGACCGATCTGTCGCATCATTCGAGGTCACTCTCTGAGATTGCGCTGATCAACAAGCCTTCGGAGGTGACCAATCTATCATATCCTTCGAGGTCCCTCTCTAAGATCGTGCTAATCGGCAAGCCTTCAGAGGCGACCGATCTATCACATCATTCGAGGTCCCTCTTTGAGATCGCATTGATCGGCAAGCCTTTAGAGGTGACCGATCCACCGCATCTTTCGAGGTCCCTCTCCGAGATCACGCTGATCGGCAAGCCTTCATAGGCGACTGATCTGTTGCATCATTCGAGGTCCCTCTCTGTGATCACGCTGATCGGTAAGCCTTCAGAGGGAACCAATCTGCCGCATCTTTCGAGCTCCATCTCTGAGATCGCGCTGATCGGTAAGCCTTCATAGGTGACTAATTTGATGCATCATTCGAGGTCCCTCTTCGAGATCGCTCTGATCGGTAAGCCTTCAGAGGCGACCAATCTGTCGTGTCAATCACATTTCCCTTAGGGGATTCGCCCGACTAAGGCGCACTTCCTCACCCAAGGACTTGGGGGACTACTAGGTATAGCCCTACTGGCTGGTCTACACAAAACTAACAAGTCCTCGACCGAGGAAATCCACCTTAGTCAATGACTTAGGGGAGTTATCTTTATACCATTCCGACCGACCACCAGGAGGAAGACCAACATCAGAGAACACACGGTTGCCCTTATCGACCTCACCTACCTGCCGACCAGAACATCTCTAGTCGGCCGTCCAGTACTAGCAACCAGCCATCGACCATACCACTGTGGTCGACACCACTTGGTCGGCATCTTTGATCGACATGTTTGCCCACGCAGGAACAACTTTGCCCTAACGCCCAAACGAATCACCACCACTCGTTTAACATCCTCATGACACGTGTCAGCATCCTGGAGGTAACTTAGACATCACAACATTAGGGTTTCAACCACCACATTCATTCCTACTATAAATACAGGGCACACTCACCCAGAAAAGGTAACTACTATTCACCTACCCTTATACTGCCCATTTCATGATTGATCTCCCACTCGCTTACTGACTTAAACATCGGAGTTCACTAGGTCAGCTCCCCATCGATATCAAGCACTTTTCTTATTGTCCCACTGATCTCCCGATGGACGAAAAGAAGTCCCCCCAGTGTCAAGCAATACCTTATTTCGTTAGGTCCATTTTCGGATCAAACAAACCTAGAACTAAACTCACTCTTCCCAAACCAGATATGCAGCAACTCTTGAGACTAAACTTGCAGAATGAACATCTAACAACATAGTATATAATGTCAAGATAGCAAAACATAAACTCATATCAAAGTTCAAAATTCAAAGAAAACACATGAACATAAACATAAGTAAAGAAACATATCAAAGTTCAAATTGAAAGCATGAAACATAACAAGTTAAAAATTAGAAAGGCCACATCAAAGATAAACATCCCACATCATCAAGTTAAACATCAGACAGTCCACATCAAAAATAAACATCCCAAAGTCTAGAGTGAATGGCAATTTCTCCCCCTTTGATAAGGAAAGCCCAAAGAAACAAAACATAGCCAAAGAGGAACTCCCCTTTTGTCGAGCCCCACGGCCACGGGGATGACCACTTCCACGTCCACGAGCACGAGATACCCTGAAGGTAAAACGACATGCAGCATCGTCAACAACCAGTGCAGTAGTTTCCTTGGCCTCAGAGGCAACATTGGCAATACGATATTTCTCCTACAAGTACTCCTCAAAGGCAGCAGCATCTGACATAGACGCAAAGGAGGAAGTACTGATCTTAGAGCTCAAGGCCATGGACCGAGTGGTGAAAGGCTCAGTGGCAGCAACAATTTCATCACTAGAGTGTGAAGGCACACTAAAGTGAGAACATAAGTGGGTAATGAGACAAGACAAGCCAAGAGAACCACTAGAAGACTTGGAGAGCACATGATGCATCATAAGCCAAGTAAATGAGACAGGGAGCTCATGGGCCATGGCAATGGCCACTCGGCAGGCTAGCAGGGTTGGGTTTGCATTGTTGACCATAGGGAGAACGTTGTGGCGAAGAAAAGTCCATAGAGTGCGATGAAGAGGAGCCTAGAACACGTTGCTAGGTTTTTTACCAGACCTAAGAGGCATTGCAGGATCAGCGTAGGCCAGAGACTTATAGACATCAAAAGTCACATAAGTCATTTTCTTGTTGAAAAACTCAACCACTTCAGGTGGAGAACAAGGTGGATCAAAATCAAGGATCTCACTGATTGACTCATAAGTGAAAGGAAGAGCTACACTACGAATCATCACCCTAGTACCCCATGAATGAGTTTCATAAGGTATTTTTGTGTAAAACCCACAGACTAGAGATAGATTATAGGACTCTTGTGTGGAGACAAGATGTGGAGACAAGAGCATGAAGGGCATATTTATAAACAATGTCAAGTAATCGAAGACCATCAAGAAAAGGACAATCTTCAAAGACAAAATTACGTTTAGACACAACAGGGAGTTGAGTGAGAGTCTGAGAGGATGACATGATGAGGAGAAGAAAAAAAAAAGCAACAGAGAGGGGAGAAGAGAAAGGAGAAGCAAATTCAACCAAAGACAAGGTTAAAAGGAACTAGCGAAGTACAAAATAAATAGAAGAAAGAAAGTAATGGAGTGGGGAGTAGTAACGGTGAGAAAATAAATACAAGAGAAGTCGTTAGGTGAAGAGTCCTAGTGAAAAGAGAAGAAGTAAATTCCAGACATTAATGACCATTCGACACAAGTCTAACCAAGACCAAGTACCAAAGACACACTCTAAAATCTGCACCATTTTGACCAGAGACCCGTGAGTAAAGCCGAGAAACAATAAAAAAAAAAAGAAAAGTTACTGAAAAATAACTAGGCAAAACACCAAGGTAACACACACAAATCAAGAGAAAAATGCTGGAAGAACTCTTGTGACAAGTCATAAAAAGAAAATAACAGACTAAGAAATAGCAAAAAAAATAACAAGGAATCCCCCCCTACACATATGCATTAGTTAGCAATAAGACAAGCGATAACCAGTCAACAAGAACAACAATTAGGAATAGAACCCGAAGGCAAACCATGCTTTAAACACAAATTTAGGCAAGAGAAGTTCAAGGGAGATGATGTCGAAGAGAAAACAATTCAGACACCACAATAGTTTAAATTTTGTGTGTAAGTTCTAAGCAAAACAAACGACAAGACTGCATCACCTTTTTTGTTTTTTTTTTTTTAAAATTAGCCGAGATAACATGGTTCTTTGTCCAAAATCACCTGATCCACCCTGATATCACCTTAGGGCCGTGACTTCTTTGGTCACACTTCAATAGCACCTTTTTTACCCTAGAACAACCAAATCATCCTTATAACACCCTAGGACCGTGAATTTTTTGGTCACACTTCAAGACTTAACGCACAATGTGGTGAATAAAAAAATATCTCAATTGACAGAATAACCAAAGTACCATATGCTCAAGAGAAAAGAAGCATGACCATAACCAAAAGAGAAGGGTGTAGATTTGTAAGGGATGAAAAACAGGGCATTGATGAAGAAAGTTACAAAATGTCTTCAAGATAAACATGCACTTGAGCAGGGAAAAACAAAACAATGAAAAAGATATATTTTTTTATTGCTGGTTTTTGTTTTTGTTTTTTGTTTTTTTAAAATATATATATATATATATATATATATATATATAAAATAACTAGTCACAAGAATAAGATAAAGTATTTTACTGAAGTTAGATAACACAAACACCAATAGACCTTCGAAGATAGCCAAACTGTAGAGGGTCTAAGGCTTTGGTAAAAATGTCAGCTAGTTGTTTGTCAGTTGAGATAAAAAAAAACAGCAAAGTTTTGTTTCAACTAACTCATGGATAAAATGATGACGAATGTCAATATGTTTGGTCCGAGAATGCTAATTAGAGATGTCAATGGCACTGGTGTTATCACAGTAAACTGTAAAGGACACTTGATGAATACCATAATCATGAAGCATTTACTTCAACCAGAGAAGTTGATTGCAACAACTACCAGCTGCAACATACTCTACCTCAGTGGTGGACAGTGAAATCCAACTTTGTTTCTTACTATGCCAAGCAACAATGCCAAGCAACAAGATTGTTGCCAACATAGAAGACACCACCATAGGTACTTTTGCGGTCAGTGATACAGCCAGCCCAATCAACATCACAGTAACCCACTAAGTCAATAATAGTGTCGTGTGTGTACCATCGTCTAAACATATTTAATGATAAGTTTAACAGAAAGTAGGTGAGATTCTCTAGGAGCACTTTGAAAACGAGCACATACACCAACACTATACGAAATATCAGGACAACTTGCAGTGAGGTAAAGAAGGCTACCAATCATACTGCGATACAAAGTAGGATTAACAGTCTTTCTAGAAGGGTCAGGAGTGAGTTTTTTGCTTTGACACATTGGGGTAGGAGGAGGTTTAACATAATCCATTCCAAACTTGTGGACCAAGTTTTTAGCATATTTGGATTGGGAAATGAAAGTACCATCACAATCTTATCGGATTTGAAGACCAAGAAAATATGACAGATCACCAACAAGACTCATTTCAAACTCACTAATCATAACATGAAGGAATTTTTGGACTAGAGAGTTGGAAGTGGAACCAACGACTATGTCATCAACATAGACTTGAGCTACCAAGACATCAATGCTCGTGTGTTTCACAAAAAAGGTCTTATCCATAGATCCCCTAGAATATCCATTACTAAGGAGATGAGATGACAATCTATCTTACCAAGCACGAGGTGTTTGTTTCAAGCCATAGAGAGCTTTGTGAAGTTTATAAACATGATTAGGATGAAGAGGATCTTCAAAGCCTTTTGGTTGGGCAACTTAGACCTCTTCATTCAGATATCCATTTAAGAAAGCAGTTTTGACTTCAATTTGAAACAGTTTAAACTTGAGATGACAAGCAACAACACATAGCAACCTAACAGACTCCATCTGAGCAAGTGCAAAAGTTTCAACAACATCAAGACATTCAATCTGAGTATATCCCTGAGCTACAAGTCGAGCCTTGTTTCTAACCACAACACCACTATCATCAGACTGATTCTTGAATATCCACTTAGTTCCTATCACATTCACATCCCGAGGTCTGGTGATGTTTTATTGCTTCAGTGATATTTTTTGGTTCAAGTTGTGAAAGATAACACACATTTGCAATTTGTTTAGACACTTGTTGTCTAGTACGAACACCCTGATTAATGGAACCTATTATTCCAAAATCTGGGTGATTATCTGTCCATTTTGGTTTGCTCATTACATCAACATTCACCTTTGAGCTATTAGGTTTAGATGATGGAAGTTGTGCTGAAAGTGTTACACAAGAAGGTGATAAAGCAGTAGACTCATTTGGAAAAAGATCATCATCATCAGCGGCTAACTCCACTGATGCTCCTAAGTCATCAATTTTAACATTAACTGACTTCATCAATGTGTTTGTTCGAAGGTTGAACACTCTATATGCCCTGCTAGTTGAAGAATATCCAAGAAAGATACCTTCATCACTTTTAGGGTCAAACTTTGCCAGTGCCTCCTTATCTCGCAAAATATAACAAGTGCTACCAAAAACTCGAAAGTAATCAACCCTAGGTTTTTTCTTTTTCTAGATCTCATAAGGAGTATGATGAGATCCAGGTCTTAGAAACACTATATTAACGATATAACGAGCAGTATTCATGGCCTCCGCCCATAAATGTTTAGCTAGATTTTTACTATTAAGCATGACACAAGTCATTTCAATTAACACAGGATTTTTCCTATAAAAAATTCCATTGAGGTGTGATAGGTGCAGAAAATTCAAGCTTAATACCATGTTTGGCACAAAAACGTGCAAATGATGCATTCTCAAACTCAGTACCATGATCTGATCTGCTACGAGAAAGGGAAGAATGACTAGTCATGTGTGTAGACTGTAATTGCTTAAACATAGTCTTAAACTCAGTCTATGTCTCAGTTTTGTCTTTTAGAAAGCATACCCAAGAAAACCTTGAGTAATCATCTACAATCACTAAGATATACTTCTTCCCACCAAGTGAAAGGATATTAATAGGTCCAATCAAATCCATGTGACGGAGTTCAAGCACTCTAGAAGTGGTGATGTGCAAAATGATAGGATGAGATGACTTGGTCTGTTTGCCAAGTTGACATGGTCCACACACATTATTAGCATTTCTTTTGAGTTTAGGAAGACCCTTAACCCACTTTTTCCTAGCTAAACGTGTTATATCAATAAAATTCATATGACCAAGACGTTGATGCCACAAAAGACTTGTTTCATGAACAACCCTCTGATAAACATTGGTCTGACCAATGGAACTTCTATCAATACAAAAACAGTGATCTTTGGACAGTCCAACATACAAGATTTCATTTCTTGACTCACTAATGATTCTACATCCAGCTTTAATCATTCGAACCTCTTTAGCCCACTCATCACAGGCTTGACTAATGCTTATGAGGTTTGAAGTCAAACCCTAAACAAATGTAACATTTGTCAAATCTGGCAACCCTAGTATTTTGACAGTGCCTTTTGCAGTCACAAAACCTTTGTGACCACCTCCAAAAGTAACATTGCCCCCATCAAACATTTCAAGTCACTCAAAAACACTTGAGTCACCAGACATATGACGAGAACACCCACTATCAAGATACCAAACACTTGAATGTGAGGTAGCAAGAGCATTCAACACAACCTGGCATTGTTGTGTTGTTCTCTCTACCCACTGATGCTTAGTCTTTTTCAATGGTGATGAGGATGATACAAGCACCTTAGAAATCCTAGTCACTTCATGCAAGAGATAGTGGACAGTATCATGTAATGATGTATTACTTGAAAGTGGTGCATTTTGTGTTTGTTTCAATTTTAAGCACTTTGGTCGAATATGACCTTTTTCTCCACAAAAATGACACACAAGAATGAATCTCTGATTCTTGTTATGACTCACTTTTGACTCATCATGTGACTGAGTCTGAGGGGGACTGAGAAGACTAGTCTCAGAACATGATGTTTTTGGATTCTCTCACAAACTTCACTTGTTTGCTAGATCCTTGCAAATCTGATGTGCTAAAACCAATTTCAGACATGTCACCATGACTTTTTCCCATGTTAGGCATTTTATCAACCTTTTGAGCACCAATGGTTAGCTTAATTACCTTTTCATTTGCTTCATTGACCTAATTGTGCAGACTTTTATTTGCATTTTGAACAAGAATTACAGTCTTTTTCAACCCAGCAACTTGACTGATCAGTTTTTCATTTTCAGCAAGGGTATTCTTCAACACCTCATCTTTAGTCTTGATTGACTCTAGAAGAACAGTTTTAGAATCTTTTAACTCACTCAGTTTACCTTCAAGAATAAGGGTTTTCTCTTGAATTTCACATGTATATTCAAATAAATCATTATATTTTGTGCAAAGCAAGTTGTATGACAAGCCATATGAGTCATGTTCCTCATATGACAACACTTCTTGTATTGATTCAAAAGAATCAGTACAAATTGAAGCAAAAAAGGCTACAATATTGCCTTCTTCGTCAAAATTTGAGTCAGAGTGTGATGAGCACTCTGATTCAGAATCACTCCAAGTTGCTTTCATTGCTCTATCTCTCGGATTAAACTTGTTTTTATTGTTGGCACAATCAGCAGCAATATGAACAATTCCTCCACAAGTAAAACACATAATTGATTTTTTGTTTCCCTTATTATCCTTGAAACCAGATGATCTATTATTATTTCCGAAGTCCCTAGGCTGACTCCTACTTGCCCTTGCATCTCTACCCTTGTCTTTTAGTATTCTTCTGAATTTTTTAGCAAAGAGAGCCATTTGATCCTCCACACTTTGTGAAGAATCAGACAAAGCATTAGATTTAGTTTGAGCATATTGTAAAGCAATATTCTTTCCCTTTTAAGAGTCCAAAGTTTCCATATCTGTTTCCATTTCAAATGTCAATAGTTTACCTACTAACTTGGCCAACATAATGTCTTTTAGATTTTGAACTTCCAAGATGGCAATCTTCTTAGGCTGAAACTTACTAGGCAAGACACGGAGGATTTTTCGAACAATGGTAATTTCAAGGATTGGTTCACCAAGACTGACACATTCATTTGTGATTGACTCAAGTCGTTCATAGAACTCTGTGAAAGTCTCTGATTCACTCATTCTAATTTCTTCAAATTTTTCCAAATCCATTTGAAGCTTCAAGTCAAGGACTTGAGCATCACATTCATGGACAATTCTAAGCTTATTTCAAGCTTGCTTTGTCGTGGTGCAATTTCTAATGTGAGAAAACTGTGACATAGATAATGCCATGAAAATAGCATTTGTAGCTTTCTTGTTTGATGATGAGGCTAGTGCCTCACCCTGAGTCCACTCAGACCTTGGTTTGTCTACAACCTCATTGCCAACAGATTTTCTAGGACATCACCACTCAACATTAAGAAATTCAAAAGCAACTTCATCATACGCATCAAGAAAGATGTTAAACTTTTCTCTCTATGCAGCATAGTTTGTGCCATCAAAGAAAGGTGGATTGTTACAGGAATTCCTGTCACGCTCCATCACTTTTCAAACAAAATTGATATCAACTTACAACTCTAAGACCGACTCTAAGTTTGTCTAGAGTTGGCTCTGATACCAACTGAAAGTTGGATACCAATTCTAACACAAGATTCAGAGGACTAGTCACAAAGCCATGACTAAGGCCATCTCTAGGAAGATCCTCCTAAAGGGCCACCTAAATGTAAATTAAGGACACCAAATATTAGTTTTTTAATGTATAGTGTAGGGCTATATTTTACCATCTCTAGTAGTTGAGGGCTATGCTATATTTCGTTTAATATTTTATAATTTTTTAATATATCTTTTAGTTTAATGAATTAATAAATACACTAAAGTCACATTTTAACTAGTTTTCGAATATATGATTAAATAAAAATATTTCGTATAAGATTTTTTTTGTCACGTGTCTGCTCGTAAAATTCGAATTTTTTATTTTTTTGAGTCTTATGTTTGTATTTGTCTTGATATTTAATGTATCGTTTGTTGTAATAAATGAATTTTAAATTTTACAATATCAAAATTGATTACATAATTAAAATTAATTGAAAAATATTTTTTTATTAATTTAAAAGGAACAAAAGAATCTGTTTGGAGGAGAAGCTTTTGAAAATGGCAAAAGCCATTTCACATTATAGCAACAAAGCAAGAGAGAGAAAGGAAAAAACAAGGAAAATGTGTTCGTAGCTTTTGTCTCTTCCACGGGTCCCAGCTATTTTGGTTTAAGACGTCCTAAAGGGCCAGCCAAATATAGCTGACCCTTTAGACCATCTCTAGCAGTGTCCTAAATCTGGGCTAAAGGATAAAATTTAGGAATTTTGGGTCAAAAGTCATTTTCAGCAAGTGTCCTAAATGGTGTCCTAAATGCCAAAATTTGACTATGGGCTAAAGGGCCAGTTATATTTGGTTGGCCTTTTGGGACGTCTTAAACCAAAAAGCTGGGACTCACAGAAGAGACAAAAGCTACACACCTTTTTTTTTTTTTTTTTTCCTTTCTCTCTCTTGCTTGCTGCTGCTACAATGTGAAATGGCTTTTACCGTTTTCAAAAGCTTCTCCCCCCAAACGGATTCTTTTGTTCCTTTTAAATTAATCAAATAATATTTTTCAATTAATTTTAAATATGTAATCAATTTTGATATTGGGATTTAAATATTGTAAATTTTAAAATTCATTTATTACAACAAACGATACATTAAATATCAAGACAAATACAAACATAAGACTGAAAAAAATAAAATATTCGAATTTTACGAGCAGACACGTCACAAAAAAAATCTTATACGAAATATTTTTATTTAATCATATATTCGAAAACTAGTTAAAATGTGACTTTAATGTATTTATTAATTCATTAAACTAAAATGTATATTAAAAAATTATAAAATATTAAACGAAATATAGCATAGCCCTCAACTACTGGAGATTGTAAAATATAGCCCTACACTATTCATTAAAAAACTAATATTTGGCATCCTAAATTTACATTTAGGTGGCCCTTTAGGAGGGCCTTGCTAGAGATGGTCTTAGCCCCATGGTCAAATTTTGGCATTTAGGATACCATTTAAGACACTTGGTAGAGATGGTTTTTGACCCAAAATTCCTAAATTTTGCTCTTTAGTCCATATTTAGGACACTGCTAGAGATGGTCTTAGCCCTATGGTCAAATTTTGGCATTTAGAACACTTGCTGGAGATGGTTTTTGACCCAAAATTCCTAAATTTGGCCTTTTAGCCCAGATTTAGGACACTACTACAGATGGTCTAAATTTCCAGATACATTCAATCAATCAACTACTTATCACAACCACATTCACAAACACCATTCACATTCACCCTGCAGAGATTATGATCACACAAGTGACACCCTAAGCACTCAGAGACTCCGTCAATATAGGCATCCTTGTGCTAGTTCTAAGTGATGGTGTGTGAGCACATGAATTATCAATATTCAACAGTAGTAATAATAATTCTGAATAAACAACATGAACACACAGATCTTGATACCCAGAAACCTTCCTCAATGTAAAACTGGGGGTATCTCCGCTGACCAGGCAATCCAATAAAATCAATGTTCAATAGAAGGTATATTCATGCTCATATCTTCTAGTCTATACTAAAGATGCAGCCATACCTCATACAACCTTGATTTTATTCAAACCAACTATGCTTCTTTGCAAACTCCGTTCACAACAGCTCAGCTATCCTCATTTTGTTCATCCACACTTAGTCGCATCCACGATTGAATGATAGACTTAAAACATAAACAATATGAGCTCATCAAGCCGTAGTCCTTGATGAACCCAAATAAGAAACACACCTTTGTAGAATTTCAATGAAGTAGATTTCAAAACCAATTTCAGAAAATCAAAGAAACGTTTTGATAAAACATTGAACAAATCAATTCATCTTTGTAAAACCATCTTTACTCAGCAATCGAATCAAATAATAATGATTTAGAAAACGTTTTCTCAAAACCCATAAATCATTGACTCTATGGTTCTTCGAGGAACTAACTGATGTAATTTCTGATTTACTTGCTAAGGATAGCTTTTGATTTTAGTACATGGTACCTTTTTTCCTTTGACCAAGTTGAAATTCATGGCAAGAATTTGATGAGGTCACCGTATGTGTACTATATTCTTCATGTACTTTATTATTCATCCATTACTTACTAATATCGTACTTTCTTAAAAAAAAAACTCACTCATTATCCATTACATACTAATATTAGATTAAAAGCTACTTGATTCATATTTTATTTTCGAGTTATTTTATTTACAAATGGAGTATGGTTTCATTTTTTTTTTTTTTTTGAGAAAGTACGAAATGTATTGATAATAAGATCGTACATGAAGGGGTGCTTAATGTGGCCTCGTTAAAACTTTACTGTGGATTTCAACCCAACGAAGGGAAAAGAGTGCCACACACCAATCAAATAAACATACAGGGTTGAAACCAAAAAGAGATAAAAGACAATCCAAACAACTACCAAGGGACTAAGCAAAACTGCTACATGCTTCAGTGACCAGCAGCTCCAAAAAGGAGTGCAGTCTGAGAGGGGTGCCAACTAGAAAAAGCCTTGTCTGCTTGCAATCCCAGGGGCAACTAGCAAATGACTTCAGCCCAGATCCTGATTTAGAGTATCAAAGATAATATTGGGGGCTCTTCAAACCAAGTAACCATAGTGCCAATACGAAGAGCCAAACGAGCCAATTGATGAGCTGCAGAGTTAGCTTGACGATGAATATGAGCAAAATAACCTCCCGTGATCTTTGAGAATTCGTCACGAACATCTTCCAAAAGCATCCCTAAAGGGGAAAAATTTGGGCCAGAGACACGAAGCATTGACACAATCTGGAGGGAGTCACCTTCAAAACAAACTTGTGAATATCCATGTTGAGTCGCAAGAGCTACTCCTTCAGTAAAAGCTAGGGCTTCAGAATGGAGGGCAGAAGAAGCTGCAGCAATAGGCACACTTCGAGCCTCCAAGAAGGCCCACAATGAGTCACGAACCACTATCCCAACACCACTACGATGAGACTCTGCATTGTAGGCACCATCTACATTAATTTTCAGCACCCCAAACGGCGGAGGACTCCACTTTATGAGGCCGGAGGATGGCTGAGGTGCATGAGAAGGTTGGGCTTGTCGAAAATCTCCTAGCCAGTGCACCGCCCGCTGCACCACTTCCTGGGCCGTGGTAGCCCTTCCTGACCACACCAGTGAGTTCCTCTCCGACCATAGAGCCCACACAAGAAAGAGGAAAAGATCAAATAAATCAGTGGACAAAGTTTCAAAAGCATTCAAAACCCATTCTCTAATAGATGGAAAATTATGCGAAAATTGAGAGTTAGGAAAAGAGCCCAAGAACCATACACGGTGCGCAAAGTCGCACTCCATGAGTACATGAATAGAAGTCTCCACAGCTCCACCGCACCATTCACACACCGGGTCTAACCGCGAGCGCCGGCGAATCAGATTTTACTTAGATGGAATGATGTCATGGGTTGCCCTCCAACAACACATTTGCACTTTCGGAGGTACCTTCGCCTTCCAAATTGCCTTCCACAACACTCCATAGGGGTTGGAGGTAGAAGATGACGAGGGGCGTGAAGCCCTGCCATGATTACCCAACTCGCAAGCGACATAATATGCAGATTTGACTCTGAATACACCTCTATGCTCCATTGACCAAACCACCCGATCCTGGAGATGGCGAGTACTGAGAGGAATATTGGGATCCACATATTCTGGGCTCCTGATGAAAACAAATAATATTTGGGCATGAAAAGAATTCTTCACATGACATATAATTGGTAATTATAATTAATAAAAATCAAATTAAGGATAGCAATATTATTTGTCTATTTAAAAAAATGAAACCGACAAATGGGTCTAACTCAGATAGTTTTAGCCTTGATTTGCAGACTCAAGTTCGAATTCCGATGGCATATTGTGTGGTAGAATCTTCCCTCTTCTGTGAATTACAGTGATTGAACTGTTCTAAAAAAAATGAAACCGATCCTAATTGCACGTGGAATACATGTAGGCATGTTGTAGTTTCCACTTTTTCCTTTGATAAATGGCAGGAGGCTTTCCCCGCCTAAACGCCAACTCGATATGTGCTTCTCCAAAGAGACGCAACCCAAAACCATCACGACTGCTTTCGTACAAAACAAAATATTCATCGTATTATCGAATTTTCTTAATTAGTATGATTCATTTTTTAAAATATAATATATATTCGATATAAATTATTTCTGTAATTAAAATAGAGATGGTTCGATCATCTGTATATCTCTCTGAATCCAACGGTCCAAAATCCTCCATTCCAGCCGCAAATTGTCCTTTTCTGTGTGCCACCATGGTCCTCCAAGCACATTAAACAAGAGAAAAAGCAAGTAAGCAAGCAAGAAAGAAAAGCCAAGGCTTAGGCCTAGGCCTTGCCACATTAACAATATATGGTATGCTGTAATTTGTCGTTTCACATATAATCCATTTTCTTGTGTTGATAAATCTTATGTTACCCTTTCTCTTTCTCTTTCTCTCTGTCTCTCTCTCCCTCTCTCAACACTCCATGTTTTGTAACGTTAATTAGGGAAATGAAAACTAATCTAGCTAGCTAGAGCTAGTTTCTGTCTGACATTGTCGTCTTGGTCATTTTCTCGGCTTCATTTCCCTGACTTTCTCTTGTAATTTTCTAGGCATCCAAACAGGAGGAGATGCTGCTTCCTTCGTGGCTTGAATCGTTGTTATCAACACCCTTCTTCTCCATCTGCCCTTCACATAAAGATGCCCCAAGAAGCGAATGCAACATGTACTGTTTAGATTGCAACAATGGAGCATTTTGCTTTTATTGTAGATCATCAAGACACAAAGATCACCAAGTCATTCAGGTAATTAATTCATTAATTCTAATGTAAGGAATTTCAATTTCAGCAATTTTTGTTTTTTTAGTTATATGTAAATTATGAATTGAAATGCAGATCAGACGGTCGTCATATCACGATGTTGTACGGGTGTGTGAGATTCAGAAGGTTTTAGACATCGGTGGAGTTCAGACTTATGTGATAAACAGTGCTCGAGTGTTGTTTCTAAATGAAAGGCCTCAGCCTAAAACTGTTGTCAAAGGAGGTTCCCATGTCTGTGAAATATGTGCCAGAAGTCTCTTGGACCCCTTTCGTTTTTGCTCATTGGGATGCCAGGTTAGATTTCATTTTCATTTTCTGCCCATTTCTTTAATTAATTCTCTTTTTGCTCAATTTAAACAATTTTTCCATATAAAACCTACCACTACATTGTAATCTCAACTCAAATTTTGCATCAATCCCAATATTGGCATGTAAGATGACTGGCTTATCGTTTAGTACTCTACTACATTGTTTATTTTGACTCATAAGTTCGCTAAGCATATATATGCTTTTTATTTCTGATTATACAAAAATCATTTTGAGAAGATATTGTTATATGTTAAAATTTCCGGAAATATGGCAATGTGTGATCATTTTCACAACATAATTATAATGTCAAAATGACCTTTGGTCTTTATTTTTGTCGAGCAGAGTTTCATATTCGAATCTCATGAAACTAGACTTTTTGATATGTAGTAGATCAAATCAATATTCATTTCTTAACAATGAATCCAAATTTTCTTGCTTGTGATGGGATTAGCTTGTGGGAGTGAAGAAGAATGGGGAACCAAGCTTTATGTTGAGCACAAAGAATGACGAAGAGGGTGTTGGAAGGAGGGAAGGAATAGCAATAAGATTGGCATCGAAAGAATTAAAAGAAGAAGATGATCAATTGCATGAAGGAATGAAACAACAAGGGATGATGACTCCAACTCCACCACATTCAAATTCAAGAAGAAGAAAGGGCATACCCCATAGAGCACCATTAGGGCCCTAATTAAAGGATTAATTAATCTTTCAGTAACCTTAATTGGTTAATTAATTAGCCAATGGACAGCTCATTGCTCACAGTCGCAGCGCCCACAGCGCCCTCCATGTCCATGTGGGGTTAGTGTGCCCTAAACATGGGGGAAGCTGTCTTTAATTGTGGGGTTTAAAACGAATTTAAAGTTGGGTTTGGGGGATTTTTATAATTGGGTTGGGTTGAGTTGGCTTTTGGGTGCAATAATGTTGCATTAATATTTGAAACATGCAAGGTATAAATGGCATCTAAATACAAATGAAACGTTTTATAAATATAAGGAAGGAAACAACAGCTCACCTTCTTATTCTTTTATTTCTTTTTATGGTCACACCAAAAGCCTACCTAAAAAGAATTATTGATAAACCTAAGAATGTGATTATGTATTCCAATTAAAAAGAAAAAAAATATATGTATATACATGGAGAATTTTTTTTCTTAGAGGGGACTAGCTAGTGGCGATCCACATTAGTCTACTTTTTTTGGGGTTGAGAAGACTCATACACACGATTCAATACATCCTTGACTACAATCAGAAAATTATATATAGAGAATCACTCTCTCTTCTTTGGGTTAAAATTTTCAATATCCCCATAACGTACTTTGCTAATAAAAATATTAAAGGAGAAAATATATATGAAGAATAATTTAATCAGTTAAAAAAATTAAAATGGAAAAAAAACTAGATAAAAAAGAAGTTTTTCAACCACCCTAACTTAAATATAGGAGTCCTTTTTAAAATATATTAGAAAAAAAAAAGGATCATTATAACTGCTTTATAAGTTTAGAATTTTTAATATTAGAATTATATGTCACTTTTCAAAAAACTTAAGTGATATTTTCCATTTCCTTCTTCCACTAAATTTGCTCCTGAAATTTGGTGTAACATTGAGTACTAAAGTCTTCTTTGATACAATGATCCTTTAGTATTAAATTTATTTAAATGTACTTTTGGCCCAATATTGAAAGAAATGTAGACCTCAAACCAAATAGGTCTTTAATCAAAAGTCTCACATACCCTCTTATTATATAAACCCCATGGGAATTCAAAGCCCAACCATCTATATGTAATATTTGCTTTTCTCAATCACACTTATACTGATTAAGAGATAAAATGATATTTTTGTCTTTTTTGAAATTTAACACGTGGTGTTTTCATTTGAGGTGTTATGATATAAATGAACGACGGAGTTTATGTGTCTAAATTCTAGAGTTAATGGCTCTTTGGAAGGTGTGAGTAGACCTTATAGCTTAGGTATTAGGCCTCAAGTTTTGGGCGGTGCCTAAAACTTCATAGATTACCCTAAACCATAAACAATTAACTTGAATTCTTGAAATAGTAACACTATGTGATGATATTTCAAATACACTAAAAAATAGTCAATTAATTTGGTTCTAATAGAAAAAAAGAAGAAGTTAAATAGGACAAAGAACCATTTTAAATAGAGTAATTTGTCAATTTGCTCCCAAAACTTGTATCCAATTGCCAAATTCCCCCTGACCTTTTATAGTTCCCTCCTAAACTATTATTAATTTATAGCCAATTTACCCTCTATCATCATATTTACTCATATTTTATCAAATTTTTTTATCCAAGATTTCACATATTGGTCATTAATACGAGAAGTTATAAGTAATTTTTTTCTTTATTAATATTGTATAACACGTTTACTTGCTTTAAATGTGACAAAATTTAACGAAATTTTAGATGAAATGTGGACATAGAGGGGAAATGAGGTCAAAAGTTGGAAATCTTACCTTGGTTGGCCGGAAAATGGACAAGAAGTTTTAGTCAAACTTTCGGTCGGCAATCCGCCATCTACAGTGGTCCTCAAGGTCCAAAAATTGTATGGTTGGGTTCGTGGTGGTGAGAGGAGGAGTTTGGTGGTTGTTGGAAGGCTCGAAACGGCCGAAATCGATGGTGGTGGTTACTTAGTAGTGTGTGGTTGACGGTGAAGAGAGAGAAAGTCAGGGAGGAGAGAGAGAGAGAGAAATATCTAGCCAATCTGGGGAGGAAAGTGAAATATCTGGCCAATCTGGGGAGGAGAGAGAAACGGGTGGGTTTTTAAATATCTCAATTTTAAAATAACCAAAATGTCCTTTGTCATTTTAGATCCGTAAGTTTCTTGTACGAACTTCGATTGTCTCGTGTCGTCTGTCTATGAACTCGTGAGTTCGAGACGTACGCAACGATCTAAGAAAAACTTCAAAAATTAATTCCGAACGAAAAATGAACCACGGACCTCTGAAACTCAAGGGTAAAACAATCTTTTCCTAATTAATTTTCAAAATTAGTTTGTTTTTGGTACAGATCGTTACATAGCAATCGTACAATGAAACCCAAAGTCAAATATTCAATCTTCACCAAATTTATGGAGGCTTTAGAATGTGGTTGGGATATTCTTCTAATTAGGCCATCTTCTTTCTTTAGAAATCTCGATCGTGCAACATGGTTTTTGTTCCTCTTATCACTTGCACATTCACAATTATAATGAATTTACAAATAAAATGGGATTCTGGGGAGTGACTTGGTGTATATAAAATCTACTGATTGTTTCCAAATGTGAGATAAATTGGGATGACAGTTTTGGGCGATTTCTCTTCTGCACATTGAGGCTTCTTTTTGGTTCATCGTAGTTTCACTTCCTTTGTCATTATATAGTTTTTGACATGACCCTTCCTGAATTTCCCCCCGAACCCCGATAAAAACCCTACTCCCATCTGACAACTTAAAAAAATTCCTAGAATACCCCTAAGTCCTTGCAATTAATTATGAGAATTCTGCAAAAAAAATCCGGCAGAATCTCCCCTTAAGGACTGGTTAACTGTCTTCCACCAGTCAGACGAAGGATCAAATATCACTCCAAATTCCAAAAACGTCAACCATCCAACGATGTAACCACAATTTACAATCAGTCCAAAAGACTTATCAGAACATTTAGATAGGATAAGTAAATATAGAAATAAATATCTTACTCGATAGTCTAGGTAAACGCGCAGTTGAAAATTTAATGTCTCCGCCTCTAGATATGCCCACGTCAACTCAACGGCCTGGAGGGGATTTAAAACACAAAAGTTGTGAGTGGACAAAATAATCATTTCAAAATCAATTCCGAGGAAAACATACATTTCCCCTCTCCACGAGTAAAACCATGCATGCATAATGTAAAAATTACTTTGTATATAAATATAATATATAGATAATCCGAAAACCCACCGAAAAAAGCCAACTTTTGTTAAAACACTTGGTGGGACCCATGAAAAACTAGAATAATGAAAACATTCCGCAGTCCACAACCCTGCTTTGAAAACCCTCCTCAAAGGAGTTTAAAATCATGTAAACCGACCTGAACAAAAAATATACATCAAAACATATCCCACTGCTCCACGAATAAAATCCTGAGTCGTAGCTCGATACCCTCCTCACACCCCATATACCTTGAGTTGTGCAGAAACATGTTCTACGCGAAGACAGCCTCAATGACCAGGTGGAGAAAATACCCCTCGACACCAGCGTCGGAGAACCCTCAACGATCTGGCGGAGAAAGACCCTTGATGCCAGTCGGAGAAAACCTTGACCATCGGGGAAAAAAATCCAGTGAAAACCAAAATCCATGTTTTGAAATTCTTGTTTCTTGGCTTAGGCCAAATTCATTGAAAAACCGGGTTTAAACTCAAAATCGTGGACTCGACCGAAATCCAAAATCAATCGAGTCAAACCATATAAAACCCGAATCCATAAAGCCAGGCCATAGCCCAAAACGTCATTTCCAAATAATTATTGAAAGCCCGTGTCCAGTAATAATTTAATAATATCTAGAAATTTGCCAAAATAATACGTAATAAGCAATTATATCAAGTATACCTTTATGCATGCATTAAACTTTACAACTAAAGTCCACTCATCGACCGTCCAATTATGCTCAATCTTGAGTCGTACGCTCCTCTGAAGTTCCCAGAACAGTATCGCATGTCAAAAGTAACAATCGGGATTACTAACGATAATTAAAAACCCTACATTCAGACTCCCTAAATCCAGGGAGGTCCGCACGCGTCCCACTAAAAATGCAGCCACTTAGGACACCCAAAACTACCCCTAAACGATGTCTGATTGACCCGAAACCTGCGCCAAAAGGTCCGGAACATCAAGAGCTTCGAAACTCATGTTCGTCGGAGCTCGAGGAGGAGCTCCACGCACTAGTGGACGGCTGGGAACCCTCCCCCACGCGCGCTTGCAGCCGCAACTGCAAGGCATACTCGCCTTCAACCTCACACCCGAGTACTGTTCACTGTGCAGAAATCCTCCATAACCAACCAAACTTCAAAGCTTAATATCTCCCTCATTTCTCAACCAAATCCAACGTTCTAATAATGAAAATTCATCTACTCGAGCCAAGGAATCCAAATATGCAATTAGAATTGAGATTCATTACCTGTGGTGTCTGGAAAAATGGTCGGGAACGTGGCAGTTATTGTTCACTTTCGAATCTCCTTCTCCTAACACTTCCAATCTCGATGAAGGATATCGTTGAGCTCAGAATGAAGTGAGGAAGATGATGATGTGAATGGTTTGTGGTGGTTTGGCCTAAATCGAAAATCAAAATTTGAGGGTTTGTGTGTTTCATGGCTTGGATGAGAGAGAGCACGGGAAGAGAGAGGATGAAATGAAGAAAAAATCTGGTGTAGGTCTGATTTAAAATATCTACCCATGGCAAATTACAAAAATGCCCCTGAACATTCTAGACCCACAACTCTCTCATACGAACTCCATTTTTGTGTGCCGTCTGTCTACGAACCCGTGAGTTCGAGACCTACGCAACGGTCCTCGAAACACACCCAAAAGTGTCTCAAAACAAAAATTGACTTTCAAGCCCCTTAAACAACCAAGGGTAATTTCGTCCTTATACATATTAATTTACGAAAATTCACAAATAAAATCATAGAATCACATCAAAATCATAAATGTCCATGGGGATTAAATCTGCCTCTAACTCAAGACCTCCCACTATTATCGGACAACTACGTATCACGAGGTTCACCACTAACATATCTCCGGTAGGAGTGCTAATACCCATATCCCAACCAATCAGGGACAACTCTCTATCAGTAAAAAGTGTGAAACCTCGAGAAATAAAAGAATGTGTAGCCCCGGGATCTATCAAAATACGAGCATCATGATTAAAAATAGGCAACGTACCAGTAACCACTTTTGGTGCTGCTAAAGCCTCCTGCCGAGTCATAGCAAAAATTCGGACCTATGTACCAGAAGACCGACCACGACCCCCCTGTCTCCCTCTGGCCCTGCTGGCCTCACTAGCCCTACTGGCCCCACTAGAATGGGTCTAGCTCCCTACTGCAGTACCAGATGTCTGCGCTGCTCTCTGATCCGGTTCAGCATCATCTCGGCCCAAGGAACTACTGCCCCAACGACGATGTGGACAGTCCCTCTTGAAGTGACCAGTCTCCCCACAAAAGTAGCAACCGGTGCCACCCACCTGTGCAGGTTTTCCACTCTGTCTCCCGGTCGACTGCACTGAAGCCCTGCTAAACTGAGAGGATGATTGATGTCCCTGACCAGCTCCGCCACCACCTGATCCGGATCTTGCACCCCCAGAAGATCCAGAACTGAAAATTCCCCTCTTATATGGTCTTTGACTGGCGGCCCCGAAACTCTGGCAATCCCGGCGTCACCTGGAACCACTTAACTGGTGTTGAGCTGGAAAACTCAACTCTACTCTAGCAGCAGCGTCTGAAAAAGCTCTCAAAGAAGTATGAGCCACAGCAGTTACTACTACCCGAACCTCATTTCTCAGTCCATACTCAAATCGTCGACATTTATCCATCTCAGGTGCAACCAGAGCTGGTACAAAGCGTGACAACTCAAGACATTTCTGTTCATACTGGGCCACCGTCATGTCCCCCTGCTGTAGCTATAAGAACTCATCCTCTCTAGCATCACGATATGAGCGAGGATAAAACTGCTCGAGGAAGCGCTCCTGGAAAGTTTCCCAAGTAAAAGTACGGACATCCCAGTCTGTTAGCTGCAAAGCATGCCACCACCGGTACGTATAGCCACCCTGAAGAAAAGTGGCTAGTCGCACACTATCCTCCGGAGGGCACCTCATAATAGTAAACACTCGTTCCAAGTGAGTAACTCATTCATCCGCATCATTTGGGCCTAACTCGCCTGTAAACATTATCGCCCCCAACGTCTAGACTCACTCAATGTCCGAAATTTCAGACGTGGCCCTACCCTAAAGTACTGTAGTAAAAGCCTGACCCAATTCATCCAGGGTCTGCCTCAAATCAAGCTCTACTATGGGTTCATGTGTGTCCTCACCATTTCCATACCACTAACGGGACTCGCGTCTCGGAGGCATTACGCTGAAAAGAACCATAAATTATCAATACCACAATCAGTTGTACACTAGGTGTACGGTCTACAGGAATTTAACCTAGTGCTCTGATACCAAGTTGATAGGACCTTTCCCGAATTTCCCCTCAAAACCCGGGAAAAACCCTGCTCCCGTCTGACAACTTAAAGAAATTCCCAGAATACCCCTAAGTCCTTGCAACTAATTATGACAATTCTGCCAAAAATCCGACAGAATCTGCCCTTAAGGACTGGTTAACCGTCTTCCACCTATCAGACGAAGGATCAGATAACACTCCAAATTTCAATAAGGTCAACCATCCAACAATGTAACCACAATTTACAATCAGTCCAAAAGACTTATCAGCGCATCTATATATGATAAATAAATACATAAATAAATATCCTACTCGATAGTCTAGGTAAACGCACAGCTGAAAATTTAATGCTTCCGCCTCTGGATATACCCACGTCAACTCAACGACTTGAAGGGGATTTAAAACACGAAAGTTGTGAGTGGACAAAATAATCATTTAAAACTCATTTCCGAGGGAAACATACATTTCCCCCCTCCACGAGTAAAACCATGCATGCATAATGTAAAAATATCTTTGTATATAAATATAATATATAGATAATCCGAAAACCCATCGGAAAAATCCATCTTTTGTTAAAACACTTGGTGGGAACCACGAAAACCCGAATAATGAAAAGATTTTGTGGTCTACAACCCTGCTTTGAAAACCATCATCAAAGGAGTTTAAAATCATATAAACCGACCTAAACACAAAATATACATCAAAACATATCACATTGCTCCCCGAATAAAATCCCAAGTCGTAGCTCGATACCCTCCACACACCCGATATACCTCGAGTTATGCAGAAACTTGTACTACGCATAGACAGCCTCAACGACCTGGTAGAGAAAATACCCCTAGACATCAACGTCGGAGAACCCTCAACGATCTGGCGGTAAAAGACCATCGACGCCAGTCGGAGAAAACCTTGACCATCGGGGACAAAAATTCAGTGAAAACCAAAATCCATGTTTTGAAATCCTTGTTTCTTGGCTTAGGCCAAATTCATTGAAAAACCGAGTTTAAACTCAAAATCGTGGACTTGACTGAAATTTAAAATCAATCAAGTCAAACCATATAAAACCCGAATCCATAAAGCCAGGCCATAGCCCAAAACGTCATTTCCAAATAATTATTGAAAGACTGTGTCCAGTAATAAATTAATAATATCTAGAAATTTGCCAAAACAATACGTAATAAGCAATTACATCAATTATACCTTTATGCATGCATTATACTTTACAACCAAAGTCCATTCACCGACCGTCCAATTATGCTCAATCCCGAGTCATACGCTCCTTTGAAGTTCCTAGAGCAGTATCGCCAGTCAAAAGTAACAATCGGGATTACCAACGATAATTAAAAATCTACATTCAGACTCCCTAAATACCAGGAGGTCCGCACGCGTCCCTCTAAAAATGCAGCCACTTCATACGCCCAAAATTACTCCTAAGCGATGTATAATTGACCCGAAACCTGTGCCAAAAGGTCCGGAACTTCGAGAGCTTTGAAATTCATGTTCGCCGGAGCTCGAGGAGGAGCTCCACGTGTCGCCACGTGCCGGTGGACGGCCAGGAACCCTCCCCCACTCGCGCATGCTACCGCGACTGCAAGGCGTACTCGCCTTCAACCTCACACCCGAGTATTGTTCACTATGCATATATCCTCCATAACCAACCGAACTTCAAATCTTAATATCTCCCTAATTTCTCAACCAAATCCAACGTTCTAATAATGAAAATTCATCTACTCGAGCCAAGGAATCCAAATATGCAATTAGAATTGAGATTCATTACCTGTGGTGCCCGGAAAATGGCCGGGAAGGTGACGGTTATTGTTCACCTTCGAATCTCCTTCTTTTAACACTTACAAGCTCGATGAAGGATATGGTTGAGCTCCTAATGAAGTGAGGAATATGATGATGTGAATGGTTTGTGGTGGTTTGGCCTAAATCAAAAATCAAAATTTGAGGGTTTGTGTGATTCACGGCTTGGATGAGAGAGAGCACGGGGAGAGAGAGGATGAAATGTAGAAAAAATCTGGTATAGGTCTGATTTAAAATATCTACCCAAGGCAAATTACCAAAATGCCCATGAACATTTTATACCCACAACTCTCTAATAAAAACTCGGTTTTTCGCGTGCCGCCTGTCTACGAACACGTGAGTTCGAGACCTACGCAACGATCCCCGAAACACAGCCAAAAGTATCTCAAAACAAAAATTAACTTTCAAGCCCCTTAAACAACCAAGGGTAATTTCATCATTTTACAAATTAATTTACGAAAATTCACAAATAAAATTTCCGGGTCGTTACAGTTTCTCTTTCCTTCACATTCTGGTTTTTGTTTTCTTATTTTCTTCTTATTATAGTAACCCTTATTAACTCTCACATTAATAATCCATTTGTATTAATTTTACTTTTTTATCCTCAATCATTAAATTATTTCTTTTTGAAAAACTTTGTTAAGTAAGTACATTTTGAATTTATTGAAGTCTTCTGGCTTTATATATATCGATTAATTGGGGTTATGAACTTAAAAGTTTTGGGCATATAATATATTGATGGTTTCTGTTGGCAATATTAATCTTGAAGGGTGTAATACACAATATTTATATAGTTAGAACTTTGAAATTTAAATGGTTAAACAGATCCCATATTAATTAGTATGTTGTCCAACACGACCTATGTTTTTAAACAAGTTATATTTGTTATAATGGGTTATCTGGTTCATAAATGAGTAGATTTATGTTGAATGCATGTATGGTTTATAACATGATGCAAACCTGATCCGATTCTACCAACCCAAGTATGAACCAATATTATAATAATTTGTAATTTATTTTAAAAGTGGTTTTTACTAAATTTTAAATTGGCTATGTTTTCTTGTTTGAAAACAACAATAACACCGAAAAAAAGAAAACAATATCAAGCTAGTTTCCCACTAGATGCACACTATATTATATATACCATACTGGATTAAGTGCGGCCCACATCTAAACCCACATCAAATGGCTGGTGAAATAAGGGGAAATTTTTTTATAAAAACAGGTGGTACAACAATGGGGAAACCGGGAGAAAAGGTGAAACCGATTGAAGCATACTTCAATAGGAATAGGAATGCGGAGATCGGATTGGATAGGATAGTAGAGATGGAGAAAGCGAGGACAGGCTGGGTCGAGACGCAACCTTGGGTGGTGGTTGCAGAGGCTGGGTCGAGAGGTAGGGTTGAGTTCGCCTCGTTGAGAAGCAGCCTTGGGTGGTGGTTGCAGAGGCTGGGTCATCGGATTTCGTGGTGGTTCGTGCGGCTCTGCATTTTCCGGCGACATAGACCGCCACCATTCCTAGGTTAAAACCACCATGCAATTAGTCTACCAACAAGCTCTCAAGGAGACGATTCTAAGGATATCGAAAAAATTCCAACGATTACCTTTGGGGTATTAAAAACCAACAATTATCACGCGGCTCTACAATTTCCGACGAGGTCATCCCATCCGTCGTTGATCCTCACACAAAAACAACATGCAATCAGTCCTAGGAAACACCCTCAACATGAATAATCTCAATCTTAAGCTTAGGGGGTTCGATTTTACCTAATTTGGCCTCAAACTCTCTGCGTAGCTCTCGAGTCTTCATCGGGTTTTGCTTCGCCGTTTAGGCCACAGTGATCCTCGTGCTCATGACTTAGTCCGTTGAACTCGTGAGGAGGAGGCGATCATCATGGGCAGTGGCCGAAGCCCTGGTTCGCGATTTCGAGTGATGGACGCTTTCTTGGTGGTTTACGGTTTTTCTTTGAGAAAGCAAAGGTTGACAATGCAGAGGAGATGAGGGTGAAGGGCAGGGTTCGTCGTCGTTTTCTTTCAACAAATGGCTCGCTACCTTGGTTACTAGAGCTGCTGTGTTCTCTCCGTTTTGGTGGAAGAAGATGAGAGCGAGGGAAAGTCGAGGGAGAAGAGAGGTGTGCGAAGTGAGTGAGAGAGATGAGTGTTTTAAGAATTTGGGTGATCACTGATTCAAGGGTTTGGGTGGAAGATGGTGAGGGTGATCGGTGACCAACGATCGAATGGAGGTGATGGATTTGTGGTGGTTCTCACTTTTTGGCCTCTTTCTCAGAGAAGGAGATGTGTTCGAGAGGGAGAAGAGAATAAGAAAAATAGAGGGAGAGATGAGGAAATAATGGACTTGGGCTTTTAGCTTAAAGGGGCTTGGTTTTTAACTGGGCCTAAAATAAATTTTGGGTTCAAGTCAACTAACCCAACACAAATAAAACCCAAAACCCGAAAGAACAAGTGCTCGTAAGGGTATTTTAGACAATTCAACAATCTGGATTTGGGACGGAATGTATCAGCCAATATCTTGAAATTCGATCGTTTGGATATCATTAGAACCAAAACATCAAAAAATGTATTGAGATATACTTAAAGTGTTTAAAGTATTTGGAATTCTAAAAAATTAAAAAAAAATCATCAAACTCATTTTGGCCTAATACCACTAACGATTCCCATAATAAGTTTAAACTTCCTTTCTACAAAACTCCTTTTATTAATTACTTTGAATTTCTATAAATTATAATAGAAATTTAACGCTTTAGGATCGGAGGAGATGACATAACGAGTTCGTACAAATTTTTGAAATATTTTTCGGATATTCTATCTAATTATTGTGAATTTTTAAAGAAAAATTGATTTAAAATTTTGAGAATGACATGTGGCAGCACCTGGATAGTGCCTCCTAGAATATCCGAAAAATATTCCGAAAATTACTTTGAACTCGTTATGTTGTCTCCTCCGATCCTAAAGCGTCAAATTTCTACTACAATTTAAAGAAATTGGAAAGTAAAAAATAAAAAGAGTTTGGCAGAAAGGAAGTTTAAACTTACTAAGGAAATAGTTAGTGATATTAGGCCAAAATGCGTTTTATGATTTGTTTTCTTAATTTCTTAAGAATCCAAATGTTAATTTTAATTTATAAGAATGAAGATAATGTCCCGGGAAGTGCGTAGAATTTTACGGTATATTTGTAAAATATTTTATAATTTCTTTATGATATTTGGAAGAAAATTCCAGTTGTTGCCACATGGCAAAGACTTTATTATTTAATCAATTTCTATGTATTTTTCTTTCAAAAATCCTAATTAAATATTTACAAGTCGGAAAAATTAACCGTAAATTGGTACGGACTTCCCGAGGCTTTCTCTTCGTTCTTATAAAATAAAATGACATTTGAATAAGTACCAAATAAATAATAATTCATCAAACAATCGAAGTTTTGGTTCAACCAATATTCAGACGATCGAATTTTCAAGATCGAGACCGTTCACTTTGTGGTTTTCTGTGCCTAGACCTTGCCCATCAAAAATCTCCAGATTTTGAGAAATTAAAGTTGTCCGATCTTCAAAATATGTGTTGTAACTATCGAATTGTGTCGCACTGTTACTTAGTTCCGAGATTTCGAAATTGGCTCATTTTTTGCTTAGACGATCTATGAGTACGTACAATAAATGTGAACGGTTAGATCGGCTGATTGATTTAGAAAATTAATTAAAATTTTAAAATCATCTTATTCATCAAACACTTCAAGTGTATTTCAATACTTTTTTTGAAGTTTTGATTCAACCGATATTCAGATGATCGAATTTTCAAGATCAAGACCGTTCAATTTGTGGTTTTATGTGCCTAAATCTTGACCGTCGAAAATCTCCAGATTTTGAGGAGTTAAAGTCGTATGATCTTCGAAAAACCGTTTTGTAACAGTCGAATCGTGTCACACCGTTACTTAGTTCCGGGATTTCGAAATTGGCTAATTTTTGGCGTAGGCGATTTATTAGTACATACAATACAGGCGGAAGGTTAGATCAGTCGATTGATTTCAAAAATTAATTAAAATCGTAAAATCATCTTATTCATCGAACACTTTAAGTGTATTTCAATACTTTTTTCGAAGTTTTGGTTCAACCGATATTCACATGATCAAATTTTCAAGATCGGGACCGTTCACTTTTTGGTTTTATGTGCCTAGACCTTGGCCGTCGAAAATCTACAGATTTTGAGGAGTTAAAGTCGTCTGATCTTCAAAAAACGTGTTGTAACAGTTGAATCGTGTCGCACCATTCCTTAGTTATGAGATTTCGAAATTGGCTACTTTTTGGCATAGACGATCTATGAGTACGTACAATAAATGTGGACGGCAAGATCAGTCGATTGATTTTGAAAATTAATTAAAATCGTAAAATCATCTTATTCATCAAACACTAAGTGTATTTCAATACCTTTTTCGGAGTTTTGGTTCAACCAATATTCAGATGATCGAATTTTCAAAATCGGGACCGTTCACTTTGTGGTTTTATGTGCTTAGACCTTGCTCGTCCGAAATCTCCAAATTTTGAGGAGTTAAAGCCGTTCGATTGTCAAAAAATATTTTGTAACCGTCTAATCGCGTAGCACCATTACTTAGTCCCGGGATTTTGAACTTGGCTTTTTTGGCGTAGGCGATCTATGAGTACGTACAATAAATGTGGACGGTTAGATCGGTCAATTGATTTCGAAAATGATTTAAAATCGTAAAATCATCTTATTCATTAAACACTTTTAAGTATATTTCAATACGTTTTTTGAAGTTTTGGTTCAAATGATATCCAAACGATGGTATTTCAAGATCTTGGCTGATACTATCCCGGCTCGAAACCTCGAATTCAGATTGTTGAATTGTCTAAAATACCCTTACGAGCACTTGTTCTTTCAAGTTTTAGGTTTTATTTGTGTTGGGTTAATTGACTTGAACCCAAAATTTATTTCAGGCCTAGTTAATAACCAAGCCCCTTTAAGCTAAAAGCCCAAGTCCATTATTGCCTCATATCTCCCTCTATTTCTGTTATTCTCTTTTTCCTCTCGAACACATCTTTTTCTCTGAGAAAGAGACCAAAAACAAAGAACCACCACACACCCATCACCTCCATTTGATCGTTGGTCACCGATCACCCTCACCATCTTCCACCCAAACCCTCGAATCAGAGATCACCCAAATTCTTAAAGCACTCATCTCACTCCCTCACTTCGCACACCTCTATTTCTCTCTCGACTTTGCCTCGCTCTCATCTTCTTCCACCAAAATGGAGAGAACATAGCAGCTCTAGTAACCAAGGCAGTGAGCCATTTGCTGAAAGAAAACGACGGCGAACCCTGCCCTTCACCCCCATCTCCTCTGCATCGTCAACCTCCACTTTCTCGAAGAAAAATCGTAAACCACCAAGAAAACGTCCATCACTCGAAATAGTGAATTAGGGCTTCGGCCACTGCCCATTGTGATCGCCTCCTCCTCACGAGTTCAACGGGCTAAGCCATGAGCCACGAGGACCACTGTGGCCCAAACGGCGAAGCAAAACCCAATGAGGACCCGAGAGCTACCCAGAGAGTTTGAGGCGAAACGAGGTAAAATCGAACCCCCTAAGCTTAAGATTGAGATTATTCGTGTTGAGGGCGTCTCCTAGGACTAATTGCATGTTGTTTTGGTGCGTGGATCAACGACGGATGGGATGAACTCACCGGAAATTGCAGAGTCGCGTGATAATTGTTGGTTTTTCATACCCCCAAGGTAATCGTTGGACTTTTTTTCAACACCATTAGAATCGTCTCCTTGAGAGCTTGTTGGTAGACTAATTGCATGGTGGTTTCAAACCAAGAATGGCGTCAGTCGCTGTCGCCGAAAAATCCAGAGCCGCACAAACTACCACGAAATCCGACGACCCAACCTCTGCAACCACCCCCCAAGGTTGCGTCTCGACGAGGCGAACTCAACCCTGGCAATTTTCCTCACTTGCTTTCCACGTGATGATTAATGGTATCACCCATCACCGGCTGCAGTTTTAATGACTTTCAACTTTCATCTTTTAAAAATTTTCCTTATTTTCACAAACACCCCCTGAGGTTTTTTGTGTTTTCACAAACAGCCCCTCAAGTTTTAGACCTTAGACAAACACCCCCTCAGGTTCCAAAAACATTACACATAACCCATAAAATATGAAAAATCTTTAATTAAATGTAACATAAGTTATGTAAATACTAAAATGCACTTTATGGTTATTTGGATACTTTATCATTCTAATTCTGAAAATATTACTATAGAAAGTCAATTTGTCAATTCTTAGGTTAATGTCAAATTTTAATTGATAATCACTTAACAAATGAGTTTATGTGTTATGTTTTTGGAACCTAAGAGGGTGTTTGTGTAAGGTCTAAAATCTGAAGACTATTTGTGAAAACACAAAAAATCTTAAGGGTGTTTGTGTAAATAACTCTTTTTATTATTTGTTTATTCCACACTAAGTGCTGCCTAGTATTGTAGCCATGTCCCTTATTTTGACATAAATAGTAACAATTGTTCTGTATGAGGTAATATTTCTCCTTGTTTTTCTAGAACCCAAATATAGTCAAATGAATTATATATAAAAGTTTTTTTTCATATTGCACGAGATGTTAGCTAGCTCTTCCGATTAAGTGAATCTAGATAAATTTCAAAATACTTTTTCACGCTCTCTACAGGTTTTCAACATATGTTAATTTATATTGATTTTACCCTGTCTAAGTCTACGTGTGAATCATGTTTTCTGTACTTGTTTTACTTACAGTTGAAAAATGAATTGCTGATATAATAATGTAAAACTATGAAATGAAGAGAACAAAAACGGAAATTGCTCAACGTACAGTACCCTGGTGCGTACAAGTCATCAATTATCTTTAATATATCATGCATCATGCATGCATGTGAAGTAATCCCATGGTCATATACGTGGACATGAGTGAAATTAAAGGGCAACGTCAAAGATGGTATCCAATGCGATTAAGAACGTTAGTGTGCGTACAGACAGTAAGAACCAAAGAGAAAAACATTTTATTAATGGAGAAATAATTATATCAGGTTTGAAATTTGAAGAGGGTAAAGACATGTGGGGACACTACTACTCACTATATAGTCACTATATCTACTATATTTGTAGCAAAAGATATGTAGTTCAGACTTTTTTATATAGGGGAGTTGATACTTAATATTTATAATTGTCTTTATGAGGTCAATACCTAATATACGTACGTATATGATTTTTATCCTTTTAATTAATATCCTTGTATCATAATGAAAGTTTCGAATTTGACTCTCATAATGACGATTGCTGCCTCCCCTATATATCTTTATACAAAAAGAACTTATAACTAATATTGTTATCAATACGTAGCCAAAAATTCGTAGAAATTAAGGTATATACATATCTATGGTTCTTGTATTGTATTTGGCGGTGGAGTTGTTGGAAAATTCGAATAAACTTTGTATATCAAGAATAAGGCATTCACAGCCGAACACAGATGGATCTGATCGAATCTGATATTTGTTCATCAATGTACTAATTACGGTTGGACTTTTGTTTTTCAAGCTAGCCTTAGACGTCTGAATAGGTTGTAAAGATGAATTATTGAATGCGAGACTGAAATCCACTTCTCAGTTTTAATCAGTTTATACATACCTAGCTAGCCAGATATAGGTACAAAGGATTATGTAAAATATATACGATATAGATTAATTACTGTTGAAATGTAATGTTGGTTACATGAGTAGCTACATAAATAACAACTTCAAAATAGTTGATTAAGAGGTTTATATTTAAGTTGTAATCCAGGATATATAAATAAAAAGAATGATACGATGAGGTATCACTAGTGTGGGATGGGATGTAAGTACGTATTATCCTTCCAGAAACGAGATTCACTATATATACCACACATGACCAGGTGAGAAGATATATATATATATATATATCTTATATGCAAATAAATTAAGATTAAGTTAACAATACATATTCTCAAATTCTTCTCTCCACCTCTTTCTCCAAAACCAAATTAGCTACACCTGCTAATCTTACCCTTCCTTATTATTTGATGGCTGGAGATCATAAAACATCATCACATCAAGATCATCTTCAAGTTCGAGTTTCGTCAAAATTGAATGAAAAAACACCACAGGAGGATTTGAAGGAAGACGATGGTGGAAGCTGTAGTGAACCACTTGTTCATGATGAAGAGTGTCAAACGCCGACATCTGGTGATCACAGAATAGCTGCCATCCAAAGCTGCCCAAACACACCCAGAAAACAAAGAAAAGTTTTGTTTGATGAGTTTGGGCATGATAATAAAAGGAAATTAGCAGTGTTGGACTTCTTTGAAAACACCAGGCGCCAAGAGGTAGATTCCTTCTTTCGCTCTTGCTTTGGATCTTCTAGTCAGCATAGGATTAAGAAAAGATGTTCCAGTATATGAATTATGAAACCTAACTTCTTGCTGTAGTATATAGGTTCATTTCTACTTTCTACCACTCTCCCAGTATAATTTTCACTAATTATATATTTAAATAAATCAAAATGTTCATGATATATGTAGGCTAGGTCTAGAGGCCTGGCTATAATAAGCTATCAAATAGCATAGGTACTTGTGTATATTATATATATATATATATATGTGCTTATTTTTCTGAAGAGTTTGATAATTTATTTTGTGGTTTCACCGACTCTATATCAATATTTTTATTTTCAAATTAAATTGATATATAATTATCTAATATGAAATCATTATATATCAAACTGCACCATGCATTTGATTAACGAATTGTGATCTTCATTCATGTGTGAAACTGTAATTTGTTCGCAATTCAACTGTAATTTGTTCGCATTTCAAGAGTATTTTACATATAAGAAGGAATAAGATCGAGGCAAAGAGCGAAGGAATATGTCATGGTGTGAAAATAACAGTCATTTCATCCACAGCCTATTATTTGGGGTTATATGTGAAGATGCGTGGCTCACAATATCAAGCTTCTCGATTTGCAAGCAGCAAATGTTATGTAGCTAAGAAAATGGTACAATAAATATCTTTAGGAAAAATCAAATTTGGTACAGCATCTATATAGCAATAGCCAATAGGCAATAATCTTATACAGCTTTGGATCCAATTCTGTGTGTCTTTCGCAAGGAAAGTAACTCCAAAAGATAAAGGCTTCCTCTAATTTGTAATTTCTCTTTGTTTTTTAGGAGATATTAAACACCAAAAAGATGCATGCAATTGAAAGTCAATATTTTCCTTAGAAGGTGATCAAGGGTCAACTCTTGATCCCACGCTTTGTGATCTAACTAGACATACGATCAACCATGCTAGCTGGAAAATAAAGCTACTAATTGGCACATATATGTTAGTTGAGCACTAGCTAGTCCCACATTGTTTGAAATAATATATTTCGATCCTAATCAAATTTCTAAAAAATTTGCTTGTTGATATCTAATGTGTATAATCCTACTCTCCATTATCCTTGTATAAAAATAAAATTTCCAAAGTCGATTTAAATTGAAGAGCTGCAATTGGCCCATGCACAAAAAAATCTAAAGTCAACTCAAATGTTTCCATTACAAGTTTAGGAGACGTATAGATGTACTCTATTTGATGACAAGATCCCACCCAAATTTCCCCCTTGAAATCCGTGAAAAGCTCTACTCCCTTTTGACAACTACGAATAGTTCAAACCTTTCCAAGATTACCCTTATACTAGCAACCAAAAACTTACACTTCTACAGAAAATTCGACATAATCTCCCTAGAAAAATGGATCAAACTAGAAACTTAACTTGTCAAACAAAATCCAAACCAACCCACAAGGGTATTCAAAGCATCCTGGGTTTAAATTTAAATTTACAAGTTCCAAAGAAATCCTACTAAGTGAGATAAGCATAAGAAGATGATGTCTCCTTCTAGTCTCGGTGTCTCGTCTTGCTATTGCCGAAAGTCCAAGCAAGCCTAACTCTGAGTTGTCCAGTCATATGTAGTCTTTGGAGCCATAGTGCCTTGGTTGGCTAGAAAATGGACGATAAGCTTCGACTCGAACTTTCGGTCGTCGATCCGTCGTCTACGGTGGTCCTCAAGTTTCAAGAAGGGTACCAATGGACTCGTGAAGTTGAGAGGAAGAAGAACGTGGTGTTGGTTGAGCTCGAGGTGGTCGAAAAATGATTGGTGGCAGTGGTGATGACAGAACCCCTCTCGAATTCCCCCCTTGAAATCCCCGAGAAGTCTTGTCAACTTGGTATCAAAGCAAACTAGGTTAATCATAAGTTAACATAAACTAAAGAAAGTCCTCTTGTCTTTTAACACTCGGGAACTAATTATGATCATTTGATGGATATATTGCGAATTTCGAGGGGGAAATTCGGGAGGGCTCTTGTCAAGTGTTGTGTGTGTGGTCGCGAGGAGGAGAGAGAAAAAGTCGGGGAGGAGAGAGAGAAAATATATGGCCAATCTGGGGAAGAGAGAGAAATGGGTGGGATTGTAAATATCTTAGTTTTTTAAATTACCAAAATGCCCTAGTCGTTTTATTCCCAAAACTTTCTCATACGAACTCCGATTTTCGCATACTGCCTATCTTCGAACTCGTGAGTTCGAGACCTACGCAATGATCCAAGAAAAGCTTCCAAAAGTAATTCCAAATGAAAAGTGAACCTAGGACCCGCTAAAACTCAAGGGTAAAACTGTCCTTTTCTTAAATAATTTTTTAAATTAGATTATTTGTAGGTACATGTCGTTACACTATTAAAAATGGAAACTCCATTTTATGTCCCCAAAGATTGGGTGTGTTTATCAAATAACCATTAAGTTTTAATTTTCTTAATTTACTCCCAATGTTTTCCAAACGCATTAATTTGCACTCTCCGTTTAGTTGATTGTTAGTCTTCAGTTAAATTTTGTGGCAAGTATAGTACTAACTTCTATGATAAGCATAAGTCTTTCTTAAAACTTTCTTTTTCTAAATGCTAGTAAAGCGTAATTTTTTTTTGAAAATGTTAGGGATTTCACATACATAGTTTGCACTTTTTGTAAACCACATCTCTGACGTAAGTCTTATTTGTATTAATGAGCCCTACCTGTATGCGAGATTTGATTTACAATAAGTGAAAATCTTGTAGTTGAGCTCCTTAGCATTATCCTCAATTTTTTAGGACATGGTATTCAATCCACATTGAAGAAAATTGTATCGGGTTGAATAAGATTAATGTTTTCTTTGAATAATCAGAAAAAACTTGTCTTTTAAAGTTTAATTTGATTTTTATCTAGAAGTTAAAAATAATTTGGTATTTATATCATGTGACAACTAAATTAAAACGGTCAAACTAGCTGAATATGTAAATTGATGCATTGTAAATGCATTAAAAAATAATTTTCAGTCATTTATCCCTTTTCTTTCATGAAGAACGAGTGGATGTTTTGAACAAGTGTTGAAGGAGTGAAGTGCCCCTAGGCGCTCACGTTTTTGTCTAGGTGGAAGCTGGCGGCAGGGCTTGCTTAACCAGATACACGTAATTATGAGGAAAAAAATAAAGATCCATTCGAAAAATACACCAAACTTTGAAGCGTAAAAAGTTTACCCTGTTAATAATTGGGGCATATTACACTTTAGTACCTTATGTTTTACACCAAAGTTTAGGGTTATACTTGAGTTCTAAAATTTTACATTTAAATACTGTAAACCCTTTAAAATGTTTCAACCTGACTCATCTGTTATAATTTTTTTTCATAAATCACGTTAATTCATGACGTGTCTTATGCGGAGCCACCCAAAAGCGACCTTGAAACTGATTTAGGGGTAAAGTAGTCAATTAACATCAATTTAGAAGCAAATTAGCAATTTTGCATCACTTTATTTTGGCGGAAAAGTGATGCAATATGCTTATTTTCCCTTACATTCAACTTCATAGTCGTTTTTGAGTGAGCTCGCATGAGACATGTCATCAATTAACATGATTTATAACGAAACTTGTAACGATGAAATATTTTAAAGAAATCAGGATACTTAAATACAAAATTTAGAAAGTTAAGTATTAACACTATAATTTAGTGCAAAACAGAAGATACTAAAGTGTAAATTGCACTATTAATTGTGACTATAGCCGAACTTCAACTTTAAACACTTTTATTAGACTGGCTTTCTCCCACGCATTTGATCGATGAGGAGGAGAAAAAACCCTAGGGCTTTACTAGAGCCTACATTGACTGTAATGGCTCGTAATTGACTGGCGTTATTGTCGACTTAGGCTTTTCACTGTGATTTGTTAACCTTGATTTTTATGTATCTAAGTTAGATAATCTGAATGTAAATATTATATCATTAATTCTATAATCTATATATATAAAGCCAGAACTTTTATTTGGTTAAATTTTCCCTAATTCCAGCAATTCCTATGCTCAAGAAAAATTGTTAAACAATAGGTATCTAATTCATTTTTAAAGGTTAAAGTGGTAAAATTGCTGAAAAAAAAAAGAACGATAAGGATTAAAAAAACTGCTCACTTCCAAAAAAAGAAAAAAAACAACTGCTCACTCCTGAAAATCTGATAACCCACAGTTCACACAAATTGGCCATATTTGTATCTTTTTCCACTTTTCACGTAAAATTAACTGCAAAATTTCATTCATCACCAACATAGAATTTCCTAATCTCTTCTTTTCTCTCATCACACAGAAGCCAAATAAGCAAATACTCAGATGGAAGGAACGAAGAATGCTGAAAGGTGCCGTCATTTCGCAGTTGATTGAAGATTATGGAGATATATCGTGAAAAAAAATTATAGACAACAGTCCCATGTTTGTTAATGACATCAATCTGCTATTCGAGTGATGGAAGAGTTCCATCTTCATCTTTTCGTTTCTTTCTGTTAAATTGCAAAGTTTATTTTTAATTTAATGATTAGTCGATCTTTATATTCTCTAATTGTTATGATTTATTAAGAGGGCTTCATCAGTCTACACTGTACAAGAATGTATGCCGCCGATCTCTTCCTCTCCTATATTTCATTTTTTATTTATTAATTTCATTCCATCTTTTAATCCCACATTTTCCATTTATGAAGATTTTTGTTGATGCAGGTTGTTCCATTAAAAACTGAGTTGTTTTTTCAATGAAGTATATTTGAATCTTTGGATACCCAAATTACAGTAAAGAAAAAGATATATAGAGTTTTTATTTATTGTCCTTTTTTTGCGTTTTTCTTAATATAATTTTTTGTCGTAACATATAAATTAAGTAGTTCAATTTTTCAGGTTTTTCAACTTATGAAGACCTACATAATAAAAAACGAAAGCAAATGATTCAAGGCCATTGAATTGACTTACAGACTTTCAGTATTGAATAGCCATGGGCATGTGGAACCGAAATACCGAAATCATATCGTTCCGGATCAAATCATATCGAAAAAAAAAAAAACCGAATAAGTAAACCGATGGAAGATTGGTATGATATCGAAACTGAACCGGTTTGGTTCGGTATGATTTCGATTCCGAGGTTGAAAAACTATCACATCCCATATCGTACCGAATTAGAATTTTTATTTTATCGAACCAAAATAGACGGTACTAGTAATGCTTAATGCACTATGAAATTACAGTAAAGCACTATAACATAAACATAACAGTAGACAGTAGTAGTAATGCTTAATGCATAATATACACTAAACAAACGAAATTATTGGTTGACTTTAAGTGTTTGATAATAACTTTACTACATTCATACTGTCCTTCACAATCGCAAACTTGAATGATCAAACTAAATCAAACATAAAAATCATTGAACAAGACCCCGCAATTCGGAAACAACCAATCAAATAAAGCATAAAGATAAGTTCTTTAACAAACCGACGATGGAAGCTTGAACAAGATTGCAATCAGCCATGCAATGTAATGGAATTACACAGTAACATCACAAGGAAACAGCCAAGCAATTGACGATGGAAGAGCCTTTGGGTACCGACAGTAGCTTATGGAACCAATCAATCTTTCCCCACAACTCTCCTTGTGTTATATATGTTGATATGTTGATGATGGTAGAGACTTGTTGAATCATTCTATCACAATTCCATAAAATTGTGGCTCAAAATCAAACCAAACTGAAACCATACCAAATACATTCGATATGGTATAATCCGGTATCATTTTCATATATGGGAACACCGAATTGGTTAAAATTAAATTGTATCATTCCGGTATCGACCCAATACCGAACCATATCAAACCGTGTCCAGGGCTAGTATTGAAAGGTTTTGTATTATTTTCATGAAAACAAATAATTTTTTTTTATAGTAATGTCCATCAGTTTCATGTATTATTTTTATATAAATCAAAATATATCATAGCTTTTTATTAGTTTTCTTTATTTTTAATTTTTATTGACAGGACCCTTCCCGAATTTCCCCTCGAAACCCATGAAAGACCCTGCTCCCGTCTAACAACCTCTGACATCTCAATTTAATACCTGAAATACCTTTAATGTCTTATCAACACTCTACGAGAAGTCTACCGAAAATTCGGCAGAACCTCCCATGTACTTTGGTCGAACTGTCATCCATCTGTCAGACAAAGGATGCAAAACAATGACAATCCTAACAGTCCAGATAAGACTAAACCCAACCAAACCACACAACGTCTCAATAAACAACCCAAGACAAGCAGAGCTAACTAGGTTAAATTATATTTACATCCCAACCAAAACCTACACCGACAACGCATCAGAAGGTCATGCCTCCTCCTAATCTCGGCGCCTCGTCCCACTACGGCATGGAGGGAACGAAACCAAAATAACTGTGAGTGGACAATAAAACCAGATACAATAAAAACGTGGTCACGCAAATAAAATAATAATATTAATCGATATAATCCCACCTCGTTATCAAACCTTACATGCAACATGATCCGCATATATATATATATATATATATATAAATACAACTTACAGAAATCCAATTGATTTACCTCAGTGGAACGCACGCCACCTTTACCTGTGCCCGCCATATCAGTAACCCGACCGGAGCCATCATCCTGAACAGTAGCTCGATATCCCGGCCTTAGCCGTCATCCCGAGCCGTAACTAGATATTCTTAGTCGTAGCTCGATATTTTGGCCGTAGCCATCATCTCGAGTCGTAGCTTGATATCCCGGCCGTAGCCGTCATCCCGAGCCATAGCTCGATATCCTGGCTGTAGCCGTCATCCCGAGATGTAGCTCGATATCCTGACCGTAGCCGTCATCCCGAGCCGTAGCTCGATATCCCGACTGTAGCTGTCATCCCGAGCCGTAGCTCGATATCCCGGTCGTCGCCGTCATCCCGAGCCGCAGCTTGATACCATACGAGTGTATGAGGTAATCCTCCCTGCCATACCTCCTATCTTACCGAGCGTATGAGGAAATCCTCCCTGCCATACCTTCTATCCTACCAAGAGTATGAGGGAATCCTCCCTGTCATACCTCACCGAGCGTATGAGGGAATCCTCCCTGCCATAGATCATATCCTACCTAAAGTATGAGGGAATCATTCCTGCCATACCCCTTATCTTACCGAGAGTATGAGGGAATCCTCCCTGCCAAACCTCTTATCTTACCGAGAGTATGAGGGAATCCTCTTTACCATACCTCACCGAGCATATGAGGGAATCCTCCCTGCCATATCTCACCAAGAAACTCTCACCAACCCTCCTACCAGGGTCAAAGCCTATCCCACCATCCTGGGTCGAAACCCCAAAACCATCAAATACCTAGGCCTAAGTCCAAATTCATAACCTCGGCCCGAAGCCCAAAATCCACAAAATCAAGTCCCGGGCCAAATCCAAATCACATAATCCAAATCATCCAAAAATCGTTATTGATGTCCATAATACATTCATTAAAACAATCATAATTAGTTCCCAAGTCTTTAAAAGATCATAAAAAATTTCATATTCCTTTCCCTTAATTTCCAAAATTCATAATAGATAAGAAGTCATTTAAAATATAGAATTATGCATATATTATGCTTTAAAAACAATAGTCCACTCACCTAAAGGTCCAAGTGAGTTCAATTCCAAACTATTCGGTCCTCCGTAACCTTCGGAGCCACCACGCTTGTCAAAAACGCCACTTGAAATTACTAAATGACAATTAGCAACCTAAAATCCAATCCCCTAAATCCCGGGAGTACACACGCGTCCTAAACGCATACCAAGTAACTTCAAAAAACCCAAAATAGCCCCTAAACGAACTCCAATTGACTCGAAACCTGCGCCAAAAGATCCATAATGTGGAAAACATGATTCGTGATACTATTCATGGCATTGTTCACATATATTGTTCACTGGGTACTGTTCACTCGATGGGTACTGTTAGCTTCCTAACTCTCTCATTTCTCAACCAAATTCGACGTTCTAATAATAGAAATCTATCTACTCGAGCCAAGAAATCCAAATATAAAATCAAAATTGAGATTCATTACCTGTGGTGGCCGAAAACTGAGCTAGAAGCATCGGCCTAACTTCCAAGCTTCGATCATAAGTCCACCGAGCTCCCCACGGCTCAAATAAGGTATGTATGAGTTCGTGAGACTGAGGGAAAAGTCGTAGTGATGTTAGTTTTGCTGGAAAAGGTCACAAAATTGATGATGGTTATGTGTGTGTGTGTGTGTGTGTGTGGGCACGGAGAGGAGAAGAAAATCGTGAGGGAGGAGAGAGAGAGTGCACCGAAAAATCTGGAAAGATAGAGAAAAGGGAGACTTTTTAAAATATCTACCTTTCAAATAACAAAAATGCCCCTTACAATTCTAGACCCGTAACTTATTCAAACGGACCCCGATTTTTACGTGTTGCTTGTCTACGAACTCGTGAGCTTGAGACCTATGCAATGGTCCAAGAAAAACTTCCAAAAGTCTTCCCAAATAAAAAGTGACTTTCGAACCTGGAGGTTAAAATCGGCCTTTACTATAAGTTGACCTGAATCTCTGCAATTTTTGTCCAAATTCAAGGTTAAGATAAAAGTTCCAAAGTTAGGTTTTCAATTTGAACGCTTAATGAATGTTCGAATTTTGTTTTAACTCGATTTTGATAATTGTGTTTATTTAGGCCAGAAGTGACTATTCCCATCGCTGCTTGACGCCTTTTCTCTGTCGGTTGCACCGGTTGTAGAGATCGCACGGAAGCGCAGGCGCAGCAGTGCAGCCGAGGTGGACGACCTGTATCTCTATTCTTCATCGAAACGCTGGCTCTCTCTCTCCGTACTGTCTCTCCTCTCGCCCTCCCTGCACAAGGCTTTAAGTTAGGTATTCCTGATAATGTTGATTGAAAATATATATTTAGTTTTGGTTGGTAGATAAAAGATCTGGGCTCATCAACCTGCGAAGAAATTCCCTGATGAAAATATTCCTACAGTTGAAGAGGCTTTGGAGGTCTCTCTCTCTCAATGATCCTTTTGGCGCCCATCCCTCCCCAACTGCTCTCTGATTATTGTTTTAGTTAGTTTGAAGGTCAGTTCGTCGAGTGATCCAAGATGTAAAGGCCTCCATCATATGAAAAAGGGCTTCCAAGTGATGTTCTTTCTGCTGTAAGTTTGTTCCCTTAATCTTTTCCACACTTGTTTATTCTGTATCATTAAAACATCACAATCAGAATTCACTATTAAAATCCCCAAAATAGTTAACAGCTACATGTTAACTGAACTCAAGGGAAATATGTATCATTACTATTTGCTGTTATTCTTATCTTATTGATATTATTCGCATGCGTACATAAGTTCAGTTGACAACTTGACATGGCTCTCCAAGTTGCCTCAAGCTTCTCAATGAATTTTTTTTTCCAGGTTGAGAGGATGCGGTGCAAGAATTGCACTGTATGGGCTAAAAGTGACAATTTAGCAAGGGATGTAATCAAACAATCAACAGATCTCATGGTAAAAAGTAACACAATTTTTCTTTTCCTGGTCTTGTGCGTGGATTTTTTTAAATTAAGGATGTGACTGTTTTGTATTGATTGCTGAATTTGATACTTTGATTTTTTGGGGGACTTTATCTCAAGAGGGTGGTGTTTTTGTACATGTGCATTTTTTAGCAAGTTATAGATTCCTTCAACTGGAATGATCATATGTATCTCTTGATTAGGAGTCTATATGTTCAAGTAATTTTCTTGTAAACATCTTTATTTTCCTTAAGGCTTCTTCATGTCTAGGATTGGATTGGATAAGTCATAGAATTCAAGGGTCTTGAAGGTAGAAGTGAATGGCTTTTCATTTTGAAGAGACTAGACATGAAAGATTCTTACCCTTTTAATCATAACATTTTGTGAGGATTAGGATGGATAAGTTTCCTTTAGGTGAGTGATCCTTCTTTTACCTTCAACTTGAACAAATTTTTTCATTTCTTTCTTCAATATACTTTGAAATAGTGAATTATATAATCCAAGTCAATCCTATGCACTAAACAAGCCCTAAAAGATATATAATTCTTCAATCGTGTTTTTAAGCATGCCTTCTAGAAAGGTGACCTGAAAGCACCTAAAGGCTTATTTCTCTTTTTCTTTTTCATTTTCTGCATTACTCCAACTTGTCAGATGTAAGGTTGCTCATTTGGGCCATGTGGCCATTTGTCTTTTGAACATAGTCATACACTTGGTTGGATTGTACACCTGGTTGGGTTGTCTTAAACAAACAAACTAATTATATGTACATGTAGGTTTATTATGAGCTTTCTGTTTCTTTGTAGAATAATCCAGACTGAAGTAACCATTTGATAAGAAATATCACTGGGGTTAGCTAAAAAAAATAAAAAATTGATATCCTTCCTCTAATAGTAAAACAGCAACAATGGTTACAAGAATATAGCAAGAGTTGGAGATTGCTAGTTATTGCCCTCCACAAGTCATCACTTCAGTTGACAAATACAATCACTTTTGGCAAGATTTTGAGAATATGAAGCTTGCACACGGAAGTGATTATTAGTTCATTTTTTCTTTTGAATTTACCAGTGCTTGCTTTCATTAATCATTGAATGTGTGTTTTCTACTTCATTAATTTAGAGTTAATTGATCAATCATTGCTGTGAATTGAAATCTGATTACCTAAGCTATATGATTGCTGTGAATTGATCAATCATTGCTGAGTACGATATGGAGTCTTGTACGATAAAGGTATGGAGAAGATGGTACAATAGGTGAAATCTACTGGTATGAGTGTGACTCATGTTACTTAAGTTTTTACATTGAGGGATTTGTATTTATTTGATGAACTGTATTTCATTGAGTTTTACTAGGGTTCACTTACCTTCTTGTTTTATACCCCTCAAGTTACTAGAGAAGGTTCTTGGATACGAGGAAGAAGTCACGTGATGAAACCTCTGACACCGCCGTGAAGGGTGTAATAAGGAAACAATCAGTTTAAGCTTTTGATGCTTTAATTATAATCATCATGCTCTTTAATTATGCTCTTAATTGTCTGTTGTCGCTGTATAACGGTAACTAAGAGTTACAATTTTACCTTGCACTAAGCTTCCTAAAACGCAAGTTTTAGTTAGACTTTCGTCACCTGAACTCACCGTCCAGGTGTCGGCCGACATCCCAGTATTTCGGTTATCTAGTTGAATTTCCAGAGCGGGGTGTAACAAATCTTCTAAGGAAGACAAAATGTTGTAAGTGAGGTAAATTATGATGACAAGATTATTAGGCTAGAAGAATTTGACTGATCCCCTCTTGGATCACCTGTAGCTTAAGAAGGAAAATTAAACCATAATAAAGGTAATGATGGAGCTTCTTTTTCTCTTCTTTTTTCGATTTTTGATTTATGATAAGATAAGTTTTTCTTTTCTTTTCTTATTATGTGTAAATAATATATATATATATATATATATATATATATATATATATATATTTATAACGTAAAAAAATAAACTTCTGAAAAAAAAATGACAGAAAATGTTAGAAGTTGGGCCTCTTTTCTTTCCCCATTAGTAGCTTTTTCATTCAATGAATGGTTATTCGAGAAACGTCTTGAAATTCTCGCGAATAAGGTAGTAATTAAGTTTATTGGATTGTGAGTCTCCGTATTTAGATTTGGTGCATTTAGCCGCATTTCTCTAAATCTTGTCAATTCTTATAATCCAATTATTTAAAACAGGACACTTCACACTCACACTCTTATTTAATAGTCTCTTTAATACTGTTAATTTAATAAATTAAAAAATAGAAAACAAAACAATAAAGAAAAATAAAATTTAAACCTATCAGCAACCTGCAACCGTCTCTCATCGGTGGCCATTGCACCACGAGCCAACTGTCCTTCTTGAGCGCCATCCAACATTCCCTTCCTCTATTTCTTTGTCCTGCGCAATTGATCAAACACCATTTTACATCTAATTATTAACTTAGAAACATAAATGAAGGCAACCAATTGATGCTTTGACGTGCGGTTGATCTTCGTCCCACAATCATCAATCAAAACAACTACATCTAAATCCTGCAATAAAGCATCAACCTCTCGGCTGGTCATCTCCTCAAAATCAAATTTCAATCTATTTTCAATTTCAAAACCTTAAATTTTCCTTCTTTAAATCTTTATGACATCAATAAATAATGGATAAAGAAATTAACTTGAAGAACCTGAGTTCCTATTTACAAGTGGGGGTGGGGGGGTTGTTGTTTGTGATGGGGCGGTTGGCAAGATTTTTGGTGTATGGGGGTACTCGGGTTGAGGACGATGTGCTGAGGGTAGTTGTCGGGTTTGGGTATTTTTGCTGATAGGTTTTAATTTTTACCTTTCTTTATTTTTTTTATTTCTAGTTCTTAATTTATTAGATTAAGAGTGTTAAATGATTGTTAACTAGTAGTATCATGTGTCTTATTTTAAATCGTTAGATTGCAAGAATGATCGAAATTTAGCGAAATACAGCTAAATGCACATTAGTTAAATGAAGATACTCGCAGTTCATATTGTAATCACTATATTTAGGATTGTATTTGTAATGATTATATTGCATTTTTCAATTTCTTTCTCTATCACCGTGAACCAGTTCTACTTAATTTTCTTGGTATATATATTCCTACTTAATTATTCGTCTAAGAAGTTTGGTTTAGATTGATGTTACATAAAAGAAAAGTTCAAAAAAAAAAAATCAGATAAGTCATATAACAATTAGTCGTAAAAGATAAATACATGATTAAAATTTCATCCAAAAAAAAACTTAGTCGTAAAGATTAAAAAAAAATATGAATGCTTATATTAATTTATATATTAACTCCCTCCACGTTCAAATGATACTCAACCAAACTCTCCACGTTCAAATGATACTCAACCAAACTCTCCACGTTTGCACATAATTATTTATCTTTTTCTCCTATTTGTAAGACCCAAAGTGTTTTATGTAAAATTTAGGGTTAAATTTTTAAAAATCCAAAGATATCCTTCAATAAGATATAAAAATACAACAATTAAATATTCAAGGGCATAATAAAAATTAAAAAATATAATATACAAAAAGAAGAAAAGAAAGGAAGAATTCACTTGCAGGCAATTTACTCACACAAATTCTAAAAATTCACATATATAGAAATACCTACATATGGACCCACATCACTTTTCTCTGTTTTTTTTTCATTTGTTTTAAAAATTAAAACTTTTAATCACATTTACATATAAAAAAAAAATGCAAATTAACGTGCACGACTTCAGGTGGCATAAAACATATTACTATATTGTAATGTAGTTCTTACCATTGTAGATAACATATTTGAAAATTTGAGAATATATAACTTTATTATTATTTATTTTTTCTATTTGTCATTACTTTTAGTCTCATCAAATGAAGAACAATTAGTTTCATAAAAATAAACGTAAAGAAAAATCATTGAAACACTATAGTTGTATAAATAAGAAGTTAAAAATAAATTTATGTCAAGTGAAATCGTGTATAGTACCATAAACGCTGTGAAAGACCTCTTGCAGGCACAACGTTGAGACTAGTAATTAGTGTAATATAAGTAATTTTATCCATTATAAACGTTATTTCTATATAAATAATTTATATGAGCGTAATGAAAACAAATTAATGTACGTGTAAACGAATACAAAGACACTATTATTATTAGAAAAAAAAATAGATCCAACGATAACACAAATGGAATATTCCGTTGAGAACGTGGCATGAAAAAACTGGAAATGGAAACTTTATCCGGAAGCCTACTTTTGTGCTTAACATTTCACTTTTCGGTTTAGAAACAACTCGACACCTGTCCACCACATGTCATCTTTCAGTAAACCCTCACCCCCACACATGCAGTAATTATCTAAACATATATTAATGTAACTTGTGTCAAACATCCAACAACCATCATCACCATTTTCAAATCTATTTCTGAGAGGGAAAGCAAACATAGGGACGGTTCTGTCGAAAATGGCTCCAAAGCGGCGCTCACCTAATAAGATGGCGGTGGTGAAGAAGACCACCAAGAAAGTTGTCAAACAAACAGTGCAAGTCTCAGTGCTCCGAAGCAACAAAAAGCAGAGGCAAAGCAGTGGCGATGAAGCAGACACACTCAACAGAATTGCCTTCGAAACCCAACAAGAAGATCAAACCGAAAACGACCAAGTATCCGTCGAGGAAGAGCCCCTCGAAACTATAAACATCCCCATTGAAACTGAAGAAGAAAAACAAACCCTAGATGGCCAAAAAACCCCCGAGGCCCCGGTTGACAACAAGGAGCCTGCAGGGGAAGAGCGCGAAAGGGATGAAGAAGAGGAACGAATTTCGATGAATGAAGAGGGAAAAAATGAAGGGAAAAGCCCCCAACCTGGAGCTCGAGATGATGACACAGAGCCCGAGGGAAGAGGCGAAAGGGATGAAGAAGAGGAGCGAGTATTGAAGCAAGAAGAGAGGAAAAGCAAGGGGAAGAGGCCAAAAGCTGGAGGAAAGGAAGTCGCGGGGGTTCCGTCTGTTGACACGGAGCCCCGGGGAAAGCGCGAAAGGGATGAAGAAGAGGAGCGAGTATCGAAAAAGGAAGAGGGGAAAAGGCAAAAAGGTGGAGAGAAGAAAAACGAGGGGAAGGTGAAGAGGCGGAGGGGGAGGGGCGGAGGAGAGGAGTATAAGGTTTATGTGCATAGGGTTTTGAAGCAAGTGCACCCTAGGATGGGGGTGTCGTCCAAGGCCATGACAATTCTCAACAACTATATGAACGACATGTTTGAGAGGCTGGCGGATGAGGCGGCCAGGCTGGTCAAGTACACGGCCCGGAGGACCTTGTCGTCGAGGGAGATTCAGGGGGCGGTGAGGCTGGTTTTGCCGGGTGAGCTTGGTAAGCATGCCGTGGCGGAGGGGACTAAAGCTGTCAGCAATTATGTGTCTTATGATCACCGAGGAGGAGGCTCCAAATAGTCTTAATTACAATTTCATTTCAGTTTTTTTTTTTTTTTTTTGTGGGGTTTGTGGAAATGGTCTGTTTTTTATCTTTTGTAGGTGTCATATCTAGAAGGGCAAGATGATATGATAACCATGTAAATAGATGATGGTCTAAATCCATCTGTTTTGGTTACGAATGTGTACCCACTCTTCTGTTGTTCTACATATTTTGTCGTCATAGTACTTTTTGAAGTTTCCATGGAAAAACAAAACTACGTTTTGGTTATAAATATATTAGTTACGTTCTTCATTTCTTCACTTTACTTGTATTGGAAGTCTCAGGTTTCATTTATTTTTGTGAATGTCGAGATGATATATCTGGGTTAGAGTTGGTCAGATTAAGTTCAGTAGTTTAATTATTGTGTAGTTTACATCGAATCTGTTCAATTATGTTCATTTTTTATCGTGTAGGTTAGATCAAACTCATGAATATTCTTTTATCAAGACAATAAATTCTAATCGATTGATTGTCTATTTTATAGTTCAATTTAATCAAATTTTTAACCTGACCTATTCGTCTGTGTTCTTGACAACAATTAAGCAACAAAATGGCATGTAGCAGGGACAAGTGTAATTTGCTTTAGATCCACCGAGTTTCACGATTTAGAATGTAAGTGTCAACCTTTTGAAGAAAGAAACATGAATGTGTCCGTCAAACCTGTTTTCTTTTACTTGCTCGTCCCGCAGAACCTATTATAATGGAAAGCTCTTGATCTACAGTTTCTGAGAGAGCAATTGAAAAAAGGAATGAAGTGTATTTCCTGATTAGTATCTATCAACATTTCCAGATACGGAAAGAGATTCATTCTCATCCCCGAGGATCTCATCCTCTACGAATTTGGGTTGTAGGGTGAAACACCAAGTGCACGAGGAAAAAAGGGAGTTCAGGTTCGGATACAATGTACAGAAAGAAAGAAAAAAAACTTCGGGTGGATGGGTTGTATTTATAACGTTATTGATTTACTTTCATGTGGATGGGTCACATGTTCAATTCAATCTTCACAACTAAGAAATTACTAAGTTTAGCTGACGAGAATTATCTGTGTAAAATTTAATGTCAAATTGTTTGCACATCCTCGATTCCAATATTGTAGTACGAAAAAACAAATTCCACAAACCAAGTAAATCCTAAACATTGCAATCCGCAAACCAAATAGATCCTAAACATTCCATTTGAGACTGCTTCTGGAAGTGTGAATTTTAGCATATGCAGTCTGATTTCTAGTCTATACTATATAATTTTATGGTAACTTTGCCAAGCATTAAGTGCACAAAAATAAGTAACACCGAAAATTAAGGTATATTAGCTTTCCATTATATTTTAGTAAATCAGAATTCAGAAAAATGAATCCGTAAAAGCATTATCTGTGTCAATCATGTACTTGGTATATATAAGACATCATGAGACCTAGGAAGGAACAAAAACGTAGGATGCCTATATATCTTTTGTTAATTCAACTTTGTTTTCAATTTACAGTACAGAATAAGCACGGATCACCTCAACTGCGGGCGCTCTACACATCGGACATTTTCCACTGCTTTCGACCAATTCGGTGGCACATTTTGAACACGTACACATGTGTCCACATCTGCAACAAGAAGTGATCAGAAATTGGAAAATGGTGTTACAATCTCGTCATGCGAAAAAAAATTGAATTACAAAGGTATGCATTTTGGAGTTTTACCTGTACAGTAAAGAATCAATGCTCCTATCACAACATATACAGCAAATTCCTTTCCTCACATGATCCCATTTGGACCCATCATCTAGCAGTCCATCTTCACAAGGCCCTGCAAAAGAAGGCGGAACCAGAACCAAACGTTTTCCATCAAGAAATATTCAGAACTATGAAAGTAAGATACTTCAGTTCATCAAACAGGTTTTCAAAGGAACAATTTGAAACCATCTTATTGGGACGATCAGGATATTTACTAGAATTCAAAATACTATAGAATCTTAGACAAACCTTGAAAACCAGCTGATCTATTCAGGGCATCAGAAACTTCTTGTCTTATTGAGCGCTGCAGCTCAAGTTGCATATCCATGCAGGCTTCCATCATCCTTTGCAAGTTATTCATCCTCTGCTGTAGCCGAGCCATGTCAATTCTCATATCGTTAATTATCTCCCAGTCCTGTATCAGAAAGCAACGTGTCAACTGGATAAGCCAAAAGGTAGGCATCAAGAATATAAAGTGACTTGACACCAAATCATAAAGTACGATCCAAGAAGCATTATGTGTGAACGCACAATTCCAAATCGTTGATGCATGTCATGTTGTGGCCAATTATCAGGATGTGACTCCTGGTCCCAAAGTGACGAGGGAGGTATTCGCTGCGATGGCAGAGCAGTACTAGGACTAGGACTCTCAACAGCATCCACTTGACCCTCATTTTGATATCCACCAGACTGTTCAGTAGATTCAGGAGTAGGGGATGTATCATCCAGCTCCCAGTCAATGGCAGGATGGCCTTGCCTTTCCACATATGATTGTATCAGTTGATCTAGATTCTGACGGAAACCACTGCTAAGAAGATTAGAGACCCTTCTCCTGAAACATTAAAATGATTTCCATGAGAAAATAGATCATCCAGGAACCGAAAGCATAATCATAAATTAATAAAATTTAGAATTAATACCTGCTTAGGAGTTCCCTTAGCTCAGTGCTATGAGCATTATCATCATCTGGAAAATAAAAGGTATTGACCTGCCTGACAGGATCAGCACCCTGGTCTGATGGCTCTCCTAACCAACTTTGAACAGCCCCTTGAAAACCACTTTCCTCGTGCCACACTTCAGGAACTTCTTGAAGACGATTGTTTTCACTATCTTCGTTATCCAAAAACTGCTGAGACCAGTCAGAAGCAGCAGTTTCCTGCTGATCTCTAACTACATTTTCCCCAACGTTTTCACCCAGAACATTAGGCTCAATAATAGCTTGTTCCCAGTCTCTTTCCTCATTTTCTGAAACTCGATCCTGCCATTGTTGTACCTGAGAAGTAAAATCTTGAAGATTTACATCTCCAAGATTGTTTGCTTGTGAATTATATGTATGATCAAATTGGTCACAGATGAAACCTTGCTCCCCACTTAGCTCAGATTGCTCGTCAGATACATCACTGACTTCTTGCAGGTTACTGTACTCACCAGCATCATTTTGAAGACTTTCTTGCGGCTGCTCAACAGCAGTAGTTGCCTGTAAGTTCCCAATCATGTTTTGACTAGCGTCGTCCCTCCTTTCTACAAATTCACTAGTAGTTGAGCATTGCCAGTCTCTTACAACATTATTTGGAACTTCTTCTTGCCAACCTTCTACAGGAGCATTTAAATCTTGTGAATCTATACCCTGAATTGTGTTGCCACCTAACGTACTAGATTCATCATGTTCTTGGTTATCAATTGCCTCATCAATAACCTCAGATCGTCCAGATAAGCCATCTGAGACCTCATGTAAATTGTATTCTTCAGTATGTCCATTTCTACTACCATTAGAAACAGTTGAAGATGTCTCAGAATGGCTACTACTTCCTTGACCACATGCAGAATTATCCAATCTGGAACAAAACCCTTCCCTACTCCAAAAAATAGATTCCAAATTATTAATGAGAACATAAATAAATAAATAAATTCTATACAAGACACAAAATAATTAAGAAATTAATCGAAGTCTGCAATTGGGACATGAATAAAAGGATAAATTCTATATAAGAAACAAAATAACAAGGAAATTAATTCAGTGCCAGTCCGACAAGATAACAATTAGACAATTTCAAGTATAAAAATGCAAAATGAGAGTGAATGCATTATATGCACGCCCATATACACGAGTGTAGCATAAAAAACAGAAAATTAGGACAAAGTCCAAGAACCATAATATCATTCTATCAATCAGGGAAGCACCATGAGGGTCCATTGCAGGACAACATCATACTGAAATAGTGTTAGAGGCTTTCAAAAAGAATCAGAGTTTACTTACAACAAGCAGGCCAAAAGGATGGGTTAGTTAATCTCTATGAGACGATGCAATTCTAACTAATAGATTACATAAATTTACAAAGTACCAAAGGTGCTAACCCAAACCAGAGAAACATATGTATAGATATGACGAAAAGTTATACGATGGTTAAGAAAACAAATTAAAGCATAGATATATTGCAAAGAAAAGGGAAGATAAAACTTCTATCATAATTAAAGCAAGGACAAAATACCTCAGACCAGAGACTGTCTGTCTTTCCCTCAATAAACCTAATTCATTTTCAGCCATGGAAGTGGGTCTGTCATTCTCAGTCACTCTACCATTTCGTAAGAATCTTCCTCTAAGCAATGACTGCAAGAGAAAAGAAAAAACATATTGACATGTAAGTAACCGGCAAGGTTTTCCATGCCTCAAAACTAATGGAATATTATAAAATACAAAGCCGTAACTGAGCATCATTGCACTGCTGCAACATGATACTAAACTCCTAAATGTATGGGTATGCACATTATCTAATGACTATCAAATATCATAAACGCTTTTACGAAAATGACATTGTAAGCTCAAGTATAACATTCAAAACCAATTTTCAGAGAGCGACCATATGATAAGCAACTGAAGATGTGGATTGTAAAAAGCATTATGGCAATTAACCTGAATGCGATTGCGGTGAGTAAAATGTGATACAGCCTGGTGCTCCAACAAGACTTGAAGTTCTCTTTGCCTTTCCCTCTCAGCTTTCTTTACCATATCCAGCAGAGCCTGTCTACCACATAATTTACGAATACCCCTTCGCAAATGCTCAGAATGACCTTCAGTTTGGTTAACAACCAATCCATCACGAACTCGTTCCATTTGAGTACCAATTTCACCAGAGGCTCCTGCCTGCTGGCTGTTAATTTGAACCCACTCTCTTACAATTCTCACCCTCTCTTGTTCAGTTTCACCAAGACACTCTGCCCTTGAACTGTTATTCATTTGAGAAGCATTTGACGTATTCATCCATTCCCTGAAAACTTGCCTCACCCTTCCCCTATCGACCTCCCCGAAATCAGAATGCTCACTGCTAAAATTGCTACAGACTTCATGTTCATTGGATGGCCCAATTTGACCTTGGGACCATAATCTGCACTCACTCTCATCTTCCAAATCACCTGTGTGTTCACTACCGTGGCCTTCAGTAATGTCTTCTCGGGAGACGTCAACTATCAACCTATCACTCCTTTGTTGAAACCTTTCCCTGAATCTCTCTTGGGCACGACTCACCACGTGCTCATCCTCAAGCTCTCGCCACATTTGTAGTAGGGAGGAAGCGCGGGTGCTCACCCTCCCTTCATTTCCTGTCCTTCTAGATGCGCGAGATTGAGAGTCTCTAAGGAAAGAAGGTTCAAGCACAGAAACATTGTGTAAACCAGCAATAGCCATTGTCCAAAATCCAAACTAAAAATTAGTCCTTCAACCCATCTGTATAAAATGCATAAAAAGGCGCATTTCTTTAAGGGGATTACAATCAGATGACTTTTTCAAAAACTAGTTCATCAAATCCAGAATAAATTAGCCAAGCCCATAACTATCAAATCTGTCATCTTTGCCAAATGAAGGTGATAAAACATACTCTCATCCAGCGTTAAATAATTTAACCCCTTGGTGATCACCGATGTGATTGCTTCCTTCGGCTCTGCTGCATTTCAGATAAAAGAATCAATATGTATCCTTTAAAAGCATCAACACATTATTAAGTCGTAAAATGTAAATCGTTTACATAAAGAAATTTCTAATTCAGTACCTTAAACTTGAAAAGGAAAAAATTGAACAAACAAACTTGTTAAAATCCAAAACTCCAAAATCACCGGAGTCTGAAATCTATTCAATTCCTCAATGCCTCTGTTTGGCATCTGATGCAACAAAAAGACAACAAACTAAGGCGTAGAATCCCCAATTCCTCATCATTTGGAAACCCATAGACACTAACATCTCAACAGCCCATTTAGACTTAGTCAACCTTAGACTTCCCACACCTAACATCCAAAACCTGAGATTCAAACGTTTGTTTTCCATCATTTCCCTACCTTTCCCAGCAACCAAACAGACAGTAAAGAAGATTGAACCAAATACTAAATCTGCATTACGAACCACTCCAAGGAAAAAAACGAGAAATGACCGAATAAATAAAAGATTGGCGAATTTAAGAGAAAATTGAAAAGCGTACCAGTGACGTGAAGCTCTCTGGGTCTTGATTTGGGAGTAAAGGAAACGAAACCCTAGCTGTGTAGAAAGTTACAGGGAGAGAGAAATAGAGAAGCTTTTAGAGAGAGAGCAGAGCAGAGGAAGATTCACAGAGAGAGAAAGAGAGAGGGAAGAGCGGCGATTTTACGAAGAATAAATGGAAGCACGTCACCGTTGAGAGTCTTTCCCCATAAATATTGCCGTAACGCAAACGTCTAAAAAATTTGGAGGGGCCCGCCAGGGGTTACCACGTGTCACGTGTCCGTTTCACCTGTCGTTTTACGAAACCTTCCAAATCTTAAATTTAACGGGTAGTGGGGAGCAAGCTTGCGAGACCTTAAACGGTGCCGTTTCAGGTTTCTCTCCTTTGTGGTGCGGCGCCGTTTGGCTGGGTTCCTTTTGTAAGGATCTCAGTGGTGGCGTGTGTGACTGGGTGGGTGGGCTCCTTCATCATTCCATTTCATTGAACCAATTTTTTTTTTTTTTTTAGTAGGAACTTTCAACGATAAAAGGAAAATTTAAAGAAAATAGTGTATGAAACTTAGTTGATACCCCAATTATATGATTTTGCTTGAATTTTTCTGAGTGGATATTTTTTTTTTTTTCGATCGGATTGAATGCAAGAGTTATAAAATAACACATTTATACAAATTTTAACTATTAAGCCACAGATAAAAATATGTGTATAATTACAATGTTTTTTTATGGAGGAAAAATAAATTGTTCTGTTTGCTTCCATTCGGATGGGAGATGCTGTATGCCATGAGACATTTTTCACCATACATTTGGGAGAAAATGACTTTTTGAAATAATTATATGATATTTTGGCAAAAAGAAAATATATGATATTTTTCTCAAAAGAAAAAGAATTACGTATTCATTCTAATTTTTATAATATTTTAGGATAAAGATGCGCCAACCAATAGAAACATCACGAACTGCAAATGCAAAGAACGTCGCTAGATATTCACCAGTCCCCTCCCATCATCAATAGTCTAGAAAGTTCAATTTTATATATTTTTTTACCTAGAAATTTATTGGTGAAAAAAAAAACCAGTGTATCAATCTCGTATTCACTGTTAAATGAGAGTTAAATGTGTAAATTACAGCTTAATTCTCATTAAAAATTAATGAGTAGTTGAGTAATGTTACATATAGACCAAGAATGTTCAAGACTAGTTGGTTTTAAATTAATAACTAACTACACTAAATAATATTTCAAGCTAACTGTTGATTTTGTTATTCCTCCTTCAAAGATCTTTCCTACAAAAATTCATCTAAATCGAAAATCATTTAGTCCTTCAATTATTAGCAAGAATATTTATTGTGTTACCGATGTACTATATTTGCCTATATATAATTAACTGTAGTGTTGGATAGTCAAATGATTATCAATTTAGATAAATTTTTATAGTGATGATCTTTGAAAGAAAAACTTCAAAATAAACGGGTATAGTGAATCCAATTAATGGTTGGTTTCTTATTATAGAACAAACTAGTTTGTTTTTTTTAGCATACACTGTAATGTTAATTGTAAATATGGTTAAAAGAGCAATCTCTATTTTTGTAGGAGTTAGGAATAAGCCTTTTATTGATTAAGAAGAAAGTGTACCGAAGTTAGAATTTTAAGTGAAATATATAAACCTTAGGATTGTATAATGAGTATATTCATATTAGGTATTGAATTTATTTTTTACAAAAGTCGTAGCAAGATTAAGATCACTCTATTTTAGTAATCATTTTTTTAGAAGTATTAAATTCAATATAAAAGAAAATGAATAAGTTAAATTCACTATGTTGCCCTTTGGTGGACATAAAAGATATTAAAACCATATGCCTTTTAGATAGCTGCATTTGGCTCATGAAATCTATGAATGGATTGAAGTCTTGAATTATTGTGTAGTTTTATAAAAAGTTGGGTCATATCTTAACAATTTTCCTCAAACCACTCACTTTTATCATTATAATTATGTCCATTAGTTCATAAGAATTTTTTAATTTCCCAAATTTGTCACTTGTATCATAGTTGGATAGATTGCATCTTCTTAGTCCTAAAGCAATTGAAGGCTTCATTTCAAAACCCTTTTCAACCACCCCTTTTCTTCATCATCATGCATGCTTGTTCATTGTTGATTGGTTCTGGTATTAATAGACATTTTAAATAAATATATGTATATAATATATGGAGATTTTCAAAGTACATAGACTTTTTTACTTATATAACAAAGAAAATGGCAATAATTATACTGAGGAAAATACAATTTATCAAAACCAAAAAAAAACTAAATACCATAAAAGTATAACTCTTTTCAAAGAAATCATATATGCATGAATATTTTTGAATTAAAATTTCCTTATTAAGAAATAATCAAAAAAGAAAACATAAGCATAGGATGAACCGAAACGCTATAACTAAGGACACAAAATCATAAAAATTTGTTCACCTAATTCTTGAATGTAAAATCTAAAATTACATTATATGCATTCTTCAAACACAATTATATTTGATATTGAATCAAGTAACAATGTGTCAATATATATTCCAGTTTATTTTCGTATCATCAAACACGGCTGCTCATAACACCAATACTCAAGAAATATTAACTCAGTTTGGAAGTGCTTTAGTTAAGGACTCACCACATAAACCAAGAATTCATAATTTTCTTTGTAACACATATCTCATCAACCATTCCAATTAGTAAAAAAAAATTCCATTTTTTTAGGTAGTATATACCGTTACAATTGATAATTTTCACTTTTAGTTCCCTCCAACTTTTCCTTTTGGGTGAAAATAGTCGAATCGAAATGCACATTTACAAACCTAATCATGTAATAAAGTACGTTCAAGGTATTTTGGACGAACTTTTTGAAATTGAACATGTATGATACTATTAAGTTATAGCCTTTAAATATATACAAGTCATTTTTTTTTTCTGGATATAGAAATATATAATTTGTCACTCAAAGAGAAAAAGCAAAAGTCACACAAAATATTAATTTCAAATGTAATAAAATAGTTGTGATAAGTAGGTGTATATGTCTTCACAGCAAAAGTGTTTGAGAAAATCCTGTAAGTAAAATAATTGGAAATATCGTAGAAACTCCTTAGCCTGTTTGCCTGTTGGTCGTGGATCAAATAATCCCGACCAAAATAAAAATTATGAAACTAAAAAAATCCATAAAAATGTGTGTTGACTTGATTGTTATTTGTTGCCAAGTAGGTCGGTGGCATTGGGTATTATTCAATTGATTAGTTTATGATAAAATGTCTTATCATATATTATTATCATTAATTATAATGGTAACCTCAAAGTCCCAACCAAATGTTTTGATGAAATTGAGTAATCACGTTGGGCTCAAAATGGGTCCCCATTTTGAAGAAAAAAATCCATTGATATATGTTATGAATTTTTGATGCAGAAAGCGTTTAATCACTTTTAAAGAAGTCACTTTGATCATGTTTCATTGTTTCATGGTCGTCACCCAGGACCCAGGTCCATCTCTTTTTAATTTACCTATGGACCTAGAAAACAGAATATCAATTATTTTATTATAATCCAAAAAAAAAAAAAGGAATGTTAGGAAAATTATCAAAATTTTCTTAACTAGATCCGCGTTTCATGCTCTACAATTACTTCTTAAGCTATGTATGTTTGGTGAGAAATTTCAAATATAAAAGAATTTAGGCTAAATTATTAGTTTTTTACACAAAATTAATGAGAAGGTAGATTATGTTCTGGTATATCGATATCACCATTTACGAGAGTTGAATTCAAAATATTTCACGATACAATGGAGTGAGTAGCAATATTACTACAAGACCAGTCAACAATACTAGTCTCGTGCTAAATTGAAATACACCACTAAACATCAAATAGAGCGATTTCAAATAGTTGTTATGCGTTTTATAAGAATTTGTAACTAACTACTTGATAGATGTTACTTTAAAATCGCTTATTTAGTGATTTGGCTATTTAATTGTTTCCTTATTCCCTTGATATTTTCTTAAGTAATTACTTACAAATTTATCTATTTAATTGTTTTGTGATGCATTTCTTTGTTTTATAATTTGAAGTCTCTGGGAAATTTATCTATTCAAATATTACCTCAAGGTTATACACGACGACTTTGACAACAACATATATTATTTTATTGAGTGGTGGCGGTAGTCGTTTGAGATGGACAGTTTTGTATTGCGTTTTCTGAGCTTGGTTTTTCTGGAATTATGCTTAATTCGGTTATGCAAATTAAACTACTAGAATATTAAACAGTGAACTCGAAGATTCTGTTATACGAGTTCAAAAATAAGAACATGGTGATGTAATTTCCTTTACTCGTGTCTTCGAGGTAGACGACATTATGAAATCCACCTGCCTCTCCTTGCAACCACGAGATATGGCCCCGTCGGCCCAAACCCGGCCCACTGCTTTTTGCCACATCTTGTTCTTTTCGTAATCCCACATTTACATACCTCTTGCATGCAAGGGTCCTAAAATCACGTTCTTCTGCCGCTCTCACTCACTTCTCTTCCCCTTTTTAAGCTTTCAAGTCTCTTTATTAGTTACTTATACACTAATTTCGTAGTATTTCTTTTTTTAACGTTAATAAATTTGTATATTCGAATTCTCTATAAATGATTTATTATTGAAAGATACACTCTTAACATATATTTCGTCATTCAGCTTAACACATGATCAATATTATTTAGTAATAGTAAATTAATTAGCGTGAAAAGTGTAGCTTGAATATAAATGCAAGGGTTTCTTTTGTAATTACTAATTAGGTAGTTGCTCAATTATTTTCACGAATGCTCTCCCTTTAAGGCTTTACCTATAACCAAGAAATTAAGGGTAAATACAAAGAAAATGGTTGTGAAATGAATGTCCACAAATGGACAACTGCATAGAGACAGGGAGATAATGCAAAATATGTTAGGTTAACTGTCTTTCATCAAAACCTTTTTTTTTTTGGTGCTGATGTAACTAGCTGCTTGCCCAGTTTGTGCCCCTCTTAGCTCCTCTTTCTCACCTGTGGCCTCCATCTTAGTGTCTTTACCAGACGACCAAGCAGAAAATAGCCCTAGTGAAATATGTGGAGGGCTCTACAACCCTAGAAAGAGGATCATTGCTTTGCTTTGAGGGCACAACTGAACTGCCCCATCAATATATATGTCACATGTTTTGCAGGTTTGTTAGGGTATTGGACCCTAACATTGGTCCCAAAAAGAAGGGCTGGATGTGCTACAAATATCTTTCATTTCTTTTGCAGGGTTGTCAAGGGTTTATCGACAGGTAACATCGATTACTTTGCAAGTTCATCAAAGTTTGTCGACTTTTTCATATATAACTTATATATTTTTCCTTTATATATATCCTCACATACGTCAAAATAATTTATAATAAAATGTGACTCAGCTGATCTATTATAAATCCAATTTGTCAACATTTCTTTTACGTCCGTATGTCTCCATATAGTATAACCCCCACATAAAGAAATGGTTAGTTAGTCGCGTGTTGATTCATGTCATTTTCACTTTTAATAAACTTAATATATCAAATTTCCAATATAAGATATATTTTTTTTTCTTTTACGTCCTCACAGTGCCCCTCCCCATAGCAACCCCCCACATTATTGTTGGTTAGCCAAGTGTTGATTCATTTCATTTGCTCACTTTGGCATCAAATCAAATAAGGATTGATTCGACTGAATCACCAATAATAGATGCTATATATATATATATATATATATCCCATGCATAATATCAAGTTCGCAATCATGATCGAGTGAAACATGTAATCAACTTGGCTAATCAAGAACAATAATGTAATATAAATATATACCAAGCAAATTCAAGTTTATCCAACCAATCTTAACTGGTTTTCGTGATCGATTAGATTGGACCAATTGGGAAATCTGGAAAGCTAACTTTAATTGGACGGCTTGCCGATATCTATAAGGATAAAATAATTATCTTTGGATGTGTACGTAATTAGGAAATTATACAATTTTCGTGGTTTATTTCTTGTTAGTGGGGTTTCTTCAGCTTTGGCCCTTTTCTTCTTCTTAGTAATTTTCTCTCTTAAAGATAAGTGGCATATTGTTGCTTTTCCCCAGAAAGATAAGCAGCAGCAGCCTGCAGATGATGATGATTTTTCTTCTCATATATGTGGCATGTGGTAAAGAAATCAATGGTGAAAAAATGTTGTCAAAGTTTGACTATTCATTTGGGTATGCCTTTTATTTTTATTTAGAATAATTATTATGAAGAAAGTCAAATATAAATGAATGTCTAAAGTGTGGAACAAGACAATAAAATCAAATATATAAGATTAAGGGAGATTTGGAAAATAAAAGTAATGAAATATTGGAGAATTAAAAATATTACTCAAAATATTAAAATCAATATTTGATACCACATTAGATTTGAATATCAAATATCTCTCTCTTAAATTTCTTGGGCTGTTCTTATGTGGCCAGCCTCCAAGAGCGTAGAAGAGTTGGTTTGAATGAAGGACTGGGGCTTGTAGCTGTAAACTTAGATATGGTCAGTTGTTTGATCTCTCGACTACTTTCCAATTCCAAGTTTCCTCTTGCCTACTGAGGCCTGGGCCCGATGCAGAGTTTTCGTACTTAAGGCGCATCCAATGTGATGTGTCTTAAGTACGTTTCCCTAGATTACAAAAAATATATATCTCTCTCACATCAGGTTTTCAAAAAATAATGATGTAAAGATTAAAATTGAGTTACCTGGTTGTCAATTAGCTGGCGCTACAGTGTAGGGGTATTTATATCTCTTCACTTATAAACAGAGGTGGAGCCACCATAAGACCAGAGGGGTCCTACGCCCTCTTGCAATATTTCTCTTTACAATTTACACTTGTATAGATGGATGCGAATTACATGAATATTGTTAAAGTTTTTGAAGTTTGTTTCCTATTTTTTGCTTATTGCTTTCTATTTTTTCGTTAACATATGTATATCACTTATAGTTATGCGTGCATCAGTATTCGTTTTGCATACTTTTGATCTTTTGGGTACTCAAGATAGAAAATACCACAATTCCTTATTAGCCCATAAAAAATATATTGCCCATAAAAAATATATTGCCCATAAATAATATATTGCCCATAAATAATATATGCCCATAAAATTCTTTAACTCCCCATTAGTGTTATTATTTGTGGTTTTTTCGGGCATTATAGATGTTGATATAAAGTGTTTATTCGAACATTTACTCATTTCGGAAGGGAATCAGGAAACTGATTTTCGAAGTGTTTCAGCTACAAACACACTTAATATTATTTATATAAAGGCCCCTCATGAACTAATTTTCTAGTTACTCCACTACTTGTAAATAAGAAATTTCATATTCAACTCTCGTGATTGTAAATAACAAAATTGTTATATATTTGTATGGAGTTTGATACGTCGTTAAAAAATGAAGTTATATGGTTAATTAAAGAATTTGAACTCATGCAACATGCATAACATGTTTAAATTCATTTTTTATATATATGAGTAATGTGTTGTTGGTCAAACATGTTCAAGTTTCTTCCTACTAGAACACTTTTATAATCTTGCAGTCCTATATGAGTAATATGTTAATTTGTTGGTCAAACATGTTCAAGCTGCCCCCTCGATTGACAATATATTTAGAGTTTGGCCGGCTTTCGTATGACATGTTATGCAGCAACTATTAGGAAGTAGGAATAATTAATATATACTTTATATGAACTTCACTAGCTAATTAGCGCAATAATATTGCGCTCTTAATTACTTCACTTGGATAAAACGTGGTTCTCCAAAATCCAATGTCTATTCAAAGTAAAGAAGCATATTCATATTTATATATTAATTTTTTCGATCGTACATATATAAATGGAGTATGATGAAGGGAAGAAGAAATTAGCTGTGTTCTTCGTGGTGTTTTGCGTCGTCCATGGTGACTTGTGTGCTGAAAGGAAAAGTGATGAAATTAATTAGTATGCATTCCGTTAATAACAGTCCAAGGGTTATGGTGGAAGAGGTTGCGGTGGATGTGATACTAGATATGGGTTCAAAAGGAAGGGAGGATAATTTTCAGCTGCATTTTGTTGATGTAGAAATCGTTTGGATTGAGATTCGTCATTCAATCCCTACACACATAAAAAATAGACAGACGAGGTCAAGGTTGAAGTCCGAGATGGGACGGGTTCAATCAGGAACACTCCGACGACTAAACGAGGTCAAGGTTAAAGCCCGAGATGGGGCAGGTTCAACTAGGAACACTCTGATGACTTAAGTTCAACTAGGAACACTCTGATGACTTAAGTTCAACTATGAACACTCCGATAACTTAAGTTCAACTATAAACACTCTGATGCCTAAGTCAGTTTAATCAAAGAGAGAAAACTAAAGAGCAAAATAAGTGATTTTTTTTCTTTAGTATTTAATAGGTAAAGGGAGACCTTGTATTTATAGAGGAGACATTGGGTTCATTCAGAGCGTCTGATTGATTGAAAGGAATTGCAATGAATAATTAATTTCTCCTGGGAGTAATTACTTATTATTGACTTTTATCAATAATAAATAATCTTCTAATTAATAAATAACTTTTTTAGGACAATATATTTATTTATTAATCGACTTCTAGTTAATAAATAACTCTCATGGAGATATTATTTATTATTGGGACATTATAAATAACCTCGTTAATTAATATATTTAGCTGTTAAATATATTAATTAATGTATCTATATTTGTATGCTTTTCAATGCCCTTACCATAGGTAACTTGGATATTATAGAAATTCATGACCATGTAACATCTCCACAATTTTTGGATATTTTATAGTTCAAAATATGACCCCCACATCAATGTCTTTTTTTTTTTTTGCCATAGTTTGACTATTCATTTCGATCGGTATCTATTTAGAATAATTATTATGAAGAAAGTCAGGTATAAATGAATGCCTAAAATGTGAAACAAGACAATAAAATCAAATATAAGATTAAGGGGGATTTGGAAAATAAAATTCATGAAATATTGAAGAGTTAAAAAATTAATTTTAATAAAATTAAAAGATTAGCATCATTATTTAATGCCGCATCATATTTGAATATCAAATATTTCTCTCTCAAACCTCTTGGACTATTCTTATGTGGCCGGCTAACCTCCATGGGCATAGAGGAGTTGATTTGAGGGGAGGGTTGCAGTATGTAGGCGTAAACTCATGTATGGTCAACTGTTTGTTCTCTTGGCTGCTTTGCGAGTCCTTGGTTTCCTCTTGCCTTGTGAGGCATTAGCACGAGACGGGATTTTCGTGCTTTAGGTGCATCCAATGTGATGCGTCTTAGGTACGTTTCCCTAGATAACAAAAAAAAATCTCTCTCTCACACATCAGGTATTCATAAAATAGTATGTAAATATTAAAATTGAGTTACTTGGTTGTCAATTAGCTAGCACTACAATGTAGGGATCTTCACTTGTAAATGCGAGATCTCATATTTAACTCCCGTGATTGTGAATGACAAAGTTGGTGTATATTTATATAGAATTTGATACGTCGTTGAAAAATTGAGTTATCTCGTTAATTAAAGAATTTGAGCGCATGCAACACGCATAACATATTTAAATTCATTATATATATATATATATATATATATATATAATCTTCCTAGAAATTCCTTAATTACTAGGATACTTTTATAATCTTGCAGTCCTATATGACTAATTGACTCTATGAGTAATATGTTTATTGGTCAAACATGTTCAAGTTATTGCTCCCTTTATTGACAATATATACATTTAGAGTTGGGCCGGCTTTCGTATGACATGTTATGCAGCAACTATTAGGATGTTGAAATAATATGTACTTTGCTGAACTTCACTAGCTAATTAGCTCGTATTTAAAGAAGCATGCATAATCATATTTATACATAATTTTTTCGATCATACATATATAAATTAATGGAGTATGGTGAAGAGAAGAAGAAATTAGCTGTGTTCTTCGTGGTGTTTTGCGTCGTCCTTGGTGACTTGTGTGCTGAAACGAAATTAGTATGCATTCCGTTAATAACAGTCGGGTGGTTATGGTGGAAGAGGTTGCGGTGGGTGTGATACTTGATATGGGTTCACAGGAAGGGAAGATAATTGTCTGCTGCATTTCAATGGCGCTCTCTGATTTCTACCATCTGCGCAGTAACTACACCACAAGGTTACTACTCCACAGTCCATACTAGGAATTCCAATCGAAAACCTCTACATGCTTTTATCAGCTGGTACGTAATTAATTAACCTACTTTCATTTATTAATTGCTTTTTTTTTTGTTATCGAGAAACTTCTTCTCAAGATAGATAGGGTTACAAATTCCACCACACACTCCCTACCGATCCTATCATGATTTCATGCGCATTAGAGGATAAATCAAAAAGTTACGGAAAACCGGGAGCATCGAACATGGAGCTTACTTCTGAGTTTCATTTACTAAATACTTTTGTATTTGTCGAGTACTATGGGGTTTAAATTTACCTAGGTCATCCGTTAATTTGACTTTTTTAAGAATTAATTACCAGATTCGGTTAATACTAGGCTTTTTTCTCACTAAGATGAAGATTTTATTATATAATTAATAGTGGACAATAATACAATTATTACAGTCAATATTAAGTTTACAGTGAAGAAATAATTGTGAGAAAAATGTGTACAGATATTACACAAAAATATAATATTATTTTAAGACATTTCACCAATATATATTTAAAATTTTTTATTTTAATTCAATCTTTTTAATTTATTTCCTTTTAAACCCCCTACCACTAGTTTAAACAAACTAGGGTTAATTTCTGTTAAATCTGTCATTTTATTATGAGAGATCACGATTTAGGCTAAAACCTTCGTCGTGTAAAAAGTGTTGGCTCAAGTAATTTTTTCAATCTTTCTCTTGAAGAGACAACACTTTTTGTCAACCGTCATATATATCAAGGGTGGGAATGAAATTTTTCTCCAAAACTGAAAGCGGCAAAGGCAAAAAACTTAAAACGCGCTAGCCACTGTAGCAATTAAAAAAAAAAACCTGAAGGTTACTCTGCTTGTGCGCTTCAGTCCTTACATCGAAAAGAAGGAAGAAGCTCTCACGCAAAACAACGAAGGAAGAAGCTGTGCGCGATTCAGCTTCACCGTCGTTTTCAAATTTTCAATCTTCAGAGGGTAAGGTAAGATGATTTTAGTTAGGGTTTGATATTATTGAATAATTTCAGTTTATGGATATTCCATGTCTGTTTGATTTTGATTCTTCTCTGTCAGGTAGACCAAACCCTAAATTCGACTTCTGCCACACCCAAGGTAGCGACTCTCTGAGTCTCAGACTCTCCCTCTCTCCCAGAGTCTCCTTCAAACGCTACCAAGAAGAGATAACCCACCCATCTCTCAGACTCTCTCTCTCAAACGCGATCTGCGATCTATAAATTCCACTTCCAACCGAACCCAGCCACCCAGGCTACCGCAAAGAGAAGCCCCCCCTATTCTCACCGATTAACCCACCCACCCACTTCATCTGCGATCTGCGATCTATAAGTTGCTTGCGTGCTTTGAACTGAATCTATGGAACTGTAGTTTGTGCGACTTATTTTTGTATGTAAGCTGTCAGCTGGCAGATCTAACCCCCCTTGTTTTTCCTTTTCTTTTGTTGGATGCAGTACCGCAAAGCTCCTGAAGGCTCACCAAGGAAATGCTCCGGTCAATCGTGAAGGTGGTGGAGACGGTCCGGTGGCCACCCTTCATCTTCCCCAGCACGATTTCTTCACCCTCTCTGCTTTCTCAAATGCTCAGAACAAAGAGTCCAAAATCCGAACCCAGATCGCTCTTTCTTCGTCCCCTTCGCTCTTTCAGATCGACCGATTCCGATTACCAAAACGAACATCTCCATCGTTTTTGTCCAAAATAAAGGTAAGTTAGTGTTTTAATTTGAATGCTTCATGAATGTTCAATTTGGTGTTAAGTTGGCTGGGTTTTGATTATTGTGTTTCAGATTTAGGTCAAAAGAGTGTTTCTTAGAATCCAATCCCTAATTTTAAGCTAAATCGAAATGATGAAGCAAGATTGGTTGGTCAGGTCCGCAACCACAGATTGGTCAATTTGCTCGGTTGCTGTTGTGAAGGTGATGAGAGGTTGCTTGTGGCGGAATACATGCCGAATGAAACACTGGCAAAACATCTCTTTCATTGTTAGATTTAGCACTTAAGCACATACCAGGCTGTTGGTTACTCATCTATCTTGCATGCACTCACTTTTTAATTGGTGGATGTCTCATCCATTTGGTCCTGTACTTGCCTCTGGATAATAGTTTCATTTTTCACCAATTTTCACTAGTACCACAGCCTCAGTGCCGAATGCCATAGCGAATGGTGTTTCATTGGTTGATATTCTGTATGATGTCCAGTAAGACCATAGAACGTCTGATAGGATGTCAGACCAGGACCCTTTGCTATCCTCATCCAAACGTGTCTTGAGGTTGTATTTTATGATCTTGTTAGCTGCTTCTACTTGACTATTGGCTTGTGGATAAGCAACAGAAGCGAAGCAGAGAGTGATGTTGTACACTTCGCAGAATGACCGAAAGCGAGCACAATCGAATTGCTTCCCATTATCCGTGACAATGGTGTGTGGTATGCCGAAGCGGCATATGATGTTCTGGTAGACGAATGTCTCGATTTGGGTGGCTGTAATGGTTGCAAGCGATTTTACTTCTGCCCACTTGGTGAAGTAGTCTACTACCACAACAACGTGTACTACGTCGCCCTTGCCCCTTGGCATTGGTCCGATCAAGTCTAGTCCCCATTGTGAGAAAGGCCAAGGACTAAGCATAGGAGTGAGTTTTTCTGCTGGTAAGTGTGGGATGGGAGCACATCGTTGGCACCGGTCACACTGTTGTGTTAGTGTGATTGAGTCTGCTTGCATGGATGGCCAGTAGTAGCCTTGTCTAAAGGCTTTGTGGGCGAGGGATCTTGGTCCGGAATGATTGTCACATATGCCTTCATGGATCTCCTTGAGCACAACTTGGCCCCTATCTGGCGGTAGGCACTTGAGTAGAGGAAGAGTGAATCCTCGCTTGTACAAATGACCGTGAACAATGGTATAGCGAGCGGTTTGGAGTTTGATGCGTTTGGCATCATTTTTGTATGCTGGTATTTCTTCATCCCTAATGTAGCTGATGATTGGATCCATCCAAGTTGGATCGGTATTGATGATATGGACTTCTCGCTCTTGCGTGCTTGGAACTTCAAGTAGCTCTACTGGGACACTATGTCAATCTTTTCGTTAATAGACGAGTCTAGTCTTGCTAGAGTATAAGCATGGCTGTTCTCCGATCTTGGAATTTTGGTCATCTCATAGGCCTGGAAATGGCGGAGTAACGTCTTAGCCTTGTTGAGGTATAAGGACATTGTGACGTCCTTTGCATCAAAATTGTTGTTCACCTGACTCACCACAAGTTGGGAATCGCTGAAGATTTTGACCTGGTTTTCTCCCAAACCCCTAAGAAGGCGAAGACCTGCGAGGAGGGCCTTGTATTCTGCTTCATTGTTGGATGCTTTGAAGCCGAAGCGGAGAGCATACTCAAGCTTCACATGATCTGGAGTTGTGAGCACCAACCTTGCTCCGGAGCCGTAGTGGCATGCCGATCCATCCACATAGAGGGTCCAAACTAGTTTGGATTTGTCAATTGGGTTTGAGCTGGTCTCCCCTTTGACCGTGGCAGCTGACTGCCTTGGTACACTTTGTTGTTCTTCCGGCATGTATTGAGTAAGCTTGTATGTGAATTCGGATATTAGATCAGCGATAGCTTGGCCCTTCTCTGATGGTCTTGGGGCATAAGAAATATCAAACTCACTGAGCTCAATTGCCCATTTTATCAGTCTTCTGGATGTGTTTGGCTTCTGTAGGATTCGCCTAAGGGGTTTGTTGGTGAGGACCAGTATGAGATGAGCTTGAAAGTAAGGCATGAGCCTCCTTGCAGTGATGATGAGAGCAAGAGCAAGCTTATCGAGATCACCATACCGAGTTTTCACATCTTGGAGGCTTTGTTGACGTAGTAGACTAGATGTTTCGCTCTGTCTGCCCTCTTGATTAGGACGGAGCTGATCCCTGAATTAGAGATCGAAAGGTAGACGACCATCTACTCTCTCGTGTCTGCCCTGGCTAGCAGGGGCCTTGGTCATATATGCCTTGAGATCAGTGAAGGCTTTTTCGCACTCAGTAGTCCATTCAATGGTCTTTCCCTTAGTCTTGTGGGCCTCGAAGAAAGGCATGCACTTATCAGTGGCTCATGAGATGAATCGGGTGAGTGCTCTATTCTTCATGTGAGGCTCTAGACCTCTTTGACAGTTCGTGGAGGTTACATATCAAGGATGACCTTGATCTTCTCGGGATTGGCTTCAATCCCCCTTTGACTGATCATATTGCCAAGGAATTTTCCGGAGCTGATCCAAAAACACATTTTGCTGGGTTTAGCCTCATTCGATACTTCTTCAATACCTCAAACATTTTTGAGAGGTTATGGACATGGTCCGCTGTAGTTTTGCTCTTGATGAGCATATCATCCATATAAACCTCCATGGTCTTCTCGATATGGTCAACGAACTTGAAGTTCACCAGGTGTTGGTATGTCGCTCCGACGTTGTTCAGGCCAAATGGCATGACATTGTAGCAGTAGACTCCGAGATCAGTGCGAAAGCTGGTGTGAATTTGGTCATCCGGATGCATGAGGATTTGATTGTATCCAGAATAGGCATTTATGAAACTGAGGAGTTCGTGACTTGCTGTTGCATCAACCAGAAGATCAATCTTTGGAAGAAGGAAGTTGTCCTTGGGGCATGCCTGGTTAAGATCGGTGAAATCAATACATATTTGCCATGCCCCTGGGGGATTTTTGACCAATACCACGTTAGCTACCCAAGCGGCGTAGACGGCCTTCCGCACGAAGTGGATAGTACTCAACTTGGTGATCTCCTCTTGCATGGCCAGCTGACGCTCAGCGTCGTATGTTCTTCGTTTCTGTGTAACTGGTTTGAAAGAGGGGTCAATGGTCAGTCGGTGGCAAATGCCATATGTTGATATGTCGGGCATGTCGGCGTAAGACCAAGCGAAGACTTCGTTGTTTTCCCTGAGAACTGGATGAGTGCATCCCTGGTCTCATGCTGTAGTGCAGTCCCAATTCTGACTTGTAGGTCTGGATGCTGGGGATGGAGTGTGATTGGTTCAATCTCCTCAACTGGTTGAGGTGTTTGTGTTGCAAATAGATCTCGTGGGTCCTCTAGGGGACTAGATTGGATCTGTTTCACAAGTTCTAGATCAATAGGATCAGCCTCGTATTCCTTCTCAATAACAACCATGGTCTCCTTGCTGGCGTTGGGGTTTACTTTGGTGAGGGCATATTGGTAGCAAGTTGTTACTGAGAGTTGGTCTCCTCTGACCTGTCTAATCCCCATGATGGTTGGAAATTTCATCAAAAGTAGATGCGTAGAGCATATCGCGTTAATCTAATTCAATAGTCCATGACCTAGGATGACATTGTAGGATGTAAGGCAATCCACCACTAAGAATGTGACAATTGCAGTTGCTAAGCGCGAAGTGGTGCCTACTGAAATTGGTAGGGAGACTGTACCAATAGGCATTACTGAGTCTCCTGGGAAACTTAGCAATTGGGTTACTGCCCTATTAAGCTCATTGTCATCAATCCCTAGCTGATTGAAAGCTTCCATGAAGATCACATTGACTGAACTCCCTGTGTCGACGAGGATTTGTCCGACATCAAAATTGGCAATTTGAGCTCGGATAATGAGGTTATCATTATGAAGGAAGATGATGCCTCGTTCTTCCTCCATTGAGAATGTTATGGCCTCCCAACCAGCTTTGCCAGCCTTCCTTGCTCTGCCAGACTCAATGTTCTAGATCTGGTTGTTCGATTGGGTGGCCCGGATAAAGTTCTTTTTTGCTCTGTTGGAAGTGTAGGCAAAGGAGATCGTTGGTCCACCATTGATGGTGTTAATCTGGGGGTGATTGGCGACTGGTCGCACATGTTGTAGAAATTGATTGATCTTCCCATCTCTGACTAAGCCTTCCACAATGTCTCGGAGGGCCACACATTCTTCAATGGTATGACAATTGAATTTGTGGTATTGGTAGTATAAGTTGGAGTGGACTAACGGTCTATGATTTTCCGATCTTGGCTTCGATTTTTCCATCATATTCTCAACATTCATTAAGACTTTCTCCAAAGAAGTATTTAGGATGGTGTAGGTTTCATACCTTGGGATTGGACCTCTGGGGTAGTCTCCCTGGGGAGCCTGGTTGTTGGTCTTGTGGCCATGGTTGTTGTTATAATGCTTCTCCTTCTTCACCTTGTAATTGTTGTCATAGGAGCCTTTCCTCTTACCTGAGTAAGATTTGTTCCCATAGCCTTGGTTCTGACTGCCGGAATCATAATGGGGCTTGTTAGGTTTTTGAAGGCCACGACAGACTGGTAGTTGTTCATATATGTGACTGGGTCGCCATTCCCTGTGTAAGGTGTGATCTTAAGGGGCCTGACTTCTGATTCATGGCGCTATTGGAGGATGCTAGCAGTGAAGGGACATGTGTTGGTCTTGATCTTTGTGGGAGAACGAGTTTTGCTATTCTCGCTCTCCAAAATCCTGAACTCACGGTAAAAGCTCTTGAACAACATCATCAGTTGTGGGAGGGTTAGGTTGCGGGCCTAGTTCTTCGGCGATGGGACGACGACCTCCATTGCTTGTGCTCACTTTTGGCCGGTCGGCCATTTTTGGTCTTCCTGCTGACTTTGCTACAATTGAGTCACCCACGTCCTCCACATGTTGGGAATTTTCCCTTAAGACTTGTTGTCAGGACCCGTCCCGAATTTCCCCTCGAAACTCGGGAAGAATCTTGTCCCGTCTGACAACCTAAGGAAAAGTTCCCAAATTACTCTTCAATCCTTACAAATTATAATAATAATAATAAATACTTTCACTTGTCAGACAAGGGATTCAAGCACTCAAATAATCCCGTAATTAATGACCAACCAAATACAATATAATATCAGAGCGTCTAAGTAAGATCAAGAGTATAATTTAGATATCCTACTCAATTATAGCTACATAGCGCAGTCGAAAGTACTAATACCTCTGCCTCGAGATAAGTGTCCGCGTCAACTCAACTGCCTGGAGGGGGTTTAAACACAAAAGTTCTGAGTGGACAAAAATAATCATTTATAAATTCTTTTTCGAATAAATACCTTTCTCCCCCTCCATTTATAAAACCATCCATGCATCACATAAAACAGTTTATGATATAAAAACATTATTTGAAAACCATCGAAATTCCATTTCTTTTTAAAACCACTTAGTTGGACTCACATAAAATCTGTATAATAAAAATACCTCGTGGTCCACAGTTTGGTTTGAAAATTCTCTTCAATGGGCTTAAAAATCATTTAATTCCACCTGGACACATAATATCTCAAATCCACTGTTCCCAACATATCCACAATACACCAGGGTATCCCTTGAGATGTTTTTAAAATCTGTACTACGCGTAGACAGCTTCGCGACCCGGCGGAGCAAGACCCCTCAACACCAAAGTCCGAACCCTCAACAACCAGCGGAGCAAAACCCCTCAACACCAGTCAGAGCAACTATAACCATCGGGACAGAAAACCAGTGAACCAAATCCGTGTTTTGAAATCATTGTTTCTTGGCCTAAGCCAAATTCTTTGAAATATCATTTTACGGCCAAAATCGGTAAAATCATAATTACCGGTCTCAATCCAAATCACATGCTCAAATAGTTACCATGTAACAAAACGGAATTTTAATTATTGGGTTTACGCAATTATTTTTGGTAAAATGACAATTTTACCCTTGGTCGGTAAAGGGCATGGAAATCAAGTTTTGTTTCGGAACTTATTAGGCGGTGTTTCGGGTACCGTTGCGTAGGTCTCGAACTCACGAGTTCGTAGACAGGTGGCACGCAAGAAATGGGGTTAGTGTACGGAAGTTATTGGTCTAGACGTGTAAGGGCAGTTTGGTAAATTGGCCATGGAGGGGAGATATTTTACTACCCAAATCAGATTAATCTGGGGGGGCTGATCATTTTCTTAATCCTCATTCTCTCTCGGTCTGAAACACTCCCAAAACACACCAACCTGTGCGAAAAACACCGAAAACCCCATAAAGTCAACTTTGAATTCAAGGCTTTAGCTTCCAGTTTTGATCAACTAATCGTATTCTATTCCTTCCCACGATCACAACCGTACCAACCATCGAAGGAGAGGACCACGGTGGAAGCCAAACCGAGTATAGGAAGTTTCGGATCTTCCGATCGATTTTCCGGCTTACACAAGTATGTGTTTGTTGTTTTAAGGTCATATTTGGATTCCTGGGTTTGAGTAGATAGATTTAGACGTAAAATTTGTGTAAAATGATTGAGTTTTGAGGAAGTTGTAAAGCTTGGAGTTTCGGCCAGAAATGGGGGATTCCGGCGAACCAGACGGCGGCGGAGGTGGTGGTCCGGTCATCTTTTCCGGCCAGCCTCCGACGACGGCGACGACAGTCCGGTCGTCTTCTCTGGCGAGTCACCGATGACCGGTCGGGTTGAGTTGAACCGGTCGGGTTGAGTGAACCGGTCGGGTTGAGTGAATCGGTCGGGTCGAGTTGGACCGGGTCAGGTCGAGCTGGACCGGATTGGACCGATCTAGGGGCGTGAACACTGTAGTAGGCGCGTGTGCCGACCTTCCGGCGGCGCGTGGCCGCGCGTGGGGCCGAGCTTGAGGTCACAGCGGCACGTAATAACTAGTTTTCGACGTTCCGAATTTGTTGGTACAGGTTTCAGGTTGATCGGACGTCGTTTAGAGGTCATTTTGGGCAATCCCAGCGTTAATGGTTGACCTTATTAGCGAGATTTTAGCTCGGAAAGTCAAGGTAGTTGGGTCATTATTGTGCATGTGTTCCTTGGGATAGAGTGTCCATGAATTTTGGGTTGGATGACGTTTGTGAGTGGACTTTTGTTTTATAAACTGAAATGCATGCATCAAAATATCTTTGTGTAAATACTTTTATGTATTGTGGCATTGAATTTCTGAATTTTAGAAATGATTACTAGACACATGTTTTCCACTATTTCGGTTAAAGTGTGATTTGAGAAATATCATGGTTTTTGGACTTAGTTTGGATATCGTTTTGACGTGGAAATTATTGAGTCAATGATTTGGGTTTTGACCCTGTTGTATGAGTTTATCGGATTTGGCCATATATTTGAGGGAGGCCAGGACCCGGGACTAGGATCCGCTGTTGACGGTGAACCTCCAATATAATTGATTACCGATATGACAGTCGAGAAATATACCGACTGATATGATTTGATAGCCGAAAGTTATATCGGCTGATGATATGATATGATAGTCGGGGATACTTGCCGACTGATATGATATGATAGCCGAAGGTTATACCGGCTGATGATATGATATGATAGTCGAGGATACTTGCCGACTGATATGATATGATAACCGAAGGTTATACCGACTGATGATATGATATGATAGTCGAGGATACTTGCTGACTGATATGATATGTTAGCCGAAGGTTATACCAGCTGATGATATGATATGAGAGCCGAACGTTATACCGGCTGATGATATGATATAATAGTCGAGGATACTTTCCGACTGATATGATATGATAGCCGAAGGTTATACCGGCTGATGATATGATATGATAGTCGAGGATACCCACCGACTGATATTATATGATAGCCGAAGGTTATACCGGCTGATGATATGATATGATAGTCGAGGATACTTGCCGACTGATATGATATGATAGCCGAAGGTTATACCGGCTGATGATATGATATGATAGTCGAGGATACTTACCGACTGATATGATATGATAACCGAAGGTTATACCGGCTGATGATATGATATGATAGTCGAGGATACTTACCGACTGATATGATATGATAGCTGAAGGTTATACCGGCTGATGATATGATATGATAGTCGAGGATATTTGCCGACTGATATGATATGATAGCCGAAGGTTATACCGGCTGATGTTATGATATTATAGCCGAAGGTTATACCGGCTGATGATATGATATGATAGTCGAGGATACTTGCCGACTGATATGATATGATAGCCGAAGGTTATATCGGCTGATGATATGATATGATAGTCGAAGGTTATACCGGCTGATGATATGATATGATAACCGAAGGTTATACCGGCTGATGATATGATATGATAGTCGAGGATACTTGCCGACTGATATGATATGATAGCCGAAGGTTATACCGGCTGATGATATGATATGATAGCCGAAGGTTATACCGGCTGATGATATGATATGATAGTCGAGAATACTTGCCGACTGATGTGATATCATAGTACAGAGAGTTGTGATATAAGATTAGCAGACCCCAAGGGATACCCTGGTGGCTAGGGATATGATAGTCGATGGATATGCCGACTGATGTGATATGATAGCCGAAGGTTATACCGGCTGATGATATGATATGATAGTCGAGGATACTTGCCGACTGATGTGATATCATAGTACAGAGAGTTGTGATACAGGACTAGAACACCCAAGGGATACCCTGGTGGCTAGGGATATGATAGTCGATGGATATGCCGACTGATGTGATATGATAGCCGAAGGTTATACCGGCTGATGATACGATATGATAGTCGAGGATACTTGCCGACTTATATGATATGATAGCCGAGGATATTTCCGGCTCTAATATGATTTGACGACGATTGACATGTGCTTATTCAGCCTATGAAAATACTTCGTCATCCGGGTCAGTGGGTTGGTGTGGGCGGTGACCCAGAGTGACGAATTATTGTTGGTTCACAAGTATCTAACTAGTCGGTTGTCTTGTGGTATTCCAGTAGAGATGTCAGCAGTGTCTGACCTACTGACATTTGGTGTCATAGGGTATTCCTATTCGGGACCACCACTATTCCGAGGTCTTGGCTTTGACCTGTATACTATCATGCGTCTGACAGGTAAGAGTGGTCAGCATGGTAGTTACTTACGGGAATTTTAAGTGCTTAAATCCTTTGTCTGACAATTGAAAGTATTAATTATTATTATAATTTGTAAGGATTGAAGGGTATTTGGGAACCTTTCCTTAGGTTGTCAGACGGGATCATGGTTCTTCCCGGGTTTCGAGGGGAAATTCGGGACGGGTCCTAACAATTGGTATCAGAGCACTAGGTTAAATTCCTATAGACCGTACATATAGTGTACATGTGAAATTATGGTATTAATGATTTACAGCTTCTACACAGCGTATAATGCCTCCGAGACGTGAGTTCCGTCAGCAGTCGGGGAATGGTGGAGATGACCATGAACCTGCAGTGGAGCCTGATTTGAGCCAGACACTGGAACAGCTGGGTCAGACTTTAGCTTCTGTAATCCAAGATAAGGCTTCTCATGAAGTCTCTGATATTGAGAGAGCCCAGAGACTGGAGGCGACGATATTTATGGGCGAGTCTAGCCCAGATGAGGCTAAAGAGTGGATTACTCACATGGAGCGGGTGTTTTTTATTATGAGATGTCCTCTAGGGGACAGAGTTCTGTTGGCCACATTTTTTCTAGGTGGTTCTGCTTACCACGGGTGGCAGATCTAGTGGCTTCAGTGTTTCCATTTGTTATTTCTGTGGGGAGACTGGTCACATCAAGAGATTCTATCCACAACGTCGTTCGGGTGGTAGATCCTTTAGTCATTGTGCAACTGATCCTAGCCTGAGGACAGGACAAATGTTTCATACTGCAGCTGGGAGGCAGACCTATTTCAGTGGGGCTGGTAGAGCTAGTGGGACCAGCAGGGCCAGAGGCAGGTATGGGGATCGTGGTCGATCGTTTGGTACACCAGCTCGAGTTTTGCCATGACGCAACAGGAGACTCGAGTAGCACCGGAGGTGGTCACAGGTACGTTATCTATTTTCAACTGCAATGCTTGTGTTTTATTAGATCCCGGGGCAACTCATTCTTTTATTTCTCGGGGTTTTACACTGTTTGCGGATAGAGAATTGTCCCCGATTGGTTGTGACATGGGTATTAGTACTCCTACCGGGGATATGTTAGTGGCGAACCTAGTGATTCGCAGTTGTCTGGTGATGGTTGAAGGCCATGGTTTGGAGGCAGATTTAATTCCCTTAGATATTTTTGAGTTTGATGGGATTCTGGGGATGGATTGGTTGTCCATGCACCATGCCTCCATAGACTGTTATGATAAGACAGTGGTTTTCCGGAGTCTAGGATTACCGGAACTTACATTTCGGGGAGATTGTAGGGTACTACCCTTTGGAGTGATATCAGCGTTGACTGCTGAGAGATTGTTGAGAAAAGGTTGTGAGGGTTACTTGGCTCATGTGTTTGATTCTCGGGATACTCCGATGAGAGTGGAGGATATTCCAGTGGTGAGTGAGTTCTCTGATGTGTTTCCAGATGATCTTCCAGGATTGCCACCTCACCGTGAGATTGAGTTCACAATCGAGCTTTTGCTAGGTACTCAACCTATCTCATAGGTACCGTATAGGATGGCACCGGCAGAATTGCAAGAGTTAAAGACTCAGTTGCAGGACTTGGTGAATATGGGATTTATTCGCCCAAGTGTTTCACCATGGGGTGCGCCGGTATTATTTGTGAGGAAAAAGGACGGTGGTCTGAGATTGTGTATCGACTACCGGCAGTTAAATCGAGTGACGGTGCGAAATAAGTATCCTCTTGTAACAACCCGGAAATTTTAATTATTGATTTTATGCAATTATTTTTATTAAATTACGATTTTACCCTTTATCGGTAAAGGTCTTGGAAATCAAGTTTTATTTCGAGACACTTTTGGTGGTGTTTCGGGTACCGTTGCGTAGGTCTCGAACTCACGAGTTCGTAGACAGGCGGCACGCAGGAAACGGAGTTCGTATACGGAAGTTGTGGGTCTAGATGTGTAAGGGCATTTTGGTAATTTGCCATGGAGGGGAGATATTTTAACCTCAATTATTGTACACTTCATTTCATCTTCATTTCAGTTTCATCTCTTTATCATCTTCACTCATTCACTCTCTCTGTAACAAAGAAAACACAAACACACCCACCTAACCCGTGCGAAACTTACCCAAAGAGAAACCTAAAGTCAACGTCAGATTCAAGGCTTTAACTTCCCATTTGGATCAACTAATCGTATTCTACTCTTTCCCACGATCACAACCGTACCAACCATCGAAGGAGAGGACCACAGTGGAAGCCGAGCCGAGTAAAGGAAGTTTCGGATCTTTGGATCGATTTTCCGGCTTATACAGGTACGTGTTTGATGTTTTGAGGTTATATTTGGATTCCTGGGTTTGAGTAGATAGATTTAGACGTAAAATTTGTGTAAAACGGTTGAGTTTTGAGGAAGTTGTAAAGCTTGGAATTTCGGTCGGAAATGGCGGATTCCGGCGAACCAGACGGCGGCGGAGGTGGCGGTCCGGTCATCTTCTCCGGCCAACTTCCGGCGACGGCGACGACAGTCCGGTCGTCTTCTCCGGCGAGTTACCGGTGATCGGTCGGGTCGAGTTGACCGGTCGGGTCGAGTTGAACCGGTCGAGTTGAGTGAACCGGTCGGGTCGAGTTGGACCGGGTCAGGTTCAGCCGAACCGGGTTGGACCGGTTCAGGCGCGTGAACACTGTAGCAGGCGCGTGACCGGCGCGTGAGGGCGCGTGGGCGCGTGTGCTGACCTTCCGGCGGCGCGTGGGGTCGAGGCTGACGTCACGGCGGCGCGTGGTAACCAGTTTTCGACGTTCTTAATCTGTTGGTATAAGTTTCAGGTTGATCGGACATCGTTTAGAGGTCGTTTTAAGTGTCTGAAGTTGCTGTGATTTTAGTAACAGCAAGGGTAGACTTCCCGAGGTTTAGGAAGTTGTTATATACGAGTCTTATTACTAGCCGGTAATCCCGATTGTTGCTTTTGACAGGCGATATTGTTCCGGGAACCTCAGAGGAACGAGCGAGACGGGATTGAGCTAGCTTGAACAGGTTTGTGAGTGGACTTTGTTTTATAAACTGAATTGCATGCATCAAAATATCTTTGTTAAATACGGTTATGTATTGTGGCATTGAATTTCTGAATGTTAGAAATGATTTCTAAACACATGTTTTCCACTATTTCAGTTAAAGTATGATTTGAGAAATATCATGGTTTTGGACTCGATTATAATAACGTTTTGACGTGGAAATTGTTGAGTCAATGATTTGGGTTTTGACCCTGTTGTATGAGTTTATCGGATTTTGGTCTGATTTGAGGGAGGCCAGGACTCGGGATGCGGATCCGTTATTAGCGGTGAACCCGATGAACCTCCAAGATAAACATTGAATTTAGGGAGGTCAGGACTCGGGATGAGGATCCGTTATTAACGGTGAACCCGATGAACCTCCAAGATAAACATTGAATTTAGGGAGGCCAGGACTCGGGATGAGGATCCGTTATTAACGGTGAACCCGATGAACCTCCAAGATAAACATTGAATTTAGGGAGGCCATGACTCGGGATGAGGATCCATTATTAGCGGTGAACCCGATGAACCTCCACGATAAACATTGATTTGAGGGAGGCCAGGACTCGGGATGAGGATCCGTTATTAGCGGTGAACCCGATGAACCTCCAAGATAAAGATATGATATGCTAGTCGAGAGATAGGCCGACTGATGCAATATAATGATATGATATGCTAGTCGAGAGATAGGCCGACTGATGCAATATAATGATATGATATGCTAGTCGAGAGATAGGCTGACTGATGCAATATAATGATATGATATGCTAGTCGAGAGATAGGCCGACTGATGCAATACAATGATATGATATGCTAGTCGAGAGATAGGCCGACTAATCCAATAAAATGATATGATATGCTAGTCGAGAGATAGGCCGATTGATGTGATCGCATAGTACAGAGAGTTGTGATACAGTACTAGCACACCCCAAGGGATACCCTGGTGGCTAGTGGATGTGTCGATGACAGTGGATTTGAGATGTTATGTGTCTAGGTGGAAATAAATGATTTTGAACATGAAAATGCCGGTGATTTAAAGATGAGGTTTTTATAACATGAATTGTTTATGTGATGCATGCATGGTTTTATAAATGGAGGGGGAAAAAGGTAATATTCCTTGGAAAACGTTTTTATAAACGATTATTTTTGTCCACTCACAACTTTTGTGTTTAAACCCCCTTCAGGCCGTAGAGTTGACGCGGACAGTATCTCGAGGCAGAGGCATTAGCACTTCCGCTACGCTGTGTAGTTGTACCTGAGTAGGATATCTAATTTGTACATTGATCCTACTTAGACGCTATGATATTATTGTATTTGGTTGGTATTTACTTACGGGAATTTTAAGTGCTTAAATCCCTTGTCTGACAAGAGAAATTATTTATTGTTATTATTATATGCTAAGGATTGAAGGGTATTTGGGAACCTTTCCTTAGGTTGTCAGACGGGATCAGGGTTCTTCCCGGGTTTCGAGGGGAAATTCGGGACGGGTCCTGACACCTCTGCCAAGGATTGACGATTTATTTGATCAATTGAAGGGGGCAAAGTATTTTTCGAAAATTGACCTTCGATCCGGGTACCATCAGTTGAGGATCCGGGAAGAGGATGTTCAGAAAACAACTTTCAGGACTCGGTATGGTCATTATGAGTTTCTGGTGATGCCCTTCGGGTTGACTAATGCCCCTGCAGCGTTTATGGATTTGATGAACAGGGTGTTCCAAACGTTTTTGGATCGATTTGTAATTGTGTTCATCGACGATATCTTGGTGTATTCGAGGAGTGCCAAGGCACATGAGAAGCACTTGAGGTTGGTGTTAAAAATGCTTAGGAAAAAGCATTTGTTTGCCAAGTTTAGTAAATGCCAGTTTTGGTTGACCGAAGTTGGATTCTTGGGTCATGTGATTTCGGATAAGGGTATCAGCGTAGATCTCCAAAAAGTGGAGGCAGTGACGTTTGAGGAGCAACCGGTGCAAATTTTGGATTGGAAGGAAAAAGTACTTCGCAGAAAGACTATTTCTCTAGTTAAAGTGTTGTGGAGGAATCATAACGTGGAGGAGGCCACGTGGGAAATCGAGGAACTAATGCGGGCACAATATCCTCATTTGTTTCATGGTTATAAATGAATTTCGAGGACGAAATTTCTTAAGGGGGGTAGATTGTAACAACCCGGAATTTTAATTATTGGGTTTACGCAATTATTTTTGGTAAAATGACGATTTTACCCTTGGTCGGTAAAGGGCATGGAAATCAAGTTTTGTTTCAGAACTTATTAGGCGGTGTTTCGGGTACCGTTGCGTAGGTCTCGAACTCACGAGTTCGTAGGCAGGCGGCACGCAGGAAACGTGGTTCGTGTACGGAAGTTATGGGTCTAGAGGTGTAAAGGCAGTTTGGTAAATTGGCCATGGAGGGGAGATATTTTACTACCCAAATCAGATTAATCTGGGGGGGCTGATCATTTTCTTGATCCTCATTCTCTCTCGGTCTGAAACACTCCCAAAACACACCAACCCGTGCGAAAAACACCGAAAACCCCATAAAGTCAACTTTGAATTCAAGGCTTTAGCTTCCAGTTTTGATCAACTAATCGTATTCTACTCCTTCCCACGATCACAACCGTACCAACCATCGAATGAGAGGACCACGGTGGAAGCCGAACCGAGTATAGGAAGTTTCAGATCTTCCGATCGATTTTTCGGCTTACACAAGTATGTGTTTGATGTTTTAAGGTCATATTTGGATTCCTGGATTTGAGTAGATAGATTTAGATGCAAAATTTGTGTAAAATGGTTGAGTTTTGAGGAAGTTGTAAAGCTTGGAGTTTCGGCCGGAAATGGGGAATTCCGGCAAACCAGACGGCGGCGGAGGTGGTGGTCCGGTCATCTTCTCCGGCGACGGTGACGGCAGTCCGGTCGTCTTCTCCGGCGAGTCACCGATGATCGATCGGGTCGAGTTGAACCGGTCGGGTTGAGTGAACCGATCGGGTCGAGTTGAACCGGTCGGGTTGATTGAACCAGTCGGGTCGAGTTGGACCGGGTTGGACCAGTCCAGGCGCTTGAACACTGTAGCAGGCGCGTGACTGGCGCATGTGCCGACCTTCCGGCGGCGCGTGGCGGCGTGTGGGGCCGAGTCTGAGGTCACAGCGACGCGTGATAACTAGTTTTCGACGTTCCGAATCTGTTGGTACAGGTTTCAGGTTGATCGGACGTTGTTTATATGTCGTTTTGGGCAATCCCAGCTGTAATGGTTGACCTTATTAGCGGGTTTTTAGCTTGGAAAGTCAAGGTAGTTGGGTCATTATTGTGCATGTGTTCCTTAGGCTAGAGTGTCCATGAATTTTGGGTTGGATGACGTTTTTGAGTGGACTTTTGTTTTATAAACTGAAATGCATGCATCAAAATATCTTTGTGTAAATACTGTTATGTATTGTGGCATTGAATTTCTGAATTTTGGAAATGATTACTAGACACATGTTTTCCACTATTTCGGTTAAAGTGTGATTTGAGAAATATCATGGTTTTTGGACTCAGTTTTGATATCGTTTTGACGTGGAAATTATTGAGTCAATGATTTGGGTTTTGACCCAGTTGTATGAGTTTATCGGATTTGGCCATATATTTGAGGGAGGCCAGGACTCGGGACTAGGATCCGCTGTTGGCGGTGAACCCGGTGAACCTCCAATATAATTGATTACCGGTATGACAGTCGAGGGATATGCCGACTGATATGATATGATAGCCGAAAGTTATACCGGCTGATGATATGATATGATAGTCAAGGATACATGCCGACTGATATGATATGATAGCCGAAGGTTATACCGGCTGATGATATGATATGATAGTCGAGGAATATGCCGACTGATATGATATGATAGCCGAAAGTTATACCGGCTGATGATATGATATGATAGTCGAGGATACATGCCGACTGATATGATATGATAGCCGAAGGTTATACCGGCTGATGATATGATATGATAGTCGAGGATACTTGTCGACTGATATGATATGATAGCCGAAGGTTATACCGGCTGATGATATGATATGATAGTCGAGGATACTTGCCGACTGATATGATATGATAGCCGAAGGTTATACCGGCTGATGATATGATATGATAGTCGAGGATACTTGCCGACTGATATGATATGATAGCCGAAGGTTATACCAGCTGATGATATGATATGATAGTCGAGGATACTTGCCGACTGATATGATATGATAGCCGAAGGTTATACCGGCTGATGATATGATATGATAGCCGAAGGTTATACTGGCTGATGATATGATATGATAGTCGAGGATACTTGCCGACTGATATGATATGATAGCCGAAGGTTATACCGGCTGATGATATGATATGATAGCCGAAGGTTATACTGGCTGATGATATGATATGATAGTCGAGGATACTTGCCGACTGATATGATATGATAGCCGAAGGTTATACCGGCTGATGATATGATATGATAGTCGAGGATACTTGCCGACTGATATGATATGATAGCCGAAGGTTATACCGGCTGATGATATGATATGATAGTCAAGGATACTTGCCGACTGATGTGATATCATAGTACAGAGAGTTGTGATATAAGACTAGCACACCCCAAGGGATACCCTGGTGGCTAAGGATATGATAGTCGATGGATATGCCGACTGATGTGATATGTTAGCCGAAGGTTATACCGGCTGATGATATGATATGATAGTCGAGGATACTTGCCGACTGATGTGATATCATAGTACAGAGAGTTGTGATACAGGACTAGTACACCCCAAGGGATACCTTGGTGGCTAGGGATATGATAGTGGATGGATATGCCGACTGATGTGATATGATAGCCGAAGGTTATACCGGCTGATGATATGATATGATAGTCGAGGATACTTGCCGACTTATATGATATGATAGCCGAGGATATTTCCGGCTCTAATATGATTTGACGACGATTGTCATGTGCTTATTCAGCCTATGAAAATACTTCGTCATCCGGGTCAGTGGGTTGGTGTGGGCGGTGACCCAGAGTGACGAATTATTGTTGGCTCACAAGTATCTGACTAGTCAGTTGTCTTGTGGTATTCCAGTAGAGATGTCAGCAGTGTTTGACCTACTGACATTTGGTGTCATAGGGTATTCCTATTCGGGACCACCACTATTCTAAGGTCTTGGCTTTGACCTGTATACTATCCTGCGCTTGACAAGTAAGAGTGGTCAGCAGGGTAGTTACTTACGGGAATTTTAAGTGCTTAAATCCCTTGTCTGACATGTGAAAGTATTAATTATTATTATAGTTTGTAAGGATTGAAGGGTATTTGGGAATCTTTCCTTAGATTGTCAGACGGGATCAGGGTTCTTCCCGGGTTTCGAGGGGAAATTCAGGACGAGTCCTGACATACCACTTCAAAACGATATCAAAATCAAGTACAAAAACCAGGCCATATCTCAAAATACACTTTCACTGAAATATTGGAAAACATGTGTCTAGCATCATTTCTAAATTCTAGAAATTCATTGCACCCATACATAACAGTATTTAAATCAAAGATACATTTATGCATGCATTATAGTTTATAAATCAAAAGTCCACTCACAAACCTGTCCAAGCAAGCTCAATCCTGAATTGTACGCTCCCCTGAAGTTCCTGGAGCAGTATCGCCTGTCCAAATTAATAATCGGGATTACAAGCTGATAATAAGACTCTTATATAACAACTCCCTAAACCCCGGGAGGTCTACCTATGTTGGCCTAAAAAACGCAGCAACTTCAAACGCCCAAAATAACCCCTAAACGACGTCTAATCAACTCAAAACCTGCGCCAACAGGTCCGGAACGTCAAAAACTAGCCGTCACGCGCCACCCTGACCTCAGAATCGGCCCCACGCGCCGCCACGCGCAGACGGAAGGTCGGAACACGCAACCACGCTCCCTCACGCGCCTGCTACAGTACCCACGCGCCTGGACCGGTCCAACCCGGCCCAACTCGGCTTGACCGGTCCAACTCGACCCGACCGGTTCACTCAACCCGACCGGTTCACTAAATCCGACCAGTTCACCCGACCCGATCGGTTCACTCAACCCGACCGGTTTACTCGACCCAACCGGTTCACTCAACCCGACTAGTTTACTCGACCCGATCGGTCACCTCGACCCGATCGGTCACCTCGACCCGATCGGTCACCTCGACCAGACCGGTCACCTCGACCTGACCGGTCACCGGTGACTCGCCGGAGAAGACGACCGGCTGCCGGCGCCGCCGTCTGGTTTCCCCCGGATCCCTAATTTCCAGTAGAAACTTCAAGCTTTATAACTTCCTCAAAACTCAACCATTTTTCACAAATTTTACGTCTAAATCTATCTACTTGAACCCAGGAATCCAAATATGACCTTAAAACATCAAACACGTACCTGTGTAAGCCGAAAAATCAATCGGAAGATCCGAAACTTCCTACATTCGGTTCGGCTTCCCCCGTGATCCTCTCCTTCGATGGTTGGTACGGTTTTGATCGTGGGAAGGAGTAGAATACGATTAGTTGATCAAAAATGGAAGTTAGAGCCTTGAATCAAAAGTTGACTTTGTGGGTTTTTGGGTGTTTTTTCGCACGGGTTCGGTGTGGGTGTTTCACAGAGAGAAAGGGAGATGATAATGAGATGAAGATGAAATGATGTGGATAAGATTAATCTGATTTGGGGGGTTAAAAATATCTTCCCTCTTTGGCAAATTACCAAACTGCCCTTACACGTCTAGACCCATAACTTTCGTACACGAACTCCGTTTCCTGCGTGCCGCCTGTCTACGAACTCGTGAGTTCGAGACCTACGCAACGGTATCCAAAACACCACCAAAAGTGTCTCGAAATAAAATTTGACTTTCACGCCCCTTAACAAGCAAGGGTAAAATCGTCATTTTACATAAATAATTTACGTAAATCCAATAATTGAAATTCACGGTGGTGCGTGACAGCTTGTTTTTGACGTTCCGGACCTGTTGGCGCAGGTTTTGAGTCAATCGGGCGTCGTTTAGGGGTTGTTTTGGGCGTTTGAAGTTGCTGCGTTTTTTAGGCCAGCATAGGTAGACCTCCCAGGGTTTAGGGAGTTGTTATATAAGAGTCTTATTATTAGCTGGTAATCTTGATTATTAATTTGGACAGGTGATACTGCTCCAGGAACTTCAGGGGAGCTTACAATTCGGGATTGAGCTTGCTTGGACAGGTTTGTGAGTGGACTTTTGGTTTATAAACAATAATGCATGCATAAATGTATCTTTGATTTAAATACTGTTATGTATGGGTGCAATGAATTTCTGGAATTTAGAAATGATGCTGGACACATTTTTCCAATATTTCAGTGAAAGTGTGTTTTATAGAGAGAGAGAGAGATGATAATGAGATGAAGATGAAATGATGTGGATCAGATTAATCTGATTTGGGGGGTTAAAAATATCTCCCCTCTATGGCAAATTACCAAACTGCCCTTACACGTCTAGACCCATAACTTTCGTACACGAACTCCGTTTTCCGCGTGCCGCCTGTCTACGAACTCGTGAGTTCGAGACCTACGCAACGGTATCCAAAACACCACTAAAAGTGTCTTAAAACAAAATTTGACTTTCACACCCCTTAACAAGCAAGGGTAAAATTGTCATTTTACATAAATAATTTACGTAAATCGAATAATTGAAATTCCGGGTTGTTACACTTGTTCTTCTACTTGTAAGATTGGTCCCTTCTACCTGGTCGCCTTCATCTAGGCTGACCCTAATAAGGTGCGACCGCCCTGGGAGAATGTAGGAAGGGGAGGCTACTCTATGATCATGGGATCATTCACCTGATGTTAGTCGGATGGACTCAATGGTGGGTGGTCTCCTATCGAGCAATTCACGAGCATCCCGGAAGATTTGAGTTCCGGAAGGACCATCACCATCGTTCTTGCGGATGAGCGTTCTTCCGGAGGGTTCCGGTTTGAGTCGTTCCGAGGGGCATGGCTTTTGCTCGACTCGACTGGCAAGTGCCCTCTTGTTCGCTGCTCGTTGTTCTCTTAGTTCTTCCCTAGTGGCATTAAGCAAAGTGAAAGTGCTCTTGCATTGCTCTCCAAATACTTGGTTTCTACTCTTTATGGCCATGTTGCTCTTCCTGAGTTCAGTGACCTCATGTTGGAGTTTTTCCATCATTCTGAGCATGGCTTCTGAAGTTGAGTCTGATCTACTTCTGCTTCGCTCTCCTAAGAGAAGGGTGTTGTTTACCTCTTCGTCACCTTGTTTGGCCGTCATTGTCGTCGGTAGGAAGGTGGGTCAATGGCATGTGAGCTAGTGGGAGTACTTACTTTGAATTCCCACATACGACGCCAAATGTTTGATCCGAAAGTGAACCTAACGGAATGTGATCATGACAACCGCTAGTATGTCTTCTTCCAGTCTGCCGGGAGACCTGCGGGACAGTAAGAAAAGTACTTGACACCGGTGGGGTGCTGGCCTAGTGGACTCCGATGCTTAAGTTAGTAAGCGAGAGGGAGACTAGATATGAACTAAGCAACATATGGATAAATGAATAGTAGTTACTTTTTCTAGGGGAGTGTGCCCCGTATTTATAGTAACAATGAATGTGATGGTTGAAACCCTAATGTTGTGATACCCAAGTTACCTGCAGGATGTTGACACGTGTCTTGGGGTGTCAAACGAGTGGTGATGATTCATTTGGGCATTAGGGCATCGTTGTTCTTGTGTGGGTGAGCATGCCGACCAAGGGTGTCGACCACGTCAGTATGATCGGTGGTCGGCAGCTGGCTTGTACGCCCGATCGGTGAAGATCTGGTCGGCAGTTAGGCGAGGTCGGTAAGGGTGACCATGTGTTCTGTGACGTTGGTCTTCTTCCTGGTGGTCGGTCGGAATGGTATAAACAAAAATCAATCTCATTACTGTTTTAATTCTATATAGTTAGTAAACAACTTAATGAGAATGATTACCTCTTTCTCCGATTAATTACTTACTTCTTCTATTAACCACTATTATCATTCATGGTAAGTAAATTTGCCATAAATATTAATTAATTGAGGTCGAGTGAGGGATAGTGTGGGTCAGTGATCACAAGGCAGTTGAAACTTGAAATTATGAAAATTGTAATTAAATATTAATTAATTTCTTATTTTAAATTACAGACTACATGCATATGGCCCTAATTAAAAGAATAAAATGGAAGCGGGAAAGCTTGTCTGACTTGTATTATTTTGATTGCAGTTGTTACCTAATGCAGCTCGTAATCTTGTGGATAAAATCAAAGGGGAAGCCATCATTGGTGCACAAACAAGAATGGAAGCAGACCTTTTGGCAGAATTAGGAGAAGCTCAAGTCCCTGTAATGTCTCTCTCCCAACCTAGTGCCACATATCCCTTCCTTGTCCAGATCACACAGGAAGAAACTTCTCAGCTTATGGGAATCATTGCCCTCATTGACAAGTTCAAATGGACCGACGTTATCCTTATATACGAGAGCACAAAATATAGGGCTGACGTCATTCCACATTTGATCAATTCCTTCCAAGAGCAAAATGTTCGCATTACATATAAAATCTCCATTTCTGCTTCCTCAACAAATGAACACGTCACCAAAGAGCTTTTAAAGCTCATGAAATTGTGTGGTGCATATGACGTCACATTTGCTTGTGTCGCCTTTTCGTGACAGCAACAAAGTTTGGAATGATGAGTGAAGGCTGTGTTTGGTTGACGACATCAACTAGAATGAATCTCTTACACTCCATGAATTCATCTGTGATTGAGGCAATGCAAGGGGTGTTGGGTTTGAAGTCCTATATATATTCCACCATCGATCAACTGGACTCCATAGTCTGACTTCAATATTGAGGAGAAAATTTTACATTGAGGAGCTGAATTTGGAAGTAAGGGAGCTAAGCCCCGACGCAGTCTGGGCATATGATGCAGCTTGGGCTCTAGCAGAAATAATTGAAAGGGCAAGGACTAAAAATTCTAAAACTAAGGAAAATAATAATATTATTGGACTTCATGCAGAGATGTTGGAAACTAGGTTTAATGGTTTGAGTGGGAAAATTGAGTACCTAAATGGGAAGCTGATTTCAATGGCTTTGAGATAGTAAATTTGATAGGAAAAGGAGGTAGATGAGTTGGATTTTGGCCTTGCAAAGAAGAAAAAGACATCAATAACGGGTCACATATGGGTAATAGAAAGAACTTAGTGTCCACCAACTATCTGCCAGAAACAATAATATAGCCCGGAGGATCGTCAACCATCCCGAGTGGTTCCAAGATGGAATTGTCAGAGAAAAAACTGCGAATCGGGGTTCCAGTAAAAGTAGGGTTCAAGGAACTTGTGAATGTGACACACGACATTCAAAGGAATACAACGTATGTCGCAGGCTTCTGTGTAGACGTGTTTGAAGCTGCAATTAGAGGATTGCCTTATAAAGTGTATTATGAGTATATTCCATTTGAGGGCGTCGCGGGAAATTTGGGTGGGACTTATAATGAGCTTGTTTACCAAGTTTATCTCAAGGTATATACGCTTATTTCCTCGTATCTCTAGCACAATATATAGAAACTAAAAACTAGTTTTATAACTATTTTATTTTTAATTTCTAGTTTTTACTTTTTGAGCATGAGACATGTAGAAGTAAAAGAGATAATGGTGGAATGGATGAATAAGAAGAGTATGATTTAGAGAGGAAGAAGAAAAAAGTGAAACACAAAAAAAATAGGTTTTGATTTTTAATTTACAATTTGTACTATATATTTATCCTACATTTGTTCTCCATCTCTTTTATTGATCATATCATTACTCCATTCTTTTTCATCAACCGTTTAATTATATTTCAAACATAAAAAGTGAAAATTGAAAACTAAAAATAAAATAATTATCAAACAGTACCGAAATTATTTTCAAATGACCTCTAATTGTAATAGTCTGTGTGGTTACCAATGGTTATTAATTACTATACACACCAGAATTTTGATTATTATCATTATTTTTGTATCTTTTGGCAATGAGCTGATAAAATAAAAATTTAAGTAAAAATATAGTTTGTTGACTTCATGGTAAACTGTACAGCTTAGTTCTGACAATATATTTTCTTCTACTTTAATTTTTGGTTGTCCTTGCCATATGTCGAGGGTGTGGAATATCTAGATATTTGATGCGGTACTTGGAGATACGACGATCACATCGAACAGATCTTTATATGTAGACTTTTCAGAAACATCACTGCAAGAAATGTGAACTTATCCTACCAAATTTTTCCCAACGAAGTACAATTCGTTGCGTAAATTCACTTTGCCCAAATCCACTTTGTCCGACTACATCTTCGTAGGGCAAATATTTGTTAACTGTTGTCGTAGGGCAACCAATGTGCGTGGGGCAAGGTATTGGAGTGAAAAAAACTTTTCCCGCATAAATTTGGGAGCTTTGTCCGAGGAACATGTTTGTAGGGCAAGTCAAATACATTTTTGCGCCAAAAATTTGTCACTTTGCTTGCCAAAAAAACACATTTGTCGGGCAAAATTAGAAAACTCGACAAAAAATATTCGTCGGGTAAAATGGGTTCGTCAGGAAAAGTCAATCCGTTGACCGCGAGAAAGAAAAACTGTGTCATCGATTGGCCTGTGAATTATGTCCGTCGGGCAAAGATTGTTAAGTGTTTGGTGAATTTGAGGATTTTGCCATTTTCAATATTTTTTTGAAATTAATCGAACGATCTAATCGTACATATTTACTGTACATACTGCTAGATTGCCTACGCCAAATATTAGGCAATTTCAAATTCCCGAGATTAGGTAACGGTGCGCGACGAATCGACGGTTACAAAAACTTTTTTTGACGATCAAACGGCTTTAACTCCTTGAAACCTCACGATTTTCGAAGGGCGAGGTCTAGAATCGTAAAACCACAAAGTGAACGGTCCGATCTTGAAAATTTGATCGTCTGAATATCGGTTCAACCAAAACTTTAAAATATGTATTGAAATGTACTTAAAGATTGTTAAGTGCTTGATGAATTTGAGGATTTTACCATTTTCAATATTTTTTTCGAAATTAATCGAACGATCTAACCATACGTATTTATTGTATATACTCCTAGATTGCCTACACTAAATATTAGGCAATTTCGAATTCCCGGGATTAGGTAACGGTTCGTGACGAATCGACGGTTACAAAACATTTTTTGACGATCTGACGACTGTAACTCCCCGAAACCTCACGATTTTCGACTGGCGAAGTCTAGCCAAGTAAAATCACAAAGTGAACGGTCCAATCTTGAAAATTCAATCATCGGGCTTGGTTTTTATATTACCCATATCTTCATAAATAAAATAAATTATTATTAAAAAAACTTATTTTGTAATTTTTTAAAATTTATTATTAAAATTATTAATGAATTATTAAAAATTTTGAATTATTATTAAAATGAATGAATTTTTTAATTATTATTAAAATTTGTTATTTTGTTATTTTTTTTTAAATTTATTATTAAAATTATTAATGAATTATTAAAAATTTTGAATTATTATTCAAATGAAAGAATTTTTGAATTGTCAATCAAATTTGTTATTTTTTTTTAAATTTATTATTAAATTATTAATGAAGTATTAAAAATTTTGAATTATTATTAAAATGGATGAATTTTGGAATCATTAAAGCGAAATGTACTTGGCCCGACGAATAGATTAATTTCGTAGGGCAAGATGTACTGGACTACTTGGCCCGACGAACACATGAAATTCGATGGGCAATATTTACTAGGTTTATTTTACATTTAATTATTAAACAACGTTTTTAAATTACTTGCAAAATGAAATGGACCGATATAACTGTTCACATTTATTTCACGTACTCCTAGATTGTCTACGCTAAATATTAGACAATTTTGAATTCTCGGGATTAGGTAGCGGTGCGCGACGAATCGTCGGTTACAAAACATTTTTTGACAATCGGATGACTTTGACTCCTCGAAACCTCACGATTTTCGACGGGTGAGGTCTAGACACGTAAAACCACAAAGTGAACGGTTTGATCTTGAAAACTCGATCGTCTGTATATTGGTTAAATCAAAACTTTGAAATACGTACTGAAATCTACTTAAAGATTGTTAAGTGTTTGAGGATTTTACCATTTTTAATATTTTTTAGAAACTAATCGAATGATCTAACCGTACATATTTGTTGTCCGTACTCCTAGATTGCCTACGCCAAATATTAGGCAATTTAAAATTCCCGGGATTAGGTAACGTTGCGCGACGAATCGACGGTTACAAAACGTTTTTTGACAATCGGACGGCTTTAACTCCTCGAAACCTAACGATTTTCGACGGGCGAGGTCTAGACACGTAAAACCACAAAGTGAATTGTCCGATCTTGAAAATTTGATCATCTAAATATCAGTTAAACCAAAACTTTGAAATACGTTTTGAAATACACTTAATGATTGTTAAGTGTTTGATGAATTTGAGGATTTTACCATTTTCAATATTTTTTCGAAATTTATCGAACGATCTAACCGTACATATTTATTGTACATACGCCTAGATCGCCTAGGCCAAATATCAGGCAATTTCGAATTTATGAGATTAGGTAACAGTGCGAGACGAATCAACGGTTACAAAACGTTTTTTACGATCGGAAGGGTTTAACTCCTCGAAACCTCACGATTTTTGACATGCGAGGTCTAGACATGTGAAACCAGAAAGTGAACGGTCCGATCTTGAAAATTTGATCGCCTGAATACCGGTTAAACCAAAACTTTGAAATACATATTGAAATGTACTTAAAGATTATTAAGTGTTTGATGAATTTGAGAATTTTACCATTTATAATATTTTTTCGAAATTAATAGAACGATCTAACCGTACATATTTACTGTACATACTCCTAGATCGCCTAAGCCAAATATTAGGAAATTTTGAATTCCCAGGATTAGGTAACGGTGGGCGACGAATCGACGGTTACAAAATATTTTTTGACGATCGGACGACTTTAACTCCTCGAAACCTCACGATTTTCTGCTAGCGAGGTCTAGACACATGAAACCACAAAGTGAACGGTCCGATCTTGAAAATTTGATCGTCTAAATATCGGTTAAATGAAAACTTTGAAATACGTATTGAAATGTACTTAAAGATTGTTAAGTGTTTGATGAAATTGAGGATTTTACCATTTTCAAAATTTTTTCAAAATTAATTGAACGATGTAACTGTACATATTGACTGGACATATTCCTAGATTGCCTACGCCAAATATTAGGCAATTTCAAAATCCCGAGACTAGGTAACGTTGCGCGACGAATCGACGGTTACAAAACTTTTTTTGACGATCGGACGGCTTTAAATCCTCGAAACCTCACGAATTTCGACGGGCAAGGTCTAGCCACTTAAAACCACAAAGTGAACGGTCTAAATTTTAAAATTCAATCGTCAGGCCTAGTTTTTACATTACCCATATCTTCATAAATAAAATACATTTGAATTATTATTAAAATGAATTAATTTTTGAATTATTATTAAAATTTGTTATTTTTTAAAATTTATTATTAAAATTATTAATGAATTATTAAACTTTTTTAATTATTATTAAAATGTTTGAATAATTAAAATTTGATTTTTTGTTATTTTTTTTAAATTTATTATTAAAATTATTAAAAATTTTGAATTATTATTAAAATGAATGAATTTTGGAATCATTAAAGTGAAATGGACTTGGCCCGATGAATACATTAATTTTGTAGGGCAAGATGTATTGGATTACTTGGCCCGAAGAGCACATGAAATTCGTAGGCAAAGTATAAAAACTCTCGCAGTTTTTTTTTGCGAAAAAATAAAAAATTTCGCAAAAATTTTCAGGAAAAATCGTATATGTTTAGAAGGGTTTCCCGACAAATATTTAAATTTGGCCTGACGAACCCCTTCGTCGGGCAAGGTCGTCGAGACATTTAAAAAAAAGCAAACATTATACACCCCGCTCCGAAAATCCAACTGGATACCAGAATCACCGGTGCTAGTCGACACTTGGACGCCGAGTCCAGGTGACGAATGCCCACTAAAATTTTGCATTTTAGGAAGTTTATTAAAAGTTAAATAGTAAATACTATATTACCGTTTCACTGCTACATCGGCGTCCCAGAGCATGCTTACAAAATTGATGATCATAATTAAAAGTATTCGAATGCTAACTGATAATACCTTGGACGACAGAAAGGTGTCAAAGTTGGTAATATTCCTCCTTGTTAGCCCCTCATCAAGCAAGTCATACAAAAATAATATAATAATATAATAATCGAATAACCCCGTAGGGTTAGCAATCTCACACATTCAACATAATCACATAATAATTTACCTTTAATATTTACTTTGAATCTTCTTACAATGAAGATGACACATCCAATCCTATGGATGATAGGACTAGTAATACTTTGATACCATCGCCTCGCTATGATCGTATGGGTCATCTCAGGGACACATTGTGCATACAAAACATAATTTCATCGATCGGGGTCACCGCCCACACCATACCCATTGACCTCGATAACTAATGTACCCTCACTAGTACATGAACTCTGATAATTAGCCATGACAATCATCATCATATCATATAGACGATACGTCCCTCGGCTCTCGTATCGTATCGACTCGTATCTCATATCCATCAACCAACATAACCCTCGGCTGGCGTATTACATAAGCTGGCATGCCACCTTAGCGCGTCATCAGCCGGTATAACCCTCGGCTGGCATCAGCCGAAATAACCATCGGCTGGCATCAGCCGGCATGTATCATCGGCTGGCATATCACATCATTAGCATATATGATCGACTGGCATCAACCGGCATGTATCATCAGCTGACATCAGCCATCATGTATCATCGGCTGGCATCACACGCACAGGTATCCCTATGGCACTGAAGCCGCACGAGTCACGCGTACGTGACTGAACTGGGTTTCTTCGCTCGTACCACGACCACGTGAAGGACTGGGTGCAAGCACCATCACCACGAGTTCCCTTAGGAGCCTAGGACCACAATACACACAAGGCTCGGGAACAGGACTAGCGGCATTTAACTAGTATAGAGCGGGCACAAGTGAACGATCACGTGGAGGCTAAACTATGGCCTACATATTAGTATGACCCTAGCGGCAACCATATGGGCATACCATCACTGACATGTGTTATGCCGGCATGAATCCTCGACAATCCTCGCACCACAATACAACTCATGTGCTATGCCGGCATGGCTCATCGGTAATCATCACACGACAATACAACTCATGTGCTATGTCAACATGACTCATCAGAAATCCTCGCACGAAAATACAACTCACGTGCTGTGCCTGCATGACTCATCGACAATCCTCGCACCGTCTGTGACTGACATGCTATGCCAACATGCATCATCGGCAATCATTGCATCATCATATGACACATGGCAACACGACTGACACATGTGTTATGTCGGCATGACTCATCGGCGATAGCATCATAACATGACTCATGACCACACGACTAACACGTGTGCTACGCTGGAATGACTCTTCGGCGATAGCATCACAACATGACTCATCCGTTTCGATTATCGTAGTCGCTGTATTCGTATCGATATCTCCCATAATTCACGAACATCATTGTGACACGTGTCTCGAAATCGATCCTCGATTTGTCCCCCTAGTGGCAGTTTATACTCATTTCGTAGTAATCACAATTCATCATTATTCTAGTGTATATCTCGAAATCTAACTTTGAGATCTACCACTAAAGTATTAGTTTATACTCGTTTTGGAGTAAATATATTTCATCGATATTCTATTATAAATATCGGAATCCATCTACGAGATCTATCACTATAGTGTTAGTTTATACTTGTTTCAGAGTTATTACAATTCTTAGGATTTACAATCCTCAAATAGCACAGTGACATAAAGGCGGGTCTTAAAGTCACCCATAGCATACTCTATAATTATTTTATATTGTCATCACAATTCTTATAGGTTTATTACCATCAAATCAAGGTATCAACCACATGCCAGACTCTAAAACTAGCTCATGGCATAGTCTAGGATTTCTAACATTATCCTATTACATTAATCCAACCATATATTTCCAAGCATCACAATCAAGACATCCATCACCAAACCAAACCATAACTAATCAATTCACAATATAAGCATCACATAATCATTGATATTTAATTCCATAATTATAATTTTAGGGCTTGAGGTCCACTCACAGTACGTCAGGGAGAACTCACCCGAACGGGTCCATTATTGCACGTACTTCGAGGCATTCATTCCCGGAAGTCTCCACGAGCCTCGTCTCGATTCATATGACTATTCAAACTCTCCAACACCATATCACCTCGCAAACAAGGTAATTTACATTAATAAATCGTGATTTAATAATTATAAATCAAACCTTCACTCCCGAATATTTACTTTATTTAACGTTAATCAACGTAACTTAAGATGTCCGGAACTAGTCCTAAACGAACTCCGATGGGCTCCAAACCTACGCCAACGGATTCGAAACGTCGAATTACATTAGGGGCGCATCACCGGGACTCGAGGGTGAGGCCCACATGCCCTCACATGCCCCCATGCACTCAGGAAACCCTAGGGGGGGTGCAATTGCACAACTTAGTTGCCCCCTACCTCCAATTTGAAGCCTCGCCAATGCCGGCCGTGAAAAGCCATTAAAGGCCGGTCCAAGCCTCTAGCAACTTCCTCATTTCCTCACCAAAACTTACAACCCATATGTCTAAACTCGTTTACTCGACGAGAGGATCACGAATATGGGGTTTAGAAGTCAAGAAACTACTTGTGGTGGCTGGAAAAGCCCTCGAAAGCTGTGAAGCCCTCGAAAGTTGTGAGGCCCACGTTCTTTCGCTACTCCCTGCGTCGTGTACAATGTACGACGATTTCCCTCATTGATATGGTTGTGCTCGCCATGGAAAGACGAAGAGGATGGTGGTGATGGCGAGTCCTGGGTAGCCGTCGTTCGACGGCTGGTATTCTGTGTTTTTTCTGCGAGAAGAGTCGTAGGAGGAGAGAGAATAAGAGAGTTTGAGGAGAGAGGGTGGGTATGACCAATTAGAGAGAAAGTGTATTTTTATAATTTTAAACTTTTCCAAAATTACCATTACATCCTGATATTTCTAGACCCATAACTTTCTCGTTCGAACTCCGATTTCGACGTGTCACCTGTCTACGTACTCGTGAGCTTGAGAGCTACGTAATGGTGCAAAGAAATTCCCAAATCAGTTCTTGATCAAAAAGTGACTTACGGGCCTTCGGGGATTTCCGGGGCAAAAAGGTAAATTTTGTAAATCTAGCTTAATTACAGCCCACAACCTTCTTTGGGCCCTCTCTAAAGTCCATCTCCATACTTTAGTCCAAGTCCAGACATTAATCTAACCCGTTATTTAATTAAATTAACTTTCTGCTTTTATTTTTCGGGACGGGTCGTCTCAAAACAGACTTTTCTTCTTCCTCCTTTCCTCGTTTGCTCCACTCGCATGCTCTCTGCCTAAACTACCCAGAATCCAAACCCAAACCCAGCCGCCTCTCACTCTCTCTCACTCTCACTCTCTGACTCAAACCCAAACCCAAACCCAGCCGTCCCTTTCTCTCACTCTCACTCGCACTCACTCTCCGACCCAAACCCAAACCCAAACCCAACCCCAAAACACCCAGCCGTCCCTCTCTCTCACTCTCACTCGAATTCACTCTCACTCTCCGACCCAAACCCAAACCCAACCCCAAAACACCCAGCCGTCCCTCTCTCACTCTCACCCGCTGTCAAGATCGCCGAAGAGAGAGCTCTCGCCGCCGCCCCTCTCTTCAGTCCGCCTCTCTCTCGTTGATGATGCTCTCTCGTAGCCGCCTCTCTACCTTTGTAAGTCTCTCTCTCTCTCTCTCTCTCTCTCTCTCTCTCTCTCTCTCTCTCTCTCTCTATCTCTCTCTCTCTCTCTCTCTCACATATTTGTGATTATTGGAATTGAAATGTGGATTGGATTGGATTTTGGATATGATTTTGTGGATATGATTTTAATTGAATTTATGGATTGAATTTATGAATTGAATTTGGGAATTGAATTTATGAATGGAATTTAGTATTGAAATTAGGATTTCAATTTAGGATTGATATTTGGATTTAGGAATTGAATTTAGGATTGGGTCGGATTTAGGAAATTACAAGTTTGTGAATATGGATACGACCTGTCCCGGAAAATAAAAGTAGGAAATCTAAATTAATTAAATAATCGGGAGTTACGAGTTAGATTAAAGGTTGGACTTGGACTAAAGTATGGAGATGGACTTGAGAAAAGGCCCAAAGAAGGTTAGTGGGCCGTAAATGAAAGTTTGGAATTACGTAATTACCGGTTTGCCCCTAAGATTAACGAAAGCCCGAAAGTCACTTTATGATCGGGAACTCCTTTTGGAAATTTCTTTGACCCATTATGTAGCTCTCGAGATTACGAGTACGTAGACATGTGTCACGCTGAAATCGAAGTTCGAACGAGAAAGTTACGGGTCTAGAACTATCGGGACGTAATGGTAATTTTGGGAAAAGTTTAAAATTATAAAAGACTCTTTCTGTCCTCTCATTGGTCAGACTCACTTTACCTCTCTATTCTCTCTCTCCTTCTCGCGATTCTTCACAGAGAACACACAAACCCACCCAAATTGGCCGTCACGATTCACGGCGACCAAAACCAAACCGTTACCACAATCATCTTCGTCTCCTCTTCACGATCACAGTCGTGCCCTCGCGCAGGGGTATCGTCCACTGTACGCGACGCAGCAAGCGGCAAAAGAAATGGGTCATCACTCATTTCGAGGCAATTTTCGGCCACCACAGGTAACAACGTTCGATTTGGAACTCATATTCGTCATCCTCTCGTTGAGTAGACGAGTTTAGACATATGGGTTGTGAGATTTGGTGGAGGATTGAGGTAGTTGCTGAAAAAGCTTGAACGGCCATTAATGCGGTTCCGGCGAGAGAGATTTTGCAGAGGTAGGGGGCGACTAAACCCCACAGTAGCACCCCCTTGGACACCCAGGGCACGTGGGACCCACCCCCGATCTCCGGCGATCGGTATTTTAAGTAATTCAACGTTCCGGATCCGATGGCGTAGGTTTGGAGTCCATCGGAGTTCGTTTAGTATTAGTTCCAGACATCCTAAGTTACTTTAATTAACGTTAAAAGACATAAATTTTCCAAGGGTTAGGGTTTTTATTGTAATGGATATATTATGTTTTATTAAGATTATAATGTTCTTATTTGTGAGGTATTATGTCAATGGAAAGTCCAATGAGCTGTGGGGATCGAGACGGAGCTCGTGGGGACTTCTGAGATTTAGTACCTCGAAATACCTGCAATAATGGACTTGGTCGGATGAGCTCTCCCCGACATACTGTGAGTGGACCTCATGCCTTAAACTTATAATTATGGAATTGTATATGTTGATTATGTGATATTTATAAGGTGAATTGATTAAGTATGATTGGGTTTGATGATGAATGCCTTGATTATGATGCTTGAAAACGTAAGGCTTGATTAATGTGATAGGATAATGTTAGAGAATTATAGACAACGCCATGGGCTAGATTTAGAGCCTGGCATATGTTTGATATTCGGGATTGAGAATAATTATCCCTATGAAATATAATTACTCCGAAATGAGTATAAACTACCACTAGGTTAGGACGTCTCAAGGATCGATTTCGAGACACGTGATCCAGTGATATTTGTGAGTCACTGAGTGTTATCGATACGAAATGAAGAATACACCGATAATCGTGAGATTACGAAGAGATGTCGACACGAATACGAAGATTACAAATATTCGAGACTGACGGGGTACAATTGAGATGCTATTGTCGAGGAGTTATATCGGCATAACACACGTTTCAGTCATGTAGTCATGAGTCGTATTGTCGTGACAGGATTGCCAATGAGTCATGCTGGCATAGCACATGAGTATGTATTATCATGCGAAGATTATCGATGAGTCATGCTGGCATAAAACATGAGTATGTATTGTTGTGCGAGGATTGCCGATGAGTCTTGCTGGCGTAGCACATGAGTATGTATTGTCGTGCAAGGATTACCGATGAGTATGCATTGTCGTGCAAGGATTATCGATGAGTCATCCCGGCATAGCACATGAGTATGCCTTGTCGTGTGAGGATTACCGATGAGTGATGCTGGCATAGCACATGAGTATGTATTGTGGTGCGAGGATTGGCAATGAATCATGTCAGCGTAACACATGTGTCAGCCGTGTGGTCATGAGTCATATGATGGTGCGATGATTACTGAGGATTCATGCCGACATAGCACATGAGCCATATGACGGTGCGATGATTACCGAGGATTCATGCCGGCATAACACGTGTGTCAGTATTGGTATGCACATATGGTGGCCGCTGGTGTCGTGCATGTCTGCAGGCCACATACTAGCCTCCATTTGATCGTTCTCTTGTGCTCGCTCTATACTAGTTAAACAGCGTCAATGCTTCATGTGGTCGTGGTACGAGCAAAGACAACCACTTGTGCGGCTACAGTTCCATTGGGATACTTGTGTGTGTGATGCCAATCGATGACATATGCCGGCTAATGCCAGCCGATGATACATGCTGGTTGATGATGTGATATGCTAGCCGATGATACATGCCGGCTGATGCCAGCCGAGGGTTATGCCGGTTGAGGCCAGCCGAGGGTTATACCGATTGATGCCTGTTATCGTGGTCAGTTGGTATGGTATGGGCGGTGACCCCGATTGCTGAGATTTTGATTCGTACGCACGAGTGTAACGTTGAGACATTCGATATCGTTCGTAGAGAGACGACGGGAGTACAACGTCGAGTGAACCACTATCATTCGTAGAGAGACGACAAGAGCGAGATATTACTATTCTAATTTTCCACGAGTTGGATGTGTCATCTTAAATGTGTGAAGATTTACAATGAATGTGTGTGATTGCTAACCCTGTGGGGTTATACGATTATTATATTGTTATGTTATTGTTGTATGCTTTGCTTGTTGAGGGCTTAATAGGGAAATATTCACCCTTGTTCCCTTTTACACCCCTCATGTCATCGTAGAAGTTCCCGAATTCGAGGAAGGTTGTTTCCAACTCTGACATTTTGCTGTCGTCCAAGATATTTTCGGTTAGCATTTTGATGCTTCTATTTATGATCATCAATTTTGCAAGCATGCTCTGGGACGCCGCTGTCGCGGTGAAACAGTAATTTACTATTTACTATTTACCTTTCACTAACTTCCTAAAATGCAATGTTTTAGCGGGCTTTCGTCACCTGGACTCAGCGTCCAAGTGTCGACTGTCGACTAGCACCGATGACTTCGGTATTCCGTTGAATTTCCGGAGCGGGGTGTATCAAATATTGTTAATATTGCATTGAGAATAAAATATTGAAATATGTATATGATTTTTGTATTGAATTTTGGATATGATTTTTGTATTGAATTTTGGATATGATTTTTTGGATATGATTTTTGTATTGAATTTTGGATATGATTTTGTGGATATGATTTTTTTATTTGAATTTTGTTGAATAAAATATTTTTTGTGAATTCTGGATATGAGAATTGTTGGATATGATTTTTTGTAATAAAATCAATTTTTGAAAATTTATTAATTTTGGATATGAAAATTGTTATTTTTGTAATTTTTTTAAAATTATTATTAAAATTATTAATCAATTATTAAAAATTTTGAATTATTATTGAAATGTTTGTATTTTCGAATCATTATTAAAATTTGATTTTTTGTTATTTTTTAAAAGTTATTATTAAAATTATTAATGAATTATGGCCAAAATTTTGAATTACTATTAAAATGTTTGAATTTTCAAATTATTATTAAAATTTTATATTTTGTTATTTTTTAAATTTTAATATTAACATTATTAATGAATTATTAAAATTTTTGAAATACTATTAAAATGTTTGAATTTTCGAATTATTATTAAATTTTGATATATATTTTTAATTTATTATTAAAATTATTAATGAATTATTACAAATTTTGAATTATTATTAAAATGTTTGAATTTTCGAATTATTATTAAAATTTGATTTTTTGTTATTTTTTAAAAGTTATTATTAAAATTATTAATGAATTATGGCCAAAATTTTGAATTACTATTAAAATGTTTGAATTTTCGAATTATTATTAAAATTTTAATATTAACATTATTAATAAATTATTACAATTTTTGAAATACTATTAAAATGTTTGAATTTTCGAATTATTATTAATATTTGATATATATTTTGAATTTATTATTAAAATTATTAATGAATTATTACAAATTTTGAATTATTATTAAAATGTTTGAATTTTCGAATTATTATTAAATTTTGATTTTTTGTTATTTTTTAAATTTTATTTTAAAATTATTAATATTTTTTAATTATTATTAAAATGTTTGAATTTTCGAATTATTATTAAAATTTGATTTTTTGTTATTTTTTCGAATTATTAGCTTGGCGTGTCTTACACGGAGCTCCAATCAAACTTCCAGAACCTCCAGACCGAGCTATCGATCGTCAGGGCTGAGAACAAGACCATCAAATCCACCTTCGAGATCGAGATATCGAGCGTCAGGGCCGAGAACGAGACCATCAAGTCAACTCTCTCGACGCTGCTTGAAGCAATCCGTTCCCTGTAGTGCTTACAGTGACTTAGGTGTGGGCATGTTGGTACGAAATGAAAAAGAAAATATGTGGATTTTCTTGAAACCTCTTTCAGCAGATCTTTGGATAACAAGTTGTGCTTTTTTCATCCACACCGGTGTTGTCGTGTGGATCATTGAGCGCCATGTCAACGAAGAATTCCAAGGCTCACCCTCACAACAAATTGGAACTATCTGCTGGTTTTCTTCTCAACCCTCGTTTTTGCTCATCGTAAGTGTGTTATATATCTCTTTTCTTTTGGATTTCATAAATGGTATAGGCTAAGTTTGTTGACTATTACAATGGATGCATGTTAAGATTTGAATAAGAAGAGTGAAGAAAGCAAATGATTCAAATGACTTTGTGCATTTAGTCACTTCACATGCTTTTCATTTTTACTACGTCTAGTTATTTCTAGTCCGCCATTCAATCTAGTGTGTTCATAGTTTTACCAAATTTATTTTCATTGTCAAATTTAAATCCAAATTCAAATCCCTCATAAAATAAACAGAATGATCATACTTCAATCAATTAACAAAAAGGTTTCTGTAAGGATGCTCGAATTTTCGAAAAAAATATATGGCTACAAGTAATATTTGGTTGTTGTGAACTTGCGAGAGCATAAAACCAAGGATCAGTTTCTTAAATTCTTGTGCTGTAGGGGAGAAGTTATTGAACAACTTGGCAAAGCTTGTGATGATCGTTTGGGTGTTTGTAGTGCTTACATTGACATCCTGCAGTTACACAGCAACTTTAGCATCAATGATGACAGTTAAACAGATACAATTAAATTCAAGAGGGACTTATGTGGGCCGACCTCTTGGACTTCAAAGGGCCCTGGAGGTATCATTCAGTTGAAGAATATGCAGAAGCTTTATCTAGAGGAAACAAACATGGCGGTGTTTCTGCTATCATTGATGAGATTCCATACATCAAAATCTTCCTTTCCAAGTATTCTGCAGACTACTCCATGATTAGACCCAAGTCTACTACCAACGGCTTTGGCTATGTGTGTAATATTTGACCATACATTTTTTTTTTATCCGTAAACCCTAAACCCTAAACCCTATCATTCTTGTGTTTTATACAACAATTTTGGGGACCATATATGATATATACATCGCACATTGACCTCATTTTTCACGAGTGTCAATCTCAAGACCTAAGACTATATCTGGAAACCCTACACCCTATACGACTTTGGTAAGTTGAAAAAAATATTAATAACCGATGAAAATTCAATTTTTTTGTTTTCATCGATCAGGTTTTCCCGAAAGGTTTGAAATTGACGAATGACGTGTCAAGGCAAATTGAAATGATGAGAGAAGGAAGGCTAATAGAGATGGAAAATGTGTGGTTTCAAGGGCCGGAGGACACAGCTGCGAGTGATGCTAATGCCAATACTCTCAACTTCAATAGGTTTCGAGGTTTGTTCCTTGTTAGCGGGATGTCTTCAGCTTCTGCTCTATTCTTGTTCTTCATTTTCTCCTTTAAAGCTAAGTGGCATGGCCTAAAGACAAGCATACTTGGATACCTGGTTCCAGGACAACTACAATTTGTACAGAAGTTCCTCTCAAACAAAGTATCCAACGTGAATGAACAAAGTCCATATTTAGTACACAAATGTGGGTTTGTGATCGATGCTGCTAATTAAATAGGATTGGCTAGGTTCAGGATAATGATGACTTAATTATTTAATGTATATATCCTCGCAAGTACAAGTACCGCCACGGTTTAATATATTAATTATTTTATTTTGTAAGTGAAACGCTTCAGTTCCATTAGATTAGATAATGATGATATATATGTGAGGAATTTAATTAATATCTAATGATATTTAGCCACAATTCCTGTTTCCGTTATATGTAGCTGTGATAAAAAGTTTGAACTAATAAAAAAACTCATGTTCACGGTACACAATGGAGATGGACACCGAAATCACCTCATTTGCTTCTACCTCTACCTCAAGCACCACCAAGTACGTACATTTACCCTACCTCCACATCTACCGCATCTAACACTTTCAACATAATATCGTCTTAAGTCATTATTTATGATAAATTTAATTTTACTTTAAATTTAACAAACACATTGACATGCTCAAATCACTTTTAAAATAAATTTTACCAAATGTTAAATTACCTTAATTTAAAGCTACAACAGATTGAAATTACAGCAAAAGTACGTAACTTTTAAATAAAGCACATCAATACCAATACCAAACTGGCCCTTTAGTGGCATGAATTTGTAAGTAGAATAGGAGGATGCGTTTGGTGGGATTGATCTATTGGTACATAAACGTGTTATCCGAAGGACCGCGAGCCTTTTAAAATTGACGACAACAGCTTCCGTCTCCTGATCTCCTGATCTCCTCCCCTCGCGAACAACCCAACCCTTCCATCTCAGCCGGCATCCCTTGATCTGCACTCTCGGCAAGACCTAGTTAATCTTTTCACTCTCTCTCATTTTCTCATTGCTATTTTAAATTTTAACTTCAATTTTCAGTAATTGAAGATGAGAATTGTCAACCCAACCAAAAACTGTATTCTTTTGCCTTTCAAAATATGTTGTCTGATTGTCTCGACTTTCCACCAATATGATGTTTTTCTTTGTTTTTTCATCAAAAACCCACTACCCTTAAGCCCATTTTCTGAGAATTACAAATGAATTGTGTATATTATTATAAGACATTAATTTCAAATTTTAAGAACATATTGATCTTTTATTTATATGACATTAATTGTCAAATTTTCGGAAGATTTCTTAATCTCCTATAATCATTACCAATGGAAGAAAAACAACAGGAGGATTAGTCCAGATATGCTCATGTTTCAATAAGAAAAAATAAACAATTTTGTGAGAGAAGCAGGGAAGAGATGAGGAGCGAGAGCGAGGAAGGGAAATAAAGATGACGGAAAACTAACGTCAGTTTAGAAAAAATGAAGACATAAGCCAACTATATTTTATTCTAGATGATGTGGCATGTTTAGATCATTATATTATTTTAATAGTCTATATTTTATGAAATGCCATAAATACACCATATCTAAATGGAAAATCTCGTTCTTTTTATGTTCCATTTACGGCTACAATTTTCAAATTTCGGCAGTTTTAGGACAAAAGCCGCTCCTCAACGGCTCAATTAATGCGTGAAATCCATTCAGAAGTATGGGCCTAGCGGCCCGATCCCACATATTTCATTTTTCAAACTAAGGCCCATAATTTAATTACACAATGAATAAATGTTTAAATAAATATCACAAACAAGACCTTATAAGAAGACTTGTTCAATACAAAATAATACACAACAATGACCACACACATATAAAGTTCAGGAAATTATGCAGGGGTGTTAAAACAATGGTATTAAAAAAATAAAAAAATAAAATCCAAATCCCAAACAATAAAGAAAAATTCAGCCATTGAAATTTGCATGATGCGAGAGGCCTTGATCAAAGTTCTGCATAACAATAAGTCCTCTTCATATTCCTAGGAGTTGAGAACTCCAACACCGGGGAACACGAAATCCTCAGAGTCCGGTGACGCGACTTCCATGCTCCAACCTTAAACCTGATCCTTGCCTTGAGCCAAACATCAAACTGAATCTTCCCTGATCTTTTCTCAAGCAATAGATCCTTAGAGGCGGAGCTCGACAGGACTGTGGAATGAGCTGTAAACTTGACATCAAATCGCGTCACATTTCGATGGCGTTGATAGAAGGGATCGACCCCTGAAAATGCGAGAGTTTGGTCATTGTAGTTGACAGTGGCTCCAATGGAGTCATAATATATGGAGACTCGCTTGTTGGGGTTGTAGGCTCTCATGACAAAGTCAAAATTGGCAGAGAGGTGGTCATTGGTTAAGTTGAAGTTTTCAATTGAACCATCTTCAATGGTGTAAACAAGGCGTTTGGGTCTCACAATTAGCCAAGTGATCAGCACCACAAGACCCAAAAGAACAATTGAAGCTAGCAACACAATGGCAAAGAGTCTAAGTAGTTTTGAATATGGCCTTGGTGCTTGTGATGAGGGTTGTGATGACGTTATGGTAGGCATTTTGAGGATAATTTTTAGCAATAAGCGAAATTCTAGTGGAAAACTGAATTTTTTCGATTTTGAGAAGCTAATAAAATTTGTACCACCACTACTACTCTTGAATTTTGCTTGGTGGGTTTTGTTTAGACTTGCAAGGTGCACCTATTCAAGTGAAGTAATATATATAAGTGAATTCTTGAGGGGGTGTATGATATCTATCCACATTCTTTAACCTAGTTTTTTCTCTCTTTTAATTTCTTGCATGATACTCAAGACATCTTGCTAAAGGACTGAGGTTGCAAGTTTGTTCTTTTCTTCAGCTATGTTCAAAAGTATTGTATTTGTGAGTGTGACAGGTGAAGGCAAAATCATGTAGTGTTTCCAAGACATGGGCTTTGAGATTGTTGGCTGATGCTGCATGCATATTCCCAGCTGGACCACTAGCTAGACTTGAAGAACCAAAGAAAAGAATATGCTAACATTTTAATATCATTTGTTTTAGGTCTCTAAACTTGTTTACAATGGTATGTGAGTTTTATTATATTCAACATATATGTTGCTTTCAAAACCCAACTTTTGTTATTAGTGTTGTCACCTTGTGATGATGTGCAATCTTTATATTACCATTCATTGTTCTTGCTTTGCCTCCAAGATATACTAAAACCACTCTTGTAAGTTGCTCACTTTGTTAGTTATTCTCACTATAAGAAAATGGGGTATGTTTTTTAGGCTAAGTATTTTATGTCGTCGGGGTTTCAATTTTATTTTAATATAATAATATTGGGGGAGGAAATTACATTATATATATTGAATTTTATCCAAGTAAAATTTGGTTCAAACGGTTTTCTTTTGAAACTATAGGTAGTTCAAACTTTAGATCCCAAAATATTTTAAAATTCAAAATATTCTGTACGGACAAAAATTCAAAATATTCTACATTTTGAGGTAGGTTCCAATTCCTTTTTTTTTTGGTTGGGGATAGGTTCCAATTCATATCCAATATTTTTTGTATTTCGGGTCTGCCTAATATTGAAAACTTTAGGTACCTTGAATTTTATTTGTATTTATGCAAAAAAGGAAGACGAGTAGTTTGGTGTTACAAACTTCACCAAAAAAATTTGAACAAAAATGCCCTTTAATTAATGTGGTAAAAAATATATTTTAAATTAATACTTTAAAAATGAAACTATTAGTGGAGGCAATGGACATACGACGTTATTCGATTTGTATAGTACATCCACGTGGATTCCGAAATCGAAACATACTAACCGACAACTGAACTCTAGGTTTAAGTGACGAAAGTCAAAACTGAAACGGGATATAACCGTAGTTACACTTCCCTCATTCCTTTTTATTTTTATACATTTATTGAATTTATTTTTACTTTTCTTTATTTCTGAAATTTAATAAAATAAATAAACTAAAAATAGAATAAATTAATGCACGCAAAGCGAGTACAAGAATCTAGTTATTACTTAGTGGTGGGGCTCTCATGTGAAGGTGGTGGGATATTGGGATGGGCCTATGATGTAAATTTCTTTCTTTCTTTCTTTCAACTAAGGTTCTTTTGTTTTGGTAGATAAATAGTAACAATGAATTTATCGGGAGATCATGTTTACAAGGGTCATATCCCATGGAGAGAAAGCAAGAACCCACCCTAAGTACACCCACCAATCAAATGTAAACAAGGAGTATAGCACAGGGAAAAAGCAAGAACTCCACATGGTATACACAAGATATTCAACTAGTTCACAAAGAACTAAACAACTAAACATACTGGGGAAGAGATACAATTCCCATAACAGCCCATCTGCAAAGGCATCTCCTCACCATAGATGGAAGAACACATTAACTTAGTGAAGACAGTCGAGTAGCTCAGAGACAAAAATCTCAAGATGAAACAACAAAACCTCCACAATGTTCAAATAGATCTGTTCGATCTGAAACGAATCTATTGCACCACCATAGCTACCAACTACAGTCACAAGGAGTAAAGCACCTTCTCCTAACCTATAGGAGACTAGCACAACAGAGTACCGCAAAAAACTAAAGCTAATATTAATAAAAACAAAAACAAACCCAACAAGGTCAACACAGCAGCTTTGCTGCACAAAATAGAACATAATGAAAATTAAGTCCAATAAGAAACCTAACCCACGCGCCAATCCAGACAGGACTCGCGCCTCCAAAGCACCACCACCTACGTCGTCACCCCCATCCACAACCTCCGAGGCAGAGTCGCCACAAACCCGCCATGGAGCCAAAACTTGGCCAAAGAAAAGCATCCCAGCAGAAGAACGAGATGGGATCGAGGTGTCCCATCGACACCCCAACACAGTACGACGCCTAGTCCTCCAACAAGAGGCGAAGCCACCAACAAGCGCCTATATGTCAAATCCAAACCCCAGAGGGTAGATCCCATCCTGAGCCATCAACTCAATACCCACAGACAAGAGTGGTGAAGCCCAGCCAAGAGGAAAATGGGTCAAGGGACAAGAATCGCAATAGGGGAACATGGTGGGGATGGATCTGGGGGCGGAAGTTCGCCGGATACATCCACCAAACAGTAGAGGACAAACGAACCCCTGTCCAAAATTTTTGCTAGGGCAGGCGGTTTTTTCCTGTAACACTCGGAGAAAAAAGCGAAAGAGACTAAATTCATCCCAGGTTTAATACCACCCAATATTCCCCGTGAGAACCACATTAAAATGCCCTAATCTCTCTTATAGGGATCTGCCCTAGTTGCCTTAGGACTCTGTAAGCTTTGGAGAATTATCACCTAACAACATTACTTCGTTCTTTGGAGGGATACTCCGAATAACATAGTAGAACACTTAGCCATTGGATGAAAATCCTAATAAACTCACAATTTAGCAATTGCGTCATTTCACTTAGGGTTCTTTTGATTTTACCTATCATATTTTAGTGTTAGAGATACATGAAAAGTATATATGGAAGAAAAGTGATGAAAAGGAGGACAAAAATAAACGAGAATGTATCTATGAAATACTTGGGCATGAAAATAACTTCCAATATATATAGTTTTCATTTTGTACCTAATTATCGAATTGGAACAAATTACTATTATTCCTACTTCATGTTCGAGAAATATCCATCGTCCAAAAAAGTTAGTGTGACATCTAAAATTTAAATGGCTTTGCATTTACAAATATTTCAAATTCTAATAAGGCATTTAAATCTAAATCATTATATACCTCACACATTCTTAATTCTTTCACATCCTTTGCTCTATCCTTCCTCTATTCAAACTATTCTTCTATATCAATCATTTATTCGCACATTTTTTTCTATTTTTAATACAAAAATAAAAATTGAAAACAAATAATTACCAGGTTACACAAGATTTTAATCAAATGAACTTAAAATCCATTGAATTAGACTACCATTCTCATAAATTATTTCTCTCAACATTTTTCTTATAGCTAACACAAAAACGAAAACTAAACTAGACAACTTTAAAACCCACCAAGCTGAGTTTCCTTCTGCTTTTTGTCTCCCATACAAAACATAATAAACATTGTGCGTGATCAACCTTACCTAACCAAAAATTCGATGACTTTCACATGACGACCTTCAAAAAACTTTATTTCCCTTCATTCTTTAATGACATCTCAAAGATCCCATTAACACACACATAAACATGCATTAACAAAATCAAATCAAAATAAAAAACAAAGCGGAATGTTGGCCGAATTCAAATTTGATCTCCTTCCATACTTCACAAGCAACAACAAATTCAATACTCCATTTACTAACCTCGCGAATAATTTCATTATCCTCACGAGCAAGATCACGTCCCTCATTACGAGCTTGAGCTTTTACACAAACCCTTTGGTGGACACAAATTGTCAGCAACAAACCCTATGTGGCCTTCACCCTTCTTCATCTGCCACTTGTCACTATAGAAACCGCCCACGCCACCAACAACCAAGGCAAGCGCGTGGCGCGTGGGAGCTTGAAACCATAGGGTGCGGTGATAAATTAGTAAATTAATAGAGCAAAGGCTGCCAAGCGAGGCGAAAGGTCAAAGAGAAATGAGAAGGAAAGGACTAAAAGTGTTGAGACCAACTTTGGTGGTCGCCGCATATGCCTTCGAAGATCCTCATGGGAAGGAGATTTTCTTCAAAACATCCAGTCCTCTATGCATATAAAATGACACCCTCTTTCTCTCTGTGTCTCTCAGATTTCATCCACCACAACCCTAAAACTACATGAAAGGCTTCAATAATCTTCGTGCCCAAGTGCCCTAAAACTAGGACCACCTCCCATCATGCACACCAATTTGGAAAGGCGACCAGTTAATTTGAATCGGTGGGAGGTGGGTGTATGTAGAAAAAGAGTACGTACGTACGTAGTAATTACGTGTTGAGTTTCTCATGATCTCCACAGGGCAATTTCAATCCTTTGGCAATCCTTTTGTATCTGCATATTTAATTTGTATGTGGTTAATTTAGAAGAGTTTTAGTTTTAGCCTTTTAGGTCTATGAAATAACTTATATGTTAGAAGCTATCGGCTACAGGTAAGTGTGCAATATCCTTGATTTACATTTATATATTTTTAAAGTTAATTTAAAGATGCTGTAGTTTTATTTTCAAAGTAATCTATTAATTTTGTTTTATTTATAATTATATGTACTGCTTTTTCAGAATTTTTGTGCTGAATTGTAATGATAAACTTTGTCATTATTGTTATGTAGTTTTTTCAATTTTGTTTGATGGATATGACCCCACCCTATACATGTATCATGTATGTATGTATATATGTACCGTTAAAATATAAACGGCTGTTGATCAGATGGAAACTAGCCCACGTCTAAACTCATTTGCATGTATATAATTTCAATATATTTTTTATCCATCTCTTGATCTATTTCTTCCAAGTACCAACCTAATTATCTAACAGCAAAATGTTTGTGTCATTACTCAGTACTCATAATAGTGAGATATATTAAATTTCTGGATTGCTAATATGTTCAAGCAAATAATAATAACGTTGACATAAGTGTAGTTACATTAGTGGTATAAAACGGATTTAGCCTTTCATAATTAAAGTCTTGAATATAACTTTCCTTTTAGGCATTTTAGATTAAATTAGAATGTTGAATATTTAAATAGAAATAAAATATCACTTATATAAAACAATGAAATTAATATCCGAAAAGATATTCATCTCAGTGACGGAGGCAAGGGAGGTCCACTGGGGTCTAGGGCTCTCCTCACCAATATATAATATATGAAATATATATGTTTTTAACAAAAAAAATATATAAATATAACATATTTTTATTAGAAATATTTAAATTTGAAGATATTGATTTAAATTAATCAATATATTTTTCAATTATGGAAAAATATCAAAAAATAAAATGCTAAATAATATCGATTACAAAAAATGAAAACTCATCGAAGATAATTATATAATAAATCAGTAATATCAATAATATGATATATTTTTTTGGATTTTTACTTAGTTTAATAATATTTTGTTGGCTTGAACAATTTAAATACTTTTGCATACATTAATTATGAGTTGTAGTACATTAAAAGTGTAATATTTTTTTAAGTATTTTATGAAATGCCCCCGTACCCCGTACAAATTGAATCCTGACTACACCACTGACCTATCGTATATATACTTAGAGAATAAATTGCCCGAAGATGTGCTGAAAACACTTGTCACTTGTTTTCTCGTCAGGTTAATGATGAAATTCTTGATCATTGATGATACGTAGTGTCTTCTACTTCAAGAGGGTCTTCAATTTCCTCTTTACATGAATTCTTGTTTGACCCTCTATTTGTATACTGGCTGTATCTTTTTATGTTTATTAATGAAATTCGCGTACTACCCTGGAGTTTTTCTAAATTTTAACATACAAGTTTAGCCTATCCAAATTTTAGGTAGAAGATGAAGCCACTATGAGGTGAAATGATAACCATTCCCATTCCAATTATTCGTATTCCCATTGTATTAGGGTTCTAGGGAAGGATATATTTACCATTAACCATAAATCAATTAGGGGATTAATTTAGTTGTTTATGTTGTTAATCGCAGTTAGTTAATTCGATTCTGTTCATTGATTTGTAAATTTGTCTGTAGTAGGTAGCCACCTGGCTATTTGTTTGCTAGTTAATTTACCATGGCTGACTCTTTGTCTCCAGATTAGATAATTTGCCAGAGCCAGCCAAGCTGGCTTCGGCTTGGATACTCCTGGTCCTTCTATGTTAATCTTTTCTTTTAAGCAGGTCTGGTGAATGTTTCACTAATCTAAGTGTCAGTGGAACTCAAGACCTATTAACTATTTCATTATTCTACAAAGGCAACAGTTACAAGCCACCAAAAGAAAATTAACCCATAACTTAAAGGCCAAAAGAAAAATTACCTTTTCAGTTTGCTCGATTTTCCACTTTCATCCGTATGGTTTGAATTACATGAGCAACAGTGAAACCAACACCATCACTATGAACATGGAGATGATTGCCCACAAAAACTTAGTAAATACTTTGGAAATCCCACCATTAACACCATAAAGTGATCCCAATGAAACTTAAAAAATGAAAGAAACTTAGGATTTTGTTCCCTAGAGGAGACGAAGGACTCATTTAACAAATAGAGGGAAATCCCAATTTCTAGTAAGTACCCTTTGGAAGATATGAAATAGACACAACACACCAAACCCTTGAAACAAAACCAACAAAGAACACACTGCAAATCTATACCAGTAACAACCAATACAAGAGACAGAAGCAAGAAAAAATTCATAACTAATTCAGTGAAATTGACAAAGGAAAAGACAATCAATAAGAAAAGAGCAAAGCACTCAAGATAGACTATAATATATATACGCAAAATAAAAACCAATATGTTAAACTAAAAATTAGATTTTCATCTTCTTCACCAATTCACCAACTGAATTAATTGTCGAGCGAAAACAATATGTATTGCCCAAGTCATCAGCATCTACTCTAAATAATCATATTCTTCAACCAACTCAAGAAAGCATGTGAAATGGGAAGTAAAACTGTAGTTAGTACTTCCGAGATCCCTGATGGCTGAAAAAATCAAGGTACTCTTTCTGGATGGGGGTTTAGAACCCGAGGCCAAAACAAAAGTAAATCTATATATAGAGGAGGATTACCAGTATGCTGCCAACACCTCTAAACCAGAAATTTATTTTTTCTGTTTAACTCTCTTTGACTTCTTGGGGAATCGTTCTTGGGGCTCTAAAAGAATTTCACAGAGCATGCGTGACCAAAGAGTTTCAAAATTCTGGTGGAAACTCTCCTGAAACCAGTCCAGGATTTCTGTATGCAATTCCTTAGGATGATCCTTCCAGACCTCTCTTAACATAGCACAGCTGTGTATCTTTTGTATCTTCAGCTTAGCTAAAAGGCTCCCAACCCGTCTTTGACCTGCTGCCTCTGGCCTTAAAACACTAGCAGGAGGGCCTGCCATAAACTTACGAACTGATCTGAAACATGGTAAAACCCGGCCTTCAAGCAAAGCATAAGCAAAAACTGCCACTCGAAACGCATAATCACTAATTGGATCACTATGCGGTGGAAGGTCCCATTGATAAGGACCAAAGGCTGGAATGACAAAATGGAATACTTGGTCAGTTTGAGGCTCATAGTAAGGTTTAGTATCTGTTGGGGTTGGGGAGAAAGTGCATAAAGACCGAGCATACTTGACAAGCCATTCTGATTTCACACTAGTAACACCGTGCATGTACGGACGTCTTGTCTGTATCAACTCACTATATACCAAAAACTCAGGAGCAGAATTAGAAACAGATGACCAACGGTGGAGGAACACAGTCTCTTTAACCATGCAGGCTTGATACCGAACTGCATGAACTTTTCTATCTCCTTTGGATGATCCTGAACTTCCTCTGATGCGTTTGGCAACCCTATCTGCCCAACCAAAACATATTGCTTGGCCTAGGAGCTCTTCCTCATACATTAAAAGAGGGTTTTTATCATGGGAAACCCTCCAATCATGTTCCACATCTTCCAGACTTCCAAAATTCCATGAAAAATCCTTCTCTCCACCAGAAACACCAACTTGATTAAAGAGAAGTTGGAGTAGTTGCTTTCTCATCTTGGACATGTCCTCCATGGTTTTCGGGTGTAGAGCATTGGCATTACAGAATTCTACTGGGCTGTCTGAAAGTTCGTAGCACTGCAAAGCATAAGCTACAGAAAGAGCATCACTGCTGGGATTAGAAAACTTTTCACGAAACATTTTTACAGTTTCTTTTAGCTTCTTCCTTCTCAACTTCTCTTGCTTGTCCATAACAGAATTTCCATCCTCATCTAAGTCATTGCTTCTTGTGTGGCTATATTCAAACTGCCTGACAAAAGGATTTGACAAACTCAAAGCAGCTGCTGCTGCAACTCCATATGCTAGCACTAAATTAGCTCGGGAATAACTCTTGTCCTTACTCATGCCTTGAATAACTGTAAGGAGCATCCTAGAGTGGCGAGGACTCATAGGGTAATGAGCCATGGCCTTCCCTAGAGGTGTCAGCCTTCCATTTCTGTCATTGCTTCAAGGATCTTCAAGCAACGCTCGGCTTCATCCAAGGCAGCACCCTCTGGAGGAGTTGGAAATGGAAAATTGGATACCTGGAATGTCCACAAAACAAGGTCATACACTATAACAGCATTCCAGAGTACAAGAGGAAACATAATATAAATCCCAGAAAACATATACAGACAATATAATGCACAAACCAACAGGTTTAGAACCCCAAACCTAACCCCCAATGAGGTCAGTATTGTCACTTTTATGTATTGTCAGGGAACGCACATAAAAATCTTGTCACATTAACTAAATCTCCACCCCACAAATCAAGTTACTGAAAGAAAACTTCAAATATTTAACTTTATTTTAATAGCTGGAAGGGTCTGATCACTTGATGTTATTACTACGCTTTTCGCCGCTACACCGGTGCCATAAAAAGCGATTTGTTTTTTATTCTAGATGGGCGAATGAGCAAGAATGTAGGGCTGTTATTAGAGAGCAGTGGGGTTAGGAGATTCGTGGTTCAAAGACATTCAAAGTGTGTGGCAAATTGAAAGGGGTACGGCGTGGCCTCTTGGAGTGGAGGAAGGTCAATCAACGTAACAATAACGTTGTGATTGATAACCTTAAACAGCAGATGCGGGCTGCTTATGTGAGCACTGAGTTTGATGGGAATTGGGTGAGAACAAAGGAATTGGAGCTGAAACAAGCGGTCCGGAATGAGGAGGCATTTTGGAAACAAAAGGCTATAATTAAATGGATGCATAAGGGGGATAAAAACTCTAAAATTTTCCACTCTTCTACAGTGAGAAGGCGCATATTTAATAGGCTTCGGGGCTTGGAGAACACTGATGGCAGATGGGTGGAGGAGGGTCCTGAGATGAACCTTGTGGTGACTAATTATTTCGAACATTTGTTTACTTCCTCTCGGCCATAAGCCTATTCTACTATTTTGTCTTGTGTGGACAGCCGAATCACATCCGAGGAGAATGAGTTTCTCTTGGCGCCACTCACCTATGAGGAAATTAAAGCTGCTGTCTTTCAAATTAAACCTTCAAAGGCTCCGGGGCCAAATGGTTTTACTAGTGGTTTTTTCCAGTTGAATTGGGAGACTGTGGGTGGTGATATATGTGCTATGGTGACATCTTTTTGGCATTCGGGGAGACTTCTACGGCAGATCAACTATACCCACCTATGCTTGATTCCAAAAGTTCATAGTCCACTGAAGATGACACACTTGCGTCCCATTGCCCTTTGTAATGTTATTTATAAGGTAATCTCTAAAATCCTTACTAATCGGTTAAAAACTGTGATGTCCCGAGTTATTAGTATCAATCAGTCAGCCTTTGTAGCGGGTCAGCAAATACAAGATCATATTCTGATGGTCCATGAGATTCTTCATTCCATGAAACATCGGAGTACACAGGAGGTGAAAGAATTGACATTGAAGGTCGACATGGCAAAGGCCTATGATCGGGTGGAGTGGAGCTTTGTAATTGATATGCTGAGAGCCCTTAGATTGGCAGAGAAATTATGTGGATTGATTTTTGAATGTATGGCAATTGTATCCTATAGTGTTCTGGTTAAGGGTGAGGAGAATGGTTATATTAAACCAAGTAGGGGTCTTCAGCAGGGAGACCCCATGTCACATTTTCTTTTCCTGGTGTGTGCTGAAGGGCTCTCGGCCCTGTTTAGACGAAGGGAGGAGGAGGGGGCAATTCATGGGTTCCGTTTTGTGGAGAATAGTACTTTGAGGATCTCTCACTTGTTCTTTGCTGATGATGATGTCATTTTTTGTCAAGTCAATCGAAATGAGATTGATTCTATTATGGGAGTCCTGGATTGTTATGCAGCAGCTTCAAGCCAACTTGTTATCTTGGAAAAAAGCTCCTTATATTTTGGTGTGGACTGCCCTAAACGGTTAAGGAGATGTCTGGCTAGGAGATGCCACATTACGGCAAGGGATGGATTTGGTAAGTATCTTGGTCTGCAAGCAGATTTTGGTATGTCCAATCGGGTTATTTTTTATGAAGTGCGGAACCGAATTGCTAGTAAGGTGCAAGGTTGGGCTGAGCAGGTTCTTTCGGCTGCGGGTAAAGAGATAATGATTAAAGCAGTGGTCATGGCAATGCCAATTTATTCCATGTCGTGCTTTAAGCTTCTGATTGGAGTGTGCCGGGACATTGAGCGTTTGATTGCTAATTATTGGTGGGGAAAACCAAAGGGTTAGCATGGAGTACATTAGGTGACTTGGAAGAAGTTGTCTCAGGTGAAGAAAGTGGGAGGCCTAGGGTTCCGTGACCTGGAGTGTTTCAATCTGGCCATGCTTGAGAACATTGGCTGGCGGATTATTCATGACCCTTCTTTATTACTTGCTCTGGTGCTTCGGGACAAGTACTATCCTGCCGGGTCATTCCTAGACGCTTCTATGGGCTGTAAGTCATCCTGGGGATGGAAGGGTCTGATCCATGGGTGTAAAGTGCTGACCGCAGGTTTGAGGTGGCGGATTGGAAACGATGCTCATGTGCGCTCAAAGGGTGATCCTTGGCTTCCAACCCCTTATACTTTCAAGGTAACTTCCTCCCATCTTGAAATCCCTGCGCACGTGTGTAACTTATTTGATCATGGTACTCATACCTGGTGGGAGGATGTGGTTACGCGTTATTTTACTGCAGAGGAAGCTCACGAGATTGTCAGGATTCCTCTTAGCCGTTGGGGTTTGGGTGATCAGTTGGTTTGGCATTTTACAGGGAATGGTAGCTACTCTGTTAAGTCAGTTTATGGTGTTGCATTGCACCTACACCGAAATAGTGAATTGGGGAGAAAAAAAAGAGGGGGAATCCAACTCTTCGTTGTTGCAGGGGCTGAAATGGAGTCACATCTGGTCAATGAAGGTCCCATTGAAGTTGAAAATGTTTGTGTGGAGAGGGTGCCATAATTCCCATGTTGTTCGAAGTAATTTACTTCGAAGAAGACTCAATGTGGAGTCAATTTGCCCGGTTTGTGGCCTAGATGAGGAGACTGAGCTTCATCTCTTTTTTCAATGTCAATTTGCTCGATTTTTCTGGTATGGTAGTCCTCTTATGATTGATGTTCGTACATTGGTTGGTGTGGATTTCGCTAGTGTGTGGCAGGGGTTGATTGAAAAGTTTCAAACACTCCCTCATAAGGAGGAATTGATACAGACACTTACCTTTGCCCTTTGGAATATATGGAAAAGCAGGAACCAAATGGTGTTTGAGGGTATTGCCGTCAGTCCTGAGGAGGCCATTACACTATTAACTAAACATGTGAGTGAATTTCTTGAGTTGGGATTCTTCCCTTTGCAAGGACACTTTATGCAACCTAGATCGCCAGATGAAGGCATACTAAGGGCGGTCATCCGATGGAAAAAACCATAAATGGGGATGTTGAAAATCGACTGTGATGGCGCATGGGATTCACAAGATGGGCGTGGAGGTGTGAGTTGGGTTCTTAGAGACTGCTATGGCCTCTTGGTTTCTGCTGGTGGTCATGGGAACCTGCCTTTCAAGTCAAGTCAGATCGATGAGGCCGAAGAAATCCGTGTTGCTCTATCGTATTGCCTCATGGCTGGGCATTTTTGTGTGGAGGTAGAGACGGATGCTCAGTTTATTATTAATGTGTTGTTGGGTAAGTTTTCAGAAGTTTCTAACTTAGCTTCCATAGTGTTTGATATTTTTTAAATTGTAAAGACAATGCGACATGTCTAGTCTGTGTATGCTCCCAAGCAAGCTAACAAGGCTGCGCATCTTATTGATGCATATGTCAGTAGAGTAGGAGGGTACCATCGTTGGGATGAACTAGGGACGAAGTGGTTGTTTGATACTTTAGCCTCGGACGCTGGTGTTTCAGTTCGCTATTAATAAAACTCTTGACATTTTGGTAAAAAAAAAAAAATTCTTTTTTTTATGGTAATCACTAATCAGTTGTTTGAGTTTAAATTGGAGTTTTTTGAAAATAGATTTACAAACTCCTCCCAACAGAAAACCCAAACAGAACACAAAGATTGGATCTAGAATTGGAATTAAAACAACCCAGAAAATTAAATCCCCAATGAATTAATAAATTGTTTTATTTTTTTGAAAGGAAGATGGGAGGGGGAAAGGAAGGAAAGGCGAGAGAGAGAAGAGAGCAAGAGCCATTTGGGTTTGGAGAGCAAGAGCCATGAATCTAGAGAAGAAGAAGAGTGTTCTTCACCATATTTTTGTTTTGTTTAATAAGTTACTTTTTAATTTTTTAAAATTAATTTATTATATATTTGCCACATGGTGCCTATGTGTCACTCATTTAATTTAAATGGTGGATCCCATTATGTCCACGTCATCACTTAACATAATTTTTAACAGAATAGTTAACGGTGAGATTAAGTTGTTACACTTTAAAGAGTTCATGGGGATATTTGCAACATTCGAAATATCGTGTATGATATTGTTACTAGGTGCAAACTACATGGTAGTAAAGTTTAATTTGCCTTTTTTTTTATTAAGTATTAAATTAATCATATTTCAAAAAAATATTTTTCTTTCCTTACAATTTAGTTTTTTATTAAATGAATCAATTTATTAATTGTTGCACCATTAAACTTTTTGTTTATGATTTCTTATTTGTATTATATTCCTTATAGATTTCTATTAGAACTGTTTAAGTTTAAATTAGTCAATACATCACAAAAAAATAAATCAATACTTAATTATAACAATCTCAAAAAAGGGAAATTAGCTAAAATCCCTCATTTGCACAAAAAAAACCTGAAATCCCTCATTCCATTTTAGGAACCAAAACAAGAAATTAAAAAGGGGTATTTGCATTTTTTGCCCAACCTATATATACCCTTCAATGACTAATTTGTAATTTCCCATTTCTCTCTCTCTCTCTCTCTCTCTCTATATCTCTCTCTCATCTCTTCTCTCTATCTTCTCTCGTATTTTTTTCTACAAAGAAGGAAGACATGTGATGAAGACAACGAAGATCTGATGAAGATGAAGAACTCCAGATGAAGATGATGGGGAAGGTTGCGTCCTCTTCCACTTCGACTTCTTCATCTGCCTATGCATCCTTTTTTTTCTCTTCTAGCTTCATCTTCATGTTCATGGGTTTCTAGTTATGTAACTAAATGGTCACTAACTGGTATATAAGTGGGAACAAATCGATAACTAACTGCGGAATCCAGAAACCCAGATGAAGATGAAGATCACCATATAAAGATGAAGATGAAGATCTCTAGATGAAGAAGAAGATGAAGATCTCCATATGTAGATGAAGGGGGAGGTTGCATCATCTTCTTCTTCGTCCTCTTCGTCTTCTTCGTCTTCCTCTACATCTTTTTTTTTCTCTTCATCTTCATCTTCATCTTCCTCTTCATCTTCATCTTCATCTGGGTTTCTGGGTTTCTGAGTTTTGCAGTTAGTTACCGATTAGTTCCCACTTATATACTAGTTCGTGACCACGTAGTTACATAACTAGAAACCCAGAAATTCAGAAACTCATGAAGATGAAGATGAAGAGAGAAGAGAAAAAAGAGGATGCAGAGGCAAAGGAAGAAGTCGAAGAGGAAAAGGATGCAACCTCCCCCTTTATCTTCATATGGAGATCTTCATCTGGGTTTCTGGATTTCGCAGTTAGTTACCGATTAGTTCCCACTTATATACCAGTTGGTGACCACTTAGTTAAATAACTAGAAACTCATAAATTCATAAACCCATGAAGATGAAGATGAAGAGGGAAGAGAAAAAAGATGATGCAGAGGTAGAGGAAGAAGTCGAAGAGGAAGTGGATGCAACCTCCCCCTTCATCTTCATATGGAGATCTTCATCTTCATCTGGGTTTCGCAGTTAGTTACCGATTAATTTCCACTTATATACCAGTTGGTGACCATTTAGTTACATAGAAACTCATGAACATGAACATGAAGCTGAAGATGAAGATAGGAGAAAAAATAAGATGCAGAAGCAAAGGAAGAAGATGCAGCCTTCCCCATCATCTTCATCTGGAGTTCTTCATCTTCATCTTCATCAGATCTTCATCATCTTCATCTTTATCAGATCTTCATCATCTTCATCACATGTCTTCCTTTTTTGTAGAAAAAAGAAGAAGAGAGAAGACAGGAGACAAGAGAGGAGAGAGAGAGAGAGAGAAAGAGAAATTACAAATTAGTTCTTGGAGGGTATATATAGGTTGGGATAAAAATGCAAATACCCCTTTTTAATTTCTTGTTTTGGTTCCTAAAATGGAATGAGGGATTTCAGGTTTTTTTTATAATTATATGTAATGAATCAGTAATATGATATAATCTTTGGGATTTTTATTTAGTTATTATTATATTGATTGAAACTATATAAATACTTTGATATGCGTCATGAGTTGAATGACATTAAAAGTATATATATATATATATTATTTTGTGAAAGGATCCCCACTAATTAAATCCTAGCTACGCCACTGAAACTATATTCAATGAAACCAGATTTTATCATTTCCTCCAACTCAGCCATACTTAGATATTAACCTAATCATTTAAATATGTATTTGAAGAAAATGGTAAATTTCAATATTTCATTGTTCGAAGATGATTACAAAAAGGTGTAAGATGTGGTCTCGTTGAAGATTTTAACCTAAACAAAGAAAAAGAGTATCACGCACCATAATCCAAAAAATTACATCAATAAGAAAACTACATCATTGTAGATAAGGTTCTACCTAATCCATCAACCATTAAGGTCCATCCTCTATTCTTACCACCATCTTAGATAACAACAGAGCATTTCTGGCTAGATGGTGTGCCAGTCGATTACATTTACGCGACTGAAACTAGCACATCGTGCGTACAAAGGATCTAACCACATGTCTAATTTCAGACACCACTACTCCATCCAGCATCATTGATATATATAGTGAACCACTAGCATTGGCGGAGGGACGCAAGGTCCAAGGGGGTCCTAGGCCCCCTAATTATATAATATATATATTCTTTAAATAAATATTACTTTTTTGTTAGGAAAAAAATATTAAATTGATTCTAGTTTAAGTAAGTATTTTTATTTTTCTTTTGCTATTTTGAATTTGTTAAATTGATTTAATTATTCATCATTGCACAATTGACACGACCCGTCCCGAAAATAAAAGTTAAAAATTTAAATTAATTAAATAACCGGTAGTTACGAGTTATAATAACGTGTAGATTTTGGCTAAAGCAGGTAGATGGACTATAGTAAGGGCCAAAGAGGGCTATTGGGCCATGACTAAAAGTTGGATTTACAAAATTGACCATTTTAAGCCTGAAATTCCCGAAGGCCCGAATGTCACTTTTTGATTGAGAACTCTTTTAGGAGTTTTCTTCACACCATTGCATAGGTCTCGAGTTTACGAGTACGTAGGCAGACGACATACGAAAATCGGAGCTCATACGAGAAAGTTACGGGTCTAAAACGATTGGAAAATATGGGTAATTTTGGGAATTGTTTAAATTATAAATTGGGCTTTTCTCTCTCCTCTCCCCATTGGCACTTTTCCTTCCTCTCTCTTCCCTTGCACATCTCTCTCTCTCTGTTCCCCGCGAGAACACCGAAAACCTCCCTTCATCATCGATGCCGTTCAACGGCGACCCAAGCCATCGCACCACCACCATTCTCTTTGTCTCCCTTGTGCGAACCCAACCGTACCATCCATGGAGGCTATCGACCATATGCGAAGCAGCATGTGAAGAATGGAGGAGGGTTTCATGGCTTTCGAGGGATTTTTTGGCCGCCACAGGTACAATCTCAACTCCTTGACCTCATATTTGGATTCATCTCGTCGAGTAGATGAGTTTAGACTATTGGGTTGTAGTTGTTGGCTGGGTATTGGAGAAATGGGAAAAGCTCAGAATCCGGCCAACAATAGCGGATTCCGGCGAGGGGGGATGAAGCTGGAGGTCAAGGGCGAGTAGCCCATGCAATCTCACCCCTAGAAGGAGTAGAGGCAAGTGGGGGCGAGTAAGGGCTCGTGGGCCCTTTCCCACGGCTACCGGTGACTCGTGCCCTATGTATTTCGATATTTTGGAACCTTTAGCGCAGGTTTTGGATCAATCAGAGTTTAGTTGAGGGCTGTTTTGGATTGCTTTAGTTGTTTTAAAAGCGTTTATGGAGCTTGTGAACTCCCGGGAGTAGGGAGTTCAATTTGATAGTTTAAATGATTGGTTATTAATATTATTTGCCTTGTATACGAGGCGTTATGATATTGGAGAGTTTGAAAGGTTGTATGGATTGAGAAGAAATTCATGGGGACCTCCGGGAACGAATGCCTCGAAGTACGTGCAATAGTGGATTATATCGGGTGATCTCTCCCCGACATACTATGAGTGGACCTCATTCCCTAAACTTATGATTATGTATTGGTTATAGGATTGGGTATGTGATGAATGCGATGTGGTTAGAGTAATTATGGATTGAATTGTGTTGAAATGTATTGGTTGTGAAGTTTAGGGAAATTTGGTTTGATGTGTGTTATGCTTATGATAGAAATTGTAGACGATGCCACGAGCTAGAATTAGAGCCTGGCATATGTTGATATTCTAATTTGAGGATAGGAATTCCTAAGAAATTGTGGATATGAGGTATATAGCATATGCCATGGGTTAATCTTAGGGCCCGGCGTTGGTTGACTATACTATTAAGGGTTGTGAACCCTATGAAAGGTAAAATACTCCGAAATAAGTATAAACTAATACTATAGTAGGGTATCTCGAGGGTGGCTTCTGAGAATCGAGTTACGATATCAAACCACGAGTTACAGGTGGATATCGAAATGAAATGACGAATACGATGATTACGATAATCAAGACATATTCGATATATGATCGAGATGCTATCGCCTATAAGTAATGTCGGCTTAGCACATGAGTTAATATCGAGATGCTATTGCCAAGAAGTCATGTCGGCATAGCACCTGAGTCAGTGTTGTGGTAATACCGTCAAGGCATGTCAGCCTAGTGCAAGGTCGTGTGCCAGTCATGTGTCATGTCAAGACATGCTGAGTTGTGCATCTATATCGAGTCCTGGTATACCCATTTAATGGTCGTTGGTGTCGTACCTATCTATAGGCCACATACCAGTCCTCCACGTGATCGTTTACCTGTGCTCGCTCTATACTAGTTAAACAGCGTCAGTCCTATCCCCGAGCCTTATGTGTATATGTGATTCCAGGGCTCCTAGGTGGACTAGTGGTGATAGTGCTTGCACCCAGCCCTTTACGTGGTCGTGGTACGTGCGCGTGACTCGTGCGACTATAGTGCCATTAGAATACCGATTATGATGATAACCGAGGATTTTACCGGCTCATGATAAGTGATATGACAATATGATAGCCGAGGATTATGCCGACTTATGATGATATGATAGTCAAGGATTATGCTAGCTTCTGATGATATGATAGTCAAGGGATATTCCGGCTGATATGATATATGATAACCGAGGATTATGTCTGCTGATGTGATATGATAGCCGAGGATTATGCCGACTGATGTGATATGATAGCAAATGATTTTTTTGGCTGATGTGATATGACAGCCGAGGATTATGTTGGCTGATGTGATATGATAGACAAGGATTATGCCGGCTTATGATGAATACGATATGATAGCTGAGGGATATACCATCTTATGATGGTTTGATATGATAGCCAAGGAATTGCCGGCCTATGATAGGTGATATGACAGTATATGATAGCCGAGGGACTTACAGATTTATATGATACGACGATTACTGTCACAGGGTGGTGACTAGAGTTCTGAGATATCTGATGAGGATACTTTTGTCATCGCGATCAGTGAGTATGGTGTGGGCAGTGACCCGAATAGACGAACTATGATTTGTACGCACGAGTGCGATGTATGAGTTTATCGATACCGTCTTAGAGAGACAATGAAATTGAGGTATGACTATGCTAGTTATCCATTTGTTTCAGTTGTGTCATCTTCACATGTGAAGATTTAGTGATGACTGGCAGTTGATGAATTGCTTTGGTGTATTTATCAGACTTGCGGGGTCTTTGGAATTATTAAACTATTATTTAATATTGTGCCTCGTTTTGCATGCTGTATCAAATACATAGTAGTACTGAAGTTTTTAATCAAACTGAGGGGTTATTATAAAAATGTTTTAAAAATTGTTTATCACTGAAACTACTAAGGTTCACTCACACTTCGGTTTTACGCCCCTCAGGTTTGCAGAAGAAGGTTCGTGGGTACGAGGAAGGAGTCACATGATGACAGCTCTGACACCACTCGTGAAGGGTGTAACAAGGTAACAATCGGTTAAGCATTTGATGCTTTAGTTATGATCATCATTCATTTTATTTATGCTTTTGGTTGCCCGCTGTCGCAGTGAAACGGTAATTTAGTGGTTACTATTTTACCTTTCACTAAACTTCCTAAAACGCAACGTTTTAGTTGGGCTTTCGTCACCTGGACTTAGCGTCCAAGTGTTGGCCAACACCAGTGACTCCGGTATCTAGATGGATTTTCGGGGCGGGATGTAACAACAATGACCTTTATGATTCGGATTTCTTACTTTTCTTATCCCTATGTATAAATTTCTATTAGAATTGTTTGAATTTAAATTAGTCAATATGTTTTTAGTTATGAAAATAGAACACAAAAGAAAATCAAACATTAATCGAAGTATAACGATTTCAAAAGATGATAACTCGTCAAGGACAATTAATGTAGTAAGTTAGTATTAGGAATATGATGCTTTGGATATTTTTGTTAGTTAAATAAATATTATGTTGATTGGAACCATCAGATTACTTTGGTATGGATTATGATGAGTTGAATTATATTCGAATTTCAATTCTCTTTTTCTCTTTTTCCAATTCAACAATCACATTCGTAAAACTAGCATCAAAGACCATCTTAAGTCCCAGGAAGGAACGATTCTACTAATTGGGCAACCTAGGCTATAGCCCAGGTCAGTTTTTGTCAGTTATATATAATGTAACATTATTTTGGCATAAAAGCCATCTTAGCCCAGTTGGCTATGTAGTTGGCTACTCTCTTTTGGAACCCAGGCTCAACTCCCACCTGACTTTGAGTTCCTGGGTCCGTCCACCATCAACACTGAAGCCGCGAACAACAGAGCTTCCATGTAATCCCAAATGGCCACCCTTTTGTCGCGAGAAGTTAGAATTTGGTCAATGGCTTAATCGACATTTATTTTATAAATAGAATAAGGCAAGGGCACCCCGTAATCATTTAGATTTTAGGATAATAAGAGAAGTTGAATTTGGTCAATGGCTTAATCGACATTTATTTTATAAATAGAATAAGGCAAGGGCACCCTGTAATAATTTAGATTTTAGGATAATAAGTTCAATAAGTAAATATATATAGGCTAATTATAATTCAATGTTTCTTAATTGGTTAAATAAATGGATAATACTTTGAATCTTAACTTAGTGACTTGTTGTGATAAATCAAATTCATCACCTTGATAATTAATCAATTAAAATTTAATATGTTTATTGTTAAGTTGTGTTGGATCCTGAAATGGACCTAACGGAATACGGTCTTGCTTGCTGTTGGTATGCCTTTTTCTTGTCTGCTGGATGACCTACAAGACAACAAGAATAGTACTTGACACCGGTGGGGTGCCGGCCTAACAGACTCCGATGCTTAAGTTAGTAAGCGAGAGGGAGATCTGGCCTAAAGTAGGTAGCATAGAGGCAAGGAGTGTGTTGAGTTGTTGTGTTACCTTTGTGAGAGGGTTTGACTTGTATTTATAGTGGTAATGAATGTGGTGGTTTAACCGTAATGGTGTGGGGTTCAAGCCACGTCATGAGATGCTGCCACGTGTCCCGAGGATTCGGGATGATGAGCAGGTGGTAGTGGGCCTCCTAGTCTGTCAGGGAGTTACTGTTGTCATTTGTCAGGGGAGGGCCGACTAGAGGTGCCGACCGAAGGTGTCGACCGGTGTGGCCTTGGATCTTTGCGGATTGGCTTTTAGGGTAGACATATAGGGGCCGACCAACAGGGAATCGACCGAGGCTGACATGGTCGGTTGTCGCGATATATCGAGAGATGTGGTAGTGCTGGTCTTCCTTCTTGTGGTCGGTCGATATGGTATCAACATAAGCCCCTAAGTTGTTGACTGAGGTGGATTTCCTCGGTCGAGGACTTGTAAATCCGGACAATACGTGTCGACCGACCAGAGGGGTATACCCCTAGCCCCCAAGTTCTTGATTGAGGAAGTGTGCCTTGGTCGGACGAGTCCCCTACGTACCTGAAATGATATGTCCAATCGGTCGCCTCGTATGGGCTTACCGAGTGGAGCATAAATTTGAAAGAATACCTCGAATGATGCGTCTGATCGGTCGCATTGTACTTGCTTACCGATCGGAGCATAAATCTGAGAGAGAGTACGTCGAATGATGCGTCTGATCGGTCGCATTGTACTTGCTTGCCGATCGGAGCATAAATCTGATAGAGTACGTTGAATGATGCGTCTGATTGGTCACATTGTACTTGCTTGCTGATCGGAACATAAATCTGGGAAAGTACCTCGAATAATGTGTATGATCGGTCGCATTGTACTTGCTTACCGATCGGAGCATAAATTTGAGAGAGTACCTCGAATGATGCGTCCGATCGATAACATTGTACTTGCTTGCCGATCGGAGCATAAATTTGAGAGAGTACCTCCAAAGATGCGTCTGATCGGTTGCATTATACTTGCTTACCGATCGGAGCATAAATCTGAGAGAGTACCTCGAATGATGCGTCCTATCGATCACATTGTACTTGCTTACTGATCGGAGCATAAATCTGAGAAAATACCTCGAATGATGCGTCCGATCGGTCGCATTGTACTTGCTTGCCGATCGGAGCATAAATCTGAGAGAGTACCTCGAATGATGCGGCCGATCGATCGTATTGTACTTGCTTGCCGATCGAAGCATAAATCTGAGAGAGTATCTTGAATGATGCGATCGGAGCATAAATCTGAGAGAGTGCCTCGAATGATGTGTCTGATCGGTCGCAATATACTTGTTTGTCGATCAGAGTATAAATCTGAGAGAATACCTCGAATGATGCGTCCGATCGATCGCATTATACTTGCTTGCCGATCGAAGCATAAATCTGGGAGAGTACGTCGAATGATGCGTCCGATCGGTCGCATTGTACTTGCTTGCTGATCGGAGCATAAATATGAGAGAGTACCTCGAATGATGCGTATGATCGCTCACATTGTACTTGCTTACCAATCGGAGCATACTTGTGTTGATCCGTGTTTTGTGCGCTGAAAGGGTCAGACATGTGTCACCATCTGGGTGGTTGAGCAGGTGAGCGGGTGCCTCATTTAATGCGTCCAGTAGTGTGGCACACCTTTTAATGCACTTTTTCAAGCCTATATAAAGGTGTGAAATCATTTGTTCACACTTTTCGCGAAATTCACGTTGAGCGCTCTGACATATACCGACCAACTATGAAGCCGATCGACCGTGTTTGCCCAAGAAGTCGAACGTCCGATCATGATTTTCTAAGGTATGTTGAGCTTGTTCTTCCCTTTTTTGTTCTTTACTTCAGCATAAGGGTTGTTTGATTCTTAGCTGTAGTTTCCCTTCGTATTTGTAGATGTCAAAGTTTGAGTCTTTGATTGGATCTAGGTCGAAGTCCCCATAAACTGTTGGTGGCGAATCACCTTCTCACTCGGCAAGTGATGCGTCGAGTGAGACGAGTGGTTCATCAGCCACTAGTGGGTCCTCGTCGACCGATAGTAGCAGTGGATCTTCTTCGTCGTCCCCTGATAGTTTAGATATTACTTTAAGGCATCCATTGGTCAAGTAGCCGATTAGAGAACAGTTGGAATGGACGTTGGTGATCCTTCTATGTCCGATGTGGATATAGTCAGTTTATAGGAACAAAGGGCCGATAAGGGAATGGCCGAAGAAATAAGGGCTAAGGAAAAAGTGGCTGACAAGCCAATAGCCGAAGAAGAGGAGGCCGATGAAGAGGAGGTTGATGAGGAGGCTGAGTAGATCGCAATGGCCATTCCCTTAAACAATTCCCGGTATGTCGTGGATCATGAAGTGTCCACGCTAAAGGAATAAGAATTTTTGAAGTTTAGGGAGATGTACAATGTGCCAAACGACATAATTTTTAGTATGCCCCATGCTGGTGCTAGGCCGAGTGAGCCACCAGCAGGTTCGATTTTGTTATATATTGATTGTTTGGAGCATGGTCTTCATTTTCCTCTATATCAGTGGCTTCAGGATGTGCTTGCTCGGGCGATGATCGCGTTCGGCCAGTTGAATGTCAATGGCTGGATCACACTGATAAACTTGTACACAGCGTTCCGATTGTGCAACAAGGGAGAGCCCAGCTAGGGGCAGATCTGTTATTTGTATAAATTTGGTCGGTAGCAGTATGGGATAGGCTGGTACCAAATAGAATACGTGGGGAAAAAGGCCAAATGGGCCTTTATCACTGACATACCGAGCAACTTGGAGGTGCGGATCAGACATGATTGCCAGTCGGAAGGTCGTTGTTCTGCCGACTAGCGGTGTTGATTGTTCAGTTGCTTTGTGTGTTTTTTTTTTTGAATGTTCTTGGTCTGTCTTTTGAATGTTCTGAGAGATCGTTGTTCTTGCAGGTGCATTCAAAGTAGGCTGCTCGACTACCGAAGAGCTAGAGTGTGAAGAGGTTCGTCGGCTGCTTACGCCACTCGAGAGGAGTGGGTGTATTATGAGGTTGCCTGAGACTTTGGTTGCGGTCAGTCTGATTTCTTCTCCCAATAAGTGTTTATCAATCGGCAGTTAGTTGTTTTGTGTATGCCGACCGTAGCTGACTTGTGTTATTTATGCTTGTTAGTCCATCCGAAGGTAGAAGCAGCTGTGAGGAAGAAGATGGAGGATACAGTGGCTAAATATCTAACTGCCGAAGAGGCGAGGAAGAAGAAAGAGGTTGGAGGGTCCAATGTTCATGTTTTCGGCACTGCTATTGGGGGTGGTAAGACCACCCAGAAGAAGACGACGGTCCACCGTCAAAGGTCGACCATGCGCGCACATAAAGAGCCATGGCAGGTGCCTACCGACGTGGATGATCGGTAGGATGGGTCAGCTATGGAGCCAGTAAGGTCTGAGGTTCAAGTACTTGCTAGACGACATCCATCTGGTCAGTTGGCATCAGAGCCATCTGCGTCAGCCAATAAGCAGTCGGCTGATGTGGCTGGTCTTGATCAGTCAGACGCTCGTTGGTAAAAGATGTTGGCCAAGCAAGGGAAGCTGCCAATCGGTGGGGCTGAGAATGCTGCCCTGAAGAAGAAGCAGGATGTGATCGACACCCTACAGGTCATCCAATCTTAGATATCTTCTGAGCCTGCTCTTGGTCTGGCTCCCTAGATAGTCATCAAGCCATTGAACCGGTCGATCTTCAACCCCGGGTTGAAGGCCTTCTTTGCGAACCATGCTGATATCCCGGATGTGGTCCGTACCTCGATCGTGGATGAGAGCTGGCAGGAGGTGAGCAACTATATGCATCGCAGCGTGGTGTCGATCATCAATGCAGTGGTGCTCGGCTCGCAGAAGGACTTGTTTGAAATCGGGAAGATGAGCACCTCGTCTCTTCTTGATCGGTATGCCAAGGTAGCAGCCGAGGGTGCTCACGTAAGTGGTTTTTTCCTTGCTTGTTTTCTTTGACTTGTTTGCTTTTTGAATTTGTCTAACATTTTTCTGATCGGAAGTTCTTCGGGGAGGTCTTCATTGCTCTGCAGAAAGTAGCTAAGAAAGCTGAGAAGCTTGAAGAGGAGAAGAAGATTCTCAAGCAGCGGACGGAGGATCTAAAGCTGAAGGAGCGTGATGCCGAGCTAGCCTTAAAGAAGGCAACCGATGTCGCTAAGGAGAATCGGCACCTACAACACCAAGCAAAGACGGCCGAAAAGACGCTGCTCGACCAGGCTGGTCGATTTACTAAGATGGAGAGACGGACCAGGTAGGCCGATGAGCTGCAGGAGGAGCTTGATCGGGTGAAGACCGATATGAAGATTGCTCGGTAGGATGGGATTGCAGAATACAAGTAGTCAGCTGAGTTTGTGGACGAGGTGGACGTCCAGATCGCTGAAGCCAAAGAAGAGTTGATGTAGAAGGTGCTCTTCTACAATCAAGATATCACTGTTCGGTTTCGCTAGTTACACAACCCTCCGATGCTCAATCAGACATTCAAAGAGATCCCTGAAGAGGAGAGCAGGGTGGCCGACGACTCATTTTTCCAGAATTCTGGAGGGCCGACCTCAATGCCGATCAGGGGACCAGCCAGACAGATGACGATCAACCTACTCCTCAACAAGAAAAGCAAGTGGATGAAGAGATTTTCGTTCAGGACTGAGTAGCCTGCCGATTAGCCATAGTTCTAATAGATATTTTTAAATTTTCTGGGGTATGCCCCATGTACTTTGTATTTCTAAACACATTTGATCGTTTGTTTCTTGTGTTGAACAATTTCCTTTCATAAATGAAATTTGAATTTTCTCAACTCTTAAGTGATCTGTCGTTTGAGTTTGAATGCTTGCATATATGTTGTACATTTGAGATGGGTGCCGATTGGCTTATCTGTTGAGTGATGGATGACTTTGTTAAGTGTTGTTTGACCGGTCGTTGATTGCTCAACCTGAATGGTCGATCTTTGTTATGCTGGTCTGTCATTGGTTGTTGAGGATGCAGAATGACATGTGATCTAACTGATAAGACCGACTAACCAAGGCTTGAACAAATAAAAATTGTGCAAAATTTCTTTCATTCATAACAATGATAAATATGATTGACCTGAGCCTGATCGGTTACAATAGTTGGACTAAAATTTGAATGAAATTGTGGAAGACTAGGCTTCACTTGTAGTAGAGTTTCAGATGATCAGCATTCCATGGGTGGGGTAGAAGCTTGCCTTTGGGAGTCTGTAATTCATAGGTGCTTGGTCGGCAGATCTTTATGACCTGGTATGGTCCTTCCCACTCAGGGCCGAGCGTGTCGTCTGTTCGATCCATGGTTGCTAGGGTGATCTTCCGCATGACCCAATCTCCTGTCTTGAAGCTTCTTGTCTTGACTCTGGAGTCATAGTACTGTGCAATTCTTTGCTTGTATGCAATGTTTCGCAAGTTTCCTTTCTCTCGGTGTTCTTCCAGGAGGTCCAAGTTGAGAGTTAGGAGTTCATTTTTTTCATCAGGATCGTAGGAGATCACCTGATAGGATGTTTCGTTGATCTCTACATGTACCATGCCCTCAGTGCCGAATGCCATGGCGAATGGTGTTTCATTTTTGGATGTTCTGTAAGATGTCCGATAGGACCATAGGACATCTGGTAGGATGTCTGACCACTTTCCCTTGGGGTCGTCGTCCAATCGAGTTTTGAGATTGTACTTGATTATTTTGTTGACAGCCTCCAATTGACCATTTGCCTGCGGGTGTGCAACAGAAGCGAAGCATAGAGTGATCTCATATACTTCACAGAAATATTGGTAGCGAGCACAATCGAATTGTTTGTCGTTGTCTGTCACAATGGTGTGTGGTATGCCGAAGTGGCAGATGATGTTCTGGTAGACGAAGCTTGCAATTTGAGCAGTGGTGATTGTGGCAAATTATTTTACTTCTGCCCAGTTGTTGAAGTAGAGCTACGACGACATGTTCTACTCCTCCTTTGCCCCTTGGCATTGGGCCAATGAGGTCCAGTCCTCATTGCGAGAAAGGTCATGGGTTGAGCATTGGTGTGAGCTTTTCTGCAGGCAAGTGTGGTATGGGGGCATATTCTTGGCATTGGTCACACTGCTGGGTGAGAGCGATTGCGTCTGCATGCATTGTTGGCCAATAGTAGCCTTGTCTGAATGCTTTGTGGGCAAGGGACTTGGGTCCTGAATGATTGCCATAGATGCCTTCATGGATCTTCTTGAGTACAACATTGCCTTTGTCTGTTGGTAGGCACTTAAGAAGGTGAAGATCAAAGCCTCGCTTGTATAGGTGACCAAGAACTATGGTATAGTGAGTGGCCTTGTCTGAATGCTTTGTGGGCAAGAGACTTGGGACCTGAATGATTGCCACATATTCCTTGACAGATCTCTTTAAGTATGGCATTGCCTTTGTCTGTTGGTAGGCACTTGAGAAGGGGAAGATCAAAGCCTTGCTTGTATAGGTGACCAAGAACTATGGTATAGCGAGTGGCTTGGCGCTTGATGCGCTTGGCTTCATTCTTGTCTTTCGGTAGTACTTCATCTCTGAGGAACTTGATTATTGGGTCCATCTAGGTTGGATCAGTGTTGATTTGCCGTTCTTGTGTGCTTGGTATCTCCAATAGCTTTACTGGGACACTTCGACCAATCTTGTCGTCGATGGATGAGGCTAGTCTTGCCAGAGCATTAGCGTGGATGTTCTCTGATCTTGGAATCTTGTTCATCTCATAGGATTGGAAGCTGAGGAGGAGCGTCCTTTCCTTGTCAAGATAAAGGGACATGGAGATGTCCTTGGCCTCAAAGTCATTGTTTACTTGGCTGACCACAAGTTGGGAGTCGCTGCAGATCTTGACATGTTTTGCTTCTAGGTCTTTCGCGAGGAGTGCCTTGTATTCTGCCTCGTTGTTTGAAGCTTTGAAACTAAAGCGGAGAGCATATTCGAGCTTAACTTGGTCCGGTGTAGTTAGCACCAGTCCTGCTCCTGAGCCACTGTGGCAGGCTGATCCATCTACATATAAGGTCCATACCGGTTTTGATTTGTCAATTAGGGAACGGTTAGTCTCTCCCTTGGTCTTGGCAATTGGCTGCCTTATAAGCTTATTTGGCTATTTCGGCATGTACTGGGATATGCTGTAGGTGAACTCTGAAAGCAGATCAGCGACTACTTGGCCTTTTTCTGATGGTCTTGGTGCATATGAGATGTCGAATTCGTTGAGTTTGATTGCCCATTTGATTAGTCTTCCGGATGTGTTCGGCTTCTATAGGACCTGCCTGAGAGGCTTGTTGGTGAGGAATAAGATGGGGTGAGCTTGGAAGTAAGGTCTGAGCCTTCTTGATGTGATGACTAAAGTGAGGGCGAGCTTCTCAATATTACCGTAGCTAGTCTCTCCATCCTGGAATGCTTTGCTGACATAGTAGACCGGGTGTTCTGCTCCTTCTGCTGTCTTGATTAGAAATGAGCTGATTGCTGAAGTGGAGACTGAAAGGTAGATGGTGAGTTGGTCTCCCGTGTCTGGTCTGGCCAATAGGGGTGCCTTGCTAATGTACTCTTTCAAGCTTGTGAAGGCTTTGTCACATTCAGCGGTCCACTCGATGGTCTTTCCCTTTGCCTTGAGGGCTTTGAAGAATGGTAGGCACTTGTCAGTGGCTCCTCAAATGAACCTGGTGAGAGCTGCTACTCTTCCCATTTGGGTTTGTACTTCCTTGGTTGTGCGTGGTGGCTTCCTATCAAGGATGGCCTTGATCTTCTCAGGGTTTGCTTCTATCCCCCTCTGACTGATCATGTAGCCAAGGAATTTTCTGGAGCTGACTCTGAAAACACATTTGGCTGGGTTGAGCCTCATTTGGTACTTCTTGAGCACCTAGAACATCTTGGATAGATTGCATACATGGTCATATGTTGTTTTGCCCTTTACGATCATGTCGTCTACGTAGACTTCTATGGTATTCCCGATATGGTCGGCGAACATGAAATTCACTAGGCGTTGGTATGTTGCACTAATGTTCTTCAAGCCGAATGGCATGACATTGTAGCAGTATACTCCCAAGTTGGTGCGGAAGCTTGTGTGGATTTGGTCATCCGGATGCATGAGGATCTAGTTGTACCTAGAGTATGCATCCATAAAGCTGAGGAGCTTATAACCTGTTGTTGCATCGACTAGGAGATCAATCTTGGGTAGAGGAAAACTATCCTTCGGGCGTGCTCTGTTGAGGTCAGTAAAGTCGATGCACATTCTCCAAGCCCCTGAAGGCTTCTTCACTAATACAACATTGGCAAACCAAGCGGCGTAGATAGCCTTCCGGACAAAGTGAATTGTGCTCAGCTTCATGATCTCTTCTTGCATGGCAAGTTGACGCTTATCGTCGTATGTTTTTTGTTTTTGTGTGACCGGCTTGAAGGAGGGGTCAATCGGCAACCTGTGGCAGATCACGTCAGTGGATATTCTGGGCATAATAGCATATGACCATGCGAAGACTTCACTGTTCTCCCTGAGGAATTGGATGAGTGCGTCCCTGGTCTCCCTTGCAATCTTCGTTCCAATATTGACCTATCAGTTTGGGTGGTCGATGTTGTGCGTGATTGATTTAGTCTCCTCAACACGTTGAGGCTTTTCCGTGGTGGAGAGATCCCTTGGGTCCTCTGGGCTACTAGATTGGATCTGGTTGGTGGTCTCTGGGTTGATTAGGTCAGCCTCATATGTTGATTTTGTGATGGTCATTGTCTCCTTGCTAGAACTAGAGTTAACCTTGGTTAGTGTTGATTGGTAGTATGTTCGGGTTGTGAGCTAGTCTCCCCTTACTTGGCCAGTCCCCATGACCGTTGGAAATTTCAGCAAGAGTAAGTGGGTGGAGCATACCGCGTTGATTTGGTTGAGTAGTCCCCTGCCAAGGATGACATTATATGTCATGGAGCAGTCTACCACGAGGAAGGCGATGATCGTCGTTGCTATGCGTGGTGTGGTGCCTACCAAGATTGGTAGGGAGACAGTTCCAATGGGCATCACTGAGTCACCTGCGAAACTTAGTAATGGGGTTACCGCCTGGTTGAGCTCTGTGTCTTCAATCCCCAGTTTGTTGAAGGCTTCTATGAAGAGGACGTTGACTGAACTTCCAGTGTCCACAAGGATCCAACTTACGTCAAAGTTGGAGATTGTCGCTCGGATGATCAGGGGGTCGTCATGAGGGAAAAATAAGCCTCGCTCTTCCTCTTCCTAAAAGGTGATGGTTGTCCAGCCTGACTTGTCAACCTTTGTTGCCCTACCAGATTCAATGTTGAATATCTGGTTGTTGGACTGGGTGGCTCGGATGAAATTCTTCTTCGCTCTGTTGGAAGTGTAGGCAGAGGAGATTGTTGGTTCGCCACTGATGGTGTTGATATGTGGAGGATTGGCGACTGGGAGCACATTTTGAAGGAACTGGTTGGTCTTCCCTTCCCTGACTAGGCATTCCACGATTTCTCTAAAGGCCACACACTCGTCAATGGTGTGACCATTGAATTTTTGGTATTGGCAATATAGATTTGAGGTGACTGGTGGTCTGGAGTTTGCTGGTCTTGGCCTTGGCTTATCGATCATGCTCTCAACATTCATTAGAACGTTCTCTAGTGAAGTATTGAGGATTGTATAGGTTTCGAACCTGGAGACTGGGTGCAACGACCCGGAGATTTAATTAGTGAATTTTAGTAAATTAATTTGGAAAATGATGAGTTTACCCTTAGTTTTATAAGGGGCTCGAAAATCACTTTTTGGTTAGAGACACATTTGACAGTTTTTCGGGGACTGTTGCGTAGGTCTCGAACTCACGAGTTCGTAGACAGCCAACACGCCAAAAAAAAGAGTGCGTACGAGAGAGTTGTGGGTCTAGAATGTTCAGGGGCATTTTGGTAATTTGCTATGGGTAGATATTTTTAACCCATATTTCACCAGATTCTTCTCATTTCGACTCTCTCTCTTCTTGATCCTCATCCAAACCGTGACACCGAACCCAAAAAACCCAAAATTGTGAACTTTGACTCGAGGCAACCTCGTCCATTTTGGTGCATACTATCATCTTCTCCTTCTCCCCGCGATCAAGGACGTACCGGCCGTCAAGAGAACCAGCCACAAGGAACATCGAACCGAGGAAGGAGAAAACTGAACATTTCGATCTATTTTTTGGCCAATTCAAGTATGAGTTTCGTGTTTAGACTTCAGTTTTGAGTTCATGGGCTCGAGTAGATGGGTTTAAACTATAAATTCGTAAAAAACGGTTAAGATTTGAAGATGTTAGGAAAATTTCAAGGTCGGCCGGCAATGGCGATTTCCAATGACGGTAGACAGCGACGCACGGCGGGGCGGTCGTCTTCTTCGGTGACTCTCAGCCGACTGGTTCGGTCAAAGGGGCTGACGTGGCATGCCACCTGACAGCCATGTGGAGCCACTTGGCGGCTGAGTCAGGGCCGAGTCAGCGTGCGTGCAGGTGCGTGGGGTATTGTAGTCGGTGCGTGGATGAGCCGATGACCTTCTGCCGGCGCGTGGGGCTGATATTTGGGACACGGCGACACAAGTCGACATGTTTTCGACATTTCGGACCTTTTGGCACAGGTTTCGGGTTAATCGGACATCGTTTAGGGGTACTTTTGGGGGTCCGAAGTGGCTGCATTTTTAGTGGGACGCGTACGGACCTCCCGAGGTTTAGGGAGTCTGAATGTAGGGTTTTGAATTATTGTTGGTAACCCCGATTGTTACTTTTGACAGGCGATACTGCTCCATGAACTTCAGAGGAGCGTATGACTCAGGATTGAGCATAATTGGAGATTCGGTGAGTGGACTTTGGTTTTGTAAATTGCAATGCATGCATAAGCGTATATTTGAAATAATTTCTTGTTACGTATTATTTTTGGCAAATTTTTGGAATTTAGAATTTACTGGGCACGGGTTCTCAATACTAAATTGGAAATGACGTTTTGCGCTATGGCTTGGCTTTATGGACTCTGCTTTTATGTCGTTTTGACCTTATAGATTTGGGGCTTCGGTTGAGTTCATGATTTTTGGGTTTAGACTCAGATTTGTCATTTTATTGGATTTGGGCATAAACCCGATTTTTCAATGAATTTGGATTAGGCTAAGAAACAAGGATTTCAAAACATGAATTTTGGTTTTCACTGAATTACTGTCCCCGAGGGTCAAGGTTTTCTTCGATGCTGGCGTCGATGGTCTTTCTTCGCTAGATAGTTGAGGGTTCTCCGACGTTGGTGTCGAGGGGTAATTCTCCACCAGGTCATTGAGCCTGTCTACGCGTAATCCATGGTTATGCACAACTCGAGGTATATCGGGTGTGTGGAGGGTTGGACCCAGGCCAGTTAGCTCGGATATCGAGCTATGGCTTGGGATTCCATTCTGGGAGCAGTGGCATATGTTATGATATATTTTGTGTCTATGTCTGTTTACATGATTTTTAAACCTCTTTGATGAGGGTTTTCAAAGCAGGGTTGTGAACCACGGGATTCTTTCCTTATTCGGATTTTCGTGGGTCCCACCGAGTGTTTTAATAAAAAATGGATTTTTCGGTGAGTTTCAGATTATTTTTATATATTATTTGTGTAAAAAAGAATTTTATATTATGCATGCATTGTTTTACTCATGGAGGGGGAAAATGTATGTTTTCCTCGGAAATTATTTTAAAATATTATTTTGTCCACTCACACTTTTCGTGTTTTAAATCCCCTCCAGGCCGTTGAGTTGACGAGAGCACATCCAGAGGCGGAGGCATTAAAGTTCAGCTGCGCCTTTACCTAAGACTATCTAGTAGGATTTATAAATTTTTTGTATTTACCTTTCCTACCTAGACGCTCTGATAAGCCTTTTGGACTTATTGTAAATTATGACTCTGTCGATGGTTATTTGGTGATGTTGGGATTCGAGAGTGTTATTTGATCATTCGCCTGACAGGTGGAAGATGGCTACCTATTTTATAGGCAAGGTTCTATCGATTTTTTGGTAGAATTCTCATAATTAATTGCAAGGGCTTAAGGGTATTCTGGGTAATTTATTAAATTATCAGGCGGGAACAGGGCTTTTCTCGATTTTCGAGGGGAAATTCAGGAAGGGTCTTGTCACTGGGCCCGTGTGAAGACTGGTTGTTATTCTTATGTCCCTGATTCTAATCGTAGTGCTTCTCCTTCTTCCCCTAATAGTTGTTGTCGTATGAACCTTTCATCTTACTTGAGTAAGAGTTGTTCCCATAGCTTTGGTTGTGATTATCGGAGTCACGATGAGACTTGGTGTTCTGATTATTTGGGGGGGGGGGGGGGGGGGGGGGGGTGGGGGAGTAGACCGAGCAACGTTCTGCTTGGTCTTCGCTCATGGAGAGTTGAAGTATTTAGCATTTTCATGGATTACTGCTTATCTCATCAGTTCATTGTAGTCTTCCCATCCTTGGGTGAAGGCATGGTAATTGAAGGTGGATTCCTTTAAGCCGATGCGGAATGCTCTGAAGGCGGCCTTATCGTCAGTCTCCTGACATTTTGAGTATTCAAGGATGAACTTGGCTGCGTATTTTTGTAGGGATTCAGTCTCCCCTTGCCTTAGTGACCCCAGGTCATTCGTGGTTAACAACCGATCTGTTTGAATCATAAACTGGTTCAGGAAGACGATGTGGAGATGATCGAAAGAGTCGATTGTTCTTGGTTCTAGATGATAGAACCAGTTGAGGGTAGCCACAGTGAGAGTAGAACTGAAGATCATGTATTGTACCTCGTCTGAGAGGTTTTTGAAAGCTATGGAAGACTGGTAATTGTTCATATGTGTTATTAGATCGCCCATTCCATTGGAAGGCGTGATCTTGAAAGGTTTGACTTCCGTCTCATGGTGATATTGTAAAATACGCTTCAAGAAGGGACTAGTGTTGGTCTTGATCTTTGTTGGGGACCTGGTCTTGCGGTCCATGGTTTCTAGCTCATGGACTCATTGCAAGAGTTGATGACCGATATTATCTGTTCTGGGAGGGTCCTGAAATGGATCTAACAGAATATGGTCTTGCTTGTTGCTGGTATTGTAACAACCCGGAATTTCAATTATTGGATTTACGTAAATTATTTATGTAAATGACAATTTTACCCTTGCTTGTTAAGGGGCGTGAAAGTCAAATTTTGTTTCGAGACATTTTTGGTGGTGTTTTGGATACCGTTACGTAGGTCTCGAACTCACGAGTTCGTAGACAGGCAGCACGCGGAAAATGGAGTTCATGTACGAAAGTTACGGGTCTAGATTGTTAGGGGTATTTTGGTAATTTTTGACTTGGGGTAGATATTTATAACCCCAATTCATTGTTTCATCTTCATATCATCATCTCACTCTCTCTCTATGTGAAACACACTCCCAAACACCGAACCCGTGAGAAAACTCACCCAAAACCCATAAATTCCAAGTGTGATTCAAGGCCAAGATTTCCATTTTTATTCCACTAACCGTACCACGGGGGAAGCCGAACCGAGCATAGGAAGTTTCGGATTTTTCGATCGATTTTCCGGTTAGCACATGTACGTGTTTGTGGTTTTGAGGTCATATTTGGATTCCTGGGTTCGAGTAGATAGATTTAGACATAAAATTTGTGAAAAATGGTTGAGTTTTGAGGAAGTTACAAAAGCTTGAAGTTTCTGCCGAAAATGGAGGATTCCGGCGGAAACCAGACGGCGGCACCGGTAGCCGGTCGTCTTCTCCAGCGAGTCACCGGTGACCGGTCAGGTCGAGGTGACCGGTCGGGTCGAGGTAACCAGTCGGGTCGAGTGAACCGATCGGGTTGAGTGAACCAGTCGGGTCGAGTTGGATCGGGTCAGGCGGAGTTTGGCCGGGTTGGACCGGTCCAGGCGAGTGGGGTACTGTAGCAGGCGCTTGACTGGCGCTTGGCGGAGCGTGAGTGCGTGTTCCGACCTTTCGTCGACTCGTGGCTGCGTTTGGGGCCGAGTCTGAGTTCACGGTGGCGCGTGACAGCTAGTTTTTGACGTTCCGGACTTGTTGGCGCAGGTTTTTGGTCGATCAGACGTCGTTTAGGGGTAGTTTTGGGCGTTTGAAGTTACTGCGTTTTCTAGGCCAACATAGATAGACCTCCCGGGGTTTAGGGGGATTATATTTAAGGTTCTTATTATTAGCTGATAATCCCGATTATTAATTTGGACAGGCGATACTGCTCCAGGAACTTCAGGGGAGCGTACAATTCGGGATTGAGCTTGCTTGGACAGGTTTGTGAGTGGACTTTTGGTTTATAAACTATAATGCATGCATAAATGTATCTTTGATTTAAAAACTGTTATGTATGGGTGCAATGAATTTCTGGAATTTAGAAATGATGTTGGACACATGTTTTCCAATATTTCAGTGAAAGTGTGTTTTGAGAAATGGCCTGGTTTTAGTACTCGATTTTAATATCGTTTTGAAGTGGTAACTATTTGAGTCTGTGATTTGGGTTTAGACCTGAAATTATGATTTTACCGATTTTGGCCGTTAATGATATTTCAAAGAATTTGGCTTAGGCCAAGAAACAAAGATTTCAAAATACGGATTTGGTTCACTGGTTTTCTGTCCCGATGGTTACAGTTGCTCTGACTGGTGTTGAGGGGTTTTGCTCTGCTGGTTGTTGAGGGTTCGGACTTTGGTGTTGATGGGTCTTGCTCCGCCGGGTCGCGAGATTGTCTATGCATAGTACAGAGAATTGTAGTACAAATTTTAACACATCTCAAGGGATACCCTGGTGTGTTGTGGATATGTCGGGAACAGTGAATTTGAGATATTATGTGTCCAGGCTGAATTAAATGAATTTTAAACTCCTTTGAAGAGAGTTGTCAAACCAAACTGTGGATCACGAGGTATTTTCATTATACAGATTTTATGTGAGTCCAACTAAGTGGTTTTAAAGAGAAATGAAATTCTAATAGTTTCAAATAATGTTTTTATATCATAAACTGTTTTATGTGATGCATGCATGATTTTATAAATGGAGGGGGAAAAATGTAATATTTCCTTGGAAAACGATTTATAACTGATTATTTTTGTCCACTCACAACTTTTTTGTTTAAACCCCCTTCAGGCAGTTGAGTTGACGTGGACACTTATCTCGAGGCAGAGACATTAGTACTTTCGGCTGCGCTTTGTAGTTATACTTGAATAGGATATCTAAATTATACTCTTGATCCTACTTAGACGCTCTGATATTATAATGTATTTGGTTGGTCATTATTTACGGGAATTATTGAGTGCTTGAATCCCTTGTCTAACAAGTGAAAGTAACTATTATTATTATTATTTGTAAGGATTGAAGGGTATTTTGGGAACCTTTCCTTAGGTTGTCAGACGGGATTAGGGTTCTTCTCGGGTTTCGAGGGGAAATTCAGGACGGGTCCTGACAATTGGTATCAGAGCCTAGTTTTAAATTCCTGTAGACCGTACACTTAGTGTACAATTATTTTGGTATTGATGAGTTATAATTATTTTCAGCGTAATGCCTCCGAGACGCGAGTCCCGTCAACAGTCTAGAAACATTGGGGACACACATGAACCTGCAGTGGAGCCTGATATGAGGGAAACACTGGAACAATTGGGTCACACTTTGACTTTTGTACTTCTGAGTAGGGCAGCTACTGAAGGTTCAGACATTGAGAAAGCCCAGAGATTAGGGGCTACAATATTTATGAGCGACTCTAGCCCAGATGATGCAGCCGAGTGGATTACTCGTTTAGAGCGAGTGTTCTCAGTTATGAGATGTCCTCAGGGGGACAGGGTGTTGTTAGCCACTTTCTGCTAGGTGGTTCCGCTTATCATTGGTGGAACGCATTAGAGCTATCATGCTGGGAGGTCAGTACAATTACCTGGGCGACTTTTCGAGAGAAGTTCCTTGAGTAATTTTATCCTTGCTCGTACCGAGATGCCAGGGAGGCTGAGTTCTTGCACTTACAGCAGGGAGATATGACAGTGGCTCAGTATGAGCAGAAATTCATAGAGTTGGCTCGTTTTGCACCGGCTCTAGTGGCAACCGAGAGGGACAAACGACGCAGATTTGAAAATGGGCTGAGGGGCGAACTTCGGTCAGCGGTAACGGTTGCAGCCCATACTTCCTTGAGATACGTGTCCGACGCTACAGCTCGTGTAGAGTTGAGCATGGGTTTGCCAGTCCAGCAGCAGTTTAGGGGTTCCAGGCGACACCGGGATCGCTGGGATATTGGAGCCTCTAGTCAGGGACTGTCCAAGAGAGGCAGTTTCAATTCTGGATCTACTGGGAGTGCGGGATCCGGATCAGGCAGTGGCGGAGCCAGACAGGTACCGCAGTCATCCGCTCGTTCTAGTGGTGCTTCAGTGCAGTCAACTGGAAGACTGAGTGGTAGCTCCGGTGGCACTGGATGTTACTTATGTGGGGAGATTGGTCACATAAGGAAATTTTGCCCACATTTTCATCTGGGCAGTAGTTCCTGGGGGTAGGGTGCTAATGAACAGAGGCAGAGGACAGTTCAGACGTCTGGTATTGCAGCTGGAAGCCAGAGTCAATCCCGTGGGGCCAACCGGGCCAATTGGACAAACAGGGCTAGTGGGTCCAACAGAGCCAGAGGCAGACGGTGGGGTCATGGTCGATCTTTGGATACACAAGCTCGAGTTTTTGCTATGTCGCAACAGGAGGCCCGAGCAGCACCAGATGTTGTCACGGGTACGTTATCTATTTTTAACCGTGATGCTTATGTTTTGATAGATCTTGGGGCGACTCATTCTTTCATTTCTCGGGGTTTTACATTATTTGCTGATAGATAATTGTCTCCGATTGGTTGGGACATGGGTATTAGTACTCCTACTGGGAATATGTTAGTGGCGAATCTCGTGATTCGTAGTTGTCTCGTGTTAGTGGAAGGTCATGCATTAGAGGCATATTTAATCCCCTTAGATATTTTTGATTTTGATGTGATTCTGGGGATGGATTGGTTGACTATGCACCATGCCTCTATTGATTGTTATGACAAGAGAGTGGATTTCCGGAGTCCAGGTTTGCCGGAACTTACATTCAGGGGAGATCGTAGGGTACTACCCTGTGGAGTGATATCTGCTTTGACCGCTGAGAGATTGTTGAGGAAAGGTTGTGAGGGTTACTTGGCTCATGTGTTTGATTCTCGGAATACTCCGATGAGAGTGGTGGATATTCCAGTGGTGAGTGAGTTCTCTGATGTGTTTCCAGATGATCTTTCGGGATTGCCACCTCACCAGGAGATTGAGTTCACCATAGAGCTTTTACTAGGTACTCAACCTATCTCACAGGCACCGTACAAAATGGCACCGGCAGAATTGCAAGAGTTGAAGACTCAATTGCAGGACTTGGTGAATATGGGATTTATTCGCCCAAGTGTTTCACCTTGGGGTGCACCAGTGTTATTTGTGAGGAAAAAGGATGGTGGTCTGAGATTGTGTATCGACTACCGGCAGCTAAACAGGGCTACGGTGCGAACTAAGTATCCTTTGCCAAGGATAGATGATTTGTTTGATCAACTTAAGGGGGCAAGATATTTTTCAAAAATTGACCTTCGATCCGGGTACCATCAATTGAGGATCAGGGAAGGGGATGTTCAGAAAACAGCTTTCAGGACTCGTTATGGTCATTATGAGTTCCTGGTGATGCCTTTCGGGTTGACTAATGCCCCAGCAGCATTTATGGATTTGATGAACAGGGTGTTCCAAAAGTATTTGGATCGGTTTGTGATTGTGTTCATCGATGATATCTTGGTGTATTCGAGGAGTGCTAAGGCACATGATAAGCACTTAAGGTTGGTGCTGAATATGCTTAGGAAAAAATATTTGTTTGTCAAGTTCAGTAAATGCCAGTTTTGGTTGACAGAAGTTGGATTCTTAGGTCATGTGATTTCGGCTGAGGGTATCAGCGTAGATCCCCAAAAGGTTGAGGCAGTGGCAAACTGGGAGCAACCGAGGACAGTCACAGAGGTGAGGAGCTTTCTGGGTTTGGCAAGATATTATCGACGGTTCGTTGAAGGATTTTCTACGATATCAGGCCCGTTGACTCGGTTGACTAGGAAAGGAGTCAAGTTTGACTGGGGAGCTGATTGTGAACAGGGATTTCAGGAGCTGAAGAGGAGGTTGACTTCTGCTCCAGTATTAACCCTTCCTGATGATACTGGGGGATTCGAGGTGTATAGTGATGTATCAATGCGGGGTATAGGCTGCGTGTTGATGCAGCATGGAAAGGTGATAGTGTATGCTTCTAGACAACTTAAACCTCATGAGTTGAATTACCCCACACATGATTTGGAGTTAGCTGCAGTGGTGCATGCATTAAAAATCTGGATACATTATTTGTACGGGGATACGTGTCGGATCTTCACCGACCATAAGAGTTTAAAGTACTTGTTCACCCAAAAGGACCTGAATCTGAGGTAGAGAAAATGGCTTGAACTAATAAAGGATTATAATTGTACTATAGAGTACCATCCAGGGAAAGCCAATGTTGTGGTAGATGCCTTGAGCAGGAAATCCATGGGTTCTTTGGCCCATTTGCACACAATCTACTTACCATTGTTGTTAGAGTTTCGTAGAGCGGGGATTGTATTTGACATGGATAACCAGGGGCTTTATTGGCTAGTTTCCATGTGAGGCATGTTCTGATTGATCGGATTATTGAGGCTCAACTCCAGGACCCTACATTGTGCATTATCAGGATGGAGTTGGAGGCTAGAAACAGGCAGGACTATGCACTTAGGGATGATGGAGCCTTGGTTAGGGATGGCCGGTTGTGCGTACCGAATGAGCTGGAGCTAAAGAGGGAAATTCTTGATGAGGCTCATAGTTCGGCTTACGCTATGCATCCAAAAGGTACCAAGATGTATCATACCCTAAGGAAACACTATTGGTGGACTGGGATGAAAAGGGAAATTGCTGAGTTTGTGAGTAGATGCTTGACATGTCAGCAAGTGAAAGTAGAGAGGCATAAACCATATGGGACACTTCAACCATTACCTATTCCGGAATGGAAGTGGGATCACATTACGATGGATTTTGTGTATAAACTTCCAAGGACACAAAAGGGACATGATGGGATATGGGTAATTGTTGATAGACACACGAAGTCTGCACATTTCTTGCCAGTGCGGGAAGATTTTCGGATGAGTCGGTATGCCAAATTGTTCGTTAATGAGATCATGCGGCTACATGGGACTCCAGAGTCAATTGTTTCGGACTGGGATCCAAGATTTACCTCTAGGATTTGGCGGAGTTTGCAGAAGGCTTTTAGCACTACCTTGCATTTTAGTACAGCCTTTCATCCTCAGACGGATGGTCAGTCTGAGAGGACAATCCAGGTTTTGGAGGATATGATGAGAGCTTGTGTACTGCAGTTTAAAGGGAACTGGGATTCACACCTTGCTCTGATGGAATTTTCTTATAATAATAGTTATCAGTCGAGTATTGGGATGTCTCCTTTCGAGGTACTGTATAGGAGGCAGTGCAGGACACCGTTATTCTGGAACGAAGTGGGTGAAAGGAAACTGTTAACGCCAGAGTTGGTGGATACGACTGAGGAAAAAATAAGGATCATCAGAGAAAGGTTGAAGACAGCTCAAGATCGCCAGAAGAGCTATGCAGATCGTCGAACCAGAGATCTTGAGTTTGAGGTAGGTGACTGGGTGTTCTTGAAACTATCTCCTTGGAAGGGAGTGGTACGTTTTGGTAGACAAGGGGAACTGAGTCCTCGCTACATTGGTCCGTATGAGATTTTGGAGAGGATAGGACCAGTGGCATATCGTCTTGCTTTACCATCGGAATTATCCAGAGTTCATAATGTTTTCCATGTATCTTTGCTCCGGAAATATCTGTTTGATGAGTCTCACGTATTGGAAGAGCAGCCACTTGAGCTGAAGGATAATTTTACCTTTGAGGAGCAACCAGGGCAAATTTTGGATTGGAAGGAGAAGGTACTGCGCAGAAAGAGTATTCCTCTAGTTAAAGTGTTATGGAGGAATCATAACATGGAGGAGGCCACGTGGGAAACCGAGGAACTAATGCGAGCGCAATATCCTCATTTGTTCCAAGGGTAGAGTTGAATTTCGAGGACGAAATTTCTTAAGGGGGGTAGATTGTAACAACTCGGAATTTCAATTATTGGATTTACGTAAATTATTTATGTAAATGACGATTTTACCCTTGCTCGTTAAGGGGCGCAAAAGTCAAATTTTGTTTTGAGACATTTTTGGTGGTGTTTTGGATACCGTTGCGTAGGTCTCAAACTCATGAGTTCGTAGACAGGCGGCACGCGGAAAATGGAGTTCGTGTATGAAAGTTACGAGTCTAGATTGTTAGGGGTATTTTGGTATTTTTTGACTTGGGGTAGATATTTTTAACCCCAAATCATTGTTTCATCTTCATATCATCATCTCACTCTCTCTCTATGTGAAACACACTCCCAAACACCGAACCCGTGCGAAAACTCACCCAAAATCCATAAATTCCAAGTTTGATTCAAGGCCAAGATTTCCATTTTTATTCCACTAATTGTATTCTACTCCTTCCCACGATCACAACCGTACCAACCATCGAAGGAGAGGACCACGGGGGAAGCCGAACCGAGTATAGGAAGTTTCAGATCTTCCGATCGATTTTTCGGCTAGCACAGGTACGTGTTTGTAGTTTTGAGGTCATATTTGAATTCCTGGGTTTGAGTAGATAGATTTAGACATAAAATTTGTGACAAATGGTTGAGTTTTGAGGAAGTTACAAAAGCTTGAAGTTTCAGCCGGAAATGGAGGATTCCGGCGAAAACCAGACGGCGGCGCCAGCAGCCGGTCGTCTTCTCCGGCGAGTCACCGTTGATCGGTCAGGTCGAGGTGATCGGTCGGGTCGAGGTAACCAGTCGAGTCGATTGAATCGGTCGGGTCGAGTGAACAGGTCGGGTTAAGTGAACCGGTCGGGCCGAGTTGGATCGGGTTAAGTCGAGTTGGGCTGGGTTGGACCGGTCCAGGCGAGTGGGGTACTGTAGCAGGCACGTGACTGGCGCGTGAGGGCGCGTGGCGGCGCGTGGGCGCGTGTTTCGACCTTCCGTCGGCGCGTGGCGGCGCGTGGGGCCGAGTCTGAGTTCACGGTGACGCGTGACAGCTAGTTTTTGACGTTCCGGACCTGTTGGCGCAGGTTTTGGGTCGATCGGACGTCATTTAGGGGTTGTTTTGGGCGTTTGAAGTTGCTGCGATTTCTAGGCCAGCATAGATAGACCTCCCGGGGTTTAGGGGATTTATATTTAAGGTTCTTATTATTAGCTGATAATCCTGATTATTAATTTGGACAGACGATACTGCTCCAGGAACTTCAGGGGAGCGTACAATTCGGGATTGAGCTTGCCGTGACAGGTTTGTGAGTGGACTTTTGGTTTATAAACTATAATGCATGCATAAATGTATCTTTGATTTAAATACTGTTATGTATAGGTGTAATGAATTTCTGGAATTTAGAAATGATGCTGGACACATGTTTTCCAATATTTCAGTGAAAGTGTGTTTTGAGAAATGGCCTGGTTTTAGTACTCGATTTTAATATCGTTTTGAAGTGGTAACTATTTGAGTCTGTGATTTGGGTTTAGACCTGAAATTATGATTTTACCGATTTTGGCCGTAAATGATATTTCAAAGAATTTGGCTTAGGCCAAGAAACAAAGATTTCAAAATACGGATTTGGTTCACTGGTTTTCTATCCCGATGGTTACAGTTGCTCTTACTGGTGTTGAGGGGTTTTGCTCCGCTGGTTGTTGAGGGTTCGGACTTTGGTGTTGAGGGGTCTTGCTCCGCCGAGTCGCGAGACTGTCTATGCATAGTACAAAGAATTGTAGTACAGATTTTAACACATCTCAAGGGATACCCTGGTGTGTTGTGGATATGTCGGAAACAATGAATTTGAGATATTATGTGTCCAGGCTGAATTAAATAAATTTTAAACACCTTTTAAGAGAGTTGTCAAACCAAACTGTGGATCACGAGTTATTTTCATTATACAGATTTTATGTGAGTCCAACTAAGTGGTTTTAAAGAGAAATGAAATTCTAATAGTTTCAAATAATGTTTTTATATCATAAACTGTTTTATGTGATGCATGCATGATTTTATAAATGGAGGGGGAAAAGGGTAATATTTCCTTGGAAAACGATTTATAACTGATTATTTTTGTCCACTCACAACTTTTGTGTTTAAACCCCCTTTAGGCAGTTGAGTTGACGTGGACACTTATCTCGAGGCAGAGGCATTAGTACTTTCGGCTGCGCTGTGTAGTTATACTTGAGTAGGACATCTAAATTATACTCTTGATCCTACTTAGACGCTCTGATATTATATTGTATTTGGTTGGTCATTATTTACGGGAATTATTGAGTGCTTGAATCCCTTGTCTGACAAGTGAAAGTAACTATTATTATTATTATTTGTAAGGATTGAAGGGTATTTTGGGAACCTTTCCTTAGGTTGTCAGACGGGATCAGGGTTCTTCTCGGGTTTCGAGGGGAAATTCGGGACGGGTTCTGACAGGTATGCCTTCTTCTCGTCTATTGTGTGACATGCGAGACAACAAGAAGAGTACTTGACACCGGTGGGGTGCCGGCCTAACAGACTCCGATACTTAAGTTAGTAAGCGAGAGGGAGATCTGGCATAAAGTAGGCAGCATAGAGGTAAGGAGTGTGTTGAGTGGTTGTGTTTCCTTTGTGAGAGGGTTTTACTTGTATTTATAGTGGTAATGAATGTGGTGGTTGAACCCTAATGGTGTAGGGTTCAAGCCACCTCATGAGATGCTGCCACGTGTCCAGAGGATTCGGGATGATGAGTAGGTGGCAGCGGGCCCCCTAGTGTGTCAGGGATCTACTGTTGTCATTTGTCAGGGGGGGCCGACCAGAGGTGGCGACCGAGGGTGCCGACCGGTGTGGCCTTGGATCCTTACGGATTGGCTTTGTGGGTAGACATATAGGGGCTGACTAGTAGGGAATCGACCGAGGCTGACCTGGTCGGTTTTCGCGATATATCGAGAGAGGTGGTAGTGCTGGTCGGTCAATATGGTATCAACAAGGTGAAAAATCTAAAAATATATTTTAAAATTAATATTATGGTCAATAGCTCCATTGATATTATGGCGTGTTTACTTAGGGGTAATAGGAATCAAATAAAAGGCAATGATTCCCATTACTAGGGTACTCCTGCGTTCACTTGCAAAATTAGAATTTTTTAACAGGTGGACTCCACAGTAAATCCTTAGTCGCATTACCCCAAAATGGGTAATGGGATTAACTATTTGGGGGGGGGGGGGGGGGGGGGGGGGGTGTGGTTTGGTGGGTTAGTTAATGATTCTCATTACCTATTTTAATTTTTTATGTACCAAAATTGGCCTACAACTTTTACAATAATTACAAAGTTCATCCATAAAAAAAAAGGAGAAATATATTGATATATTATTATAACTCAAATTGCTATCATACAAATTAGGGAGGGGTGATATATTATTTTTTAATAAATGGAATCTTTCAGAAAATGAAGAGGAACACTTTATTTGTTTTTTAATGAATCGAATCTTTCAGTAAATGGGTTTTGAGAATGTGATAAGAAGAGAACGAAATGTTGATAAGAAGAGAACTAGATGTTGATATGAAGAGAACGAGATGTTGAGAAAACTTGAAAAAAGAAATGGCATTTTAGTAATCAATTAATTTTTATTCCGATTGATAATGGTTAGTAAACAATAACAATGAAAATCATTCACATTAATGTTCTGATTATATATAGTTAGTAAACACCTCAATGGGAATGATTACTCACTTCTCCGATTACCCATTTCTCCGATTGCCTACTTCTCACATTACCCATTATTCTCATTTCTGGGAAATAAACGTGCCCTTAATGTTATGGGTACCATCTACAATCACACTTTTTGTATCCCACCACATGTGACATACGACTACCACCTCACGTCATCCCTTTTTAATTACTTATCTCAACATAAAAACAAAAATAAAAATAAAATCAAACATAAAAAAATAAAAAATACTAGACAAATAAAAAATATATATATATATATAATTATTATTTCATAAATCCTAAGAATTTCATATATGCATCAAATTGTTTCCTTCCCAAAAAAAAACATAAACTCTAAGAATTTTATTCTACATCAAATCATCTCATTTCCCATAAACATAAACCCTAAAATTCAACCGTTCTTCTCCTCGATCCTTTGAAGACTGAAAGCCATGGTCATCAACATCACTAAAACATTACCAAGATCTACTTTGTCTCAAAGTACTCAAAATGATTTTTTTTGAGACATAGCGGATCTTGAGAATGTTTAAGTGATGTTGATGACCAAGGCTTTCAGTCTTCAAGAAGGAGAAGAACGATTGAATTCTTAGGGTTTATGTTTTTGGGGAAGGAGATGATTTGATGCAGAATGAAATTCTAAGAGTTCATGTTTTTTTTTTAGGAATGAGACAATTTGATGTAGAATGAAATTCTTAGGATTTATGAAACAATAAGTAAATAAATTTTTTGTTTTTTTTTTATTTTCTATTTTTTTATTTTTGTTTTTATATTGAGATATGTAATTAAATAGTGCCACATCGTGTGCCACATATGGTGGGATACAAAAAGTGGAATTTTCGATGCTACCCGTAGCATTATTCTTATTTTATAAATAGATTCAAGCAGGGCACTCTCTAATCATTTAGATTTTAGGATAATAAGTTGAATAAGTAAATATATGTAGGCTAATTATAATTCAATGTATTTTAACTTGAATAATTGCTTAAATAAAGAGATAATACTTTGAATCTTAACTTGGTCACTTGTTGTGATAAATCGAATTCATCGAAACTTGATAATTAAGCAATTAAAATTTAATAAGTTTATTGTTAAGTCGAAAAATCTAAAACTATATTTATAAATTAATATTACTAATATATTGGCCAATTATTTATTAGGCCATTATTTACTTAAGCCAATTCTAAAGGGAACCTAACTTATAATTTCTTTTAAAAACTCCCATAGTTGAATTATTGTACTATATTACCCACTTAAAAACCAAAAAATTACATATGTGTCACTATAATTACAGACAACAATTGCAGTTCCGCTGGTAGATGAACATTTGCAGCTCTGTCGGTTGACGAACAATTGTAGTTTCGCTGATTGACGAATAGTTGCAACTCCACTTACCATCGGTCGCCGTACAGTTATAGTTCCTCCAGCAACCGATTGCCGAAATTATAAATAGTTACAGTTTCTCCAGTCGCTGAAATTAAAAAATAGTTGCAGATTCTCCAGTCGCTGAAATTAAAAAATAGTTGTAGTTCCACTGGTCGCCGGATTGGAAATAGTTGGAGTTCCTCTAGTTGCCGGAATTTGAAACAATTGCAATTCCTTGATTCGTTAGAATTCAAAGCCGTTGTAATTCCCCCGACCGGCGGAATTTGAAACAATTGCAATTCTTCCGACCGCTAGAATCCTGTCAATTTCGGTGACTGACTGCTTGATTCCGGTCAGCGTCGGCTGAAATTCAACTATCGATCACTATACAATTGCAGTTCCTCCAACGCTCGCCGTACAATTGAAGTAGAAGAAGAGTGCGAAATAGTATATTAATATTTCCCAATTTATGGATTAGGGATCTAAAACAAATAAAATATGAAAATTAAAGACTTAACTAAGGGGGTGTATTGAATTCAGATTTATACAGATAATTGCAGGGTTTTTTGAAGTGATTGAGTTTTACAGATATATTGATTTTCATAAACTTTTACAGAGTTAATAACGAAATTATATAGAGTTACATGACAGAGTTTTGTAGAGTCATACTGAGTTTTATATAATGTAATTGAGTTTTACAGAAAATGATATTGAGTAATATAATTTGACAGATATTTTTTTGAAGAATTTTATAATCAAATGATAATTATTTTTTTACTAGACATTCTCTCACTAAATTAAAATAAAATAATATATATAATACTACAAAAATAATTACAAAAATATAAAACTTTTAACGATCAATGAGATTTAGAGGCTAGGGCCCCATGCATCATGCATGCCTTTGAAATAATTTTTTTTTTCATTTTATTAGTTTTTATTTTTAGTTTATTTTTGTCTTCAAACAATAAATAAATCGTGTAAAGTTTGTATTATTTAATTACTTATAATTCATATCGAGAGTATATATGATAATAGATATTGGTAGGAACTCTTCCTCCCCTCACCTTTGTTGTTCCTGCTCCTCTTCCCCCTCTCTGTCAGCCCTCCTAGTGCGGTCATCCTCCATTACTTGATCGGGTGGGCTACATATGCTCTTCTTCTCCGAAGAACATGATGGTGGCGATTCCTCTTTTTGTTGATGTGGTGGTGCTGATGACCGGTGGTCTTGACAGCTACTACTACTAGTTGGGTTTTGTTGAGGTCGAGTTTTGAGTGTCCAACGACTTGGGTTGATTTATTTTGTGTTTTTTATTTTTCTTTATTTTTGTTGTAATAAATTTGTTGGGGCGTGCGATGTGCTGCGTTGCCTGCCACTACGGTGGCTCATCTGGCGGCCTGAAGCTGGTCTCTTTTTGTGAGACCCGTTAAGGGTTTGGTTTAGATGGAAGATCTGATCTGGCTCGTGTTCTAATGCTGCGACGGAGGTCTTGCTGCGACATTGGTGTTTGCATTCGTGGCGTGCTGCCTCGGCAGCGATGCTGCATTTGCACGGCATCGATGGTTTGATGGAGTTGTTGCAGCTGCAGCGGTGCAAGGGAGGTGGCGCTACTACGGCTGCCGCGATGATTGGACAGTGTTTGTTGTGACTGCTGGGTTGCTTCGACGGTGGTGCTTTCTTGCTTCGACTATTTCGATGCTGCGATGGGGGCTGCGATGTGCCTGCGACGGTGGCTGTGCTGATGGCCACGACGGCGACTGTGACAGCGGCTGCGATTGCAGTACTACGGCAGCTTCATCGACGACTTTGTTATGGTTGAGGGAGGTTCTGCTGCTTGTGGGTGCGTATGGTTTCCTGGTCGCTGGGATTTGTTAATATGGGCTGATTTAGTCTTGGGCTTTAGTATTGGTCTAAGCCCTTGTTTTGGGTTGGGCCAAGTTTAGTTCAGGCTCAAATCTCTTGTTTGAGTTTGAGATTTTGGGCATTGAATTAATTTTGGATCATAGTTATTACTTGATTCAATTTAAACCTTGTATTTTTGTTTATGAGTTTATTTATTGGCGCACTTTAAGTTTCTTGCTTTTCATAAGGAATGCCCCTTGTAAACTTTTAGTTCTATATTTTTTTGAATGATACTATTGATCTAAAAAAAAAAAAATTCTTATTTTTACCGAATATTTTTGTATTGCTTCACTTTTAAATAAAATAATTTTTTAAGAAAAAAGTAATATCGGGCTTAAAGAGATTATATTGTAGGTTAGTTTTAAAATTATAAATTTTGGAATTTGTATGAGAACAATCATAGAAAATTAAAATTTCAAGTGGATGGGGATGCAAATGACAATAATTAAAATATAGTACCAGAATCCCAAAATCCCATAAAAGACACGATGTGAGGGGTAGTTTGGTCACTTAAGAAAATTACAGTTAGATTCTTCCGTTCCCTCTTGGCTCTCTTTCATACCTGGTGGTGGTCTTTTACTCTTCCCCAAAGACAACCCGACGTTTCCTTTTTCCTCCCGAAACGCATACACAAACCTCTCAGTTTTCGTCTGTCTCTGGAACCCTAATTTTCTTTTTCCTTCACAAAAGTCCAACTCCTCTGGATTCAATTGTTTTAATTCTAACCTATTATAGCCAATCCACTTCCCCCAGACATATAAATATACTATATATATAAAATAAATAAAGGTTTTGCCTTTACTCTCGGTTTGGATTTGTTATTCTTCGAATCCAAATCTGAGCCAGGGATTGGGAGATTCTTTTTCGGGTTTGAATTGATTTGAGGCGGTGCATGGCGAAAGGTACGGATTCTGAGGAGTTTCTGGTGCTGTCTAATGTCCGTTCGGGGCTGAAACGCGAGTTCGCGTTTGCGTTGAAGGCCCAGGCTGAAATTTCTGGTTATTTGGGGCGGACTCGTGGTAGCAAGGCTCAAATTGACAATGGAAAGAGGTTGAAGAAAGAGGCCGAGCGCGAGGCGCAGGACAATGATAAAGACGATAAATTAGCGAGTGGGGGGATAGGTGAGGGCGAGAATGAGCAGGGTTTGGATGTTTTGGAGCAAGGTATGAGTGAAGACGATGCCAAAAGCGACGTGGTGGACCTCATGAGCGATGATGAGCCTAAAACCAATGAGGGTGAGTCTCTGCCGAGAGATGAATTGAAGAACGGTGTGGTGGATATGGCAGTTGATGATGAGCCCCAGACCGGTTGCATTGGTGATTCGGTCAATGAAGACGAGTCTCTGGAGGAGCGGTTGAAGAAGAATGGGCCAGAAAATCCTTTGGTAGATGAACTACCAGATTTCACTGAGGACGGCGGTGATAAGGTGGAAGGTGAGGTGATTGAAAAGCCTTTGGTGGATGAAAAAGCAACGGTAGTGATTGACAACGGGGATAAGGTGGAAAGTGAGGTGACTGAGAAGCCACAGAGGCGGTTTACAAGGTCAGCATTGAAAGCTAATGCAGATAAAATGAAGAATTTCCCCGAGGAATGTGATGCCCAACAGTTAAATTCGGAGATGCAGAAAAGCTCATTTGAGATGAAAATGTCGAAGAAGGTGAGAAAGTTCGGTAAACTGCCAGATCTTCTCGTTACCGGTATTCTGGAGGGGCAGCCCGTCAAGTATATTAGAGGACCAAAGGTATTATTTTCATCGGTGATGGTGTTATTCTTCATTGTGTGCAATGATTACTACTGGTTTGTGGGATTATTTTATTTTTTCCTTCTCATTTTAGGTAAGAGGAGCTGCAGAAACTGGGCTTAGGGGAGTGATTACAGGCTCTAATATATTGTGTCATTGTGGTTCTTGCGAAGGAACTAAAGTGAGTACTGATTAGCCATATTTATTTTGTAATTCGTAAGTCTTATAATGTCCTTTTCTGTAAAGAGTTGATAGATTAATATATGGGATTTCCTTAGGTTGTTACACCTCCTGAGTTTGAGATGCATGCGGGCAGTTCAAATAAACGTCCTCCGGACTATATATATCTTGAGAATGGGAAGACCCTTCGGGATGTTATGAACGTCTGCGAAAATTCCCCATTGCAAACTTTGGAAGAAGCTGTCCGACTTGTTGTTGGTTGCCCATCCGTATATAATTGTACCATCTGCCTCAATTGCAAAGGTTGCTTTTATCCCCTACATAAATAGTTGCAATAACTCTTGATCAGTATTTGCAAATACGTAACTCTTTTGTTGTATGATAAAACATAGAATCTATTCGTGACGACGGTACAAGGCCAGCAGCGATACTTTGTAGTTCATGCATGGAGTTAAATGAGACCGGAGCTAGGCCTACTGAATCTGCTAACCGTAGTGATCAGTAAGCTTTCTTTTCCTTGTCTTTTTGGCCAGAGGTTATATCTTTCTGCCTCTCCTGGGTTGATGCGACATGTTTTCAAGAAGGCTAATGTGACTTTGACATATAGAAAGTGACATTTACGATGGGATGTTCAATTAGTTTCAAGTGTTTTTTTATCCCTTTTTTGTATGAAGTGATACTTACTGGTTTTTAAATTCATTAAGCTTCCGAATAACAGATAATATCCTTATGGAAACATGTGCTTAGATTAGGGGGGCCATGTAGTTGGAATAGTTACGTGACAATAATTTGTTACTTTCTTCACATTTGATTGCACACAATGACGCAATTGTAATGAATCTTTGTTTATCATGGAGATGTGTGAATCTAGCTATAATTTCAGCTGTACGTATGTATGTGTGATATGTAATTCAGGGGTTTTATTCTTCTATTGCATATCAATTTCAGATCACCAATGCCCGTTACAGTTCCAAAGCATACTGATTCCGTGTCAGAGTGTAGCTCACCAAATCCTGTTGCAGTTCCAACGCATCCTAATACCGTGCCAAACTGTAGCACACCAACGCCTGTTACAGTTCCAAAGCGTCCTTATAGGGTGCCAAAATCTAGCTCATCAGAAAGTAAGAGTCAGGGAAGAGTAACCAAAAAGTATTCATCCTCTCTCTCTCTCTCTTGATTGTGTTTTTAACCCATCTAACGTTTATTGATTTTTCCCTTGATGTGAGCTGTGATATTTGCAATTGAGGCCTTTTTTTCTGTCTCTCTTTATCCTAACTATTGCACTTAATTTTCTTGTCGAAATTCTTTTAAAAAGGGATAATCGGATGCACAAGGCTGTTTTTGAAGATGGAGTTCTACCGGATGGAACAGAAGTAGCCTATTGTTCTGGTGGAGAGGTTGCAACTAAATCTGCATGCTAGTTTTTTTCCTAGTTGAAGTGGAATGTTATTTTCTTAGTCGTCATTTTTTTCTTGGCAGAAATTGTTGGTTGGTTATAAGAAGGGGCATAGCATTGTTTGTAGTTGCTGCGATGATGAGGTATGTTCACTTTATACTGCATTGTTATTGCATATAGTTTTATGATCAGACATATGATTCTCTTACATCTAATTGGCAGGTCAGCCCCTCGCAGTTTGAAGCTCATGCTGGTCATGCAACACGTCGTAAGCCGTGAGTCCTTGGCTAAATTCTTTGAGTTGTTTGGTCTAAGTTTGTGGTCTTGTGTCCATATTGGTCTGGGAATTTTGCAGTGAGTTTGACTAATTCTAGCACTGTCACATGACATGGTTGAATTGGTCCATGGGCCTGCCCACCTGATTTTTGGGTTTGAAGATTGTGGGGATTTCGTTTGACTTTGGCCTTGGTTTTCCCATTTTATTTTGACTTTGTTTTTCTTTATTTGGCAGTTACGACTTCATTTACATATCTAATGGGGTATCTCTCCATGAATTGGCATTATCTCTATCAAGAAATCGGAAGTCCTCTACCGAGAATAAAGACGACACATGCTCCATCTGCTTTAAAGGAGGAGATCTCTTGTTCTGTGATAGTTGTCCAAGGGCTTTTCATACAGGTGATTTTCACAGTTGGTTTTTTTTTCATCAATACACATTTTCAAATATGCTGTGTAACTTCTCATTTAGTATGTTAGTTAATTAGATGGAGCTTTATTTGCATCCATAACACTGTTGAAGCCATTGGGTTTAAAAAGGAATGAACATTGAACTTGGGAAAGGGGATGGAGGGCTGTATTTCTTTTTTCTCTTTTCAAAGTTATTTTACAATATTTTTACTTTTTTCATTAGGGTAGGCTCTAAACACGCATGGAATTTAGGGGTGTACTAGTGGGTGTCTTCTGTTTGAAAAAATATGCATATTTTCTATCTTATTACCACCTCTATAAATTTTCATTACTTTCCTGCTTCATCCTCACCTCTCTAATGTTTTTAATTTCTGTCAAATTTGGTTTCAGTATTTTGTACTGTTTTGCATGTGTGCAAGTGTATATGCATAATCAAACCTTGGCTGTCTCCCCCATAGTGTGTTAAGAGTAATTGTGTATTCTATATTCTTTTAGGCTACCTTTGGTAAGCCATATTAGTCACTGGATAGGCTAAATAATACAGAACCTATGCTTGGTACACTCATTTACTAAATTGTCACCGTATTATTTTAATGGGTGGAGGGAACTTATATGCTCAAGATCTGCTTGTTTTACATGCTTGTAAAGGACTGTTTAATATAGTCAGACAAAAACATACTTGTTCACTTCAGACTTCTTGCTTCTTCATGAATGCCTCCTGCGAAGCTCCATCACCTCAATGCAATTTCCATCTCAATGCACGCTTTGGTCTCTCTTCTTCAATGCCAACTTTCACCACCTGTTCTCTGGCTATCTGTCTCTTTCTCGAATGTGGTTTTGTTTCTCTCCTTTCTGTGTTCTTTGTCCACCCTGATCTTTATATGGTGTTCTTCGCACTTGTTCTCTATTATATGAAAACCTTAATTTGATAAAATTTCTCTAGGAATTTTGTGTTTGGATTATGATTCAGTTTAGGTTTTGTTCCTGATTTCAAATCTCGAAATTTGGTAGCCTTCAGATGAGGGTTTCTTTAATTTTGGGATTTTACATACGCTTCCAGAGTTGGGGCTATTTCCTGCAAATTCTCTTATTTTCTTCTCAATTTGCCTTTTTTTTCTTTTGAAAATTAATTTATTTTCTTTAATTTGTGTCAATCCCTGCTGTCTTTTTTTTTTAATTGAGTCATTATTTGTAAAGTATTGTGACTGTACAGAGCAAATCGATATTGGTATACCTATCTGGTTCTGCCCTTTATTGATTTTTGTTATTGATTATTCTTGTATAGCTGTATGAAACGTCCGACTATATAGTTAGTCTATCTGACTGAAATAGTGAGTACAATATGGCGTACTAGACGATTCCTTATAGAACTAATTATTATGATGTCTTCATTTTTTGGGTATTTTGATGCCTTTATTTTTTGTACGTTAAACTATTCCCTTTGTTTTGTTTAAAGTAATTGTGCAATTAGCATATCCTTTTCTATTCTTTGAATGCTAGGATTTTGAATTGGAAAGCTAATTATTATCTCTTTTGTTTACACAAGTTTGTATGCTAAAGTTATGGTTATTGATATCATTGCTACATGTGTATTTTGTTTTCAAATGCATAAACCTCCACTCAAATCAGGTGTTCTTTCGATTTATTTGTTAGTTTCTCCGTAATTAGTTTGGATAGTAGTTTCGTAATTTTAACACAGGTAAGAAAAAAGAAAAGAAAAGATTGGTATTTGTTCAGTCATCTTGTGATCTGTTGGTCGTAAACTTCATGTCTTATTTATTTATTTTTGCCAATTGCAGTGTGCGTTTCTCTACCAAATGTTCCTGGCACTAATTGGTACTGTAACCATTGTGAGACTTTGTTCGAGAAAGAGAAATATGCAGAGCGGAGTGCCAATGCTGTTGCGGCCGGAAGGGTTGCAGGAGTTGATCCTATAGAACAAATAACAAACCGATGCATTCGTATTGTCTCTACTTTTGAGGAAAAACTTGGTGGATGTGCACTGTGCAGGTTATTTCTCACTATAGTGTGTTCATGAACTGTAAACTATTTCAGGCTACCAGATCACAAATGTTTGGCTCCATTTTTCAGTGCTTTTTTGTTGTGTTTCTAGTTGTCTTTATTATTATTAGCCACTGAGAAATTACTTCTTCCCATATTATTGGTTAGCTTATTTTTCTTGAATTTTCAGTCTTTCTGTTTTACCTTTTAAAATTCCGATTTTTTCGTCAAAATGATGAATATTCTTGATTTTGATGTCTGCAGTGGCCATGAATTCAGCGGCTCTGATTTTGGTCCTGGCACAGTTATTTTGTGTGATCAGGTACTTTGATTGGTAACAGATTTTGTGACTTGGCTTTGAAGTGCTTTGCCATTTGTTTTGTATATGATTAGCCCTTATGTTCTAATCTATGTACTTAATCGTTCCCCACTATCCAGTGTGAAAAGGAGTTCCATGTAGGCTGTTTGAAGGATAACAGAATTCAAGATTTGAAGGTGCCTCATTCTTCCCTTGTTTTTATTGTGAACAGTTCTGTGCCCACGTTCTTTCTGTGTGCACTGTATTTTTGATACTATTTTTATGATCTTTGTACTTTTTAAAAAATCTTTTGTTCTGCAGGAAGAACCGAAAGGGAAGTGGTTCTGTTGCTCACCTTGTCTCAGGGTTCATTCAGCTTTGCAGAAGTTGGTAGTTCATGGGGAACAGAAGCTTCCGGACTCCCTCCTGAATGTTGTAAGGAAGAAGCTCAAGGAAAATGGTCTGGAGAATGGAGCTAATCTTGATATAAAATGGAGGGTGCTTAATGGGAAAATGTGTATTGATGATGGAAGCTTACAGTTGCTTTCCAAGGCTCTTTCCATCTTCCATGTGAGTAAACTTGTCATTTTCATCCCTGTTAATGATGTCCGTTATTTTTATAATAGTACACAACCTAGAGGTATTGTAAATGATTTTAATTTAGTTTCTTAGGATGGGGAAAATGTTGTCTATACTGGTGTTTATGGATTCTCTGGCATGCCTTAAAGTGTCAATGCTTCCAGGCCTTTTGTCTATATGGTGCACATTTGAGCGTCTGTATCTGTGGTGTTACTAGATTTTCTGCCATTGTTTTAGGGGTTAAATTTACGCAACTTATGTTTCAATTTCTTTATGTTCTCTAGGATCGTTTTGCCCCAATTATTGATCCTACTTCACGCCGTGACTTTATCAAGGAAATGCTTTATGGGTGAGCCTCATACTCAACGGTTATTCTTTTGGTTGCTCTGATTGTGTTACTTAAGTAATACCGTGACCATTTGAATTTACTTTTGACTGATTATGTCAACTGAATTTGCAGAGGGAGCATTCAGACCCAAGAATTTGGTGGGATGTACTGTGCAATAATTACAGTAAAGTAAGGATCAGGTCTAAATTCTGTTATACAACCTTATTATAGTTGAGGTAAGTTGTCTGTTGACATATTTGCTTACTATGCAGCCAATTGGTCGTGTCAGCTGGAATGTTTCGTATCTATGGGGCAGAAGTGGCAGAGCTTCCTTTAGTGGCAACCAGTGCTGATTTCCAAGGACAGGTTGCTATTACACTGATTTGTGGATGATAGCATACTTATCTCTGTTTTTTTGGGATAAATGTAGTTGATGGTACTTTTGGGCTGTGACCTGTTTTGTCTTTTGTCTTTTCTGACTTGAACTTATTGTTTTGTAGGGTTACTTCCAGATCTTATTTTCATGTATTGAGAGGTTTCTTGCGTTTCTAAATGTGAAAAGTCTTGTGCTGCCAGCTGCTGAAGAGGCAGGATCAATATGGAAAAAAAGATTTGGTTTTGAGAAGTTGAACCAAAAAGAGGTGTGTGAACTTTTGAATGCTTTTTTTAAAATGCAAATTAACTTCATGTTTCTTTACGTACATATATATATATATTGTGTTGCAGATACAGAGATACAGGAAAAGTTACCAAATGATGATCTTCGAAGGGACATCCATGTTGCAGAAGCCCGTCCCTAAGTGCCGAATTCTTAGTTAACGGTAGAGCAATCGAATGCTGGCTCATCTAGATCTTCTGTTTTGAATTGGAGCCTCTATTTTTTGCACATTACCTTCAAGATATACATGAATCCTTTGCGTCTTGTACAGAAAAGCAGAAAATACTCATCAACAACCCTACAGGCTATTTTTGTCATTTGGTAGCTATTTAGAAAATTAGGGAGATTTCAGCGAGGAGACTGAATGGTGGTAGTAGGTTCCCGGAACTGTAAATTCATTATAGCAAATGGTATTTCTGCTCATGGACACGGGATTCGTTTTTTGTAGCCTCTGTTTTTTCTTACTGTTAATTTTGTAATTTTGTCTGCCATTGCTAACCTGAAGTTGGGTCGAAATTAGTACAGAAGGCTTCCTTAATTACATGGTGAAATTTCAGGTGTAAAGTAATTTTGTTTGTAGCAGTGTTTGCACAATTTGATTTCGTCGCTATCATATGTTGTGACCCAAGTTGGACGCTCTGCTTTTCGTATTCGGCATTTTAAAACTATTTTGATAATATTTTAGTTTTTCATTTTCATTTTTTGGTTCCAGAGATATGAGAAAAGTGTAGAGCCGTAGGGAGAGATGAGGAAGGGGTTTTAGTTTTTAGTTTTTAATTTTCAATTTTTTGGTTATACATCAGAAAAGTATATGGAAGAAAGGTGGTGGAAGGAAGGAAGAAATAAATAAATATGAATGTATAAAACAGAAAGGATTGAAAGTGGAAACAACTCGAATTTTGTATGTTTACAATAACACATTTATCGAAGGGCTCCTAAGTAGACTTCAAGGGAAATTCTTACGGACAACATACCGTATATCTGTGGTGAGTACTATGTGTTAGAATTTGAGTATAAGATTATGACTTATGACACAAGTTTATTGTTTGAATATAACTTAAATTTGTATTAAAAAAGAATATAACTTAATAGAGTTTGTTATGAATTGGGTTCACTATTTGGGTCCTTTCTGAATAAGGCTTAATCTTTTTTATTAACTTAACCTTTTTGGTTAACACAGAAATTGTGTTATTGCCTTACGGCATTAGAATTACTACTACACAAGTACACATATAATATGTGTGTTAGTAGGATTATCTAATGTCTATAAATATTAACCATGCTCTCACAGAGACGATGCTTTTCTATTGTGCTAAACATATTGTTAGTTAAAAACCCTATTGATCACATATTGTTTGTTAAAAGGCTATTGATCAGCTACGGAAGAGAACGGAGGAGAAGATTGACATAGAAGAAAATCAAGAATAACTCAATCAGGTTCTTACATTGATTCAATTTTTTTATTTTGAATAATTCTAAATTAATGATTTCTGAAACATGTTTTAAACTTTTTTCGAAATATTTAAAACATGTTTTTTTTTTCTTCGAAATATCTAAAACATGTTTGATCTTATGTTTGTAACATATATTTTACACTATAACTCATATGAGGATACCTCATTTATTTGGTCCGTCTCTAGTCAATTTCAAATTTCGACACTGTCATTTTAGTAACTTGCAAAATTTAAGTTTACAATTTTTTTTTTTGTTGAAATTTACAATTAAACCTATACTATTTGTATTTATTTTCCTAAGTAATAATATGTCCAGATGCATTGAGTTTACAATTGTCTTTGGTTAAATTCAAAACCCTCATTTAATTTATATTATAAATTAATCATCATACCGTTGTGAAACTAATTACGTGACAAATCAAAATCATCAAAGCGGGAATAATTCAAATTTTGAAATTCAAAAACCACTAACCGAGCCTTCTTTTCTTGAAATTCAAAATTAATATGAAAATTGGTAAAGGCACATTTTAGGAAAGTAAATTTACATAATACCCCCTCCACAACTTCCCTTTTATTCCACTTTCACCTTCGCATCCCTCCTCCTATTATAATCTCACATTCTTCCCCCGCTCTCATTTTCTCTCATCTCTCTCTCTTTCTGAGGTTTTGCCGTCTCTCCCTTTACTCGGTACTTCAATTTTATTTTCGTTTCTTCTCTCGAGAATTTCGATTTCATTTCATTTTATGAAGTCGTTTGATGTTTGTTTGCAGATTCAACTGAGAAATTTGACAAACCCTGTTTGAGATTTTCCGTCGAAATCAAGGACCGTGATTGAAAATGGGTCAGATCCAGTACTCCGAGAAGTACTTCGATGACATTTACGAGTACAGGTATACTCATTTTGGCTTCGTTTTGACGTTTTCCGTTTTATAATTTTTATTTTGTTTGATAAATTTTTTTTTTTTATTGTCCGTACAGGCATGTGGTTCTTCCTCAGGAAGTGGCCAAACAGCTGCCAAAGAATCGGCTTCTCTCTGAAGTAAGTGTTTGATTTTTCTCTTTCTTATTTCCTTATTGATTGTGTTCGTATGGTTTGTAATTTGGAACGATGTTTCTGTTTGATTGCAATGAAAATGAAAGAAATGGATATTTGAACCTAGAATGTTTTACATTTATTCGGTTTATGCTTTACAATCAATATTGTCGCCCAAATTAATTTGACACAGACTCTACTCGTTTGGTTAATTCATCTAGTGGATTCAATTTGGAACCCAAATTGTGGAGATTCCGCTTCTTTGAAAATGTATATGCTCGTAATTTTTTGTTCACTCTGTTATATTGATGGTTATTGCTTTGTATAGATTCTCTCTGATAATTATATAATAAGCGGTTATTATTCGCTCATTTCAATGTCAAAATCCATTGTGCTGTTTGGTTGGTGAGAGCTTGAAGGAAAGAAGGGCAATTAGATAGTGAAATATTTGTTTATTCATTCAAACACTTGATGAAAGATGGGTTTTCAGTGATGTTCGGATCCTTGATATCAGAATTAATATAACCAGTTTTGTTGTTTGCCTTGAATTTTGATTTAGAACGAATGGCGTGCAATTGGGGTTCAGCAGAGCCGTGGCTGGGTTCACTATGCAATTCATCGCCCAGAGCCCCACATCATGCTGTTCAGGAGGCCATTGAACTTTCAGCCCCAGCAGGACGCTCAGGCTCAGGCGGTGCTTGCAAAGTGATTTCTATTTCCAACGTCACTCACCATGTAATCTCAAGAACTGAATGTTGCTAAATCTATATTTTGGTTGTTGAAACGTAACTTGGATGTTTGGATGGTGGCACTGTAGTGTAATTCTCTCATTTGGAGAATTTTAAGGCGTAGTGGCTATGATTATTGTAGACTGGTGTTAATGGCTTCTAGAACTTATATGTGGGTTTACTCTGCTTTTCTGGTGTGGATTTAGAACCAGTGGTGAATTTCAATGACAGTTCTGATTATGGGTTATAAGTTTTTTGTGTCTACTTTTTTATATCTTAAGAATTAGTATAATGGGTGGATACAGTGGTGGTCGTTCTTCTGAAGGATATCTTATATTGTGCTTGATGAAATTGGCAGATTAAACTGCTCTTGGTTATTTGATTGAAATTATATTGTGCTTGATGAAATTGGCAGATTAAACTGCTCTTGGTTATTTGATTGAAATTAGTCATGAATGTGTTTTCATAATTTTGATCTGTTTTTGTGTCATGTTGGTGAACTCATCGTTCGCCATTGCTTTGTGAATGTTTTCATTTTGTTGGGAAAAGAGGTTTTTAGTCTTGGTATAATGAGAATGATTCGTTTGGGTTTCTTCAGCATGTTTCTTTAGTTGCAAATGGTTAACGAGTTGAAGAGAATTATATTTCAAAGAAGAGACGATTTACGCATCTATCTCTAACCACTGAGGTTTGAAGGTTGAAACCATGGTGTCTCAATTTTTTTGTATGCAAGTTTGTGTACCCAATGGCACATATCATGCATGAGCTTGCTGCTTGCTCACTATAACATTGATTGCTTTCTTACTTGGATTGAGCAGCCACCAAGCATAACCTCTTTGTTCCCGCAATTACTTTGGGACAATCACTCAATCAGTCTCAACAAAGGCTGGTTTCAGACTCATTTGTATCCGCAAAATAAACCCCATCGTCTCTTATATAATTATATGCTTTTGAATTATTAATGAAATTCCTAACTTCTTCAACAAAGACCGGTTTCAGACTCAGTTGTATTCGCAAAATAAACACCATCTTCTCTATGCACTCTTGAATTATTAATGAAATTCCTAATTTCTTCAACAAAAACCGGTTCCAGACTTGCTTGTATCTGCAAAATAAACCCCAACTTTTTTATTTTTTGGGATGAAAGGAATGAAAACAAAAGCAGAAGCTGTGAGAAACTCTTCACCGCCCCTGGTACCCCAGCATGACCCAAACTAGCAAGCCTATCAGCCACAATGTTACACTCTGTATACATGGCACACACCACAAGCCTATCAGCCACTCTCTAAATAAACCCCATCTTCTTTTATGTAGTTATACGCTTTTGAATTATTAATGAAATTCGTACCTTCCTTAGAAAAAAAAAATCTCTCATGATCCCATTTCTCAATATTATTATATACAAATAAATAAAAAGATGGTACAGCAGGTGTAGAAAAGAACCCATCGACACTACCCATACCCATTTCACCATCTCTAAGTTTAGGGTGCCTATAGCCACCCATATCTTCATTACCTGCCATAGCAAACGAAGGGTTAATTTGACTCAAATTTCTTCCCAATATTAATGACTAACTTAATTGAACACAATATGTGACCCTTAAGGTGGAAATGAATGCGACATTCTATAAATACTAGTTAGGGCCGGTCCAATACTTTTAAGGCCCATGGCAAAATTAAAAATTGTGTCTCTCTAAATAGAACTAAAGAACAATAAATTCTCATTTACAAACTTTGTTTTTTTCGTAGAAGATAATATATGCACTATGAAAATGCAATCTCATTAATATTTGATAATATCCAACAATAAACTGATTAGCCGAGCTTGGTAACGTGGGCTTGTAACTAAATAGGGCATTAAGGTGATTGATGGTATGAGGAGACTTATGGTTGAGTAGGTATGGTGTCTTAATTTGTCAAATTAAGCACGCTCCAAGCCCCTACGGGTTAGTAGGGGTAAAGCAAAAAAAAAACAATAAACTGATTAAATATATATTCTTCAAAACACATGCACCCTTATCATAAAGGGCATTCAAAATTGATTTCAATTAAAGTTATAAAGGGCACGTTTACTTAACAGGAATGAGAATAGTGGATAATGGAAAAAGTAGGCAATCAGAGAAGGAGGTAATCATTCTCATTGAGTTGTTTACTAACTATATACAATTAAAAAAGTAATGGGATTGTTTTTCATTGTTATTATTTACTAACCGTTATGAATCGGAATAAAAATTAATTGATTACTAAAATGCCCTTTCTTTTTCTCAACTTTTTCTGCATCTCGTTCTCTTGTTTGATCATTCTCTACACACACCAACCCCAGTAGCCACAAAAGAATACACCGACAATATTTTAAATACAAAAATAAATTAACTTCAACTGTGGTGAGGTGTGTAGAGTAGAAAAAGAAAATAAAAAATAACGTACTTACCTATTTTGGACTAAAAAATACATCTGGAGCAAGAAATGGATCTCGAGAATTGAAGGGTTACGTTGTCGAAGTATTGAAGCATTCAGAAGAAAATTAGGATACGTGTAAATTTATTGTGACTAAAAGATGTAAGTACTATAAATTACAATATATAATGTAAGGTTTAGTGATACTAGTACTACTAGTTTAGTGATATTCCTATACATTACAATATATAATGTAAGGTTTTGTGTTTGACTCTCGTAAAGGCTATGATTGATATCGAATGTGTATTAGCTCATTTCCCTAATATCCTTATAGGCTTATATATATATAATTGTGGCATTCTATTTGTTCATAAAAAACCATAAAAGATAAAATAGATAAAAGTTGATATAAATTATTAACGTTTACCATATTAAATGTCATATCAGATGCAGTCAATACGTGACAACTGAGGTGGACATGGTTCATGTACTCTCATTATTCTTTATGAGTTCTGTTTATACACCTTATTTTGCTTATTTGATACATTGATATTGAGAAAGGAGATTATATACATTGACTAGCGATCTCGTCCTTTACAAGAGTCGAGTTTCCATAATGAAAATTTCATTCCACATTAGAAAGGTAGAAATGCCACTAGACTATACTAGTGGACTCCTTTATTTTTCCAACTATAAAATTATGTAAAAATAGAGTATAATTAATGGACAAAGATAAACGAGGGGTGAAAAGAAATAAAAAGTAAAAATTAACGTTTCTTAATAATAATGGGAAAATTACACTTTACTACCATGTGATTTGCACTAAATAACATAGTTATACTTATATTTTCAACTCTTTATTTTTACTATCCTATATTTTTTAAAACGTTATAACTTTGTCCCTCCGTTAGATTTTCTGTTAAAATTTCTATTAAGTGATGATTTGGACAAAGTGGGACACACATTTAATTTAAAGAAGTGCCAAATAAACGTCATGTGGCATAAAATAATAATAAATATTAAATATATTAAATAATAATAAAAACTAAATAAAATGAAATAAAATATTAAAACCAAAAAGAAACCAAACCGCCCGCGCCATTCGGACAAAACCCAACATGAACATGGAAATCCTGTTGAATATGTTCTTCCCAGTATTCAAAACACACCATGCGAAGAAGTTGAAGCATCAGTATCAAACTGTTTATGAAGTTTCCTGTTCTTCTCCGACACGTAACTGCACAAAATTTAACAAACACCAGTCCATTATTACAAACAAATTATAGTTAGAAATTACAGAAAGTAGACAGATTCAAACTTGAATAAGCTAGGTTTCATTGTTCTCAACCAAATTTCAATTTCCAAAGCATTTCTTGAAAAATTAATTAGGAATACACAAGAATAAAAGAAAGAGAAAGAAGTACCTGCCGAAATCGGAGAATGGGGCGTTTTTGAAAGAGGAGCGGGAGGAAGAGAGAAAATTGGCGCCCCAAGAGGCGCCTAGGGATTTCTGGTTGGTCTTTTTCTACTTCTTAATGTTACTGTTAGTGGAGGGGTTGGAATTGAAGCTTCGCTTCTATCCTTGGCCAAACGAGGCGGCGGAGCGCGATGAATTCAAATTCATTTCTTCTGAGAAAACCCATGGAAGGGCTCGGAAAACTTGTCCGAATGGCGCGGGCGGTTGGGTTTTTTTTTTGTTTTAAACTTTTTTTCATTTTATTTAGTTTTTATTATTATTTAACCTATTTTAATGTTTATTATTATTTTATGTTACATAGCGCTTGTTTGACATTTCTTTAAATTAATTGTGTGCTCTACTTTTTCCAAATCATAACGTAACAGAAATTTCAAAAGAAAATATAACGGATTGTCAATGTTATAACATTTAAAGAATATAGAATAATAAAATGTAAAATTTGAAAATATAAATATAACTGTATTATTTGATACAAACTACATAATAATAATAATAATAATAAAGTGTAATTTGCCCAAAAATAATAATTCACAATGGAATGTAAGTTGAAGGCCAAACCCGCAAATTACCCGTTAGTGCAGCACATAAACAATAAAACATTTTCAGTCACTGTGTGTGTTTACTGGAGTTAGAGAGAGTGCTCGTCCAGCAGCAATCCGCGTCGGTTGGAACTTGGAAGTGACTCAGGTGAATCATTCTATCATTTAATTTTAACTTTCTCCATATACTTCTTCTTTGCAATCCAACTGCCCTTTTCATTATTCATACTTCGTGTTCAAATTTAGGGTTTTCTTCCGTTTTGGAATTATGATTGGATTGACTTTTGCTCACTTTTTACCCTAATCATTCAAAAATGTTCATCTTTCGCTTTGTGAATGACTAATTCCTCGTTTGTAATGAAGTATGGGGAAATTTCAATCCATAGTTCATGAATTTGAGGCTGGGCAATTTGTAAGCTTTTCAGGTTCTTAATGTGACTTGGAGGGTTTAGTTATAATCACAGTGAAGATTTGAAGCATAATTGTTGTGCAGAATTTTAATTGGAACTTTTTTAGCGTATGCATATGATAGTGAGGACCGTTTCTGAAGCGCGTTGAACCACGCATACTTAGAGATTATTGTTGGAATATCATTATTCTGACATTTCCCTGCATCTTCCACTATCGTGGAATTGATAGTGTTGGTCGCATTCGCTTACTCAATGTGAGTTGGGTTTTTATGTAATGGATATAAATTCTGCTGGAAGATCTAAATTTTTCAAGCAACTTTTGAGTGGGGTTGGAGACAATCTTGTGATAGTTATGGATTGTATACTGAAATGTGAATGACTGTTAGGAATTAGGATAATGAAAGTTGCATCGCTCTACCCGGAGACAACCATGGGTAATTATAGAGCTAGGGGTTGAAGTCATCGAGGGATATTGTAAATGTAGCCAAGATTACTACACACGAAGAAAATGAGAATCCCTCGATCCCTACCTGGTGGGATTATTATGAAATGTTCATGCATCGTAACCAGCAGAAGATAAAATGTATCTTTTCCCTTGTGGTGGGATTTGAACCTAAGATCTAGTTTGAACTGAAACTAGAATCTTGCCAGAGATAATATCTAGCTGCTTGAAATCTTTCTTGTCATGACTGTTATGCATTTCCGGTGAATCCATTTGATGGATACATTTGCACTTATTGGGAATTTACTTTCTTAGTTTTCAGTTGGTTGAACAGTTACTTGAATTAAAGCGTTGCACATTAGTTATGAAAATGAACTAAAAGTTCTCACTTCAATATGCTTTCTGTATTTTTTAGGCAATACCATGAAAATATCTCGTAATCACTTATTTCAAGTAGTATCATTTAAGAATCCATCTGACTATACAGTTATGTTTCTTGTTTACATCATTTGTAGTTTTCTTTGGTGTTCTCAATGGCACGAGGACGAAATGCCATTGTTGCTACTGGCTTGGTGGTTTTCGCAGTTGCAGGCTTGGCATTTCCCTTTTACATGGCGTAAGTAGATTGCCATTGAATAATGAGAATACACACTATACACTTTCAAGTTCATTAATGAGAAATAAACTTAATTAAATGTGGTTTTTGTTGTTCAGGTCCTCACCGAAGCCTGTGATTGACCCATCAAAGCCACTGTCACCCCAGGCAACTTTTCGTGGGCCTTATATAAACACCGGTTCCCGTGATGTTGGACCTGACCACCAGACCTACCCAAAGAAGTGATCGTTTTGATATGATATCTGCTCTCAGGAGTAAGTGAACATTAGTGTACATTTTGCCCGAATTGAATCAGTTTGAAATTTGCTACACCAGATGGAAGGGGGATCAAGAATGTCTTGACTAATCTCTGGAGGTCCAAAATTTTTCTCATGTTCACCTGCCACTTTTGAATGTATTAAATTGATCGGGGTGAAATTTCTGGTTCTGTTAGTATTAGAACCCAGATTTGTAAACAATAAAGATTTGAGTTCAAAAAGCTAGACTGACATTGATGAATACAATTGGATTAGTAATATTTGGTTGCAATTTGGTGGTCATTGAAAAACAACTGGTGACTTTAACCCAATTGCCACGTGGTCGAATGTGCTTACATTATTCATCTTGATTTTTCTTAGTTGTGTCTTTGTCTCATGTCTGAACTCTGAATAAGAACGTTTACAGTGTTCGAAATTTGTGGACGTGGTTGTTTCTCAACGGTGGTTCAAATGTGGCCGGCACCGTCAGCACCAAACACAACCCAACCAATCAGCTCTCGCTACGTCACTAATAACCATATTTCGCACGCTATTTTCCCTCCTGAAATTACCGTTCAGCTCCTCGGAAGCTAGAACTGGAACCATCTACCCCAGGCAGAGACAATACAAAGGGACCCATTTCAAACTTGCACGCAAAGTCCTCCATTTCCATTTCTACATCCTTCCTTGACCAAGTTTTAGCGGAAAATCACAGAATTGAAGTACCAGAAAAAAACCCATAATGGCAATCTCACTCTCTGCTTCTGCTTCAATTTTCACACTATCATCATCTTCATCATCATCACCATCACCATCACCACCCACCAAATCTCTCAAGACACTTCCTTTCTTGATCTCCGCCAAAAGCACAAATCGGAAACCACCAGGTGGAGCCAAAAGGGTCTTTCCTTTGAGAGTGGCGGTGCCTGCAGCCCAACCCCAAACCACAGACCCAGAGGGTTCCACACAGAAAGAAGAAGATAGGGATGATGGGTTTAGAGCTGAGGATGATATTGACGATGAGAGCTCTGCGACCAAGTTCAATTGGAGGGATCACTGGTACCCAGTTTCTTTGATTGAAGATTTGGATCCTCGCTTGCCTACTCCTTTTCAGCTTCTGGGTCGTGACCTTGTTGTCTGGTATGATAAGTCTTCTTCGGGTCAGTGGGTTACTTTTGATGACAAATGCCCTCACCGCCTCGCCCCCTTATCTGTAAGCGCTTCTGGGTTCACTCTTACTTGATATTTATGTCATATTAATGTTAGGTTCTGTTTGGATTCTGAGAATTTGGAGGAAAATGAAGCAATCAAAGTAACCAACTTGGGGCATGTTATTAGCTTATTACAAAATTTGAAAGCTAACATAAAATTCATGGTTTAAAATGTTCAGATTCTGAAATGAGGAATTGGGTTGATGATGGCTTTCATTTGAGCGAGGTTATTTGGCTCTGTTTGGAGGAAAAGAAAGACAATAAGGCAAAGAATGCCCCTTTTAAATACTTCAAAAAAAATTCCGGCTGATTTTCTTCCTACAGTTGGTTGCTTAGTAATCATATAAATAAAACTTCACGATTTCCATGTAATTGTAATGCCAAACGTAGCATACAATTGTGTTTAATTTTTTTTATAAATTAATCGAGGAACTAGGGTCATGATTCTAATGGGGTTTATTTGGTTTTGCAGGAAGGACGGATTGATGAAGGTGGAAACTTGCAGTGTTCATACCATGGGTGGTCATTTGATGGATGTGGATCTTGTGTTAAGATTCCTCAGGCTTCATCTGAAGGTCCTGAAGCTCGAGCAGTTCGTTCTCCAAGAGCATGTGCTACGAGATTCCCTACTCTGGTGTCTCAAGGCCTGCTCTTTGTTTGGCCGGATGAGAATGGTTGGGAAAGAGCTAACGCCACCAAGCCTCCCATGTAATTGATTCATATTATGCCTCACTTGTGAATTTTAAATTTATCAATATAGTGATAAGGATTGTTGATTACTGTGCTCTCAAGTGTTTTATAATTGCTTGATTTTGTTAGTTGTTAAAAGTTATGCGCTGAATAATTTAAATGAGCTTTTGATGTGGTGGTAATTATTTAATGTATAGGCTACCTGAAGAATTTGGAAAACCTGAGTTTTCGTCGGTGACAATCCAGCGCGATCTATATTATGGCTATGATACGCTGATGGAAAATGTCTCTGATCCTTCCCACATTGACTTTGCTCATCACAAGGTATACAGTTGGGTCTAGTCTGGGTTTTCTTTCTTTAATGTATTCAATCAATTTTAGGCTGTTTGGTACTTTCTTTCTGCAATTAGTCATGTAGTTAGAATGTGAATTCCAGTAAAACGAGCAGTTGGCATATAGTAAGATGATAATTCTACCAAAGCATTCATGTACACATTTTTTATTTTTTGCCTGTTTCTAATCTAATGTTATCTACTTTTGCTGCTTATCAGTCCCAGTCAGTGTTTGGTTTTGCATTTAGTTTGGTGTTTCATATGAAACATGGCCACGTTATTTCTGCTTTGTGGTATTTCGTATGTGAATTCTGAGATCCAAGCACTGGTAATCAGGCCGCGTTTGAAAATGGACAACGTAGGGAGTGCACGCAGTAGATTAAGGAACATTAATACTTAGCAATTTAAGTACATTCCGTCATAGAGAAAATTTACATCTAAGTTATTGGTGAAATCACTCAACAGGTTACAGGAAGGAGAGATAGAGCCAAGCCTTTGCCATTTAAACTGGAGGCTAGCGGCCCTTGGGGCTTTTCTGGAGCAAATGAAGGCAACCCGCGGATTACTGCTGAATTTATAGCGCCTTGTTATTACTTGAATAAGTAAGTTCATCACCCTCCCATAATCAGTAAATGATGCAACATCTTAGATATGAGTTGTGTGCATGCTGGTCTGATGTTATCAACTCCTTGTTATTTTTAGACATAATTAATGTACGGTTCTTGGTAAATTTTAACGTTTGTAATCACTACCCACCCTGAAAAGAAACAAAAAATGCCAGGAAAAAAAAGAGAGAAGTATATATGACACTTGAGCATTAATGTTCCTCAATGAACAGTAGAGTGTAGAGTTTGAGATCAATATGAGAAGTCCCAGAGGCATTATTGTGTCTGTTCCTGTATTCATATAATCATATTCCATGAAAACTCCAATATTCTTTTTTTTTTTGTTATATATATTGACGTGAATTAACCAGCAGTACAGTATATATTTTCTTATTGTAACCTTTTACTTGTTTCTAGGACTAAATCATGTTTTTTTCTTTCTTCAACCAGAATAGAGATTGATACAAAGCTTCCAGTAGTTGGTGATCAAAAATGGATTATATGGATTTGTTCCTTCAACGTTCCAATGGCACCCGGGAAAACACGCTCTATTGTCTGTAGTGCTCGAAACTTCTTCCAATTCACCATGCCAGGGCCAGCTTGGTGGCAGGTAACAACTTTGTGGTTATCTTTAATCGTAGTTTGTCTTCATGAACAACTTCTTAGTTGAACCAGCACATTTTGTCCAGCAGGTTGATTCTTGTTGGTGAAGATTGTTATGGTCTTTTGTGTTTAAATAACCTAACTTTACTCATTTGAACTTGGGTGCTGGATAACATTTCTAAATGCTGAATCAGCTTCGAAAGGTTCTAACCCTAAGAAGCAAGGAAAAAGCAATATCTTACCTGCTTTAATTCCTTGCTTCTGCTTATTTTATCATTCCGAATTCAAATTAGGATTGGTCTATATTTTGTTAATTTTTTCGCTTAACAATCTGATATGTACAATCTTGGATTTCTCTTATTTTCAACTTGTAATTGTGTCAGGTGATTCCTAGATGGCAAGAGCATTGGACTTCAAATAAGGTATACGATGGAGATATGATCGTCCTTCAGGGTCAAGAGAAGGTCTTTCTCTCCCAGTCGAAACAGGAATCTGGTGATGTTAACAAGCAGTACACAAAAATCACATTTACTCCCACACAAGCAGATCGTTTTGTTTTGGCATTTCGAAACTGGCTGAGGCGCCACGGCAACAGCCAGCCCCAGTGGTTCGGTACCAGTGGCCAACAACCACTGCCATCAACGATCTTATCAAAACGTCAGGTGCTGTGCTTTTATTTTCGGAAATAAAACTAAACAAATTCAACATAAGACAGATGGAACTTAGATGGATAATCTAAGTCATTTTTCTTGGTTTTTATTTTCATTTGGTTTTGCAGATGTTGGACAGATTTGAGCAGCACACCCTTAAATGTTCGTCATGTAAGGGAGCTTATACAGCATTCCAGACATGGCAGAAGTTGCTATTTGGGGCCACCGTCATTTTCAGCGCAACGGCGGGAATTCCTTCAGATCTGCAGCTGCGAATCATTTTGGCCGGCTTTGCGCTTCTCAGCGCTGGCTTGGCTTATGGTTTACATGAACTACAAAAGAATTTTGTATTTGTAGATTATGTTCATGCTGACATTGATTAGAGGAAGACAATGTGGACCAGTTGAACTTATTCAATCTTCAAAAAGTGAGGGATTTTAGTTAAAAATGAAACGAGGTATGATATAACATTGCTAAGATTATTTAACAAAGCCATAAAATCTTCCATTATATTCAGAAACCATCAAGAAGATGTTCCAATTTGATTCCACAAAAGCAAACTACAAAATACCAGAAACCCCAAAAGCCCCGAACCATCTAAATCCCATCCCCAAATTCAGACTTTACAACTAAAAGAAAACCTAATTGCACCAAAAATCCCCAAATACCTCACTGCTCCACAACCCTAAGAGCTTGTAAACTTGGTGACGGCCTTGGTCCCCTCAGACACGGCGTGCTTGGCGAGCTCACCAGGCAACACCAATCTCACGGCAGTCTGGATCTCCCTGGACGTAATCGTCGGCTTCTTGTTGTATCTGGCGAGCTTGGAAGATTCCTGAGCCAATTTCTCAAAGATGTCGTTAATGAAGCTGTTCATGATCCCCATGGCCTTGCTGGAAATTCCGATGTCAGGGTGGACCTGCTTCAGGACCTTGAAGATGTAGATCTTGTAGGTCTCGACACTCTTCTTCGTTCTCTTCTTCTTCTTGTCAGAGGCAGCGCCGGCTTCTTTGGGGAGCTTCTTCTCCGCTCGGGGCTTCTTCTCTGCAGGGGCCTTCTCAGCCTTCTTCTCCTCAACGGGCTTCTTCTCGGCCGGCTTTTTCTCTGCCTTGGGAGCCATTGATGAAAATCAAAGAGAGAAGATTTCTAGAGGTTTGCAGGAACAGAGAGTCAGATTATTTGTGAACTGAAAGCTTGAGATTGTGAGAGGTTCAGATTTGCGGTTCTGAATATATAGGAATTATGGGTGGGATTTGATTGGTTGGATTTGTGAGGTGCGGATCCATGAAGTGGAGCGGTTGGATTTTCGAGAGAGGAAAATGGACGGTGGAGATTGTGTTTGGCTGAGCGGTGAAATTTTGGGGATTTGTTTGTTTTGAATTGTATCTGACATTGGATTTTGGGTTTGGCGGGCCTGGGTCCTAAGGCGCGCGGGGGTGAAAATAATTGAAGTTTCAAATTAATTGTTTATTTTATCGACCTTTATTGTTAATTCGTATCCTATTCGATCTAGGGATATCAGATATGCCACTTGCGAGTTCCTACCCGAAAAACCGAACGACTTTTACAATCTAAGAAATTGAAAAATTGAAAATCGGAAAAATACCAATGAATTGAAATAAAATGGAGGATGCTCTATCAAACCTAAAAAGATGTAAAGGTATAGAGGGAAGACTTGGAAGTTTAAGCACTTCAAAAAGAATTCCCCATGAAATTTGGCAACCTTACAAAAATGAAAGAAGGTAGTTGGGTGTAGAGGCATGAACCGTATAAGGAAGTGAACAATTATTATTGAGGCATAGCTGCGGGACGAAGTGGTTAAATTATTCAAACATTTTCAACCGTATTAAATTAGCAGGTATAATGTATTGATACTTCATAACAAACCAATAAAGTACAAGATACGGATCAAACTCGTTCTCATATTATGTCAAACAAACAAATACACGAAAACTAATGCAACGGAAATCTCAATATGCGAATGCAGCGGTAATATCAATATACAAATTCGTAGTCCATAAGTGCACGAATAAACTATGCTCCGCACACCCATAAGGGTGCAAGATATTTTGGGAACCAATCAATATACTGGTATATGCAAATTACAAAGGTTTCTTGAAGGGTTACAAATTACAAGTCTAATCCAAACCTTATATAGGCAACAAATCCTAACAGGACCCTTCCCGAATTTCGTCTCGAAATTCGCAAAAAGCCCTGCTCTCGTCTGATAGTCTTTAACCACAAAAGTTAATACCTGAAATACCCTAAATCTTTGGAAACATCAAATGAACTTTGCAGGGGTTCCAATAGAATCTCCTCTGTACCTGATTGACCTTCACCTACCTGTGAGACGAAGGATAGACCAGTAGTTCACAAACTACCTCGAATGACCTCCTCTGCAATCAAACATGACAACTGACATGTCACCCTCGTGTGAACCGTCAACAACTGGTCAATCTGGGTCACCGCCCACACCACTCACACCACCCACTGACCATGATGACGAAAGTACCCTTGCCACAATTCAGGTATTGGTCACCCTTCGTGATTGTAAGCATCATACATATACTGAAAGGTTCTTTGGTTATTCAATGTTCAAGACTTGGTTGAATTGAGTCTCAGGCACCTTACCCTGAGCCGTAACTTGACATCCCGACTCAGCCCGAGCCGTAGCTTAGTATCCAGGCTCATCCCGAGCCGTAGCTCAATATCCCGGCTCATCCCGAGCCGTAGCTCCATAACCCGGCTCATCCCGAGAGTATGATGGAATCTTCCATAACATACCTTAGATCATTCATCAAGGTCAAAACCCAAATCATAATTCTGGTCTAAAACTCTAAAATAAATTCATAAGCCTCGAGAGATGCGTAGTGATAAGACATTCGATAAATCTCTTTAAACCTTAAGCTTAATTTCCGAGCCTCGAAAGGGTACTAATATATATTCACACCACTCATAATCTGTGGTATGACTTAATACATAGAAATACGCACGCCTTGCAATCACAGAACCCAGTCCATTCATCGTACATCCAAAGTACCAACTAAAGCAGCCCTAGCCCCAAGGAACCCTTTGACATACCAATAACCAAACTCCCTTGAACCCCTTGAGCCCAAAATCCGCCCCGTGGTCGTTCATTACAACTAGGATCACTCAAACGGGGCTCTAAACGGCCTCCAAAGGGCTCAAAACTGCTAAAACCCGATCCGAAATGGTCCACAACCCTAGACACATGCAGTTGTGGGCCGGGAAACAACCCCACCCGCCGTCACTCGTCGATAGAAGACCGAACCAGGCACCGGCCACGTGCCCCCACTCACCGCCACGCGCCGCCACCCGCGTCTGTACTGTAACTGCGAAATATTTCGTCGCTCTGACATAATATTCCGTCGAACCTGATAGAATCGGAATCTTTCGTCCAAACTAACGGTGTTAGGGTTCCGTTATAACATTGTCACCTTTTGACGGAATATGCTAACGTCAAACTCTGACGGCGTTCGGTCAACTAACCGCTGACTAGACCGCTGATTGTGTTGCCACGTGGCTCCACATGGCACATGAGTCAGCTGCTGACTGGTCGCACATGGCACCACATGGCTGCTAGGTGGCATGCCACGTCAGCAACCGCAGTTCGAACCAGTCATCGAAGTTCGTCGGGGACGACGACCGGACTGACGCCGCCTCCGGTGGCCAGAATCTAGAAATTCTCACCGAAAAATGCCATTTTCGACGAGCTTCAAACTCGTCCTTTCTTCATCAATTTTTATACCTAAATTCATCTACTCACCTCTAGGATACTGATTCTGAGCTCAAAATGGAAAAACTTACCTCCCTTGGCCGGAAATCCAACGAGAAGACTCGGCCCAAATTCATCCCTTCGATTCCTCATATCTAGGGGTGTTCTAGCCTCGAGTTCACCATCACCAGGCTCGTGGAGATATCGGAAGTCGATCCTCGACCTTAGATTGGCTCGAAACAACCTCCACGGGCTCACTCAATCTTGGGGTTTTGGTGCGTTCACGGGGAGAAGAGATGGAGGTGGTTCGCGAAGACTCCTGGAAAAGTCTGGAAAAAGGAAGAAAAACTCTTCCCAAAATATCTCCCATGTAACAATTACCAAATTTTCCTTGAACCTTATAGACCCACAACTTTCTCATCGAGTCTCCGTTTTCCGCATGTCGCCTGTCCACGAACTCGTGAGTTCGAGATCTATGCAACGATCCAATAAAAACTTCCTAAAGTACTTACAGACAAAAAATGACTTCCGAAACCGAGGGTAAAATCGTCATTTCCCTAATTAAATTCTCAAATTACTTTAATTTCTGGTCCAGGTCGTTACAAATCTTATATCCAAAAGGATAATACAACCTAACTTTCCCAATATACTACGCAAATTAATACGAAAAACAACTCCTAATTAAACAATACTTTCCAACATAAGGAGGTGAACCGTGTAAAATAATCTCGTGGCTATTTAGTACATACATGTACTAAACACCCGTTCCATATTAATTATCTTATCCGATGGTTTAATATGACTCTAATGTTTGATATTGAGGATTGGAAAAATAATTTTGACATTTTCCATTTTGAGTTTGGTTCTTTCAATAGAAAGGTTTATGTGTACTTTAACAATATAGGATTGGGGCTTCAAAGTTTAACTTTTTTCATTCTTCAAAATTTCAGGTTTGAATTTTGGAATTATAAAATTGATGTGAATTATAACATTTGATATTGAGAATTGGAGAAAGAATTTTGACATTTTATCATTTTGAGTTTGGTTTTTTCTATAGCTAGCTTGTTATGACTCTAACAATATAAGATTATTGAGGTTTCAAAGTTTAAATATTTCTTTTTCAAAATTTCGATTTTAAATTTTGGAATTATAAAGTTGATAGTGTTCGTTATTGATGCCTGAAAAAAAAAAATTTGACTTTTTTTCCATTATGCTTTTTCAATAGAAAAGTTTATCTAACAATATAGGTTTGGGGTTTCGAATTAAAGTTCATATTTGTTTTTTTTCAAAATTTCGAGTTTGTATTTTGGAATTGTAAAGTTTATATGAACTCTAGCATTTGATATTGTGAATTGAAAAAAGAATTTTGAAATTTTCTCATTCTTGTTTTTTTAAGGCAATAGCTCAAAAAAAACATTAATTTTCTGTGAGATGAGAGGCTATCTAATATAGACACAGATTCAAGTGTTTTTCTATTATGACACAAATTGAACCACATGGTGTCTCCTTATTGTATCAGGATAGAATTAATGCAATTTACCTTTTCCCACATGGAAATTAACTTCGCAATTATTTTAATGTGAGTTTTATACTCCTTTAATGCATGTAATCCAACTCCCAATTAAATTCCCACAAGACTTCATCGTGTATGGATTCATTCCAAGTCAGAATCTCATATCGCAATTCGGGTCACTCAGTGACATGTCAATCGACATGCCAGTAACACATCAGTGTCCAGTGTCATGCCCCTCGACATGGCCTGCGACACGCCAGCGACATGCCTCGCAGGTATGTCCGCACGCGTCACATTGACATGTCTAAGGCATGTCCTAAGACACGTCCAACAACATGTCAGTGACAAGCCTAACGGCATGTTAATGACACGGCCAGCGACAAGTCAATAATATGCTCATATTCTAACACATGGTGGTCTAGGTAACGTGTATCATGTAATGGGGCCAAGCAGAGATTTGGCCGACCAGATTCGGTCGGTCGGCCTATCTTGGGTGATGTTTTGGGCTTGTTTGGTTGTCTGATTCGGCTGATGCAGGTCGACCATATGAGGTCCGAACAAAGGAAGATATCTTTCCTTTTCAAAGGAAGTATGTCTCGAATTTATTGGATGCTTGATTGGAAACTTGTGAACACTTCTATTTTGTAGAATCATCATATGGGAGAATATATCCGAACAAGTTCAAAGCTAAAAGAGGTATCAAAAACTAATTGGAAGATCATAACTATTATTTCTTCTGGAAACTGATGCTTCTTTATTTGTTTTGTACGTTCCATAAATAATTGCATTAATATTGATCGAGGGCTATTCAAAAAATCATTTATATTTTCTAATATGAACCATTTGATTGCACAACTATCGGAGATCCTATTTGCGAAACAACTAAGATATGCTTATTGGTCTATATATATATGGAAAGCGTAGCAAGGAGTGCCTGTATTCAATCATTTTCCTTCTTCTTGTTGTTGGATATGTCGTTTTTGCACATTTTCTTTTTGTTTCTCGAGACTATAGTGAGTTACAGAAAGATTTCAAAAGGGTCAAATTTTTTATGTCTATCATGCATACATGATATTGAGTAGCGAAAACTCCTAGATAGGTATATCCTCCATCTAAATTGAATACATACTAATTAATACTTTGTGAGTGTGGTAAGTCAGTTAACTTGTTGAAGACCATATGAACGATGTAATCCGAATTCTTAGGTACTTGAAATCGGCTCTAGGAAGAGAACTGATATTATCAAAAGTTGGTCATTTTGAATGTGGAAGGATACACTGATGTTGATTGAGTCAGAAGTGTGACTGATAGATCGAAGATCCACATATGATTATTTCATGTTTGGTTGAGTAATTAATGTTGTCACTTTGGGAAGCAAGAAACAAAAGTGGTTTGCCTGGTTTAAGTGTTGAAGCTGAAAATAGATCGAAGTATGGTTCAAGTTATTTCTGAACTTCTCTGCATACAGTAAAAGAATTATCAAAGGAACTTGGGTTTAATAATCAGGGACATACAACTATCGACTTGCATGTATTGTGATAACAAATCTGCTAATGATATTGCTCACGATCCTTGTGATCATACCAAGGATGTTCAAGTGATGGATATTACTGATGGTTAGACACTTGATTAAAGAGAATTAAGAAGAGCTCGCTTGATAACCAATTAATTTTTAGTTAGTTTTTACTTTGCATATTCTCCGTTCTATATTTGTTCTCCATCTCTTCTATCGTAGCTTTCTTTCACTCTTTTTTATCATTCATTTCCTTATATCTCAAGCATTAGAAATGATAACTCAAAACAAAAATCGGAATAATTATCTAACAACACTAAGGTGTTCATCATTCTGTTTGTTAAGATTGAAAATGATCAGTTAGTGGCATATATATATGTTTTGACGACTCAATTAAGTTCCATGTTGCATTATTATACCATGACTTTGCACTAATATTTAGCTAGCTAGGGTTTATAAAGTTCAAGTTAAGTTCCATGTACATCTATATATAAATGCTCGACCTTCATGCAGCAGAATGCATGAGTTACAGGTTTAAGAGAAAACAATACACTTCATAAGGTCTGATCAGTACAGAAACAAATGACAACAATAATTAAACATAGGTTTAATTAATAATTAATTACAGTGTCTAATGAATGCTAATTAACTCACAAATTCACCAAACTAATCCTACCTATAGCTAGCTACTTTATTATTGAGTATTGACACATAATTAACATAGAAAATTGTACACAAATATATATCATCAAACACAAACAAAAAAGCGTTACTATAATTAATCGATCAGTTTGTTTAATTACCATATATATATGCGTCATTGATTCATCATTCCAACTGCATCTGTGATCCATGGCTGATCTGGTGGTGATTATGATCAGCTTTCCCAATCCTCATCGTCAACGAACTGACCATCACCGGTGTGTGGCCGGTGAACAAAGCCACATGACCCATAAGCTTGTCTTTCCTTGAAAACGTTGTCCCACAGGAGCATTGCCACCTTAAATCCCCACAATGCTTCTCATGAGTTCGTAGATCAGACAACACCGAAAACTGCTTCCTATTGCACCTCTTGCACACATACATTTTGGGACAATGGCTCCTCTTGTAATGATTCTTCACGCAAATCATCGACTTCAACGGCTGAAACTTGGCATGCTTTTGGTTCCACCTACACCCTTCCTGCGGGCACGAATACTTTCTCTCTACTACTTTCGACGAACACTTTTGATCATCATCATCCGCGGAGTTATGATTATTATTGCTGTTGTTGTTTTTCTTCAATGGGTTGCTTAGGGCAACGCTGGTCTTGTACTCGTCCCCATGAGCCCTCATGTGCATTCTCAAATTGGCGTCACGCTTGAACCCTTTGCCACAAACTTGGCAATAATGAGTGTACTTGGCCAACAAATCAGCAGCATCAACCTCAATGATGTCATAGCTTTTCGGGGATATTTCTTTGCCTTGCACATGCTTCATATGATTATTATTATTCACTAATACCTTATTAATGCTGCTTGTATTATCTCTAGGGTTACAATTATCCATATAATTGTCACTAAACCAATCTAGGGTTTGATCATGGGAACTTGGATAGAAAGCAGCTTCGATTTTGTTACCAAAGGTATTACTTGGTTGCAATTGGTTACCTGGTGGAGGAGTTGTGGCGGGAACAAGGGCCATTTGTTGACACGTGAACATCATCGAAGACGCGGTGACGATGATTTCTTGGATGACATTGCTCATGCTTGCTATGGCTATGGAGTTGGTTGACTCTGGGGGTTGACTTGGATGGTGGTGATCTGGAGAGATGAGGATGTTTACGAGTGATTTAGCTTGATGAACCTTCTCTTTGAGGACCGAGAGGCTGTAGAGGAGTGAGCTCGAGTGGCTCTCTTGCCCCGGGCCCGACGGCGCTGATGAATTTGGATCAAGAGAAAATGAGGAAACATTATGATCTTCGGCCATGGAATAGATTTGTAAGCCTTGTTGCTGCTGCTGCTGCTGTTGCTCGGATGACATATTTTGAAAACAACCAGTTGCAGCCCCACGAATCATTTTAATTTCAACCTCGAGTCTTTTGGGTCTGGAATCTGGATAGATCTTGTGATTTGCTTTGCTTCTGCTCCTTTTTTGAGTGTGGGATATATTGGTTTTCAGATCTTTCTTGCAAAGGTTAAAGACTGGTTGTGGTGCATAAGCAGGGGTTATATAAGAGGTTGGTAGCTTAATTAGAGATATGCTTAAGAAAGAGCCTACGCTTTTCAAAAGTATAAATAATTAATTATATGCTAATTAATAATATATCTAAGTTTTGAGGGAGGGAAAGAGAGAGAGAAGTCAACTTGGAGTTTAGCTATCAACTGATCACCCCCAGTTGTGACCTTCCTCATATGACACTAATCTCATGTTCGGACAAGATGAGCCCTTGTGCAGAGAGTTTGTGTGAGAGTTCGCAAGTATGAATTAATTAAGTTTTTGTTCTATATAACTCAAAATAAAATATACCAATACTATCTACTAGCATTTTTTTCCGTTTTAAATATATGTGAAATTTTATATTCGATTTAATAACATGACAATTTATATTTATATTTAATTCAAAATTAATTATGACGAAATTATTAATCGACTTATTTCATATACATATATTTTTTTAAATAAAATATCGTTACATAAATAATAAATAATCGTAATTAAATAATATATCCGTTTACTTCATTGAATTGCCTACTAAGTCTCTATAGCTAGCTAGCTACTATTAGATATATATATATATATATATATATATATATATATATTTCCATATATTTAAATATGAATACATCATGATATGCTATTATGAACACGTAATATATAGTTCATATATCATAATATTAAATGTATATATGTTGATAAAATACTTTAAAAAATGAATAAGTTAGAATATGGATTATCTTGTTTACTTTCATTATAACACATAAATTACATATAATATATACGTGACTACATATATTACTATAATATTCTCTAAATTTTATGGGTATAATTGGAGGGTATAAGGTAGTTTGGGTTTTTCTAAATTAATAGATGGTCATAATATATTTTTCTTTTGCGCGTGAGTTGAATTGTCAAATGAGCAAAGTCTTACTTAAACATGTTGGCGGCCAAAGAGAAGAAGCTCGCCGCTATAAGTACGTATGGCATTTTCATTTTGGCCCATGCGCGCTAATGTTATGTGTTGCTATATATTGCTACCAGCTAACTGCTGCATGCTTGCCCATGTTTGAATATTTACCATATACATATATATACCATGTACATACATATATATATATATATATGTATCTATAATATATTTTTTATGCAACAATTATACTCTTAATTAGTGTTGGATATTATTTGGATGAGCCCTTCGCCAGCTTAATAGTTTCTGGAGCAGCTAAGTAACTTTGATGTTCGTCCATCTCTTTCTTTCTGTTTCAATCTTTTAATTTGACCATTTCTTTTCTTGTATGCAAAATTTGTTTTTGTTTGGATTTTAATATATTGAAGAAACTAAGGTCTATTGTAAACTTTGGGTGGACGATCATGAGTCATTAATTGATAAATTTGGAAGTCATTTTGACTTTTAAGGGTATGTTTGGATCAGCAATTATAAAGTTCCAAATTTTTTTAATTAAATTAATTAAACTGAGGAATTTTAAAGTATTAAGATATTTAAAGGACAATACTTGCATCCCACTATAGTGGCACTTTCTCGTATCATCCTTTCGATTTATCGAATTATCTTCGTACATATATCATAATCGGAACCGTTTATTCTCTAAATCATCATGTCAAGATCATTTTCATAAAAAAATCATCAAGATTGGAAGTCGTTTAGTTATTCATATATATATCAACTACATGGACGATTCGTCATGAGGATCTTAATTTTTACAAAAACCGTTGATTTATTTTATACATATGAAAACAACTTCCAATATGGTTGATTTTTTATGGAGATAATCTTGACATGATGATTTAAATAATGACCGGTTCTGATTATGATATATATATGTACAAAGAAAATTCGATAAATCGAAAGGGTAGTACGAAAATGTACCACCAAAGTGGGATGCAAGTATTATCCAGATTTAAATGAGCATAACAACACACAACTAGACACAAGAGATTTTCAAAAATAGCACATTGATAGGTGTTAGTGTGTTACTTACAAATCCCACATAAATGCCTTGCATCCAATCATTTGAAATCACTTGATACTTTGAAATTTCTCATTTTTAACAAGTTTAATCTAAATTCCTTGAAATTTTTAAAATTTCTCATCCAACACTACAAGAAATTCGAGGTTGCTCGCCAAACATTTGCCCGACAAAGTGTTTTTCGCCGCGTAAAAAGAGTTTTCCCGACGAACCAGGAGGGTCGTCAGGTAAGATAGTGGCGGGAAGAACAAGTTGTTGGCGCGTAAAATAGGAAAGGGTTGCCCGTCGAGAAGTTTTGCCCGTCGAGTAAGATGAGATATGACGACAAATATCAGTGGTCGGGTAACAATGGCGTTGACTGAATCTTGGCCAACGAATCATTAAACTTTGCCCTGCGAATATACTTCGTCATGCAAAATTCTAAACACACTAAATAACTCAGCCGCTCATTTCTTCTTCTTCCTCTCTGCTTCACAATCTCTCAGACGTCTCTGCTTCTCTCTCTCTCTCTCTCTCTAGCTTCATCATCTCATCATCAGTTTCACTATCAATCAAGATTTCTTTCTCTCTCAATCAACAATATCAATTTTGAAGTTTGAGAAATTTAATTTTTTTAGTTTTGAAATTTTGATTTTTAATTGGAAATTAATTATGTTTTGTATTTTAGGAATTTTGTGGTTGATTTGAAGGAATACTTATAAAAATGTATGTGCGTTTGCCTCTCAATTTAATTTTGTTAAGAATTTTGGATATAATTATGTTAGGAAATTGTGTATTTATTGTGTAAATTGTGTAGAAATTGTTTAGAATATGTGGAAATTAGAAATTAGAAAATTTGTTAGGAAAATATGAAAATAGAAAATATGTTAGGAAAATAGAAAATATGTTAGGAAAATAGAAAATTTTGTAGGAAAATAGGAAAATTAAAAATATGTAATGAAATTATTGAAATTAGAAAATATGTTTGGAAATTAGAAAATATGTTAGGAAATAGGGAAATAGAAAATATGTTAGGAAATTAGAAAATATTTTAGGAAAATAAAAAATATGTAATGAAATTATTGAAATTAGAAAATATGTTTGGAAATTAGAAAATATGTTAGGAAAATAGGGAAATAGAAAATATGTTAGGAAAGTAGGAAATTAGAAAATATTTTAGGAAAATAAAAAATATGTAATGAAATTATTGAAATTAGAAAATATGTTAGGAAAATAGAAACTTTGTACGGAAATTATAAATTGTTTAGAATGTTTAGGAAATTATAAAATTTGTTAGGAAAATATGAAAATAGAAAATATGTTATGAAATTAGGGAAATAGAAAATATGTTAGGAAATTAGGAAATTAGAAAATATTTTAGGAAAATAAAAAATATGTAATGAAATTATTAAAATTAGAAAACATGTTAGGAAATTAGAAAATATGTTAGGAAAATAGGGAAATAGAAAATATGTACGGAAATTATAAAATTGTAAACTCTGTTTTATGCATAATTAATATATGTTTGTGTTTGTGAATTTGTTGTGATATTTTTTGTAAAGCGCTTTATTTAGTTCCGACGGAGTGAAATATGTTCATATTTCATAACCGTTTATGCGAAGTTAATCGAGTTGATTAACTTCGTATAATGAAATTCAATGAAAAACCTTATACCCGTTTGAGAGTCAGTGAATTGGGTTGATTGACTGACTCTTGAATTGTCCATTTATTCGGACAGTTTGGGGGTGCACAACTATGTGTTGTGTAGTTGGCGGTCTACGAGGTTAGGTTTCGATTGTGGGAAATTCAATTTGTATCCCCTCAATGTTCTCCGAATGCATACTAGATATTTATTTATAATATATACGTCGTGCATTTAGGGAACTGTAGGGAGATACTGCCTAAATTTCCCTCGATCGAAACTTAGCCTCGTAGGTCGTAAACTACACAGCACAGAACGTGCACTCTCGAATTGGATAGGGCCAAATCACCGGAGCCATAAGGAGACGAGCTGCTTTTGATTTTAACTTGTTCTAATTACGGGACAATGTTAACTCAATTACTTACATTGACTCTATGTTGTGAAAGCATGCACAATGGACAGAGGCTGGATGCAAATGTTGGATAGATCTTCTTATCAGTATTTGGATGGGATCAACAGCTTCATTGCCTTTGCACGTAGTCATTGCAGTGATGAAAGACGTATCAGGTGTCCGTGCCGTAAATGTAACAAATGCAGTTGGATGTCGTTGAATGAGGTCCAAACTCATTTGGAATGGAATGAGATCATACACAACTACACTAATTGGATCTATCACGGTGAAGAAATATTTTCCGCATCGACATCTTCGGTTCCCGGGACCCGTCGAGATGAAAGTGCTTTGGATAGGCGATGTGATAATTATCAAGTCGTTGAGTTATTAACCGATGTTTTTCCTCCTGCATCGGGTGATATGGACGTTGAGGCGCCCATGTTGCAACCCGAAGACTCTGAGCTCCATTACGAGAGATTGTTGAAAGAAGCTCAGCGCGAATTGTACCCCGGTTGTAAATCATTTTTGGTTCTAGGGGCATTTTGGAGTTGATGCACATGAAAGTTTAGTATAATCAAACGAACAAGCATTTTGATCACATGATGGACATCATCATCCGAATGCTCCCTAAAGACAACTGTCTGCCTAAAGATCATTATAGCTCGAAGAAGCTGTTGAAGGGCCTCGGTTTAGGGTATATCAAGATCCATGCATGCAAGAACAATTGTGCATTGCTTTATAGTGAATTCAAGCAGCTTGACAAATGTCACGTGTGCAATGAGCCTAGGTTTCAAAAAACAAGATTCCGAACAAGGTGTTGCGTTATTTTCCACTAAAGCCAAGGTTACAAAGATTCTACATGTCGTCCCACACAGCCCGTGATATGAGGTGGCACAAGGATGAATGCATTGATGATGATGTATTGAGTCATCCAGCCGATGGAGAGGCTTGGAAGGAATTTGATAAGATGTATCCCGAGTTTACTGCAGAGCCAAGAAATGTCAGATTAGGGCTCACTACTGACGGGTTTAATCCGTTTGGGAGTTTTGCAAAGCCCTATGGCACTTGGTCGGTGGTTATTGTTCCGTATAACTTGCCTTCTTAGAGATGCATGAAGAAAGAATTTACAATCCTCAGTACTTTGATACCGGGGCCCAAATCGCCGAGTAATTTCATCGATATGTATTTGCAGCCGTTGATTGACGAGCTCGTGGATCTGTGGGAAAATGGTGTCCGAACATACGACAAGTACAATGGAGAAATGTTCACTCTACGAGCGGCTGTTATGTGGATAGTGAATGATTTTCTTGCTTGTTGGGATGGAGCACTAAGGGCTATCTTGCTTGCCTAACATGTGGACTAGACACAAAGTCCTTTTGGCACACATCTAAGGTATGCTACTTGGGTGCGAGAAGGTTTATGCCCTGGGATCATCGATGGTGAATGCAATCTGACTCATTTGATGGCAAATCAGAGTTACGAGCTCAACCAAGGGAGAGGTGCAGTGATGAGATATTATCCAAACTGAACAGCATACATGACTTCGTCACACGAGGATCGAAACCAGCTGAACAGGAAGATTGGACGAAAAAAGCATATTCTTCTGGTTGGCATATTGGTCTAAATTGAAAATCAGACACATCGCGGATCCTATGTACATCGAGAAGAATGTTGCTGAGAGTGTTGTGGGAACGACTTTACCCATTGAATGCAAGTCAAAGGACACAAAAAGGACTCGTCTGGGTATGCAAGAAATGAAGATTCAACCTAATTTGTGGCCAAAAGTCGTCAATGGAAAATACATCATGGCTCATCCAAGTTATACATTTACGCTGGAGAATAAGAAAAAATTCCTGAAGTGGTTGCAGGGTGTGAAATTTCCTGACGGGTACACCGGCAACATATTCCGAAGCGTTAGCACTGACGGTGGGACCATGTCTGGTATGAAGAGCCATGACTATCATGTTTTGCTACAACGACTCATTCCGATTGGTATTAGGCCTTTCTTGGAACCTGATGTTGTTGAGACGATATTTTATTTGTCTTAATTCTTCCAGATACTATTTGCCAGATCGTTGGTTAAGGCGGACCTCGAAGCAATTAACGAGGATATTGTCTACATCATGTGACGGCTAGAGCAAATATATCCACCTGCATTCTTTGATATAATGGTGCACCTACTAATACATCTTCCGGATGAGGCAAAGCTAGCTGGCCCGATGCATTATCGTTGAATGTACCCAATCGAGAGGTATAACTTATCCCTGTTGTTTGATAATATTTCCTTACTATCATGTATATATGTGAATCATAATGTAAATTTCCTTGCAGAATGTTAGGTACGTACAAGCGTTACGTTCAGAACAATACACGTCCCAAAGGCTCTATAGGGGAGGCGTACATTGCAAATGAGGCACTGACATTTTGTACAATGTACCTTCAGAATGTTGAAACTTCCTTCAATAGGGCCTCGTGCAACGACGATGGTGGTCAACGTCCAGAGCCCTATTTGTATTTGCCCAACTCGCACGATCATTCGGCACTGGTCCAATCTCGAAGCCGTTCACCAATAGTGACATGGAGGTGGCTCATTGGTTCATACTAAAAACCTGTGACGAATTCTGGCCCTTCCACGAGCAGCACGAGACGTTGATGAAGGTCCAATTTCCTTCTAATTGGGAAGAAATGGACAAACAACTGTTTCCACGTTGGTTTTCCGAGCATGTAAGTCAAATATTTTATTTGCAAATTTCTTAAATTGGGTTTAAGTTTACCTATTTCGTTTCTTGTGTGTATCTTACTATATGGCACAGCTGAAAGATGTCAACTCGCCAAATTTCAATAAAGAATTATTGCAGTTGGCCATTGGCCCATTCCGAGGAGAAACGTATGATGGTTGTCACGTTTCCGATTTTTAATAATTTACAAATTGAAATGGACCGATCTAACCGTCCACATTTATGGTAGGTACTCATAGATCGCCTACGCGAAAAATTACCCAATTTGGAAATCCCAGGATTAGGTAACGGTGTGCGACGATTCAACGGTTACACAACGTTTCTTCATGATCGGACGACTTGAAATCCTCAAAACATCAAGCTTTTTGATGGGTGAGATCTAGGCACGTAAAATCAAAAAATGAACGGTTAGATCGATCAAATTCAATTGTTTGAATATCAATAGAACCAAAACTTCGAAAATTGTTTTGAAATTTCCTTCAAGTGTTTAAACTCCTTGATGAATATGCTTGTTTTCCGATTTTTAATACTTTACAAATTGAAATGGACCGATCTAACCGTCCATATTTATGGTAGGTACTTATAGATCGCCGACGCGAAAAATTACCCAATTTGGAAATCCTGAGATTAGGTAACGGTGCATGACGATTCAATGGTTACACAACGTTTCTTCACGATCGGACGACTTGAAATACTCAAGACATAAATATTTTTGACGGGTGAGGTCTACAAACTTAAAAGTAAACATTGAACGGTCAATTTTTTGAAATTCCATCGTTTGAATATCAATTGAACCAAAACTACGAAAAACCCATTGAAATTCACAAACTTAACGATCGAGGTACATAAGCTCAGAAAAACATGACGATAACGATCGATGGGGCTTTAGGCATGTAAAACCAAAAATTGAACGGTCTCATCTTGAAAATTCTATCGTCGGATCTGATTTTTAGATCAGTTATAAACTCAATATCATGAGACTTTAGCTTGACGAAGTAAACTATTCGCTGGGCAATATGTAAATATGCGTCAGGCAACTATAGAAACGTCGTCGGGCTAAGTAGCAAAAACGCGCATTTTTTTCCTCAAAAATTTCAAACATTCCGCCAAAATTTTCACAAAAACTCTAACTTACCGCATATCTTTGCTCGATGAATATGTAAATAGCTACTCGACGAATTTCCATCGCTTGTTTTTATCCGACGAAGTCATTAAAAGTTCGCTCGACGGATTGTTTCGTCAAGCAAGGGTATTCAGACAGATAAATCAGACCTACTCTTCTTCTTCTTCTTCATTTTCCTTGTTTTCTCTCGACCCCCATCTCTCTGCAACTCATACCAGAGCTGGGTTGTGGAGGTTGCCGCAACTCATAGCTCTCCCTCCCTTTCTCGCTCTCCCTCACTCAGACTCCAGCTCTCAATCCGCCGCCGCATTAATCTCTCGCGTCGCCGCTCTCTCACTGTGGTTAGGTCTCGCCGCCGCCCCTATCCTCGCCGGCAGTCATCTCAAGGTCGAACTCATTGTCCCTCTCTCTCTATTGTTAATGTAGATTGATTATTATTAATTTTGATTGGTTAAATTTTAATTTTAGTTTGGATTGGAATTTCAACTGAAATTTGGTTTGGATATTATGAAATTGTATTGAAAATGGAATTTAAATTTGGATTGGATTTTGGCAGATTGTGCATTATTGTCAATTTTGCAGATTGGGAATTTAGGGGGATTAGTTGAATATTGTGATTTTGGATTGGATTAGAATATAAATATTTGGTTTACTAAGTTTGTTTGGATTTAGGAATTTATGGTTAATGTTGAAGATTTGTTGAAATTTTGATGTTTGGTATAATGTTGAAATTGGTATAATGTTATGAATTTTGCATATGATTTTTGTCATGATTTTGGATATGAATTTTATGTGAATTTTGGATATGTGAATTTTATGAATTTTGGATATTTTAATTTTAAAAAAAAATATGTGAATTTTTGATATGGTGTAGGATATGTGAATTTTTGATATGTGAGTTTTATAAATTTTTAATATGTGAATTTTATGATTTGGATATTATTATTGTATGTTTGGATTAATTTGTAAGTTTGATTTTATTCCCAAATTTTGGATTTAGAAATTTAGGTATAATGTTGTGAATTTTGAGTTTAGTACTTTTGGATTAATTAGTATTTTAGGTTTAATTTTCGTATGTGTTGATTTTATTTAAAAAAATTAGAATTTGGTGGTTTTGGTTTTTAGATACCAATTTACTAATTTTTAATAAAAAAAAATAATTGGTTTATTTTGTTTATATACATACGTATACGTATAGTACTGAAATACTATCTCATTTATTATTGGAATTAAAAAATGTTGGTTAATTTTATATGTGATTTTGTTTTTATTTTATGAATTTAATATTTAATATTAAAAATGTTTGGTTATTTTTTTATTTAATTAAAAATATGTTGGTTAATTTTATATTAATTATTTTAAATTTCTTATTGTAGATGTCGCATTGCACCTTAATCACATCTAGGACCCGCCCCTGCCCTGATCCCGTTGATGATCATACGGCGGAGGGGGCAGCCCTTGCGTCGGTTGCCTCAACATCGATGTCGATTCAGGCACCGATCTCGGATCATCAGCGACCCGGTGCCCGATCGGCTCGTCGACAGCACAACAAGAAACAGGGGGAACCCTGTACCGACCCCCAGCCCCTACAGGAAGACGCCGGAGCAGACGAAATGGCGACTGATGTCAGAGCACTCCCTAAGGGTAAGTTGATTATTTTGTTTATTTAAACAACCATTTTTATTTGTTACTTATATTATGTATAAATGTTCATCGAATTTGCAGGGAAGTCGGTGAACGTGCGCCGGATCAACCGGGGTTTAAGATCTCAGAGAATTTTCAGGACAACGAATGCAAAGATCCTGGTGGTGTACATGTCTCGCCTCCGGTCCACGCCGGTAAAAATCCATAACCTGTTTGTGCATGACATTGGCGCGATTCTTCGCACCAAGTCCCTGATGATGAGGGAGACTTTCAGAACCCAACACCTGGAGGAGATCACGCGCTGTTGGGGAGAGTTATCGGTACGTGTTTCTCCATTTTTTTACATTAATTTCATTTTTTATAATTATTTTACTAACTTTAATAATTTATTGCAGATCAATTATGAGTTCAACTTGGAGGACGTCGACGTCAGTAGATACCTGAGACACCACTAGCAGTTACGGTACGCCGACTGGAAGTACGAACTCCACAAGTACTACAAAAGTTGGCCTTCCCCGGAGGAAGCTTGGCTAAATCCTCCGGAGGAGTTGGACGGGCCGAAACTAGCAGGGTGGTTGTGGTTGTGCGACCATTTTGTGTCCCCCACCAATGTGGTACGTACTATCCACCTAGTTAAATTTTTTATTTATTTTTTATGTTATTTTCAATTTGAAAATATAATTTTTGTTTTTACAAATGAACAACGAAAATCGGTTGCCAAAACATCAAACCGGGGAGCGAAGAAATTCAACCACCATGGGGGTCGCGATCCTTATCGGCCCGGTAGGAGGATCGGTGCATCGCCGGGTCGATGTTCCCAGAGGTGGATGCCTGGGGGAAGTGTACGCTGGACGGGGCGACCAAGAGGCTGACAAAATGCACGTAAATTTATTTTTTGCAGATTAAACATTATTTTTTAATTTGATAATTATATTTCTAATTAATATTTATTCGAATTTGTAGGAGGCGATGGAGCAAAAGGTCCAGCAAACACAGGCTGGGCTCACACAACAACATCCCAAAGTGTCGTTGGAGCAGCAGCTCCCGGATCCCGAGAAGTCAATCGTCATCCTGGAGCGACAACTTGGAAGGCGTCCAGGGAAGATCGTTCGGGGGCGGGCGACGGGATAGTGCGGGTTGTCTCCAGTCACTCATCGAGTTCATCTTGGGGAGCCAATCCTGAGGAGATGTCGGAGCTCAAGAGAAACTTCGAGATCCTCCAAGCTGAAAATGCTGAGATCAAGGCTCAAAACGCGCAAATCCATGCCCAAACCGACCAAATCAAGACTGCCCTCGCCAAGGTGCTTGACCGCTTGGGTGAGCGTGGACTGGATGAGCTTCTATCACATCCTCAGCCCCCGTCCCAACAGCCCACCCAGGATCCCGACCACCTTGACCCGTCGCCGAGTGGTTAGAATGTAATATGTAAAATATTGTTTTAGTTTTAATTATGTAAAAACATAACATTAATTTTTCTAAATATTTTTTTTTATTTTAATTTGATTCGTTTTATTCTTTAAATTGTATTTTTTTTTAAATATTTTTATTTTAATTATATATATATATATATATTTTTTTTTAATTAAAAAAATTATTATTTTTAAATATTACAATGTTGCCCGACGAATAAACACTTTGTCGGGCAAAAATATAACTTGGGCGGGTGAATGTTTTTCGTCGGGCAAAATAATTGACTTTTGGATTGCTCGACAAGTCATATGCGACAAATGGATCCGCCGGGCAACCTTAAATTTGCTCTACGAATCACTGTTTCCGTCGACTAACATTAAGCCCAACAGTTGTGGGTCGACGCAAGTTGCTCGACGAAGAATCGCCGAGGTTAATGTTGCCCGACGACTGTTACATGTTGCTTGACGAACTCGTTTCACCGGGCAAGCCTTATTTTCTTGTAGTGCAAACATATTCCCTAAGGTTTCAAAACTATCAATAATTGTCATTTATCTATCGTTTACACAAACATTTATGGACAGCTATACTAGAACTAGGGATGGTCACATGAGTTTTTTTAAGGGTATCCCATACCCAATAAATGTATAGATGGGTATATACCCATGTTCAACGCATTTTCAATTTAGAGGGATACCCTACCCAATGGGTAATAGGTACCCATGATTGTTTGTTTTTTTGCTGTTGGTTTTTTTGTTTTTTGTTTTTTTCCTCCATCATAAGAAAATAAACAATCTCTCCCAAAATTATTAAAAATAACATTGGTTTCCTAATACATGTAAAAAATTAAAAAATATTACACACTACAAATTGAAATATTACAAATTACAAGTTTAATTCTTGCCTCTAGAATCAGGTTGCCATCATCAGCCAAACAATCCTCAGATGATGGGTAATTTTACCTCAAACTTACCCTTCCTATTTGATGATGGGTAATTTTATACCCATTTAAATTTATGACAATGCCCATGGGTACTAATACTCGAGGGTATTTATGCACATCCCAAACTAGAACAACAACTTCTAATCTAAAATCTAAATCACATCTATGGACCCCAGGTTGGGATTTAAGGAAAAAGCTTGAGGATAACGTGAACAGATAAGCATTTTGTTTAATACCAAAACAGACAATTTGAAATGTATCATAATCTAAGATCCAATTAAACTCAGAGTTACTAGCTAGGAATTATATAGTTAAAAAATAGAAGTTTATTTAAGGATGAAAATTTAACGTTTGCTAAGGGTACTAGTGTGAGAATGTGAAGATATAAAAGTCTTATATTGGAAAGTTGCACAATTTTGTGAAGGCTTTTAAGGAGTTGAGCATTTCCTCTCATTGTCAAATAGTTTTAGGGTGGAACTTCAACTTTCTTCTCTTAGTATTATAGTTTAATTGATACCCAATATATATAATGTAATCCTTATCTCCTATATTATTATAGGAAAAGAAAAAAAAATCCCTTGAGTCATGATTAATTCATTGACTTAATGTAAGTATGGTATATGATTGTCAATATGAATGATGAACCATTTCAAGAGACTTAGACAAAGGGTGCATTATTCCCCATTGAAAATCATAACTTATTTAAGAAAATTCCAAAATACGCCGCTACCAGCAGAATCATGAAGAGCTTCATTTGATCAACATGAGCTCAATGATACCATACACTACAAGAAATCGGAAATTACCTGACCAATATTTGCTCGACGAAGAAGATTTTGCCGCCTAAGTATACGTTGTCTGACGGAAATGAAGGCTCGCCGAGTAAGGTGTTGGCGGGAAGAACAAGTTGTTGGCGCGTAAAATATGACGGTTTTGTCCGATGAATTTTCATATCCGTCGGGTAACATTAGCTTTGTTGACGAATTGTGCTCGTCGGGTAATACTTCGCGTTGACCATATTTTGCCTGACGAATCATTAAACCTTGCCCTGCGAAATTGCTTCATCGGGCAAGAGTCTAAACATATTAAGTACCCAGACGCCCCTTTCTTTTTCTTCCTCTCTGCCCGCAATCTCTCACAGCTCAATATCTCTCTCACACAGTCTCTCTCTCTCTCTCTCTCTAGCTATATAATATCCACAATCATCATCTCATCACCATTTTCACTGCCAATCAAATCTTTTTCTCTCTCAATCACCAATACCAATTTTGAAGGATTGAGATATTTAATTTTTTTAGTTTTGAAATTTTGATTTTTGATTGGAAACTAATTATGTTTTGTGTTTTCGGAAATTTGGGGTTGATTTGAAAGAATACTTATAAAAAGGTATGCGTGTTTGCCTTTCAATTTAATTTTGTTAAGAATTTTGGATATAATTATGTTAGGAAATTGTGTATTTATTGTGAAAAATGTGTAGAAATTGTCTATAATTTGTGTAGAAATTGTTTAGAAATTGTGTAGGAAATTCGAAAATTTATTAGGAAAATATGAAAATAGAAAATATGTTATGAAATTAGGGAAATAGAAAATATGTTAGGAAATTAGAAAATATGTTAGGAAAATATGAAAATAAAAAATATGTTATGAAATTATTGAAATTAGAAAATATGTTAGGAAATTAGAAAATATGTTAGGAAACTGTAGGGAGATACTGCCTAAATTTCCCTCGATCGAAACTTAGCCTCGTAGGTCGCAAATTACATAGTACAGAACGTGCACTCTCGAATGGGATAGAGCCAAATCACCGGAGGCATAAGGAGACAAGCGGCTTTTGATATTAACTTGTTCTAATTACGGGACAATGTTAACTCAATTACTTACGTCGACTCTATTTTGTGAAAGCAGGCACAATGGATAGAGGTTGGATGCAAATGTTGGATAGATCTTCTTATCAGTATTTGGATGTGATCGACAGCTTCATTGCCTTTGCACGTAGTCATTGCAGTGAGAAAAGACGTATCAGGTGTATGTGCCGTAAATGTAACAACTGCAGTTAGATGTCGTTGAATGAGGTCCAAAATCATCTGGAATGGAATGAGATCTTACACAACTACACTAATTGTATCTATCACGGTGAAGAAATAGTTCCTGCATCGACATCTTCGGTTCCTGGGACCCGTAGGGACGAAAGTTCTTTGGATGGGCGATGTGATAATGATCAAGTCGTTGAGATATTAATCGATGCTTTTCCTCTCGCATCGGATGATATGGACGATAAGGTGCCCATGTTTCAACCCGAAAACTCTGAGCTCCATTATGAGAGATTGTTGAAAGAAGCTCAGTGCGAATTGTACCCCCGTTATAAATCCTTTTCGGTTCTAGGGACAGTTGTGGAGTTGATGCACATGAAAGTTAAGTATAATCGAACGAACATGCATTTTGATCACATGATGGACATCATCATGTAACGACCCGGACCAGAAATTAAATTCTTTTGAGAATTGGACAATTTTACCCTCAGTTTTGGATGGGTTCGGGAGTCACTTTTTGACTGGCAGTACTTTTGGGAATTTTTATTGGGTCGTTGCGTAGGTCTCGAACTCACGAGTTCGTAGACAGGCAGCACGCGGAAAACGGAGACCTGATGAGTTCGTTACGGGTCTAGAAGCTTCAGGGGCAGTTTGGTAATTTTGGAGAAGTTGGAACTATATAATAGATATTTGTTTTTCCAATATTTCAGTGGAAGTGTGTTGTGAGAAATGATATGGTTGTTGGATTCGGCTTTGATATTGTTTGGACGTGGTAATTATTTGGGTACATGATTTGGAGTTGAAACCGTAATTGTGATAAATGATAAACAAAATATATACTTGATTTTGGATACAATACCGATTTGATGGGGCCTAGAAGCCGGGCCTTGGTTCCGTGTTGGCGGACTCCCGGTGAACCCCCAATATAAACAAAACCGATTTGATGGGGCCTAGAAGCCGGGCCTTGGTTCCGTGTTGGCGGACTCCCGGTGAACCCCCAATATAAACAAAACTGATTTGATGGGGCCTAGAAGCCGGGCCTTGGTTCCGTGTTGGCGGACTCCCGGTGAACCCCCAATATAAACAAAACCGATTTGATGGGGCCTAGAAGCCGGGCCTTGGTTCCGTGTTGGCGGACTCCCGGTGAACCCCCAATATAAACAAAACCGATTTGAGGGGGCCTAGGATCCGGGCCTTGGTTCCGTGTTGGCGGACTCCCGGTGAACCTCCAATATAAAAGGTGATTTTGCAGAGATTGTGGTCGACTCCAAGTGATACATATTCTAGCACACCCCAAGGGATACCCTGGTGGCTAGGGATATGATAATCGAGAGATATGCCGACTGATATGTTATGATAGCCGAAGGTTATACCGGCTGATGATACGATATGATAGCCGAGGATATATCCGGCTCTAATATGAACCAGACGACAATTGTCATGGGCTTAATCAACCTATGAAAATACTTCGTCAGCCGGGTCAGTGGGTTGGTGTGGGCGGTGACCCAGAGGGACGGATTATTATTGGTTCACTAGTCTGTTGTCTTGTGGTTTTCCAGTAGAGATGTCAGCAATGTCTGACTACTGACATTTGGTATCAGAAAGTATTTCTATTTGAACCACCATTATTCCGAGGTCTTGGTTTTGACCGGTATTTTATCATGCGTCTGACAGTAGGAGTGGTTAGTAAGTATAGAGATTCTGTGGGGAATCCTGTAAGGTTTAATAAAAATTATTTAAGAACAAGGGGTATTTCTGGTAATTAAATATTGAGGTAAAAGAGCTGTCAGACGGGATAAGGGTCCTTCCCGGGTTTCGAGGGAAAATTCGGGAAGGGTCCTTACATCATCATCCCAATTCTCCCTGAAGACAACTGTCTCCCTAAAGATCATTATAGCTCGAAGAAGCTGTTGAAGGGTCTCAGTATAGGATATGTCAAGATCCATGCATGCAAGAACAACTGTGCATTATTTTATAGTGAATTCGAGCAGCTTGACAAATGTCCCGTGTGCAATGAGCCTAGGTTTCGAAAGAACAAGATTCCGAACAAGGTGTTGTGTTATTTTCCACTGAAGCTAAGGTTACAAAGATTCTACATGTCGCCCCATAGAGCCCGTGATATGAGGTGGCACAAGGATGAACACATTGATGATGATGCACTAAGGCATCCGGCCGATGGAGAGGCTTGGAAGGAATTTGATAAGATGTTTCCCGAGTTTGTCACGGAGCTAAGAAATATCAGATTAGGAATTGCTACTGAAGATTTTAATCCATTTGGGAGTTTTACAAAGCCCTATAGCACTTGGCCGGTGGTTATGGTTCCGTATAACTTGCCTCCTTGGAGATGCATGAAGAAATAATTCTCAATTCTCAGTACTTTGATACCGGGGCCCAAATCACTGAGTAATTCCATTGATGTTTATTTGCGGCCGTTGATTGATGAGCTCGTGGATTTATGGGAAAATGGTGTCCGAACATACGACAAGTGCAGTGGAGAAATGTTCATTCTACGAGCGACCGTAAGGTGGAAAAATAATGATTTTCCTACTTACGTTATGTTGGCGGGGTGGAGCACCAAGGGCTATCTTGCTTGCCCGACATGTGGACCAGACACAACGTCCTTTTGGCATGCATCGAAGGTATACTACTTGGGTGAGAGAAGGTTTCTACCCTAGGATCACCGATGGCATATGCAATAAGACTCATTTGATGGCAAATCAGAGTTACGGGCTCGACCAAGGGAGAGGCCCGATGATGAGATTTTGTTCAAACTAAACAGTATACATGACTTCGTCACACGAGGATCGAAACCTGCTGAACAGGAAAATTGGACGAAAAAGTAAAAAGTGCATATTCTTCCGGTTGCCGTATTGGTCAAAATTGAAAATCAGACACATTGCGGATCCTATGCACATCGAGAAGAATGTTGCCGAGAGTGTTGTGGGAACGTCTTTACCCATTGAAGGCAAGTTAAAGGACACAAAAAAGACTCGTTTAGGTATGCAAGAAATGGGGATTCGGCCTAATTTGTGGCCATGGCAAATACATCATGGCTCATCCAAGTTATACATTTACGCTGGAGAATAAGAAAAAAATCCTGAAGTGGTGGCAGGGTGTGAAATTTCCCGACGGGTACGTCGATGACATATCCCGAAACGTTACCACCGACGGTGGCACCCTGTCTGGTATGAAGAGACATGACTATCATGTTTTGCTACAACGACTCATGCCGATTGGTATTCGGCCCTACTTGGAGCCTGGTATTGTTAAGACGATAGTTTATTTGTCTCAATTCTTCTCGATACTATATGCCAGATCGTTGGTAAAGTCGGACCTAAAAGCAATTAGCGAGGATATTGCCTACATCATGTGCCGGCTAGAGCAAATATATCCATCGACATTCTTTGATGTAATGGTGCACCTACTAATTCATATGCCGGATGAGGGAAAGCAAGCTAGCCTGGTGCATTATCGTTGGATGTACCCAATCGAGAGGTATAACTTATTCCTGCTTTTGCTACTATTTCCTTACTATCTTGTATATATGTGAATCATAATGTATATTTCCTTGCAGAATGTTAGGTACGTACAAGCGGTATGTCCGCAACAAGACACATCCTGAAGGCTACATTGCAAAAGAGTCATTGATGTTTTGTGCAATGTACCTTCAGAATGTTGAAACTTCCTTCAATAGGGCCTCATGCAACGATGACAGTGGTTAACGTCCATAGACCCTATCTGTATTTGCCCAACCTGCACGACCTTTTGGCAATGGTCTAGTCTCGTAGCCGTTCACCAATAGCGACATAGAGGTGGCTCATTGGTTCATATTGAATAACTGTGACTAAGTCTGGCCCTTCCATGAGCAGCACGAGGCGTTGATAAAGGCCCAATATCCTTCGAATTGGGAAGAAATGGACAAACAACTGTTTCCACGTTGATTTTCCGAGCATGTTAGTCAAATATTTTTTTTGCAAATTTCTTAAATTGTTTTTAAGTTTACCAATTTCATTTCTTGTGTGTATCTTAACAGATGACACATCTGAAAGATGACAACTCGCCAAAGTTCAATAAAGAATTAATGCAGCTGGCCATTGGCCCATTTCGAGGAGAAACGTATGATGGTTGTCACGTAAGTGGAGTTAAGTTTATGTTCACAGAACGAGATGATAAATTGTCTACTCAAAACAGCGGGGTCTTCGTGTCGGGGGATGGGGAAAATGCTGATACGGGGTTCTACGGTAGATTGTTAAGTATGGTTAAGGTGTTATACGCAGACCGCAAGGTAGTCATCTCGTTCTCGTTCAAGTGTCATTGGTTTGATTCGAACCCCAAGTCTCCCAAGCATGGTCATTAAAGATCATTTATGTACCTTTGTCAACACAAACACCCAGTGGTTTGAGAGTGATCCCTACATCCTCGCTAGTACGGCGAAACAAGTATTCTATGTGGATGATCCAAAAGCTGGTGCTGGTTGGAGAGTAGCTGAGATGGCGAAGTATAGAAATATTTGGGACTTGGATGACCAATACCATGAAGAAAATGGGGAAATAGACGATGACCAAATCGTTTACCAGGTGGATTCCTCGACATCTACCCTAAACATGGATGAAGTACGGACCAACGACACCATCCCACCAATTGCGATTGATGACATTTTTATTAATCTCGGGGAATTAGAACAAATTGACGGTGATTTTGAGGAATCAAGTATTGTGCACATCTCGGATGACGAGAGTGAGTAGGATGGAGAGAGCGAATCCGACACCGAATGAAAGTTGTAAATAAATGATTTCATTTATATATGTAATATCCATATTCAAATCAATAAGTTTCAATTAATAATTTATGTTTTGATTTACATGTATGTTTTGTATGTTTTGATTTATATATGTACTAAAGCCACAAACTTTGATGTCCACATCCCTGATTCAGCTTCCCAACATTTCATCTTTGGTCCTGCCCTGCGATGCAAAACAAACAGCCAACAGACCTCTCACCTTCCTCGGAAAAGTCCTAGCTTTCGGTTGCTCCATTTTCATCTCATTTCCTTCTCAAACACAAAAAAAGTGTCAAATAGCAAACTCAAAAAAAAAACAAAGCTTTTATGTTTTAGGAAAGTTCATTCCTCGTGCTGCATGCCATGCCTTGATGCTTGATTCTGAATGCGCATTTGCCTGATTCAGTAGGTAAAAATTCGGATTTTTTTTTAATTATGTTGGTAAATTTCTGAATGTGTATTACCTGGGTTATATTTCTGATTAATCAATAGCAAATCACAACATCGCGAAGAATGGCTTGTAATCAAACCAAACCTCGTCGAATTAAGCTTTGCCTTGATCAAATAGTGTATAGAATTTTGGGAAAAATGGGTCACAATCTTTGCCCGACGAATATGTATAGAAATTTCGTTAGAAAAATATTATTAACCTCTTTGCCCGACGAACTCTACATGTAGATTTCGTCGGGCAAAGCTTCTGACCCATTTTCCCCAAAATTTTATACATTATTTTATCAAGTAAAAAAGCTTATCGTGTATCGGATTTGATAGACCTTCCCCATATTTGTCCACTAGTTTTGTGTATTTAGAACTATCAGCTGCAATGAATTTGAGGAATTGGGGAGTTGTTGGAGAATTCTTTTGAAGAGAAGCCAAATAACACCCTTCCATCTCCATATCTGTTAGCTGAGAACTCGGATGGCGTTTGAAGGTTGACTTTCCCGGATGGAGTCAACAAGACTAAAAAGATTGGAAAACTTGGGTGACTATGTTTTAAGCCCTCTAAAGTGCCCAGAACTCAAAGAAATCAAAGCAAAATTACGTATAAAAGTTTGGGGAAAATGGATCAGTAACCTTGCCTGACGAATATTCATGTACCTTCGTCGAGCAAAGCCATCCAATATCACGTGCCGAATTTTCATGTATTCGGTGGACGGTTTCCAAATACGAAGGGCTTGCTCGACGAATTTTCATGCATATTCGTCGGGCCATATATACCAGATTCAATTTACATTTAATTATTAACCAACGTTTTAAAATTACTTGCAAAATGAAAAGGACCGATCTATTCATCCAAAATTATTGCACATACTCATAGATCGCGTATGCGAAAAAATACCCAATTTGGAATTCTCGGGATTAGGTAACGGTGTGCAACGAATCAACGGTTACAAAAAGTTTTTTGGCGATGGGATGACTTTAATTCCTCAAAACATCACGATTTTCGACAGCGAGGTCTAGGCACGTCACAACACAAACTTTACGGTCAGATTCTTCAAATTCAATCGTTTGAATATCAATCGAACTATAAAATCGAAATACGTATTGAAGTTTCCTTGAAATGTTTTAAAGTGTTAAGGAATAAGGTGGTTTTATGATTTTCAATAATTTCCCTTAATAATTTGACCGATCTAACCATCCACATTTATTGTACTTACTCATAGATAGTCTACGCGAAAAATTAGCCAATTTGGAATTCCCAGGATTAGGTAATGGTGTGCAACGAATCGATGGTTACAAAATGTTTTTTGGTGATCGAACGGCTTTAATTCCTCAAAACATCACGATTTTCGACAGGCGAGGTCTAGGCACATCACAACACAAACTTAAAGGTCAGATTCTTCAAACTCAATCGTTTGAATATCAATCGAATCAAAAAAATCGAAATACGTATTAAAGTTTCCTTGAAATGTTTTAAAGTGTTAATGAATAAGGTGGTTTTACGAATTTCAATAATTTCCTTTAATAATTCAACTGATCTAACTGTCCACATTTATTATACATACTCATAGACCGTCTACGTGAAAAATTTGCCAATTTGGAATTTCCGGGGTTAGGTAACGGTGCGCAACGAATCGATGATTACAAAACATTTTTTTACGATAAGACGGCTTTAACTCCTCAAAACATCACGATTTTTGACGGGCGAGGTCTACACACTTAATGACACAAAGTGAACGGTCAATTTCTTCAAATTTCATTATTTGAAAATCAGTTGAACGAAAACTCTGAAAAACGCCTTGAAATTCACAAAGTGAACGGTATATGGACGTAAACGCCTTAAAATATGACGAATTTTGATGATGGGGCTCTAGGCACGTAAATCCACATATTGAACGGTACCGATCTTGAAATTTCATTTGTCGGCCTTCTTTTTTAAATTACTCAGAATCTGATTAGTAAAGCCAAGTTGCCTAGCGAAGGAACACATTTGTCGGGCGACCTTTGAATTCGTCAGGCAAAATTACAAAAACACGCGCATTTTTTTTCCCCGAAACTTTCGAAAATTCCGCCAAATAATTTCGTAAAAAATTGAAAATGCTGCCTTTTTTTACCCGACGAATCATTAAAATTTTCCCGACGAAGTCCTCGTCTGGCAAAGTCCTCCACTAAGATGAAAACAGACCCAACTCTCCTTTTCCTCTTCCTCTCTTCGATTCCTCTACCTTCTCTGCAAAAAATCTGAAACCCAAACCCTAAACCTAGAAACCCAAAGTCCTCTCTTCGATTCCTTCGTACTTTCCCTCTCTCAAGGCCCGTGAGCTTCACTCAGCTACCGTCTCTAACGGGACCCTTCCCAAATTTCCCCTTGAAACCCGTGAAAAGCCCTACTTCCGCCTGACAACTTAATAAAATGCCTAGAATACCCTTAAGCCCTTGCAATTAGTTACGAGAATTGTACGAAAAATCCTACAGAACCTTTCATATAAAATAGTTAACCGTCTTCCACCTGTCAGGCGAAGGATCAAATACCATTCTCGAATCCCAACACCACCAAAAATCCATCGACGTAGTCATAATTTACAATAAGTCCAAAGGTTTATCAGAGCAACTAGGTAGGAAAGGTAAATACATAAAATTTATAAATCCTACTCGATAGTCTTAGGTAAAGGTGCAGCTGGAATTTAATGCCTCCGCCTCTGGATGTGCGCTCGTCAACTCAACGGCCTAGAGGGGATTTAAAACACAGAAAAGTGTGAGTGGACAAAATAATCATTTAAATGATTTCCGAGAAAAACATACATTTTCCCCCTCCATAAGTAAAACAATGCATGCATAATATAAAATTCCTTTTAAAACAAATAATATACCAAGATAATCCGAAAACTTACCGGAAAATCCATTTTTAGATAAAACCCTCGGTGGGACCCACGAAAACCCGAACAATGGAAACATCCCGTGGTTCATAATCTTGCTTTGAAAACCCTCCTCATAGGAGTTTAAAAATCATGTAAACAAACATGGAGACAAAAATATCATAACATATCCCACCGCTCCCCGAATGGAATCTTGAGCCGTAGCTAGATATCCGAGCTGACCGACCCGAGTCCAACCCTACATACACCCGATATACCTCGAGTTGTGCAGAACTATGTACTACGCGTAGACAGCCTCAACGACCTGGGGGAGAAATACATTTCGACGCCAGCATCGGAGAACCCTCAACGACCTGGCGGAGAAAGGCCCTCGACGCCAGCATCGGAGAAAACCATGACCCTCGGGGACAGTAGACATAGTGGAAACAAACCCGTAAAGTAAAATTCAAAATCCATTTTTGAAATCCTTGTTTCTTGGCCTAAGCCAAATTCATTAAAAAACCGGGGCCATTGCCCAAATCCAATAAAGTCACCAATCCGGGTCTAAACCCAAAAATCATAGACTCAACCGAAATCCAAAATCTATAAAGTTAAAACTACATAAAAGTAGAGTTCAAAAGCCGGGCCACATCCCAAAACTTCATTTCCAAGTTATTATGGAGAACCCGTGTCCAGTAATAATTTATTAAATTAATACCCGACAATTTGTCAAAAGCAGTACTTTTATTTTAAATATACATTTATGCATGCATAACAATTTACAAACCAAAGTCCACTCGCCGAACGTCCAATTAAGCTCAATCCTGAGTCGTACGCTCCTATGAAGTTCCCGGAACAGTATCGCATGTCAAAAGTAACAATACGGGTTACCAACGATAATTAAAAACCCTATATTCATACTCCCTAAACTCCGGAAGATCCACCCGCTTCCCACAAAAAATACAGCCACTTCGGATGCCCAAAACTACCTTTAAACGATGTCCAATTAACCCGAATCCTACGCCAAAAGGTCCGAAAAGTCGAAAACTTGTCAACAGCATCACCGTGACCCAAGGACCAGCCCCAAGCGTCGCCACACGTCGGTGGAAGGCCAGCGGCTCGTCCACGTGCCGATTACAGTGCCCACGCGCCTACACGCGCGATGACTCGACCGCCAGGTGCCTCCACGTGGCTTCTAGGTGGCCTCCCCGTGGCTGCTAGGTGGCCTCCACGTGGCTGCCAGGTGGCATGCCACGTCAGCCCTCTCTGAACGAACTAGTCGCCAAAGACGATGACCTCTCCGCCATGCGCCGCCGTCCGTCGTCGCCAAAAATCGCCATTGCCGGTCGACCTTGAACATTTCCTAACTTCTTCAAATCTCAATCCATTTTCACGAATTAATAGCCTAAAACTATATACTCAAGCCCAGGAACTCGAAACTGAAGTCGAAACACGAAACCCATACATGAGTTGGCCAAAAAATCGATCGAAAAGTTCAGTTTTCTCCTTCCTCAGTTTGGTGTTTCCCGTGGATGTTTACCTCGATCGCCGGTACATCCTTGATTGCGGGGAGGAGGAGATTCCGATGGGTGGAACCAAATTAGACAAGATTGCTTCAAATCAAAGTTCAAGGGTACAGGGTTTTTGGGTTCGGTGGCACAGTTTGGATGAGGATCGCGGAGAGAGAGAGGATAAATAAAGAATCTGGTGAAGTCTGAGTTAAAAATTTCTACACATTGAAAATTACCAAAATGCCCCTGAACATTCTAGACCCACAACTCTCGCATACGAACTCCATTTTTCGCGTGCCGCCTGTCTACGAACTCGTGAATTCGAGACCTATGTAACGATCCACAAAAAACTACCAAAGGTGTCTCCAAACAAAAATTGACTTTCGAGCCCATTATAAAACCAAGGGTAAATTCGTCATTTTCCAAAGTAAATTACGAAAATTCACAAATTAAATTTCCGAGTTGTTATAGTCTCCCTCATCCGTCGTCTCCCTTAACCGCCGTCTCCCTCAGCCGCCGCCGTCTCGGATTCGCAACCACCTCTCTTTTGCTCGGACTCCCTTAATGTAAATCCTTCTATTTCAAAACCAAATTCTTTCATTAATTCAAATTTAGAAATTGAATGTTGATGATTTGTTGAAATTGTGATGTTTGGACTGTTATTTTTCAAATATCTTTTGAATGTTGAATAATTATTGTTGAATGTTGGATTGTGATATTATTATTGATATTATTATTGATATTATTATTGAAATTGTTTTTGAATTTTGGTTTTAGTTTTGATATTATTATTGGATTCTTAATTTGGTTTTTATATTATTATTGGTTTTGAAATTATATAATTTGTATGTTTGGATTAATTTGTAAGTTTGGTTTTATTTTGTGAAATTTGGATTTAGAAATTTAGGTATAATTTTGTGAATTTTGAGTTTAGTAATTTAGGAAATTGTTTGTTTGGATTAATTTAGTATTTTAGGTTTAATTTAGGTATAATTTTGTGAATTTTGAGTTTAGTAATTTAGGAAATTGTTTGTTTGGATTAATTTAGTATTTTTAGGTTTAATTTTGGAATGTATTGGTTTTATTTTGATTTTAGTGAATTTATTTTTAAAAATTATACTTTGGTGGTTTAATTTTATTTTTTCCAATTTACTAATTTTCAATTAAAAAATTTTGGTTTTATTTATTATTGGAATTAAAAAATGTTGGTCAATTTTATAAGTGGTTTTTTTTTTAATTTTTGTGAATTTAATACTAAAAACTAAAATTTGGTGGTTTTGTTTTTATTTTGTGAATTTAATATTTAAAATTAAAAAAATTTGGTTTTTTTTTATTTATTTATTATTAAATTAAAAATATGTTGGTTACTTTTATATTAATTATTTTAAATTTTTTATTTTAGATGGTGCAGCGCACCTTGATCACATCTAGGACCCGCTCCAGCCCTGATCCCGTTGAAGATCCTGCGGCGGAGGAGGCAGCCTCTGTCGAGGATTTGGTGCGACCTGATGCGCGATCGGCTCATCGACAGCACAACAAGAAACGGGGGGAACCCCGTACCGACCCCCATCCCCAGAGGACGACGCTGGAGCAGACGAACCGAAGATTGTTGACGGAGCACTCCTTAAGGGTAAGTTGATTATTTTGTTTATTTAAAAAACCTTTTTTATTTGTTACTCATATTTTGTACTAATGTTCATCGAATTTGCAGGGAGAAACGTAAACGTGCGTGGGATCAACCGGGGTTTGGCATCCTAGGTGGTGTACGTGCCTCGCCTCCGGTGGTGTACGTGCCTCGCCTCCGGACAACTCCCGTAAAAATCCACAGCCTGTTATTGCATGACATGGGCGCGATTCTTCGCACCAAGTCCCTGATGATGGGGGATACTTTCAGGACCCAACCCTCGGCGGAGATCACGCGCTGTTGGTATGCTTTATCGGTATGTGTTTCTCCTTTTTTTACATTATTTTCATTATTTTTAATTATTTTACTGACTTTAATAATTTATTGCAGATCAATTTTGAGTACAACCTGGAGGACGCCGACATCAGTGGCTACCTGAGAGAGCACTGGCAGTTACGGTACGCCGACTGGAAGTACGAGTTCCACAAGCGGTACTTGAGCTAACCTTCCCTGGAGGAAGCTCGTGCAAATCCTCCATAGGAGTTGGAGGGGCCTCAGGTGGTAAGGTGGGACTGGTTGTGCACCCATTTCGGGAGCCCCAGTTATCTAGTACTGTCCACCTTGTTAAATTATTTATCTATTTTTTATGTTGTTTTCCATTTGAAAATATAATGATTGTTTTTACTAATGAACAGAAAAAATCAAGGGCCAACATGTCAAACCGGGGAGCGAAGAAATTCAACCACCACGGGGGTCGCAATCCTTATCGGCCCGGTAGGAGGATCGGCGCAACGCCGGGTCGCTGTTCCCGGAAGTGGATGTCTGGGGGCAAGTGTACGATGGTCGTGGCAACCAAGAGGCTGACACTATTCACGTAAGTTTATTTTTTGCATATTAAACATTAATTTTTAATTTGATAATTATATTTCTAATTAATATTTATTCGAATTTGTAGGCGGTGATGGAATAAGACGTCCAGCAAACACAAACTGAGTTGACGCAACAGTAGCCCGAGGTGCCGTAGGAGCAGCAGCGACCAGATCCCGGGAGGTCGATCGACATCCTAGAGCGACGACTTGGTAGGCGTCCAGGGAAGATCGTTTAGGGGGCAGGCGCCAAGATAGTTCGGGATGTCTCTAGTGGCTCTTCGAGTTCTTCCCGAGGAGCCAATCCCGAGGAGATATCTGAACGAGCAGATCCATGCCCAAAATGATGAGATCAAGGCCCAACTCGCCAAGGTGCTTGATCGCTTGGGTTACTGTGGGCATGATGAGCTTCTGTCACAGCCTCAGCCCCTGGCCCAACAGCCCGCCCAAGACCCCGACCACCCCGACCCGTTGCTGAGTAGTTAGATATTTTTTAATTATGTAAAACTTTATTTTAGTTTTAATTATGTAGAAACATAACATTAAGTTTTATAAATATTTTTTTTATTTTCATTTGATTTGTTTTATTATTTTAATTGTATTTAATTAAAAATATTTGTATATTAATTATATATTTTTATTTAATTAAATAAATTATTAAAACTATTTGTTTTAAATATTAAACTTTTGCCCGACGAACAAGCTCATTCGTCGGGCAATGCCATAGCAGGACAATTCGGTGGACACCCACCGAATTTTTATCAATTTGCCCGACGAAAAGTATTCGTCGGGCAAAAGTTGTTGACTTTATGGTATTGCTCGACGAACCTTAGGCGACGGAGTCGTGTGTCAGGCAACTTAATGTTACCCGACGAATTCACTGTTTTCGTCGTTTATCATCAAGCCCGGCGGTGGTTGCGCGACGAACGTTGCCCGATTGAGGTTCGTCGGGTTTACTTTTGCCCGACGAAGGTTGGATTTTGCTCGACGAAGCTGTTTCGCCGGGCAACCCTGCATTTCCTGTAGTAATATTTGCAATGAATGAAATGATAAAATTGGACTAGCTAGATCACACAATGAGAATCTAATACTTAGATACTAGACTCATTATGAATATAAATAATTTTCATTATTAATATTGTGTGTTTAAAATGAGATTTCGCATTATTGCAATATAGAAAAAAAAATGATCATGATTACACAACTATTATAATAGGTAATAAAGAAGGGCATTCATTGTACATGCACATTAACAATTGATTTCGCTTTTTACAAAATTGAATTTGAAATTTCTCAATTATATAAATATATATAATTGATAAGAATACCACAAAGATTAACATGTAGTAGGTAGTTAATAATTTCAAATATATGTCTTCTTTTTCTTCTTGGAATTTCAATGTCTGTTTGATAAAACAGCTGTTATATATATATATATATATATATCAGAGTCAAATGGTCCAACAGGTATTATATGGGCAGGTTTTAGGACATAAATAATCCATGTTTTTAGTACAACTTGAAGCATGCAGTCGGTCGACCCTAGCCAATTAATACTTAAAGAAATAAGGTATATATAGAAAACAAAAACGAGGGTTTATGACAAATTCAGATCGACCGGCGGCTCTTAGAAGCAAGGGCTGTAACACCAACTACTTCCGGTCGATGAAAGTATTGTGTATCAGCTGAAAATGAAAAAACGAAAAGAACAATTATGCGCCACTCCGGTTTCAAAAACTATTACCGGAATTATGCGTCATGTATCACAACATATTTCAAAAAAATTTCTTCTTAAAAGACAAATGCCTTAAGAAAGTTCACTCACACAAGTTTTCCTTAAAATCAGATTATTTTCAATTGCTTAAAAGGCATGACATATTTGGAAATCAAATAAAAAATTCGTAAGAGAATTTCGGGACGGATAATATTTTGAAAAAAAAAAAAGAGGACGTGGTTAGGGAGAAAAATTGATATAAGTAATTAGTTTAATTAGTAGGTAGCTAGGTTTTGTGTAGGTACGTGGACCCACGGGCTGGCGGATCCCGTTGTTGGTGATTTAAAAGGGAAGAAGTAAACGCTTATGAATTATGATGAATCGCTTTCATGTTAGAATATTATTTATTTTAAAAGGATTTTTAATTTCTGTGGGTTCTTGGGACACATCAAGCGCACAACATACTGGACAAACGGGACACCATGCATGATTGATGCATCCTTCCACAATATCTAATTAGTACTTGGATATATATATATATATATATATATATATATATATATATATGCTTTCTGCAGCTTATACATTAGTTTTTTATTTTTGGTATGGTTTGTTATCGAAGAAATTGACACACCCTGACCCGAAAAGTTCATGTGGGCATTGAAATTGAGGTATGCTGGCTGACATTCGAACGGCTAGCATACCTTGATTTCGATGTCCACGTGGACTTTCCGAATCGGAGTGTGTCAGAGATCCTTTAGCGCTGGTTGTGTATTGGTTGGTAAGATTGAATTATATTAGATAATTCATCAAGTTTAACGTATTTTGAATATAAAATGGATGTATTTTCATTTGTTAGGGGATTAAAGGGAGTAGAAATAGAAGAAAACTTATTCAATCAAATCCTCTTGAAATATTAAGATTAGAAAAGGTAAGTAATTATCATCCATATGTCTAATCCTAATCCTCCTATCCCTATAATGAAACCGCATCCATGTTCATATTTAAAATACATTGAATTTGGAGTGGTATCCAATCATATTCAGTCTAATATAATCATATTCACCAAACGCGAGGTATCCAATCCAAATCTAATCTAATGATCATACTCGCCAAACGCGGCATTAAGGTAGGTCACATTGAATTCACTTCCATTAAACAAAAATGATTTTTGTTGGCAATTTATAAAAATGATCTAATTTAAAATATAATTTAGTTATGACAAATGTAGAGAATAAATTTTCTAAATGAAAAAAATGAAATGATAAAATTCCTAAAAGTGAGCCATAAGATGGTCCAATAAGAAATTAAAATACTCATCTCTCGCCCCCACTGACGGAGGAAGTAAAATGCCCCTTTACTCGACCTCAGCATTAGGCTCGCGAGGCTATGGGTCGCCGGGTACCGGCTCAGAGTCTCAAATCATTAATAAAAAGCCCAGCCCGATATGGGCCTTCATCGCCCTGGCCTGTATTTAATGGGCTAGGTTGCTCTAAGGGGTTTGAAGCTTGGCCGGCCCATAGGCTTGACCCATTTAAGCCCGGCCCGCAAGGCTTGCCACTTACAGTACAGTTCAAAAACTAGGTTTTCTTATTGTAGTTTTGATTTTTAAATATATTTAATCAATATCTAGTGTTTGTTCTAAATATTTTGTTTAAATTAAAGTACCATACCTTATAACTTTAATATATATTAAAGATTTAAAGAAACAGAAACAACCCTAGACCTCAAAATCAAGATTATTTGTACTGATCTCATACCTTAGACAATAACAAAAGTTCCGAGGGTGAGAGCGAAACAGAGGGCTTATTTAATCTTTGGGTTTCTTTAACCATTGCCTATACAAAAGTTGACATATTGCAGACTGGAAATTCCAGAATAGCAATCGTGTCTAAAACCCAATTGTCAACCAAAACATGTAGAGATGGTAAAAGTTCAAATACTTTGTCTGCACGTCCCAAGTGGCAATAAATCAAAACCAAGTAGCTAATTCAAAGAATATAAATTGATGAATAAATATTTTGACTACGTTTGGTATGCTATATAAGGAATTAGATAAGATAATATAGTACGAAATCGGCGTTTATTATCACCCGTATTAATTAACCACCGAATAAGTTAATACGGTTGAGTACTTTTATACGATCCACACTCGCTAAAATAATACCCTCGAAATTATCCGTATTAAATAGTCGGATGACTAATAATCTTGAAAATAATAATAAATAGTAATAATAATAATTAATATAATAATAATATCAATAATTAATTACAAAATTTCTAACTTGAAGCCCATGCTTCATGATTTCTCAGTTCATGCGCATATAACTCTTTAGATGATTTGAATAATAAAATTCATTTGTCATGTTTGGATGATAATGATTTGGTGCTATTTCAAGTGTGTTTTGTGTTACTTTTCGACAATAATTTTGGTATGAGCTTAATAATTAATTAAAATTAAATTAAACAAATAATGATGATAATAATAATATACAAAATTAATATTTATGATATATAGATATTCATGATAACTAGTATAATATAATCCGGCCAATATAATATAGTCGGCATTTTAATCCGATAGAGCACCAAACACTTGAATAAATAGTCAGTTTATCCGACTGAAATAGTCAGTACAATACGATGTACTAAACAAGGCCTTGCATAATTGTCTATAACAAGTTTAACATAATGAGAAGGCCACCAACAAGCACTAGTTACGGGAAAAAAAAACATTTTTAATGTTTAAGAAAATACCAAAAGTCACTTTTGGTCCCTATAGTTTACTCAATTACCCATTTTAGTCCATGTAGTTTCAACTTAACCAATTTTAACCTTCTAGTTTCATACTTATAGCAATTTAAGAGCACAATTAAATTTTCATTCAATTATTTAACGGAATATTCTTATACTCCACTTATGAAAGGATATTTTCGTCATATTACAATTATATATATATATATATATATAGATTTTAGAATACAATTACATATCCTTATTCTTTAATTTTCCTGCTACTTAATGCTTGAAAACCGTTTTGTAATTTACGTCGTAACACGAGCATGAAAAAAAAGAATAAGCGATATATAACTCTAACCTAGATGAAATACCCCTATACGAGAAGAGCATGTCCTTATTCTGTTAATTAATTGGATGAAAATTTGGATGTATTCTTGACTTGCTATGAGTATTGTTGACACCATATTGGACCAGACTCAATGGGCCACATAGCTCAAGCCCAAAGCGCAACAAACAAAACCCAAAGCCAACTCTACAAGCTCAAATATCATATGGGCCCAAGCCCACACAACAAATAACCCTAATAAGGGTCAACAGCTCACTGACACGTGGACACATCTCTATCGTCCATCCATATGTCACGTGTCAGCACCATAGTAGAAATGCATTTATCCCACATCGAAACTATTCATCGAATCTCCCTCAAACACCAATACAAAAGAAGACACATTTCCCAAAAAGATAAATAAGATCCACTATTTACTGTTACTCTGTCAAAACCACTATTTACCACATACCTCTTATACACACAGACCTACATACTAACATGGACATCAGAGAACCTTTAGGCCGGCACCACACCGGTGCTCATCCCTAACCGACGACCAATCTACTCTCTTTTACAGGTCTCCCGAAGAGCACGTGGCACGCACAGAGTGGACAGAGTATCACCTCTAAGTTGGTACATTTTGTGCATCAACAATTATGAAACTACAAGATTAAAATCCGTCAATAAAACTACATGGATTAAAGTGAGAACTTGAGTAAACTAGGAGGACCAAAAGTGACTTTTGGCCTTTAAAAAAATCCCATTTAAGCCGACCGGCCTGAATGGACTAATCCGCCCAGGTCTGTGAAGCCCGAAAAAGCCCGCCCCATTGACGGGCTTGGGCTTTCTATATTTTGCATTAAGCCCACCCAACCAGGCCGTGCCCGAATATTTATAGACATAATAAAAAAAGCCCAGTCCAAGCCCGCCCAAGGCTATTTATTTTTGGGCCGGGCTAGCCCATTTCCGAGGCCTGTATATTGCCAAGGTAAGGAAGTAAAAATAAATGGAAAAAAACAAATGGGAAATATTATAATTCAAAAAATTAATAGGGTAAATGTTGTAGTTTTCATTTTATAGAGGGGTCAAAATGATAAAACACAAATTGTGCTCGTCCCTGTTAAAACAACAGAGGCATGCCCAAGAGATAATATCCTCTACATCCGATAAAGCCCAAGAGTGAGTGTGTGAGCTCTGTGTGTGTGGGGGAGAGAGACGGTGTAAGAGTGAACGTGTGGCAATGGCATCCACAGCGTCGACCCTGTCATGGAGTTCCTCCTCGTTGCTTCAAAGCTTCGCTGGAAACACAAATGAAGCCTCTAAATTTTCAGGTAGAAGAGCGGCCTTGGTAGTTGTTGCTCAGAAGAAAGCCAAGAAATCACGAACGGTAATTATAAGAAATGGGGTTTCTTCTCTTGCTTTGTTGTTTCCGTGTTTACCTAGAAGTTCAAAATTTTATATTTTCTCTGCTTCGAGAATTCGTAAATGGATAACCCAACTCAATGTTGTCTAACATAAACTTTTATTCAATTTTTTTTCTTGTTGTCAGTAAAATAGTGAGCTAGAATGTAGCATTGTTATGGAGTTCTTAATTATTCTTGTTTTTGTTTATTAAGTATGGTTGATGATGATGTTCGGATTGTTTCAGATAATTCTCAAGGAGGATATAACTGACTTGGGAAAGAAAGGGCAACTTCTTAATGTGAAGGCTGGTTTTTACAGGAACTATCTGCTACCATTGGGAAAGGCTCAGATTGTCACTCCTGTGCTGCTCAAGTAATGCATAACTACCCTATTTGAAGTTATTTTCTTTATTTTGTTACTTTTTGTTTTGCTTTTGAAATTTTTTATTTTTAACCATATAATTACACTTTTGAATCTGTGATATGGTGTTTATGGAGCCAAACTAATTTGATGACAAAATGTTTTAGTTGGAAACCTTATATGAGAGCTATGCAGAATGATGTGGGAATCAATTGAAATTTTTATCAAATACAAACGCTTCCATATGCACTGAAGTGACCAAGAAACAATGTAAAGAATAGGTATATTCAATTTGTGAGAGTAATGTATGAGATGATGCTTAATATGGAGGGTGGTGTTCACGGTGAGACTGGATTATCTTTACTTAATTGCACCTCGTAGACTCTTTCATAACATTCAACCCAAAATTTGAATGAGGGTTCAACCTATCGTAGGTAGCATAGATACTTCTTAAGATGCATTGGAAATGTGATGATTTGAATGTTTGTATGCACAAATATTAGATTCTCTTTAGTTGGTTCTGGAAATTTATTGGATACACCTCATACTCAAGTGAAACTATTTTCTTACTCTTTCAACTGTAACATATAAAGTAGAGATAAGCATAAAGAGGGTTTATCATTTCTTGTGTATGTGCCTCGTCTCTGGATGTATTTTTCAGATTGCATAAGTCATTAACCTTGTTTAATTACAAATTACTGGTTAGTAACTCAGTATCAAAGAAGAAACTATTTGATCTGTGTTGTAAACTAGTAATAGATGATATAATTCAGAAAAACAAAAATATTGCTCACTAAAAATTGTTTCATGGCATATCATACAAGAGTATTGTATTTATGACTACAATGTGTAGCATGGAATAAAAGTAAGTTCTGGTGGGAGGTGACTCAAACTTCCCATTCATGCTCTATTTTATTTTTTATATTTTGGAAAAATTCAATATATACTCTATCTTAACTCTTAAGAGCATGCTATCATTGCATACTTTTTATTGTTCTTTCCAGGGAGATGAAGATGGAAGATGAAAGGATTGAGGCAGAGAAAATAAGGGTATATTGATAAGACATCTATTTTCTCCATCTGCTTTGTGTGCCATACCCCTCATATGTTTTCTTAAAATTTTACTGTAAATATTGTATTAGATGTATTATGTGCCTTGTTTCTAGCCATCATTGTACTCCCTTTACACTTATCATTCATCCTAGACTGGCTTGGAAAGCACAAGTTAGTATTGTAGTGCAGAACATCCTGAATACTTTAGATTATAAAAGACAGAAACGTTGTCACTACTAGGGTGTACCATGAAAACTTCTGTTTCTTTCCAGTCGACGCCTATTTAAAAGTGGATTCCTCTGCACTGCCAAAAGCGCTAATGATTGCACTTCAAATGGTGTGGAATGCCCAGAGTTTTTAAAAATAATTTATTTCCTCTCTTCTCAGTAGATTATGTTGCCTGAAATTCTGAATATATCCTATTACTTATGTCTTGTTAGATTATTTTGTCTTGGTACAGGTAAAAGAAGAAGCACATCAACTTGCTCTTATTTTTGAAACGGTTGGAGGTTTCAAGGTGAAGCGCAAAGGTGGAAAAGGAAAGCTAATCTTTGGAAGGTGAGTTGTATTCAGTACAACATTAGGGACTTATTGCCCTGCCTACATGTGTTTTTTAACAATCACTTGTTTCTGCAGTGTCACCCCCCAAGATCTCGTTGACATAATCAAGGCACAACTTAAAAGGTAGTATCTTTTATCTAGTAAGAGTATGATTGATATATCAATCACAGTTTCACACGAGCACTGATTCTACTTTCGAAAATTTCCCACTTGATGGCATGGCATATACCATATTGTTTTTATCACAAGCACAATAGTTTACTGTTAAGAACTATTGCAGTCCCCAACCCCAAGAAGAGAAAAGAAAAGAAACAAGAATATATTTTATTTTTATTTTCGCTTTCCTAATGAAATGAATTTAGAAAGTCTCAAGAATGTGCAGCTAGAGATGGTTACTGCGTTTTTTCATATCGATTGCTTTTCAAATATTTCATGCCCATGTCTGTCGTTTTAGCTATTCCAAGCATGCCCATACTTGTCTGGTTGCTCCATTCTCTGATATATCATTCATCTGCAGGGATGTAGACAAGCGAATTGTTTCTCTTCCAGACATACGAGAGGTAGGAGAATACATTGCAGAATTGAAGCTTCACCCAGAAGTCACTGCCAAAGTTCGTGTAATTGTTTCTGCTAACTAGGGAGAAGCACGTTCCGGAGTCATCTTTGGACGCCCACTTGAATGGAGAAGATGAATTTTTGATATCAGGATGTAAATGGCCAGAGTACTATCGGCATCATGTATTTATATAGGCACCAAATGGAGGGTTGATGTAATCTAATGCAAGTAGGGATGTGTAAACCTGATTTACCTTTGGGTGTGCCAAATGTATGCATTTTCTTCATTTCCTACAAGTAGGTAGTGACCTTTTGATGAGAACACATTTGTGGGTAGTTCTATTTCCATTTTTATGTAAACCCTTTTTATGGTCAAAGAAATACCATTTGTTTCTTTGGAAGGTATGTGTAGTTGAACTGGCCAATTGTCATTTGTCATTCATGAGGTGAATAAGGGGAAACCTGGAGTACTTACTGTGCAAATTTATTTGATGGAATTGATAGGATCCCTAAACCGAAAAGTACAAGACTAACATAATTGAATTAGATGGCCAATAGTAGATATGAAAACACCTTTAACCTCTTCGGGTTATGTTGGAGATTTGTTTCATCATTTTGAGTAGGGACTATCTAATGCTTTGGCAAAACAATTAGATGTTGAGTAGGGACCATCTCATGCTTTGGCAAAACAATTAGATGACGAAGTTTCTTGCAAAAGAGTATAAATAATGAAAGAACAGAAAGAGATTGTAGATTCACCTGAGGGCTGTGCCCATTTAGTTTCTGCTGTTTTTGTTTGGGCTTTGTCCTCCAATGAACCAACAGAAAGAAAGGGATTGTAGATTCACCCAAAAGCAAAGGAAACACAAATACACAACCATGTCTTAGCAATATTTAAGACAATATAAATAATGTAATGTTGCTGCCCAGGATCAAAATGGAGACCTTTAGTGTGTAAGACTAACGTGATAGCCACTACACCAAAGCAAAACAAAATGTTACTACTTTTCAAAGCATAAAACAAATTGCTCACTTTGATCAGTACAGTATCGGACATACAAAAAACTCAGTAAAATATCGACATTTAGAAATGGGAACATAATTGTATAAACAAGAAATGGGAACATAATACAAGACCTTCACTCTTCTTGTTCCAAAAGCATAAAATAAAGGCTTTTTACTTAAGATGTTCATGGACAGCAATTTTAGTGTTAAAATGGTCCATAAATTCGATTTTGACTCAGAATGCTCCCTGAATACCTCTTTTCGTGTCAAGTTGGTCATTTTCTGTTATTTCTGCTAACTTACCGTCAAATTCAAGGACAATATTGTCACTTCGGCTCCCCCACTCCTTCTTTGCCCCATGATCCCTTCTAAAACTCAGCGGAGTGCTCTCCGATACAATTTCTGATATCTTCTTCTCCTCTTCTTCTTAGTGCAAAAAATGCAGAAAATACTAAGCACACCCAAATCCTACCATAAGCACACCCAAATCGCTGAATCATCATTAGCTCCATACACAAAGGATAAGAAGAAGGAATGATCATTACAGAGGATTGTCACATGGCAATGAACAACCTGAGCATCAGAGTTTAAAACTTGAACATTGACAAGACAAGGGTTCTAGCACACCCAAATCTTACCATTAGGGTGGGAATCATAATTATTGGCAAACTCCCACTGCGGGAGCAGAGATCGAGAGATGGCCAAGAATTTGGGTTCACGAACTCTGGTTTCCAGCAGCCAAAAAATACCAATCTTATTAGCACCTACAAAACTTCGGACCTCTTGTTGACGGGCAGGCTCATTCAACCCTCGAACATTCCAGCTAGCAGCCTTAATCATGGAAATTGGGATTAGAGAGTACCCATGAGAGCTTACCCACAAAATCAGCCTTGGACTTCTTTCTTGATTTACCTTTCTTCTTCTTAGGCGCAGAGGACATGGTGAAGCCTTCACCGATTGCAGCTCTGAAGCCATGCCCATCGAGGGAAGATCCTCACCACCATCCGAGTCCAAGTCACTCTCCAAAACCCCAAACAGATTTGGGTTGCAAGGCAGCCCACCCCAAACGGGTATGAGATCAAGTCACTCTCCACTTGAAACCTCGACGGCACCACAACAACATCAACGGACAACCCAGAAGACCTCATCTCACTATATGCAGCCACCGCTAACGAAAGGCGAGGATTACAGCTTTCTTGCAAAATCGCAGGAGAAGACCCGAGAGGAGAGGTGAGGGGATTTTGAATTTGGGGATGGGTTTGAGATTGGAATTGTGAAAGCTTGGAGCTTTGGTTTTAATGTTCAGGGGGCAAAGAAGAAGAAGGAGTGGGGGAGCTGAAGTGATAATATTTCCCTTAAATTTAACGGTAAGTTAGGAGAAATAACGGAAAATGACCAACTTGAGACGAAAATGGGGATTTTGGGAGCATCATGAATCAAAATCGAGTTTAGAGATCATTTTGAGATTAAAGTTAATATCCAAAAGGGTATATTGAGTAAAAAGTTAAAATAAAATCTTTACTTTTGAGCTCAGTTTAATAATAAAGTATCAATATGTAAACAAATTAATAAATGTAAACATCTAAAAATGTCAATAAAATATTGACATGTAAAAAATTCAATAAATGCTACATATCCACACATAAAAATGGGAACACAAAACATAAACTTTACTCTTCTCGTTCCCAAAGCATAAAACAAAACCTTTACTCTCCGTTGATGCTGAAATAGACCAATTGAGATTAGTCATTTTGCTTCGGCGGCTACGTGACCACCCACTGCCTTGAGAGGTTGTTGGCCTGCAAGATGAGAAGAGGAAGTGCTAGTCACTAGTGTGATGCTAGTATAACAGTCTTTGATACTTAAGATAATAGGTGAAAAAAAAACTAAGTTGTAATTTTGGCAGCATAAGTACAAGATTGTCAAGTTACATTTTGAGAGGAAATCCTCTTATATTTATAATGAGAGAGGAGATGTCCTTCATTTGTTCGACATGAGATTAGCGTGATGCATTGTGGAGATGAGACGTTTCTAGATATGCTCAGGGGGCATATAGGTGACGTCATTAGGCGTGTGGGCTGGCTGACCGCTTGGGGATGTCGAGCTAGGCATGCTTGTCCATTACCTCGGAAGAGCGTTCTTGAGTTGTTTGGTCGACAAATGTGATCGTTCAACTAATGTACAAATACTCTTAGCTAAGCACATAAACTATCAACATATAAAAAGTTCAATCATAAGTAAAAACAATTACGGAACCTTTGCTCTGCTCAATAAAGTAAAGTATTGACGTGTAAAAAACTAAGTAAAATATTGACATGTAGGCAGTAAAATAATCTTAACAAAATACGTAAACTATCGACATATAAAAAGTTCAATAACAAGTAAAAACAGTTACGGAACTTTTACTCTCCTCAATAAAGTAAAGTATCAACATATAAAAAAGTAAGTAAAATATTGACATGTAGGCAGTAAACTCAGTAAATAAAAAGTAGTAAGGGATATCTGTTGCTGCCCAGGATCGAACTGGAGACCTTTAGTGTGTAAGACTAACGTGATAACCACTACACCACAGCAACTCTCTGGTTACTATGTTTTATTCATTATATATAATCACTCATGTCGGTGTGGACCAAAAACTCTCTCCTAGGAGCGTGAAAGGGGTTTTTTATATCTCAACATGTTACGGTCCTTGAAGCCAATATATGAAACAGACCAACTCTTCATACAAAAAATTATGTCTGAAAAGTCACCTTATCATTTTCTTTTGTTCTTGCTCTGATATCATTTTGTAAACAATGCCCAAAGTTAGTTGTAGCAAAATATTTGAAAGGTCCAACTGTTTTTCTGGCATTATATATCAGAGAGTTTAAAGTTTAAACTTCTCGCTCTTAATACTGCTAGTTTAATAATATTCTTATTTATTTAATTGTGTAATATAAATGATGAAAATTTGAGTTTATATGCTTAATCTATAATTTCCGTGTACGCAATTGGCTCCTACTTAGCATTCAAATCAACAATACAATCACTTAAATTGTTGAGTACAAAAATGCGTGATGCATTACTCCACAAAACTATCAAAGGCCCAACAGGCAACATGGCCACCTAGCTTCTTTGTAGACCACCTAACTAAATTGTTGCGAGTTTATAATTTGTAAGGGGTAAGAGTGGACGAAATAATTAGTTAAAATTAGGTTATGGTAAAAATTCGATTTCTGAACCATAATATTTGTTTCAAGTAACATTACGTACACCAATCAGCAGTGCTCGAACAAATATATTTATCTTGAATACCATGAGAAGAATGAAAAAACCTAAGCCACCAAAAAAATATGTGAACCAGCTGATCATTAGTAGCGATTAGGTACTCAATGTCTGTACCAAACCAAATTATGACAACCATAAAAATAATAAACCAAACCATAAGACGACCATGACTTAGGTGTCACATTCATGCAACACCAAATGAAGGCATTTCAGTGAATGATTTAGTTAAGTCCAATGTGATTAAAGTTTGAGAATTAAGAAGCCACCCATTGGCCACAATTCCAATTGCAACAAGAATGGCCGGCAAAATACCCATATCTGGACAGTACGTACGTGTGACAGCTAATTAGAGGTATTAATTATTTCAGTTCCATGATATTTTACTCTGCGATCAAAATTAATTAAGACAAATCAATCATAATTAAGCAGTAAATTCAATACAAATAAAAATCATCTTTAATATACACTTGAGTCGAACTTAAATGTATTCTTCGCTTGATAAATGATAAATGAAGAGATCGTTGTGTTATTTACGATATCTCTGGAGGTGAAGAATGGCCACGTATGCATGGCACCGAAGTAGGCTTTTTGGGTACGTGTGTGTTGCTTTTGGTAGTTTAGGTTGCATGCTAATTATGCTATATGGTATTGGAGGAGCTTGGTTGGGTTAAGGTAGGCTGTGGGTTTTGTTTTGTTGATGGGCAGCCACACAGCTGTATGGAGTTGGCGAGCACGCCACACTTAGCATATTGATTTATTCAAGTGTATGCGAACTGTGAAGAGTGAGAAGTGTCCACAAAGTAGTCACATTCCATAACATGCGAGCCCAAAATGACAAAAACCTACACTTCATTTTCGACACGACATATATGAATGGATCAAATGTATGTGTCAAAATTGTGCTGTCACTTTGTGATTGGTGATATTTTTCTCAACTCTTTTTGAGTGGTACTCAATATTAGTATGCTCAAAGTGCAAAATGGTCAATTCTTCACTTCTGTTTGGACAACTAATTAATAGGAGATATATGTAAATGTGTAAAGGATATATATATATATATATATATGCTTGGTCAGCTGAAAGTGCTAAGATTGACATTTAGTGGCTTGAAATTAAGTAAGTATATGGTTTCCACCAATGTAGATGATGCAAAATATTAAAATTGAATTCATTTTGCAAATATTAGTTAACAATTAAATATAAATAAAAGAATATATCTACTTTAATCAACTGAACTATATATATGTAATTAAGTAATTAATGGGGCAGTACTTCTTATTATTATTTAAAGAAAAGAAAAGCCTAAGTTAGGTCATACTGTTACAGATGGGTTGTAGATGATATATATATAGTTGGGTAGAGACTTTTTTATTTTTGTTGAGAAATGTACGATATATTATTAAGCAACGGATGATTTCAAATTCAGTGCACATAAGTGACGATCGATGATGAGTTTTATAAGTGTTGATATGTTTTTTTTTGTTAAGTCAGTACGTGTTGATAGTTATTTAACTTAGTATATATCGCTTAAAAATATCATTGCATAAAACATATACATATTATACACCAATGAAAAGTTTTTTTTTTAATATTAAAATATTAGAAGAGGCATATGTATAATATTGAGTATATATCAATCGCGCTCCTTACAATTGTAAATCAAATTCGAGACCTAAAACCTCTGCACAAAATATATAAAAATACCACTAAACTAATAGTACTAGCTAGTAGCTAGCATATACACGATGAAAGTACGTTAAGCTATTATATGAAAATTTTAAAAATTTGGTGATTTGTGTAATATTGCTTCTTATTTTTAAATTATGTTATCAAACATAAGTAAATTCCAATTTTATTGTAACAGCTGCGCTGCCGTCTATATATAGATGAAATTAACGAGCAAAAAATTAGTACTTACATAGATTGGCCATTGTTGGGCATACGGCGGAACAATAAAATACTTTGGACCACCTTATTTTTCTATGTAAATATATAATGACATAAACAAAGCAAAGCCGTATTGACCTTGTTATTTTCTTCGTATACTATATGATTGATAGAGTAAGTAGCCAATAAGGAGAACCTTTTTTTTTTTTTTTTTTAAAAGAAAGCGAATTAAGTCATTCACTATATATATATATATATATTAATTATTTAGCTCTCGTTTTGAGCATATACTGAATTTCGAAAATATAAAATTGTGAAGAAGAATAATGCAAATTATGAAGAGAGGATATATGACAAAGTAACCTCCCCACTATGTACATGCATGTCAGCATGTGCCAATGTCAATGATTATCATCATCTCCCTCTCCTCCTCCTCTTCTTCCTCCAGCTAACTGTATTTGGACATCTCCATTCTCACGCAATACTTCTCCATTCTCACGCAATCTGTCCCACATGCTTCACTTCCCTTATTCACCACCAAAACGTGCACTTAGCATACTCTCTTACAAGTTTGTAGCTAGTGACGTGTCAACGTAACCTTTTTATTCGAATCAATAAGGTATTATTCGTTTACGCATAATGCATAGATGATTATCACCCGTAATTGCGAATTAGGGTTTTATATTATCTTACTTTCTTGAATTTTCACCCAGCATAATTTATAAATAGTTATTACCTATAATTACGAATTAGGATTTCGTGATATATTTTGATTTTGAATTTTACATTTATCGAAAATTTACAATCAATTGCGTACTTGTACGAGTGTTGCGAATGTAATTGTTCGTGGCTTACGTTTGTTGAAAATGAGACACCGCATATTGAAAAGGAAATTGTTTGACACGGTAGAAAAAGGAATGCGAAAGAGGAATCCTCTCTTAGTGGATATGAAAGGCAGTGAGCTATGACAACAAAATGCGAGGGACTGTCGGTCCAAATGAAGTACACGTTATATACACAAAACGGAGAGTAGAGTGAAGTGGAGTGGAGCTAGCTAGGTTGGATAATTAGTAGAAGCTGGCCAAAACCCTAATTGTGTGTTTGTGGTGTGAGTTGGAGTATCTTTCTTGGGAATATCAATCAATGGTGGCATGCGGTGGGCCCCGCATCAGAGAGGGAGATGATGATTGCTGATCTCAAATATAGTTAAAGCGACTTGCAAAGTAAGAGACCATTCCCTAACTACCATACAAAGTTCAATTTAGAAAATTCATACTTGCTCGTCGAAATAAATTCGTCGAACAAAGTTCAAAATGCGTCGGACAATATTAAACTTGGCGAATTTTCGTCGAGCAACGTTCGTCGGGCCACCGTCATCAGACTTGATGTTAGTCGACGAAAACAGTAAATTCGTCGAGCAATTTCAAGCTTGTCCGGCGGATCCATTTGTCACCTATGATTTGTCGAGCAATTCCCAAAGTCAACAACTTTTGCCTGAAGAACTCTTTTTGCCAGGCAAAGTTACAGAAATTCGGCAGGTGTGCACCAAATTGTCTTACTTTGCCCAACGAAAATGCTTGTTTGTTAGGCAAAAGCTTAATATTTAAGAAAATAATTTTAATAATTTATTTAATTAAATAAATATATACAATTAAAATAAAAATATTTAAAAAAAAATACAATTAAAATAATAAAACGAATCAAATGAAAATAAAAAAATTATTTATAAAAATTAATGTTATGTTTTTACATAATTAAAACTAAAGTAATGTTTTATTAAGTTCTAACTACTCGGTGACGGGTCGGGGTGGTCGGAGTCCTGGGCGGGCTGGTGGGCCGAGGGCTAAAGCTGTGACAGAAGCTCATCCAGCCCACGCTCACCCAAGCGGTCAAGCACCTTGGCGAGGGCGGCCTTGATTTGATCATTTTGGGCCTAGATCTGTGCGTTTTGAGCCTTGATCTCCGCGTTTTTGGCCTGGAGGGTCTCGAAGTTTCTCTTGAGCTACGACATCTCCTCGAGATTGGCTCCCCGGGACGAACTCGAAGAGCGACTGGAGACATCTCGAACTATCCGTCGCCCGCCCCCCGAACAATCTTCCATGGACGCCTACCAAGTCTTCGCTCCAGGATGGCGATTGACCTCTCGAGATCCGATAGTTGCTGCTCCAACGACACGTCGGGATGCTGTCACGTTAGCTCAACATGTGTCTGCTGAACATCTTGCTCCATCACTGCCTACAAATTCGAATAAATATTAATTAGAAATATAATTATCAAATTAAAAATTAATTTTAAATCTACAAAAAATAAACTTACGTGAATATTGTCAGCCTCCTAGTTGCCCTAGCAAGCGTACACTTGCCCACAGACATCCACCTCCAAGAACATCGACCCGGCGATGCGCCGATCCTCCTACCGAGTCGATAAGGACCGTGTAACGACCAAGACCAGAAATTTTAGTAATTCGAGAATTTAATTAAAGAAAATGACGATTTTACCCTCAGTTTTGGAGGGGTTCGGGAGTCACTTTTTGTCTTGTAGTACTTTTGGAAGTTTTTCTTGGGTCGTTGTGTAGGTCTCAAACTCACGAGTTCGTAAACAGGGGGCACACAGAAAACGGAGACTCGATGAGAACGTTGTGGGTCTAAAGGCTTCAGGGGCAGCTTGGTCATTTTGGAAAAGTCCAAAATTAGGGGGATATTTTTCTCTCTCCGGAGACTCTGCTCAGACCGGACTCAGACCCTCTCTCTCCTCCCTTGTAAACTTTCTCTCTCCCCTTGCGATCACCGCACCACCCTCACCTTCATCGTCCCATTTTGGGGTCGATTCGAGCAAATCCAAGGCTGGGGAAGTCTTCCCCTCGACTTCATGAGCAGTATGGTGTCCTTTACAAGGAAGGAGCCTCACAGTAGACGACGGATGGAGGAGGAGAGGTGGACCGAACTTCTCGGCCGGATTCTGATCAAACTAGGTATGATCTCGAACTCCCGACTTCATTTTTGAGTTCCTGGCGTTGCGTAGATGATTCTACATGTGTGGATGGAGTTTGTGAAGAGTTTGAGGCTCGCCAGAAATGACAATTTCTGGTGAGAATTTCCAGTTTCCAATCGCCGACGACGGCGGCAGTCTGCTCGTCATCCCCGACGTACTCCGATGATTACGGTGGCTGACGTGGCATGCCACCTAGTAGCCACGCGGTGCTAGTCAACAGCTGACTCAGTTGCCACGTGGCAACACAGTCAGCTATCCAGTCAGCAGTTAGTTGACCGTTGGGTCAACTAACGCCGTCAAGGTTTGACGAAATATGCTGACAGCGTTAGCATATTCTATCAAAAGGTAACGACGTTATAACGGAACCCTATTGCCGTTAGTTTGGATGAAAGATTCTGATTCCGTCAGGTTTGACGAAATATTCCATCATAGTGACGGAATATTCCGCCATAACAGTACATACGCGCGTGGGGGCATGTGGTCCGATCTTTTACAGGAGCGTGGCGGCGTGTGGGGCTGTTTCCCGACCCATGACGGCACTTGTCTAGGATTTTGGAGCATTTCGGATCGGATTTTAGTGGTTTTGAGGCCGTTGGAGTTTGTTTAGAGCCCCGTTTGAGTAATCCCAGCTATATGGACGACCACAAAGCGAGTTTTGGCTCGGGGGGGTCAGGGAGCTGGGTTATTCCTTGGGGCTAGGGCGTCCTTGAGTTGGTACTTTGGATGTACTGTGAACGGACTAGGTTTCCGGGATTGCGTGGCATGCGTTATATTATGTTATACCACATATATAGATTTTGGGTTTTGATCATGATGAATGATCTAAGGTATGTTATGGAATATTCCATCATATTCTCAGGATGAACTGGGATATCGAGTTACGACTCGGGGTGTTCAGGATGAACCGGGATATCGAGTTATAACTCGGGGTGTTCATGAGGAACCGAAATATCAAATTACGACCTGGGGTAAGTCCGTGAGACTTAATTCAACCAAGTCTGGTACCTTCGTCATCAGGGTCAATGGGTGGTGTGGGCGGTGACACAGATTGACGAGTGGTTGACGGTTCACACGAGGGTGACACGTCAGTTGCCTTGTTTGCTTGCGGATGAGGTCCTCCAAGGTAGTTTTTGAACTACTGGTCTATCCTTTGTCTGACATGTAGGAGAAGGTCAATCAGGTACAGAGGAGGTTCTGTTGGAACCCCTGTAAAGTTCATTTGATGTTTCCAAAGATTAAGGATATTTCAGGTGTTTAACTTTTGTAGTTAAAAGCTGTCAGACGGGAGTAGGACTTTTTGCATCCAGCCTCTGTCCATTGTGTCTGCTTTCACAAAATAGAGTCAACGTAAGTAATTGAGTTAACATTGTCCCGTAATTAGAACAAGTTAATATAAAAAATAGCTCGTCTCCTTATGCCTCCGGTGAACACAAAACATAATTAGTTTCGAATCAAAAATCAAATCAAAACTAAAAAAATTAAATTTCTCAAACCTTCAAAATTGGTATTGGTGATTGAGAGAGAGAAAAGGATTTGATTGGTAGTGAAAATGGTGATGAGATGATGATTGTTGATGTTATATAGCTAGAGAGAGAGAGTGAGTGAGTGTGAGAGAGAGATATGTGAGCTGTGAGGAGACTGAGAGAAAATGGGCAGAGAGGAAGAAGAAGAAATGGGCGTCTGAGTTATTTTTTGTGTTTAGACTTTTGCCCGACGAAGCATATTCGCATGGCAAAGTTTAATGATTCGTCAGGCAAACTTTAGTCAATGCCAAGTTTTTCCCGACGAACAATATTCGTCGTTAGGGTTCATCTTGCCCGACGGATAGAATAGATTCGTCGAGTCAACCCTTCCTATTTTACACGCCAACAACTTGTTTTTCCCGCCAACACCTTACCCGGCGAGCCTTCGTTTTCGTCGGGCAAAATATACTTAGGCCGCGAAAACTATTTCGTCGGGCAACTTCGGATTTCTTATAGTGGTTGGGTAAATTAGGTACAACTGTTAGTTAAACACAATTAATGTGTATATAATCATAAATACATGGGCTTCATTTGTCATAGAATTAAGCTACTAATCGGTTAGTTGTACATTGGTACGAGATGTTAATTATATATATATATATATATATATATATATATATTGATATAGCATTAAATTAATATCTTAATATGTTATCAAGAATTTTACGTATTCGATCCACGAGACTTAAGTTAAGATAATGGATTATAAAATTAAAATGAAATGTATTAGTATTATTATGATTAAGGTAAAGAAAGGTACAGGTGGATGCATGTGGCAAGGCGGTTGCCAACTCTGCTTTGCTATCCATTACTTCTTGTCATTTAATGGAACAGACTGTGAAATGAAATGAGAGGGAGTGCTTTTTATAGACTTTTTTGTTTAAAGCTTTTTAATGCCATTAATAATAAAAATACACACACCAATGGAACAACCTAATCCATGACTTTAGGTTGTGGTGCTCACTCGCTGGCTGGAGCTGGTTGGTTTTGTGCCCAACCCTAAGCTCTGGTACCCCATCTGCCTTTCCCAATTGCCAGTTGCCATCGCATGACACCACAATATTGCCGCTTTGCACTCACTCACTCCCTCACTCACTCACTCACTCACTCACTACAAACACAAACCCACTTAAAAAAAAAAAAAAGAGATGGAAATAAAGGAAGAAAAAGATGCCTTCATCACTCACTTTTCGTGAATCAAAGGCAACCATAAACACTAACCACTTACTTACTCAAAGTATTCAACTTCATCTACAAATTACATCATCCAACTTTTCGTGGACAAGAAGTCGTGAGTTTGATACTTAAGTAGTTACGAGCATTTATCCTATTATTGGAACAAATATTTGGTATAATACTCAAAAAAATAGAAAGAATTGATAGAAAGAATCAATTGGTATTCCACAATATACCCAATAGTAACAGTAAAATGAAAGAAAAATAATAATGCTTAGTTATGATAATAATTCACATTGATGATCTGCTAATTAAAGATTTTTTTATTTTGCTCTCTCTCTTAATAATGACAATCCACCAAAGCCGGGGCGTTGAAGACAAGGGTAGTTTGTTGGGTAGGCACAAACTGAAACTTAGAGTCACGATGTTGATGATGATGATGATGGTCATAATCTTCTGGTGCAGGAAGATTTAGATCCAGTGGTAGAACATTTCTCTCTAGTTTGGTACTTGTGCCAGCTGCAGGATTACTATTGGTGGCTGCTCCTGTTGCAGCTGATCTGTGCCTTCTCATGTGCCCACCAAGTGCTTGACCAGATGTGAACTCAGACCCACAGATTGAACACTCATGAATTTTAGGCTTGTTACCTACTTGGCTTGGAATTGAAGCAACTGGGCTGCTCTTGTATTTGATATTGGGTTTCTTCGTTTGATCTTCGAGTTCGTTGAAAGCCGAGGATGATGATGTGATGACATGGGTTGGCGCCGGTGGTGGTGGTGTTGGTTTTTTCTGATCCTCCGTGGTGATGGTGTTTTTGGGCTTTTTGTGGCTTGCCCTGTGGCCTCCAAGTGCTTGAAATGAAGGGAAAGTTCTTGTACATGTCTTGCACTCATACACAAAAAAACCAGCTTTGCCCAATCCCATGTTTTCGTTTTGTGATATTCTTTCTTCAATGAGTTGCTTCCGATTATTGCTGACATGGTCGTGGCCCTGAGCCAAGAGGATTAGGCAATTGGCCATGTCTTCTTCTTCCTCAGTGCTCTCGTAAATCTCGCCGGAAGTCGTGGGAGACGTAGTCGTAAACGACGATGAATTCATCATGCCATAGAAATTGTATTCTTGATTATTATCTCCACCGTTGATAACGCCTGTAGTACCACCACATGCGCTGGAGGAGCTTGAGGTCACCGCCAAGCCGTTGGGCGGTGACTGAGGCCTGGGGCGCTTGGTACGCTTGCCTTTGATCATCATCATGTGGGATGCTTGATCGTTGCTCACAACCAGCTCTTCTTGGCCTAATTCCATGCTTTGAAGAAAAAGATGAAAGGTGTTTGATGAAAGTATGAAAGTTATTTGATGGGGAGCAGAGAGAGAGAGAGAAAGAGAGAGAGAATTGAAGGGACTTAAGCAAGGAAAGAAGAGGGAGTGATGTTGTTATATATAGTGAAGGGTAAGAAAGTATTGTGGGGTCAAAAGCCACCCCTCCGGTGAGAGTTAACCAAATATAAATGAGTCTGCCACCAAAATCTTCCTTGCGTTTCCAACCTTCGAATAGTGTTACTACCAAGAAAAGTTTGTTCTACTTTCACGCCAATATATTGTACGACAAGCAATTATATATTTTTTAAATTCACATATTTTATTTGAATACTATTTAGTAATTAATTACGTTATTATACGATCATGAAATTTGAAAATAAATATATATCTTAAGGATATCAACAAGATAATTAAGAAAAATTATAAAATTTAAAGTACTGTTATGCTAGTTATTAATTATATTTTTTTTAATGTGTAATGGGTGATCTTAAAATAGACGGTTATAAAAAGGAAACCGATATATATTATATATAATCTCATCTACAATATAATTCGATAAAAAAAAAACATTATTTTGTTTTGAATTGGAGTCATGTACTTCTCTTCTCAACCAGCATGCGAGGGGGGCTGGATAGGAAACGATGAGGAGATAATTATTTTACTGCTTGTCATATATATTATTGGCCGCATCTCCTATTGAAATCAGATCTACATATGAAATGAATAACATTTATCTTCTGTAGAAATCAGATACACAAAAAAATAAATACACACGTAACTTATAATGTAATTAATAAATACGACGAATGTAGCGTTATACTGAATATTGAGAATTAAAAGGGTAGATAAGTTTTTAAATGATTAATTAGGTGATTGGTTTGTTGTTTTGTAGCTAAACTAAAAGAGGTATGACTCGTTGGAGTTTATATATACACAATAATGCTAAGAGTTGTAGTTTGTTATTGAGGAAGGTATTCGATCAGATAGAATAATATTATTCATTAATCACATCTTCGATCAATACAGATTACGTTTGTATATATGAAAGAAGCAGTCAATAAATATAATTCAAATCACAGCGAAGAAGAAAACAGGTAGAGTTAATTAAAATTAGAACGGAGACAGATCAAGAATGGTTGGTGGAAACGTTTGGAGTGGGTTTCACACTCTCTTTCAGTTGTGATGTTATGATATTATGAGATAGTAAGCCAACTAAGTCACGAATAAACACACCCAACAAAGCGAAGGAGTATTGCATGTTAAAAGCATGGCTACACATACACCTCAGTCGCTTCATGTCTACTTAAACAAAAGTACTCCACACTCCATATATTCTTCACTAATGCCACATTCGGGCGCTAGCTTGTTAAAGAATCTCATATCGGAAAAATATAAAAAGTAAACATAATATATAATGAATAATGGTTCTACTTTAAATAACACCGAGACCTTATTTTATGATATAACCATACTTATTGGATTGTACATGTAGTACTTTAAAAAATTAGAAACAATATCGGTATTGGAAGAGGTGGGTGGTTGACCCGACCCTTTCAAGCAACCAAACCCTATTACACTTGCTAAATATATATATATATATAGCTCCTCGATCTCATCTAAAGCTCGTGCCCAATAACCTACATGTTTTGGTCTCTTAAGGATATTTTTGAGGCTGCTAGGGCACAAATTGCCTTGCCTAGCCTAGCAAGAAAAGAAAGGGACATCATCGCGATCGTCATCTAACTAGTGTGCACAAGTCAAGTAGCTAGGCTTTGGTGTTAAAGTGATAATTAAGCATGGTATGTTTACCATACAATACAAGTATCTATACATAGATGCATAGACCGGCAATTTGTAATGGCCCATACGATTTCAAGAATGAGTAAAAAATATTAGATTGAAAATCGAGCGTATATATAAGTGTAGACTCGTTCAAAATTTATCAGAATTTTTAAACAATTTAAGTGCATTAATAATCAAGTTAATTGTCTTGTTTAAAAAGTACTTTGAGCAAACTTGCAGCCAATTAATTAAATAAGGATATTAATATTATTTTGTTTGTTTCTTATATCTTAATTAGTTCAACCATTTATTTGTTGATTGAGTTATGAGAAACAAATTGTAAGTTTTTTTAAGGAGGGAAATCTAGTAATAAGGTAGATAGATCATATATTAACTGTGTTAGGGAAATTCTTAAGAAGATTAACTACTACAATAATTTACTGGTCGTCACGACCTCTTATATTGAAATCTAAATTGAATATAGTGAAAATCAAATTGTGATGCTTATGTTTATATATAGTTTAATTAGTTGTGCATCAAGGTCATCGATCCGAGCGCACAATAAATTAAGTTGACAAAAAAAAAGTCATCAAGAACACAGCTTATTATTAAGACGCAACTAGTTTTGGACCAAGGAAATACTGGTGTTTATTTCTCGTGATGGATAATAATTGCCAGTATATTAAGTCTATTTGTATATTATATATTCTAAGTTCGATTTTTTTAATTTTTTTAGTATGTAAATTCATCTAAATTACGAGATAGAAAGTTTTCACATCAATTATATTAGAAATCAAATTTTAAATTGATTTAGTATCCTAGATTAATTTGATATCCTGATTTGATATATTGCTTAATTATAATAAAATATTTTACTTTCCTAGTTAGGCTTATTGTAACTAATATATAATTAATGTGTTTTTGTACATTTAATATTAATACAATTTAGAAATATTCTTCCATCTTTAATTTTTGACATGGTATTAGAACAAATACACTCATGAGACACAAACTCGTTGCGCTTCCTATCCCCTGTGGGTGTGCAAACCCTAATTCCTCCGTACACCCACGGGACACATACTCAACCCACGAGACACATAGTTGATCATACGAGACATGATGAATAAAATTCTCTCAATTTTGTTATCTCTTATCTCTTTATTCCTTTTAAACCCTAATCTCTACTTTTTGTTCTATTCTCTTCAATTTTTCAATTTCAATTTCATAGCACCGACGGCATAGTACCGACGACATAGCACCGAAGGCATAGCACCAACGGTACAACACCGACGGAACGAAGAAGACATTAAGACAAGAAGCTTAATCAGCTAGTTGAGATTTCACAATGTTCACTCTCCAACTTGAGGGGGAGTATTAAAAATCAAATCTTAAATTGATTTAGTAACCTAGATTAATTTGATATCTTGCTTAATTATAATAGAATACTTTCCTTTACTAGTTAGGCTTATTGTAATTAGTATATAATATACGTTTTTGTACATTTAATAATACAATTTAGAAATACTCTTCCATATTTTATTTTTGACAAATTCTAGCCAATTATTTCGACAAATGACCCTGCCATGTGAAAGCCCTATATATGGTAGCATATATTGAAAGAGAGCTTTATGAAACGCTACCATTTTTTGTGTCCTTTTTTTTTGTTGGAATCAAATTTATTTAATAAGTGGAAAACACCTTAATTAGATGTTATAAATTTCTTAAATTTCAAAATCTAAATGTGAAAATTAAGAATAAAATCTAATCTTAGAAAAATTTGCCATTTGAAGTTCTGAACAAACAAATTCACCAAACAACAAAACAAAAGGATGTGCGCTTGAGCAACGAAAGGCAAAACATATATATATATATATATATACGCTGGCTGGAGTACATACGTTTTGTGACTAGAAGCAAGCCGTACTCCAAGTGGTGATTAATTCTACCTTTCGAGTATGTGGACACCTCGTATTATTTATAAAAATGAAAAAAAGACTAAGCATATTTTATCTTGTATTAATTACAATTTCAATAAAGTAAATTCTGTCACTCGAGATTTGCCTGATGAGAGTGTCTGAAAAACATACGTTTCGAATAAATTATGATGCCGACTACATCACAATAGAGACTAATGAAGCACTCAAGTTAGCTTCACCTAAATCACCAACTTTTTTACCTTTGTCAAGACCATTAATTAGAATCTTCCTAATCAATTTCAATTATAAATTCTATTAACATTTCAAAATAATTATCTTACATTTAGAATTTTACAGAAATTTGGGATTGAACTTTGATATTAATTATGAGCCAAAAAATAAAAAACAACCGGGAAATAAAAATGCCTTGTAATTTATTTCAAAGACCTCAATGTATTTAAGTTTCTATTTTAAATTGGGACAATTTAAAAATGAAAGAATTTGAGAATTGAGAGCATATATATATATATATGGCATGTGATAGAGCTGGGACCTACTGTTCCACCATTCTGGAGTAGCTCTTTGGTACTGAGACTCAAAAGGTGTAGGAGACTCGGCACATTAAGTTTATATTAATTATGCTTCTTAATTAATTAATTAATTTATTTATTTTTATGTTTGACTATGAATTAAATGGTTTTTATTCTTAAATTATAATTAACGTATAAACTGTTATACAAATATATTAAAATCAAAGTAAAGTCTGTGAATAACTACCAAAGTTTTAGGTACCTTCTTCACGACTTCATCGATCTAGTGGTTCATGCACCGTTGACCCACTTCATTTTTTCTTTTTTCTAAACAGCCACACAACATTAATCATTCATCTCCTACGTACATTATTATTTGTATTTGATTTATTCTTTCCTCCTGAGAAATTAATAAAGTGATATATATAATTTGACGTAATATATATAATTTTTACGTTATAATATAGGTGAATTATATTTTAAAATTTCATTTTATTTAAAAAATATATATTATTAAGAAATATTCACTTATATTATATAATAAACCATAGTAAAATTACTATATTTACTTTACATCTCATTTATATATACTAGTACGTACATACCCTAAAAAATGAAGTCAGAGTGCCCTTACGTACGTACCCTTCATCCGCACACCTTAAAATAATAATTATAAAATCCTAATTCAGTTATTCTCCAACACCTGCCCCCAAAAGAATCATTTTGAAACCCTAAATGGTGAGACATGACGGATATTCTATGGAAGTAAGTGAAGGATGGTAGCCAGTAGCCACCTTCCTTATTCCTTTCCAATTTCCATGATCAGTAGGGCAAAATTGTAACTTTTCCTTTAAACAAAATTCAACAAGCTAGCTCTTACTTGCAACTTCAATTTAATGAAATTCCAGTTGAACTTAACATGAAATTTTAAAAATATAGATTGATTTGTAATTATGATCAAAATGTTTTGTTGACTAAAAACTAATTTTCTATTCTTTAAAATCCATTTTTAATTTAGGAAGGATCGATGATCTGTTTGCATTTGCATAATATTTATTAGATTTAAATTTCAACCGCAAATTAATATGTAATTATTTATATTATGTCATGTGAGTATAATATAAATAATAAATTTTTTTATATTAAGGTTGAGAGTAGAGAATGGAATCTATCTAATCTAACCGACAACCGCCATTTAAAGCATTTAAGCATATGCCTTTCTTTCCTCTCTACACTCTCGCTACTCTGTCACGAACCATGCATGAACCTTCTCAGTCCTCTCCTCGCCTTTAGAATACATCAAAATCATGCCTTCTCTTCGATCTCTTACAAATATTCTGCTTTTTATATAGGAAAATGTTACGGATACCACTTAAAATTTCACTTTTTGTATTCTACCACGTGTGAGTCTGATGTGGTGTCTAAGTGACGTCCCATGTCATCATCTTCAATTACCTATCTACAAATTAAAATTAAAATAAAAACAAAATCAAACATTAAAATTTTATTAATTAAAATACAAAATAAATAAAATATCAACGAGATCGATCGTCTCCTTAAAAAAAAATTAAAAACCCTAAGAACTTTAAAGCATCAAATCGTCTCCTTTCCAGAAAATCATAAATCCTAAAAATTCAACCATTCTCTCCTACCTCTATTTCTCGCAATCTCAATGGCACGAACAATCTCGCCCTTTTAATCCAACCCGACCCGAAGGAAGATCAGCCGTACGCATAACCTTACGGTATTACCCTATCCATGAATAGAAGGTTGTGTGTGTGTATGAATAGTAGGTTCTGTGTGTATTGTAAATGTCGAAGGTTAATTTGGGCATTGATAGATAATTACAGAAGGCCTGCAGGCTGCAGCAGCTTGAGTGATGGAGTGATTGAATCTTGACCATCAATTATCAAAGAGCCAAGGGTTTTGACGTTTTGTTACACTTGGGTGCCAGCAAATAATCAGCAAATTCCTAGGATGTAATTCTTAGGCTTTTTAGTTTTTTTTTGGAAGGATATTTTATTTATTTTGTATTTTAATTAATAAAATTTTAATATTTGATTTTGTTTATATTTTTAGATAGGTATTTGAAGATAATGACATGGAACATCACGTCAGACACCACATGAGACGTCACATGTGGTGGGATACAAAAAATGAAATTTTAAGTGGTACCCGTAGCATTTTTCCTTTATATATTTATATTACTATTACCCTAAAATAATATTATTTTATATTTTGTAAGTGAATAGTTTTAGATTCGAATTATAGAATGAATAATAACTGATAACTTAATATATTGAATTTGCTATTTAATTATAATCTGATTGTGGAATTGATTGTGTGAAGTTATTTATCTAATGGAGGTATTAAAAATAAAGGAAAATTGTCACTTTGTTCCTTTTGAAATATTAGATGGGAAGGAAACAATAATGAAAAAATTTCAAACCCGGAATAAAATGGATATTTCCCTTTGGCTCCATTAGCTCCACCCAATCAATTCCGATATGATTGATCATGTATCTCGGCCGAACCTCCAATCTTTTAAACTAGTGGGAGCACCTATTCCTATGGGAAAAGCTAGCCATCTTCTTCAAAAGTAGTCAACATATGTAAGTTTTGGATCCGTCTCTTTTAGTTACGTAGTAAAAAAGATAATTGAAAAAAAGGACTTCATATTTATTTCCTCCCTACAATTAGGGACACACCATCTATTCCAAAGTCAACAAAAATATTGGAAGCTTCTTGATATTTTCCAAAGTTTTTTTTTTTTATTTTATTATTATTTAAATTAATTGGATTACGAGTTTTCCAAACTTCACCCAGAAAAATGGTAGGAATATGTTCATACAGATATTATCTGATAGGTAGAATTCATTTGCGAATAATTTAATTTGATCATAAATCTTAGAGATTTCATTGAAAGGAAGGCAGAAAGTCTTGGCGTAAGGGATGAATGTGGTTCGTCGTGTGAGGCACGTAATTAAGTTTCTCTGGCTAATTAAGTGCTGCTCTTGTTGGTAAGCATAAAGGCACTACGAGCTTCGAAAATTCAGGAGATCTGTGGCTACTCAGATTAATTGAGAAAGATGAGAACAAAACAGGGAATATTTGGAGAGGAGAATAATGCCATATGGGCCTATGGATTATGTAATCTGCAATTATTTCTATATATGTGCTCCACATGCCTAATACAAAAAAGCTAGGTTTGGCTCAAATATTCATTAATCACAAGCCTAGAAAATGACTATGAAATTGAATACTAAAAAGCTAGGTTGGCTCAACTGCTCATTAATCACAATTATTAAGCCTAGAAAATTGAATATGCATGAGTTTAACAAAAAGAAAGAAATTGAATATGCATATATATATGTATAGTCTACACCAAATTCATAAGCAACCCTAGGAAAACCTGCCCATATTCTGTTTTTCCGTGTACAAAAAATTCGGCCTTTAATAAACTTAATAACGGATTTGGAAATGCCACAAGAGAAAATACTTTGGAATTTTTCTCTACAAGTTTTATTCTTCATTTCTAAATTCCTTATATATGAAAATTGACAATTGAAAATGTAAAATGATCGCAATTGTAATTCTCATCGATCATTTACAATTCCCTCGTCCAAACACATTGTTAGAGTAATCACTTCCAAAATGGTCAAACTGGAGAGAGTAGGGAAAGGTCGCTAGAAGAGATTACAGTGAGTTGGATTCATATATATCCTTCTTTCGTTTGGAGTGAAAGAAAGAAAAAAGATATTTTGTTAGGGCCGGGTGACAGGGACATATTCATTTACCCAATATAATTGTTTTAATAAGCCACACATATATAAAGCATGCATTCCGATTCCGATTCCAGTTCCAAATTTTCTGAAATAATCAATCAAGATTTGAAATTCTCGGATTGATTTAGTAGAAGTCAGCATTGATACGATAATCTCCGTATGCACTCTATCTATTTATAGTTCAAAATTTCTCTCAATATTTAATATTTTAGATGAATTAAAATAAAAGATTGCTTATATCACAAAACAAAAGTTAGTGATGAAGTATTGATTGTATTGGTTCCATTGTGAAAACAGTATGAATTAATTGTGTGGAATTAGGTATCAACTACCGGTGACGAGCGTTCCTTAAAGTTGATGAAAAGGTAGCTAGCTGCTACCATAACTACAATGTTTACGCAAATATTAGAAATATCTATTTTGAGTGGTCAAAGAAATGAAGCTCTATCGTCGTCTAGAAAATACGAATATATATATTATAGCATGGGACACAATTATCCTATAATTTATATGGTGATTGCAACTTCTTCTGCACGTTGTTTGGAGTTGGATGGATGTAAGTGGGGACCCTAATACAATACGCAAATTCACATTTATGTCAATTCAATAATAACTTTATATGATTTATATTTAATTACGGTTTAATAATATTTCTGATCTTATTAAATTTATATAAATAATATTAATTAGTGTGCTAAATTTAATTAGATGTATAATTTTGACAAAATTATAATTATTGTACAGTTTTATTTAAATTCACTCTAGCATCACTTATATTAAAAATAAAAGAAGCCATGAGGTAAGGGACTTGATACTCACTCCACTTTTAACAGTTTGACAGTTGAGATGTCAGTGGCTGGCGGGGGGAGTGAGAAGCTTGTGACTTGTGAGCCACTCATGAGATTATGAGATTGAGAAGCAAGTATTTTGCAACCAAGCACGTCCTCATAAAATAATCAATATATATATATATATGCATATAGCTCTCTTTCTCTGTCTGCTTACTTTAATGGAGTATTTTTTTTTTCTTGGCTGTCAGTGAACCAACTGTCTTTGCAATTTCAATTTGTTAACGAAGGTATATAATCCACACAAAAATATGTCATGATATTTTGGTAGGTAGTACACCCACTAGTAGTAGTGTTCATTTTCTCAATTTTTTTAGGGTTAGGATGAGTAAGAGTAATGCAATGTGTGCATTTACTAACGAACTATATGCATATCTTTCCAAGAAGATGGACACCTACTTGTATCATTTCTTGTAAGAGGCGTACATGTAACGAGGTGAATAGAATCAAATTTGATTCGATTTGGATTTTAAACAGAGATAGAATTAATGTGCTAGTCATATTATAGTTTAGTTGAATTATTATGTCTTAATTAAATGATCTCTAAATTATATCTTATTTTAGAAAATTAATTTATTACATTATTATGTAGTTCCCAAACTCTATATAAAGCATACTAAATTAGTAATCCTTCATCAAATTTGTCTATTTTACCCTCTTTGTATTTATTTTGTGTGATTAATAGAATGCCACATCAATATGGTCACCAAATATGTCTAAATAGCATTATTCTAAATAATAAGAAAATTATAGGTGTCAAATTAATTCTTAGTCGAGTCAGTTTAGGCAGTTTTAAAAAAATCGAAATCAAACTAATTACGAGTTGGTTGTCTCACTTGGCCCCAAATATACTTTTAGTTATTTTCCTTCAAAAAACTTTTTCCAGGGGGGCTTTCCCCTGGTACCTATAGGGATGTAGTGAATAAAGCGGATAATCCAACTGGTATTGGTATCAATTTTACAGAAGTTTGTTCGTCTTCATGCTTCATTTTCTCGTCTATCGTCATGGCGTCGATCATGACCACAGGTATCGGCGTCCCGACGAGTTAGGTTGCCGGTGAAACTCTTATTTTCGGGAGCCTGATCTGCCTTCACTGGGTTTTGACTCGTGATGCAGCCTGATGGGTTTTGATCGAGCCATTGCAGTCCTCCATTTGTGGTGTAGTGTCAATCACGATGGATTGAAACATTTGCGACATGGTGGTGAATAGTATCCTCGTCGTCTTCGAAATTCCCTTTTGTAGGATTGCAAAGATTAGTTGTTCGGACAGTAATGACCTTGATGATACTTAGGGGATTCAAGTTATATTTTTTTGTGCGTTATTCCCTCTAGATCGTTTCGACATATATCAAACCTAATCATTGGAGGTATTTACCCATGTTTGTTGTCAAGCTATTGCAGTCTAGCTTGTCTTTACTTTGTATATTTGTTTAATCAATAAAATTTCGTATTTTCTCAAAAATAAATAAATATATATATATATATATATATATATAGTTTAGTTCATGCAGATTAATTAGTTTGGCTCACCTCACCCTGCTACTTAAAAGACAATCAATAAAATAATTAATTGTATTATTGGTATTGCTATATATATCATTTCTCCTTAATTATGCACTATTTTATTTTTTTATTTTCATATTAAATACATATTAAAACACAATCAATAGGCGGAAATAAATAAGTGCATAATGAGAAGAGTGAAGTGCGAAAATCTCTTTCGTATTTTGTGCTATATATATATTTGTTGTTAGAGAAGTGATTTTCAAACTCCAACCTTGTTTTCATGCAATCTTTCATTTCTTTAAATGTTAGATTGAATACATTAAAACCGAATCAATTAAAGAAAACAAAATGAAACATACATAATAAAAAAGTGAAGTACGAAAAATCACTTTCCTATTATTCCATCACTGCCAGTTTCAAACTACTCAAAAATTCACCTTGGGATCGAGAGATTGAAAATATTTTCTTCGTACACCTTTTCTACTTAATTAATTATTTTCCAAACTTAGTCTATTTTGGGCACACACAGTGTCACAGACACGGTTAGCACAGTCCAGCCCGACTAGTCGTCTTTACATAAACTATAGAGATTTCAAAGATCACCACCCAATAGTGCGGCAACCAGTCTTGGCACAGGAAAAATAATAATGTGGTTAGTTTATTAATTAGTTTGACTGAAGCACGTAAGGCAAGGGGAGCCATTCATTTGGTGAGATCCTCTTGTTATTAATGTTATTGGATCGATGGTGGTTGTGTGGTGGTGGGCGGTGGTGGCCGGTACGTGGTGGAGGGAAAGCAAATAATTAGCATCGTCTTCTTTTCACAGAAGGAAGCATATTTCTATCCACAGCCGCGCAGTGGCAGTATGACTGTATGAGTGGAGGAGGTGTGAGATAAATTAAAAAGAATATAGAATTTAATCAAACTCTCATCTTCTATTCTTCCATGTTCCATAGGAATTCAAAGTACGTATATACATGTTGTTAAGATTTTAAAGAGACGAGTCAGCCTTATATATATATTGTCAACAGTATTGATATTAACTCTAACTTATTTGGCTTTTTGTTTCGTAAATATGAAGATATACTGTATACTATATTTTATTTTTAAAATTTCCAGATCGACGGAAATTTTTTTGTATTGTTCATTAAACAGAGAATTGATACGAGAATATAATATCGATAGAATCTACTAAGAAGGATGACCTTTATTTTGCAGCCTTGTGAGATTGTAGGTAAACATGTTGTGGCTCTTTGCGCACGATGAATGAGACAACCTAAGTAGGTACTAGTGTAGTAGCTTAGTTTAGAAGTCAAGTTTTCCAAATTATTCTTCAACACCATTTAAAATATATAAAAACGAATTTCATCACGACATTAATGATAAACTTTTATTATTTTAAAATGAAAAGTTTTTAGTATACTAATTAAGATTTTTATAATAAATCGTGAAATAATAAGTGAGTATTTTCAATTTTTATTTAATTTTTTTTTTTCAAAGTTGATCTATATATAATAATTAAGAAACATATATAATTTGGGAAAAAAAAATTAAGAATAATATATACATGAATGTCATGTTGGTGAGCAGCAGAACATGATTGGATTGAATTGGAAAACACCTTAAATTCAATATATTTTTATATTAAAATTACATTGAATTTGATAAGTTATTCGATACAATTCAACGCCGTTCCAACTTCCCACGAGCCAAGGTAAAAGGAATCAACTTCCCACGAGCCAAGGTAAAAGGAATCAACTTCCCACGAGCCAAGGTAAAAGGAATCAACTTCCCACGAGCCAAGGTAAAAGGAATGGAAATAGAGAGATACGTAATGCATGCAACTACTAACAAACTTAATTTGGCTGATATTATTAATAGCGCAACGTCACGAAACATGACTCGGTGTAGTAATTAGTGGGCAGAGCCAAAAGCCTAACAAAAGGACACAGCAAAGCTTGACGCTGCCAAAATCTGATCTCTCTCTCTCCCTCTTTCTACTTAATGTACGTGGTGGTGGAGTCATTAGGGGCACTAGTAATAGTGATTATGACTTTAATTAGTAATTTACTACATAAAAGTCAAAAGTCATGGTTTCTTATGGAAGTTATATAACTAATACATAAAAAAAAAAAAAAAAAAAGTACGAGAGAAATGCTAACGAGACTCTTTAATTTATCAAGTATCGAAGTGACGGAGATTTGAATATAGATCACTGTTAATAATTGAACTTCACAGAAATATCTTACTTATCATCGGAAGTCTAGTCCGAGACCTCTCAATTACAAGTGAACATGAATTATACAAGTACGAGAGTAGCTGATTAAGGATTTCCTTGTAACCACAACCACACAAATAAGGACTTTGTGCCAAACTCATGCCTTCCAATTAGGCTCTTACGTACATACTCTCGACTCTTCTTAGTACCATACTCTTATATACTAGCTGCCATTTTCATACCTGCCTCATGACTTGGCCACTTTTAGCCCAACAACAAAACCAACAACGTCCCCTTAAACAAATTCCAACACGTTACATGGTGGGAGGATATACTTTTAATAATGAGTTGGATCATCTTCAGCTTGAGGTGCGAGGCCCGATAAATAATGAGTTAGAATTAAAATAATTTTAAATTTTAATTGTTTTTAATGTAAATAATAATCAATTATATATAATCGCCAACGTACTTATGAGTGGATCAATTTTGATATTGATATATATTTTCTTGAAATATTTCAAAAGAAACTAGATACAATGAATTCCAATTTTGGTGCAGTGAGTCTATTGATGAGAAGATTGTTAGATCTTGTGCAGATGTAGACTGTGTCGTGGTTTGTTGGCTACTCTTACCAGAATAGAATGATGGCATGAATCGCACCGGCCATGAGTTCATCTTAAAATATTGGCTTAGCCTACTAAGCCTAGTGATGATCTAAAAGAAACCGTGATTAAAAGTTGACTAATCACCGTCAACTAACTACAAGGTTGGAGAGGGAACAAGTAGTCGGTGTCTCCTCACAACGGGTCCATAAATTATAGCCACAAACACTGAAGGTTTTGTCCCTCTAATAGCTCCTAAGGGATGATTTGTTGAGCATGATTAAATTGGATTGGATAACTCATTAAATTTAATATACTCTTAAAGTAATAGGGTTTAAAAAACAAATTTACTTATATTTCGAAAAAAATGAGGTCGATATCCGATATGTATAATGTAAATCTCCTCCTCCAATATCATTGTATCAAAAAAACAAAAAACCTATATAATTTGTAAAGTTGTCTCATCCAATCTAATTACACTCACCAAATATGACCTAAAAGTAACATTCATCCTTTATTCGAAGTTTTAAATTCAAGTCCGATGTTCGTGTACTTAGCCCTATAGCCGAGATTTGAAATTCAAATGCGTCTGTTTGAGGTCTCAAATTCAAACAGGGGAGCAACTAAAGAATCATTCTCATTCTTATGGGATGGTAGAATGTGAGTTTTCGATTTATGTTTGTCATCCTTGTGCATGGACCGTGCTAATCCAATCCAGTTTTTTCCGGGTACTGTGCATTAAAACTCAACCCTGATAAGTTCTCCATTCCCACACACAATGCACTCAAGCCAATTGACAACACAGGAATGATGCTCAATCTCATGGGATGAAAGAACATTAGTAATTCAACCCTACTGCTGGATTTAATGTCAATAGCAAGTTTATTGAGATCAAAATATTCCACAAATGTTATGATGACCTTGGTCCATGATTTTGCAATACATCCTCAATAGATTTAGCTCCATATGAGAAACATTACAACCACAACCACCAAATCTTTCATACACAGCTGATTTCAAAAGGAAGCTGCCATTACACTGGTGTCAAACCAACCACACCTGCACGCGCAAAATCACAACGGTAAGTAAAAAAAAAATTGAGAATTTAAATATATCATGGAAGCGAAAAGCAACAAGTTCCATGTATGCTGCATTGTTTCAGGTGAATATGTTCAAGTGAAAACTCAACAATATATCATGTGATTATGGGATTCACGAAAAACAATTTCAACTAATATCGACAGTGGAGGCAAGCAGTATGTAAAGTACGCTCTGTACAACTGAAGTAAATTTCCTCTTTGACGCCAATTACAAATAAGCAGCAAAGTCAGTACTATATTCTCAGTTACCACCTAACTATCCTTCCTCCAGGTACTAGATGTCTGGCCCCGTAACTATTGATGTGAGAATTGGATCCTTACCTTGAGCGAAACAAATAGTAAGTGTCCATGAAAGCATTTGCGCAGTGACATTCACAGGGCTAATTACTAACTAAGAGGTAAGAACCAGAAAATAATACACTAGTTCATTTCTTCCTGTGTTGAACGCATCTGTTGTATGCCTAATGTATCTCCCTTGTATGTGTAACTACAATGTTGTGAGTAAAGCCTATTGCATAGATCACCAAGCGATACAACAACTAACTAAGAGTAGGCTGCCATTACTATGACCAGAATAAAATGTACACCCAACCCAAGCCCCCATCCCATCGCACCCTTTGTTCGCACACTATCACTAGGCCTAAAATTTAATGTAGAGAGGGAACTAAGGCAAGCTCCAACTGGTTTTCAAAGCCTCCTTAACTAGGCTAATGATGAGAGAAATTAAGCCTGCTATAATGGAAATTGGTGACCCATAACCAAAACCCATTTAACGTGTGCAACAGCCTCATGACCACCCTTTAGAATCTAGCCATTAATAACACACACACACACACCATCAGAATACCCAAACAGTTTGACCCAAACCCCAAGTCATGAGTGGGTGATGTCACAGTTTCTGAAGTGACCTTGTGAATTGGCTTATGCCTTCAAAGTATTTTAAAACGTAACGGGCATCCACATGTTGGGCCAAATTAGAATTTACACCCATAAGTTGGGACAAAAAGATTCATCGACATGTATAAGAATAGAAATCATACGTTTTTTAATTCAATTAGTTGGGTCTGTATTTACTATTTAACAAGGAAATTACAAAGTTTTAGGAATAATTCAACTGAAATATAGCCAGTATCCCCCTGGTTTTTTTGATAAGTTAACTGAGGCCAGTTCATCTTCACATTGGAACACAAAATATTAAACATTAATTATCCCATACTTAGTAAAGTTAAACTGTAATTTCTATTATATGAGGTTTCTCAAGACCCCTATTAAACATGGAAAATGCTTAGGGGATAGTCTTGGAAGAGTTGCTAATGCTATTGTAAGTATATGTACACATAAAGGCATGGATTTATCCCATATTTAGTAAAGTTAAACTGTGATTTTTATTATACGAGGTTTCTCAAGACCCCTATTAAACATGGAAAATGCTTAGGGGATAGCCTTGGAAGAGTTGCTAATGCTATTATAAGTATATGTACACATAAAGGCAGGGATTAATATAACAACACGATCCACCAAATTCACACGAAAATAATGTTGATAATAGGTATGATATTTACCAAGCTCTATGCATAACGAACTTATTGATAACAATTTCATATTTTACAGTACCTTAATATAGGTTAGGTACACAAGCATTTATTTTCTTTGTCACTTATCATAAAAACAACCTTTTTGTTTTGCTAAATCTAGCACCTATTTTAGTTCTTAACAAAAATCAATAAATTAACAATTGGGATGGAAAAGTTTTGAAGAAAATAACATAATCATACTATGAGTATTTTATAATGCCCCAAGGCCCAGGTTTAATGAAATCACTACCCTATTTCCCAAAAAATAAAATATATATTGTTCCCCATGGTCAACTGATTAAATTCTTCTAACAAACATTAGATAAAAGGAACTTCCAAACAGGAAAAGAGAAGAGGGATTGAAAAGAAAGGAGAAATAAATGCGAAGTCAAACATTCTTGCTTACCACATGCCAATCTTCCTCCTGCATTTCCAGTGCTTAGACTAAGTTCGTGTCCACCTATAAAAGCAAACAAATGCGATGAGGAGAGAAAATAGGACGAATGAGAAGAAGCATCGAAGTTAGTAACAAGTTCTCTGACCCTAAACTCACATCGGGTGATTATTATGCTCAGACCTTGCTTCTCCTCCATCCCACTCGAAAGTAAAAGGGAAGGGAGGGAGACAAACTTTTACTGTTAAAATTTCTTGTTATTACCACCTAACTGGTTAGTTCAAAAGGATAAGAAGAGTGACTCCCACTCCCTACCATACACAATCATTGTATGTAAAGTTTCCTCTATCCATGCTTTAAGGGTATGTTTGGATGAGGAACTTCAGAATACCAAGGGATTTGGGGTATATTACTAAGAAATGAACTAAAATTAATTCAATAGAGTGCTAGTAAATACTAATTGAGTAATTAGCAAGGAAGCACATGCACCACATGGCATAAAAAACCACCTAACAAGGGATTTCCAAAGTAATCCCTTGATAGGTTTTACTTACAAATCCCTCTAAATGTATTGCATCTAATCATTTGAAATTCCTCGGTACTTTGAAGTTCCTCATTTTTAACCAATTTGGCCTAAATGGTTGGTACTTTGAAGTTCCTCATCCAAACATAGCCTAATTGTACTAAAAGTTTCTTCCACAAGTTAGATTGCAAACATGCTTACCCTTGCCAAGATCATCCTCAAGCTCATGAACGACAAGTGCTCTTCCAACGACAGCATTAGGACCAGTTAACGGTATCTACAAGCCAAAGGCAAAAACTGAGTAATCAAATACTGCAAAGGTGGAAACACAGTACCAACCGTGAGTATGAAAAATGTCAGATGCGACAACCAAAACCTGTATGAAAATAAAAATATACATGCCAATATTATTCTTCTAGAATAAATTACGGCAGTTTAATGATTACCTGGCTATCGACAAGTGTTGCCTCTGCCACCCCTGCATCCCAACAATATATCTCTTAGTATATTAACTGGTTTGGAACAATGAAGTTTTTTGGAAATATTTAAAAAACGAATTACCATCGGCATTAGCAACTATGTTTCCCAGGTCACCCGCATGGCGGACGTCATCCGCAGGAGCACCATGTGTCAAGTTATTGGGATTGAAGTGTGGTCCTAATATTTGGATTGAAATGTTATAAGGAAAGAAGAAATCCATTGCAATGGATTCAAAAAAGAATCATAAATGAAACTACATTAATCAGAAATCAAGCCCTACCTGTAGATATGCATCCATTTGTCGTGTCACCATACTCATGCTACAGAAGAATGAAAAATACTTAGCTATAGAAAGTTTACTAATCCACAGATGACAAAAGCTAATGCAAAATCACTCACTAAGTGAAAACCATGAGGTCCGGGAGTAAGTCCAGTAATACGAACATTCACGATTGTAGGACCTAGGAACAGTACAACACAATCAGTGTTGAGCAATCATTGCTCCATCAAATGTCATTAAAATTATGAGATAAAATAACACACAAGCTTTTGAGCATGGAATTCGGTCCACTCTCTCAGAATTAAAGGAAGCTCTGAAACAGCATTCAACTAAATCAAATATAAAATCAATTTTAGAAAAGTTAAAGCTGTCAACAAATGGAAGCTCAACTCACAAAAATAGAAACTCTACGCATTGAACTTTTGATTTGAGGTGAAAGAACTCACTACCCAATAATGCAGAATCAAAATGCAGTTCTCTACTGCAAAAAATTCCACCAACATCAATTTATTTCCACATTTTCATTCTGGTAGACATTAATAATATGAGAATAACACCAGGATAACTGACCAGTTACGGAAATAACCCAACTTTCAGAAAAACTATCAAAACCCATATGAGAAAAAAACAGACATCGATACACAATCATATATACAAAAAGAGTGAAGGATAAGTCGTAGAAGATACCATCGTCTTCTTGGCTTAAGGTGATGACTCCTTCGACATTGGAATTGCCCTTGAGGACAGCGACGGCTTTCTTGGTGGCGGCGACGACGGTGAGAGGCTTAGGGGCGGCGGCTAGAGACATGGATTGGGAGTGGGATTTGAGAGGGAGCTTGAGAGAGAGGCCATGGAAGGAGGAATGAGGAATTGGGTTTTGAAGTTGGGAGAAGAGGGTGGGGGATGAAAGCATCACAGTGTGGGCTGCCATGGCTGCCAATGCTGCTTGCATTGAAAGTTTGGGTTTTGGTTGGTGAAGGTGGAGTTTGGGGAGTGGGATGAAGATGATTGATAGATAATAGGTGGTGCTTCTCGAAACTCCAAACCCTTGAGGCACTCCCTTCAGGTTTAGAAATTATTAGGAGATACTGACCACCACCTCAGCTCTTTCATTTAAAAATTATCATGTGTTTATATTTTTACATGTAAATTTAATATTTTTTTATATTTTAAAATTAAATTAAAAAGTTAAATTAAAAAATTAAATAAAAAATTAAAAAAATAAAATACCCAAAATAAAAAACCTATTTTTTTAGTTCAGAATTTACAACATATACAAAATAGAGCAAATTATATTTTAGTACCATATAGTTTATACTAATTTCAGAGTTATATCTAATGTTTCAAATTTTGCATTTAAATACCCTGAATATTTTAAAACATTACAACTTAGGTCCACTGTTAATTATTTCATTAGAAAATTTATTACGTGCTTATGTGTCTACCTGTGGAACCTACCTTTTAAATTGTATTTTGCCATGTAGAAAAAAATAATAAAAAATTAAAAATAAATACATTTGTTATTTCTTATTAAAAATCAAAGCAATTTCTTCTTCTTCTTCTCCCATTCTCTTCTTCTTCTAATCCTTGTTCCATTTTTCTAATATTCTTCTTCTTCATGGATTTTCCTTTTTCCTTCCCACAAATCCATAACCACCATGAAGGTCTTGCTAGATCTCCATTTATGCTGGAGATGATCAAATCCATCAATCTCTACCACTACAGATCCCTTGAGCCCCAACTTAACACTGATACAGAGTCTCCAGATTACACCCCTACCCACCATATCTTGTCGACCGCCACCGCCTTCGGGCGCCGCCACCGAAGCAACCACAACCAACATGCTCGAAACCTAGAAAATTAACTCAAAAAAAGGAAGAACAAAGGAAACTAAATCATTTGTTTTAGTTTTAGGATTTCTTTAATTAATTGGAGTTTTGACCATGTCATGGTAAGAGGGACATGGATCCCATGATTGTGGCACTGAGAAGAATCGAAGAACAAGAAGAACAAGAAGTGGAAGAAGACGAGGAAAGAAGAAGAAGAACTAAGAAGAAGACCATCCTTTCGCCGTCGCCGCCGCAGCAGCGTACCCATAGTCATCATCCCCAAAACCCAGGGAATTAACTGATAGAAAGGAAGAACAAAAAGGAAATAAAATCATTTGTTTTAGTTTTAGGGTTTTTTTTCAATTTTTTTTAATTAATTGGTGTTTTGACCATGGCATAGAAGGAGGCACATGGATCACATGATTGTGGCATTGAGAAGAGTCGAAGAACACTTGAAAAAAAAAAGAAGCATTGCAGAACAAGAAGAAGAATCGGAGAAGAAGAAGAATAAATAATAAATGTTTTGATTTTGAATAAGAAATAACAAATTTATTTATTTTTAATGTTTTATTTGAATTTATTATTATTATTTTTATCTACATGGCATAATACAATTTAAAAGGTATGTCCCACAAATGGATACATAAGCACTTAACGGATTTTCTAACGGAATAGTTAACGGTAGAGCCAAATTGTTATGTTTTAAAAAGTTCAAGATACTTAAATGCAAAATTTGAAATATTATGTATAACTCTGAAATTTGGAGTTAACCACAAGATACTAAGGTGTAATTTGCTCTACAAAATATCAACTAACTGCACAACGGCTGCATCCCACGGAACTGCTTATAATATTGACTATGTGGTGGTTGTGGAAATCATATTTTGAAAAGCACGATGTTGCCTCTCTAAACCGGAATTGTCATTGCTAGACCGCACTGCCTCATCCCTGGATGGCTATGGAAATCATATTTTGAAAAACAAGATGCTGCCTCTCTAAATTGGAATTGCCATATCCAGGGGACATAACCGGGGGGAATAGATCGATGCGGGGATGAGGGGTGGGGGTGAGGGTGGGTTGAAGAGAACAATGTGGGGAGGAGGGGGTGTCGAAGAGAACGACATGGGTGGGGAAGAGAACGACAGGGGTGGGGGAGGAGGGAAAGAGAACGACATAGTGGTGGTGGGGGGTGGGGGGGGGGGGGGGGGGGGGGGGCGGGGGGGAGGAAGAGAACGACGAGGGTGGGAAGAGAATGACGAGGGTGGGGGAGGAGGGAAAGAGAACGACGAAGTGGTGGAAGGGGGGAAGAGAACTAGGGTTTGGTTTTGGGTTTTTTATTTGATTTTTTAATTTAATTTTAAAATATAAAAAATTATTAAATTCACATCTAAAAAAATAGACACGTGTCAAATTTTGAATGGAAGTACCATGAGTTGACGTGGTCCTTCAATACCACCTAATAATTTATCCGTAAGGTTTATGATGTTAATCTCGGCCTTTGATTCCTTCGTTTGTTTGTTTAGATGCTGTAAAAATGATTGGGGTGAGATGATTGCTATTTGAACATATTTAATTGACTATATTATTTGACACTTTTGGTATGAATAACAGGATTCATTAATACCACATTAAATAGTTCAATTGATGTGGTCAATTAAGTGTGTTCAAATATAATTTTTCATTGTCTACTGTGAAGATTTTGGGTTTAATTGGGTCCATTGGTGATTTTAAGCTGGCCCAATTTTCAAGCAAGTACCTTTTTAGTTTAAACATTTAGCACTCGTTTGGTACGTAATATTGTATTGCTACTTTAGTAGGCTAGATTAACATATCCATCAGATAGACATATCATATAATCAGGCGTTTGGTACCATATTGGTATAAATAGAAGACAAAATAATGCAATATATTCTTAACAGTTAAAACCTTGCAAGCGTACAAATCAGAAGATAGTATAGCAATAGAGCAAAGGTCGATCCCACAGAGACTGTATCAACATTATGTCCAAATCAACTTTAAACTTAATTAACTCAATTAAGACTCAACAAAACTATAAAATAAAGCAATAAACGACTAAACTAAGACTCACACTATTTTAGGTATGCAAGACACCTAGACACAACTCAAGACGCTAACTTATGATGCAAGAAAACACAAAAGACTCTAACAAAACACACCGACAAGACACATGGCAGGGGGTGTTTGATATTTTTGAATTATGAAATTAAAGAAAAGTAATAAAAATGCAAGACAAATGAAAATAGAAGTAAAGATGGTTGTATTGATTGATTAACTAAGTCGAATTAAAGCCAACTATCCACCACTAACCAATTAAGTTACTAACACAATTTCCAAGATCCCATTATTATGAATATCTGAATATGGTGCCCATGCAAAGGTCCGGTTAAAGCTCACTCCACACAATTTATTCTCTCTTACTTAGCATGTCCTAGTCGTTTCCTCTGCTTAGAACGTCTATCAATCCTAGAGAAGGGTTAATAATTTAAGATGATGCATGAAGTACGAAGAGAATTTAATGACACCACACTACCCCTAGAGAATGATTAATAATCTACATTGTCATGAATTTAGATTACAAGTGTAGTTAAAGCCCTACACCGTTGATGCTAATAATCACAAGAAGATGACCAGTCTAACAAACAATTATTCATCGATAGATCATGAAAATAAGCAGGTCAAACTCATAAACACAAATTAAGCTCATGACGCACATTAATCTAAATTATATTCAAGATTCATAATAATGTAAATCAAGGGCCAAAATCATATTAAGGAACTACATGGCTAGGGCTTCAAGCAACCCTAATTCTAAAGAAAACTATTCGCACATTGTATTGACATAAAAAAAGAAAAATTCATGATTACAAAGTAAAGATTAAGAGAAGAAGAGAAAACACTGATATCAATGGTGAACCAAGGCCACGCCAAGCAATCTCCAATCTCTCACTGCGTTGAACTTCTCTCCAAAACCACGAACAAAAACTCAAAACTCTGATTATAAAATTCTATGCGGCAAAAACAAAAGGTGGAACCCCAGTTTCACGTTGAAACTTAGCTTAAATACCCCTATGGCTTCCATTAAAAACTAGGAGTTGAAAACAAAAAACAAAGGACCAAAAAGCCCTTAATGAAACCCTAAAACAGGTTTCCTAGTTTGGCAGAGACACGTGCTAGGTCACGAGTTGGTGATGCAAGAAAGGATCTTTCTTGTGCGGCAAGGCTGATTCTAGAAAATTCTGCTACTTTCGTGGACAACAAGGCATGGCTGGCACAATCTTGGACCTTCTTGACACGGCTGGACCTCATTCTGGGCTCCACTGCTTCATTATTGGACTTGTTAAGAACTCAGGAGGACATTGACTAATGCAGCTGGGACAAGCCACTCATTTCACTTTCATATGATATATATAGTACGGTTATGAGCTTTGTCCTGTCCAAAAGCTCGTAGAAAACTCAATGGACCAATTTGGCTCTGATTAGGGCACAACCGAGGTCTTTTAGGGCGCAACATGTCATTGGCAGTTTTGGGCGGGACACCTAATTGAATTAGCTTAGGTGGGTGATTAGAAGTGTACTTCTGGGTGGTGTCTCACTTGGTTCCATCGAGTTCCAAGTCATGTCTCATTTTAACTCAATCGGCATGTCATAGCCCTAAATAGGGCACAACCGAGGACACGTCCTGATTTCATCGCTGGGCCTGGTCTCTGGCACTTATGAGGAACACACCTGGAACTTGGGACTTGAGACGTATCAGGGACACGATTGGGACCTAGCTGAGAGCTCTGAAGACGCGCCATGGCTCGTCTGGGCTAGTTCTAGGACTCAATTTAGGGCGCATATGAAGTATCTTTGAGACATGTCTGGGACACGTCTTGGCATGAACCTCGACTCACCCTAGGCTTGATCTGCTAGGCCTCAAACATGGATTCAAAACCCGCATGGCTTGATTCGAGGTTCTTGGTCCTAGCCCTAAATAGGGCGCAAGGGCACGCTAGGGCCTAGCTTAGGACCCAATATTGAATTGAGGACATCTCCTTAATTTGAACTCCGATTTGAGCCATTCTTTTTCCTGTATTCTCAGAATTAGGCTATCTTTCTAAAGCTTCCACATGTCTCACAAAAGCATCACTTTCTACTATGGATGACACAAAATTAAGCAAAAGACATGAAAAAAGGCCTATAGTGACATCTAAAAGATGTATGAAATAATGACTGAACATACTCTATCGAATTAAAATGCCGATTATATTATACTGGCTGAATTATATTATATTAGTTGATCGGAAATATGTATATAAAAGTTATTAAGATCAAAAATATTAATTATATATTATTAGTGGGTATGAATCATACAAGGGGGTGATCGAACCATTGTTGTCGAGACATATATGCGGGACAAAGTGGTTAAATTATACAAAAAATTTGAACCGTATTAAATTTTAGGATATGAGTCGTATAAGGGGGTGAACCATGTACAATAATCTTGTGGCTATTTAGTACATAAATGTACCAAACACTCGTTCCGTATTAATTATCCTTTCTGATGGCTTTATACGACTATAGAATTTGATATTACGGATTAAAAAATAATTTTGACTTTAACCAATTTGAATTTGGTTTTTTCAATATTATTTGAAGTCTAATAATATACAATTGAAGTTTATAATTTAAAATGTCTCTTTTCAAAATTTCGATTTAGATTTTATAAATATAAAATTGATATAAACTCTAACGTTTGATATTGCGAATTGGAGAAAGAATTTTGATATTTTAATTTTGATTTTTATATAGTTAGGTTAAAACTTTGGATGCTAGTATAAGGGTATTTAAGTAAAGACATTGTCTATTTGTGGTTGGTCAGACGACAACATGACTCTTCACGGATTTCAAGGGGGAAATTCAAGAGGGGTCCTGTCAGAGGCAGAGATTTAGTTAGTGACTAGAGAGACTTGGGGAACTAAGGGAGAACTAAGGGCCTATTTGGATGAGTATGGATTTGGGCCTTCGAGTCCAAATTCAGCTGTTTGGATAAACATTAATTCAAATGATTTGAATTTGGGCCAAATCTATAAGGGATTTGAGAAGCCTAAATTGTGGATTTCAAATTCTTTTTACAACTAATTATTTGGGTGAATTGGTTCTTTAGCATCTCTTGACCAAAAAGAATATCTTTATTTTCATTATTTGTTTTTCATCTTTGAATTTTTTCATCCTTCGTTTTTTTTACATAGTTTTTTTTCCTTTTCATCCTTCTGCTTTTTTTTTTTATCTTTTTTGTTTTCATCTGTCTTTTTCTTTTCATCATTTCTTTTCTTTTCTTTTCATCCTTTTGTTTTATTTTCGTCTTTCTTGTATTTTCATCTTTCGTCTTTTTCATAATTGTTTTTTCATTTTTTTATCCTTATTTATTCCCATTCTTTCTTCCCCTCTGTTAGCTCTCATTTCTCTCTCCTGCACTTTTTCCAACCATCTCTATCGTCCACTTTTGCCGCCCATCGATGTCATCCACTTTTGCCGCACATCACTGTCACCCACTTTTGCCGCCCATCTCTCTCCTCCTCCTTCGTCGCCCACCCTTTATTTCTCTCTCCTCATTCTTTGACCGTCACTTTTCTCCCCATTATTCGTCATACGTTCAGTCTATACAATCCCTATATAGGTGATAAAGATTTAGGTAATGTTAGTAAACTACCAATTTCTTCAATTTGCTTGACCATAGTATTATAACTAAATTAACACAAGATTTGGGTGTCCCTTATTGAATAATAAATAATTTAACAAAAGATTTTGGTGCTCTTTATGTGACGTGTAACATCCCGACCTAAAAAATCCAATTTTAAATTAGTTTTAGAAACTTTTTGACCAAATTGCTCTTATTAGAGATGTTTCGGTTTTTCTTGTGTGACGTTCATTTAAGTTAAGTTTTTAATTCCCTTTTTATTACCATTAGATAGAGCTTGTTTTTACGAACGTGTGGGCTCCAACAGCACACAATTTTTACTTAAAACGAAGAAGTTATTAAAGTTTGAAGTTGCAGTGGTAATTTCGTAATTTCAGAGAACTTGGAACATTGTTTATATATCTCTCCCCAAATTTTCGCGAAAACCGACCACCTCAACTTTTTATGGCTATATGTAACTACCCGGACCTTAAATTTTAGTAAATTCAAAAATTTAGTGGAGAAATGACTATTTTACCCTCAAATTTAGTAGGGGTTCAAAAATCACTTTTTGTTTGGGAATACTTTTGGAAGTTTTTCTGGGGCCGTTGCGTAGGTCTCAAACTCACGAGTTTGTAGACAGATAGCACAGGAAAATCAGAGTCCGTTTGAAAAAGTTACAAGTCTAGAATTTTAAGGGGCATTTTGGTAATTTTGGAAGGAAAATAATTTGGGAAGATTATTTCTTCCTTTCTCCAGATTTTTCCCTTAGTATCTCTCTGTTCTCTCGCGAACTCTCCTCTCCCTTTTTCCCGTGAGGAACTAAAAAACCCCAAAAATTGGTGATTTTGATTTTGGTCATTTCGACTCAAACTAAACACAACATCACCTTCCTCTCATCCCCATGAGCTCAACCATACCTTCCTTGAAGCTCGAGGACAACCGTGGACAACGCAGCGAAGCTTGGAAGTTTTCCCGAAGCTTCTCGTCCAATTTTTGGCCACCACAGGTATAGAATCTCCGTTTTGACTTCAATTTGGGATTCCTTGGCTTGAGTAGATAGGTTTTGACTATTAGAACATCAAATTTGGTGAAGAAATGAGTGAGTTATCGAGGTTTGAAATTTGGTCGAAAATGACAATTCTAGCTGACGAGACTGCAAATGACTGGGCACGTGGGAGAAGAGCCACCGCCACACCACCTGCGCGTAGAGATGCGTGGGGCCTTCCCCTGGCTCCGATAATTTGTGTTTTCATGTTTTTGACGTTCCGGATCTTTTGACGCAGGTTTCGGGTCAACTGGAGTTCGTTTAGGGGTTGTTTTAGACGTCCAAAATTACTTTGAATGCGTTTAGGGCGCGTGGGTACTCCTGAAATTTAGTGGATTAGATTTTAGATTGTTAATTGTCGTTTAGTAACCCAAAGTGACGTTTTTGACAGGTGTGGTGGTTCTGAGGGTCACATGGGATCAAATAGCTTGGAGATTGGACTCGATTGGACGTTACGATGAGTGGACTTGTTTTCCTAAATTATAATGCACGCATATTGTGATGTTTTAAATAATTTATTATCCTCAACCATCTCGGGAATTAAGAAAAATCATCATAAAGTGTTTATTCCCGTTTTAAGACCCGGGAACTATGGATAGTGATTTTTACTTGATTTTTCACTGATTATGGATTTCCATAGCGATTATGAGTTGAGAAATTAAGGGAATTTATTAGTAGATGTAGTATTATCCTTTTAAGGCTCGGAGAGCAAGGAGAATGATTAAATGGATTTATGGATAACTATGAATTTACCGAATTTCATATCATTTATGTATTTCCGAGATTTAGAATGATTATGCTTAAGGGATGTATGGTCACTTAAGGATTTTGTTAACGATTTTTAAATATGGTTTGGGCCTTGACCCATATATGGATATTAGGCCTCGACCCAGAGTCATGGATATTGGTCCTCGGTCCGGAGTCATGGATATTGGGCTTGTGCTTGGGTTTTGGGGATTTTGGCTTTGGCTAAGTACTATGGAATTTTGCCACATGTCTTTGAGGTATTGTTGGACATGTGAGGCCGGGGATTTCTCCGACATATGATGTTGAGGTATTTTCCATCATGTGTTCATTGAGGGTTGGATTATTTCTCTAACACATGATGTCGAGCTATTTTCTGTCATGTGATCGTTGAGGGTTATATTATTTCTCCGACCGCATGATCTTGAGGTATTTTCGGTCATGCAGAGAGTAGGTCACCGGGTTGGACCTCTCAGTTCTTTAGCCATTGCCTTGAGGTATTTTCGGTTGTGGTTAGGAGGGCATGTCCTACTGTTGGACTGCCCGGGATCTCTAGCTACATCTCGGGATGATGGTTACGGTCGGAATATCGAGTTACATCTCAGGATGAGCCTAGATATTGAGCTACGGCTCGAGGATGACGGTTACAGCCAGGATATCGAGTTACAACTAAGGAAGAGTCGAGATATTGAGCTACGGCTTTGGTCGAGCTGGGACATCGAGTTACGACTTGGGGATGATGATAGGACCCTTCCCAAATAGCTACCTCTCGAAACCCATGAAAGGCCCTGCTCCCGTCTGACCACCTCTAACAGCCCAAATTAATACTCGAAATACCCTTAGTACCTTAAAGACACCGTACAAGAATTCTACAACAAAATCCGGTAGATCCTTCCCCGTACTTAGTTCACTGTTATCCACCTGTCAGACGAAGGATGCCATAGAAGATATCAAAACTATCCCCGAGGACTTCCTTAGTAAGTAAAACATATGTAACATCATTTCTCAAAGACGGTATCAAATAACTGAAATGTCGCACTCATGCGAAGCCACCACAACTCGTTAATCCAGGTCACCGCCCACACCACCCATTGACCTCGATGACAAAAGTATCCTCGTCCGATATCTCAGGCACTGGTCACCACTCGTGATAGTAATCATCGTATCATATAAGTCGGTAAGTCCCTCGGCTAACATATCGTCAAATCACATATCATGTACCGGCAAATCCTTCGGCTATCACATCATAACCGTCGTAAGCCGACATATCCCTCTCGTAAAACTTCCTACAATCCCCTGAGTATGATAATTTGGTCAGGCTTCTATTTCCCTGAACTTGTATAGAAGTCCATACATGCCTTAATGATTTGATTCAATTTAATATGCAAGTCCTAGTTGAATTAGACTCACTGACTCCATCCTGAGCAGTAACCCGATATCTCTGCTCTTCCCGAGCCATAACTCAATATCCTGGCTCATCCCGAGCCATAGCTCGATGTCTTGCTCATCTCGAGCAATAACTCAATGTCCCGGTTCATCCCGAACCGTAGCTTGATATCCGGAGCCATCCAACATGGAGACAAGCCCTCCTCACCACTATTGATAATACCTCAAGCAATGGCTAGAACCTGAGAGGTCAAACCTGGGGACCTATTCTCCACACATCCGATAATACCTCAAGATATGTGGGCCCTCAACGAGCACATGATCGATAATACTTCAAGTCATGTGTCAGAGAAATAATCATCCACATATCCGATAATGCCTCAAGATATGCGTACCTCGACAAGCGCACGATCGATAATACCTCAAGTCATGTGTCGGAGAAATAACCCTCCAAATATTCAATAATGCCTCAAGATATGTGGACCTCGACGAGCACACGATCGATAATACCTCAAGTCATATGTCAGAGAAATAACCCTTCACATATCCGATAATGCCTTAAGATATGCGGACCTCGATGAGCACACGACCGATAATACCTCAAGTCATGTGCTAGAGAAATAACCCTCCACATATCTGATAATGCCTCAAGAAATGCGAACCTCGATGAGCACATGTAACAACCCGGACTTTTCATAATTTATATATTGCAATTATTTTATTAAATGACGATTTTACCCTTGGTCGGTAAAGGGCTTGGAAATCAAGTTTTGTTTCGAGACACTTTTGGTGTTGTTTCGGGTACCGTTGCGTAGGTCTCGAACTCACGAGTTCGTAGACAGGCGGCACGCAGGAAACGGAGTTCGTATACGGAAGTTGTGGGTCTAGATGTGTAAGGGCATTTTGGTAATTTGCCATGGATGGGAGATATTTTAACCTCACTTATTTTACATCTTCATTTCATCTTATCTCCTTATCTGCACTCACTCATTCTCTCTGTAACAAAACAGAAAAACAAACACACCCATACATTGAACCCGAAACCGAAGAAAAACCAAGAGAAAACCAAAAGTCAACGACGGATTCAAGGCTTTAACTTCCCATTTGGATCAACTAATCGTATTCTACTCTTTCCCACGATCACAACCGTACCAACCATCGAAGGAGAGGACCACGGTGGAAGCCGAGCCGAGTAAAGGAAGTTTCGGATCTTTGGATCGATTTTCCGGCTTATACAGGTACGTGTTTGATGTTTTGAGGTTATATTTGGATTCCTGGGTTTGAGTAGATAGATTTAGACGTAAATTTTGTGTAAAACGGTTGAGTTTTGAGGAAGTTGTAAAGCTTGGAAATTCGGTCGGAAATGGCGGATTCCGGCGAACCAGACGGCGGCGGAGGTGGCGGTCCGGTCATCTTCTCCGGCCAGCCTCCGGTGACGGTGACGGCGTCCGGTTGTCTTCTCCGGCGAGTCATCGGTGACCGGTCGGGTCGAGCTGAACCGGTCGGGTCGAGTTGAACCGGTCGGGTCGAGTTGGACCGGGTCAGGTTGAGCCGAACCGGGTTGGACCGGTTCAGGCGCGTGGTACTGTAGCAGGCGCGTGACCGGCGCGTGAGGGCGCGTGGGCGCGTGTGCCGACCTTCCGGCGGCGCGTGGCGGCGCGTGGGGTCGAGGCTGACGTCACGGCGGCGCGTGGTAACTAGTTTCGGACGTTCTGAATCTGTTGGTACAGGTTTCAGGTTGATCGGACATCGTTTAGAGGTCGTTTTAAGTGTCCGAAGTTGCTGTGATTTTAGGAACAGCAAGGGTAGACTTCCCGAGGTTTAGGAAGTTGTTATATACGAGTCTTATTACTAGCCGGTAATCCCGATTGTTGTTTTTGACAGGCGATATTGTTCCGGGAACCTCAGAGGAACGAGCGAGACGGGATTGAGCTAGCTTGAACAGGTTTGTGAGTGGACTTTGTTTTATAAACTGAATTGCATGCATCAAAATATCTTGTTAAATACGGTTATGTATTGTGGCATTGAATTTCTAAATGTTAGAAATGATTTCTAGACATATGTTCTCCACTATTTCAGTTAAAGATATGATAGTCGAGATATGCCGACTGATATGATATGACAGTCGAGATATGCCGACTGATATGATATGACAGTCGAGATATGCCGACTGATATGATATGATAGTCGAGATATGCCGACTGATATGATATGATAGTCGAGATATGCCGACTGATATGATATGACAGTCGAGATATGCCGACTGATATGATATGATAGTCGAGATATGCCGACTGATACGATATGATAGTCGAGATATGCCGACTGATATGATATGAGTCGAGATATGCCGACTGATATGATATGATAGTCGAGATATGCCGACTGATATGATATGATAGTCGAGATATGCCGACTGATATGATATGCTAGTCGAGAGATAGGCCGACTGATGTGATAGCATAGTACAGAGAGTTGTGATACAGTACTAGCACACCCCAAGGGATACCCTGGTGGCTAGTGGATGTGTCGATGATAGTGGATTTGAGATGTAATTGTCTAGGTGGAAAATAAATGATTTTGAACATGAAAATGCCGGTGATTTAAAGATGATGTTTTTATAACATGAATTGTTTATTTGATGCATGCATGGTTTTATAAATGGAGGGGGAAAAAGGTAATATTCCTTGGAAAGCGTTTTATAAACGATTATTTTTGTCCACTCACAACTTTTGTGTTTAAACCCCCTTCAGGCCGTAGAGTTGACGAGGACAGTATCTCGAGGCAGAGGCATTAGCACTTCCGCTACGCTGTATAGTTGTACTTGAGTAGGATATCTAATTTGTACATTGATCCTACTTAGACGCTCTGATATTCTTGTATTTGGTTGGTATTTACTTACGGGAATTTTTAAGTGCTTAAATCCCTTGTCTGACAAGAGAAATTATTTATTGTTATTATATTATGCTAAGGATTGAAGGGTATTTGGGAACCTTTCCTTAGGTTGTCAGACGGGATCAGGGTTCTTCCCGGGTTTCGAGGGGAAATTCGGGACGGGTCCTGACAGCACACGACCGATAATACCTCAAGTCATGTGTTAGAGAAATAACCCTCCACATATTCGATAAAGCCGCAAGATATACAGACCTCGACGAGCACACAACTGATAATACCTCAAGTCATGTGTTGGAGAAATCCATGACACCCGGGGATGGTATACCTAGTGAAACCGTAATGTAAATCCAAAGTCCACTAACAATATGTCATGGAGGAGAACATCTGGCAAGAACCATTGCTAATCTCCTTATCAATCCGTTAGTTCCCGAACACTCCTTCAGTTTCCTTCTAGTGTGAGGTGAACCCCTAACGTCACCACGCCCACAATACCAAACTAAAGGGAGCATTAGTATCAATAAATCCCTAAGTATAACATTAAACGGGCCCCTAGACCAGGGGTTTACACATGCCCCATATATAGCTCAATTCCATTTAAAACACTCAAACGAAGCTCTAAACGGATTCAAAAGGCCTCGAAACTGCCAAAAAAATATCTAGAATGCCTCAAACCCTTAGACACGCGCTATCATGGATCGGGGAATGGCTCCACACATCGCCACGCACCGACGGAAGGTTGTTGGTCGCTCCATGTGCTGACAAAAGGCCAGAACACGTGCCACGCACCGGCCATGCCCCCCCACGCGCTGCCACGTGCTGCACAGTGTCAGTGAAATATTCCGTCTCTCCAACAGAATATTCCGTCAATTTCAACAGAATATTTCGTCACTCTAATAGAATATTCTAACGGAATCAAAATATTCCGTCAACTTAACGACGTCAAGGTTCCGTTATGATGCCGTTAGCTTTTAACGGAATATGCTAATGGTGTTAGCATATTCCGTCAACTGTTGATGGCGTCAGTTGACTTGACGGTTGACTAACGACTGATTGTGATGCTGATTGTGTTGCCATGTGGCTCTACGTGGCTGGCAGGTGGCACCACGTCAGCACACTAGTGACTGCCACGTGGCTACCAGGTGGAACCACGTGGCTGCCAGATGGAACCACGTAGCACCACATGGTGCCAGGTGGCATGCGACGTAAGCACCCAGTCGAACCAGTCCGTAAGGACTCGTCGGAGAAGACGATTGGAAACCACCATCTTCGACGAGCTCCTAACTTCTTCGTTTCTTCAACAAAAAATGCGATCCACACATCCAAATTCATCTGCTCCTTCCCAGGAGTCCAAATCCAAGCTTAGAATTGAGATATCTTTTCCACTTTTGGCTGGAAATCTATCGCGAAGGCTTGGCCCGCTTTCGCCCTTCGATTCGTCGCATTTGGGGGTGCTCTCGTCTTTAAACCACCATCAACTGGCTCATGGAGTCGATCTACGACCTCGGTTTGGCTCAAAATGGCCTCAATCGAAATCACCTCTCTTTGGTGTTTTTGTTCTTTCACTGGAAAAAAAGAAGAAGAGTTCTCGAGAGAGAGAGAACTGAGGGAAGGATCTGGAGAAAGGAAAAATTAATCGTCCTAAAATATCTACCTTCCAAAATTACTAAAATGCCCGTTGACTTTTAGACTCGTAACTCTTCCAAACGGACTCCAATTTTCACGTGTCGCTTGTCAACGAACTCGTGAGTTCGAGACCTATGCAACAGTGCAAGAAAAATTTCCAAAAGTACTTCCAAACAAAAAGTGACTTCTGAACCCCTTCTAAACTAAGGTTAAAGTCGTCTTTTTCTAATCGAATTTTACAAATTCACTTTGAATTTAAGTTCGAGTCGTTGCAGATGATGGCTACGGTCAGGATATCAAGTTACGGCTCGGGATGAGCCGAGATATTAAGCTACTGCTCGGGATGAGCTGGGATATCGAGCTACGACTTGGGGATGATGACTATGGCCGAGATATCAATTTACGGCTCTGGAACAGCTGGGATATTGAGCTATAGCTCGGGATGAGCTGGGACATCGAGCTACGACATAGGGATGACGACTACAGTCGGGGTATCAATTTAATGCTCGGCTTGACCTGAGATATTGAGCTACAGCTTGGGATGAGCTGAGATATTGAGCTACGACTTAGAATGAGCTGAGACATTTAGCTACGGCTTGGGATGACGGCTATGGCCCGAAATATCAGCTTCGATTGGGTTATTTCGATGGCAGGTACAGTTGGATATGGTGAAGGTTCCACCTAGGTAACTGAATGCTACTCCGGTGAGTTGTAAATATATATATATATATATATATATTTATTTATTTTTTTTGAAATGGTGGGTATTATGGTAAGTATGGTACCTGGAGGTGGGTTTATCATGAATTTGCTTATTAATGTTATCATCACTTAATTAGCGTGTTTATGCATCGATATGGTTCCATTATCCACTCACATTTGTTTGGGTTGTACCTTCCAGGCCGTAGTGGGTCGAGGAGCTGAGACTAGGAGGAGGCATCACCTTCTGCTGCGTAGTTGGTATAGGTTTGGGTTGAGTTGTATATGAAATTTATCCTAGTTTGCTCTACTTGTTTTATAGGTTAGTTGTTGAGACGTGTGGTTTACTTGGATTTAGTTTATCTGGATTTAGTTTAGCCGATTTCTTATTTGTATCATTCGTTTGACAGGTGCAAGACGGTTTGACCCAGCTGATGGGAAGAAACTGCTAAATTTTTGGTAGAATTCTCGTAGGGTCGCTATTAGTGTAGTGATGGTATTTTGGAAATTGTGTTGAGGTTTCAAGTTTTGTCAGACGAGATAAGGGCTTCTCACGGGTTTCGAGGGGAAATTGGGATTGCATTCTTGTACTTTCGTGATGCCTCCTGGATGTTGTTCTATTCTACGACCTAATGTTGAGACGTGAATTGATAAACGTGTAAGGTGCACGAGATTCAAGGTTGATTCCTATTTCTTGCATTAGACTTTTGACCATTTGAATCGAGCTGTGAGCATAATCTTTCAAGGTAAGGGAGGTATCCGACGTGGAGAGGGCCAGAGACTCGATGTTTTGCACTTTAGGCGAATAGGGAGTTGTCGCCTATTGGGTAGGACATGTGTGTCCCTGTTGTCGTCCCTCTAGAAGGGGGTAGCGAGGAAGTATTTTATTGACGAGTCTCGTGTGAGGGGTGAGCTACAAGTTGAATTGAAGAAAGGTTGAGCCTTGAGAAGGCTAGTTACGAGGCTCGAGGATCAAACGCAAGTTAGTGTATATATATATATTTATATTTGTTTGGCTGGTACGAATTTCGAGGATGAAATTTCTTTAAGGGGGTGAGTTGTAACTATAACGACCCGCACTTTAAAAGAAATTAAATTTGTAAAATTAAGTGATGAATGCTAATTTTACCCTCAATTTAGTAGGGGTTCAGAAGTCATTTTTTGTTTGGAGTTACTTTTGGAAGTTTTTCATGATTCGTTGCGTAGGTCTCGAACTCACGAGTTCGTAGACAGGCGGAATGCAAAAATCGGAATCCATTTGAGAGAGTTATGGGTCTAGAAGCTTCAGGGGTAGTTTGGTAAATTTTGTGGGTAAGATATTTTTATCCCCACATTTTTCCAGATTTCTCCTTTATCTCTCTCATCTCGCGATCTCTCCCTGCCCACCCCTACCTTCTTCATTCTTGGCCAAATCAGTCACCATCACTTACCTCATCGTCTTCTCCACCTCACCACGACCCTGACCATACAAATTTCGAAGAAGAATAGCCACCGTAGGAACAGAACAGAGGAGAAGGAATTCTGAGAAGAATAGCCATCGTCTTCTCCACCTCACCACTCCGCATGATATGAGGTGTGTTATGGAGGATTCCATCATACACTCGGTATGGCATGAGCTATGTTATGGAGGATTCCATCATAGGCTTGACGGGATATCGAGTTACGGCTCGGGATGAGCCGGGATACTGAGCTACGACTGGGGATAAGCCGGGATATCGAGTTACGACTCAAAATGAGTTGGGATATTGAGCTACGACTGGGTATAAGTCGGGATATCGAGTTACAGCTCAAGATGAGCCGGGATATTGAGTTACGGCTGGAGATGAGCCAGGATATCGAGTTACGGTTGGGGATGAGCTGGGATATTAGCTACAACTAGGGATAAGCTGGAATATCGAGTTACGGCTCGTGATGAGCTGGAATATTGAGCTACGACTGGGAATGAGCCGGGATATATAGTTACAGCTCGGGATGAGCCGGGATATTGAGCTACGGCTGGGGATGAGTCGGGATATCGAGTTACGACTTGGGATGAGCTAGGATATTGAGCTACAACTGGGGATGAGCCGAGACATCGAGCTATTGCTTGGGATGACGGCTAAGATCGGGATATCGAGCTATGGCTCGAGTTACTGATATCGCGGGCACTGGTAAAGATATCGTGGATTTCATCGGGGTAAATCAATTGGAATCTGATAAGTTGTATTTACTTATATGCCAATCTTGTTGCATGTAAGGTTTGATAAAGAGGTGGGATATGATAACCGAGAGTTAAGCCGACTGATGGGAGTTGACGATGACTTTCAAGGGCTTTAATAGGTGATCGATGCACCTCTGAGCGAATGTTAGTTATCGTGGTCAGTAGGTTGGTGTGGGCGGTGACCCGGATTGACGAATTGTGATTGGTTCGCACAAGTACGACATTTAAGTTATTTAATACCGTCTTGAGAGACGAGATTACATTTGTGGATATACGAGGCTGGTTGTAACACTATTTGATTGATTTTTCTTTTTATATCATTCGTCTGACAGTAAGGGTTTATAAGACATTAAAGTGTTTATAAGAGAATAAGGGTATTTTAGGAATTATTTTGGGTTGTCAGACGGGAGCAGAGCTTTTACAAAATTTGGACAATTGAGGAGGATTGTTCCAAAATGATTATCGCAATTACAAGATTTGGACATTAAGTATAATCGGATTATTCTATATATTATTGCCTATAGATTGGATATGGATTTGTTATTGATTTTGGGAGTTGTTTTGGGGCTTATCCCAGGGTTATGGATTTTGAACTTAGGCCCTGGTATTCGATGGTTTTTTCTCTGACTAAGTTTGATGGATTTCCGCCATATGTCTTTGAGGTATTGTCGGAGATGTGAGACGAGGGATTTCAGAGTGAGGACCGCCTCAACCCAAAAAAAAAAAGGGGGTTAAGTACTGGTAGTTTATAATTCATACCCTTTGGCTCAAACATTTTTGTAAAAAAAAGAAAACATTGGATTTGTTTCTTTTTGAACAGTTAGTTTGCAACGTATTTTATGGGCATGTATAAAACCCAGGAATTAACGTTCCGTCCAAACCGAAAAAGTAGAAATCTCACCCTCTCTGTCAATGGAAGTCCAAAGAAGCCAAACCAAATAACCAGAAACCCCTACAAGAACTTCCATTTGCATCCATGGACACCCCTAACCCAAACCCAAACCCAAACCCAAACTCACCATCCATGCGGGTCCTAATCCGCCCACCTCCTTCACCCACACCCTCATCCCCACCCTCATCCACATCCACTTCCTACTCACCTTCCCAAACCCTTCCGATTCCCTACTCCTCGGACCCTCCTTCTTCCGAGGGTGTGGTCATCGTGGGCTTTATTGGCCGGAGTCCCGACGATTCGGCCCAAATCATTAACCGGATCCTCGACTCCAATGTGTTCGGGTCGGGCAATCTTGATAAAAGTCTCTGCCTTGAGAAAGAGGAGCTCAGGGACTGGTTCAGGGGGCGAAGAATCAGTTACTTCCATGAACAGAAGAAAGGAATTCTTTTTTTGCAGTTCTGCTCCACTCAGTTCCCCGCCATGGATGACGGGTTCTCGGATTCCGGGTCGGGTTATGATTCTCCAGTGGAAGAGCACGACTTTGGGGACCTTCAGGGGATGTTGTTCATGTTCTCTGTAAGCTGGTCTTTTTCTTTAAGCTAGGATTGTTAGTTGCACATGTTGGGGCTGTGATTTGTACTAATGTACTACTAAAGCACAAATGGTTATATCTATCTTTCTGTATATTTTGTGGGGAGCATTTTTGGTATGGACCCATGTTTACAAACTCTATGTAGGTTTGAGATTTCTTGATTATGCTATAAAGAAAAAATAATTATGAAAAAAATGAGTAAAAATTTCACGGACGAATAGTTTCAATGGGAATTGTTTTGTTTCTGATCACTAGTTCTAATACAAGAACTTGCCTGTAGTGTATGCAACCATTTTCTATAGAATTTTATCGTTCCTTCTTTTGAGTTAGAATTTTCAGGATGGAGTTTTGGGTTTTTCAACAGGGGATATGAATGCTGGTGAATAGGTGATAAATCTGTAATTAACCCAATGAGCAATGCAGGTTTGCCATGTAATCATATATATTTTGGAGGGATCACGGTTTGATTCTCAACTCCTGCAAAACTTTCGAGTGTTACAAGCAGCTAAGCTTGCTTTGGCTCCATTTGTGAGATCCCGAACTATGCAACCAACACCCTCGAGGCCACCTTCATCATCTTCATCCTCGCGGCCTACCACATCCGCAACTTCCAGTAATAGCTCTTCCCAAGGTAGAAGTGGTGGCATTACTCGCAATGCTTCTGCCATTTCGCTAATGTCAGGTTTAGGTTCCTACACTTCTTTGTTTCCAGGACAGTGTACCCCAGTCACACTATTTGTTTTTATTGATGATTTCTCTGACGTGCAAAATACCAGTTCTAATGTGGAGGAGTCAGCAGATACATCTTCACTCAATCAATCTTCTAGTTTGGGCAGTTTAGCGAGGCCAAGCTTGCCTGTTAAAGGTTCTGGTCCAGTGGTTGTGCTTGCACGCCCTGTGAGTAAATCTGAGGGTAGTTTCCGGAAGAAACTGCAGTCATCCCTTGAAGCACAGATTCGTTTCTTAATTAAGAAGTGTAGAACACTCTTAGGTTCTGAAACCAGTCATGCGGGGTCCAGAAGTGGGGGTGCAGGTTCTGCACCTTTATTCTCACTTGATGCATCAAGGGCTGTTATGTTGTTAGATAGGTCTACGAATCAGCTAGGCGAATCCCTTGAATTTTCCACCGGTCTTTTGGAAGATGTTTTGAATGGAAAGGCAACCTCAGATTCTCTTCTGCTTGAAAGTCATGGTCAGAGAGCAAGCAAAGAGGATATAATATCAGTGAAGGAGTTCATTTACAGGCAATCTGATATTTTAAGGGGAAGAGGGGGACTGGTTACTAATTCCAATAGTGGTTCAGCTGGTGGTGTTGGTATGGCTGCTGTTGCTGCAGCTGTTGCTGCTGCATCAGCTGCACAAGCAGCATCATCTGCATCAGGAAAGATGTTTAATACTCCTGAACTTCCAAATTTCCAAATTTGGTTATCTTCCAGCCAACAAATTCTTCACGGAGTACTTTCTGCAAAAGGTGGGTGCATAGATGAAACTGAAATTAGCAAAAGAAAACCTCGCCAAAGAAACAATGTTCCACATCCGGTTGAAGGAATTTCTTCAAAGGGTATGGATCCCCTAGATTTAGCAGTATCTTGTTTGGAAAGTGGTAAAAAGCTGAACACAAAATTCTCAACTTTGTGGTGCGAAAGGACCCTACCAGCTGCTAAAGATGTTTATCTGAAAGACTTGCCTGCTTGTTACCCAACTTCACAGCATGAAGCCCATCTGGAGAAGGCTTTGCATACTTTCCACTCAATGGTAAAGGGACATGCAGTGCAACATTTTGCTAAAAAGTTGGAGGATGAATGCACATTCATCTGGAAATCTGGAAGGCAACTGTGTGATGCTATTAGTTTGACTGGAAAACCATGTATGCATCAAAGACATGATGATCAGACTAGTGAGTCAAATTCAGGAGCCCCCATGAGGCAACATTCCAGTGGATACGTTTTCCTTCATGCATGTTCCTGTGGTCGTTCAAGGAGACTACGATCTGACCCTTTTGACTTCAAATCAGCAAACATCACTTTCAATTGCTTTTCAGACTGTGACAAGAACCTTCCCACACTTCTATTACCTGAAGTAAGCAATGCAGGGCCTATTCAACCTTCCTCATGGAGTTTGATTCGAATTGGGGGTGCAAAGTACTATGAACCTTGTAAAGGCTTGCTTCAAAGTGGGTTCTTTTCTAGTCAGAAGTTTCTTTTGAAATGGACAATATTTCTGGAAAAACAGAAAAGCCCAAATGACTTACCTGCCAGTGCAGTGCATCAAGGTTCTGTAGTTAGGTCAAATACAAACCTCAAGTTTGAACCCAAAGTTGATTTGCAGTTGTACACAGGGGAGTTCAAATCTGGAGTTGGAAATGATAAAAAATCTGCAGATGACATAGTTTGCGATGATGGTAAAATTAGTTTCGGTAAAGGACTACCCAACTTTACTATGAGAAAACCTTTTTCTGAGGTCGTGGCGGGAACAGCAGCTGCAGATTCAGGATTTCCTCCTATCCAGCAGAGGAAGAAATCTTCATCAGGTTTAGATAAGAGTATCAAGAAAACTAGGGTAAGGGATCAGAATGTAGAAATGACTAGTGATAAAGGAACTAGGAGATCTGAAGATGTTCAATCTGCTCAAGAAAAGGTTAGCGGGATCAGCAGCACAAATGGCGATCCCTATCTGCGAATAGGTAGCAATGTAGTTCCTGTGAGCCTGAATGGTGGTGAAAAGTTCAAAATGAACGCTTCTCTAAAACATGTAGAAGTGTATGTTGGTTTCGAGCATGAGTGCCCCCATGGCCATCGTTTTCTATTAAGTCCAGAGCATCTTAATGAGCTTGGGTCCTCATATCAATTGCCTGAAGAACCCCGGGAAAGCTCAGACCATAACCTGCGAGATTCTTCGAAAATGAGTAAGAATGGTGTCCATGGTAAAGTTCATCGAAATTCAAATAGGATGACTGCTGCTGCTGCTGCAAATAAGGAGAGACTTGTGAGTAAGTCCAAAGACATAGGAACTAATGGTAATCTAAATTTAGATGGGCTAGTACAGTTTTCAGGCCCAGGGAAGGAGCAGAATCAAACATCATTTAGTGCATCGACACTCCCAAATTTATCCAATAGTCTTGAAGGGAGCTTTCAGTCTGTTAGTCTTGATGATGGTGGATGTGCTTTCTCCATGTTAAATAGAAATTTGCCAATATATATGAACTGCCCACACTGCAGACGACTCTCTAGGGATAAGCAAAGTCCACTGAAGACTCAGTTTGCTGGCACAATATCACAGCTTCAAAGGATTTTTGTGGTATGGGATGTTGCTTATAAGCCATTTTTTCATAATTCTACAGATTAGTTTATAAGCAGCTTGTCTTAATCATTGTGCTTATTGCTTTTGATTGGTCATATGTAAGAGCTTTTTTCTGTTATTTGTGTTTGATATATGCAATACATTGTTCTTCAGATCTGGAATATGCTATACCTGACTAAAGAAGATTTGATTTCACGCTGATGTTTTCCCCCTTACTGATCCTTGCTGCTGATTCTGCTTGTAGGTCACACCTTCCTTTCCAGTTATATTAGCTACCTGCCCAGTTATACAATTTGAGGTATGTGTGTATTTGTCTCCTTGAGTATGGTATGCATGACCTTTGCAAATTACTACCGTACTTTAGAACTATCTTTTCTTTTATAAACTGACAACCGACGAATTATAATCATCTAGAGTCAGTAAATCGGTTGCTAGTACTTTTTTTATTGGTTTGTGTTTTGGAATAGCATATCCTTCGGTTGTTTTTACTGTTGTTTGAGGTGATGTATTATGCACTTGTCCAATGTTGCTGCTATTAGTATTACAAAATTGATCGATGTTTTCGTTCAGTCTAACTATGTTTATTAGATCTTCTTTGCAACTTAAATTCCTCATGTATTGCGATCTCCTTACTTGTAGGCATCATGTCTACCTCCATCAATTCCAGAACGTGAGCAGAGATTGCAGTTCACCCTTGGATGCAAAGTGGTATTACCTCCTGAGAGTTTCCTTACCCTTAGACTCCCATTTGTGTATGGTGTGCAACTGGAGGATGGAAGTTCACGTTCTCTTAACTGTTTTGAACATCAACCAGAAGTAACTGCTTGGATTATCAAAGGAACAACATTGCAGGTCATGTCCAAGAAAAACTGTGTTGGTCAAGATGGATGTCTCACATAGTCAAAACTGTTTATCTTTAAAATTTGGCCTCATCCTTGCTGAGTTTGCAAAAGCAGATTTAGTTGTCTACATTAACCTCAGGTCAGTATCTGCCATTTCTAAATTCGTAGATTTGTCTTTATTATTATTTTTCATGGTTAAAGGACTTTCTTTTATCTCGCAATCTGTTAATGTTCTTAAGCTAGAACTTGAACCTGATGATTGAAGATATTTGTGCAGGCCAATGATTTTCATGGATAGACACCGTGGTGTATGTGGTGATTGATAAATTCCAACATCAAAACACATGAGCATTCTCATCTGTAGCCAGGTATTGTTCTTTGATGACATCATTTCTGTAAAAGTTACAATAGTTTAAATTTTTTCATCCTCCTATTTTCAGGCCTGGTTTGAAACTCTAGGTGGATGGTGCTTGATTGAAGCTTTTCAGAGACAAGGTATGCTTTTTGTTCTTTATTTACCCTCTTGCACTTAAATGTCAGTTGCTTACACCCATAGTTTCTATCACATTCTACTTACCTCACAATCTGGGTTCCAAATGTGGTACAGTTGGTCCTAGATGCTATCAGATCTTAGATTGTAATAATTTAAGAGAAGTTTGATCCTAGATTGTCTTATCACATTCCCAATTAAACAGTATATAAAGGTGGATTTGAGTCTATCTGTATCGTTCAATGTTCTGGGATAGGTCTACCATGTTCCTGTTCTGTTCTGTGAACCCTTAAAATTCATGTTATAGGTAACCGGCCACATGTATAAAAAAGTAATTCTAGACCTATGAATATACAGAGTTCGGGGGTCTTATATATGAGCTTCCAATGACTCAAATGAATCTTATTAATATTTGAAATCATTGATTCTAAAGATGGGATTCTCAGTGATGATAGTGATTCCATTGTTTACTATACGATGTATGTTTGTTTATTTATTTTAAAAGAAAATTGATTTGGTTTTGTAACTTCACTTCAAGTATCCCTTTCACAGTGCATTGGCCAGAATGTTTCTGTTAGGATTGAAGCTATGAAATCTTTGTTCTTTCCTGCATGTCCCCAGACACCATGCTAAACCAACTTTCTAAGATTTTATAGTAAACTACCTTATACGTGTCAATTTATTCTTGCAAAGAAGTGCTTGTTTTGCTTGTCAAAAACGAGGCCAATAAGTATCCCTTAGCGTCCAGAAACTAAGAAACAGTTGCTCCCCTTGAGTGAATAGATTGTAATTATTAAGTTAATTATGTTTCAGATTACTTCCACTTGCATAGTACATTTTGTTAAGTGATTCCTTGCGATATATAACATATATGGTCATACTTCTTTGACAGTTCCGTCTGCACTTATATGGTTGCTTAAGAAGCTACGCAAGCTGTTGGAATCCAGGGCATGACCGACCCACAATCCTTGCTACCGTATGGTTGTCATGATGAAATATGCAAGGTGGGCAAATCCTCGAGGTGTTACAACCCTTCCTTCTCCGGCAATGAGCTTTGCATAGTTGCAGTAGTTGGTTTCCATGGATGAAATATGCAAGTGCGATTTGGGAGATTTTGCATCATGGGCGAGCCGCGCTGAAATGCTTACAGTATGCTAATTTGATCGTGTTCACTAGTTCTTGCTTTGGGTATCGTCAGTAGCTTCCAAATATTTTCTTTGGTTTTGTAATGTATCCTAGTATCTAGAAATTTTGTTGTTTTCGCATGCTTCAGATTTTTTGTACTTGGTTGCAGCCTGTCGGCACTCGTGTTTTCATTTTCTTACTGGCACTCAAGTGAATAGTTTTCCATCCTAAAATTTCGTATCTTGATTTTCAATTTTGAATGATAAAACTTGTGAAATCGATATGAAATTTTCTGCCTCATTTGAAATTGCAGAAACGAACAGATGCTTGTTTGAAACCTTGGATTACAAGTTGCACATGAATTGATTGAACAATGAGGTTTAGGTACAAAAAGGCTGTCGTTCAGAAGAGTGCCTTGGATAACAAATTTGGATTGCCTTTAATTTTGTATCTAACAATCCCTATTTTAAATGATTGCCGCGTTTTGACTCTTGAACCTGCCGACGAAGCGTGGTGTCCATTTGGAGGAGGGGGCGACACCCTTCCTCACCAAGAACCAAAATACCCAACAAAACATCTCATTTTCTCGTGGGTAAACCGTAAACCTAACCAAGAAAATAATAATAGTTTTAAGAAAAAAATCCCTTAAGATCAGTAGCTACACCGAAATGATTAACAAAATTCGATGGGAGGAACCGACCGAATTAAGAACATGTGGCTGGTACTCACTGTAGATGATATAGGTTTCGATGGACAGACACCAGATATGGCTTGTTTTCTAGTTAGGCGGAGGTTTGCATGATTAGCAAGCACCCCCGAGGAAGTATTAAGTGTTCGCTAGGAACTCCCCGAATACATATTGAGTCGGCGGTAAGTATTCGAGGTCTATTTGTACAATATATAACATTTTCCACTAAACCCAAATCTTAATAAATTATATCATACACATAATACATGTAACATTATCATCAATTCATCACATCATAAGCATATTTTGAGTTATTTGAGAATTTAACCATAAGAGCTTTATATATATATATATATATAAATTCTTAACAAAAATAAATAAATACACATTTTATAATATAATTGAATAATATATGGATGTTTCGAGATTAGCTACATTAAAAATTCACTTCGAATAGGATCATCTCTATTATCTATAAAATAATAATACTAATAATAATATATAATAATAATAATTATGATTATTATTACAAAGTCAAAAGGGGAAGTAGTTTGGTATTACAAGGCGTCACCAATAATTTCGGCGGCGCAGCGGCTGCGACAATGCGACGACTGTTGCATTGATGTTGCGGCTCTTTGTTGTATATGCGACGATGTAGTGGCTATTGTGGTTCCCTTGTCGACGTTGCTGGTATTGATTCAACATACACCAGATATGTACTTTGTTGTGCTTCAGTTTGGGTTTATTCCAATTAATTGCGGGATAGAAGTTTGTATCTTGCTTGTTGTTAGGGCTAAGTCGTTTACCCTGATGTGTCTCTAGTTCATTTTGAATTAGTTGTAGTAGGGTAAAACTTAGGAGAGTTCTTGCTTTCTTCCTAGGTTTGCTCTTGCGGTTTATTGTTTATTTGTGAATATATTTTGGTGAGTTATTGTTTATTTGGGTATAGGGAAGCTACCTGAAGTATGCATCTTGTAAACATGATTCTCTCGTTAATTCAATATCCTTATTTATTTACCAAAAAGAAAATTTGGCCAAATACAAGACTGGCCCTGAGGGTAATCCGGCAAGGCGGCCGCCTTGAGCCCCCGCCTCGAGAGGGCCCCGAAATTTTTTCTTTATGTATAATTGTAATATTAATATGATATATAATAACTTAATAATCTAATATACAAAAGCATGCACTTAGGCGTGTTGGTTTTACTACTTTCTAACAACGATAAGGCCTCGGTTCGAATCCTCTAAAGGCTCCTTTTGAGTTGATATAAAAAGTAGTAGGAACCGTTTGGACAGAACCAAACTGACAGAAGAATACGGACAGAACCAAACTGACAGAAGAATACCTCATCAAATGTGGTTAGTTATTATGGTCGAATATCGTAAGTCTAGCTATTATTTAAGACGTTCTACGGTGGGCAGAAAAAATGCCTTCTATGGTGGGCGGAAAATTTTAGTTCGAACTCATATTTAGCCGAATTATGAATTAGGTTAGAGATTCCAAAATTGAAATGAATGAATCAATGAATTTCGGATCTAGCAAGTATATTTTCATACTAACCACTTTATTATGTGGAACATCTACATCGGCGGATACATCAGCGGATATGCTATGGAACTTGCACTCAATTCAACTTGCCCTAATCAAACAAAACAATAGGTAACCAAGTTTTGTACCAATTTTATGTTAAGTAGACATTTACTTACAAATAATGGGGAAGTAGGTAATTGGTGAAAGAGTACATGTTTACTTACAAAGAGTACACATTTTTCATTAGCTCAAAGTCACAGTCCTCCCAAACAAAAAGGGAATCAGCAAAACAATTTGGCCATTTTGGACACTTGCAATGAGTGGAGAAGAGTCGAGCTTGTCAGATATCTCTAAGACTCTACCAAATCCAAAAACCTTGGGGGACTCTCGGGCTAAAAAAAGCAAAGGAACCGTTAGGACAAAACCAAATTGACAGAAGAATAACTGCAGAAAAAAGAAAAAACAAATGCAAAACTCACCTCAAATTTACTTGACAGTGGAGGCGCCCTTGGAGATGCAATGTGCTTAGAAGAATCTGAACAAACAAAATGAATTAATTACTCTCAAACTAAAATATATAGAAACAAAATTTATTTGACATGACATAACATATTAAGTGCCTTATCAAATGTGGTTAGTTATTATGGTCGAATATCGTAAGTCTAACTATTATTTAAGACTTTCCATGGTGGGCAGAAAAAAGGCCTTCTATGGTGGGCCGAAAAATTTGAGTTCGAACTCATATTTGGGCAGATTATGAATTAGTTTAGAGATTCCAAAATTGAAATCAATGCATCGATGCATTTCGGATCTAGCAAGTATCCTTCCTTATTGACCACTTTATTATGTGGAACATCTACATCGGCGGATATGCTATAGGACATGCACTCAATTCAACTGGCCCTAATCAAACAGAATAATAGGTAACCAAGTTTTGTACCAAATTTTATATTAAGTAGACATTTACTTACAAATAATGAGGAGGTAGGTAAATGGTGAAAGAGAACATGTTTACTTACAAAGGAGTACACATTTTTCATTAGCTCAAAGTCACAGTCCTCCCAAACAAAAAGGGAATCAGCAAAACAATATGGCCATTTTGGAGATTTGCAATGAGGTTTAGAAGAGTCGAGCTTGTCAGATATCTCTAAGACTCTACCAAATCTAAAAACCTTAGGGGACTCTCAGGCTGAAAAAAGCAAAGGAACCGTTATGACATAACCAAACTGACAGAAGAATAATTGCAGAAAAAAGAAATGCAAAACTCACCTGAAATTTACTTGACAGTAGAGGCGCCCTTTGAGATGCAATGTGCTTAGAAGAATCTAAAAAAACAAAATGAATTTATTATTCTCGGTCTAAAATATATATAAACAAATTTTATTTGACATGACATAGCATATTAAGTGCCTCATCAAATGTGGTTAGTTATTATGGTCGAATATCGCAAGTCTAGGTATTATTTAAGGCCTTCCACGGTGGGCAGAAAAAAGGCCTTCTATGGTGGGCCAAAAAATTTGAGTTCGAACTCATATTTGGGCGGATTATGAATTAGGTTAGAGATTCCAAAATTGAAATAATTGCATCGATGAATTTCGGATCTAGCAAGTATCTTTTCTTACTGACCACTTTATTATGTGGAACATCTACATCGGCGGATATGCTTTGGAACCTGCACCCAATTCAACTGGCCCTAATCAAACAGAATAATAGGTAACCAAGTTTTGTACCAAATTTTATATTAAGTAGACATTTACTTATAAATAATGGGGAAGTAGGTAATCGGTGAAAGAGTACATGTTTACTTACAAAGAGTACACATTTTTCATTAGCTCAAAGTCACGGTCCTCCCAAACAAAAAGTGAATCAGCAAAACAATTTGGTCATTTTGGAGACTTGCAATGAGCTGGAGAAGAGTCGAGCTTGTCAGATATCTCTACTCAGGGCTGGCCCTAAGGGCAGTTTGGCAAGGCGGTCGCCTTGGGCCCCCGCCTCGAGAGTGCCTCGTAATTTTTTCTTTATGTATAATTGTAATATTCATATGATATATAATAACCTAATAATCTAATATACAAAAACATGCCTTAGGTGTGTTGGTTTTCCTACTTTCTAACAGCAACAAGGCCTCGATTCGAATCCACTTAAGGGCCCTTTTGAGTTGATATAAAAAAGTAGTTTTTTTTTTTCCATTTTTAGCAATGTACAACACTTTGAAGGTTGAAAATTACGGGATCTCATTTTTGAAAATTCGCCTTGGACCCTCGAAATCTCAAGGTCGGCACTGGACAAATATACCATTAGAAAATAACTTATTTAAATTATCATTTAAAATAAATAAATATTTTAGTGGAAAGAGTGGATAAGTACTCCACCTGTCATCTTTTTTATTTATTTATTTATTTTTCCTTATTCTTAAATATTAAAAAAATTAAAATAAAAAAAAAAGAAATTGACACATATGTGAGCAGATGCGAAGAGGCTAGTAGATACTTTTAAAACTAAGTAATTAAGTAGTTACAAGCATAATTGTACTCGCATGTGTACTTTCTAGCTTCTTGACAACTAGGCCTTTTGTTACATTCTATATATGAAACCCCAAACTCACTGGTTCAATGCTCAGATTTACAACATCGATCAAGAATATTAGGCTGAGAACCCAGTAGCCAACTCAAAGCCTTGGTTCAGAAAAGCACCAGTCACCCAAAGTTTCAAATTTGGCAAGTTGATGATGTCCTGCTCGCTTTCCTTAACCTGCTATGACAAATATTAATTAACAATTAACGAATCAATAAGAAATATTCAATACTCTGATGATAACGAGAAAGTACGTAGTAGTAAATTCACGCTCGTATTTTGCACACTTACAATCCTTTATTCGCTTTATCAAATGCAAAAACTAAAGTAGATCACGAATACTATTGTAAGTGTAAAAAAATTAGAGCGTGAAAATCACCGTATTAAATAGAAAGTAGAAGAATTTATGTACATTCAAAGCAAGCGTTATCTCAAATCTGTCATCTGAAACTGTGTTCAAGTTACAACTGTTAACATTGAAGCTTGAAAGAGATTCTAAAGCTCTGTAAAATGCTGTGGCCACTCCTTCTCCCTTGTTGCATGCCACCTTCACATAAAAACCTTTTACCTCCACTTGAGACACATCTATCTGTAAATAATTAAGCCATAAACTAGTTGATTAATACAACAAATATGTATTAATTATAATCATAATCATAATCAACTTATAATCATAATCGTTGATTTAACTTTTATATATATATATATATATATTAATTAACCTGAATGATTCCCTTGGAAACTAAATGGTTTTCCTTTGAAACTTTCTTCGTGTTCGGGTTTCCGCGTGATGCTTGATCTCCCTCTTCATGTTCTGATCCTTCTAAGGATGCTTCAAGACCTGCAATCTCATCTTTCAACCTCTGAGCCTGCTTTTGAAGGTCTTGTACATACAACACAGCATCTCCAACAATGGAAGCCTTATCCATCTGCAAATATATCTCCAAAAATTTAATCAACGATTCTATTTTAAGATTTCAGAGACAGTCCAACATTGACTCCACAATAATATTAAACCAACACGTATATGTTAGGTCTTAAAACAAAAGATGTGGATGTTACTGTAACATTTATTTTCTTTGAAGTTTCCGATATGAGATACTTCACTATCATATTCACATGTACCTTAGTAATGTTAGGAACCAAGGACCTCAATGCATAGAGCCGTTCCTTCATCCTCCCCCTCCTCCTCCTCTCCGACACTAGAGTTCGCGACCGATCAACCTTAAGCCGCTTCGTTGAGGTGTTTGTGGTGGTGGTGGTGGTTGTTGTTGTTTCCAACGACTCCGATCCATCATTATAATCTTCTTCCCTAATACCCTTAAATATTTCTTCGTCATAATTTGGTAATGTAGTAAGCAAAGAAGTACTTATTGGGTCCGGCACAATTGCATCATTGAAACCAAACATCACACCTGGATGATTATTACTAGCTGGACCAAACAGGCTGTAATCATCCAAGCAGCCATTGATCATAAGGTCACAATCAAAATTAGCCACCGGATCTTCACCTTCACCGCCGCCGCGAATAAGATCAATGAATTGATCAAAGTGTGCATCATCTATGAAGTCTTGCAACTGAAAGTCACTGATGTTATGGTTTCCTTGTGCATCCATATCCTGTATCCTTATTTGTTGGATAGTGATCGAATTTTGTTTGTCTAATTGTGTGTCATAAATTATGTTTATATATATAAGCACAACTCTTGGAAGTGATTTTATGTTTATGTCATGTGTGAAAGGAATCAGATGGGGTTTTTTCCATGACGTTGGAACTGTTATTATTTAACGTTTGAGGAAGCTGGCAAAACTACAAAGCACAACAGTGCCATGATTAATAAGTACAAAATAATATATGTCATGATACATTTGGGTATTAAATTGTTAATTAGGAGATAAAAGTGGGTTTTGATAAAATAATAACTACCATAGAAGCATCAAAGCTCCGTTCACACACTGGATATTAAATTGAAAGTTACTCTAACAAAAATGAAGCTAGACTAAACCATTGTACTAAATAATAATGACTTTTTATATAATGATGATATTAAATGGACATATAACATTATACACATTGAGTATCAATCTCGTCTTTTATGAGAGTCGAAAACGAAAGAGATAATATACTAATATACTAATCTAATGAATAAACACACTATGCTTGGCGCCTGCTTGAACATCCCCATTCCCACGTCTTTTTAATGAATATAATGAATAAAGTCTATCATTTGATAACTATTTGATTGTTCTTTTTTAATTTTTCACTTTGTATGCTTAAGACTGTTTCACTTTTTATGCTTAAGACGTGAGAAATGAATGTGTAGAGGAGAAAGGATATGACTGAAGAGATAATATACTAATATAATGAATATATATATATATGTTACTACTACTACATAATGACTAAATAAATACTAGCCCAAAACCAAAAACGGAAAATCAAAATTATTTTTTTAATTTTTACCCTTTTGTTTTGTTTTGTTTTATACAATGATATTGGGAGAAAGGGTCGATCACAATATAGACATTGGGGATCGACTTCACCATTTATGAAAATTGAACCCGATTATATAGGAATGTTTTCACTATAATATTTTATTTTCATTATTTTTTTTTTCTGTCTTCCTTTTTAGAACATGGCCTTTATTTATTTATTATATATTTTTCATATCTTATGAATAAAAAATAAAAATAGAACAAAAAAAACTAATGGTTATTAAACGGACTCTTAATTTTCACAATTTACTTTCAAAATCATCTTATGTAGTAGAGCAATTTGTTTTTATTGTACACATTCACTACAAGAAAAATAGGTTGAAACCACTAATAATTATTAGTGTCCTTTGAAGCTAAGGGCACAACTAATTGTGTCCAATAACCAATGGTCAGGGTGCAGCCACTATTAGGCTGTCGGTGCTTTATGTGGCTGTTACCATTGACCGAAAGGCAGAAAAGCAGTTACTGTGTCAAAATGTTAGGCACAAATAAACCTTGTTTGGTGTCCAGGTCTACCAACGCACGCAGCCTCCTATGTACACGTGGATTTCACAATTATATCAAATTTGTGCCATTAGAGTTAAATTAATATTATTTTTTACCTAACACAAATGTACTTTTGTGTCTTTTAATTATTCGCCAGCTGGAATTAACACATTTATAGATTGGTGCCCTTTGATATTGTACACAAATTTTACTCATATGGGCTCACATACAATTATTTGTATATGATTGATGCCTCTTCTCTACATATTAGTTACGACAGCAGATTTTTTCCCACATGAACTCACATACATTTGATTGTATATGATCGAAGTTCTAAAAAGTCAACATCTCCAAAAGAAAATAAAAATTGGAGCCATACCAAATAAGCTAACTCATTTTTAACAGCTTCATGTGACCACTAATTATGTCAGTAGCCCAATATATGTGACATTTGAAAAGGACGAACGCAATGAAAATATGCTATTTCTAACACTATAAAAAGTTTAGCTTGAACTCTTCACCTACCAAAATGTGCATTCCACAACACTACAAAAAAAATGATTATTAGGGGCGCTCAATTAGCGGTAAAAAATATGATTCGCCCCTATTAGTAATTAATTAGAGGCGAAAAAATTATTTGTCCCTATTAATATTATTTGGGGCGAATAAAAAGATTACTAATAAATGAGCATGATTTTCGTTAATAACTTTTTAACATCCACCCGTAATAACGGTTAATATTTTTTAAACATCCGCCCCTAATGAAAGAGCATGATTTTCCTTTAATATTTTTTTTAACATCCGCCCCTAAGAATGGTTCATTTGTTAATAATTTTTTACCATCTGCCCTTAATAATCTAAACCTTTCTGTGAACATAGTTGCTAAATAATCCCAACGTGTTACATAAGGCAAGTATTGTATAATTGTTCGATCTACTCTCATTCTCTTTAACCTCTCCAGCCGCACATCACTTTATTTTCTACCCACCATCCCCTCATCTTCTCCACACTCCTTTTCTACCCTTTCATCTCATATGGCTGGGCTAGTAACCGTTTGAGGTTTTTTTAATGGTTATAATGTTCGGTTGGTAATCTTATGTGATCAAATCATTGGCTCACATTGTTTGGAATGTTGTGTGTTATTAACAATTGAAGGTGGGTTTCAATATAGACAAAGCTTATATTGATTCATTCTTGTTAATTTATTGTTTATCATTAATTTGATATGAAATGTTTGTGGTTAAAGTTTTTCTTTTAAATTTTTTTACAGGTTTTGATGAAGCTGATCTAAAGGAGTGGACTTCATGTTTTATATATAAGGTATTAATTGTTTTTAGTTCATATTTTCTGGGTTGTTTTAATGTGTTTATCTTTGATTTCTTCTTCCTATTGTTTATTTGTTCATATAAGATTACAAAATTGTATTTCTTTTTGTTTATATATTAATGTTTTGACTTTTGTTTTGTAGTTTGTTATGTTGTGGTAATTCAGCCTCTCTTCTGCCTAAACTGCCTCTTGCCTCACAAGGTTTATCCTTTCTTCCGCTTCAGTTGCTAATTTCTTTTCTTCTTCATATGCTACCCTAAGCAAAGTAACCTCCCTTGCTTGATACAATTTCACCAAAAATTCCAAATTTTTTTTACTGCTACCATGATACAATTCTTTTGTTTGCCTCTTCTATTATATCGAAGTATTGTTGTTGTTCATAGGTCGGATTGGTGGAAAGAGGTTCTGATGCATAGTCAGGATCTTCAAAATCATCATGAAGCATAACTTCCGTGTAATTATGAGGGTTTCCATCATGATTTGGTTCATCCCTATCATGTGGTAAATTAGTACAATCATCAACTTCCTCTCTGTGGTCAACCCATGTCGCATGTATGTAATTCGGATCCATTCCCTCAACATAAAGATGATCATCGACTTCAAAAGGATCACGATAATATATATAGATTGCGACATGTCCGACATGGACATTTAATTGTTCCCTCCAATGTAGAAACATGTAGAGCCTTACTAATGAAAGCTCGCCTCCCAATTAGGTAATCACTGCTCGTTCTATTCAACTTAACCCAATCCTTATTCATTCTCACCTACAAAAAGTCAATTAATCCACACAACTATCACCAATGTGAAAATTACAGTAAAAAGAACTAAGTGGAATAATGGTAATAAAACACAATTTAGATGCAAGCATATTTTACAATATATGCAAAAAAATACAAAGCAATTATGAAAAATGTCGTACAATCTAACTCCTTGTACCTCCGTATCCTAAGGTAATTAAGGTCCTACCCCATTCAATATTTTTTTTTTTATGTATCACCTATATATGATGCATTCACTAATTGTTTATTGTTACGGAAATTTTGGCAGCACGCCATTATAGTCCCTTAGAAAACGAAAATTATACACTCAGGGAACATAAAGGCATGTGGCCAAACTTTCCAATATGTAAACAAATAGTATTGCCTATCATAGGTTATACAAAACCATCAATACCAAACTTTCCAAAAATGGGACAATTCAAGAATTTGCACTTGATGTAGTAACCATCAAACGGGGAGCTAGGGGTATAAACACAATCACAATATGAAGGATAATGTACAACAATGACAAAATGAAAATATATTATTACTTAAGAAATTTCATTGCTAATTCACCAAATTAAAAAAAAAAACATAGTATAACATACATACTCCTAATTTTCAAACATAATTCATAATATATTCAAAATATTCATTATTAAATGATTAAGAGCCCCCTCCGTCTATCGAAGATATGCAACAGAGAGGGTATTTTTCTCCCGCGCGCTTTCTCTTCTAAAATTTATTGTTGGGTATCATAAAATGAGGGATGGGATTAGCTATTGTTTTTCTTTTCATTATTACAAGTTTTCAACTGGCCGGGAGGATGATAGCCAATCATAGAGAATTGTAAGAATTTCCCGAAAATTGGTGTATCCATCACAACTCATATTCAACGTGTGTTTAGATAACCAGTTAATTGATAAATTCTACTATATTCAAGAGTAAGGCAATTCAGTATTACCAGCTTTAGAATCATTAATGGTTAATGACCAACTCTTGTACTCGAACATTTGAACAATAAACATAATTCAAACATAAAGTATATCACGGTTTTAAACTAAATTACTAAGTTTTTATCTAAACATTTAAGACATAAGTGGTATAAGAGATGCTATCAAAATAAACACAATCTATCTCAACTTATACATACAAGATAGAAATTTTATCAAAAATAATAAATCCACATACATTTTTAGGAAAAATTCGTCGTGCCAACTTAACAATCGAATATGTGGTAGTGCATCAGTTTGATTGTCAACGTTGTCATCGGTTGCATTGAACTCATTTTTAATGCGACGAGATGGATGAGGAAGATTTGTAGTAGAACATTGAGTAGTTGCATTTGAAGCAAATGAGTTGTGTGATGGAGGAGATTCTATCCCGATTCTAATGCCTTTTCCCCGACAATCTCCCATAGAAAATTATAGAGGACCTACACAATTGCAAAGTAACTAAAAATGTTATAGAAAAATGGCAAGTTGGAATTGGGAGGGATGTGGGAAAATATAGTGCTAATCATGGAGACAAGAAATGGACACAATTGTGTGATTAATGGTGCCTTTTAGGGTTTAAACGCAGCAAAATTTAATATTGATGCCTTGTCTTATGGTAATTTTACTTACAATCCCCCAGTGTACGTACATCCTGCCGTGCATGAAAGTAGGTTGGACAAAACATAAACAAAGGACGTCAATTGATTGTGCCTTATTAGGTCTATTCATGTGTTCACCGTTGTTGTGCAAGTGGATGAGACATCACAAAAAAAAGGACACAATTGATTGTGCCATATCAGGTATGATGGTAACATAAACTCCAATCCGTGAACCGATGGGACTAAACTCCAAATGACACACCTACAATATTGGTGCCCTTTGAGGGCTTAATGTATCTCAAATTATATTTAATTGTCATTGTTGTGTGTAAGACATCATAAAATATTATTGAGTAGTTAGAGGTATGTACAAGTGTAAAATACTAAACTATAATACATTGGCAATAAAAAAAAAAAGTTAATAGATTGATTTTGTTTTGGGTTTAAGAACACATTCTCAAATTATTATTGTAACACAATGCTCCCTTACTTAAGTAACTAACTTTGCCCCGGAGTTCTTTAACAACTACACTGTAAAAATCAATAAGAACAAAATATAGGTAAACCATAACATTATGGATAGAAGAAAATACATTAATGCATAAGTGAAAACTACTACAAACTTGAAAGTAATTGTAACGACCCGTATTTTTCGAATTATTTGAATTTCGTAATTTATTTTTGGAAATGACGATTTTACCTTTCGGTTTAATAGGAGCTCGGAAGTCACTTTTTGTTTGGAGACAATTTTGGAGTTTTTCTTGGGCCGTTGCATAGGTCTCAAACTCATGAGTTCGTAGACAGGCATCACGCGGAAAACGGAGATCCGGTAGAGAGTTATGGGTCTACAAAATTCAGGGGCAATTTAGTAATTTTGCTGGTCATATATTTATAAACAAACACTCTCCCGATTTTTCTTTCACTTTGCTCCTTCTATCTCCCCGCGATCTCTCTCTCATACAAACCCTTAAAATTTGATTTTGCGATTTAGGCCAGACCAAGACCCACCAATCACTTTATTAGATTTAACCCAAAAAAAAAAAATAGGACCCACCAATCACACCATCATCTTCCTCTCTTCATTCTAAGCTCAACCATACCCACCATCGAGGTTGGCAGCACCGGAGGAAGGAGTTACGAAGGTGAATAGTACCACCGTATCTTTCTAGCCATTTTTCGGCCACCACAGGTAATGGATTTAAATTCTAACTTCATATTTGGATTCCTTGGCTCGAGTAGATAGATTTCCATTATTAGAACATCAAATTTGGTCGAGAAATGAGTGAGTTATCCAGCTTTGAAAATAGGATGGTTATGGAGGAAATCTGACGAATGAACAGTACTCGAGTTAGAGGAAAAATGAGAGTACAAGCTGCAATCGCGGCGGCAGGCGTGTGGGGGAGGAAGTCTTGGTTGTCCACTGGCGAGTGGCAGCGTGTGGGGCTTCCCCTCGGGTTCCGACGAATACGTGATTTCATGATTTCGACGTTCCGGACCTGTTGGTGCAGGTTTCGGGTCAATCAGACATCGTTTAGGAGTAATTTTGGGCATCCGAAGTGGCTGCGTTTCTAGTTAGGATGTGTGTATACCTCCCGGGGTTTAGGGGGTTGAATTTTAGGTTTATAATTGTAATTTAATAATGCCACGTATCATTTTGACATGCGTGGTGGCTCCGAAGGTCACGAAGGACCGATTAGCTTGAAATCAGGCTCGTTTAGGCCTTGAGGTGAGGGGACTTTACTTCCTAAATGGAATTGCATGCATATTATTATGTTTTCAGTATATTATATTTACTTAAGAATTTCGGGAATTACGTGGAAGGATTATTTAGTATTCTTATGAGTCCCAGGAATTTAAGAAAATCATTCTAAGTGTTTATTTTCGTTCTAAGCACTGGGAACAATGGATAGTGATTTTTACTTGATTATCCACTAATTTTGGATTTAGTATTAATTATGGATTTCGATAATGGTTTTGGGAAATATTTTTAAATGGGCTTGGGCTTAGGCCCGGGAAGGTGATTTTATGGATTCCAGCTTATGGATTTTAGGCTGAGGCCCGGGGTTATGTATTAGGGCTTAGACCTATGTATTTGATGGTTTGAGGGTGTTGGTCTATGTATTTGATGGTTTGGGGATTTTGGCCCAAGATGGTGGGTTAGGCTTTGGCCTGGTGGGAGGGCTGGTGGGACTTTTTCGGTAATTCGTGAGGTATGTTAGGGAGGATTCCCTCATACGCTTGGTGGGGTATGTCAGGGAGGACTCCCTCATACGCCCGGGGAGATGTGAGGTATGTTAGGGGGGATTCCCTCATACGCTTGGTGGGGTATGTCAGGGAGGATTGTCTCATATGCTCGGTGGGGTATGTCAGGGAGGATTCCCTCAAACGCCGGGGGATACGTGAGGTATGTCAGGAAGGATTCCCTCATATGCTCGGTGGGGTATGTCAAGGAGGATTCCTTCATATGCCCAGGGAGATGTGAGGTATGGTAGAGATGATTCCCCTATACACGGTATGGTATGAGCATGGTAGATATGATTCCCCCATACACGGTATGGTATGAGCTTTATCATGGAGGATTCCATCATAGGCTCGATGAGGTGCGAGCTACGGCTCGGGATGACGGCTACGATCGAGATATCGAGGTAAGGGCTCGAGTTGACGGCTACGGTCGGGATATCAAGCTACAGCTTGGGATGATGGCTTCGACCGGGTTACAGATATGGCGAGCACAAGTAAAGATAGTATGGATTCCACCGAGGTGTATCAATTGGATTCTGATAAGTTGTATTTACTTATATGCGGATCTTGTTGCATGTAAGGTTTGATAAAGAGGTGGGATACGATAACCGAGGGTTAAGCCGGTTGGTATGAGTTGAAGACGACTTTCACTGGCTTTGATTAGTGATCGAAGCACCTGTGAGTGAATGCTCATTACCGTGGTCAATGGGTTGGTGTGGACGGTGACCCGGATTGACGAGTTGTGATTGGTTCGCACGAGTACAACATTTCAGTTATTTAATACTGTCTTGAGAGACAAGGTTATAGTTGTGGATATACGGGGCTGAGTGTGACACTGTTTGATTTGTTTTTGTTTTATATCCTTCGTCTGATAGGTGGAAGACAGTTCAACCAAAGTACAGGGGAGAATCTGCCGGATTTTCAGTAGAATTCTCGTAAAGTGTTTATAAGGTAGTAATTCAGGCATTAACTTGAGATGTCAGAGGTTGTCAGACGGGAGCTTGGCTTCTCACGAGTTTCGAGGGTAAATTTGGGAGGGATCCTATCAGTAAACAAACTTGAAAGTAAAACATCTTAAAAGCTTCAACTAAACACATTTAGGTATTATCATTTGACAATGAATCGTCTTTTGACAAATCATGCTTCTTAGTTCTCGCGTAATGCTTGAACTTTGCATACCAAGCATTGAAATCATGTTTATTCCATGCACCAAACTTGTTGGATGGTCCAACACCATCTTTCATCTCTTTACCATTATAGCGAGCGGTGCTAACTTCGGACTCGGTATCGTCGGAGATCAAAGATGAGACTTTGGTGTGCTTCTCCTTGTTCAAATTTCTATTCTTTTGAAGAGAGGGTACTTGCACGATCTCCCTATTTGGTGAAACTTGGCTTGACGTTCTTGGCGGGCTATCTTCAATAACAATCACTTCTGGAGTTTTTGATGCCTCATTCATGGGTGGTCTACTTGAACCAATAGATGAGTTGGTTTTTTTTTTGAGCTATCTCCATAACATAGTTTAGAGGTTTTTTTGGTTGGTTTCATTGTGTTGGGATAGAAAGAAATAACCTTTGATATAGGAAATGGAGAATGGAAGAAGCATTTTCATCTTTAATATAACAACATTTAAATAAAGGTCAGATGCACACCATTATGTTATTGTGTCCAATGATTGACGTACTTCTAACTGTTTAGGCACAATTACTTGTGCTTAAATCTAATAAAAGTTTTGACAAAGTCTTCCGTGCCTATTTTATCAATCTTTGGGCACGATAAAATAGGACACCAAAAAACTGTTGGTCTCTATTACGACAATATAGGACACCAAAAGGTAAATTTTAAAGAAAACATGAATTAGTGGGAAGTGGGGTTAACCACCAAAAGGTGGGATTACTATTGTATTCTCATTATATATATTTGATTAAATTATTTTATACTGTTAAGTGAAAATATATATATATATGGAAAGAAAAAGATTTAACATAACCACCATTCTCTCTTTATAATGATAGAGATCACTTTTGTTATGTAAGGTTTGTTTTTTAGTTTAATTTAGTTTTTTTTTTTTTTTTTGTAACATATTGTTAGACTGCATCTACATAAATTTAAACCTTTATTATATGAATCACCTCCCAGTTCCCACTTATTGTTAGAAAACTAGGAATTTTTTTCTATTTATCATTGGGAATTGGTTTTTTGCCTGTTTTGGTTTACTTGTTTAGGCTGTTTTTCTTTTCCAATAAGGATTAGGTTACGTAGGATTGGGAAAGTTCTTTAAGTTTGGATGAAAAACTTTAAAGTTATAAGGAATTTAAGTTAAATTAATTTAAAATAAGGAACGTCAGAGTACCAAGGATTTCAAATGAGCATAGCAAAACAGTGTTAGGTGGTACTTACAAATCTCATCTAAATGTCTTGCATCTAATCATTTGAAATTCCTTGCTACTTTGAAGTTCTTTATGTTTAGCTAATTTTACCTAATTTCTTGGAACTTTGAAGTCCCTCATCCAAATATACTCTTATTACTGTATTCCGAAGATTATCAAATTATCAGCTCTCAAATTAGTTTTTTATTTTATTTTATTTATTTTCTTACAAAAACTCTCAAATTGGTTTTGACTTTTGACATTTCATTGCTTAATTTAAAAATATCCAACAAGCTACGTACGAGGTAGAGCAATATGTTTTATTTAATTTTTTTGAAGGATGATATAGTTAATTATTTTATTATTCTTGAAATATTTTTGATGAAATTTTTCTTTATTCTTCTTTCTTCTTTTCTTTTTATTTTATTTTTCAAGAGATTTTCATTTCTTATTTTGGTTTTATTACCACGGATACGTACTCGTTTTTTTTTCTTTTTTAAAAATTCTGAAGTCGGTGTGACACTAAAATGAAATAAAAAAGTAAAATAATGAATCCACGAATTGACCACAGCTTGTGCAATGTATAAACCAAAGCGTGTAAAGTCGATGGTTATTCGACTAATTAATGTTTAAATACTTTTTTATATAACGATGTTAAGAGAGAATGATTACAATTTACACATATTAGGTATTAATCTCACACTTCATCATAATTGAACTCGAGATCCATCACAATATAATGAGGAAGAATACCTGTAGATCTACAGTAGTAGATCCATCACAATATAATGGAGAAGAATACCTGTAGATCTATAGTAGTAGTACTGTCAACACGAGGTCTGAATTTACAACACTATAGATCACTAATGCCCAAAAAACTCGCCATGTTAAAATTCTTCAAAAAAATAAATTGTTTAAAAACAACAATACAAATATATTTAAAACCCGAATAAAAAATTCCCGCTAAGCCACCTAACCTGTAATCGGCCACCTTTCGTGGATTTGCCAAAAATTAGGACGACAAAAAAGCACCCAATGCCCAGCCACCGTGCGTAGGCAATTCTAAGCAAGAATTTTTAGAATACAATGACCAAATAATGTCCTCCCCGATGATTATCAACAAAGTAAGAGGTTGTAAGTTGTAATTAATTCTTGATTTGACAAACTCCACAAAATTCCACCATTTAATAAAGTCAACAACATTCAATTCTTTTTTAAATACACTAAATTTATGTAGAGCTAGGAAATCTCCTAATTGAATACACCATAATTTATAATGACTTTATAAATGTTAATGTAATGGGGGTGTTTTCAATTAGGATATTTAAATATTTTTAAAGACTTTAAAAATACAGGTGTATTCAATTAAAATATAAATATTTTAAAAGACTTTTAAAAATTCCTGATGTATAAGACTTTTAATGTTATTAAAAATGTCAAAACAAATCTTGAGGTATTCAATTAGGACTTGTTTTTTTTAAGGACTTGTTTAAGTTGTGGACTTGGTGAGATTGAGCATTAGAAATATACCTATCATAAGACAAAAAATGTCTAGCCTCAAGTGGAGGGATTTATTTGAGAACCTCATAAGATATTTTTCTCAATAATGTCTCATTTTTCAATTCCCAAAGAACGTCCCCTTCTTCCAAGAACGTTTTCTCCAAATAGACTCATGATCCTTTATAAGAATGGTTCATCCCACAGTAAAAATTAATTTGAAGAAACATGCATCAAGTTTTCCACTTTCTTTTGTGATTATGGACATCCCATAGTCGATCAATCAGCTTCGCAGTCTGATACTCATCAAGCAATATATTGTTTGTTTTCAATCAGTTGTTGATATTATGTAGAAAATGCACAGTCATGGTAACTCATATAATTATTGTCAATATATCGGACAATTTGAGAACCTTCTCTAGATAGTTTGCGACATATATGCACATAGTTTTGGGACATTAGCATGCATGCAATCATCATATAAACTCATATTTCCAACCACTCCTTCCACTACAACTTGACTTATTATGTCTTTTTTTTTCTTCTGATATATTTGTTTATATATATATGTAAGGACCCTTCCCAAATTTCCCGTCGAAACCCGGAAAGAACCCTTATCCCGTCTGACAGCTCTTTTACCTTAAAATTTAAATACCAGAAATACCTCTTGTTCTTAAATATTTTTTTTTAAACCTTACAGGGTTCCCGACAGAACCTCTGTACTTACTGACCACTCCTACCTGTCAGACGCAGGATAGTATATAGGTCAAAGCCAAGACCTCGGAATAGTGGTGGTTCAAATAGGAATACCCTATGACACCAAATGTCAGTAGGTCAGACAATGCTGACATCTCTAGTAGTGGTTCAAATAGGAATACCAAATGTCCGGGTTGTTACAATATATATATAATTTCTTACTTTTTTCAATCAAACCATATGATCATTGATTTTTGGTATTATTTTTTTTTGGTATTCTCTTTGCACAAGAATATTGGGATAGTTCGGATTGTATTTTAGAGAGCGACAAATTCCACTATTTTCGACCTTCTCCTACACATTGAGAAGGCGGGATGGCAATAAGGTTTCCCATGCGCTAACTCATGATGGATTTCTCACCTTGGTTGAGGAGGAACCACCTTTGGCTCTCTCTCTTATTGATATGATCTTGTACTGCAAGATCTTGCTGAGGTCACATATGCTCTTTATTACTTTTGTAAGCTATGTTTTTTTAGCAATGATAATATGAGAATCTTCCAATAAAAAAAAATAATTAATCTTGTCACAATCCATAAAGTCCATCAATATCTATTAATAGATGTCCAATATATATATATATATATATATATATATATATATATATATATTTATGAAAGTCTTAGATGGGATTATATTTGTATACCCCTATTTGTTCATGTCAGTTCTATAGGATTTGATAAATGTCCATGAATATATCATTTAAAAGAAGTCTTTCAATGTCCTCTAAAATTCTAATTGAATACACCCCTTAAGTCTAAATTGAATATCTCAAACTTTTATCAACTTCTTAAAGATCGTAATTGAATACACATGAACTTTTAGAGACATTTGATATCTATAAAAGTCTCAATTGAATACCACCCCCTTAGTGATATATATATATATATTAGATTACCAAACGATCTCCAATTTGGTTAATTCTTTTGCAGAGATAATCTTTACATAATATTTTAAGAAATCAACGGTTTTGATTATCATATTAGTATATGGAAATGTCAGTAATCAATTGTGGGGGAATAAGCACATTCACCGTTGGGTGGATGCAAGTATTTTTCTTATATATAATATATAGGGGCGGATCGGTGACACCATAATTTTGACTCAACTTTTGGCACAAATTTTAAACCATTGAATTATATATTATATTTTTAATGGTTGAGATCTCACCACATAGTAATTAATTTAGGTTTTCTTTTGTATATAAATATATATATATATATTAATAACAAAGCTTAATTAATCATTCCAATTATGATTTTATCACTTTTCTCTGTCATTAATTATTAATTATATGTATATTTTTAAACTAGCTAGGAGCACTTTGTGGTCAGGGGCAAGCCACATCCCGAGTGGGGATTAAGCCCATCATTCAGGTGTGGGAACACCTCATAGTATTTACCAAAAAAAAATTATATGTATATTTTTTTGGTAAGCACCATTAATTATATTCCTTACCCTCAATGTTTATGATCAATCTCAGCTTTTTTGTTCTTTCTCGTATATTCCTTCCCTCATCTTCCTCAAGGCGATGGTACGTAAGCAAATAAATAAATCGTATTTTATTCTTCTACCACTTAACTATTGATTTTGTACCAAAAGGAAGGGAAAAAAAAGGGAAGGGAAAAAAAAAGGAAGGTTAAAGGAGTAATTAAAAGGGACAATAAAAATATAATTAATAACTGATTAGAGAGAATGATCCTCATAACTATAATTCGAAATTTTATTTTTTATTTCAAATATATATTTCAAAAAGGAAAAATGAAATTGAATTCCATGTCATTAGATCTTAACCATTAAAACTGAATTAATCTAATAGTTTATAAATTATGTCAAAACTTGTGTTATAATTATGGTGTCACCGATCCGCCCCATATGTATATATATATATATTATTTTGGTATAAAAATTAAGGCAAATGGCATAGAGGTTGATGAAGTTGCTCTTTTTTTTTAATACAATAATATTTGGGGGCCAGATTACATTATACATTGGGTTATATATATATATATATATATATATTATTTTGGTATAAAAATTAGGGCAAATGGCATAGAGGTTGATGAAGTTGTTTTTTTTTAATACAATAATATTGGGGGACAGATTACATTATACATTGGGTTATATATATATATATATATATATATATATATATATTATTTTGGTATAAAAATTAGGGCAAATGGCATAGAGGTTGATGAAGTTGCTTTTTTTTTTAATACAATAATATTAGAGAAGGGGGCCGGATTACATTATACATTGGGTATCGATCTCGCCCACAAGTGTCGAACTCGAGGCCTCTCATATATCGTGTGAAAAGGAATATCACTAGGTCATAGCATTAAGTGGTCATGAAGTTGTTTTTGATATATAAGGACACAACTCAAGTTTTTGAAATTTAAGGACAACCTTATTTAAAATTTGACCAAACAAAGACAAAAAGAGCAAAAATAATCAAAATGACCCAATATCCACCAATTTTTGGTAAGTAACACCCTCGGTTGCTTAAGGGCAAAAAAGTAAAATAATAATCCTAGACAAGATGAGTTGTCCTTGGTTGTAAAAAAACCTTAATCATCGTAAATTTGGTTATAATTGTGTTTTTAAATATAATTATCTCCAAAAACTATTGTTTGGTGCGTTGGTGGACCTTCAGGCTTCTATTGACTTATCGAAGGACTTTACCTTTTTTATTTTTATTTAAAGTGAAGTAATTATAATTTGTCAGAATCGAACTTAAGACCTTACACTTTAAAATTTTTTATTATTTCTTGTCATTTTTTAAGTAAGAAATTTCATGACTTTCATAAATAATAATGAGAATCTATAATATTTGCATTGATTCGATAATTATTATGTAATCAAGCTGATATAAACAAATTTTTATTATGGAATCACGTAATCAATTAAATAAGTTATTAGTTGAATACTTGATTATTGTGGAGATAATATATCTACGGAAGTAGCCTCTTGACTTGAACGGGCTTTCATTCATGCGTCAGTCAATATGTCATGTTGGCAATTAACCAATGATCGGCTTGATGAGTAAGTTGAAGGGCATGGCACATGACGGCATAAACATCTACTTAAAATAACCGGATCTCGATCTGCTTATTGTTCACAGAACCAATTAATCCTAATAAATAATATTTAAGCCTAATTCAATCCTTAAATATGGTGACATGTCGTATTGTTTAGTGTAGTTTTTGCATCAAAACGAAAGAATAATTGGCATGAGTTTTGCATGTGTTGCCCCTAAGTGGCACGTGCATACATGCAGCCATCCACACTTGTTCTTTCTTCAACGCTTATTCCCACACGCAAGGTTTATAAGTTATAACATCTTTGTTGCCCTAATAATCTACCAGGGAATCAACTTATGATCTTATTTGACAAACAGATGTTTGAAATGGGTAGGCTAGCTACAGTTGCACACGAAGAAAAGAAAGTTGAGGGGTTTACCTTAGAATCGATTGAAAATTGGAAAACTACCCTCCAAAGCCATTGTAAGGTTTGTTTGTTTATATTTCGATGTTGGTGGTCATTTAGCTTCATATATGGGCTAATCCACTTTGATACATTGAAAGATGAAGTTGAGCTTTCACTAAAAAACAATTGCCACATAGGAGCGGGTTAACCAGCATGTGAAGCAAAACGGCCACATACACCCACATGTTCTCCATATGTACGTCACTTGCTAATATCTTGTATGTGTGATTGGCTTGAAAATTTGTCACACTTACTGGGCGTGCATGTGAGAATGTAAATGAGCAATCGTTACACATTGAAAACTTAAAAAATATTGTAATGAAAGGCATATGACGGGTTGGCTTACTCCATTTCCAATTGATTTTTGCTGAAATCTTATCTACTTCATGGTATCAGGGTGTGTTAATCAAATTGTAAAAGTTAAACGATCTCCACACGTACTTGAGCCTGAGTAATTGTGCCTCCATTTTCTTTGTGCATTTGTTTTTTGTAGGTATACACTGGTATTTGTTGTCTTATATTGTAGGTAGTCTTCAATATTTAATAATGAGAAATACGTTAAAAAGAGGATGGGGTGCTTACATGTGGCCTAGTTAAAATTATTTTTGGAATTTTAACCCAGTCGAAGAAAAGAGTACTACGCACAAAGACAATTAAGAAAAATTTGATCTTAATCTAACAAATCATAAATTATATATAGTGGTACTTCCAACCGTAAACTTTCCAAACCCATTCCAACACCATATCATGCCAATTGATTGGAAATACCGTTGGCAGTGCGACCGGCATGGCAAAAAGAAAGGTCCAAAATATTTTGAAAAGTGCTTGTGCAAAAGACCAGTCCCAAAAAGACAAAACTGCACTTTGAAGTTTGAAGGCCAGTTTAGTATTGTTAGTTTAGTATTTTATGTATTTTTTTGAAAAGTAAGCAGTTGAAAATTTAATAAGATTTATCTTTAAAAAATCTGTGAGTATGAAACGTAATGTCAAATTATTTAGTAAATATTACTGTAAAACTGTGGTAGATGTGGATAATGACTAAAATTGACATGATTTTTAAAGTGTAAGAGATAGTGGTGGTGGTGGAGATGGAGGAGGTAGGTGTGGTTGTGGCTGTGGAGAATAGAGGTAAATGAGGTGGAGGTGGATATGGAGGAGGTGGTGGAGGTTGTTGCAGACGAGCTAGAGGTATAGGTAGAAGATGTGGTGGTGGCGGTGGAGGTAGGGCTGGACGAGGCGGTGGTGAAGATGGAGGTGCTTGTGGTAGTGAATGTGGGTGGCAGTCATGGCTGCGGTGACGGCGGTGACAGTGGTTGAAACGGTGGTGGAGGAGGATGAGGTGGAGGTTCGGGTGGAAAAGGTAGAGGTAAGGGTGAAAGAGGTGGTGGTTGTGGTGGAAGAAACGGTAGCGGTGGTAGTGGTGGCCGTGACGGTGGTGGTTGCAGCAGTGGTGGTGGTGAAAGTGGCTGGTGGCAACGTCTGTGGTGGTGGTGCTGAAGGAGGTGTTGGTTAGGATGGAACATGTGGTGGTAGAAGAGGTGGAGGTAAAGGTGAAAGAGGTGGTGGTAGCGGCAGCTACGGAGTAGGCTTGGGCTGGAGTTGGTGGTTGGTTTCTTTAAGAGAAAAATATGCGTGAAAAACATAAATGATGAATAACGATGACATTTTTATAAATTAATTTGGATATTATAGAAGTGAAAATTTTCATTAAATGCTCTCATCAACTTTTTGCAAAAATAACTTTTAAAAGCAACCTATAATATAGTGCTTTCATCATGGCCGGTCTAAGGTCTTGAAGGCCTAGGGCTAACATGTAAACGTGCCCTACTGTCAGGACCCTTCCCGAATTTCCCCTCGAAACCCGGGAAGAACCCTGATCCCGTCTGACAATCTAAGAAAATGTTCCCAAAATACCCTTCAATCCTTACAAAATATAATAACAATAAATACTTCCACTTGTCAGACAAGGGATTCAAGCACTCAATAATTCCCGTAATTAATGACCCATCAAATACAATATAATATCAGAGCGTCTAAGTAGGATCAAGAGTAAAATTTAGATATCCTACTCAAATATAATTACACAGCGCAGTCGAAGTACTAATGCCTCAGCCTCGAGATCAATGTTCGCGTCAACTCTACTCAACTGCCTGAAGAGGGTTTAAACACAAAAGTTGTGAGTGGACAAAATAATCATTTATAAATTCCTTTTCGAAGAAATACCTTTCTTCCCCTCCATTTATAAAATCATGCATGCATAACATAAAACAATTTATCAATAAAAACATCATATGTAAATCACCAAAAATTCTCATTTCTCTTTAAAACCATTTAGTTGGACTCACATAAAATCTGTATAATAAAAATACCTCGTGATCCACAATTTGGTTTGAAAACTCTCTTCAAAGGAGTTTAAAATCATTTAATTCAATCTGGACACAAATTATCTCAAATTCAAATCATTTCGTTCCATCTGCCACATAATATCTCAAATTTCACTGTTCCCGACATATCCATAACACACTAGGGTATCCCTTGAGATGTGTTCAAATCTGTACAACTCTGTGTACCATCTGTACTATCTGTACTCTCTGTACTATCTGTACAATCTGTACTATGCATAGACAACTTCGCAACCTGGCGGAGCAAGGCCCTTCAACACCAAGGTCCGAACCCTCAACAACTGGTAGAGCAAGGCCCCTCAACACCAGTCAGAGCAACAAAAACCATCGGGACGGGAACCAGTGAATCAAATCCATACTTTGAAATCTTTGTTTCTCGGCCTATGCCAAATTCTTTGCAATATCATTTTATGGCCAAAATCAATAAATCATAATTATGGGTCTCAACCCAAATCACATACTCAAATAGTTACCACGTCAAAACGATATCAAAATCGAGTACAAAAACCAGGTCATTTCTCAAAACACACTTTCACTGAAATATTATAAAACATGTGTCCATCATCATTTTTAAAATCCAGAAATTCGTTGCACCCATACATGACAGTATTTAAATCAAAGATACATTTATGCATGCATTTTAGTTTATAAACCAAAAGTCCACTCACAAACCTGTTCAAGCAAGCTCAATCCCGAACTGTACGCTCCCCTGAAGCTCCTGGAGCAGTATCGCCTGTGCTAGCCGGAAAATCGATCGGAAGGTCCGAAACTTCCTATCCTCGGTTCGGCTTCCTCCGTGGTCCTCTCCTTCGATGGTTGGTACGGTTGTGATCGTGGGAAGGAGTAGAATATGATTAGTTGATCAAAACTGGAAGTTGGAGCCTTGAAATCAAAGTTGACTTTGTGGGTTTTTTGGATGATTTTCGCACGGGTTTCGGTTGGTTTGTGTTTATTTCAGAGATAAGGATGAGAATGAGATGATGATCTGATGAAGATGAAAATGAAATAAAGATGAGACAATGATTTGGGGTTAAAAATATCTACCCCAAGTCAAAAATTACCAAAATGCCCTTGCACAACTAGACCCATAACTTCCGTACACGAACTCCGTTTTCTGCGTGCTGCCTGTCTACGAACTCGTGAGTTCGAGACCTACGCAACGGTACCCAAAACACCACCAAAAGTGTCTCGAAATAAAACTTGATTCCCAAGCCCTTTAACAAGCAAGGGCAAAATCGTCATTTTACATAAATAATTTACTTAAATCCAATAATTGAAATTCCGGGTTGTTACACCTACTATTGACACACTAATTACAGAAAATGTATTCTTTATAGAAACTAAATAATAAAAGTTTCTAGGTTCACTTTGTCTTTTAGAGTATAATTTAAATTAAAAAAATTAAATAAAATCCAGGACGATGAAAACTACATATTCCATAAGCTATCATAGGCTTTTTGGTAGGCTTGAGATCAAATTTAAATTTTAAAAAAAATGTTAAAAGAAATATTTTATCCTAGATAAAGATATCATCAGATAAATTAAAAATATAAAACTAAAACAAATAAAAAATCAAAGTTATATATCTGAAAATGAAAAGTGACTCAGAGAGATAATCTATCTTTGTACTAACCTATGTGATTGCAGGAGGAGAAAATTAAAATAAATAATAAGAGTGAACTTGTAATTGAGAATGTACGAATCAACTTAAGAAGAAAACGAATAAAAAGATAAAAGAAGGAAGTTTAATGATTAATTAGTCATATTTAAAAAAAAATTAAATAATGGAAGCTGAAATTGAAAAGGATGCTGTTTAGTCTTCTAAAGAACTTAAAATTCTCTTTTTTTACCCCATAAAATTGCCCATATAAAAAAAGATCAGATATTTTTTTTCTGGTATAGGGTTGTAATAATTGGGCTTTTTTCTTATTGGCCCAAGAAGGTTGCCCTTTGTTGCCCTCCCAAGGCCAGCCGTGGATTTCATGATGTATCCATCGAATGGTGAGTTTTGGTTGAGTTTTTTTGTTACCTTCAATTTTGGTAGTGAAAAATGGATGCATTTATGAAATTATAACCGCAACATATATGCTGTTTTTAAAAATTGTTGTCAAACAATTCAATACTTTCCAAAAAAACAAAATTTTTTATTTTTACTAAACATTTTTATACTACTTCACTTTTAAATAAGCAGCTTAAAAAAAACACTGCACCCCTACCCCGCTTGAGGACCTGAGATGAATTTGACTTCATGACCACCAAAGACACGCCAATCTGTTGCTACAATTAGGCACATCTAAAGTTTGGTGTTTTCAAATGCAATTATTTTGGTAATATTTGTATTTTCTTCAATTTTGATTAGTTTTTTTTGTTGACTATATGTGGTTTTTGGTTATATCTAGGATTCTCTACAACAGAAAAAAAAAACCAGTCACAAATTAAATTATAATTTATAATCATCGAATACATAAGATAAAGAACTTTAATTTGTTAATTTCTACTACTTCTTTTTGACAAAACGACCTAAAAAGCACTTTTTAATTTGTTAACAATATTTCCAAACATTATTACAAGCTTAGGGCCAGTTTGGTATTACTGTCTTTTTTTGTAAAGTTGTTTCTGCTGTGCTTTCTTAACAAGCAACTGTATATTAAAGCAGTTAAACGTTTGGTAAAAAAAAAAATTTAAGTGTTGTGAGTATGAAAAGTAATGTCAAAGTGTTTGGTAAATTTTAGTATAAAAATGTGGCAGACGTGAATAATGACTAAAATGAACATGATATTGAAAAGTGTAAGAAGTGGTTGTGGTGGTGGTGAGGTGGAGGTATGAGTGGATGAGGAGGTCATGGTGATTGTGGCGGTAGAGGTAGAGGTAGATGAGATGGATGTGGAGGAGATGGTGTAGGTTGTGGCGACGAAGATGGAGGTAGAGGTAGAAGATGTGGTGGTGGTGGTGCTGGTGCTGGTGATAGAGGTAGGGTTGGATGAGGCGGTGGTGGAGATGGAGATGCATCTGGTAGTGAGGCGGGTGGCAACTGCGGTGGCGACGGCGGTGGTGTAGGTAGTGGAGGATGAGGTGGAGACTCGAATAGAAGAGGTGCATGTAAGGGTGAAAGAAGTGGTGGAGGTGGCAATGGCGGTGACAGTTGCAATGGTGACCGTGACAGTGGTGGTGGCGCCGCGTTTGGTGGGTGTGGAAGAGGTGGAGGTAGAACAGGTAGAGATAAGGGTGAAATAGGTGGTGGTAGTGGAGGTGGTGGTGGGGGTGGTGGTGGTGGTGGTGGTGACGGCGGAGTAGACTTGGGCATGAAGTGGTGGTTTGTTCCTTTAAGAAAAAAAATGCGTGAGAAATATAAACGGTGAATAAACAATAATTTTTTTAGAAATTAATTTGGATATTATAAGAAATAAAAAATTTCATTAACTTTTTGTCAAAACAGTTTTCAAAAGCAACCTATATGCTGCTTTTAAAAATTACTATCAAAAGTCTATTGCTTTTAAAAAAAACAAGGTTTTCAATTTTACCAAACATTTTTTAATTGCTTCACTTTTAAATGAAGCAGTTTTTTTAGGAAAAAAAAACAATATCAAACGGGGGCCTTAGAAGTCATATTCTCAAAAAAGTTCATTTGCGAAATGAACACTTTATTTTAAAATGTTAGTTAAGTTCAAATCTGATTAAACAACTTCCATAAATAACACCTCCACCTCTTCTTCCATAACTATAATTGAGAAGTTCAGTTATTTTAATATCAAGACACTCTTTACTGATACGACCTGTTTCGGATTATTAAATGAAAATTAAAGAATTAACCTGGGAATCCGGAAAGTAGGGTCGAACTAAAAAGAGTTTTGGATCGTTCGTGAAGGCGCAAGGTTTGGTGGACCGTAAATTAAATGATTGAGTCACGAGATGACCATTTTACCCATGTACTATTGATGGGCCCGACAGTCACTTTTTGATCGGGAACACTTGTGGATACTTTTCTCGTACCAATACGTCCGTCTCGAGCTCCTGAGTACGTAGACAGGTGGCACTTGAGAATCGGAGTTCGTACAAGAAAGTTACGGGTCTAAAACGATGAGGACGAAACAATAATTTCTAAAAAGTCCAAAAATATAAATTATGGACTCTCTCTCTTCCCTCATTCTGACTCAAACCACTCTTTCTCCCTTCCTCGAACTCTCTTTCTCTTCCTCAAACTCTCTCTCTCTCCTTCCCATACGATCACCGAACACCACCACCATGGCCAACCCATTTCTGGGCCATTTTGACCAAATCATAGGCCAGAAATCCCTTCCTCTCCTTCTCACAAGTAGATGGGTGCCATTTTTTAGCAGAGAGCATCGCCGTAGGCGGTGGATCAAAGAGAGGATTTGCCCGAATCTTCTCGGTTGTTTTTCGGCCAAACCAGGTAGGGTTTCAAAGCTTTGAATTCAGATTCGAGTTCCTGGTGAAGAGTAGAGGAATCTACATATGTAGATCATGAAAAATGATCGAGAAATGAAGAAGTTGGAAGCTTGCCGGAAATGGCGATTTTTGATCATCTTCTCCAGCGAGTCTCAGTGGTCTGGTTCGACGTAGTCAGTTGACATGGCAACCCAGTCAGCTGCTGAGTCAGTTGACATGTAATGCCACGTGGCAGCACAGTCATCTGCGTAGTCATCCGTCAGTCAACCATCAAGTCAATTGACGCCGTCAACAGTTGACGGAATATGCTAACGGCGTTAGCATATTCCGTTAAAAGCTAACGCCGTCATAATAGATCCTAACGCCGTTAATGCTAACGGATTATTCTAATTCCGTTAGACTTCACGGAAATTCGGTCGTGAATGTTTAGGCGAGTGGCCGATGCGTGAGGCGCGTGATCTGCGCGTGGGGTGGCCGTTGGCTTTCTGCCAGTGCGTGGAGCCGTTTCCCGACCCACGGCAGTGCGTGTCTGGGGTTTTGAGGCGTCCCAGACCACTTGTTAACAGTTTTGAGGCTATTGGGATCCGTTTAGAGCCCCGTTTGAGTAATCTAATTATGAGATTGAGTTGTTTAAGGGGCTTGTGTAAACCCTAGAGCCAGGGGGCCTCGAGTAATGACTTAATTAAGAGTTTACTAATGCTAATGCTTCCTTTTATTGGTGTCTTGGACGAGGTGGCGATGAAGAGTCACTCCATTTGAGACAGACATCGGGGAAAGTGCGGAAGCAAGTAAACCAACAAGGTGAGTGGTTCTCTTTCCCTAAGCATATGATTACACATTTATGATATCAATTAATGCTTGATGAATGTGATGCTTAGGGAAGTCAAATAGAATTGAATGTGCCTGGATGGTGTAGTACATCCTAGACTATGCCATGGGTTACCTTCAGGGCCCGACATTGTAGAAATAACCTTTAGGGTCGGAAACCCTAGGTATGGTAAATACTCCGTAACGAGTATAAACTAGATAATAACGGTAAATCTAGAGGATAGATTCAAAGATATATCGATGAAAGATAAATACTTCGGAATGAGTATAAACTACCACTTTTAGGATGTCTCGAGGGGAGTTTCCGAGACAGGTAGGACTACGACAATCGAGAGTTACTGAGAGATCGATATGAGTAAGACCTTCACGATGAGTACGATATTCGAGAGAGATTTTACGATCATGATGCTAGTGTCGAGGAGTCATGCCGGCACATCAAGTGTGTCGATCGAGATGCTATTACCGAGGGGTCATACCGGCTTAGCTCGTGGGTTAGTGTTGGGGTACTATGGCCGAGGCATACCGGCCTAGTGCATGTGTCATGTGTCCGAGTCTTGAGTCATGTGATAGTGCGAGGATTGCCGATGAGTCATGCCGGCATAGCAAATGAGTATGTATTGTCGTACGAGGATTGTCGATGAGTCTTGCCGGCATAGCACATGAGTATGTATTGTCGTGCTAGAATTGTCGAGGATTCATGTCGGCATAGCACATGTATCAGTCGTGTTGTCATGAGTCATATGTGGATGCAATGATTGTCGAGAATTCATGTCGGCATAGCACATGAGCTATATGACGATGCGACGATTACCGAGGAGTTATGTCGGCATAGCACATGTGTTAGTTTGGTATGCCCATAAGGTGGCCGTTGGTGTCGTACCTGTTTGTAGGCCACAAACCAGCCTCCACGTGATCGTTCTCTTACGCTCGCTCTATATTAGTTAAACAGCGCTAGTTCTTCACGTGGTCGTGGTACGAGTGAAGACACCTAGTCCTGTCACGTGTGCGTGACTCATGCGGCTACAGTTCCATTGGGATACTTGTGTGTGTGATGCCAGCCGATGATATATACCGGCTGATGCCAATCGATGATACATGCCGACTGAAGATGTGTTATGCCAGCAGATGATACATGCCAGTTGATGTCAACCGAGGGTTATGTCGGCTGATGCAAGCCAGGGTTATGCCGATTGATAATGCGATATGATAGACGAGGTGACATGTCGGCTTGCGCGTGATACCAACCGAGGGTTTTACCGGTTGATGAGAGTCTTGGTCCGTACGCACGAGTGCGACATCAAGTTATATGATACCGTCCGTAGAGTGACGATTAGATTTCGACGTTAAGCGGACTGATCTCATTCGTAGAGGGACAACGAGAGTAAGGCATAGTGATATGAGCCGTCCACGAGATGGACTAGTCCCTACTTGATAGCCTAGAATTTATACCGGCCTAAGGGATGTGATAGCCGATGACTTATACCAGCTTATATGATATAATAACCGAGGGACGTGCCGACTAAAATGAATTGACAACGATTATCACGGGCTTTTACTGAGATTCAAAGTACCAGTGAGTCGACATTCGTTACCGTGGTCAGTGGGTTTGGTGTGGCCGGTGACCTGGATAGACGAGCTTTGTTTGGTTGCATGAGGGCGATAATTCATTGACAACCATTGTTCGATGTAACGATGGTGCTTATATTTTGCTTGGTAAAGTGGAAAAGAAGTCGAAAATGGCCTTAGCCTCTAGGGCTTCATTCATGATCACCAACATAACCCCATGCTTCGTTGTGAGCAAAAAACTAGTTAGTGGCTTTCGTCACCGGAACTCAGTGTCCCAGTGTCGGCCAACACCCGTAATTACTAGTATCAAGGTGGATATTCGGGGCGGGGTGTATCAATTGGTATCAGAGCATGGTCGTGGGCAGCATCGTTGGGTACGGCCCAGGATTGATCATAAATGCCAAGATGAGCCTGCTAGAGTACTTCCCTGATTGAGGGCGCGTTGTAAAACGGTTATCTGGTTTAACCCAATCAGGTAGGAAGTCTTCATTAATTATGGTCAAGAGTGGACCAGCTTAGCAACCTTAATGCTGTTATGGGACTAACGTGTGAAATTTCCGTCGAATTTTGCGTTCGGGTGGTGTAAACGAGTAGTGAGACTCATTTGGGCGGTGTGAACGAGTTATTCGACAATTAGCCCTACGAAGAAGAGTCCCAAAAAGTACAAAATTGGCAATGAAAACGAGGGGCTTAGGGACGGTGATGGTTCTTGCTTTAGTCCAAGAAGCCTTCTAGCGTTGTCATCAAATGATTCCTTTCCCCTAAGTCGAAGAAGACGAGTTTAAACTACGGAAGTATTTAACTGGGGTACAAGGATAAAGCATTACAACAACTACCAGGAGTTGCTCTCAATTGGAGAAAAAAGGATTCGCTCGGTCTAGTGACCAGCGGTAATCCAAGGATGAATTGTACCACACAAATGTAAATGCTGAATTTGCTCAAAGGGCGACTAACTCTGCCAAGTTACGTCTGAAGACGAGGGTCCTGACGTATGACGGCTTGAGGAGTGGTCGTGGGGTACACTTGTCGAGTGATACTACCTTCTGGATGGGACACATAGCGTGTGGAGACAGTTTACTTTCACCAGTGGACTAGTTGAAGAATTTGTATGGGGATTTTGGCCGGAGGTCGCCATTAACGATTAACTGTTGTCCGATGACACTCTAATGTTCGGGATTGACAGGACAACAAATGGCATGGCTAAAAGCAATGAAAAGCAGGAACACATGCCACATCCTAAGACCTCATGACGTCTAAAGATGGTTTGAGACCAGGGTGAGATAGACGTGGTAAGGATGTTAAAATGACAATAGGCCCAACTGGCCTCTTGAGTCGTATGGCCGCTTAATAAGGAGAAAATGGCTTCCCTAGCATGTGATGGCGGACTACAATACACTGAGAAATAAAAGTGCAAAGGATGAGGATGACGGAGAAATAGAATGACCAACAATGGGATCCAAAACCCTTAATCATCCTCCCGACAGCCCACGCCACTCTGAAAGCTGTCATACTATGTGAAGGAAACCGAGGTGAAAACCTTTCCAACCCCTGGGTTCAGGGTTGTGAGTTGTATTTGCAACATGGTTGCAACTCCTCTCGATTCTGAAGTGGTGATGTAAGACAAATGACCATATGAGAAGCTTCGTAATCTTACACAACTTGGTCTGACACACATGGTGTAGCCTGGTGCTGTATATTTGAGGTTCGAGCATTCGCTTGGACTGTTTGGCTTACAAGCAAAGTGTGCGCCCTTATCGCTCGATGAGCATCGAACCACGCAATGTGGGTTACGTGACATGTTATGGACGTGGAGACCTAAAGGGTTTTGCTTGTATGTGTATAAGCCATTAAAAGTTAAGGACTCCTGAGTGATTGAAGTCAAATATCTAGGCTGTGTGTCAAATCTGAATGAGTTGTTAAAGAAAGGAATGCCGTAACTCTCTTGGGAGTTGAAATTGGTCAAACTTGAGTCTGGTGGGGAAGCACTGAACATCGGAATTATGACGGCTCAGTTGACAACACTTAACAGATATTACTGGTTGGCGAATAAAGTGGAATCGTAACAAAAATCAAGTGTGAGTTGTGAACTCGTCTCCTTACTTCAGGAAGCAAATGAGTAAAGTTGTTTGGACCTCAACCACCATTAAATCGAGTTTGAGATTATGTGGTTGTGAGGAATGTTTTTCTCAGAGTAGTTGTCAACCCATATACCCGGAATGGCAAAATGGGGGGAGACAATGTGTTGTACACGGATGGGACGTACCTCTACCGTAGAGATTCCACTTTGATGCCATCAATGAATTCTACAAGTTGAGGATTGAAGTCAGGCAGAATTCTAGATTGATAATGTAGATAAGACCTTTGAGGTGATGGAACTTCCACCAGAATTTCCACAGCTACTTTCGTTATGCATGAAACAGCTAGTACGGGGTGAGTAAACCTGAGAGGCATTTATTGCATGTGGAAGAATTACCCATTTGGGAGATTGTAAGACAACGTTTTGAGAACAAATTGTATCTCAAAGAGAATTTCAACCTGATGGAAGATGAATTCCTACACTTGAAACAGAGGAAGTGATGGAATCTCACTTCATGAACCAAATACAATCCAACCTCTTCTGCTAGGGATTGTAGGAGGTACGGTGATGTCCATGGGCATCGAATCAGAGTAGCGCTGCGTTAGCGTGGCATAGATGGACCGAGTGGTCAACTAACTTGTTGAGGGAAAGTACCATATCTTTAAGGACCAAGCGAATTTCGGGGACAAAATTCTTTTATGGGGTGTAGATTGATACGACCCGCTCCGGATTATTAAATGAAAATTAAAGAATTAACTTGGGAATCCGGTAATTGGAGTCGAACTAAAAAGAGTTTTAGATCGTTCATGAAGGCCCAAGGTTTGGTGGGCCATAATTTAAATGATTGAGTCACGAGATGACCATTTTACCCCTGTAGTATTTATGGGCCCGATAGTCACTTTTCGATCGGGAACACTAGTGGCTACTTTCTCGTACCAATACGTCTATCTCAAGCTCATGAGTAAGTAGACAGGTGGCACTCGAGAATCGGAGTTCGTAAGTGAAAGTTACGGGTCTAAAACGATGAGGCCGAAACGATAATTTCTGAAAAGTCCAAAATATAAATTCTGGACTTTCTCTCTCTTCCCTCATTCTAACTCAGACCACTCAATTTCTCTCTTCCTCGGACTCTCTCTCTCTTCCTCGAACTCTCTCTCCTTCCCCTACGATCACCGAACACCACCACCATGACCACCCTATTTCTGGGCCGTTTTGACCAAATCCAAGGCCAGAAATCCCTTCCTCTCATTCTCATGAGTTGATGGGTGCCATTTTCGAGGCGAGAGCATCACTGTAGGCGGCGGATCAAAGAGAAGATTTGTCCGAATCTTCTAGGCCATTTTTCGACCAAACCAGGTACAGTTTCGAAACTTTGACTTCATATTTGAGTTCCTGGTGAAAAGTAGAGGAATTTACATGTGCAGATCGTGAAAAACGATCGAGAAATGAAGAAGTTGGAAGCTCGCTAGAAATGGCGATTTTCGGAAGTCTTATTCGACGAGTCTCAATGGTCTTGTTCCACGCAATCAACTGACGTGGCAGCCTAGTCAGCTGACACATAATGCCACGTGGCAGCACAGTCAACCGCACAGTCAGCCGTCAGTCAACCGTCAAGTCAACTGACGGAGTCAACAGTTAACGGACTAACGGCGTTCGCATATTTCGTTAAGAGCTAATGGCGTCACAACAGATCCTAACGCCGTTAATGCTAACGGAATATTTTGATTCCGTCAGAGTATTCCGTTAGACTTGACGAAATATTCGATCGTGACTGTTCAGGCGCATGGCCGGCGCATGGGGAGCATGGCTAGCGCATGGGGCTAGTGGAAAGTGGGTGATCGGCGCGTGGCTGGGTGGGGTGGCTACTGGCCTTCTACCGACATGTGTGGTGATCGTCAGCCTTCTACCGGTGCGTGGAGCCGTTTCCCGACCCACAGTGGTGCGTGTCTAGGGTTTTAAGACGTCCCGGACCTATTTGTTGACATTTTTTAGGCTATTGAGTAATCTAATTATGAGATAAAGTTGTTTAAGGGGCAAACCCTAGAGCTAGGGGCCTTCGAGTAATGACTTAATTAAGAGTTTATTGATGCTAATGCTTCCTTTTATTTGTTGTCTTGGATGAGGTGGCGATGGAGAGTCACTCCATTTGAGACAGACATCGGAGAAAGTGCGGAAGCAAGTAAACCAACGAGGTGAGTGGTTCTCTTTACCTAAACTTATGATTACACATTTAGGATATCAATGAATGCTTGATGAATGTAATGTTTAGGGAACTCAAATAGAATTGAATGTTCCTGGATGATGTAGTACATCCTAGACTATGCCATGGGTTACCTTCAGTGCCCGGCATTGTAGAAATAGCCTTTAGGGTCGGAAACCCTAGGTATGGTAAATACTCCCCAATGAGTATAAACTAGATAATAACGGTAAATCTCAAGGATAGATTATGAGATACACCGATGAAAGATAAATACTCCGGAATGAGTATAAACTACCACTTTTAGGATGTCTCGAGGGTAGTTTCCGAGACAAGTAAGACGACGACCATCGAGAGTTACTGAGAGATCGACACGAGTACGGCCATCACGATGAGTGCAATATTCGAGAGAGCTTTTACGATCGTTATGCTAGTGCAAGGAGTCATGCCGGCACAGCACGTGTGTCGGTCGAGATGCTATTATCGAGGGGTCATGTCAGCTTAGCACGTGGGTCAATGTTGGGGTACTACGGCCGAGGCATGCATTCCTATTACATGTGTCATGTGTTCGAGTCTTGAGTCATGTGATAGTGCGAGGATTACCGATGAGTCATGCCGGCATAGTACATGAGTGTATTGTCATGCGAAGATTACCGATGAGTCATGTCGGCATAGCACATGACTATGTATTATCGTGCGAGGATTACCGATGAGTCATGCCGGTATAGCACATGAGTATGTATTGTCGTGCGAGGATTACCGAGGATTCATGCCGGCATAGCACATGTATCAGTCATGTTGTCATGAGTCATATGTGGATGCGATGATTACCGAGGATTCATTTCGACATAGCACATGAGCCATATGACGGTGCGATGATTGATGATGAGTTATGCCAGCATAGCATATGTGTCAATTTGGTATGCCCATATGGTGGCCGCTGGTGCCCTACCTGTCTGTAGGCCATTGACCAGCCTCCACGTGAACGTTCTCTTGCACTCGCTTTATACTAGTAAAACATCCTCAGTTCTTCACGTGGTCGTGGTACGAGCGAAGACACCCAGTCCTATCACGTGCGCTTGACTCGTGTGACTACAGTGTCATTGGGATACTTGTGTATGTGATGCCAGCCGATAATACATATCGGCTAATGCCAGTCGATGATACATGCCGACTGAGTATGTGTTATGCCAACCGAGGGTTATGCCGGCTAATGATGTGATATGATACCAACCGAGGTGACATGTCGACTTACGTGTGATACCAGCTGAGGGTTTTGCTAGTTGATGAGAGTCTTGGTCCATATGCACGAGTGCGACGTCGAGTTATGTGATACCGTCCGTAGAGTGACGAAGAGATTTCGACGTTAAGCGAACCGATATCATTCGTAGAGGAACGACGAGAGTGAGGTATAGTGATTTGAGTCGTCCACGAGATGGACGAGTCCGTACTTTATAGCCGAGGATTTATACCGGCCTAAGGGATGTGATAGTCGATGACCTATACCGGCTTATATGATACAATAACCGAGGGACGTGCCGACTAAAATGAATTGACGACGATTATAATGGGCTTTGACTGAGATTCAAAGCACCAGTGAGTCGACACTCATTATCGTGGTCAGTGGGTTTGGTGTAGGCGGTGACCCAGATAGACGAGCTTTGTTTGGTCGCATGAGGGCGACAATTCATTGACCGCCATCGTTCGATGTAACGATGGTGATGATATTTTGCTTGCTGAAGTGGAAAAGAAGTCGAAAATGACCTTAGCCTCTAGGGCTTCATTCATGATCACCAAGATAACCCCATGCTTCGTTGTGAGCAAAAAACTAGTTAGTAGCTTTCGTCACTAGAACTCAGTGTCCCGATGTCAGCTAGCACCCGTAATTGCCGATATCAAAATGGATATCCAAAGATCATTTATGCAAACATTATATAAAGATCATTTATGCAAACAATTAACCATATTAGAGATCTTTTGATAGTCCCTATGTATCAAATAATCAACTATTTTAGTCACAGTCAAGAAGTTTATGGTGACTCGTACGTCAATTGAACTGATGCACATAAATGACTAAACGATCACCAATTTGTTTGATTCTTTGCAGAGATTAACTTTAGGGAGCTGATTTTGGCACTCCATAAATTACTTGTTGCACTCCACTTTTTTACTTTAATGCTTTCTTATTTTTTCATGAATCAAACTTCCAATCTTATCCCTCTTCCTTTTGAATTTAATAATTTTTATTTTTATTTTTTTTGTTTATTTAAAACATTTGAACTTGTTTTTTTCTCGAAAGCCCTACTCTTCCACTTTCTATTTTCACAATTATGAGTATTATACTTATGTCATTAAAGTATAATGGTAGTTTTAGGTTGCTTGATTTTTTTTAGAAGGCTGCTTGAATTATATGGATATTTTACTGTATATGTACATGATCAAAAAAATTTATTGCAATATGATAGAAAGACACATAGATGGTAGTAAATAGTAAAGTTTGGTGATGATTTATTGTTAGGTTATTAAATTATTGTGAATTTTTAAATTTTTATAAAATAAAGTAAATTAAAAGATAAGGGGTAAATTTGGAAATTTGATTCATAAAAAAATAAAAAAAACATTAAAGTAAAAAAATGGAGTGCATCAAATAATGTGTAGTACCAAAATCAACTCCCTAACTTTATCCATATATGGTGATTTAAGAAATTAACGGTTCCGATTATCATATTTAGATAGGGAACCTTCAGTAATCAATCATGAAGGAATTGAATGAGCACATCCACCTTGGATGCAAGTATTGCTCGGTCGGAAAATTGAAGTTCAATGGGGATTCTCCTCCTTCCATATTTACCGATTTTCTTTATACACATATCATGCTTGGAAACATTGTTTTTATGCGAGGATATTGGGAAGGGGGATTATACATATTGCGTATTGACATCACCCTTTATGAGAGTAGAATCCGAGAGCTACTACACATTGTGTAGAAATACCACTAGACCATGAGTACTAGTGGCTAATTGGAACCATTACTCATCTCTTAATCATCATCTCAAGATCATGATGATTATTTGATCATTTATATGTATCGATTAATTCCTCAAAATAAAAAAAATAAAAAACAGATTATTTATTAGATGATTTTCAGAAGAAAGATAATGTATACCTTCAAATTAACTGCGAGTACAAGAGTCTCAGATGCAGTAGCCAAGTTGGAATTCTGAACATTGAAAATGATAAGGAACTCAAGAACCTTTTTTAAGTGATGCAGCAACTCCACCACCCTTGTTGCACGCCAACTTCACATAAAATCCTCTTTCCTCCACTTGAAACACGTCCATCTAATACCCATGACAAGTAAATTATAAAATTTTCATTTTCATTTTTTTTTTATTCATTCGCCCAACTCGGAATCATGCATGGATATCGAACTCAAGAACTCATCTAACAAATTAAAACTAAATAAAAACGATCAGTCAATTTGTACCTGAATTATTTTCTTGGAAATTATTTGGGTTGTATATGGCATTTGCATCTTTCTGGTGTTTCCACCAGCATTATTATTGCTATATCCTTGATATGATCTATCTGCAGGTGTCCCAAGCAATAATGATGCTTCAAGCCCAGCAATGTCAGCTGTTAGCTTCTTGGCTTGCATTTGCAACTCTTTCACATACTGCAAAGCATCCCCAACAATGGATGCCTTATCCATCTTCACATTCACAAAACAACCACCATTATTAATGTAGTTATTTAATTATATGCTCAACGTCATGCATGATATAATGCTTCGTCTCGTCATGCACTTACGGATATATAAATAAATAATACTATATATAGAGCGCGAGCGAGAGAAATATTTACAATCACCTTAAAATACATGGATGTGCTCATTCCACGTATAATTGATTACCGAATATTTCCTATCTAAATTTTGATAATTGAAACTGTTAATTTATTAAAACACTATGTGAAGATCATTTTCACAAAAATATCAAACAAATTCATGACTGTTCAATCATCCATATGTATCAATTAAATTGAAGGTTCACCATAAGCATCTTAATTAACTAGTACCAAAGCAGTCAACTGTTTTGATACACAGCGATCTCAAATTTAGTTGATATTTTCCAGTAAGGATCTTTACAAAAATTTGATAACCAGCCATAGGGGGAATGAGCACATCCACCCTACAATGGATGCAAGTATTTTCCTTATATATACTACTCGACACATAATGTTAATATACGTGATAGAATATGAGGGAACAATGAATTAATATTAGGGCTATATACAAAAAATCTACCGATTCCTATTATCACACTTTTGTACTAAAAATTTGATAACCAACCATAATAGGGGGAATGAGCACATCTATCCTACGATGGATGCAAGTATTTTCCTCATATATGCTACTAGACATGTAATGTCTAAGTACGTGATAGAATATGAGTGAACAATGAATTTATATATTAGGACTATATACAATAAAGTTCAATAAATACACACGTACATGCGAATTAGTAACACTATCACAAATAACACGAAGAATTAGAATTCATATTTTGAGTCCAAAGAAGCATACCTTTATATATTAGGAACCAACGGGGTTTTGATCGTTCTCACAGATTAGATTGAAGAACTGATCATAGTTGGCACCATCCATGAAATCATGTAACTCCAAGGAGTTGCTTTGCAGGAAAGAAGGGTTTCCTAAGGCATCAATATTGATGGGATTCATTTTGCTTGAGTGAGTGATGGGGTGAGTACAATTTCAGTTTATATAGGTTCACGTTGAGATATGTTGCATATATTATTTTCTCACAACAGATATGCTGCATATATTATATTCTGACAACAGATGACTGTCGAGATTCCCAAAATAGGAGCCTAAGAGACTTAGGAGTTTATTATTAATAATGTCGATATTGTTATATGATATAGTATTTATTTTTCAATAAAAATATGCATCAACAATTTCAGTGAACTTTCGCGTATAAAGAAGTTTAATCTTATTATTATTTATTATAATCAACAATTTCGGTTTGCGATACTTTTCTACTTTTGAGTAAATTAAAAATCTCATAAAATTTTATTCTTATCATGTACCTATCTCTTTGTACGATACTATATATGTCAATAGTGTACAGTTTCCTTTAGAAAAGAAAAAAGCTTCACGAACGTTCACGTCTAGATCCAATTTAATAATCCATAGCTCTCTAGGATTAGGAAATAAGTTATATTTTCTTGTCTAAAGAGGAATAGGAATTCTAATATGCTAAGAAATGTAACCTAAGACCTATACACTATAAATAGGCCTCTTAGGAGTTCTTATTAATATAGAACAGAAAAACCAGCAGAGACACGGGTAGAGAGCCAAGAGTGATAGAGAGATCTACAGCAAGGTTTTGGGGATTAGCATAGGGTTTTCAATAAGCACTTGTAATCTTTATCTCCTTAGTGCTACTGACTCTCTCTCGAGAGATCACACGAGGACATAAGCAAAGTTAGCTGAACCTCGCTAAATTCTTTGTGCGTGGTGTGTTTACTTTATCGTTCATCTATTATTCCGCATATTCGCATATCATCATCCTAATTGTTTGCATAACACCGAAGTCCATCTAAAAACAAGATAAGCTAAGGGGCTAAGATTTCAACGATTGGTTATTGTTGTTATTTCTTCAACCCATTTACTGATCTTGTTTCTTGATAGACTTTGGTGTTTATGCAAACAATTAGTATGATGCTATGAATATGCGGAATAAAAGATTAACAATAATGTAAACACACCACACACACGAACACCACGTCTTTAGCGAGGTTCGGCTAACTTTGCCTACGTCCTCGTGTGATTTCCTTGAGAGAATCACTAGCACTATGAAGATAACAATGATTACAAGAACATCTGTAATACCCTATGCTAATCCCCAAACCCTTGCTTTAGATCTCTCTATCACTCTTAGCTCTCTACCCGTGTATATTTCTGATGTCTTATTCTTTGTCTCTTTTAGTAAGGACTCCTAAGAGGTCTATGGTTACACTCCTAAGCATATTAGGATTCCTATTCCTAATCCTATATGAAAACACTGTAAAAACACTTAGAATCCTAATTCAACTAGAAAACCGAAACATACCCTGATTCTTAGTATTTTGACGAGCCAAACTTCAACAATCTCCACCTTGGTGAGTCAAAACCAAGAAACGACCGTTGAACCCAGACTGTCATCGAACCTTCTTCAAGCAACTCTGGAAACTTCAAAAAACTTTCAACTTGGCAAAAAAACTCCCTCTGCCTTAATGCACCTCAAGTGTGAAGGTGCTCCACCCAAAAACCTTAGCACGTGGTAAGGTTGAGCAAGTCCAAGCAATACTTGAACTTCTCTGGTATAACTGATTTAGTAAGATAATCTGAAGCATTATCTTTTGTATGAACCTTTTCAACTATCACTTCCTTTGAGTCGACCCAATCCCTAATCTGGTGATAACGAACATCAATATGCTTTGATCTTCCGTGAAGCACTTGATTCTTTGCTAAGAAAATAGCACTTTCACTGGCACTTCTAATCACCACAGAACTTTGAGTGATTCCGAACTCTCTTGCTAAACCACTCAGCCAAATTGCTTATTTTCCAGCTTCAACTAGTGCAATATACTCCATTTCCATTGTATACAATGCTGTGATGGATTGCAGAGTATATTTCCAACTGATCGGCCCACCACCGCAAGTGAAAACATAACCTGTAATGGACCTTCTCTTGTCTAAGTTTCATGCATAGTCAGCATCCACATTACCCAGCACACATGCTTCCTCTCGCTGTTTTTCAAACAAGATGCCGAGTTTCTCTGTACCTTTCAAGTAACGAAGAATCCACTTAACTACAAACCAATGCTCTTTTCCTGGATTCGCCATATACCTTGAAACAACACTCATAACTAGGGCTAGGTCAGGTCTTATGCAAACCATTGCATATATAAGACATCCTACTGCACTTGCATAAAGCACTTTCTTCATATCTTCCAACTCTTTTTCTGTAGTTGGACTTTGCAGCGCACTCACCTGATAGTGAGCTGCCAATGGAGTAGACACGGGCTTTGCTTCATTCATGTTGAAGCACTCCAAAATACTTTGAATATACTTTGGTTGTGATAACCAAATCTTTCCCATTGTTATGTCCCTTCTTATTTGCATTCCAAGGATCTTTTGTGTAGGCCCTAGATCCTTCATGTCGAATTTCTCCCTCAGTTGCATCTTTAATCTTCGAATTCTAGACATATCCTGACATGCAATCAACATGTCATCTACATAAAGTAGCAAAAGTATAATCTTACCATCTTCGAACTCATGATAGTAAACACAACAATCGTATAAGCATCTTCGAAACTCAATTTTCAGCATGTAAGAGTCGAAACGTTTGTACCACTGCCTTGGAGATTGCTTTAGCCTGTATAGGGATTTCCTCAATCTGCAAACCAGATTTTCTTTCCCTGTTTCGACATAACCCTCTGGCTGAGTCATGCAGTTGACTTTATCCAGATCACAATGGAGAAATGCGATCTTCACATCCATCTGCTTTATCTCCATGTCTTGCTGAGCAGCTATTGATAATAGCATTTTGATTGAAGTATGTTTAACTACTGGAGAGAATATCTCATCATAATCAACTCCTTCTTTATGCGAATACCCTTTTTTTGCCACTAACCGGGCTTTGTACCTAACTGCATCTCCTTCATGTGTTCCTTCTTTCTTTCTAAACACTCAGTAGATATTGATGCTCCACCTATTATTGTAGTCCCACGAAGCTTGTACAGTTGGTTAGGCTAAATTTCTCCCTTCATCACAACCAATGATCCTTTGACAACCTTGAGTATCCCACCTTCAGATGTATACATGTGTCCGGCCTTATCTAAAGTGCCCAAGGATATCAGATTTTTCTTCAACTTAGGAATATATCTGACCTTATCCAGTTTCCTAACAGTTCCGTCATGCATTTTGATTTTAACTGATCCAATGCCTTGGATCCTGAGTGGTGAATCATCTCCCATCAAAACCTCTACACTGCTTCTTTCCTCATGTGTCAAACCATTCCTTGATAGCACACACGTGGAATGAACAACCGATATCCAAAATCCAAAATTCGAAAGCACTGGAGCTGGATGATACTATAAGGAGCTCGCCGTTGTAGTCATCTGAAGTTACCACGCTGGCTGTATTCGAATTCCTTGCCATCGCCTTTGCTTTCCTTTCTTTCCATATGCTGCAGTTCTTTTTCCAGTGGTCAGTAACACCGCTTACGAAGCAACCCTTCTTGTCTTTTCCTTTGGATTTTGACCTACCCATGTTGCCTGATTTATCATTTCTATTCTTTGACCGACCTCTCTCTGTGCCTTTGACATAAAGGCCATGTGCTTGAGAGCTTTTGGTGTTCTTGTCCATCTTAACATAAGACTGAATAGCTTCGATAACCTCATCTAACTTTAGAGTATCCTTACCGAACATCATTGTGGTCCTAAGGTGTTTGAACGAAGGCGCTAGAGATCTCAGCAATAAGAATGCCTTGTAGTCATCCTCATACTTTACATCCACCTTTGATAAATTTGCAACACAGTTCTGAAACTGACTTAAAAGATCTTGCAGATCTCCACCTTCTTCCATCCGAAGGCTGAAAAGTTCATCTTTCAGGAAGAGTTTGTTGGATAAAGTTTTACCCATGTAGAGTTTCTCCAACTTATCCCATATCTCCTTAGCATTCATGTCCTCGTCGACATTGAGCATCATTTTGTCGGCAAGGTGCTGCCATATAAAACTTTTCGCCTTCCTGTCCATCTTATGCCATTGCGCATCTGTCACTCAGATGGCCTCTTTTCTATACCGAGAAGAGCATCTTGCAGGTCTTGTTGGATCAGGACATTCTTCACCTTCCTCTGCCATAACGTGAAGTTGTCTTTCCCGTCAAAAGGCTTGATCACGGCCTTCACATCATTGCTTGTGTTTGCCTTGACACCCGCCATCTAAAAACACTCTCCCGAGTGCTCTGATACCAATTGTTGTTATTTCTTCAACCCCTTTATTGATCTTGTTTCTTGATAGACTTTGGTGTTTATGCAAACAATTAGGATGATGCTATGAATATGCGGAATAAAAGATGAACAATAATGTAAACACACCACACACACGAACACAAAGTCTTTAGCGAGGTTCAACTAACTTTGCCTACGTCCTCGTATGATTTCCTTGAGAGAATCACTAGCACAATGAAGATAACAATTATTACAAGAACTTCTGTAATACCATATGCTTATCCCCAAACCTTTGCTTTAGATCTCTCATCACTCTTAGCTCTCTACCCATGTATATTTCTGCTGTCTTGTTCTGTGTCTTTTAGTAAGGACTCCTAAAACGTCTATTTATAATGTATAGGTCTTAAGTTACACTCCTAAGCATATTAGGATTTCTATTCCTAATCCTATATGAAAACACTTAAAAAACACTTAGAATCCTAGTTCAACTAGAAAACCAAAACATACCCTGATTCTTGGTATTTTGACGAGCCAAACTTCAACAAGACTAACCTTTAGCATCTTTCCCCTTTTGTTTGTTTGTTTTCGACTTTTCGCACTCTAGTTCGATTTCCCAAGATGTTTTGCAAATCATATATTTTTGTTGGATCCATGTTTTGTCTTCTAGATCTGTTGGGGTCGGGGGTCGGTTTCTTGAAAGTAGTTTTACCTTTTCCCCTAATTTTTTTTTTATTTTGGCTTTGTTCCCTATGAATTAGTTCAGGCCGTAAATCTTTTTAAGATTTTATTTTTGTTCCTACTATTCAAAACTGGGAAGAGACTGTATCTTTATCCTTGTATTTTTTTCACGGTGTTTTAAATAAAACATCTCTTCTAACCACATAAAAAAAGTAATTATTGAAATAATTCTGTAATAAATAAAAGGAAGTGATTTTTACACTAATTTTTTTCTCATGCACATCTTTTTTTCTTAGCCATTTAATCGAGTAGATAATAACATAATTAATTGACAGTAATAAACTGGTGCATAAAAAGAGGAAAATCCTTCCATGTGCTCATTTGCCTTGTGTTTGATTACAAAATTTTCTGCATGCAAGTGTGATAATCCGAATTGTTGGTTTCTTCAATATTATATAAAGACCATCTCTACAAAAAATGCAACCAAGATCATGTGAAAGTCTATATGTATCATTACAATTGACAGTTTTACTTAACGTTAAAATGTTTATAATGAACTATCAATTTAATTGATACATATGAATGACTAAACCAATCTTAATGATGATCTTTATTTGATGTTTTAAGAAATTGACGAATCTAATTATCACAATTGAATAGAAAACATTCAATAACCAATCTTGTCGAGAATAACCACATCTATCATAAAGTAGATACAAATATTGCTAAAAAAAATGTGAAAATCAATTCCCTAAATAAAACAAACATGCACCAACTTGATATAGAGACTTTTCTTTTGATTTCTAAAGCATATCCATGATCAAGATTGCATCAACGCCCTAGAGAGGTTGTGAGTGACAACAACTTTTGCTTGTTGTCTATTTGGCATACATATTATAATTATACTAACCCTATAATTATTTGTAAACTCTCAATTTATTTATAGAAGCAAAGTGTATTAGGTAATTAATTAAATTAATTGTTTAGTTGTACGTGCATTACACACATGACATGTTTGTCACAAACCTGATGAAGCAACACCAACACATGCCTCGGTCCAATCTTTGCCCTCCATGAGCAAACAAAAGTTAATTAATCGCTAATCTTGTTTATCCAAGCGTTTAAGTGTGCAATTAGTGTCAACTAGATTTAAAATCTATACCTTAATTTACAGATCAGGTAGTATCATCAGAAAAAACTAACACAAAAATCACAAAGATACATATTTCTTACCTGAATGGGCCTTCGTAAGCCTTCAAAGTTTCTGATAATACCTCCAGCAGCCAGCTAGGGAACCATTATTGTCATACCTACATCCATCAATATTCAGCTTTAATGTAACAGCAGCATCAGAGATAACACAGACAATGTGCAGATTTTACCGTGAACACTCATATATTTAAGGTTAAACTCACTTAAACCCCAAATAGGCAAATAGTAGTATGTATCAGGAAAAGCATCGTTAAAATCTGCAGGCATTTATGATCTTCTGGACTGCTTCCATATTCACCATTCCAACCATTGGAAGACAAGTAATCAGCCACCAATCCCTCAACATCCAAATGACCAGTATCAATAATTGGAATGCCATTTAACCGGACCAAACTTTGATTTTCCTCTCATTCCCCACCCTCCACTGAGTACCGTTACAGAATAATATATTAGCACCAAAAATAATACCTTTCCAAGTACAAGAAGGGCACACTATGTTGTAGACTTGTAGTTATAAAACAATTTGTTAGATTCTGCAGTTTTAACAAGAGCCTTTGATTCTGCACTGTGAACAGATTGGTGTCTTTGAGCGGATCGAGTTATCTGAAGATTAGGTTTTGGTTTGATCGAGTTATCTGATATGGATTTGATTGTAAGTTCTGGTTTTTCAATTTTGAGGGCATTTGAGCATATTCAAGTAGATTTTTTGCTATGTTTGAAACTTTTATAAAACGTGATTTATGAATTTGGTAGTAAAATTTTGGCTTTTTCTTGTTAGAAACTCAGAAAAGGAAATGAAGGAAATCCAACTAGGTTTCTTAGTTAGAAGACAAAGGTGCAGCTCATCAAGTTCGATAGCTAACCTTATTTAACTGATAGTATAAATTGATCACAATAACTAAGGATTTGTAAGCAGTTTTAACTGGAAATCTCTATATTAAGTGCTTAGCCGTTAATCAAGTAGTAGAAAGGCGTTGGTAGGGAGTTACACCGGCTGCAGGTATAAAGTAGGCTAAGGGCTGGAAGAAATAAGTTTAAGTGCTTGCTGCTTAGCTTGCCGATTGAACACACCCAAATTGTTCAATTATTGTGAAAACGGTCTTTTTTTTATTGGAACTTACAATGATGAAGAAGAAACTCATCAAATTATACAGAGATCATCATAGTTTAAAAGATGGGAAAAATGAAAAAGTGCAATCAATGTCCTGATAGGCGATTTTCCCCATGTATAAATCATGCATGTGACCAGGACAAACAGGCAAGCATTTGAGTTTGAGACTTTCGAGTTTTAACAAGGTAAAAAAATCAACCCCCAAATGCAACATCTACTTTCTTTCTATGAATATGAATGATCAAGTAAACTTTTGATTTATACTATATATGTGGGCCCGACTATACTTTGTATGAAGAATCAACTAACCTGCAAAGCAATGCTGCCAAGTTTGTGCAAAGAAATGCTGCCATGTTTGCACAAATCTTCTTGACAAGGATTATAGGCCAACAATGTTGTAATGCCGCTGCCATTTACAAAGAATCACAATGAAGGAATCACAATGAAATTAAGGGAAATCTTGTTTAATGGGTACGAATACAATGTTAAAGACCTCGTTGCTAGAATGGCAAGCATAAATGATGGTGCTTTCATTGCCAATAAGTTGGCAATAAGTTTTAACTGTTTACAATTATGGGTTTAACGGATTCGTTCAAGTATCAAATCCAAGTACGTTGATTAATGGATTCAATGCATATCATTATTTTACATGGCACAAAATGTTATGGTTTTAACAGACAAGAATTATGAAAGACAGAATTTGAGAGAAAATTTTCAACCTTTAAACTTTGAGAGCATAGCCTGCATTACGATTTACAGCACAAATTCATCAGGGTTTTAAGAGTGAAGGAAAAAAAAATTATGCAACAAAAATTGTAGTGTTAAAATCTTGCAAGGGTAATGTTTCGAAACCTGAGATGGACACGTTGAATCTTGGTGGTCATGGATGGCTTAACAGCTTCTGGTGTTGGAGAGGGAATCGATGAAGCTGATGATGGAAAGGTCGGTGCTTTCTTCTCCTTGGGCTTCTTGGGGGATCGTCGGGGTTTCTTGGGTTTTCTATGAATGAGATCAAACAAAACCCGTTGTGTCAGCAACTCAAGTTCTTCTTCAGGGTCTCTTGCCACTCCTTTAACCTCTGTCATGATTTTATTGAAAGACTCCTCAGCCGCGAGCATTTTCTTTTGCAAACCCTCACGGGCCTGGCCTCTCATTGTCGCCGTCATCTTCGATTTCTTCGAATCGTCGCCGTCATCGGTCTTTTTTCAGTAAATAACCCAACTTGAATTCCATTATAGTGGTACCTCCTTATATTATATTTTCGATTTATCTAATTATCTTTATATATATATATATATATATATATTATGATTGAAACCGTTGAACTTCTAAATTATCATTTCAAAATTATTTACACAAAAATTCAACAAAGTTATAAATCATTTAGTCACTCATATGTATATCAACTAAATAGACAATTCGTTACGAGAATCTTAATTCTTACCAAAATAGTTGATTATTTGATACATATGAATGATTAAACGACCTCTAATCTCATTGATTTTTTACAGAAATTATTTTGACATGATAATTTAAAGAATAAATGGTTCTATTTATGATATATGTACAAAAATAATTTCATAAATCGAAAGGGTGGTAAGAGAATGTATCATCAGAGTGGGACGCAAGTATGTCTTTTAGTAAATATCACGAGTTGTCCCTACATTTGAAAGGGTGAACCAAATTATTGCTAAGGATGCGATTTGTCTCTGGTCACAAAATGCTAACTGCACTAATTATGCATTAGAAAATTCGTTATCCGAAAGTAGCATAAAATGTTATGGCTTTAATTGATAAGAATTATGTTTTAGTCCTTCTTCTTTTTAAATTAAAATAGAGCAAAATTAAAACATGTAGTGCGTCTGTAGCTCCAGCTTCTAACCAAGTCAATTAAATATTTTAACTTTCTATTATATATAGATATATGCATAAATCACCCTGTACTTGTGAACCAACTAGGCGAAGTTGAGCCCAAATCTCATTTTGCCGAGTGAGTGGTTACCACATTTATAATTTATATTTTATAACCATTGCAAAGCAACTCTTTTTTGTGTGGGAAATTACTCGATGCAAATTTCAACCCAAATTTCACATAAAAGCCAACAGTTGGTCCTTAACAAATCCATAATTTACTCAAAAACATGTATTTTTTGAAATCTCTAGCCCCCAATTCAAAATTAAACTTATAAAACAAGTTAAATTGGACCATATTGCCCTAAATACAACCCATAACTTATTTTCCATTGTGATTGTTGATGTCAAAAATGGATCAACTTAGGATTATCCTTTCGAATTCGCTTCACTCACTCTCCTTGGGAGTAAAAAGACCTACAAAGGGAAAGTAGAAGCGAAGGAGCACCGGTGGGATGTCGGCCTAGTAATCTCTGATATTTAAGTTAGTTAAGTGTTGAGGGATTTAAGCAGTATAAGGACAAAGATGTTATTGCCTTTTTAAGGGAGAGTGCACTTGTATTTATAGTCGCATTAAATGTTGTTGGTGAAATATTTCGATGTGGGATAAATGCTCATGTCCCTGGAGCTGACGCGTGTCCCGGTGGTTCTGAGCTCCGTGGCCGTGTTGACACGGTCGACCGATAGATAGGCCGACCAGATCTTGTCGGCCTAGTGGCCTTGTCTTTTGCCCAAGGCTGTGTTGGTGGGGTGCACCTGATGTGTGTGGATTTGTATTGTTGTGCTATTTGTTGAGCCGAGGCCAATGTACAGTTTTGAAGGACCTTGGTTGGCCTTGCCTAGGTTGATCAGTTTAGGTACGAACATTAATTATACATTTTAAATTTCCTCTTCTTAACTCCTAACAATATCAGTTTAATATATAACTTTAGCTTACAAATTGAACTCGCAGCAAAACTGCTTTATAGAAATAACTTGGTGATAGTCACCATACAATTTATATGATTTTCTATATGTTTCATTTAGAATGATAAACACACACTGATTCTAGTCGAAATAAGTTGACCAAAGAAAAAGGTCTTGTCCAAATAAACCAGAACCACCACTTTCATTCAAAATGTTAAGCCTTTTACATTTTTGCTTTCGATAGGAAGCAGACTCGTGAATTTTCTCAAGTATATTTTTGCTAGTGTGTAAGCGCTTTTTTTTTTTTTTTGTGTTGTGAAGATATGGCCTATAAATTCAATATGACCAGGTTTGAGTCCTTAGTTATAAAATCATCAAGTCCCTAGTTTCTTTGTTTACAGTGTCTGTGTCTAGCTGGGCTCCTCATCCGTGGTCGATAATGTCGATCAGTTTTGGCACACTACGGTCATACATTAATTAACCGATCGAAAAACAATCTATGTGTCTTGTCGATACTTCTTATAGATGTCACCTTTATAGAATGCTCTTGTCCTGATCACCAAAATCAGTGACACTAGAGCACCAAAAAATGTAACAGCAGCTAAAATTGAGAAAGACAACCTATAACAATGGTTCCCAAGGCACGTCAAGTCCTTAACTTGTGACCTTGTCAACCCTCTCCTATTTAGCTCTTTCATTGCCTCTCTATCGTAGAGCATCCCGGTGAGCTTCACATTAAAAAGATAGGACCCCAAGGGACTTGCTATTTGTCCACAATTGAACAACGTTGCAAAGTGCTTAAGCCCAAAGAGCTCGGAAATGATTGCGAAAAGCAACGGCAACTGCGCTCCGAAGGAAAACCCTATGATCACCGATGCCACGTAGACTGAACCCGGGGTCGGAAATGCAACGAGGAGGAAACCAATGCATGATAGAAAGAGAGCAAAGGACATGACTAATGGTCTGGGGATTCTCCACTTGATGAGTAGGGTTTCGGAGACGAAGCCAGAGAAGACTCTCCCAAAGTAGTTCCATATGCTCACTAATGACACAAAGGTTTTGATTGTTTTAGTTGGGTACCCTAAAGACTCACCAATTTGTCCCAAGTTGTCTACTGCTGTCAAACTTGACCCAAGTCCACATAATGTTGCCACAAACAAAATAACCATGTCAATACTTGTGAGAGCTTGTAAAATTGTGTAGTCTTCTCCTCTTGGTGGTTTGTTGAATATGTCAGTGAAACAACCTGGCTCTGGCGGCTTTTCTAACTCTTGCTTTTTCGTCGACGTGTCCTTTTTCAGTTCGATATCTTGTGGCTTCTCAACCTTGACCTCGTTTGGAGGATCAACATGCTTCTGCTGGTTCCAGAGGACTAGCTCTTCCCTAACGGCAACGGCAAGAGGGAGAAAGAGCAAGAGAACAGCCCCGGTCGCGCTTCCAGCATACGCAGCATGGGAGAAATTGAAAAACTTTTGAAGTAGACTCATAGCCATGAGAAATAGAGCAAGGACAATGGATATATAGAGGAAATGGTAAAATACTTTGAGCTCATTTGTTTGCCTAACAACTTTCATGGGACGAATTGTGTACACAAAGATTATAGAAACTGCAGCTGGGAGCCACCCAATGAGAAGAATCAAGGCTTTTGAATCGTTTCCGTATACTGCCAAGTATATTTGTGTCAAGATTGCTCCACTAAGCCCGGTAAAGCCCTTCAACAAGCCAAGCATAACTCCCCGGCTCTCTGGGAAATTCTTGACACACGTCACGAGAGCTCCCGTGTTTACAAAATTCTGAGAGTTGGCGCCAATGCATATGTAGACACACATCTGCCAAATTTTAGGCTTGGGGATTCTTCTAGTGACAGCAAGCCAAATCATTAAGTACCCTACGAAGTTCATGGCAGCACCGACTATGAGCACGAACCAAACTGGAGTCACTTCACCAATGAGCCCGGCGAGGACCCCGACATTTGCACCAAGATCTTTGGAGAACCCTAACAAGTTGATTTCGGTTTGGTCATAGCCAAGAGTGGCCTTGATCTCTTTGGAATAGGTACCATAGAGATATGTGGCACCGGCTCCAGCCATAATGAGGAAAGAGGCAAACACACTGAACCATCTGCCTGTAAATATATGCCATGCAAACCGACCCATTTCATTGCATCCCATGTTGCCATTACTACTAGGTTTAGAACTGCTCATTTTTTCGCCTTTTTCCGGCTACTAGGATTTAGAGATTGCTGATAGTTTTGTTTCTTTTCTGTATGTTTTTTAGTTAGGGTTTGGATTGAATTTGGGGTTCATATAGTGGAAGAGATTCATAGAGGGATTTAACAAGTGGCAGAGAAGTTGGAGCCACAGGATGGGCTATAAGTAAGCCTAGAGAGGAGGTGAGTGAGTTACCGAGAGCCTTAATTTGTTTTGGTGTTTGTTCTGTATAGGCTATTTTTATCTGATGAATGGAGTGAGATTTTCTGGGGCTATTTTTATCAGGTTAGACAGAGAGGGGAAGTTGGGTTGAAACTTCTAATCCAACTGCCATTGCAAACTTTTTAAGGAAAGAAATTGACTGGTTGTAATAAGAGACATGGGTCAAATGTCTCTCAACTAGAGCATAATTAACTCTCCCTCAACAAAGGGAACTTGACATGTGTCCCTCTCCAAGTTTGAAAATAAATACTTCCTTGTCTTGGTTTAATATCTTTGTCTTTCTATCTCGATCTCTCCTCATATCCCATATCATGCAATGGTTTTTTTTTTTTGTCAAGATTAATTAGTGTGAAGGTTGGAGAATGGATACTTATCCTTTAGAAGGATGTCTACTAATTATATCATGCGATGGTGTTTTTTTGTCAAGATTAGTATGATGGTTGGAGAATGGATACTTATCCTTTAGAAGGCTGTCTACTAATTATATCATGCGGTGGTTTTTTTTTTTTTGGTCAAGACTAGTATGATGGCTGGAGAATATTAATGGATACTCATCCTTTAGAAGGATGTCTACTAATTGTATGTTTGTATTATTTCTCCTTTTGTTAAATATAGTAAGATTATATTTGAAGGAAGTTTAAGTTCCACTTTAAAATTAATTGACAATAGGGGGAGATCGATGTTCAATTTAGATTGTACAACTTTCAATGAAAGATTTTTATATATTCACATTCTCACAATATTATTATTTGTTAAAATATAATATAAATAGACGGACAAAATTGACTTCAATACATATTTAAAAACGAATATTAATTTTTGCGAATTCCCAGTTTGGTTATATGCAGATTACTAATATTGTGGTCTCTTATGATATAACCTCCTATGCATGTGGTCTCTTATCGATCTACTTAAGTCGGATATATAATTGATAATATCTATGCATTTTGATCAATGACTGGATCAGTGGATCCCAAGCATTTCAAGCATGAATCATGACTGGATCTATCAGTGGATCCCAACCATTTGAAACATAAATCATGACTGGATTAATTAATAAATCTTGTACATAGTATCATCATAGGAAAATCAGGCTTGCCCAGCTAAACAGATTCGTCGAGCAAAGTTCAATATTCGTCAGGCAACATTGAACCCGACGAATCTCTGTCGGGTAAAGTTTGTCGGGACACTGCTGTCAGGCTTGATGTAAGCTGACGGAACCAGTGAATTCGCCGAGCAAATTGAACTTGCTCGACGAATAATTTCGTCGCCTATTATTCGTCGAGCAACCCCAAAAATCGACACATTGTTGCATGACGAATGAACTTCGTCGGGCAACATTACAAAAATTACTTTGCCCGATAAAGGTGTTTGTTCGTCGGGCAAGATCTTAATATTTAAAAAAATAATTCTAACAATTTATTTAATTAAATAAATATATAATATAATAAAAATAAAAATATTTTTAAATAAATACAATTAAAATAATAAAACGAATAAAATAAAAAAATATATTTATAAAAATTAATGTTATGTTTTTACATAATTAAAACTAAAGTAATATTTTACATATTAATTTCTAACTACTCGGCGACAGGTCGGGAGGTCCTAGGTGGGATGTTGGGCCGGGGGCTGCCTCCTCCGCCGCATGATCATCAACATGCTCAGGACGAGGGTGGGTCCTAGATGTGATCAAGGTGCGCTGCGACATATATAATAAGAAATTTAAAATAATTAATATAAAATTAACCAACATATTTTTAATTTAATAATAAATAAATAAAACCAAACATTTTTAAACCAAATTTTTTTTATTTAAAATTAGTAAATTGGGCAAAAAAAAACCACCAAATTCTATTTTTTAAAAATAAAACCAATAATTATATCCAAATCATAAAATTCACATATCCAAAATTTATAAAACTCACATATCCAAAATTCACATCCTAAATCATAATAAAAAATTCACATAAAATTTTTAAAATTCACATATCCAAACAAACTAAGTAAACCAAATATTTATATTTCAATCCAATCCAAATTCACAATATTCAAATAAAAACCCTAAATTCACAATATGCCAAAATCCAATCCAAATTTCAATTCCAATTTCAATCCAATTTCATAATATCCAAACCAAATTGAAATTGAAATTTCAATCCAAACTAAAATTAAAATATAAACAATCAAAATTAACAATAACCAATCCACATTCACAATAGAGAGAGAGGGAGAACGAGATAGACCTTGAGATGACTGCCGGCGAGAGAAAGCTGCGGCGGCGAGAGAGAATCGGCGAGAGCAAGCTGCGGCGGCGAGAGAAAGCTGCGGCAGCGAGAGAGAGAGCTGCGGCGGCGAGAGAGAGAGCTGCGGCGGCGAGCTTGAGAGAGGAGGAGTCTGGTGTGTTTGCAGACAGGTGAGGGTGCGGAGATAACCAGGAAAATGAAGAAAAATGAAGAAGAAGAAGAGTCAGTCGCGACTTATCAGTGTCTGAAAATCATTGCCCAACGAAGCTTCGTCGGGCAAACTTTAATGAATTTGTCGAGCAAATATACGTGGCAAGTTTGAGTTTGGAAGGAAGAAGAAGAAGAGTCAGTCGCGTGTCTGAAGACCATTGCCCGACAAAGCTTCGTCGGCCAAACTTTAATGAATTTTTCGAGCAAATATACACGGCAAGTTTGAGTTTTGAAGGAAGAAGAATAAAAGTCAATCGTGTGCCTGAAGACCATTGCCCGACGAAGCTTTGTCGGGCAAACTTTAATGAATTCGTCGAACAAATGTACGCGGCAAGTTTGAGTTTTCGCGAATTTTTTGGCGGAATTTTTAAAATTTTGGGCAAAAGAAAATTGCGCGAGTTTTTTTGACATTTGCCCGACGAATACATGACATCGCCCGACGAGTATTATGTTGCCCCACGAATAATGTAATTCGTCGGGCAAGATGTTTATGTTATTGAAATTCGAATTATCTAAAAACCAGGTCCGACTATAAAATTTTCAAGATCGGGACCGTTCACTTTTTGGTTTTACGTGCCTAATTTCCCACCGGCAGAAATCGTCAAGTTTTACTGAGCTTATGTGTCTCGATTGTTAAGTTTGTGAATTTCAAGGCGTTTTTTGAAGTTTTGGTTCAATTGTAACAACCCGGAATTTCAATTATTGGATTTAAATAAATTATTTATGTAAAATGACGATTTTACCCTTGGTCGGTAAAGGGCATGGAAGTCAAATTTTGTTTCGAGACACTTTTGGTGGTGTTTTGGATACCGTTACGTAGGTCTCGAACTCATGAGTTCGTAGACAGGCGGCACGCGGAAAACGGAGTTCGTGGACGGAAGTTATGGGTCTAGATGTGCAAGGGCATTTTGGTAATTTTTGACTTGGGGTAGATATTTTTAACCCCAAATCATTGTCTCATCTTCATTTCATTTTCATCTTCATCAGATCATCAGCCCATTCTCATCTTTATCTCTAAAACATACACAAACCATCGAACCGAACCCGTGCGAAAATCATCCAAAAACCCACAAAGTCAACTTTGATTTCAAGGCTCCAACTTCCAGTTTTGATCAACTAATCGTATTCTACTCCTTCCCACGATCACAACCGTACCAACCATCGAAGGAGAGGACCACGGTGGAAGCCGAACCGAGGATTGGAAGTTTCGGACCTTCCGATCGATTTTTCGGCTAGCACAGGTACGTGTTTGTGGTTTTGAGGTCATATTTGGATTCCTGGGTTCGAGTAGATAGATTTAGACATAAAATTTGTGAAAAATGGTTGAGTTTTGAGGAAGTTGGAAAGCTTGGAGTTTCGGCCGGAAATGGAGGATTCCGGCGAAACCAGACGGCGGCGACGGCGACTGCCGGTCATCTTCTCCGGCCAACTTCCGGCGACGGAAACCGGTCGTCTTCTCCGGCGAGTCACCGGTGACCGGTCGGGTCGAGTCGAACCGATCGAGTCGAGTTGAACCGGTCGGGTTGAGTTGGATCGGTCGGGTCGAGTTGGACCAGGTCAGGTTGAGCCGGACCGGGTTCGACCGGTCCAGGCGCGTGGGTACTGTAGCAGGCGCGTGACCGGCGCGTGAGGGCACGTGGCGGCGCGTGGGCGCATGTTCCGACCTTCCGTCGGCGCGTGGCAGCGCGTGGGGCCGAGTCTGAGGTCACGGTGGCGCGTGACAAGTAGTTTTTGACGTTTCGGACCTGTTGGCGCAGGTTTTGAGTCGATCGGACGTCGTTTAGGGGTTGTTTCGGACATTTTAAAGTTGCTGCGTTTTCTAGGCCAGCATAGTTAGACTCCCGGGGTTTAGGGGGTTTATATTTAAGGTTCTTATTATTAGCTGGTAATCCCGATTATTAATTTGGACAGACGATACTACTCCAGGAACTTCAGGGGAGCGTACAGTTCGGGATTGAGCTTGCTTGAACAGGTTTGTGAGTGGACTTTGATTTATAAACTGTAATGCATGCATAAATGTATCTTTGATTTAAATACTGTTATGTATGGGTGCAATGAATTTCTGGATTTTAGAAATGATGCTGGACACATGTTTTACAATATTTCAGTGAAAGTATGTTTTGAGAAATGGCCTGGTTTTTGTACTCGATTTTGATATCGTTTTGACGTGGTAACTATTTGAGTATGTGATTTGGGTTTAGACTCATAATTGTGATTTTACCGATTTTGGCCATAAAATGGTATTTCAAAGAATTTGGCTTAGGCCGCGAAACAAAGATTTCGAAGTATGGATTTGATTCACTGGTTCCCGTCCCGATGGTTATTGTTGCTCTGACTGGTGTTGAGGGGCCTTGCTCTACCAGTTGTTGAGGGTTCGGACCTTAGGTGTTGAGGGGCCTTGCTCCGCCGGGTCGCGAAACTGTCTATGCATAGTACAGATAGTACAGATAGTACAGACAATACAGATGGTATACAGAGTTGTATAGATTTTAACACATCTCAAGGGATACCCTGGTGTGTTGTGGATATGTCGGGAACAGTGAATTTGAGATATTATGTGTCGGATTGAACGAAATGATTTGAATTTGAGATATTTTGTGTCCAGATTAAATTAAATGATTTTAAACTCCTTTGAAGAGAGTTTTCAAACCAAATTTTGGATCACGAGGTATTTTTATTATACAGATTTTATGTGAGTCCAACTAAGTGGTTTTAAAGAGAAATGAGAATTTTTGGTGATTTACATATGATGTTTTAGTATGATAAATTGTTTTATGTTATGCATGCATGATTTTATAAATGGAGGAGAAGAAACGTATTTTCTCGAAAAGGAATTTATAAATGATTATTTTTGTCCACTCACAACTTTTGTGTTTAAACCCCCTTCAGGCAGCTGAGTAGAGTTTATGCGAACACTGATCTCGAGGCAGAGACATTAGTACTTCGACTGCGCTGTGTAATTATATTTGAGTAGGATATCTAAATTTTACTCTTGATCCTACTTGGACGCTCTGATATTATATTGTATTTGATTGGTCATTAATTACGGGAATTATTGAGTGCTTGAATCCCTTGTCTGACAAGTGGAAGTATTTATTGTTATTATATTTTGTAAGGATTGAAGGGTATTTTGGGAACTTTTTTTTAGGTTGTCAGACGGGATCAGGGTTCTTCCCGGGTTTCGAGGGGAAATTCGGGACGGGTCCTGACATCAATTGATATTCAAACGTTGAAATTTCAAATAATTGACCGTTCAATGGTTACTTTTAAGTGCGTAGACCTCACCCGTCGAAAATATTGTGGTTCTGAGGTATTAAAGTTGTCCGATCGTCAAACAACATTTTGTTACCGTTGAATCGTCGCGCACCATTACCTAATCCCGAAAATTCCTAATTGGCTAATTTTTCGCGGAGGCGATCTATGAGTAACTGCAATAAATGTGGACGGTTAGATCGGTCCATTTCATTTTCTAAATTATTGAAAATCGTAAAATAAGCATATTCATCAAGGAGGTTAAAACACTTGAAAGAAACTTCAATACATTTTTCGAAGTTTTGGTTCCATTGATATTCAAACGATTGAATTTGACCGATCCAACCGTTCATTTTGTGGATTTACGTGCCTAGATCTCGCCCATCGAAAATCGTGAGGTTTTGAGGCTTTAAAGTCGTCCGATCGTGAATAAACATTGTGTAACCATTGAAATATCACGCACCGTTACCTAGTCCTCAGATTTCCAAATTGGGTAATTTTTCGCGTAGGCAGTCTATAAGTACTTGCAATAAATGTGGTCGGTTAGATCGTTCCATTTCATTCCATAAGTCATGTAAAAATGTTGTTTAATAATTAAATGTAAATGGAATCTGGTATATATGACCCGACGAAGGTAAATGATATTCATCGGGCAATCATTTCTAGTTTGGGCAACCATCAACCGAATACAGGTCGACGAAGGTAATGTGTTTAGACTTTTGCTCAAGTTTTGCCTGACGAAAAAATTCATCATTAAGCTAACCTTGGCCGACGAAAACAAAATTTCGTCGGGCCAAACATTCATATTTTACGCGCCAACAACTTCTTCTTTCTGTCTAAATCTTGCTCGGCGAGCCTTCATTTTCGCCGGGCAAAATGACACGAGGCGGCGAAAATGACTTCATCAGGCAAAATCTCATCGGGCAACCCTATATTTCTTGTAGTGGTACAACAATATATATAAAAACAACTTAAAAAGAAACAATATATCATCTCACAAGCTCTCTAATACAAACTTTCCTTTTCAGAGCCCCTTTCTCTAAAACTTTCGCTCTCATCTCTCTCTAAAAATAATCCAGTCGGCCCTAGAGCTTGGGTGGGGTTCTTCTTCAGATCTCCACCTTATGGTGGTTGATCTGAGTTAAACCTCGGCCCCCAAGACCCCTGCATACCCTTCCTCTCTGTGCCTAAGCTTTCTTGAACCTCCCCTTTCGGTGGCTTATGGAATCCTCTTCCTCTATCTTCGGGATGGGTGTGTGCTTGTCTTCTCTGCTCTACGGAGCTGATCGGCGACGGCACTCCTTGCGGTGGCCGTAGTGGGTGCTCAGACGGTAGGGATTGGCAGTGCTGCTACCGTATGGCTCATCGAGATCGGGATCTGAGTGAGAGGTGCTTGGGTAGTTTTATTTTAGTTTTTTATCTTTTTTCTGTTGTTATTTTAAGTGGTGGTTAAATACCCTAAAGTCCAGTAGCTCTTTGAGTTTGATGTGTAGTCCCCCTTTGTGGGAGTAGTTTGTGTGGGAGGTGGAGTGAATCTATGTTGGTGGTGCTCAGGAGACCTACGTGATTTGGAGGGACGTTCGATGCTGCTGCAGTATCCGGAGATTGTTTGAGCGATAATGCCCTTCCTTTTGGTGCCTCCAAGTCACAAGATTGTTTAGGGTTGAAATTTCTTGCTGTGAGGTTCTCTTGTTGTACTCGGTTTGTTATTTGGTTCTGATTGGCTGCTACTAATGAGCCAGTGAGCTTGTTGTTCTTACAGAGCCTGATAGAAGAAATACTTAACACAATATTTATGAACTTTATTTCTACTAAGTATAATTTTGCAAGTGCACAAAATCGTTGGAGATACTATAATGACAAGCAAAGGTCGATCCCTCAAGGACTTGTTCAACAATTAACCCAATTAAGTTCAGATATGTTAACTTATAGAAAAACACACACACACACACCAAGACGGGGGGGGGGGGGGGGGGAGTTGAAAATTAAAGACAAGTAAATCAAAGTGCAGAAAATAACAATGCAAGAATGAAAGGTTGATTGTTTGTTAACTAAAGCGAATTAAGGCTTATTATCCACTCTAACCAATTATAGCTCTTAACCATATTATATTGACCAAATTACTATGCAGTTCTGAATTAGGTGCCCATGCCTAGGTCCTGGCGTTGGTACACTAAACATATATCATTCTCTCTTACTTAGCATGTTTTAGACATGGCATATGCCTAGAACGTCTATCACCTACCAGTTAAGATGACGCATGAAGTACTAAGATAGTTTAATGACACCACACTAGCCTAGAAAAGTGGGATGCATTCCTAGGTTGTCATGAATTCCGACTACAAGATTGTTTCTTAACTTCAACCTCTCGAAGCTAATGAATCACAGGATGCATAGCAATTAAGAACAAGAATAAAATCTACTTAATGAGCTAACATGGCTAGGGCTTCAAACAGCCCTAATTCTGAAAGGAACTACTCACTCATAACTGAAATTGAAACAAATATAATTGAATTCATAAGTAAATTTCAATAATGAAAATAAGGGTACATAAGAGATTGTTGAAGAACAGGCACAGCAGAGCCACGGCAGAGCCTTCTTCCCCAAGCTCCACGCCTAATAATCTGTGTGTAAAATATTATCTCTAAAAATCTGCTCTCCAATTATCCCCTTAAACACTGAACAAAGGCTCCCTTTTATAGACAAAGGGAAAACCTTGTTCTATAAGGATTGGTAAAACCTTGTTCTATAAGGATTGGTAAAACCTTGTTCTATAAGGATTGGTAAAACCTTATCCTAGAATGTTCTGGAATAGTTATTGTACTTCTAATTAATTACAAAGTCCTTAAAATCTATTAGAACCAATCAGAACATAGTTGGGAGTGTGAATGCAAGCTGGCAAGTGGGAACACAAGTTGGCCGCGGGCAGCCCGCGGTCTTCCCGTGGTCTTCCCGTGGTCTTCGGAATGTCTTCGTCATAGGGGTCTGAGACTGCGCTTTTGAGGCACACCACGAGCATAGTAGAAGCGCATCTTCACTCAGGCTAGACGCACAGGTTGTCAGGCTTAGCGCAAATGAGGAACTTTGATCCACCACTGGCGGAACAGGAACCCGGATTTAGGCGCAGAGGCTGGGCTCGGATGCGAAGTTCTTGGGACATGTACTCGACATGTCCTGGCAAGACCTTGGCACTTCTAGGACATGAACTTGATGTCATGAGACACAGGTTTGGGACCCGGATGGCATGATCTGAGATACTTGGTCAAGGACTCAAAATAGGCGCACTGGCACACTCAGGACTTAGTTCATGACCTGATATTGAAATGAGGACATCTCCTTCATCTGAACTCCGATTTGAGTCATTCTTTTCGCGTTCTTCTCATATTTTACCTATCTTTCCAAATATGCACAAGTCTCACAATATTGATCATTTTCTACTATTGATGGCATGAAATCATTCAAAAGGCATATACAAGAAGCATATAAAGACATCAAAATGATGCATAAATAATGACTGATCAAATTACCCACAAACCTATCTTTTGCTAGTCCCTGAGCAAAACCAACTTTAACAAAATGAAAAGACTCGATCTTAGTTAAGATAGAATATTTAAACCCCTAGGTTCACCTAGTAGGAGGAGTTTTGTCTCCTGAGGGTTATACTGGCACGAAACCCACAAACGTTTTACTTAAACAAATAAGATGCTAGAGATAGTACTTTTAATATGCTAATAAGAATCAAAGTAAGTAGACATGTTTTGCAGAACTAAAAGGAATGCCATAACCGTGAGTGTCATGTGAAGGTGTACGTGTATAAGTGCCAATATTTTGAGTGATCATGTTTGAGAACAACTTCATCTAAGTGCCCTAGAAAGATTTCGCTTTGACTTTAATCCTCACTAGGCAACTCTCAATTCGCACAAGAATCCTAGGCTTTCACTCTTTCAAGTATATGTGATGAGTTTATGTTATGAAGTTCAAATTTAATCACATATGAGTAATAATGAAGAATAGCACTTTATGGAAATAAAGATCTCTTGAAAGGAATTGAACTTGAAGAACATAGATACGTACCTTAATCCTCTGCATGATTGTCCATAAGATCAGTTAGGTCTTCTTTTTTCGGTTGTAACGGGGCTAAGCTTAGGGTTTAGCAAGGAAGAATGAGATTCAAAGAACCTGAGATGTGCCAAGGCATGAGAAGTCATGACTTGAACTTGGAATTTCTGAACTGAATCCTTTCTTAAGGCCCACGGCATTGTGCTTTCTTGATGGCTTATTTTGAGGCTCTTGGCTCACTTGGCTTAATTTACTTTGTTTTTCACTTTTTTTTTTCTTTCTTTTTCTTTTCAACGTTTCTTTCTTTCTTTTGATTTATTTATTTTTTCTTTTCTTCTTTGAATTGAATTGAACCAAGATCATGCAATGATTTCCTCAAATTTTGGTGCAGCTTGCAACTTGTAAAGCTTTTCTTTACTTTTGAACTTTGAATTGACGCCAATGTCCTTTGAATTGGGCAGCATCTTCTTTCACCTCTCATTCTCACCATGAATCTCATTTAGGGCAACCTTAGCACAACTGAGGTTATAGGGTATGGATGTGATGAATGACTAAGTATTTCGGTTAGGTTATACTTTGGGTGATGAAAGAAAAGGCTGAGTGTTTGGCTTCAAAGTTGGCTTAGGGAGCATGCAATTGGGTAGGATAAGGCCTTTAGAGGTTAAAGCACATATAGCCTACATCACTTCTTATGGCAAAGCACACATTAAATCAAGAGTATCTAAATGATGTTAGTTCTTTAAAATTCAATGCAAATATGATGTAATGAGATCAACAATTAAGAACAAAAGCGATGAGTGTTTAAGAGTAGAAACAAGTATATCCCTCATAAAGAATGGCAATTAGGCTCAAAGATCTCACAGGGTAGTCTCCACTAATTTTCTAAGGTTCACTTAAATTCAGTTATTTCGTTCACTTAATCACTTAAAACATGGCATTGTGAAGTGCAGATTATGAACTACTTGACCATGGCATGACTCTTAGTAAGGCTAAGACAGTTAAGTTAGCATATACATCCCTATTAACAAGTTTTCATACTATTCAAAAGCAAAAAAAATTAAGTAACTAACTAAACACAAAAAACTGAGGCTGAAAATTCAAAAGTCCTGGTCGTGTATCACCCCCAAACCTACTTGTTTCTATATGCAAAACTTTTAAATCCATACCCCCAAACCTAAACTGAACATTGTTCGCAATGTGATAAGCAGTAAGCATGACAACAGTAGAAAGGGTTTGAGAGAAATAACGAGCAGAAACAACGAAGGAAAAGAGAAATACAAACCAGGGCTAGGTTGCCTCTTAGGAGCGCTTTATTTAACGTCTAGGCAAGACGGGGCTGGCATGCTAGGCATTTGATGGTGTGCCCAAGATTTCAGTGTCAACATGGAACCGATTATGAGCCTCTTGCTATAGAATCTGCGCTACAGCATGGAGAAAAAAGTTAGAAACACATAAAGGAATCCACCGACGAGAACGTAACTTATCGGGAAAGAGATTGAGGAGTGATTTGAGTGAGAGCAGTTTCTGTCCATTCTGGAATGTCTTCCTTGGACAATGCTCGTGGGGGAACAGCTTTGGTTGTGCCTTGTACGTTCTAGACTTCATCCTTGGTCCCTTCCGTTGATTTTTCCTTCGGAACTTGAAGAGGGGGACCAAGTTGAGGGCCTTTAGCATATTCTTGGTGTTTTTATGGTGGAACCTGCACGGGAAAAGTTCAACAGTATTAGGAGCTAAATCAGAATTCAAATCCAAGTTTGCCTTATCATAATGAAAGTTAAGTGTTTCAGGATTGAGTTGAGAAGGCGCATTGAATTTCAAAATCGGGTCCTTGTCCGTGGGCATGGGCTGAGACACAGCTGGCAGCAGATTAGGAGGCACAAGCTGGTCCTTGGGTTCTGCCATGGATGTTTCTTGAAGGGTGGCCACAGCGCTGCGCGTCTCAGATGCGTGCTGGGAAGGTTCTGGTGCAGCGGCGAAGGACTTGCCCTGCAGTGAATCTGTTGGCGCAGCTTGGCACGTTGAAAACGTGCCCTGGATATTTCCAAGTTCTTTGGTGCTGGGTTGTGGCTGCGGCAGGGCATTTGGCGAGCCTGGGACTCAGCAGGCACCCAGGTTTGCAGCAGGGCAATAGGCAGAACGTGGTCATGGCTGTGGGACACGGCTTGGGGCAGTGCGTTGCTGCTGGGAAGCACATAGGGCAGGGGCATGGGTTTGACCTGGATGTCCTTGTCACTATGATCTGTCCTATTCTCTTCCTCCCAGTTTTCTTCCATTTCCCTTTCCAATCTGTTAGTGCAAGGAAAAGAGGTATAGTTAGACATGAAATCAGAATCAGAGACATTATAAAAGGAAGAGTATACTGGAGGGTATGAATTGGGTGCGTCCCACTACTCAATCTGAGCTGAATCGAGAGACACTGTCATGGCATGGCCTTGGGCGGAATTCATGGCATCCATGGCAAGCACTTGTCGAAGTGTTAGCTTGGTGGTATCCTCATTATGCTCTTCATCCGTGTGATGGTTCTGATTACAAGCCTCCATGCTTTGTATCTTGGTCCACAGCGAAGGTTGGGTGGACTTTGCGGCCTCTATGGCAAGCACTTGTCGAAGTGTTGGCTTGATGATAGCTTCACCATGATCATCAGTCCCGGCCTCATTTGGTGGGGAATATGCCCTTTCTTCAGTTTGGCGTACGTCGAACTCAAACACCCTCTTGCTCTTTTCCAGTAACTCCTCCAAGCGCTGGCTTTGCCCTCGGAGTTCTTCATTAAAAGCTGCCATGTATTGAATACAAGCCTCATTGCATTGCACCAAGGCCCTTAGCGAAGGTAGGAGGTCAGGAGTGGGTTCGTGGTGAGGAACTATTTGAGGGGAGTTCCATGTGAAATTAGGCTGCTGGCACCATCCTGGGTTGTATGGTTCTGGATTTTCGTGATTGCTCCAACCCGGGTTGTATGAAGTTGGGTATGGATTGTTCCAAGCTCCCGTCTCCATGTATGGATAATTCCATGATCCTATATCCATGTATGAGTTGTTCATATGTACATGAGAAAGATGACAAGCTAAGTTAGTAAACAATCTAAATGAAATCTAAATAGTTACTATACAAAATTTAGTTAACTATTTAGATTTCATTTACCGAGGGCAATGGGGACAATGTGGGCAATGTTGGCTTGGGTAGTGATGGAATTGTAGGCACATCCAAGGCTGGTGGAGGAGCTGCCGGTGTGTCCAAAAGGTTGCGAGCGGCGAGGCTCAAATAGGTGGTTGAGAGTGAAAACATCACGGCGAAAGACAAAACGAAGAAAAGCTTGGGAAAGGCCATGGTTGAGTGTCTTGGGTGAAGAAGGGTAATAATAAGTGTGTTTAAAATGTTTTTGGGTTTGTGAAGAGCATAGGTCTCTCTATTGGGTTTTTTATAGAGAAAATGTGTAAGAGGATTGTGAAGAGTTGGAATAATAGTATTGGCATGAAAAACTGTTTGGTTGGTTCACCTCCCTACCTTAACTGGTTCCATTTTCAATACCAAGTTCATCTATGTATACTGATAGGCTAGCTGTTGACCTAACCAAACACCAGCACAAGTACGATGATGGGACCTAATCATTTTCTGTTGGAAATTAAAATGGTTTAGACGGAAAATACTTGCATTTATCTTCGAATTGATGTGCTGATTCTCACATAAGGATTAATTCGGCAAATATTTACTATGAAAGAAGTTAGGATGGATGCAAGTATTGCTCAACTTAATTAGCTGGGCACACGTACTTACACCTATAATAGGTGACCTATTACACGAAGATTTACTAACTAGACCGACGCCAATCTTTGTAGAAAAATGGAATAATAAGTTAAAAAATAGAAACAAAAAAAAAAAGCAGTTTTCACTCCATCGATCAAATAATATTGTACAATTCTTCAAAAGATTCCTATTGTGTTTGGACGAGGGAAAACACAAGGAGTTTGATGAAGCAAAGCTTGAGTTATTTGTCTTCCTTAAACTTGTTATAGTCGTCGTCTTTGTAAAACTTTGCTGTTCTTAGAGCCAAACTAAACGAAGCCAGTTTGGTAAGACAGAGAGGCTGACCCAAACTAAATGGATCGTCATTTTCATAGATGTAAAACAAACCGAAAAATTCTCACAAACTAAAACAAAAAAAAAGAATGTTTAATTGAATTCTAATTTAATTAATTTAACTACATCAACAGAATCGAAATAATGAATCAAAAATCCCTTCTCACAAACTTGTTACAAGTTACAACTGTCCATGATTGGGAGATGAAGAAGCTCTCTATGTCATCTTTGCGTTCACTTCAAAGTTCAAACTGCTTAATCATACATACATTGCTACGGTAGAACTTTTTTGTTCTTCTGGCCAAAACAAAGGAAGCTAGAGCTCCCAAAAGTATGATCGATGCCACAACTGTGAAAGAACATCTAAAACACAATGATCCTTTGCAAACATTCTCCCCCGACACGTCAGCTTGTTGGTTCGCCTCCGAAATGTACATCTGCTTGTTCATTCTGATATCCAGAAGGTATGATCCAAGTGGGCTGGCTAATTGTGCACAATTCATCAACGTGGAGTAGTACTTGAGCCCAAAGATCTCCGAAATGATTGTGAAGAGTAGAGTCACTTGTGCCCCGTACGAAAACCCTATGATCACCGAGGCCATGTAGATGGTACTAGGGCTTGGAAATGCTATGAGAACAGCCGCAAAACACGACAGAAGAAGCGCGAAAACGTTCATAAGAGGCCTTGGGATTCCCCATTGTTGTAGCAGGAGTTCCGACACAAATCCTGCATAAACCCTCCCAAAGTAGTTCCAAATGCTCAGCAGTTTCATGATGTTTGTCATTGTTTTGTAGTTGATATCGTTCGCATACCCTATTTCCCAAAAGTTGTCCATGGCCGTAATGGAAGATCCCAGCCCACATAATGAAGCTATGGCTATGAGAAACATGTCTACGCTGAACACTGCTTGCAAGATTGTGTAATCCTCTCCTCTGTTTGGTTTGTTGACAATGCTCGATATTGAGAAACAAGATGTGTTCTCGCCATGTCCGATCTTTTGCATCAACAGATCCTCCTGGGATTGAATTATACAAGGACTAATAGTACTAGTACTACATGGGTTTATCACGACAGGGCTATGATCCGGGAGTTGCTTGAGGCTCAAGAGAAACTGCTCTTCGCGAACCACAATGTATAAAGGCAGGAACATGAGAAAGAAAATGATAATGCCAACTGCAGCAGAGGCGAGTCTTGGCAACTCATCGGCTTTCTCAACCAATGACACAAGCATGAGAAAAAATGCAAGAAAGATTGTGGCATAAAACATGTGGTAGAAAACTCTGAGCTCATTGGGTTGCCTTTGGAATTCCATTGGCCTAATTGTGAAGGAGAATGACAAGGCTGTCACAGCTGGGAAATACGCGACGAACAGAATAATGTTCTGCGCGTAATCCTTCCCGTAAAAGGCCAGGGAAAGCTGTGTCATAATCGCGCCGCTGAGGCCAACCAAACCCTTCAATAGGCCAATCACAATGCCGCGCTTTTCTGGGAAGTTTTTCACACATGTCACAAGAGCTGCTGTGTTAGTGAAATTTCGTGCATTGTTACCGAAGAAAACACATACGCAAATTTGCCAGAATTGGAGGTGGATTGATCGGCGAACAGCTCCATGTAAAAAGTAGTAGCTGATGAAGTTCATGAGGGCTCCAACAATGAGCATGAACCAAGATGGGGTGACCTCACCAATTAGGCCAGCAAAAACTCCAAGGTAGGCACCAAGGCTTTTGTAAGTGGTTAAAATGTCGATGGCGTATTGTTCGAGTTTGAGAGAAAATCTGAGCTCTCTTGAGTACATTTCGAAGAGATAAGAGGCACCGGAGCCGGCCATGATCCATAGACAGGCGAAAACAGTGAACCACCGGCCTCTTACCACATGTGTAATGAAATTGAATATACCGGCACCACCTCCACCGCTTGAAGGAGGAGGATGGATCATCTCCACAATTTTGTTTTTAGAGAACGTAAATGAGAAAATTAACAAAAGAAAATGAATCGGACAGACTGCTTTGCTTTGATGCGATGGGATTATTGTGGAACGTTCATGTAAATTGACCCGTGTTTATACAAAATCTGGAGATTGTTTATTTGTTTTTCTGAGCTAATTGGCAGATTGTCAAAAATATTGGGGAGGTTTCTGTCACTTAATTTTGTTACCTTTGACCGGGAAAAAAGAAAAATCCATTTTAGAAGAGGTGGTTAAAATGGACTTGTGTTTGTTCAAAAACGGATAACTGAAGTTGGTAATTAATGGGAACAAAAGGAGGTTTCATAAATTTCATGACTTGGTTGAAACTAAAAACCAATTAACAACTTAAACATGGGGATTGCAGATCTTCGATCACTTGATCGACATATGATAATTTTCCAGTTTGGCCTTTCTTTGGTTTTCAAGTTTTTCTTATTCAACTTCACTCGTTCGAGGCATAAATTCTTTTAAGGTAATTATTTCTCCACTCTCAAGTGAATGGTCTTAGATTCAATTATCAAAAAGAGAGGTCGATACTTAGGGTTGTCAATGGGTTAATCGTGTCAAGTCATGAACTCTGTTTTACCATAGGTCTGTCAATGGGTTCGCCATATCGGGTCATGGACTCTGTTTTACCAAAGACACTCAATCCAAAACCACTCAGTTTAATAATTGTGTAAGAATGATCAACTCGAACCAGACCCGTTAATGAACTAGTTAGGTAATCCATGTAACCAATTTTAAAATAGGTTTTGTTGGACAACCCAGGAAGTTGTGATTTGTTTAACTTATGTAAGCTGCTTAACCTTCAAACTATATAAAATTTATGTCTAGACCGTTTAAATTAAATATTTACCACCTAACTCAATCAATATATTAGGAATTCATAAATCATAGCCTCAAAAAATATTGAAATTATAAAAATTTAGCAGGCATACAGGTGGGTGCGATTTTTGTTTCCCCTCCAATTGAACTCTCTGAGGGTCAATTGGATTGGATACACTGTAAGTTTAATAATTATCATAGTTGTTGTGTAAAAAGTCTGTTATGAAAATAATCACTGCTGTATTTTTTAAAAATTCATTAAATAGTTAATGTCTCTCTAAATGATACCCAAACGGGCCAAACAGGTTACGTTTTCAAAAGAATTATATAAATCACTCATCAACTCACAAATCAAATCAATTCTCTTCAAATAAAAAAAATAAAAAATAAACTCACAAATCAATTTTAAACGGATACTAACCCTTTGTTTGGATGATAAAATGACAACACAAAAATAATATATATATATATATATATATATATATATATATATAAGCATACACTAGCCTTTTGCTATCTGCTCATGAGTGTGTTAATCTGCTTTTTTACTTCTTGTTTATTTTTTAAAATTTTAAATAAGAATAAAAATTTAAAAAATCCAGAAAATGTGAAAATAAAATAAAAGGTGCGAGGGGTGGAGTAAATAGTACCCACTTACTCCACTGAAATGTGTTCTTTTAATTTATAATTTAAAAAAAGCTGTTTTAATTATTTGTTCCTATTTGTTATACAATTAGTAATCTTATTAATTATAAGTAGTTTCGTTTAAATTTTTTTGTGAATTTTCTGTAACATCAAACTTATATATATTGATCAAATTGCTATTTATAGAAGTATATTTATGAGAGGAATTACACATATTGAGTATTGATCTTATCTTTTATAAGAGTTCAATTCGAAACATCTCATCTAGATTTAAAATCAAAGTCCGTTTTATACATTGAATCAAATGGGCTCATCATTCTCATATTTTAATTTTCCTATTTTTCTTGAAGACACAACCACAATGCAATACCCCATCACTCTATTCGAAGTCATATACTCTTTTCAAAAAATATATATAAACACAATCAATACCAAAAACAATATAAACACAATGTTTTGCTCTATCAATTGTACACAAAGCTACAAGTAATGTTGTAGTTTTGAAAAGAAAGAATTTTCCAAATATATTCCTTTACATAAACCTACCGAATAAATATGACTCTTTCTTAAATGAAGTCGCAAAAAAGCCGAAAATATAAATTAATATACAATTAAAATGTTATAACATATACAAATTTTTTTTTTTAGAAGATACGAAATTTTATTGATTAAACAAAAATGCAAAGAAAATACAAGCTAGACTGCAATAGCTTGACGACAAACATGGGTAAATACCTCCATGATCAGGTTCGATATCTGTCGAAACGATCTAGAGAGAATAACACACAAAATAATATAACTTGAATACCCTACATATCATCAAGGTCATTACTGCCCGAACAACTAATCTTTGCAATTCCACAAAAGGGAAAACCTAACACAGCCAACCAAAAATAGGAGCCAATGGACTTATTTGCATAAGACAAACTAAAAAGAAAATAAATAAATAACCCAACAAAATGTACAAATGGGTCACTTCCACCATTGTCTCTGCCTATCACTTCCGTTATTGCCGCCTCCGCGGAATTCCGAAGACGATGAGGATACCGTCCACCACCATATCGCAGATATTTCAATCCACCGTGATTGACACCACACCACCAATGGAGGACCGCGATGGCTCGATCAAAACCCACTGGGCCGCATTACGAGTCAAAGCTTTGTGAAGGCAGGTCAGGCTCCTGGAGACAAGAGTTTCACCGGCAACCTGACCCGTCAGGACGCCAAAACATGTGACCATGATGATAGACGAGAAAATGAAGTATGAAGATGAATAAACTTCGGTAAAATTGACACCAATGCCAATTGGATTATCCGGTTTATTCACTACATCTTTATGGGTACCGGGGGAAAATCCCCTGGACTCGAAGAAGTTTAGTCGAAGAAAAAGTTTTTTGAAGGAAAATTTCTTTTGAAAAGGAGGCTAGAATTTTGAATGCTTGTTTATTGGGTGAACTCATGTACAAATTTAATACTAATAATCTACAAATTTAATGCTATTAGTATTATATATATGAATTTGTTCTACAAAAGCAAGGTGTTGTTTGTACATTTGATGGTAGCGAGCGTCATTTCCTTCATTGGCTGGCAAAGGATGTAGATCTGATCTTTGAAGTTTTCCAAAAACTAAAAATATAAATTAAAATATAATTAGAATGTTATAAAAAGTATAAAATTCTTCTCGGAGAAAATAAAAACATGTATAAAATAACTGCTAGGACAACTACCAAGGCAAAGGGTACTACACCACCAGTCATAAATGAAAGTAGGATATTATGATTCTATTATATATGAATTTGTTCTGCAAAGAAGGAATTGAATGCCAGTCCAATTTATAGAATGTGTTTTACTCAAAATCATTAATCCTTTTGAATTTTGTATTGTTCTATCTTTTTCTCCAAAAGATTTTTGGTAATACCCAACCTAATTTTTTTGGGCTTAATTGTTTCAATGAAGCAAAATTTCTAGTTGATGGATATTATAAAGACCTCTTAACTAGGTTACTTACAACAAAATTATCTAAAGAAATTCCAAACTCTGGATATCTTAGTGGATTCATTACTCACAAATCTACATTTGTAAATTACCAAAATACATCTATATATGGATTGCACAATGCTGGCATCATCTTTGAAATAACTCGTCTAACTTGCATCATTACGCAACATGCGAAAGTTGTCTTCGTAGAGCTGGTTTACAACTTCTCAAGTATTATCCTCTTAATCGATGAGCTATAATTTGAATGATAGGATGCATCTTAAAATAGTCAGATGCAAATTTTATTGATGTAAGTGACATAAATAACAGGATTTACATTACGAACAAAAAGTTAGTTGATAATCCCATAGTGATTCAAGATAAAACTAATGAGTTGTTGACCCGATTGTGATCTAAAATTGTGAGTCATTCTTTATATGCTAATGGGGTGATTCAAATATTAGGTAGAAAGCAGAGGATGTATGGTACAGTGGAATGCACTAAAGATCTTTCTGATGTTGATTGTAAGAAATGCATTGCTTTTGCAATAAACGAACTTTGAGATCATAGTTATGGATACAACAGTGGACGTGTTATATATGGAAGTTGTATTGCAAGATTTGAGTTTTACCAATTTATCTAGAATGCATTTTGTTTCTCATAATGAATTTTTGAGATTTTTCTCAAATGCTCAGCAGTATATGGAGAGAAATTCCTCACCAAATTGGATGCATCGCCATAAAAAGAATTTGATTTTAGTTGGTGTTTGTAGAGACCAAAGCAACTTCCAAATAGGAGTCCCACAAGTTGTCTATAGCTGTTATGGAAGATCCCAATCCACATAATGATCCCAATTCACTTGACATTGCATATTTATCAGTTTGATTTCTCTTTAACTTTCAAGCTTTTCTTGTTCAACGTTACTCGTTTGAGAGGTTTTAATTTTTTTCACTCTTAACTTTTTTTTTTTTATGGGAATTCTCTCTAACTAAATTCTAATATGCACAATTGGAAGAAAAAAAAAATCTAATATGCACAAAAGGTTTAAAAATATTTACACTTACACCGTGTGAAGTTTTTGTATCCTCACAAACACCCTAAGTTCTAAAAATTACACAAATACTCGTTCAGGTTCTCAAAGCATTACACATAACCCTTTATTAAGTTCCAAAAACATTACACATAACCCCTTATTAAGTTCCAAAAACATTACACATAACCCCTTATTAAGTTCCAAAAACATTACACATAATCCCATTTTACTATAATATTCAACATGTGTTGGTCATTTAATAAATTGGGGGTTAAGTGCAATGCTTTTGGAACATGAAGGTGTGTTTGAGTAGTTTTTAGAACTTTAGGGGGTCATGTGTAATGCTTTTGGAACTTATACGGGTATTTGTGTAATTTTTAAAACTTAAGGGGTTTTATGAAAACACAAAAACATCGGATGTAAGGGTAAATAATAAAATAATACATAAAATTACTATTTTTAAATTCTTAGTATATTCATGTAACACTAGGATCACGAGACAAAGAATTCTACATTGGTTTTAAACCTCCATATCTTATAAAATAGTCTTTAATGATTGTCACTAATATTACAGTTGAGTGGTATATCTCTGCACTGTGAAGTGGATAGTTTCATATTCTTCTCTTATAAAATGGGAGGTTGATATCCAGAATTGGCAATGGTTCGGTCCAGGCACAAATCCAGGAATTAAAAATGCGCTAGGCTAAATTTTAATGTGAATTTTTTTTTATCAAATTTTGATGATATAAGTGAATTCCATTGTTTAAAAAAATACACATTGTCAAAATACATATATACTTTATGCATGGAAACAACAGATAATCATACAATACAATACCATATAAAACACTTAAATTGCAACGTATAAGTTCCTCTTTTATGTGGACAATATATCATAAGATCTCAAAATAATTCATTATCTCTCTTATTTAAGTGTAGAGCCAACTAATGAGGTGGGCTATATAAACTAGCATTAAAAAAAATTTACTTTCAATCATAAATTTGTGGTGGGCTGGAGCACACCCCAACCCCTTGAGGTGGCTCGTGCCTGATTTAGTCGTATCAGATTCTTTTGTGTTATGAACTTCATCTTATTCAAATACACTTAACCTAAACTTGACTCAATTAATAGTGTCAAAATGGCCAATCCAAGCTCACCCATTAATGAAACAAGTTACCCATATAACTCATTTAGTAAACAGGTCGTGTTAGACAACCAATTAACATGTGATCTATCTAACCTAATTAAACTACCTAGCCTTCTATCTATACAATGTTTATGTAATATATCCTACTTCCAATTCTATATTTACGACCAAAGGCCATCAATATATTAGGAACTCATAAGTCATAATCCCAAAAAGTTTTAAATCTATAAAGATTTAAAAGGTATATAAATGGGTAATATGGTTCGGCATAAGGTTAGCGGTTGACTCGTTTAATATGGCAAGATATATAGGTCATTTTACAGGTTAACTGTTACACCCCGCTCCGGAAATCCAACTAAATACCGGAGTCACCGGTGCTACGAAAGCCCACTAAAACGTTGCGTTTTAGGAAGTTTGGTGAAAGGTAAAATAGTAAATACTAAATTACCGTTTCACTGTGACATTGACGTCCCAGAGCATGCTTACATAATTGATGATCATAAATAAAATCATTCAAATGATAACCGATAATACCTTGGACGACAGTAGAATGTCAGAGTTGATAACGTCCCTCCTTGAATCTGCGAACTTCTATGATGACCGGAGGGTTAGTGTTATCATGTTAACCCCTCAGCAAGCAAAGCATACAACAATAATATAACAACAATATAATAATTGAATAACCCCGCAGGGTTAACAATCACACACATTCAACATCTAAAGACATTTACCACCACAATCACATGTTCATTTACCCTTAACATTCATACTAAATCTTCATACATTGAAGATGATACATCAAATCCTATGGATGACAAGATTAGTAATACTTTGATACCATCGCCTCTCTATGATGGTATGGGTCATCTCAAGGACTCATCATCCATGCAAAAGTAATCTCTTCAATCGGGGTCACCACCCACACCATACTCACTGACCTCGATAGCAAACGTACCCTCACTGGTACATGAACTCTGATACCTAATCAAGAAAACTCGTCATTATATCGTATAAACCGGTAAGTCCCTCGGCTCTCATATCGTATCGACCCGTATAACATAACGCATCAGCGGGCACTACCCTCGGCTATAATAAGCGTATCAGCCGACATATTACCTCAGCTATCATGTCACGTCATCAGCTGGCATGTATCATCGACTGGCATCATATTGCATGTGTCATCGGCTGGCATATCACATCATCAGTCGACATGTATCATCGGCTGGCATCACACACACAAGTGTCCCAATGGTATTGTAGCTACACAAGTTACGCACTTGACAGGCTGGGTGTCTTTGCTCGTACCACGACCACGTGAAGAACTGGCGTTGTTTAACTAGTATAGAGCGAGCACAGGTGAACAATCACGTGGAGGCTGGTATGTGGCCTACAGACAGGTACGACACCAGCAGGCACCATATGGGCATACTGAAACTGATACACGTGTTGTGTCGGCATGACTCCTCGGTAATCATCGCACCATCATATGACTCATGTGCTATGCCGGCATGAATCCTTGACAATCATCTCACTATCATATGACTAATGACAACACGACTTACGCATGTACTATACCAGCATGAATCCTCGGCATCCTCGCACGACAACACGACTCATGTGATATGCCGACATAACTCATCGGCAATCCTCGCATGACAACACATACTATGTGTTATGCCAGCATGACTCATCGGTTATCCTCGCACGACAATACATACTCATGTGCTATGCCGGCATGACTCATCGGCAATCCTCGCATGACAACATGACTCATGACTACATGACTAACACGCGTGCTATACCGACATGACTCCTCAACAATAACACCTAAAATGTACCCCATTAGTCTCGATTATCGTATTCGTCGTAATCGTGTTGACATCTCTCTGTAACTCGTAATTACCGTTGTTTCGTATCGATAACACTCCGTGACTCATGAATATCGTCATATCATGTGTCTCGGAATCTATCCGCGAGAAGTCCTAACCTAGTGGTAGTTTATACTCATTCCGGAGTACTTATCTTTCTTCGATATTCTAATGCAAATCTCGGAATCTATCTTTGAGATCGATCACAATAATATTAGTTTATACTCATTTCGGAGTACTTATCTCTCATAGGGATTATCATCCTAAATCCTGAATATCAATCATATGCTAGGCTCTAAATCTAGTCCATGTCATCGTCTATGATTTCTAACCTCATCCTAATGCTTACAGCCAAACCAACCATCCATAAGCATCACAACCAAATCCGTATAACAGTACGTAATTCATAATCATTCATATAATTATGAGTTTAGGGAAGAATTCCACTCACAGTGCGTCGAAGAGACCTCATCCGACCGAATCCACTATTGCACGTACTTTGAGGCGTTCATTTTCGGAAGTCCCCACGAACTCCGTCTCGATTCATACGTCTCATCGGACTTTCCATTGTCATATTGCCTCGTAAACAAGATAATTAATATTAATAAATCATAATCTAATCATTATAATCAAAACCTTAACCTCAGGACATTTACATTATTTAACGTTACTCAAAGTAACTTAGGATGGCCGGAACTAGTCCTAAATGAACTCTGATGGACTCCAAACCTATGCCATCAGACCCGGAACGTCAAGAGCATAAAAAACACGACTTGCCGGAGGCTAGGGGAGGACCCCACGCCCCAACACTCTCTCTAGGGGTTCTAAGGGGCGCGAGTGTGGGGTTTAGTTGCCCCTACCTCGCGACGGCCATTGTAGGGGTTCATTGGCCCTCGAGTTCTCCTTCTCTCCGTTCTCGACCTCTCTTCTTCGTCTCACTCTCTTCTCCGTCTCGCTCTCTTCTTTTCCAAACGACCACGACAACGAGACCCAGCAACAAAGGCTATCGCTCTCTCCTCTCGAACTTGACATCAACCTTCTTCTGCTCCCTTCGGTTTATCCCAGCCAGAAACCCTCTCCCAAACATACACATCAAGGTGGGGACCTTTTACTTTCTAGCTGCTTGATGAATATACTATCGATTAAATAATGATTTTATAGTTGGACCAACGTGAATTAAAGTAAATAATGATTTTACAGTTGGATTTAAGATAGTTGAGGAAAAGGGTTGGAAGAACTTGGTTCTAGACTTTAAGGGTACAATGTGGTAAATGAATGGAAAAAAGTTCCCCATTATTCATGATATTGCTAGAGATGTCCTAGCATTCCAATGTCCACTATTACTTTAGAGTCTGCATTTAGTACTGGTGGGAGAATTGTAAGTCCACAACGTAGTCGTCTCCAATCAAACACAGTTGAGAGTTTAATGTGTACTCGGGATTGGCTGTGGAGTGAGATACGAGGTATTAAAAATATTTTTGTAATATATTTAGTAGTTAAAAAATATTTACTTGTCGTCTTTATTACTAATTTTTCTTTTTAATGTGATCATGTTCAACTTCATATTTGACTTCTATAAATACTGAATCTGATATATTTGACGATAACGTCGATGTTGAGATTGTTGATGATGATGACGACGATGTAGATGATTAAACTTGCACAAACGTCCTCATTATTTTGTTATAATTTTATAAGATTGAATTTAAATTTGTAATATTGTGAACTTTTATGCATGTACTATGACCAAGATAGAAACAATGTTGTGTTTAAAAATCTTGAAGAAATATGTTATTTATTATAATGGAGGAGAAAAAAAATGAAAAGCAAAAAGAAATTGAAAGGAAAAAAAAATAGAAGTTAAAAACAAAATGAAAAGCAAGGCATAAATATGAAAAGGAAAAAAAGAGGTAAATTGTCATTATGTTGGGTAATACCTAGGGCCGGGCCCTAAGGGTAGCTGGGTAAGGCGGCCGCCTCAGGCTCCCACCTCGAGGGGTCCCCATAATTTTTTTTATATATAGTTGTTATGTAATTTGGTATATAATTATGTTACTTTAATATTAATACAAATATATGGCTTGGCTGGGTTGCTCACTTCCTTTAAAGAGGCATTTGTTTGAATCCCAACGAGGGCCTTTTTTAATAAAAATTTTCTTTTTGGTCTCCCTTCAAAGAGGCCTTTTTTCCCTTTTTTTTTTTTTTTTTTTCCTTTTGATTCCCTTTCCATTTTTTTTTTCTTTTGGTTTTCCCTTTTTTGTCCTAAACATAATATTTTATTTTCCTTTTTCTTTTGTTTTCTCTTTTCATAAAACAAACCAAATAAATTTTCCTAACTCAAACTAACTAACTTTTTCTACTATGTTTTGTTAAACAATAACCTAGCATCCTCTATTATATTTAAGTTAAGTTTTAAACCCTAGCCTCACTCTCTTCTTCTCAATTTTAAAAGAAATTGAAGAAAATAATTTTAATTCAAAGGAAGACGATACTTAAGTTGTGTTGCTAATTTTGAGAGGAGCACAAGAGAACACATTGCTAGATTTATTACCGAAATTTCCTACCCGTCAATCAGGTTCAAATTTTTTCCCCACTAGTTCAATTTTTGAGTTGATTGTTGGATTGTTGGCTTGTTGAATTGTTAGATACTATACTTGTATTATTTTTGGTGATTGCTGGATTGTTGATTGTTGAATTATTGGACTATTGGATTGTGGTTGTGGATTGTTTGGTTGAATATAAGTTTTTCAATTGTCATCATGTCTCGAAAGTATCTTTATGGAGCTCATAAAAAAAACATTTTGTGAATTTTGATATAAAAACATTTTTTTAACCGTGTTCGAAATATATATATATATATTGTGGGTCCCAATTTGAAAGTTCGCCTTGGACCCTCAATATCTCAGGATCGGCCTTGGTAATACCATTAAAAATTGAAAATGGATGTAGATGGTTATAATACCCATTTGTACTTATATTGGGTAAATATTTACCCATGCCCTTAATAAGCATACACATCAAGGCAACACCGCCACCACTCTCTATTCAAATTTATACACTGTTTTTTGAAAGGAATAACACAGTATTTTGCCCTTTCAAGTATACACAAAGCTAAAATTATGTTGAAAAGAACATAAACCTGCTGCATATAAACATACACAATAAGCATGTCTCTTCTTTGAATGAATTCGCCAAAAGGACTGAAATATATAATTAGACATAATATGTATAAAATTACTAATAATACTAAGGCAATGATTCTCATATATAAGAATTTATTCTAAGAAGTCAAGGTGTTGTTTCTACATTGATAGTAGCAAGCGTCACTTCCTTCGGTTGGATGGGGTTATAAATAGATTTGTTCATCTTCATGGCAAAGCATACACTAAGCTTCCTTTATTGAATGGCACACGGTTTTCCGAATGAATTCAAGGACATATTTAAAGAAATTCTAATCGTATATACCTGACATTGAATAGAAGAAAAATATACTTATATAGGGTCAAATCAATATGTTCTACGAAGAAATATTAAGCATACAACAAAGCTTCCTTCATTGGATGGCAAAGCATGTAGAAATGTTCTTTAAAGTTTACCAAAAGGCCCAAAATATAAATTCTTTAGAATTAGAATGTTATAAAATATATAAAATTATACTACTAGTACTAAGGCAAAGGTACACACAAGTCATATAAATACAAGTTTTGGATATTGTGATTCTCATATATATATATATAGCAAACCTATTATTCATGGGCTTAATTGTTTTAATGAAGCGAAAATTCTAGTCAATGGATATAATAAAGTTCACTTAAATGCTTTACTTATAGAAAAGTTATCCAAAGAAATTTCAAATTTGGGATACCGAAGTGAAGTAATTAGTCACAAATCTACATTTATAAAGGACAAAAATTAATACATCTATATATAGACGTGCACAATATTGACATTATATTCTAAATAACTCGTTCAACAATTTGCATAATTATGCATCATGCAAAAGTTGTGTTAGTAAAACTGGTCTACAACTTCTCAAGTATTGTCATTTCAATCGATGAGCTATAATTTGGATGGCACGATGCATCTTAAAATACTCATATGCAAATTTCTTTGGTATAAGTGACACAAATAACATGTTTTATATTAGGACTAAAAATTTGGCTGATAATCCCATAGCGTATCAAGACAAAAGTAATGAGTTGCTTACTCAATTAAGTTCTAAAATTGTTAGTCCATCTATATATGCTAATGGGTCAATTCAAATATTAGATAGCACGCAGAGGATGCATAGTACAGTAGAATGTACTAAAGATCTTTCTCTTGTAGATAAGCGAACATCATAGTTATGGATGCAAATGTGTACATGTTATTTATGGAAATTGTGTTGCAAGATTTAAGTTTTACCCATTTATCTAGAATTCATAATATATTTTTTAGATTTTTCTTTTCTTAAGATAATTGTAAGGGATTATAACTAACGGCTCCAATCATAGCATTTGAAAATATCGGTTTTCGTTTCAAAATAATTTTCCATTGTTCCGTTTTTTTTTTTTTTTTAGTTTGAGAAAATTTGATGTTTTTTTTTTTTTTGTTAGAAGAGATTTTTATTTATTTAAAACATCGTGAAAAATTTATAATGACAGAGACACAATCTCTTGCATACCCAGACATGAATAGTCGGAATAAGAGCAAGATTTAAAAAAAAATCTGCGACCTGAACTAATTCAACAAGAACAAAGCCAAAACCTACAAATACAATTAAGCAAAATTTTACAAATATGGTAATGACTTCAAGTTGTTAGCTTCTACAACGATCTTATTCTTTCCAACATCAATTGAGGATATGGGTATAACCTTCGTGCTGCCTCGTTAAAAAAGCTTGCCCGAAAAAACTTAGTGTTAAAAAATCTTGGCATAGGAAAAAGAGTACAACACGTTTTAAGCTTATAAATTTATAATCGTTCCTTAGCAATCCATCCTTCAATTATGAGATAGCTGCAAACCAGAAAAAAAACATCTGTCAATAATTTGAATTGCACCATAATTTGTCATCTAAAGAGAGACGGGGGATATTTTGGAGAGGAAAGAGGACGATGGAAGCGGGAGAGAAATTTTGGAGATGGAGGAGACGAAGGAGAGAGAAATAGAGAGACGGAGGAGAGAGAGATTGGGGGGGCGTGGGTGGCTGGGAATTTTCTTGTTCGTACACAAACACAAGATGATAGAGGTAGGAGTTGTTGTGGATTTGTCAAATACCTAATTTCAAAATGTATTTGAAATTCTTAGATTTTGTTAAATGAATTCCATAAAATTCAAACCACATAATTAATATTTACCCAAACAACTAAATTTGGATTTGAAAGCCAAAATCCAAATCCAAGAAATTACCTATCCAAACAGGATCTAAATTTATTTAAACAACTCAGCAATTTTCTTTTTACTCCCCCACTTGATGCTTTCCCACTTCATAATTTCTTAATTTCTTTTTTCTAGTTGGAAAAATACGTTGCCTCCCAGAGGGCTAACCAATTCGGAGCTTGATGAATCCAATTTTGACGATTCAATGACAAAAGTATCTTATTACAAGTGATGCCAATTTTCATACCTTTCCAACCACAAAAATGAAATTAGCCTGAAAGTCAAGCCATTTTCCTTTAATTAATTTATTATTCTAGCTTGTTAATAATAACGTTTTGTTTTTTTATTAAAATTGATATAATTATATCAAAGAATAGTATAAATATATTATAAAAATCAAATTACGACAGTAAGATTCACAAGCTAATATAAGCAAAATTAACACAGACACAAGCCGCATAAACAACTAAAAAACTTAAATCATTAAAATTATGCAGAATTATAAACTACGCCCACAAAGTCCAAAACAATTAAAATTCTAACAATACCTATAATTCTAACAACGGGAATCACATTATGATTTATACATTTTTGAATATCAACTTCGACTTTTATGAGAGTCGTACTTTAAATCTCCCACTACACAATCATAATCGATGAGTACTTAAAAGCCACAATTATCTTAATTAAAAACGCAAATATATGTGGGCCTGGCCCAAACAGAAAAACCCACCCAAGCCCAAACAGAAATCAGTACTTAGCCGCGCTCTTTTCAAAGCAGCCACCAACTTTGGCGCTTTTCATTTTCTGAAATTTGCGAACCAGGAAAGAAGAAGAAGAAAGAAACGAGAGATTGAGAGATATGGATACTGACAACTTCCTCGACTTTGAGTCAGAGGACCCGCTTCGCAGTTTCCCAGCTTTGGCTAAGAAACGGTTGTTTTTTTTTTCGTTTTAATCTTAATTCCGATCTGGGTACTTAGGGTTTACATTTGTCTGCATTTTACTGGAATTGGTATTTGGCTTCCATGGTTTTCCAATTTATTTTTTCTCAATTTATTTTCCTATCTGCATCAGAATGTTCTTATTTGACATAAAGTTTTTTCCCCCCTTTTAAGTTTTCAAGCTTATTGAACGATTGCTGTTCACATGTATCATAAGTTTTTGGATTTAAGTGCCAGAATTGGAAATTCAATAACTTAAACATGATAATAATTTTTATGAGTTGAGCTTGCCATATAGTGTATACGCTTGAACGCAAAATTGCCACTATATGATTCCCATAAAGCTTGAATTTGTGATTTTTGCACCAGTAATTGATTAGCCTTGTATGATTCTCATTGTGTAATGTCTCCCGTTGGTGTTAATTTAGGAAGAAGACTATTGGGTTGGATGACCTTTTGACTGATTTCTACAAGGAAGAGGACAAGCTTGTTGAGAAGAAATCTAAGCGTGCAAAAGCACGAAGGAACAATGATTCAGATGAGGAAGATGACGATAAAGAGGCTGCACTCTTTGACATTGTCGATAAGTGTGAAAGCGAGGCATATTAACTCACCTGTTGTAGTCTTTCCCTTTTTTTGTATACCACATTTCTTCTTTTTTCCAATTGAAAATATATATTTGATGTAGATGAGAGAAATAAGCGGCAAGGAGGACAGCTTTGTCTGGGGCATGTGTGCTTTTGGAGACCAGGTTTTTTTTTTGGGATAAGAAACAAAATTTCATTGAAAAGATAAAACCATGAGACCTGACTATCTGCCAGAGGAGACCTTGCCCTCTGTTTCTCGATCTTTCTTTTGTTCTGGAGACAAGGTTTTCAATGAGTAGATACAACTCTAAATTGCCTTACCAGATCCTTGGTTATTATTATGCATATTTTGATGGGAGTTGATCTTTAACTAGCTAGTAGTTTCTTAATTTTTGTTGAACTTTGTGATTGCAGAAAATCCCACCACCTCTTTCCTTTCCCGAGCTTAAAAGTTGCACACTCTTGCAGTCTTTCATGAATAATGAGCTCAATTCTGTGATTGATATATCTACAGAAAATGGTCAGTTATAATGCTTGGATTTTATTAGTTATCACTGGTCATTCATTGTTTTGTATCAAGATGAGTTTCCTATTTTTTATCCTGTAGAATCACGTGGCCTTGCAAAATTTATATTCAGTCACTGATATTATTCAGGAGACAGTTTCCTCGAAGGGTTATTGGTACATGGCTGGCTTTCAAAAATGGTTTTCACCAGTGGCCATCTAGAAAAATCAATTGCTGCATGGACCTTTAATCTGAGTGAGTTTATTTTTCACCCTTAGCTTGCCCTTTTAATCCTCATGAAACTTCTTGTGATGTATTTAACCTTTTGTTTTATAGTGTTATATTCATCAAAAGAAAATTTGAGGGCATCTGCATATGATTTCTGGTGTGCTATCCTCTCATTTGAAAATGAGGTGAGCTTGGTCTTTGTTTTTTTGCTTGGATATAAGTTTCACTGCACGATATGTTAAAGGAGTTAATTCTGGTATTAATTTTTAACTACGTTGATTTACAGCCTGTCAAAATTGATTGGTTTCCTTGCTATTCGGAATTAAAAATAGCTCTTGAGAACTATGGATATCTGTTCAAATTTGCATCTAACAAGGAATCTGCTCGTTCCAGTAAGTTTCTCACCTTCATACCAGTTTTTATGCATAATTCATGTGAGGTGGAACTTTTCATGCATGAACAGAAATTATCCTTTCTTCTGCTGTAAACAATGCAGCGATGCTTGATAGAATATCTTTATGATGTGTAAGTGCAGCACTGTCAAGAGAATCATGTTTTCTGCCATTATGTTGATACATTTCGGAAGGATTTTCTGGGTTGCAATTATCTTTCCGCTATTGCTGCATATTGACTTGGTATATTTACCAACCTCCGTTCAACTTGGTAATAGAAAGGGATCCAGTAAATATGTGTTCCATATTCATTTGGCCTACCCAACCGCTATGCAACCAATTAAGAAACAGAACTCTTTCAAAGGGTTTATTTGTTCTTCTAATCTGACAAATGCTATACTGCAATTGTGTTTTAGGATGGTTTTTTTGGTATGAATAGATCAGTGTTAATTTTCAGATTCTTTATTTTCCAATTTATTTCCTAGTTTTTCGTTAAGCTATGCTCCAATGATGTTTTCAGACGGATTTTTGAGTTATGAATAGATCAGTGTTAATTATCAAATTCTCTATTTTCCAATATACAAATCTTATATAGAATTTTCAAAGTCATGCATTCATTTCTTCTCATATTAGTTTTATTTTGCCTTCTAGATTCTTCTTGTGGAGGTCCAGCTCAAAATATTAGAGCTTGGATTAAATTTGCAACTGCTTCTTGTCAAGCGAGGTAATATCAATTGGGAATACTAGTTTGATGACGCATAAGACTGTCATTTTCTTGTTTAGGGATCTAGCAGTTGATTCATGGGTTATGTCTGTGTAATTGATTCTAGCATATTGCTCCTGCAGTTGTCTCATTAGTCTAGGCTGGTTGCATGGCATATAGGCTAAATTAAGGCTATTAGTTTATAGACCTGATTGCTAGAACAATGATGGGTAGCGTCGTTGATATAGGTTGATGGTTATCCATTTACATTAATGGCCGATTGGTTGTCGATTTTCCTAGATTATTTGTTTTGGTTCAGTTATAGTCTAATTTATGAGAAATCTATGTATTCAATCCTATATAAATCACTTTACTCCTTTTAAGTGAATTTTCAATACAATAATCTTCCTTTCTAAAGTTTACCTTCAGTGTAGTATGTTACATGTGAGATACATTAATGATGCAAATTCTTATGAATAATTTCAAATTTTGTTTGATTTATTTTTTTGCAGGAACAAAAGGGCCATGTATTTAACTTCAGAAGCTGAAGACTTAATTGAAGTCATTATTTTTCTATGTTCTGACCGGAAACTTCAAGGTTTGCTTGTACTTTTGCATGAATGCATGCAGTCAGCTATCAGTTACTTCACTGACGAAGAATGGGAATCTAGCTGTGAGAAGATGGCAAAATCTCTTGTTTGCAGGTTATTGACTCTACTGGTTGTTTTTATTTTCAGTCCACATGTCTGTTGTTGGGTTGAAGTTTTTGCTAGCAAGAATATTGGAAACTTTTTTTCTATGGGTTGAAACTTTTTTTCTATGATGTTTGATCTATTAATGGTTTAGAACTTTTCTGCAACTGTGTCAATGATCAGATATTATTATTTATTCATCTACCATCAGTATCATATAGTAAACTGTTCCGATTGTATCCATCTTTACAGGAATGTTCTAGAACCGGAAAGAGCATAATGATGTTGTGTTCTTCAAACAGAGAATGTCTATGGATAAGATAAAATTGCCATGTTCATATTCCTGGTTGTTAATTACGATAGGAAGCCAAATTGGAACAATTGAAAACTAGGATATGAAGTTTAAGAAACTGGGTACTTAATTGTTATTTTAGTACTTTCTGGGATCTTGATACCATTTAATTCTGCATGGCATGCTTGGTGATGCAGCAATGGTTAAACAACAGAAGAGATGAAAAACATTGGAATGATTGTTGTTGCTGTTTTCTGTTTATGTTTTTAAACTCCTCTCTCTTTTTATTGCTGATTATATGATATGCAGAGTACCCAAGGACTTGAACTGTCTAAGAATTGTTGAATGCATTTCGGGAGTCAATGCTCGTAGTAAGCTGCTTCGAAGTAGAGCTGCCTATCAAATCCTTCTTAGTTGTTTTGATCATAAGGTACTGAACCTACGAGTTTGTTGAAATAGTACTTAATATGCTTTTATTCTAACTATATCAAGCAATTGTTCCGGAGAGCTAAGTTAAGATGAATGAAAAAGAAAGAGCTAATTTATGATGTTCTGGTAATAAGCAGATTGTATAAACACTAATTAATCTCTATTTCATTGTTGATTATTTTCTTGCACTTATATTTGTTTGGAGAGAGAGAAGAGGCATAGGCATAGGCATTAGCCGGGAGAGGGATAGATTTTTTCTATAGGGCCATTGGCTTACTACTCATTTGGTTGGGGGGTGTGGTCCCATGTAGCTAGTTGAGCCTTGCCCACATGTATTATTTGCAAGTTTAGGAAGTGTTATGGTCATGTCCTACCCTTATATGACTTATCTTTTAAACATGATACTGCTAGTACAGTATTTTTCTTTTCGTCTACAAGAAAATGGCGTTACTAGATGATTCTTGAAATAGTTGAAATTCATCTTTTCTAAATACGTTAGATTTTGGGGAAATGAGTAGTCACAGTACGAAAGCTGTAGATCCTGTAGACCTCCGAGTGATAAATGTACTTAGAGCCCAATGTATTTCGCTTAATCTCTAAATCCTTTTCTTTTTAAGTACAAAGACATTGTTGTTAGTTTAAATGACTATATATCGTCCTGCACACGTTAATTGCACAAACTGATTTGGAACACTGTTGCTTGACATAATGTTTCATCCCAGGCCAATACAGAAGAAGAGATCTTAAACTTGCTCATCCCAATCAACGTGAAAGACAAAGGCTGTGATTTTCTCAAGATGTATGTACACTTGGTATTAGCAGAGAATTGGCTCTTATCTAACCAACTTTTAGAAGACAAGCCGGTCTTGAAAGCAATGTGGCGCCTGTACTTAAGAAACTGTTCTTGCCTGATAAACAGCACGGACTTAAGGTCTTTTGCATCTAAGGTAGTTTGGAATCAAACTCACCTGTTTTTTCTTTACACTTGAGTAGATTGAAAATTTGAAGTATGATCCACTTTGCAGGTCCGAAACAGGGCTTCGTACCTGCTGCAGGGCACCATGGTTTAGTTAAGGTCGGTTTTGGTTGAAAGTAAGTATATATATTATCGGACAAAGGGTAGCAGAAAGAAGCAGGCAGAGATTGCAGAGATTGCCCTGATATGTTAAATTTGGTGAATTGGTAATGACTGGAGCTGTGTTCAGTCAGGATCTGTCCTATTTTGAGCATGAACCAGCTAGTTCCTGAAGCATATTGGGGCTCGCCTCTAGTGATTTCGTTATAAACCCTAGATTATAGGGAGGAATGTGACTCAGTTTTAATTTTCTATGCATCAGATTGATTAAGTTTTTGTAGAATGTCTCAAGAGATGTAAAATGTTAAAAGAGTCCAAGTTGTAGTATTCATGATTGTCAAAATATTCCTTCTCTCAAAACCAAAAGCATGCACTACAATTTTCTAATTGGTAATTTTATTGGGCCTCAAGAATTCTCTCGACACTTAAAACAAAATGGAAAATAATTTATTCACCTAAATTTAACAATTTAATTATTATAATGAATATTATTGTGATACCACATTGTACCATCTATATATTTAGTTGTAGGGAAAAAAAAAGAAAAAAAAAAAAATATATATATATATATATATATATATATATATATTTAGTTGTAGGGTTGCATAGTCAAAACGATTATAAACTTGGAGAAGTTTTGCAAATGTGATTTTTAAATGATGATTTATAGAACAAACAGTTAGATTATAATATTATTTGGTTAATAGACTCAAATAGATAATTAATACCGTATTAGACACCAACTAGCTAGCGCTTAAGTATAGATATGAGACTTTTATAATTTGTATTTTTTTTTTAATGTTAATGGGCTAATTGAACCCAAAAACTGTTCGTGACGGCCCTCTTAGCCTAATTGTTTCTTTTTCCAGAAAATTTAGGTTCGGAAACACCCGGAACTTTGAGATTTTCAAAATGAGGTTCGGGAAGCCGTTGTCGGTACCGAACCTCACTCTAGACGTATATACTTTACCGCTTAGTTTTCCTTCCCTGTTTTCGTTTCTTTTTGTTGTTGTTTTCTCTCAGTTGCTCAGAACCCAACAGTTGTTCACAAAGTGAAGAAAAAAATAAATTAGGGTTTTGAATTGCCTTTTCTCTTCCAGCCATTTGATTAGTTTCCCTCCTTGATTTCAAAAGGCACACCAAATTGTGCTTTTATCAAACCCTACTCTTTTTTTCTTGTTTGCCTTTCAATCTCATACCGTTTCCAATTTTTATTCTCTGAGTGCACTTCCTTCTTAATTCAGTTTCCCAATTCCCATTCTGGGGTCGCCAAGAAATCACTGTTTTTCATGTTGGAACCCTGTTTCTTGAATACCCAATTGCAATTGTTGAAGTTAAATTAGGGTTTCAAGCGTATGAGAGGTGAAAAAATGGCGAAGAGATCATCTTTTGGTAGCATGATGCGGAAGAAGCTATCCGACATCTCCAATTTACAGACTGGGAAAGCAATTAGCCAAGATGAAATGCCCCCAGAAGCTTCTCTGGCTAATAAGGACTACATTGAGCAGCTTATGGAGGTAAAATCTCACTTAAGTACTCTTTCAATTTTTTTTTTTTTTATTTTCTTAGTGGGGTTTTGTTTTTTGAACTTCTGAACCAGGAGAGGATGACTTTGATCAGACTCGTCACGGAAAGGAAGTATCCTTTTATTGTTCTTTAATGGTGTTTTCTCCCAAATTGTGGTTTCGTTTATATTTTGGTCATCTGGTGTTATTTTCTGTTTGTTACTGCACTGAGCACTAAGAAAAATGAATTACTAGGCTGATTGGATTAGATATTTACGGTCAGATCACGTTCAAGTTTCTCCCTTTTCTTTGGTATCTTCTCATGTTTGCATTCCTGAGGAATAAAATGGAGAGATTGGATTTTCTTTAATTATATTTGAACAGTAAAATCGTCGAGTTAAGTGGAGCTGAGTTGCACAAACTGCGAATTAGTGTTCAGAAATTGCAGCTGCAAAATCAGAATCTTGCTCAATCAAACAGCCGGATGTTAGCGGTGTGTTTGCTCTTCACATTAACCTTACTGTCTAAACGCATTTCTGCAATTATCTAATTGTCTCTTGTATTTACGCTCTGTTGTTGATTTTACAGGAGGTTAATTTGGGAAGAGAAAAGGTAAGTATCAACCGAATGTAGGTACGTGTATTGGTTTTCAAAGTCCTCACTTATCATAACTTTGATTTTACTCTCTTTGTTGATACCAGTTAAGGAAACTACAGCATGAACTTCTTTGCAAGGATGCTTTACTTAAAGCAAAGAATATAGAAATAGAGGTTAGTCTTATCTTGCATTTGGTTGTAGTTAGTAATGGAATTGAAATGTAGACTTCGAAGTTCGGAGGAACTAAACAAAAACAAAATTTTACATTTTGTACACCTTGTCGTATTGTTACATCCTGGAACTGTTACTGCTATTTAATTTTTGATTTTGTTTTTCAGTTGTTCAGCTTTGACACTGTTTAAATATAATTTGGCATAATTCATCATTCTGGTAACGTGCTATGAGGGCACTTCTAATAAGTAAAAAAGAATACCGAAAATAATTAGCAGCTATGTAATCTACATGCTATAGAATGCAAGAAGTTCAGAATAGTGAATCCCACCTATCTTAGGAGTTACTTCTCTAACTTCTTCTGATAAGTAAAAAAGAGTACCGAAAATAATTAGCAGCTATGTAATCTACATGCTATAGAATGCAAGAAGTTCAGAATAGTGAATCCCACCTATCTTAGGAATTAATTCTAACTTCTTCTGCTCTGCTTATATTCTTACCATTCCATTTACACTCATGACTCCCATTTTTCTCATATGGTGAGCAAAATCAACAGGGATGACCAACAAGGACTGACCTTTTCTACTCTAGCAAATCTGATTCCTGTTTATTACAATTGTCATGGCTTGGGTTAGAAGTTTTAGTTCATCAATAATTTTGTTTGATTCTTTAATAATATACCCCTCATCTTACAGGAAAAAGCAGAAATGAAATGTCAAAATACTGGCTCTCAGCTATCTAAGGTAATTTTATTCAGTTGTGATATGTATGTAGTTAAAGCCCTACAGTTCATTGCATTCAATTGACACACCTTGACCCGAATAGTCCACGTGGACTCCGAAATCGAAGCATGATGGCTGTTACCTGGACGTCTATCCCTTAACCTCATTAACTTTTCCAGATCAAGAAAGGAGAGGAGGCAGATTTGCCTAAAGCTGATAATGATGGCAAACCATGTAATGACAACAAAAGGCGTGGCACAAGAAGTCGATGTAAACTTTTATGACTGATTTCTCATTTGAATATTGCTTGTTGTTCCCTTTTCTTTTACATCCGACATGTTAACATTGCCACTTACAAACTCTTGCAGCACTGGGCCCATCTACTACATGCCAAAAGATTGAACATAAAGAGAAGGTTGAAAATAAAAGGTTAGTTAACAAGTTAATGTAGATTTTGCAAGCCTCTAGATAGTCCTGCATCGTGTCTTGCTGAATATGGACTCGACTCAGATAGGGGCACTCATTCTTATACCATGAGCCTATAATTGTAGCCTTGTAGGATGAACTTTTGCTAGATTTAATGTTTGATGTACTTTTTGGGTTGAGCAGCGAACCAGCATGGGGCCACTACAATTCACTGATAATTACGAACTTCACTTCCTAGGTCCAACATAAGGGTTTTTCAAGCTCAATAAACCCCTAAGGTGTGAGGTTTTTATCTACAAAAGGCCTTGAGGCTTGTATCAAATCACGAACTCAACTATCTCCACCTTGGCAAATCTCATCCTACTTACCTACCATCCCAGTTCATCTCACAATCAGCCAATTTAGCTCTTGCAACTCCATCTCCTAACCATAAATTTCTCCTTAGCTAACTCCAGTAGCTAAGAATTTTAACCACCCCTAGAACTTTTCTTCAAACCACTCTACCTATTAGATCGGGTGTTCCATTTATGTCTAGTACTTTCCCATGTGTCTGCTCAACTTTTAAAGATGATAATGTGCCATGTGTCTCGACAGAAATGTCGGTAGTGATACCACTTACAATACAAGTCTTGGCCCAACACTTGTATTGTAAGTTTGTAACCAATGTGGCCACCTCGGGACACTACAAGGTTTCACGAGATCCCATTGACCCATTAGGTGTAGGGTTTTATCACAAGAGTGCAGTGTTACTCGAGTAGTGGATTTCCCAAAACATTGTGCATGGTTTCTCCAGGTCCCATATAACCATTATGTGTAGGGTTTTATCACAAAAGAGTGCAGCGTTATTAGTAATGGATCACCCAAAACATTGTAGATTGTGTTATCACATTTCTGCTGTATTAGTATCTCCTTCTAAATCCAGGGCTTGGATCAAGCTGCATAATACCTCAACCCTCGGATATTAATAATTTTGTCAATCTTATAAGCAATGCATGCATGATGTTTCCCCCCTTATCTGATCATAGTAATTTATGTGCCAAGTTTTTACTTACGCTTCTAGTTAATGCATGCTGCTCTTTTGTTCAGGCGGTGTTTGAGGAGGCAATCTGCAAGATTTAAGTCGCCAACAGAAAACTTGTTTGAGATAGACGATGCCAAATTCCCAGTCAATCACACATCAGAAAATCCAATGCAGAATAGTGGTCCTAGTCCATTTATTTCATCCGCCTCTACCAGTAAAGAAGAGAAAGAAGATGACTCTGCCACAAGGCGATCTTCAGTTGGAAGACCATTGCGCAGAGCAGCTGGGAAGGTTCAGTCCTACAAAGAAGTGCCTCTCAACGTTAAAATGCGAAGATCAGGGTGACAGAGTGGGCAGCGGCATCTGATTTTGGAGAATACCAAGTAAGTTGAAAAGAGCTTGTATAATTTAGTTTGAAATTAAGAAATATGAAAGAGCTTGTACAACTAGACATCCACATCTTTCTGTATCTTTTGAACTTTGTGTGTTGTCTGGTGATTATCTGCTGTGATTATGCTATTGTAAACCACATTCAGCTTCTTTCTAATGGGAAAAACCTTTGATTCTCATTTATGGGTATTTGCAAGTGTGTCTATCAAAAAACTTGATAGACAGATAGAAGCTTATGATATGCAACCTTTTGATGCATAATAACTTGTACAAAGTGTACATCAAATTTGTTCACATTAGTTCGAAAATGGCACCTCTTTGAATATTGAGAAAAGAAGTATCACTTAACTAATAGATAATAGATAGTTGGTAAATGGTTCGAATTTGAGGAAACGGAAACTGATTCATTTTGTAACAAATTTGGAGGGTGGAAATGCTCATGTTCTATCACAACCCTCAAATCTCCTGCTCTAAATTAGACATTGGGTAGAACTTCAGCAATTAATAGAAAAGCTAATATGAAGTTATATGCTTTAATCCTTTGTCTTTTTAACTGTTAGACTTTCATCATTCGGCCATTTAGAGTTTAGCTCGATTCCTATTTAATTATGTGGCGTGAAGTGTTGTATCATTCTTGATTAAGATGTATGCATATTAAATTAAACAAATTCGATCATTAGAATTATAATTTAGTAGTATTATTTCTTTCAGATATCTCCCTCTCACAAAACATTCGCTCGATCACGCTCATCGTCAACAAAGAATGATCTCCAATTTTCTACAAGAAATGTTTCATTAAGAATGAATTCCTAACTTATGAAATGACGGATAGCCATATGCATGATTTTTTTCGACAATAAAGATGAAGGAATATCTATTATATAAAATTATCTCTATGTCTAATTCGTATGTACAATTTGGCGATTCATATTGTAAGTAGAAGAATATTAACGATTGATTGTAACATAACTTATTTTCAAATTTGAATCCAACTGGGGTACGCTATCAATGTGGGTGATGGATAAGTGTATCTTGAATCAGATTTCACCTGAATTTTTTAAAAGGAACTCAAATTTAAGAACGTGTAGATGGTGAGGTTAAGCCATGGAGTACGTAGATATGGAGGGACATGAATGGGCTCCACAAATCCCAATGCACAAACAAACATCTTTTCCATTGCGCCACGTGGCGCAATCCAACATACCATAACTACGAATCAAAGCGCATCACATGCAACCAAAAGAGAAACAGAAGAGGACAAATGGGCCGCCAGATTATCAGATTCCGAGACCTCAAAACCGCGTTTTCGTCACGGAGTAGTGTTTAGATATTTGCAAAATTAATAATTACAAATAAAATAAAAAATAAAGAATTAAAATTAGTACAAAAAATTCTACGGCTTTTTATAAAGTAAGTGAGCACTCAATTGATAATTGATATTTGATATTTGATTTTGTATTACCAAGTGAAGTCGTACATACTTTTACTTTACAATACTCGCACACAATATATACTTTGAAATATTGACTAATTTATTTTTTGTGAGAGAATAGTATGCTATATTTCTGGAGTTTTTATGAGTTATACGTGTAATTAGGTTGTCACTCATATCAATGGTTACATATTCAATTTGTCATCATTTTTAGATATCACTAATAATCTTTACTTGAAAATTTGATAATATTATATATCAAAATATTTAGCTAATTCCAATTTTAAGAGGATTAGAATTTAGAACGGATTAAAGGATTTGATTGTATAAGTTTCCTTTTATGTTATGTCCCCCCACCCCCTCCCCCCTCTTAGTTATCTAATCAAATTCAATTCCACTCACCAAACGAGCACTAAGGGTATGTTTGGATGAGGAATTTCAAAGTTCTATGGAATTTAGGCTATATTACAAAAAAAGACACTAAAAACAAAAAATATGAGCATTGTAAGTAGGTAGGTAAGTAAGTAATAAGGAAACACATGAGCTACATGAGCATAACAATCCACTAAACAAGTGATTTCCAAAGTAACACCTCCACATGTGGAACTTACAAATCCCAACTATATGTCTTACATCTAATCATTTGCAAATTCCTTGAAACTTTGAAGTTCCTCATTTTTAATTAATTTTGCCTCAATTCCATAGAACTTGAAGTTTCTCGTCCAAAGTGCTTTTAGTTCAAGTGGTATTTGTGTTAATTGATGAAGTTTGCTCCCTTTTTTTGTAATTTGCATTCTAAGCTCTAGAACAAAACTAAAACTTTCAAAGTATTGCATCTATATATATAAAGCCCAAAGGGCTTTTTGATTAAATTTTCATAATCCCAAAAATACCTTTGCAAAACTAATTTATTTAAAAATTAAAAGGATTTAATTACTGAGGGCAAAATAGTAAAAATAGGTTATATTTCTCATAATTCCCAAAATATCCTTACTTAACAAATTTATTCAAAAATGAATAATTTAATAAGTAAGGTCAAAATAGTAAAAATAAAAAATATTAATTAAAGAGTAAAAAAAAAAAATATATATATATATATATATATATATATAAAGCCAAAACTTGATTTTGCTTAACTTTTCAATAAACCTAAAAAAGTCTTTGGTCGAAGAAAATATTAAAGAAAAGACAATCTAATATGTTAAGGGTAAAAAGGTCAAATGGTAATGAAATAAAAAAGATATAAATATTTAATTGTTGTAACATTTTTTAATTTTTAAAACAATCAACAATATTTTATTTTTTGTTTTTGGTTATCATAAGTAGGGGTGGGCACGGTTTGGATCAATGTGAATGTCATCCAATTCTAAATCCAAACCGTTAAAGTCTTAACAGTTCGATACGGTTTGAATTTTCAAAAAATAGAATTGAAACCGTTCCAATCCAAATCATTATCAACGGTTTGATTTGGATCGGTTTGTACGGTTTAGGCATAAAATTTTCATGTAATTGTTCACTAAAAAGATTCCTCCAAAACATATTTTTTTTCCAAAATTCCACCATTTTCATCAAGAATTCATTTATTCACATGAATATTTCATTCATACATATCAACAAATTAAAATTTTCAACATTTTAAACTTCGAAATATGACGGATTATGTTTAAATATAATTTAGTTCGAAATCAGCACAAAATGATTAAGATTTAAGTGAGGTAGGGTATGTAATGAACACTTACATAACATATTATAGAATGAAAAATGTTAACTAACGAATATGAAAAAATAAGAACCTTAACGGTTCGGTTTCGAATTCAACGATTTTTAAAATGAAAATTCAAAATCAAAACGTTACTAATTAAACGATTTGGATTTTCAAACCGTTTGACTTTAATCCGGTCAAATCCAAACCGAAGTGTCAATATTGGTTTGAATTGAAAATCGGTTTCCAATTTCAACAGATTTATGCTCATCCCTAATCGTAAGGGCATGCTTTTGTTGTATTTTCTTCCACATACCCACATTTACTTCTTCTTTTTTTCAGTTACCAAAGCAAATCAAACTCTACGAACATTGAACTACCATCATCCATTTATCTTTTTTTTTTTTAAATAGAAATTAAAAATTGTAATCACGTTTTATATATTAAAAGAATACAAATTGACATACGTGTATATAATAAATTTAAGTGTATTTAAAGTGGTGATATTAAAATATCTCGCACACACATGTGCCAATTTATTATTATTTGTGAAGTAGCGAGGAGGCTAGTGTTAAGTAATGTGATTTTTTACCGTGTCAAATTGAAAATAGTTGTTTCCAAGTTCAAAAACACATTATGATTTAGAAATATTGAAATTCGTGGAGTTTTTCTCAATTTTCAGAATTCTCGTATTCTACGCAGTATGATTGAATATGGTACACCAACAATAATAATTTTGTTTTGTTATCAAAGATAAATTCTCTCATCCTAATTTGCGCTTTCGAAAGATTATGAAGTTTTTTATCAATAAACAATACCTAAATTAATGTACATTCGAATAAAAGAAGACTTGAAAAAGCTTTATGAGTCTTTCAGCGATAATATATTCTGCGAACTTCACTTCTCAATAAAAAGCCAATTAAACGGAAAACTTTCTTTTGTTTTGATTAGCTAGTCATCTCAGAATAGTAAAACTCACCCTAATTTAACATCTGCTTGAACTCCCTAAATAAAAAAAAAACTTCTCGAGCTGGATTAGAAAATTAGTATATGAATTAAGCAAAGGATAAAGAGAAAAAGTCTTTTGAACAACCAACTTGACATAAGGATTATAGCCAGTCCACTTAGAGAAGATGAAGATTCTCGGACGAGGAAAAGCGGCCCGGTAACAAAAACTATAAGGGGCTGTATTGGCGAGATCCAACGGTGAACAGCTGCCCAAAAGAAAAACCGCCTGGAAGTCCGAGGACCTTACAAATCTACGTCATAATTTGTGAAAAGGATTAATCAAAATTTGCATATCAGATAAAGTTATGACAATATTGTATCAATGCACGTGGCATTATAGCAAATAATAAATTGTATCACGTATAATATAGGCTTAATGGTCACTTAAATATATTTTGAGCTACATTCATCGGTTTTCCGTTAATTTCCTTATCTATTTTCATAAAATGATCACATGACAATGACTCAATAATTACTTGGGGGCAGATATGACATTTTGGCAATTATACATAAAACCAGTTCCACTACATTTAAATCAAAATGATTTAGAAGAAAGTTGTGAACTTTATGATTCCTTGATTTAGGTTGCTAAAAAAATTAAAATTGAAACTGCGATTCTCAATTGATCCCAGAAACAAAAGTTCGGAACTGATCCCAAATTTACTGGTTAGCTCGTTAACCGTTAACTTGCTTAAGGAAAGACCGGTAATCCCATTTTTTACTAAAAGGAGTTTATCAAATATAAATTTTTTATTGCCAAAGACTGAAATGGTCCCTACTTAGAAGGATATAGACTAATCGTCTGCGGAGTCCGAAGAGATTAAATGTATTTTCATACCCACTCTTGGCCAGATGTAGTGTCTAGTGGATCTCGAACCACATACCTGCCAATTGGGTACCAAGTGAGTCAAGAACTACCGGAGATAACCCCTATGATTAAATATAAATTGAAAACAACGTAATCGAATCAATTATAATAGAAAGCAAACAATCGAGAAGCGAATTGATTGAGAGGAATAACAATAAAAGTGACTTGGGGAGTTGGGGCCGTCAAATAATGAGGCTCTTCGCTGCCTACAATATTTGGACGTGATGGGCAAAAAAACTGCAGTTATGATTTATCGAATAATGAGGCTCTTCGCTGCCTACAATATTTGGTTATCGAATTTTCCATAACCATTTATATTATATGGGGTGGTTATGGTTTAACCATTTAAATAACTTATTAGGTTTTGATTATAAATATTTAGGCTCATATTTAATTGGTCTAGTTATGGTTATTAACCATTTATTCATTGGTTAAACCATTTAACCATTTAGCGAGTAACCATTTAAATGGTTTTTTTTTTATTTTTGGTCAATATTTGATTTGGTTATTATTATTAATCTTCAAAAAGAATTTAAAAATAAAATAGTGCAAACTGATAAATTTGCTAACGATATAAACTCCATTGCTAGGCCGTGACATCCGAAGACCAATTTTTTGGGACGGTTGATAGAAAATGTGAGTTTGTAGTTACCAACATTGTGAATCGCATTCAATCTAACCCACTTAATGTAGATATTAGAAGCTACTACATATTTTATAATACATCAAATCTCCGAGACGTAACCGGGTAAGTTTAATAGAAAAGGTAGAGGTTAAGTCCATCTTGACTAGGAAGTTCTCATTCCTCTTGGATTATATCTTAACTGCATTTCCGACTCAACTCCAATTGACATAGACAATTATAACCGACTAATAATTGAATTAACACAAGATTTCCCATGCTTATTTACTGCCCAATAATTGTCTAAAAACTTGCTTATCAAGATTGGTAAGTAACTTGCAATGCCAAGCTGTCAATAATTGCTCACAATTCAGCACTGATCTATTGGTACTAAAATTTATGTAACTCCCTCTAAAAAACTCGAAATCATGAGTCGTAAAATTCTATAGTAACTAGACTTCCAGAGCTCTCCAAGAATATATGGCTCATTATCTAGTTCTTCTTGAGCACGTACAATTTAATCCGTAAATTTGACTCATCTGTATTAATAGTTTTAGTGACAACACTAAGCTACTATTACTAAAATTGATGTAGCTCGCTCTAGAAACTCGAAATCATGAGCCGAAAAATGATTCAAAAACTAGACTTCCAGATCTTTCCAAACATATATGGCTCAATATCTAGTTGATAGTTGACCCATCTGCATTAACAATTTTATTGACAATACTGAACTACTGGTATTAAAATTGATGTAACTCCCTCAAGAAAACTCGAAATCATAAGCCGTAAAATTCTCCATAAACTAAACTTCCAAAGCTCTCCAAGAATTTATGGCTCATTATCTAGTTCTTCCTAAGCACGTACATTTTAATCCATAAATTTGACCCATTTGTATTAACAATTTTATTGACTTCCAGAGTTGCTGATTACTAGCTTGTGCTTTCTTTCCATATTCTCACCAAATTTCACTCATTTTAGCTTACCATCACCTTTAGGGACAATTTCTACAAATATTGCACTAAACGCATCAAGACGACCCATTTCACTAAAACAATTAGTACAAAATATAGGAATAAGGTAAGAAAAGTAAGCATAAATTAATATAGAGTTATCATGGTTTAGTTTCAACTTGTATTATTATTTTTAGCTGTCTTAATCTTTAAAAAAATAAAAAATAAAAATTGCAGTGAACCATATATTAATGGTTATGATTATAATTTGATTAAATAATCAATGGGCATATATAACCGTGGTATAATTTTAAATAATTATGGCCAAAATAATCCCGATTATCATGTCCATCCTTACGCATAGATCCTAAAAAGACAAATTATACTCTAATTTTAATAGAAAAGGTTAATAAATTTAACAAAAAAGAAAATCAAAGTAACTTAAAACAAATTTTAAGAACCATAAATACTAAAATTAAATTGAAGGAGGAAACTCAAAAATTGGTTTGTAGCTAGTAACGATTAATCTATATATAATATAATATGAACTTAGTCGAAGCTTTAACTTTTGTAGAACGACCGCTTGGGATTCCAAAGATCTGCAGAGAAAAAAAAAACATGATATGATTTGAGATGGAATTGACGACCCAACCCCACCCCCACCTAAAGACTAAAAAGAAAGAAAGAGGGAGATACCTAGGCTGATGCCTATTGCCTAATCATGTGATGCCCTTTTTTATTTCTGTGTGTGTGTGTGTTAAACTTAGATTAAGTGAGTGGAGCCCACACGCTTAAACAAAGTTGGCATCCATATATAATTTCTTTCTTTCTAGGGTTCCATGCCGACAGGTGTTAGCCGTTAGGACCCCACTCGTGGTGACTTAAGCACTACTTGCCCCAATCATTTCTCTTGGCTCACAAATCCCAATTTCTAACTTAATTACACTCTGATATATCGACCTTACGTTTAATTTGGTTACTGTATCAAATTTGATTAGAGTTGAACTGAGAGTTACGAAACCGTGTTTTCAATCGCAATGATCGATGAAAAGAAATACCATCTCTCTTTTTTCTTGGTGAAAACACGAATAATTGCACACACAACACAATTAGTATATATCAAAAATTAACATTAACAATTTTGTAATTTGCATTAAGCTTTGTGCTCACCGGCCGGGCCTCGTTCAGGAGTACGTCGCTCCAACATAAATTATAAACAGTAGATGAATATTTCAATTCGACCAAAGAAAACATATATTACTTACACACAAGTCTTGTATGTATATATTGACATTTGAAGGATGAAATCAAATTGATTATGAACCAATGGAGTGGAGGTAGGAAAGGAATTCTTGAACTTAATTAATTAAGTAAATTGTATTTGTTAAGTGTACGGTAACGGAGATTATCGATTATAATAATGAGGTAGAAGACTTGTAGTAGAGGTTCCTAAGCAGTCAATTTCGTGTGGTACAAGGATGAATCTATAATAATAATTAAGTTGCTTGTTGTATGTGAAAAGTGTGTGCAAGGTATCCTTAATTTGCCTTTTACCTAACAAGATATAATTCCATTAACTGTCCAAAAAGAAATTCGTTACTTCTTTCTTTCTTTGTGAGGCTTTATTAGAATCACTTTGATGCATTTTGCCTGCTTCTATTTAATTAGTAAACTATATTCCATCATACTCTATTATATATATTAACTACGTGCCTACCTAATTAATATTATTTCACACTACGTTGATCGATCACTTAATTACCTGCATGCTTTCCAGTTTCCTATCTCTCTCTCTCGCTCATCAAGTGTTGTGTTCATCAGTTGAATTTGAATATCACTTTTATAAGAGACAACCTTAGCCCTTTTACTATATATATATATATATATATGATAATGAGTTTTTCTACTAAAAGAATTAATATTGCATGTCTCCTCATGTAAAATACAAAAATATATAGTGCACAATTCCTATGGATGAAATTAGATTCTCTTTCAAATTAAGGTCTTCGATTCCAATAAATAATCAATTATTTTGGTATCTAAATTAAACCATGAACAACGTTACAATATTATTTCGTTAAACTAAAACTAAAAAACAACCATGCAAATAAATAAATGATTAGGTATTTTTTGATTTAGCCAATTTTTATGGACACATGCAGTCCTTGAAAAGGTGCTTAAATATTACTAATATGTTCCGATCATTAAATTACACCCGAAAATTATATTACTAAAGAAAACCTCGTATATATATAATTACAGATAACAAAATATATTTAGATATATAAAGAATAATTAACATGTTCTTGCCAAATTTAATTACGTGTAAACTCATTATCCATTGCGGATAAAGCATGAAGTCAATTTTGGTCCAAAAATAGTGCAAATATATGGTAGGTTAAATTTGTAAGGTGAATGGGATGCTCGATCTTCAGTAGATGTACGTGATTTTATGGTTTGCAAATTGCAAGCATAGTGGGCAGCTTGTAGGGTTATTAATTAGGCGTTGGATCGAAATCGGATATAACGTACGTACTGATCATGAGCCTATATATATATATATATATATATATTACAGACAGTAGATGATGAATCGTGCTCTCCATGTTGCCAACCAGATGATAGCCTTTGGATCAAGCCTACCCAAATTCATGCTTGTTTCATTTACAAGGCTTTGCAATTTGCAACTAAGATAATGTGGGGTCCAATTGTAAAATCTGGAACATGGGTCCTACCCAAAATTGTGTTTGGAGCTGCTGCTTACACTGTACGTAGTGTATATAATGTATCAATATATATATATATTATAAGTGTAATGCATATTTATGTTGGTAAAAGTAATATTGTAATCATATTTCATGTCTCCTCCTTTTGTTTGCGAGCAAGACTTTCCCTAAAAGATTTCTACATTCTCCGCACAGCAACTACGTACTTATTTAATTATGGTCTTGGTTCTCGATCAGAGCATTAGAAAGAAATACGAGAAATGATAATGGGAATCTTTTAAAATGTAATTTTTATGAAGTATATATATATATATATATCTATATTGTCATTTTATTATAAATTTAGCTCAAATTTAATGTTAATTTTTATCTATAGACATCATTAATTTAAGATAACAATAAATTCATATAAATACTCGATCTGTTAAGAGAGAGTCTTGTTAATAATATTCCATATATTTAGTCTTGATACTATATTCGTTAATTGGGATGATTAATTTGATATATAATTAATTAGTATTATTATGACATCTCTAATTCTCTATTATTAATTGTTATTATTATTTCATAACATGCCTGCGTGAGCGACAGAGAAAAACAACACTCGAGTTTGTGGCATTTGACAGTACCCTTTCTTTACGAATATTTTATGTGTTTTCTAGGAAGTTAATTAATTAGCACCATGTACATATATAGCCTAATACGTACGTACCCATATATGTTTCGGGAAAACCCTTATGCTTTGCTTACTCGAAATCGTAAAAATATATATTTTATATATTGAGAATACATTTTTCTTTTTTATTTCCTTCTTTTGAGCAATTTTCAATTTTTTATATACTAAAAACGAAAATTTTGGTTGAATTGGGCAAAAAAAAACGATTTTTTAAAGTTTTTGAGAATCCAACATATATGAATCACTGTTATTACAAAACTTCGTAAACTTCCAACACAACCAACCCGTTAGGGTTAATAGCAGATATTCATGCCTTCATGCCATGCATGATGAGTGGGAAAGTTGGAAGGTGCAAATATGTTCATGGTCTTTTTCAGTGGGTCTGATCGATGCTTAAGTTTGCAGCTTCCTAGGGTTTCGTAAATATATATATATATATATATATATATGAATCTGCAGCTCAAACATAACGCCAAAGACAATTCCACCACAGATGGGACGTAAAGGTTCGGCGCCCCATCTTAATATTACTTCCGTTTGAATTTTTGGGTTATTATTGTCGAATTTTCCCACCCTTTATCCAAATTTAAAAACTAATATTCTTTTAAAAATATTTATATCTAAATATCTTTAAATAACTTTAAGGATAATACCTGTATTTTACGTGTGAGATATATACCTTCTTGTTTCATTCCTTCAGTTTATCGAATTATTTTTATATTTTTTATATATAAAATATAAGCGGAATTTTTTCAATTCCTAAATTTTCATTTTAAAATTATTTATAAAAAAAAAATTAACCAAAATATTAGATTACTTAGTCATTAATAAATTAACTAATTAGACAATTCACTATATATGATGATCTTAATTATTAGTAATACTGTTGATTATTTAATATATATAAATAACTAATCGATCTTGAATATTGTTATTTTTAATAAAAATGATCTTAAAATATTGATGAAAATAATTTTTTTTTATTATAATACATAAATAAGATAATTTAATAAACAAAAAAAGCGAATGAAATCAAATATTATTCTTAATCTAATGACCCACAAACATATAATTGACATATAATATTCCATGATAGACGACAACAGTGCTCCAAACCGTACGCGTGTCCAAAATAAAAAAATGGCCAAACCGTACGCGTGTCCTATATTGAAAATTGGTATTAAATAGGGGCCCCCAAAAGAATGACGATAAATCGTTTAGGCTCCCCTTGTCTTAAACGAAATTTAAATTTAATGGCATTACTAAATTTGCTAAAAATTAGTAATATGGTTTGATGCTATTCTTTTTTATACATTTGGACTGTTTTGAATTTTATTTTTATAAATGGCGATGTTGATATTTTTTGTATATAATATAATAACTCTCTTCTAATTCTATTATATTTTAAAAAAAATTTCTATAAAAATTAAATAAAATTTTCAATTTAAAATAACTAAATATATTACTAATTAATGAAACGGATTTAATATACTTATATCTACAAAATAATTTCAAATCCATTTGCTTTCTTGATTTTTTTTCTCTTTATCAAATTCTAACATACATGTATTATAATACTCTATGTTACAACCCGTTCTGGAAAACAAAAACCCAATTAATAAATTACTGGAAATTCCTGTGAATTATTGGGTCGAATTAAGTTGGTATTGGGCCTCTAGTGAAGGCCCAACGTTATTGGGCCGTGATTTAAAGTTGGAATTACAAAAATTTACCATTTTACCCCTGAAATTCATGAAGGCCTGAAAGTCATTTTTCGATCGTGAACTCTTTTTGGAAGTTTCTTTACACCATTACGTATGTCTCAAGCTCACGAGTAGCTAGACAGGTGGCACGCGAAAATCGGAGTTAGAACGAAAAAGTTACGGGTCTAAAACGATCAGGACGTATCGGTAATTTCTAAAAAGTTCACTCCTCGTCCCATTGGTCAATCTCTTCCTCTTTCTTCTCTCTCACACCACTCTCTCTCCTTCCTGCAAAAACTTGCAGAAAAACCCCCAAACCCTCCTTCATGGCCGCCACGATCCACGTCGACCTAGGCTACCACGATACCACCATCTTCTTCGTCTCCTTCGTGCGAACCCAACCTTACCATCCATCGAAGCCACCGACCACCGTACGTAGCGCTGTGAGCCGCGAAAGAAAATGGGTCTCATGGCTTTCGATCGATTTAACCGACTGCCACATGTAGAGTTTCGACTCCTAGACCTCATATTTGTGTTCCTCTCATCGAGTAGATGAGTTTAGACTATTGGGTTGTTATTTTTGGTTGAGTATTGATGGTTTTGGAAAAGCTCCAAAACTGGCCAACAATAGCGATTCCAGCCAGGCGCTGGCGAGGGGGGTTGGCTGGAGGTAGTGAGCAACTAAAGGCTGCAATGGCGCCCCCTAGGAAGTCCAGGGGGAGTGGGGGCGTGTGGGCACCACCCTCGACTTCAGTTGCGCTCGTATCTTATGTAATTTGATATTCCAGATCCGTTGGCGTAGGTTTCTGGTCCATCTGAGTTTGTTTAGGGGCTGTTTTGGATAGTTTTAGTAGTTTAGAATGTATTTTTAGAGCGTGTGAACGCTCGGGGATTGGGTGTTAGAGTTAATAGTTTAAATGAATATTTATTAATATTAATTGCCCTGTTTGCGAGGCGCTACGGGATTGGATAATTCGAAGGATAGTATGGATCGAGACGAAGCTCAAAGAGGCTTCCAAAAATGAATGTCTCGAAGTACGTGCAATAGGGGATCATGCTGAGTGATTTCTTCCCTACATACTATGAGTGGATTTCTTTCCCTAAACTTATGAATATGCAATGTTATATGATTGAATGCTTGTTGATTGTGATATGATTTGAGTCATTATAGATTGAATGGTGATGAATGTACTTGGTTGTGATGCATAGAAATTATTGAATATGATTATATATGTGAGGATTGAAACGTGAATTGAATAGTTATGAATTGATTGTTGTTGAATATTTGATTGAATAAGTATATGCTTAGAGAATTTGGGCGAATTATATTAAGTGGTATGAGATTGGATGTGATTAGAGTAAATTATGGATTTGGATTTATGTTGAATGAATTGGTTTTGACACTTAGGGAATTTGATTGATTATGTACGTATGATGATAATAGAAATTGTAGACGATACCATGTGCTAAATTCAGAGCCTAGCATGGGTTGATTTTGCTAATTGATGGATGGAAATTTCCTATGAAATTGTAAAGTAGGAACCATAGGCTATGCTCGGGGTCAGATTAGGACCCGACATCTATTAATTACAATATTTGAGGGTTGTGAACCCTATGAAAGGTAAAATACTCCGAAATGATAGGGAATATCTCAAGTTTTGATTATGAGATACGAATTAAGATATTTGAACCACGAGTAAGGGCGAATATCGACATGAAATAGAGAATATGAAGATTTTGATATCGAGACAGATTGGGTATACGATTGAGATGCTATCGCTGAGGAGTCATGCCGGCCTAGCACATGAGTTAGAGTCGAGATGCTATCGCCGAGAAGTCATGCCGGCCTATCACATGCGTCAGATTCGAGATGCTATCGTCGAGGAACCATGTCGGCCTAACACATGAGTTAGAGTTGAGATGTTATCACCGATAAGTCATGCCGACCTAGCACATGAGTCAAAGTCGAGATGCTATCGCCGAGGATTTATGTCGGCTTGACACATGAGTTAGAGTCGAGATGCTATCACCGAGGAGTCATGCCGGCATAGTATATGTGTCATGTGTCAAGTCGAGTCTTGTTGAATTGATGGTCAGTATCGAGTCATGGCATCACTCACATGGTGGTCGCTGGTGTCGTACATGTTTGTAGGCCACAGACCAGTCCTCGACGTGATCATTCACCTGCGCTCGCTCTATACCAGTTAAACAACACCAGTCGTGTCCCTGAGCTCCTAGGCGGACTCGTGATGATGGTGCTTTCACCCAGTCCTTCATGTGGTCACGGTACGAGCTAAGACGCTCAGTCCTGACATGTGCATGTGACTTATGTGGCATCAGTACCATTGGGATGCCTGAGATGATGAATGAGTCATGATATGCCAGCTGAGGGTTATGCCAGCTGATGAGATATACCAGTCGAGGGTTATGCCAGTTGATAAGATAAACCAGCCGAGGGTTATGCCGGCTGATGAGATAAACCAGCCAAGGGTTATACCGGCTGATGAGATATACCAACTGAGGGTTATACCGGCTGATGAGATATACCAGTTGAGGGTTATGCCGACAAATGAGATATACCAGCCGAGGGTTATGTCGGATGATGAGATATACCAGCCGAGGGTTATACCGACTAATAATGATGATATGATAGCTGAGGGATATGTCGGCTCATGATGATTACGATACGATAGTTAAGGATATGCCGACTTTATATAATTGATGATAGTCGAGGACGATACAGGCTGATGTGATACAATATGCGATCTGATGAGATATCTTAGCCGGGGGATTTTACCGGCAGGTTGCATTCGTTATCGAGGTTAATGGGTATGGTGTGGGCGGTGACCCTGATTGCGAGATTACGTTGGGTGTATGATGTGACAGGTGAGATTACCATTCGTAGAGAGACGACGATATCGGGATAGTACCTTTTATGTTATCCATAAGTTATGGATATGTCATCTTCAACGTGTGAAGATTCAACTTTGAATGTTAGATGGTAAATCATTTGCGATTGAGTTGTGCATGACTATGCTGAAGGGTTGCTTTCCCTGCGGGGTTATTCGTTTATAATATTGATTATAATGTTAAGTATGAAATCAAGCCATATGTGCTGATTGAATGTTGAGGTACCATTAGGGGTAACGAGTATATATTGAGTACGTTATGAAGTCATATGTGATGAACTTGTATGGTAAACGTATCGTTGAGATAACCTTGATGGTTTGGATTTCGTGTGGGATTTTAACGTGTGTTAAGACTATGGTTAGATTATGGATTATATGTGCACACATGGGAGACTCTGGCGGTTCTATAGGTGAAACCTTCTAGTGCGACTATGACTTACAGTACTTACGTTGTTATTTTGAGGGATTTTTATTATACATGTATATCCAGCTGTGTTCACCGCAAACTACTAAAGTCCACTCACCCCTTTCAGTTTTGACACCGTTCAGGTTACCGAAGAAGGTTTGTGGGTACGAGGAAGGAGTACTGTGGTGATAGCTCTGACACCGCACATGAAAGGTGTAATCATGTAACAATCGATTTAAGCATTCGATGCTCAAGTTATGATCATCATTTGTTTTATTTATGCTATGGGCTGGCCACTGTCGCGGTGAAACGGTAACTTAGGGTTTACTGTTTTACCTTTCACTAAACTTCTTAAAACGCAACATTTTAGTTGGGCTTTTGTCACCTGGACTCAATGTCCAGGTGTCGGCCAGCACCCGATATTCTCGGTCTCCGGTCGTATGTTCGGGACAGGGTGTAACACTCTAAATAACAAATTAGCCTTATTATGAAATCTAAATTTACATTTGATACAACCCGTTTCAGATTATAAAATGGAAATTAAAGATTTAACCTGAGAATCTGGTAAGTTGGGCCGAACTAAAAGAGTTTTGGATCATTCTTGAAGGCCCGATGTTTTGGTGGGTCGTAATTTAAATGATTGGGTAGCAAAATGACCATTTTACCCCGTAGTATTGATGGGCCCGGTAATCACTTTTCGATCAGAAACACTTTTGGCTACTTTTCTCGTACCATTACGTTCGTCTCGAGTTCCTGAGTACGTAGACAGGCGACACTCGAGAATCGGAGTTCGTACGAGAAAATTTCGGGTTTAAAATATTGAGGACGTAACGGTATTTTATGAAAGGTACAAAAGTATAAATTTGAAACTTTATCTCCCTTCCCTCATTCTGACTCGGACTCTCTCTCTCTTCCTCAAGCTCTCTCTCCTCCCCGTGTAGTCACTGAACACCACTACCACGGCCGACCCATTTCTGGGCCGTTTTGACCAAATCCAAGGCCTAAAATCACTTCCTCTCTTTCACACAAAACGATGGGTGCCATTTTCGACATGAAAGCACCAGCCCAGACGGCGGATCGAAGAGAGGAAGAGAGCTGAAACTTCACAGCTAGACTCCAGCCAAACCAGGTATGATTTTGAAGTTTTGACTTCATATTCGAGTTCCTAGGATTGAGTAGATGATTTTAGAGGTGTAGATCTTGAAAAATGGTTGAGAAATGGAGGAGTTGTAAGCTCGTCGGAGATGGCGGATTCCGATGAGAATTTCCATAATCTGGTCGCCGTCGACGACGGGACGACGATGGTCCGGTTGTCTCCTCTGACGAGTTACGGTGATCTGGTTCGACGCCGTGAGCTGACGTGGCGAGTTTCGACCGCTGATGTCGTACCTGTCTGTAGGCCACAGACCAGTCTCCACGTGATCGTTCTCTTACACTCGCTCTGTACTAGTTAAATAGTGCCATTTCTTCACGCGGTCGTGGTACGAGCGAAGACACCCAGCATGTCACATATGCGAGACTTGTGCGGCTACGGTGCCATTGGGATACTTGTGCGTGTGATGCCAGCTGATGATACATGTCGACTGATGCCAGCAGATGATACATGTCGGCTGATGATGTGTTATGTTAGCCGATGATACATTTCGACTGATGCCAGCCGATGATATATGCCGGCTGATGATGTGTTATGCCAGCCGATAATACATGCCGGTTGATGCCAGTCGTTGATACATGCCGGCTAATTCCAGCTGATGATACATGCTGGTTGATGATGTGATATGATAGCTGAGGTGACATGCCGACTCCTATGTTATACCAGCCAAGGGTTATGCCGGCTGATGAGAGTCTTGGTCCGTACGCACGAGTGCGACGTCGAGATTTGCGATACCGTCCGTAAAGCGACGATGAGAGTATGACGTATAGTGATCTGAATCGTCCACGAGATGGATGAGTCCCTACTTGATAGTTGAGGATTCATACCAGCTTATGGGATGTGATAACCGATGACTTATACTGGCTTATATGACATGAAAACCGAGGATGGTGCCAGCTAATATAAGTTGACGACTATTGTCACAGGCTTTGATCGAGATTCAAAGCACCAGTTGTAACGACCCGTAACGTAAATTTAATTAGTGAATTTTCGTAAATTAATTTGGAAAATTAACGACCCGATTCTTATTTAGGGATGTTGAAAAATGGGACTGTTGTGATTCGAGATGGTATTTGATCCTTCGTCTGACAGGGGGAAACGGTTTAACCATTTTATAGGGGAGGTTCTGTCGGATTTTTGACAGAATTCTCGTAATTAAGTGCAAGGGCTTAAAGGTATTCTAGGAAATTTATTAAGTTGTCATGCGGGAGCAGGGCTTTTCACGGGTTTCGAGGGGAAATTCAGGAAGGGTCTTGTCACTAGTGATTCAACACTTGTTAGCGCGGTCAGTGGGATTGGTGTGGGCGGTGACCCGGATAGACGAGCTTTTTTTGGTCGCATGAGGGCGATAGTTCATTGGCTGCCATCGTTCAATGTAACGATGGTGTTGATGTTGTTGCTTGATGAAGTAAAAAGGTGTCGAAAATGGCCTTAACCTTTAGGGCTTCATTTATGATCATCCATAAAATCCTAACATTCGCTGTAATGCAGCTTAGTTAATGGCTTTCATTATCGGGACTTAGTGTCCAGGTGTCGACCAACACCCGAGATTACTGGTATCAAGGTGGATATCCAGGGCGGGGTGTGTCAATTGGTATCAGAGCATGGTCGTGGGCAGCATCGTTGGGTACGGCCCCATGATGATCATAAATTCCATGATGAGCGGGTTAGAACACCTCCCTGATTGAGGCCATGTTGCAAAATGGTTAACTGGTTTAACCCAATCAAGTAGGAAGATTTCACTAGTGATGGTCGAGAGTGGACCAGCCTAGTAGCCTTAATGCTGTTATGGGACTAACGTGTGAACTTTTTGTCGAATTTCACGTTCGGGTGTTGTAAACGAGTAGTGAGACTCGTCTGGGCGGTGTGAACTAGTTATTCGACGATTAGCACTACAATGAAGAGTCCCAAAAAGGACAAAAGTTGCTATGACAACGAGGGGCTTAGAGACTATGATGGTTCTTTCTTTAGTTCAAGAAGCCTTCTGGCGTTGTCATCAAATGGCTCTTTTCCCCGAAGTCGAAGAAGATGAGTTTAACTTGCGGAAGTATTTGGCTGGGGGATAAGGATCAAACATTACGGCAACTATCAGAAGTTGCTCCCAATTGGAGAAAAAAGGATTCGACCAGTGTAGTGACTAGTCGTAATCTGAAGATGAACTACTCCACATGAATGTAAATGCTGAATATGCTCGAGAGGCGACTAACTCAACCAAGCTACGTCTGAAGACGAGGGCCTTGACGTATGACGGCACGAGGAGTGGTCGTGGTATACACTCGCAGAGTGATATTACCTCCTGGATAGGACACATAGCGTGTGGAGGCGGTATACTTGCACCAGTGGATGGTCAACCTCCATTTGGAGAAATGGTGTGAGGCTTTTGGTCGATAGTCATCATTAGCAAATGACTGTTGTCCGATGACACTCCGGTGTTCGAGAATGACAGGACAACAAATGGCATGGTTGAATGCAATGAAAAGTGGAACACGTGTCGCATCGTAAGACCTTATGATGTGTAAAGATGGTTTGAAACCAGGGTGAGATAGACGTGGTAAGGATATTGAATTGACAATAGGGCCAACTAGCCTCTTGAGTAGTATGACCACACATTAAGGTGAAAAGGGTTTCCCTAGCGTATGATGGCGGACACTCATACATCAAGAAATGAGAATGTGGAGGACGGGGATGATGGAGAAATAGAATGACCAGTAAGGGAATCTGAAACCCTTAGTCATACTCCTGATAACCCCCGCCACACTGGAACCTGCCATATTGTGTGAGGGAACTACGGTGAAAACGTTTCCAACCCCTGCGTTCGGGGTTATGGGTTGAACTTGCAACATGGTTGCAAATTTTCTCGATTCTGGAGTGGTGTTATAAGTCAAGTGACAAGATAAGAAGCTTAGTAATCTTAAGCAACTTGATCTGACACACATAAGTTACTCTGGTGCTGTACTTATGGATCTTACTATCGGAACCACGCAATATGGATTACGTGGCATGTTATGGGCATGTAGGCCTAAAGGGTTTTGCTTGTTTGAGTATAAGCCGTTAAAAGTTTAAGGAAGATTCCTGAGTGATTGGAGTCAAATATCCAGGATGTGTATCAAATTTGAATGAGTTGATAAGGAAAATAATTCCTTCACTCTCATTGGAGCTTAAATTGGTCCAACTAGAGCTTGGTGGGGAAGCACCGAATGTCCGAATTGTGAAGGCTCAATTGACAGCTCAGGAAGCAAAACCAAGTGTGAGCTGAATACTCGTCGCCCTACTTCAGGAAGCAAATGAGTAAAGTTGTTTGAATCTCAACAACCATTAATCGAGTTTGGGATTATGTGGTTATAAGGAATGTTTTTACTCAGGGTAGTTGTCGACCCATATACTCGGAGTGGCCAAGGGGAGGGGGAAAAATGTGGTATGCATGGATAAGATGTACCTCATCGTAGAGATTTCCGCTTTGGTGCCATTACTGAATTCTACAAATTTGTGGACCAAAGTTAGGAAGAATTCTGGATTGATAATGTAGATGAGACTTTTGAGGTGATGGAACTTCCACCAGAGAAATGGATTGCCACAGCTGCTTTCTTTATGCGTGAAACAACTAGTACAGGGTGAGAAAACCCGAGAGGCATTTATTGCCTATGGAAGAATTAACCATTTGGGAGGTTATCAGACAATGTTTTGAGAACAAATTGTATCTCAAAGTGAAAGTCAACTTGATGGAAGATGAATTCCTACACTTGACAAAGAGGAAGTGATGGAATCTCTCTTCATGAACCAAATACAATCCAACCTCTTCTGCTAAGGACTACATGAGGTACGGTGATTTCAGGGGACATCAAATCAGAGTAGCGCAGCGTTAGTATGGCATCTATGAATCGAGTGGTCAACTAACTTGGTTGAGGGAGAGTACTTGAACTCCGAGCACTAGAGAATTTCGGGGACGAAATTTTTTAAGAGGGCAGATTGATACGACCCATTCCAGATTATAAAATGGAAATTAAAGATTTAACCTGAGAATCTGGTAAGTTGGGTCGAACTAAAAGAGTTTTGGATCATTCGTGAAGGTCCGATGTTTGGGTGGGCCGAAATGACCATTTTACCCCTGTTGTATTGATGTGCCCGGTAGTCACTTTTCGATCAGGAATGCTTTTGGCTACTTTTCCCTTACCATTACGTCCGTCTCGAGCTCCTGAGTACATAGACATGTGGTACTCGAGAATCAGAGTTCTTATGAGAAAGTTTCGGGTCTAAAACGTTGATGACGTAACGGTAATTTCTGAAAAGTCCAAAAGTATAAATTTGGAACTTTCTCTCTCTTCCCTCATTCTCACTCGGACTCTCTCTCTCTTCCTCGAGCTCTCTCTATCTCCTCCCCGTGCGGTCACCGAACACTACCACCACGGCCGACCCATTTCTGGGTCATTTTGACCAAATCCAAGGCCAGAAATCACTTCCTCTCCTTCTCAAGAGACTATGGGTGCCATTTTCGAGACGAGAGCACCAACCCAGACAACGGATTGAAGAGAGGAAGAGAGCCGAAACTTTACGACCAGATTCCGGCCAAACCATGTATGGTTTCAAAGTTTTGACTTCATATTTGAGTTCCTGGGATTGCGTAGATGCTTTTAGAAGTGTAGATCTCGAAAAACAATTGAGAAATGGAGGAATTGTAAGATTGTCGAAAATGGCAAATTCCGGTGAGAATTCCCAGAATCTGGCCACCGTCGACGGTCTGGTCGTCTTCTCCGGTGAGTTCCGGTGATCTAGTTTGACACCGTGAGCTAACATGGCAGTCCAGTCAGTTGCTGACTCTGCTGACACGTGGTGCCATGTGGCAGCCTAATCAGCAGTTGAGTTAGCTAACACATAGTGCCACATGGCTGCCACGTGACAGCACAGTCAGCAGCCTAGTCAACCGTCAAGTCAACATACACAGTCAACTGTTGATGGAATATGCTAACGGTGTCATAACTGACCCTAACGCAGTTAATACCAACAGAATATTCTGATTCCGTCAGAATATTCCGTTAGACTTGACTGAATATTCCATCAGACTTGACGAAATATTTCGTCAGAGTGACGAAATATTCCGTCATAGTGACGGAATATTCCATTGTGACTGTTCAGGTGCGCAGTCAGCGTGCGAGGCACATGGTCAGCGCGTGGTCAGCGCGCGAGGCACATGGTCCATGCGTGGCATTCGTGACGGCTCATGGGATGGCCGCTAGCCTTCTATCGGCTCATGGAGCCGTTTCTCGATCCAGGGTGGCCCGTATATGGGGTTTTGAGACGTCCCATACCAGTTTTTGATAGTTTTGAGGCTATTGGGATCCGTTTGGAGCCCTGTTTGAGTAATCTAATTATGAGATGGAGTTGTTTAAGGGGCGTGTGGAAACCCTTGAGCTATGGGGCCTCGAGTAATGACTTAATTAAGAGTTTACTAATACTAATGCTTCCTTTTATTGGTGTCTTGGATGAGGTGGCAAAGGAGAGCCACTCCATTTGAGATGGACATTGAGGATAATGCGGAAGCAAGTAAGCTAACGAGGTGAATGGTTCTCTTTCTCTAAGCTTATGAATACACATTTACGGTATCAATGAATGTGATGCTTAGGGAAGTCAAAATAGAAATGTATGTGCTTGGATGATGTAATACATCCTAGACTATATCGTGGGTTACCCTTAGGGCCCGACATTGTAGAAAATAACCTTTAGGGTTGGAAACCCTAGGAATAGTGAATACTCCGCAACGAGTATAAACTAAATAATAACGATAAATCTCGAGGATAGAATACGAGATATATCGGCGAGAGGTAATTACTCTGGAATGAGTATAAACTACTATTATTAGGATATCTCGAGGGTAGAATTCGAGATACGTTAGTCGACGTTAATTGAGTTATACGGAGAGACGTCGATACTTTATGATGAGTACGATATTCGAGAGAGAGGTTGTACAGTTGAGATGCTATTACCGAGGAGTCATGCTGGCATATCACACATGTAAGTTATGTTGTCATGAGTCATGTCGTGATGCTACCACTGAGGAGTCATGCCGGCCTAGCACGTATGTCAGTCATGTCGTCATGAGTCACATGATAGTGCGAGGATTACTGATGAGTCATGACGGCATATCACATGAGTATGTATTGTCGTGCGAGGAATACCGATGAGTCATACCGGCATAGCACATGAGGATGTATTGTCGTGCAAGGATTACCGATGAGTCATGCTGGTATAGCACATGAGTATGGATTGTGGTGCGAGGATTACCGATGAATCATGCCGGTATAGAACATGTGTCAGTCGTGTGGTCATGAGTCATATGATGGTGCAATGATTGCCGAAGATTCATGCCGGCATAGCACGTGATTCATATGACGGTGCAATGATTGCTAAGGAGTCATGCCGGCATAGCACGTGTGTCAGTTTTGGTATGCCCATATGGTGGCCGTTGGTGTCGTAGCTGTCTATAGGCCACATACCAGCATCCACGTGATTGTTCTCTTGCGCTCGCTCTATACTAGTTAAACAACGCCAGTTCTTCACGTGGTCGTGGTACAAGCGAAGACACCCAGCCTGTAACGTACGCGTGACTTGTACGGCTATAGTGCCATTGGGATACTTGTGTATGTGATGCCAGCCGATGATTTATGCCAGCTGATACCAGCCGATGATACATGTCGGCTGATGATGTGTTATGCCAGCCGATTATACATGCCGTCTGATGATGTGTTATGCCAACCGATGATATATGCCGGCTGATGCCAGTCGATGATACATGCTGGCTGATGATGTGTTATGCCAGCCGCTGAGGGTTATGTCGGCTGATGATGTGATATGATAGCCGAGGTGACATGATGGCTCCCATGTTATACCAGCCGAGGGTTATGCCGGCTGATGAGAGTCTTGGTCCGTACGCACGAGTGCGACATCGAGATATGCGATACCGTCTGTAGAGCGACGATGAGAATACGGCGTATAGTGATATGAGTCATCCACGAGATGGATGAGTCCCTACTTGATAGTCGAGGATTCATACTAGATTTTGGGATGTGATAACAGATGACTTATACCGGCTTATATGACATGAAAGCCGCGGATGGTGCCAACTAATATAAGTTGACGACGATTTTCACAGGCTTTGATCGAGATTCAAAGCACCAGTGATTCAACACTCGTTACCGTGGTCAGTGAGATTGGTGTGGGCGGTGACCCGGATAGACGAGCTTTGTTTGGTCACATAAGGGCGACAATTCATTGACCGCCATCATTCAATGTAACGATGGTGCTGATGTTCTTGCTTGCTGAAGTAAAAAAGGGTCGAAAATGGCCTTAGCCTCTAAGGCTTCATTTATGATCATCCATAAACTCCTAAGCTTCGCTGTAATGCAACTTAGTTAGTGGCTTTCGTCATCGGGACTTAGTGTCCAGGTGTCGGCCAACACCCGAGATTGCCGGTATCAAGGTGGATATCTGAGGCGGGGTGTATCAACATTACTCCATATACCCTTAATAAAAATTAGTCAATTTAAATTTAAAAATGAATAAATTAAAATTCTAAACTGATAATAAATTCATACAAAATCTCTGGGCATCAATTAATTTTTTTTAGTAAAATATTTTCAAAGAAAGAGTCTCATTAGTCAAATGGAAGCCTCCCTCCTTTCTTCCAAGGATGACTTTATAATCGTGCACAACGGTTTGCTTTACCTTTCTTTGGGCAAATGCCAAATATTGGTGGGAAAGTTTGGTTACCGGCTCCTTTTTCTGACCAATGAAAGCAACTCACTTGACTATCTCTATATACACCAACATAGGTGACACTGAGATAAGTTAGGAATATATATATATTCATGACAAAAAAAAAAACCAAATATCCATACTTATTCGGACTTAGGCCTTCTAGCGATTTCACTATCCTTATAGTAAGAAATGCATATGGTTTTGGTTCTTGGCAAACCTTCAAGTCAAACATGAGAGCCACAAGATGTTCATCAAACCATGATGCATGCCTAGCTACATTACCCAATTAGGTTTGTCAAATTAGACATGCTACATGTTTTGTTTCCCTTTCCGAATAGTTCTAAACTTGTGCGATTTGTTACAATCAAAGGGTTAGTATTTGATACCGATATTTTATTTCTTTGAAAAGTGAGTATGCATGTCATAAGATAAAGGACAAGCAATAAACGAATCAATTTTTAATATAATCAAACACAAAGGTGAAGAGTAAGTTTTTACTAAATTGAATTAATAAGACAATATAATATAACATGTTAAACTCGTTCAAAACTAAACATGATTGTATCATGCTTTAATGGCCAACTATTCACCTATTAAGTTTAGGGAGCTAGAAGATGAAGATTATTCTTTGGAAGAACACAAATTTGAAATTATTCGAATGACAAAAGAAACAGATGAGGCATGAGACGACCGCAGGTAGATTAATTCAATTTGGAAACTAATTAAATTGTTTAACCCACAAAAACAAAAATTCTGTCGGATTTCCGAGAAAAAGTTAAAAGAATCCCACCTAATATTGGCTTTTTAAATCACTTCAGTATGACTTCATTAATTTAAAATACCAAATTTTAACCACGACTAAGTCAGTTTCTAGACTCTTTATACCTCTAGCTTTGCAATACAAATTATATAATCACAATAAAAAAGTAATAAAAGGTAGACTTTTGGCCTTAGGTTCAATCAAATGCTTCCACGCGGCGAGCATTAGCCAATAAACAATTCAAGAATGATTTATCAGTTTTTTTATTTGTACCTTATGAATATAAGCGGACCAAATAGAAAATAAATTAAATCGGGGCACATTGAGACCAATTGTTACTCCGATCAACAATTATAAGATTTTTTCGATTTAAAATTTTGAAGTGTTATGTACTTAGGTCCCGTTTGGTATTGTTTTTTTTTTTTTTTTAAAAAGCTACTTCATTTAAAAGTGAAACAATATAAAATTGTTTGATAAAACTGAAAATCTTATTTTTTCTAAAAATTATGAACTTTTGACAGCAATTTTTAAAAGCAGCATATATGTCGCTTTTGAAAACTGTTTTCACAAAAAAATTAATGAAATTTTTTATTTCTTATAATATCCAAATTAATTTCTAAAAAATTTATTATTTATTCACCGTTTATACTTTTCACGTATTTTTTTTTTCTTAAAGGAACAAATCACTACTTCATGCCCAAGTCTACTCTACCTCCTCTTCTACCTCCACTTCTTCCACCACCACCGTCACGGTCACCATTGCAACCATCATCGCCATTGCCACCTCCACCACTTTTCATACTCACAACACTTTTAAAAAAAAAATTACCAAACGTTTAACTTCTTTAATATACAACTGTTTGTTAAGAAAGCATAACATAAACAACTTTTCAAAAAAACACAGTAATGTCAAACTGGCCCTTAATCTCCAATGAGATAAATTACTAATTATTAATTAACACCACATATAAAATTTACCTGTACCACATCCACGTTGTGTGATAATTACTGTGGTTAAAAAAAAAAGTGATCAGCGAGACGTCTTCCAAATTTGTAAGAAGAAAACAAATCCAATATTCAAAGAAAGAGGAAAATTCAATTCAAGGCAGTGGAATACAATCAATCATATATAGAGAGAATTTAAAAAGAAAGCAAATTGAGAGTTCAAGTGAGGCCGCCCACGTGCCAAAAAAAATGTAAGAAATATTTAACTTTTTTTTTGTCAAAATACTTGCATCTTATTTTTGAGATATCTCCTCGTTCCATCTTTTGATGTATCAAATTGTCCTTATATATATATAATAATCGAAACCGTTTATTCTCTAAATTATCATTTCAAAATTATCAGTAAGATTGAAAGTCGTTAGTCATCATAATCAAATATATATGTAACAATAAAGATCGTCATGGTTAATCGTCAATTTAGCCGTTCTTGTTTGATACATATGAGTGGTTAAATAATCTCAAATTTGGTTGATTTTTTTGTATAAATTATAATTTAGGAATTTTGCTGCTCCGATTATGATATATGAATAACGACAATTCGATAAATTATAAGAGTGAAACGAGAAAGTACCTCCAAAGTATGTAGGATGCAAGTATTATTCTCTAATTTATATTATTTTTCCTTTTTTGAAGGAGTTTATAGTTGAAATAATATATTACGAAAATTCTACCATGTGTATAAAGTCTTTCAGTGTTCCACTCTTTGTAAGGGTTTATAATTAAGTGGTTATACTTAATTATGAGAATATTTACTATAAGCATGAGACTTGTAGTGGTGGATTCCCCCCTCTTTTCCATATGGGTTGTATAAATAAAAATTTATTTTTTTAATTATTGAGAGACTCTTTTTCTTTTTTCCAAAATTGTGAGACTCATTAAAAATGTCAACTAAAAATTTTCAATTAAACATTAATTGACTTAATTAGTTATCATAATTGAACTCATAACATGTCAAACACTATAATAATTGTTCTACAAACCCTAATGATCTATTAGTTTATCATACATAACGTGGTTTAAATTAATGAATCTAACATCAACTAACAAAAGGTTTAATAAGTTCTAAAACTTATGTTATATTTCAGAGATTAAGTATATTCCAATCAAAGTTCTTTGTTAGTAGAGGACTCAAATGTTTGAAGCACGCACGTAGGAAGTTTTTTTTTCCCTTCTTAAAAAAAAGACCTTAAGTAGTTGATGTATCAATATATATATATTGAATGTGTGAGTTACACACTTACACTTAGTAGCTGTTGACTTCATTGGTTATTGGTTCCATAATTTGTCAACTCTTGATTCCATCCAGCAATGTCCGATGTTTGTTTATCTATTAAGTTCATCGTTAATTTTACGTGGCATTTAGTAGGATAATTTCTTGTTTATATAAAAGTTAAATCGATATCACGTGAATTTAAGGATGTCATGTGAACAATGAAACGTAAATCTCTAGAGTCACATTTGGTAAACGGGATTGGATTGGATAACTCTTCAAATTCAACGTATTTTGAATGTAAAATTAATGGATGCGGTTTCGTTATAGAAGGACTAGATATCAATATTGGTCATAGAAGGAAATTTACATTTTCTAATCTTGCTATTTAAAAGGGATTTGATTGGATAAATTTTCTTCTATCCCTGCTCTCTCTAATCCCCTTACGATGAAAACACATCCATTTTTATATTCAAAATACATTAAATTTGATGAATTATCTAATCTAATTCAATCTCGTTCACCCCCTTACGATGAAAACACATCCATTTTTATATTCAAAATACATTAAATTTAATGAGTTATCTAATCTAATTCACCAAATGAGTCATAAATATATCATAAATTGATGAAAATGACCCTAATTTGAGTTGGTGTAACACTTTGTAAGAGTTGGTGTAACACTTTGTATGAGTTGGTGTAACACTTTGTAAGAGTTGGTGTAACACTTTGTAAGAGTTGTTTGATTGAAATGCCCTAATACCACCATGGTTGAGCACGAAGTGAGAGACAAATGAAAATAAGAGGAAGGGGAATCTAATTTCCTCATAAATGAAAACGTGGCTTTCTCACAATTCAACCAATCAATTGGGTTCAGTTTTTAAAACCATGCTATTTAGTCAACAAAGATGAGAAACTGACCCCAATTTTCAAAAATAAAACAAAATAAATTTTCATGTTTATCAATCTTAGAGCCATTATATATAATGCGCTAATTTTAAAAAAGAAGAATACAAAACATGCTCTCCTTATTCATGAAATAATAATAATAATAATAATAATAATAGGACTATTGATATTAGTTACGGCTATTTGCATTTGTCACAAAACACGAATTTATAATAAAATATTTTGCCTAAAAAAAAAGAATAATAAAAAGAAAACATAGTGATAATTATTTTTGTAGGTTGTCTTATCAAACTCTTTATCTTTATAAAAAATTGGTAATTAGCTTTAAAGGCTTTTGAGAAATTTTGAGCTGAAATTTCTTTCCCATATTTGTGCAAGTTGGGTTGAAAAGTAAAACATGCTAATAACAGTGGTTTTCTTACTCCCGCCTTTATCGCTAACCTACGATTCCCCGCGCTTGTTTTGCAGCAGACATGCCCAATTTTGTTTTGGGTATTTACTTATAGGTCCTAGATAAATTCAAAATTTATTAAAAATCCTCATTATATATTTTTGAAATTTTTAATCCGTCGTCAATGCAACATATAACCCCTTTTTATAAGTGAAATTTTGATTGAGGGAATAAAAATTTCAAAAGGTGAATAATTAGGACTTTTGAATAAATTTTGAACGTATTAAGGACCTATGAGCAAATTACCCATTTTTGTTGGGTCCAAAAACAAAAAAATAGCCAATTAGCCATCAACGCACCTTTGTCCAAAAAAATATATTAGCCATCACACCAAGTCTTGATTTCATACATAGTTTGGTTTCTTTACTAACTCCATGTATGAGTTATGGGATCAAGTCTTGATTTTATATCATAGTTTGGTTTCTTTACTAACTCTTTGTATGAGTTATGGGATCATTTTGTGTGACTCTTAATTTTAGTGTTTTATTTTCTTTTCTGCCTTACTATGCATTAATTTATAAGTTCGTCGAAAGTGAAAATTTTAAAAAAAAAATTTATCTTTATTTATATACAATGATATTTTACTTTCTATATATACAAGGAGCTAACTAATGCATTAACTTCCGCTTTTGTATCTAAATTTTTTTACTTCAAAATAATACCATTAAATTGTAACGTATGTATGAAAATTTTGTATTTAATATTAGGAAAAAAAACAATTAAGAGAAGGAGGGAATAGGGCATTTGCTATAGGAATTTGGGTTGGGTAGGCTTTTGGCCTTTTGTGCTTTTGTCCAACCTCCTCAGCGAGAAAAAAGCAACAAAGAACAGAAGAAAACAGTGAGTTGAGCTTCTTGTTATAAGACCAACAAGAACCACTCCAAAACCCCACCCTCTCCCAAACTCCCTCTCTCACTCACTCACTCCCTCTTTCCCTTTCTCAATTCTCAATTCTCACCTCTCTCTCTCTCTCTCTCTCTCTCTCTCTCACATCACTTTTGGTTCCAATTCTTCACATCACCAAGACCAACAACAAGAGCAGCACCCAAGCCATGGACAACCAGCGCAGCAGCCCTCTTCTTAGCAGCTGGGCATACTACTGCCAAGGAAAGGTAAACAACCCAACAATTATTTTAAAAAACCCAACATTTTCCTCAAAATTTCATCTTCAATGGGTGGTTTGTACAACTTCTGGCCTCCAATTTGTTCTTAAAATTGCATAATGGGGGTAAAGTTGGAGCTTTTTCTTCTGTTTTTTTTGTGTTTATTTGTTTTCTGCAAATTGAGAGCTAAAAAGCCATGTTTTCTTTTATCATATAGAGCATGGAGGAATTGAGGCATTCACTTTTGTACACAAGTCTGGAGCTTGAGCAAACAAGAGCAGTAGTTCAAGATGAGCTGAGAAAGAGAGATGACCAATTGACTCATCTCAAAGATCTGCTCAACAAAGCCATCAGAGAAAGAGATGAAGCTCAAGACAAGTGCCAAAGGCTCCTCCTTGAAAAGGTCCTTCTCCAACAGCAACATCAACAACAACAACAACAACAACGACAACATCAACAGCAGCAGCAAACAGCTCCTGTGTCTGGAATTTCAAGCATTGAAGATGAACCCAGAAGAGGAATTGACTCCAACAATGGCTTTTCTTCCTCAGACTGTGAAGAAAGCATTGTTTCCTCACCAGTAATTGACCCTATTCAACAAACCCAGTTGCCACCTGTCCCCACATCCATGGCCCACAACCAATCGATAGAGCTGGTGCCTGAGAAGCCATTGCCTGAAAAAGGCAAGCTTTTGGAGGCTGTGATGAAAGCTGGGCCTTTGCTTCAAACCCTTCTTTTGGCTGGTCCTCTGCCTCAATGGAGGCACCCTCCTCCACCACTTGAGTCCTTTGAGATTCCACCTGTCACAATTCCTCCACCTCCACAACCACCATTACCACCTCAGCAGCAGCTCCTCCACCAAGACTCTTCCTCCTCCTTGATTAACATTAGTGGCTGCTGCAACAGGAAAAGACTCCTCTCTGATGCCTCTGACTCTTCTTCCCCTTCACACACCAAGTACCAGAGGGTTGCTCTCCACTAGATTATTATTAATCCCTCTTTTTCACAGTTTGATAATTTATTTTAAAAAAAAACTATAATTTAATACAACTAAAAGGGTTAGTGAGGATGAAAAAAAAATTGATGATCTAGCATTTGTACAGAGGTTTGTGACTTGAGCAGCAGGTATTATTCCAGGTTAACTACTTGAGAATTAAGCAGTGAAAAATTCAGAGAGCTTGTTTTTGTGGGGGATTTTAAGTTTTAACCTTTCACATTATAGTTTTGGTCCATGATGTGAAAATGGTCCTCTCCTGAATTTTCCAAATTTGTTATGGGATGTAAAATGTAACTTTGATACTAGTTCACTTAGTAATTTGTTTTTTTTTTTCTTTTTGTTCTTGTGCGTGTGTGTGTTTTGAGGGAGAGAGAGAAGGAGAGAGAGAGAGAGATTAAGATTGTGATTGTAATTGTAATTGTGATTGTAGGTGTGGAGTTGTTGAAGGGTTTAGAAGATGGGTGGTGTGGCCAACAACCAGAAAGGTTAAGAGCCCAGCTTGTCGGTATGAGTGGAACCCAAATATCAGAATCAGGATCTGCTTCTGGTGTCATGTATGATTATAAATCTATAAATATTTTTTGAGGCAAAGCATGAATGTTTTCAAATCTAATTTACTCCCGGCCGTGAACAAGAATTCTAAATATTTTCCCTCTTTGTGTAAATTTAATTGTAATTAAGTAAAGCCCTCTCTTTTTCTAAATCTGCCCCCACTAATTCCTTGTTTATTCTTAACTTAGCTTCAACCTTTATCTCCAAAAGTGGAGCAAATTATTGCAGATGATTCAACTTGCCAATACCCTTTCATTACTGCATATTATTCTTATTAACCCATGAGTTGACTTTAGGGTTACTAATTGCGAGCTTCTTCATTCAGTTAAATTGAAGACCGAATGTCACTAGATTAAACGATAATCGGAATTTAAAAGTAATAGAATTTTGTAATTGGAAGTGAAGATCCAAATGCGAATCTTGGTTGAGTTGTGGCAGAGGATGGAATGTGATTAGGTAATGTTCAGTCATTTTGGGTAGATGGAAAGTCGTTGATGAATTTTGGTTGTATCTGGTATGTATGAGTGTGCAGCAGCAGATCAAAGTATCAAACTCAACTCCTCAAAACAGTTGAGTTGAGGACCACGTCCACCTCAAATGACAAGACAACAAGACGACTACTATAGATGCACATGCAACCACATGTGTAGCATTTCCAGTTCGACAATGGCCCGGCCCATCCATGCTCTAGCTTAAATCATTACAATTTTGTTTGTTTATTTTATTCAAGCCATTCTTTATTTTAAATAATTTAATTAGCTTAGAAATAGGCTATTATTGGTGTAATAGGAAATTTTAAATTCGGCATATATGAATAATAAAGACAATTTATATTTGTGTTGAGTTTGATATATAATTACGACGGTTAAATTATGAGTTCCAAGACTTGTATATACAATTTGGGAATATAAAATGTGGGACTAAATTGTAAGTTTGTAACTGATTGTAGTTGTGGTTTACAACTGGAAGATTAAAATTCTTATTAGCTATTTTGATTGTCCATTTGTGGTCCATCGTCTTTCAAGCCATCAACCAATTTAAAAACTTCACACCATAGGCTCTTCAGATCCACATCAATGATGCGACCCAATATATTTCATAATAAAAGAGTCCTTTCAAGCGCAATTGATAGCAATAGCTTACCACAAAAATTAAAAATAAAAATTTAGAAAATTGCTAACACTGATTATGTAGCATACAATAAGTCTTCTGTTGTCTATACATTAACAGTTGACAGCCGGCTAGACACTTGAGTAAGTGTCTTAAACGAAGGACTATAGTGGTGAAGGGGGCAAAATGGGTTGGAGTTTGAGGAGGCTAATATGAAACCCAGAAGTGGGCAGAATATTTAGACCAAAGCAGAAAATTCAAAGGCAGCTACTTGATGTGTGTGTTTATTTGTTCAACACGGCAGAGGGATTGTGACCTGCTTGACCAAACAAACACTGAACGCTAACGTAAACAGCTCTTGGTTCAAAGGAAGGATTAAGACAAGACCTCCTAAGGGAAGCTGGAAACTTCTCACTTCTTTGTGATCATTAGGATGTAGACTTCCTAGGCATTCTATGCATTATTACCTCATTAGGCGCCATGTTAGTGAGTAACATGGAGGAATCACCATATTACGCGTGAAAAAGGATGTAACATCAAACAAGACAACTGTATTCATATGCAAACAAAACAAAATCTAATAATAGGCTTCTCAAAAAAGAGTTTTATAAGCTTAAGTAATTGTAATTCCTACAAAAGCACTTGCAAACAATTGCTATATGTTTAAAGAGTTAAAATGGTGACTTGGACAGTTTAAATGAGGATTTGTGGTGCCAATTTTCTCTGTTTACATCAATGGAATCACTGGCATTCAATTGAGACATAATGTCACAACTTACACAATGAACAGTACAATGAAACTTGAAAAGTGCAACATTCTTCAGTTGACATGATAATGCTTTGATCATCCAAAGAACAGCTACTCAATACAATACAAGGCCCTATGTCCTAGGTTGTGCTAATTAAAGTTGCTAATCCACAAGACTAGGGTTGATAATTCTTCAGTTGAGACCCTTAGTTAAGTGGTCAAGGGTACAGGATGAATATTAGCACTGATAATCTCAATGTCCTCTATGTAGCCTGTGGAACCAAATAATTGGTGAAAAAACCCTATGGACTTCAACTTAAATGAAAAAAAAAATCACATTGAGATATCTACTCACATGGGCTGTGTATCAACAAGACAGCTGGTCTTAACACAGAAGACATCTCTAGGAACGAGTGAAATATGGCAACTCCATTCCTTAATCATCTTCATTGTCATCTTGATTATTTGTATGAGTGCTGGCTTGAGCACTATACATCTCAGCAACCTGAAATTTGGAAGAACTGTATGAGAAAACATATTCATATATATTTTTTTGTATTTCAAGTTTTTAACTTTCGGACTAAAATGATCAATCAAATGGTTGGATAAACAGATTTATCTTCACCTGCTCAGATGATGTGGCTTGCTCTGGAGGTTTATCTTCCCGAACACGAAGAAGACGTGGAAATCGAAGCGAAATACCCTAATCGCATGTAGACATGGAATTAGATGAAGAAAACACATAATTCACATTCTACAAAGTGACAGCAAACAGAATTATCTGATGAGAAGTAAAATAATACAAAATCCAGGTAACCTTGTTAGGGTCCACTATGCCAACTGCAGCACGATGAACAGGGCTAATAGTCAAGTCCGCAGCTTTTACCTCCCAAACCTGGGAGAAAAATACCACAGGATATATGATTTATAAGAGGAAGCTATACTCCAACAACAAGTACATTTTTTTTTTTAAAAGTTCAGATTTACCATATGAGTTATAGCCATTCTTAATTGTATTATTTTGAAAATTAAACAATGAATTGTAAAAGTTCTGAGAATTCATAGGAGTAGTTATTGGCACGTAAAATTAGTCATTCTTCACTCCTCCCTTGTAAAAGAATTAGGGAGGACTTGCACAGCAGGGAGTGAGGGAGGGAGGGAGAAAGCTTTCTAACTTTCTAGACAACATCCTGTCAATAGAGATTGAAGGGGAAAAGTATGAACAGCTGCAAAAGACCAATTATAATTACGGCATGACAAACTTCATTATTTAAAAGTAAAATAAACATTCCATAATTAATACCAACTGCTCAGGAATGACGAATTTGCATTGTTTTTGGATGATATTTGTATATTAAAAATTCTGCAGAATCAATGGTAAACTTCTGCCCTTTCAATGGTGACTTTCAGTGAGAAAAAAGAACTGGGCCACCAAAGCAAAATGTGGAGGGAGTCCTATCAAAAAACCATATGCATAGCAAACAAAAAGGTGATGGTTATTACCTCAGAGGGGTCAAACCATACATCTGGATTCATTGTCTCTGCATACCGATAGTATGCCTGCAATTTGACAAGAGTGCAAAATCGGAATAGAATCCATAGAACCAAATACATGAAAAGCCTTTAGTGGCAACATCAGAGTGAGAGAGAAAAACACAGACCTTAGGTTTGGATATCACTTTAGAACGGAGACTGGTAGAACGTTCCTCAAGCATTGCTTCAGAAAATCCAGTGCCTGTATTACATCAAAATGTTAGGTAGATTGATCAGTAATGGTTAAAGGGACTTGGAAAACATTAAAAAGGTTGTGAAAATATGCACAAACAAATTGCACGTACCTATTTTACAAATGCTTTGAAACTCTTCATTATTGCTGTCATAACAAGCAAGGAGGAAAGCACCATAGACACCTAAGGAAGACCAGATCATCATTAAGAGTAAGATGGTGACAGTTTGAAGAAGACAACATGGCTTACACAATGAGGAGAAAAATGATAAGACGTAAATGACTGGAATATTTCAGGGTTTCAGTATCACGTTGCAGAGAAAGGGATGAGTTTTTAATTATTATATTCAGAAAAACAAACATTTGACTGGACAGCGCCCCTTCATTAAACTGAGAATGCTGTTTCACTACAGTTACCTGTACGTTTCCCCCGGCCATGGAAAGCAGCAATAGGTACCAAGTCTAGTGAGTCTCCAATACTGCAAGGCATAGCAAACAAATGAACAGAAATTTATAAAGGTTTATCCAGATCACTAAAATGGCAAATACTTTATGTATTACTTGCCTCTCCATGTAATCTTTCTTCAATTTCAGCCAGTTGAGTGACCGCTTTGAAGGTTCGTATGTAGCATCTTTGTTCAATGTCTTGATAATTAAGCCCTCAGAACTGCAATCCAGGATGAAGGAATATCATAAAAAGGGTAACAGTTCAATGCAGACAATCTTTTACAGCTAATGCAAACTATTAACAAATAAATGCTACGTATCCCTCCCAATTTAAGCAAGCAAAGGGATATCCGTTCAGAAGTCCATTAATATTATTATTTTCCACCTTCATGAATATGTTTTGGACAATTTGCAACCTTGATATAATCCAAATGAAACGTGAACACATTTAGGAATTGAAATTACTTTATAAGGTTCATATCCACTTGCCCCCTGAAATATAAAAATCATGAAAATTACCTTGAATCAACAGCAGCATCGAGAAATTTTTGTATTTCTTCAATATCATTTGATGTTATTGCTTGGGCAAACTGAAAAAGTCCAACTTCTTCCACAAAAGATTCATAAAGACACTGCACAAGGCAACAAACCCATGTGTACAATGGTCAGAAGAAATTAGAAATCCATATATTTTCAAATAAATGATTACTACCGCAATAATAATTGTAGCATCTTTAGTATACGGGGCACCCTTCTCATAAGATCACTGTTACCAATACAAATTAATGGTACTACCCAGCATAGATAGATGACACCTTGTTCAACTTTATTAAAGATCAAATTTTCCTGATAAGAAATAATACTACTAATATCCTAAGGCCTCATCCTCCCAAGACTAATAAACTACTAGAAAAGGGACCAAACACTTATCAGTAACAGCAAATAGAAATTGAAGTACAAGAAGGAAAGTGCCAACAGGTCAACTCTTGAATGATAGAACTGGGTACCTTGCTAGATCACAAAAAACTTCTAGAATAAAACCTTTATTAACTTTTATTATACAACATTCAGCAGTATTTGTTCCTGAAAGAAATTAAGGATACCATCGCAGGCTGTATATCACATTGGTTAGGTATCAATCCAAACTTTCTCCCACAGCGAAAATTCAGGAAACCTATCAACATTTTCCACCCACCGTGCACATAAAATAATTTCAAACCTAAGCGTGCATGGTCATGATGGAGATACACTCACAGACAACTCTATTTCCCTTCTCCCTATATCCTGACAACATCAAGAAAAGAAGAGAAAAAACCAATAGAAAATTCGACCATCGACTCTTTTTACTCTACAGTAAATAATCTGTAAGACATGCTGGTCATGCAAAACTTGGCATGACAGATCATGAAAAATTGAGATGAAAAATTACTCCTATCCACAAGAAAAATAAAAGTAAACTACAAAAGTTAAATGAGAAGAATGAAAAAGGTCGTACCTCTCTACGAACTTTCAGTTGTTCTTCAATTAGTGGTCGGCCATTAAGAAACAACATATCAAAAGCAAATATGCAGACTTCGACCTTAATATCTTTCACACTAACATTTTTACGAGCTCTAGTGCTGAGTACCTGCCATGATAAATTCTCATAAAGATATTACTATCTTATCTCAACAATCATCAACTATAAATACTGTTCCCGATGTAAAAAGTAGAAAGGAAATACTTTTAGAAGAAAATGTAAAGAAGCATTCAAAAAACATTATGATATTTATGCATCACCATTAGTGCAGAACACAAGTGTACGTAGCCATAAAACAGTTATGATAAGGAAAACCACAAGAAGAATATAAATATATATTTGTATTATGAAAAAGAGGGAGTAGGGAAAGAGTCAAACTATACAAGGTTAAGAGGGTATCCACAAATTTATTTGTCACACCAGTGAGAGTAACAGCTTTTTTGTATGTGCTCTTCTTATAAATTTATGATTTATATTATTATATAGAAGAATATGTGATAATATTTATCATTTGAGAAGCTTTATGAGAGAAATATAAATTTGGAGTGGAAGAGGAAATTTTTACCTGGAAGGGCAGAATTTTCTGTTTTTCACGGTCATAAGCAACCAGTTCACAATCCAAAACAAATGATGTTACAGATGGCTTCTTTAACCTGCAAGCTGACAAAGAGGATTAGAACTGAAAAGTTGAGAGCAAAAATAACATTCTGGATAACATGAAGCTGCAAGCATAGAGAAAAAGTAGTCAAATGCAGGTTGGAAGATTCAAACACAGATAACCAGACTATTAGCATTAAGTCAGGCATTCGTTTGCTTACAGTAACAGATGCCATGTCACCTATTTTATTAAGTCTTATTCTTCAGAAATATCAAATTACAAAATTACCCAGTGAATTGTTTATAATATAACATTATTAAATTAAATGGTGATCCCAAATGCAGTTTGAAAATTTAATTAGTAACCAACCAACTCTTTAACCCATCACTTTCAGTTGACACAACAAGAACAACTGCTTTATTAGTTTCTATCATATGGAGATGTCAAAGTTTGGGTTTTTATTCCAGAGTACAACACTCCCTCAGGTATGCTGACATCCAAATTCAATATGAAATACCATACAACCAAGATAAAAGCCTACCTCGAAACTGCAACAACAACATCAGGGAACTTTCCAGTGTTTCGTTCAGCATTCCGACTGTATATCTCAACAAGGCCATCCTCCATGTAATGTATCTGTAGGTAATGAACAAGTTATCACACAAGCTATATCACAAGCAGAACAGAATTACATACTGGATTTAAGTAGATGGGATCACCTGGGCACGTTCTCCATCATACTTGTATTCACATGTGTATTCCGTATCTTGAAATTTCTGTACAATCTCAGATACCCCTTTAGTTGGCTTTGCTAGCATAGGTCCAACAGGGACACCCAAAGTAAAGCTACATGTCTTTCGAAGATTCCACACACCACCACTTAAAAGGGCTGGGATGATTTTATCGTAATCAGGAAGTACAGAGTACACTTGCTTAACAATCTTTGCAGCCTGATCAAACATATTTAAAGAACTTATGAAAACAAAAAACAAAAAACAAAAAATCATTTGAACTAATTCACTTCGGCTTTGAGTTGATTCGAACAAGCTATATTCTCATAAAGATCAAGAATAATGGTATAATAGCCACAATTCTTTATTATCTACAAACAAACCTACAAGACACAAAAGGATCTAAAGTCTTAGCACACTGCCTACATTTGTAAATCATAAATTTAGCATCCCGAAACTTTGATGGCATGAAGATTCTGTAGGATGACTGCAGCTTTTGATCCAACGAACCTAAACTTACCTCTTCGACAGGACTCTGGACGGTAGGAGGTGATGTAGAATGTTTTTCAGTATACACTGCAGCTTGTCCCAATGCAGCTAAAAGAGTCTGCTCCGCCAATCCAATTCGCAACTTTGTCTACAAAACCAAACCACTTAAACTTTACGGTAGGCTAAAAGGAGTAAATAACTCAAATCTTGCGTATGAACAAATTGCAACCTGAAGCAAGCGGATAAGATATTGAGGTTCACAGTCAGTCGCAGCAACAAGAAGTGCCTTGATATGGTTTTTTTTCTTCTCCTGACTATCCTTCCCAGATTCCTTTTAAATTTCAAAAGCAGGGGAGAGTTAATTATAAAAACAGTATGGAATACACAAAATTTAACCCTCAACAAAAATTGCCATTCCTCCCCAACAGTATATCAGTGTAAAATGTCCTACAAGAAAAATGTCCACCAGCTAATTACATCAAATAAAGTATAATTAATCATCTGCAAAAAATGCGTTTTTCCTAATTGTTTTAAACTAATTCATAAGCCAAAAGGAACAATAAATTCTCATTCCTAAACTACACGAGAAGCATAATGTATCTACCAAAACTCCTTTTTAGCTTCCATAAGTCATAAAACCAATAAGAATAAAATAAAAAACTATCGGCCTTCTGTTTCCAGTTTTAGCTAGAATGAAAAAAGAAAAGCATGGCGTCGAAGCAGTGACAAAGGCCTTGAGGCATGGTTTCTATGCTTATGAAGGACTTTGAACACCACAAAATTTTAAATTCCCACCTTGTTTTGCAATTTTGACAACTTCTCAATGAAACATAGATATAAATCCCAAGGTTATATTGCATGCTGCAAGCAGCAATACAATGTTAGAGTACTAATTCCAGACAACAAATCCCAAAAATGAAAATCAATCCAGACAACAATTGTGTACTTACTAATTCCTGTTCCCTACATAAACCAACCCATGGTAAGACCCAAAGGGCCAACTAAAGCAATTTATCAGCATACTAAATTTCATATTTTAAGTTCGAACGTATGAAGATCACCTTAGCAAGTTGACGAAATGTACTGAAAACCTTGGTGACAGTTAATGAATCAGGCTTGCGCATCATAGATTGAGATGAACGGCTTGCCTTTGCAACAAGACCCAAATCTCCCAAGTCCTGTCAATTTGAACCCCACTTAATATTAAAGGAAACAAAAGGAACTGCAATCATATGGGAAAGTTAAAACTCTGCTGAATTACAAAATCTAGATAAATAGGAAGATAGAAGGGTTCATGAGGGAGGAGATCCAGAAAGATTTGAAAGACAAAATGCCTGTAATGGGATAGCAAACTCAAATAATAGCACTGGGGCCATCATACAACAAAGAAGTTAAACAACCTCAAAAGTTTTCATGCTAGTTAATAAAGAAAATGAAGAAAATCAACTAAAGTCGAGAAGAGCTTTCTTGAATTTCCTGGTCTTTCATCTTCCTACATTATGCCATGGACTAATTGCACATACATTATAGCAGCAACCAAATTAATGATAATCAGTCATACTCGATCACACAAAACTCGATGGATCCTCACCAACAGATTATACACACACAAAACCACAAGAAAAATACCTTATATTGCTTCTTCACATGCCCTTCTGTCCTCCCACAAGCCTCTGCAAGCGCCTTTATAATTGAAGCATCACCAATTCCAAGCTCCAATCCCTCATGGGCCGGTGCTATCCGATTAGCCGCAAGGTAGATTACAGGCACCAAATCCTCAGGCGTGGTGTGCATTACAGTCCTCAACATGTTACACACTATATCCGTGATCACAATCCGACCCGTTTCATTTGCAACCAATTCAAAGACCAAAGAAACAAACGCAAACGGAACCCTCTCGCCCTCGCCCCAATTCGCCACCAATTTCGGGTCAAAGTCCCCGGCTTTCTTCTTCAATAACGCGATTCGGCTCTTCAATTCCGCCGTCCGCTCCTGAGGACCCGCCGTCGTGCACACTTTCTTCGCAGCTGGAACCACCTCGCCACCATCGCTAGAATTAACTTGCTCTTCCTTGACTTCCTTCGATTCTTGGGGTTGGGTTGGATCTTCCTTGACTTCATTCGATTCTTGGGCTGGGGTTGGAGTGGAGTTTTCGGGTTTAGATAGCAATTGGGATTTTTCGATAGAATTAGGGTCTGGGGTTTTGCGCTTCTTGGGGGTAGAAGCCTGGGGCTTTTTCTTGGCGGCGGCGCGAGCGCCGGACATTAGAGCATCGAAGGCGGAGGGTCGAGAGGACATGGCGCGAAGATTAGGGTTTTGCCGGGAGACGGAAATGAGTGTGAGATTGAGAGAAGTGGGTTTGGAGCGGAAGAGAGAGACGGAGCTGTTGAGATGGTGGAGGGAGCGGAGACGTAGAGAATAGCATGAACACAATGATCGTGAGAGCATCAAATGGAGATTAGCTGGAGGACAGTGGTGGTTGTTTTGGACAAGGACTGACAGGCGAGACTGTGAATATAGAAATGGCGGGAAGGATTTGTTTACAGCTGCTTATTATTTGGAAATTTTTCTTTTTCTCCATAGAAATGGCAGTGGAATAGAAAATTCTATGGTACGGAAGATGGTTGAGCTGATAAAATATTTTAAGTAGTTTTATTCAAATTGTTAATTATAATTACAATAGTCTCCAATGCTAATTAGGGAGCAATTGTCACTCTTCTACTATAATTTGGATTATAATAATTTTTAATAATAATTACAGTACACTTAGTAGTTAGTAATTACTATCATAAGCGATTGGGGTGCAACTTGGATTGGGCTAACCCAAACCTGCTCATATCTAAGTTAATTATTAATCCAATTAGCAAGTTTAAGTTCCAAAAAATCTCCCCAACGCAGCTCAATTTCAACCCGAGCATTTGTTGGATTGTGTTGGGTTGAAGTTCTAACTCACCCAAGCCTGAGTCAACTTAATCTGAATTCTAAATAACCCAACCACGACTCCAAATTCATTTAGCACACATGTAATATACATATATTTTTTTTTTAGAAAATGCGAAATTTTATTGATAGAACAAAAATACAAAGTAAAGACAAGCTCGACTGTAATAATTTGACGACAAACATGAGTAAATACCGCTAGTCATTACTACAACGGCTAATTTTTAACGAGGGAGATGACATCATGCATAATAATGAACAACATGATTGTTGAAGACGAGCGAGATGATGGACGAAAATATGAACAATTAATGAGGGATTTATGAGCAAAGTGAGTCTAGTCCGACGATATCAATGTCACGTGAGCATACACTAGCATACACTAGGATTGTTGGAGTTCTTTAAAAATCATGATCGCATCAAAGATAAACAAGGTCATCCTACACTCCAATCGGACCTAGTTGAACACCTGTGGCAACTTTCAATGCAACAAAAATTGCAAGAATTTCCTCGATCAACTTAATAAATTGCAAGAACTTAAATAAAAGCATTCTCATATCAAAATCACTAAAAGTTGAGAAGAATTCTAATCCATGAATAGAAGTTTCATATATTCCCTTCAAGATAAAGTGCATTTCTGGCAGAAAAGAAAATCCAATCTCATAAAAAATTGCATCCAACAAAAATTGTATAAGGTCACAAGAACAACCCTAACATGGCTAATTTTCTTTTGCTCAGCAAAGTGAAATAACTACTTCTTCTTTGTCTTTGCCTGAAACGATGGGTTTACTGGAACTGCTGGTCTTTTCCTCTTGAACGCCCTGGTTCTGCTATCTTCGTCATCATCTTCATCGTCATCTCCAGCAACCAGTGTCGATTCTTCAGCAGTTTTGGCAGCATTTCTGCCAGCAACCAATTTGGAGTGCAATTTCCTTTCAAGGGGATCGTCTGAAGGGACAAGTTTGGGCGACCGGGGAACTGTAGCACCTGGTCCAAGCCTGCAAAAGCCAATACATAGTTGTGTAGAGAGTCAACAATGGCACAATGGATATACTTTTTTAAACCCAAAAAAAAAAATGAATAAGCTTGCCTAGCCTGTCGATTGTGTATTACAATTGGCTCATCTTCTGCAGGTTCACTCATGTTATTAAGCCATTTTTTAGTCTGCATATCAGTATATATTCATGTACAAACATCAGAGGGAGGATTTACATCAAGTCAAAACCATTGCAATAAAGATATGTATTGTACTTGAACTCCACTGCTGCCCATTCATAATGATTTTCGACTAGAATGCTATGACATCACTAGCAAAAATTTATACTCTTAACTTTAAGAAAAGCCTGCATTGACGTAAATGGGGCTATCTGTATTGCCATATCAAAGTCACATAATCTTCACAGAGAAATCATGTGTTGACACTACCATGCTTGAAACATCCTGGTGAGGTATTAAAATAGTTTAACTTTCCTGATTGATAGTTTGCTACGGCAATTCACAACTCGATCACAAATCATTCTTTTAGAACAACACTTCTTTTCTGAGCACATTCACTCGAACACACACACATTGTATACAAAACAAAATTTCATTACGAGAAAAAGTCCAATGGCAGTGGACAAGATGTCATAGGAGCAAAGAACATAACTCTAAAACAGCACCGAAAATCTTAAAAAGGACAAACAACCATCTAACTCACACCCATATATATAATTCCTCTATGTAAACTATAATTATATCATCTTATTCATATCTCAAATACTACAGGATGTTCTTTGTATGCAAGGGAAAATTAACATATCAAATCCAATGCTTTATCCAATTTGACTATTTGAGTTCGATCCTTTTTCTGCAACGTCTGATTGGTGTTAATTGAAACTTCCTACACAGCCTGCAAAAGTTAGCACACTCAAAATCAAACCTAACCCAATAAACTCTTGTTCATTAGCAACTAAATTAACAAGCACATTGACCATACCATGAAACAAAAAGCAGCAGGTGAAAACAAATATATCAATAATAGAAAAATAGCTAAAGGGTTTTTATTTATCATCTCAGACTAGATGAGAATTTAAGAGGCCAGCATTTTAAGACAAAAGATGGGTTCAGTTATTTCAACCAAAAATCAGCTATGAAACTTAAAATTCCAGTCCCATTAAAATCCAAGCTATATTCTTAACCTTCCTGAAAAATTGGCTCACAAAATCATAAAAACCAACACCAAAAGCACAAAAACTGGAAGCAGGAAACAAAGTTAGCGTTTTTAACAACATACAGTTCCCAAAAAAGCGAGCTACGGTGAAAAACTCATAAATTAGGAACAAACTTGAAAACCATATAAATCAATTCATCAAGAACCCACGAAGCAAACACCAAAGCAATCCAAGATGCAGATATTCATGAAAACCCTAACCGGAAGACCATCACTCTCGAGGTCAAGAGCAACGATACAATCGACAATGTCAAAGTCAAGATCCAAGAAAAGGAGGGCACGCACAATTGTAACCATAACAAGTAAGTTCCACCCTAAAAAGTAAGTTCCACCCTAACAAGTAAGTTCCACCATAACTTGTAACCATAACAAGTAACCATAACAAGTAAGTTCCACCCTAAAAACAAAGAAATTTCACAACAATTTTACTTTATAGAAAACATAAATTTCACAACAGTTTTACCCTCTAGAAAACAGAACAATTATCACTCTAACTTTCTAAATTAGTTGAACTTGCAAGCTTCATAAGTTTCGGGTTAATTCCTTGAATTTCTGAGGAACAAACAAAGTACGAAACAAGAAAATTGGAGAAATGATTACCACAGGAAGAATCTGAGACCGTGAAGGAGTGAGACTCCATGTGTTCCGATCCGAACACGTCGAAGTTGTGCTGGAAATTGCAGATAAGACGATGAAGATAGCTTCGAACAAGAAGCGGAGTACGAGGTCGTCGCAGCTATGCGAGTCGTCCAATAATTTCACTTCGCCGAAGAAAAGAGGATGAAGGAGAGAGGAGAGAGAACCGCATATGAAGAAGTACCGAGGGAGAGCAACTTGGTACATATACCGATCATTGTTCAAAGAGTTAAAATTAGAATTAAATTTAGCTAGTATGATGCATGCCCATTTTGAAATTTTTGGACAAATTTTTGATCAAATTTGTCCAAAAATTAAATTTATCTAGTCTACTGCAAATGCTCTAACACAACCAATCCTAAATAATAGCTGCTGGACTTATTTGTACAAAGTAAACTAAAAAAAAAAAATTTAACAGAACGTACAAATATGCCACTTCTACCTTTGTCATTGAACTTTACTTATGTATTGACTAACAAATGTAATTCTAAGAGTTTTTAAACCTATATTGATTAATCCTAATCTATTTTTACTTTTCTTTTTGTAATAGTGATTATGATAATTATGGAAAAATATTGTATAAAATGTAATATTGGAGCGTCTAAACATTAAAGAATATTGAGATTGTTTACTCAATTGAATGATATATTTTGAATTTTTAGGTTGACCACGTGAGATAAAACTTATGGGTTGAACCCATAAGCTCAAGCTTATAGGTAGGTTGAACCTGAGTCAACCGGAACCCAACTCGAAACACATAAAATTTAGAATTAACCCGAACTCACATAAATTTGAATCAACCCAACAGAATTGTGAAGGTTGGATTAAGTTTGGGTTGATTTTGCAGCCTCTCCAACCCGCTTTGAGTTGCACCCCATAAAGGAGGATTTATACAGATATATAAATGAGACATCAAACACACCACATCCTTAGTTTCGTTGGAACTCAAAGTTTGCATCCTTTTGCTCTAGAGCATTTCAAACCCACCTCAAATTCTAGGGTTTATTTTAGTTTGAAGTAATGCTGGAAAGCCTTTATACTGAACTAACTGGTTGTTTCTATAATATGGAACCAACAATTTGATTAGACTTGCTTCACAAAATAATATTACAATCTAACTGTTCATTTTGTAGTTTATTATTCAAACAACATCTCTGCAAAAATTCATCCAATTTTGTATTAGTTTGGATATATAACACAATAGCTAAAGACATAGACAAACACAATGTGTCGGATAACACAATAAATGTTCTTGCTATTAATCAAGGGAATTGATTTTCACACTCCACAAATTAATTAATGCACTCCACTTTCTTATTTTAATGCTTTCCAATTAGCTTATGAATTAAAGAAGTGGAGTGTAGGAAATAATATGTGGGGTGCAAAAAACAGCTTCTTTAATTAAAGAGCAAATTACACTTTAGTACCTTATGTTTTAGACTAAGTTTCAGAGTTATACTTAACTTTTCAAATATTGCATTTACGTACCATGAACTCTTAAAAATGTAACAACTTGGTTTCACCGTTAACTATTCCGTTAAATAATATGTTAAGTGCCTACGTGTAACATGTAGAACCCACCATTTTAATTTGTGGAAAAAAGAACAACCACACTTGAATCGAGTTTCAAGTGTCATTGAGCTTCTCTGACATTGTTGATTTATGTCTCTCTCTCTGTCTCCCTCATTTAATAAAGGGAAATTAGCAAAGATATCCCCTTAATATAAAATTGGATAAACTACATAAAAGTACCCAAACTATAGGGGTCATTTCAAGTTCATATGACAATTATGAAAATTTTCATCTAGGTACCCAAACTATATGGCCATCAACAGATCCTTACCTCCGTTAAGTTTTTCATCCAAATTGCCGTTAAAACGACACGTGGCAAGTTATTGGTCCAGTCAGCTTGTGAAGTGGCAAAAATTAAAAAGGTTAATTTCGTCACAAAATTTGGACTAAAAAAAAGAAGAAAAATAAATTAACAAAATAAAATTATCATCATTCTCATCTTAATCTTCCTCAATCATCCTCATCATCTTCATCATTCTCATCATCCAAAACCCCCTCTTTTTTTGTCCTGCATCATCAGCATATTAATCTTCATCATAATCATCCTCATCATCCTAGACCCCCCAAAGAACCCCAAACCCGCAACCACCATTCAGATTCATAAGTTAAGCAATCAAACGGAAAAAGCACAAAGCAACCAACACAATATCTACTCAATTTCTTATTAGTTAAGCAATCAAACTTCTTACATCCAAGACCACTCCAAGTAACAATCTTATCACTAACATGCTTCCAAAGAGAAATAGGAAAAGGGTTTAGACCAAACAGTCTTGACAAAGCATCTCCTTCTCGGCAAAGGCTCACATCCACGCAAAATCAGCTTCTGGGCAAGTCTCTAATCATCATGGCAAGGCCCAGAGACCTTGTAGTTCATATATAGAGACAACAAGTTAGCAGATTTTTCACATGAATGACCCACGAAAGCCACCATTTCAGTGATCCCAATTCTCAAATCTTTGCCCAGAGGGAGCTCGTGGTGTTGAAGGAAGAGTTTAAGATCATTTGCAACATTGGATCTCGAAAGATCGAAGCTTTCATAGTTGAAGCGCTCCTTTTCTATCTGGGCAAGATTTTTTTTTCAAAGAATCGATCTCTCTGAGGATCAGATAGACTTGCTCGGAGATGAGAGAAATGTTCTTCTATGTATGCTCGGAGATGAGAGATGTTCTCGATTGGGGGACTCTCGGCGGAACACGCGATAATTTGAGGTTCTGGGTTTGTGTGGGGTTCAATAGTCGAACATTGGGTGGTTCGAAATGAAGTCGCACGTTGATGCTTTATGGTGGACGACGTATTTAGGGTTTCAATTTGGGAGTGATTTCGCAGCTCTGAGGGTGGTGGGTGGGTTTCACGGTTGAAGATTAATATGTGGATGCAGGACAAAAAAAGAGGGGGTTTTGAATGATGAGAATGATGAAGATAATGAGGATGATTGAGGAAGATTAAGATGAGGATGATGATGATTTTATTTTGTTTATTTACCTTTCTTCTTTTTTTTAGTCCGAATTTTGTGAGGAAATTACCCTTTTTAATTTTTGCCACTTCACAAGCTGACTGGACCAATAACTTGTCACATGTCATTTTAACGGCAATTTGGATGGAAAACTTAATGGAGGTAGTAATTTGTTGATGGTCATATAGTTTGGTTACCTAGATGAAAATTTTCATAGTTGGGGTATGAACTTGAAATTACCCCTATAGTTTGGGTAATTTTATGTAGTTTATCCTATAAAATTTAACTATAAATATCTATTTTTATATACTTAACCACATATGGTAATTATTATTTCTTGCTATTTACACTTTTTGTCTAGCCTATATATACCCTCAAAGAACTAATTTGTAATTTTCTCATTTCACTCCCTCTCTCCTCTATTCTTTCTCTCTTCTCTCTTCTTTTTTTCTCTGAAGAAGATGAAGATATGTGATAAAGATGATGAAGATCTGTGATGAAGACGGAGATGAAGATATCCAGATGAAGATGAAGGGGGAGGCTACGTTCTCTTCCTCTGCGTCATCTTTTTTCTCTTCTCTCTTCATGTTCATCTAGAAAACCCAGAAACAGTTATATAACTACGTGGTTAGCAACTAGTATGTAAGTGAGAACTAATCGATAACTAACTACGAAACCATGGAAACCCATATATGTGATGAAAATGGATGAAGATTTGTGATCAAGAAGATGATGAAGATATGTAGTTGAAAAAGAAGATGAAGATCTCCATATGTAGATGAAGGGTGAGGTTGCGTCCTCTTCCTCTTCCTTTGCGTCCTTTTTTTCTCTTATCTCTTCTCTTCATGTTCATCTAGAAAACCCAGAAATAGTTATGTAACTAAGTGGTTATCAACTGGTATGTAAATGGAAACTAATCAGTAACCAACTATGAAACCATGGAAACTCATAAACCCAGAAAGAAAATCAGAAACCCTGAAAGAAAACCCGGAAAACCCAGAAACCCAGAGCAGTTAGGTAACTAAGTGGATATCAATTGGTATGTAAGTAGTAACTAATCGGTAACTAACTGGGAAGCCATGGAACTCAATTCCTCTTCAGTTACCTTTCTTCAATTCTACCCACTCTCTCCCTCCCTCTCCATCTCATTCGCTCTCCATCTTCTTCTCCCAAGTTCTTCGACCCAAACCCACCCATCTTCATCATCATCATCATCATCTGGAAAAAAAAAAAAAAGGAAGAGGAAGCAACCTCCACCTTCATCTTCATCTTCATCTTCATCACAGATCCTCATCATCTTCATCACATATCTTCATTTTCTTCAGAGAAAAAAAGAAGAGAGAAGAGAGGAGCGAGGGAGAAAAATGAGAAAATTGCAAATTAGTCATTGAAGGGTATATATAGGTTGGGCAAAAAAATGTAAATAGCAATAAATAATTACCACATGTGGTTGAGTGGGAGGATGTGGATATTTGTGGTTAAAATTTAATGGTAAGGGGATATTTATGCTAATTTCCCTTTAATAAACCAGTTCAAGTTTAAATCTCATTTTTAATAAACCAGTTCAAGTTTAAATCTCATTTCCAAAGTCAGTTAAACATGCAACTAAAAACTAGATTGAAACTATCAACATTACTACCAAGTCCAAACCAAAATCAAAAGGAAGTGATTTTCACACTTCACTTTTTCCCTTATGCACTTTTCTATTTATTTTTATCCATTAATTTTGGTTTGATTTATTCAGTATGACAGTTATAAAAAATAAAAGAGTACGTGAAGTAGGGATTGTGAAAATCAACTCCCAAAACAAAAAGCATCTCATCATTCATAGTTCTACAATGGCAAAATAATTGAGTTTAATTTGGTAATGTTTCCATAATTTTAAAAGGCATAAAGCTCCAAGTTAATGAAACTAAGAAATATAACGAAAAAGGTCAAAAAATAATGAAAAGAAAAAAATGAACGGTGAAGAGGTAGTAGCATGATTGAAGGTACTTGACAAAGATTTCTTGTGGAAGAAGCGTTTTGATTTTTTTAGCAAGATTTCAGTAACTGCTTGTATCAATTCAAATTTTAGAGGCAAAGGGCATAACTATGACAACACCAATTTGGATCCACTCTCATAGGCCATTATCGGTCCCTACTACTAGATGTTTGGTTCTATTGTCAGCCACATCGTCTCTCCCTTCATCAAGGGTACGTGCTGTTGAGCTCAACAAGGTAAGCTTATGCAATCTAAGGAAATGTGTCATTTCTTGCTATAGTTGATGTGAGGAGAGATTCTCGTGGGTTCTGCTTTTATATGCCTATTTCTTTATCAATTACGCGATAAAATAAATTGACGCAAAGAAATTATCCAATAACACAAGGAAACTATCCAATCATGCAAGGGATCTCAAGCGATCACTTTTAGAATTAAACCCACCAAAAATTAAGATAACTATCGTCTTTTTATTGATAAAGGAAAAGATACTTTAATTACAACCCCAAAACATGTTTAAATAGATTTCTACGAAGCTAGGGTTTTCAAAGAACCCAAAAGGAAAATTACAAAAATACCCTTAAACTTTAAAGATATTTTTGACCTATACTAAACGACCTTAAAACACCAAAAACTTCATATATCGCAACAAAGTGCCAAGTTAATCTCGTCTCATTATTCTATTTCCAAAAAGCTATATGAGCCTCAATTGAACTATGTACAACGCCTCAAAAAAACTGTTCAAGTTATGGTAGAATTTTATGTTCATCCATCACACAGTTCTATGTCAGAAATAGACATATGAAGTACGGACGGTGGTATATGGGGCAGATTTTCTTGGATCTTAGACCTAACCTAAGACAAGTGACAAACAAACCATATTATCACCTAGTAGTGTCATCAAAGGGTTTGTGTGCTCAAGTTATTAGCTTATTAATGCAGCAAATTTCACTGAGTGCGGTTTCTGGTTGGGGCTTCAACCAAACTACAAAGACGAATCACATTTCCATTGAGGATCTTCAAATAGAAGTAGAGCTAGCTATATCATTAGTGGAATTGAAATATATAAGTCTCAAAGTGTGTCTACATTAACATGAGTATCCTCCTGACCATCACTCCCCCCAATGGGCAATAGGTAGGCACCTTACCTACCCTAGCTTAAGAGATAAACTTCAAATTAAACCCGTGTGGTTAAGGAGGATGATTGTCAGAGTTATTTTTAACCATAATTCTAATATGAATCTATTATCGTTTTATAATTTAATTTGATAAAAGAGACTCGATAGTTTTCGTCTTATAAACATGAATGTATTGCAGAATTTTGGGGCAATCTATGACTTGAAGGCAGTGCCCTGGCACAGAAGCTAGTCTTGGTGCCATGTCTTGGGGATTATGGAATCTGTAATTGACAGATTGGGACCACATGGTGATGTTAGGGTTCAACAACATTAAACGCATTGTTAGGAAAAGTGATTAATCAAACATAATATAACACAATTATTTGTGCCCTTTGCTGCCACGAGGCATATTTACAATGGAACAATTAAGGTTAAATTCTTAATTAATCATATTTTACTTAAAAGTTGGAATATGACAATTCTTTATTCTTAGGTCCTTTATTATTTTTTAGCCATGCATGTTTATTGTCATCTTCTTGTACAATGCATGATTAGGATTCTAACCACTATTTTATAATTAAACTTAAAACATTTTTATAATTAAAATTATATATCACAATTAATTTTTTTTCTTTAAAACTAAGAATGAAATCCGTGTTGTTTGGGATTTAACTGTAGGGTATATAAAGTTTTAGGGAGGGGTGAGGGGTGTTTAGGTAGGGGGTGGTGGTGGAAAAGCTTATGACTTAGGATTTAGGGTTTAATTTTTGGATTTTGGGTACAAAATCCAAGAACTAAACCCTAAATCATAAGCGATTAATAACCTAATATTTTAATATCGGATAATAAACATTTTTCAAATTGAAGTTTAAAAGTAATTTTGAAGAATTCTTGCTCTTAATTATCTTATTTTAAGTTGAATTGTCCTTACATTACTCCTTAAAATGAACAAGTGAAAAAGAAAAAAGATTATAAGTGGGAGTAATGTTTTCATAAAATAAAAAGGAAAAAAAAACTACTAAATAGGGATTAAAAACTTTAAAGGTTATTTGAATAATTATTATGGTAATTAGGGATTGGAAAGTTTCAAAAATATAGTTTGGGAGTTTTTGAATAAATATCATCAATGGATAGCCCAACAATTTATGATGCACTCATGCACTATTGGAATAGGACATGATTTTTACAGTCAATTATTTAACAATGTTAATTGAACGGTTAAGTAATTTATAGTTTTGTTGATTTTTGTTTGTAAAGAACTCAACTTGATGAATATTTAGAAAAGATAATATTTACATCCCACATCATGGTGGTATCTCTTCATACAATTCTTTGGATTTATCGAATTATTTTTGTACATATATCATAATCGGAACCGTTCATTCTCTAAATCATCATCTCCGTAAAAAATCAATGCGATTGGAGATAATTTACCTATTTATATGTATAAAATAAATCAAGGGTTTTGGTATCAATTAAAATTCTCATGGAGAACAGTTCATTTAGTTGATACATATAAATTGCTAATGATCTCCAATTTCGTTGATTTTTTTGCGCAAATGATTTTGAGATGTTGATTTAGGAATTTGACTTTTACGATTATAGTATATGTGTAATCACAATTAAATAAATCGAAAGGGTGATACAAGGAAGTACCACCAAAGTGGGATACAAGTCATATCCATTTAGAAAATAGACAATTTCAATTGTCAAACATGATTGTAAGATAAGAAAAAATAATAATAAAAATTATCATTCTTATTATATATTTGTTTTTATTTTTACCGAATTTTTGTGTGGGATTATTTTACCAAGTATCACACAAAAATCAAGTTGTATTGTATCAACGGTACAAATGTAGTTCCAAGAACAAAAGAAAGAAAAGTGCTCAACAAGTGTTATGCAAGATTTGGGAGAATAAATTTTTACAAAGTTACTAGCACATAAAGTAGATCTATGTTTTTTTTGGATACTTCTTAGCTAGAGATATACTGTATTAATGTAACACACATTGTAACAAAAGAAAAACCCGTATATTGCATTTGGTTGGAGAGAAATAGTCACGTATTCTCCCATTGCAGCAAGCCTGCCTCTGTTGTTCTTCCGTCTATTGTGACTTTGATTCGTCTCCGGCTCTCTTCTTTGAACCCCACGTTTCATCTGGTTGGGGCGTGGTTTAGTGTCGTCCTTCCTTTAGGTGTGGTTGAGTTTGTTGCTCTGTGTTCAGTGTCTTTGTTGGCCTGGTGTTGTGTTTTCTTTCTCTGTGTTCTGATGGTTTGGCGGCGTGCCTTTCTGGGCTACTGTCTTTGTTGTTTCTGGTCTCTCTTGACCAGTGTGTTTGCTGTTTGTACAAGCTATAAGCTCTGATGTGTGGCGGTTGCCTTTTTTAATACAAGTTTTAATTTATCCAAGAAAAAAAAAACCGTATATAGATATATATTTTTTTGTTAATTAAGAATATATATTTAAAACGCACTATATTCAATGCGGTTTAAATACAAAAATACCGCCTCATGCCTTGGCCTTAGCAGGTAAGATCAAATTATCTAACATCTTTATTTCCTTTTTAATTAATATGAAGCAATACGTATTGACACTCCTACTACACGTGGTTCTTTATACATTTTGATTGTATAATTAATGAATTTTCATCGTATAAACGTAATAATTTAAATGGCTATTCCATTTTTAAATCACTATTTAAAGTATTTAAAAAAGTTAAAACACAATTCTCTAGTTTAATTTGTAATTAAATTGCGTTAAATGCTAATTTAATAAAATGAGATGATTTTTGAATCCTTGAAAGACCATATATATATAAGCTAATAAACCATAACCAATTTGACCCTGATAAACCATTACCAATTTGACCCGAAAAAGAAAGAAGCATTCAAACTTGAAAGGCCACATCAATCGCTCTCTCAAGTCTCAACTCTGATCTCTGGCTTACACATGAGGGTAAAACCGTACACAAATATACATAAAATAATACAAAGTTCTCTGGAAACAGAGCAAAAGCCAAGCAACAAATAATAGAATCGAAAGGCAGATAAAGCGAAGAGAGTAGTGTCCCATTGAAGAAGCCAACTCTCTCTCTCTCCCTCGTAATAAATTTCGATTTCCATTCAAGCATTTTCTCAAACACATACAAGGCAGTAAGGCAGAGTCGTAAATACAACACATAGAGACAGCACATATGCTCCACAATGCATTAAATGCGGGCGTCCACTTCCTCCATTCTTCATCTCAGCTTCTTCTATTTGTTTCTCTCTGTCTGTGTTTTCTTGTCTCTTTGTCTCAACCTCAGAACAAAGTTCAAATTTTTTATTGGGTTTCGAAGATTCCAACTCTTCCAAGTTTCTCAGGCCGCCTCTCGGTTCCGATTTACTCCCCCGTTTAAAAACCCACAATTTTTCTGCTATTTTTCACACTGATCTGAGCAGCAAAGCCGCCATTGAAGCTCGGAGAACTTCGTTTTCTAGGTTTTGGTGAAAACCCAGAACCGGAAAAGCTTTCAACTTCTCGGAAGACGGTGGAGCTGAGCAGAATACGACAGAAGCAATGGAGGGTAGGATGAAGAAGTACAGAGATGTCAGTCCAGAGAGGTCTAAAGTGTGGACTGAGAAGTCGCCAAAGTACCATCAGAATCGCAAAGTCTCTGTGGTTTACTATCTCTGTCGAAATCGACAGCTTGAACACCCTCATTTCATGGAGGTTCCTGTAACCTCTCCTCAAGGGCTCTACCTCAGAGGTTTTCAAAATTCAAATCAAAATATCATCAATTTGTCTTTCTTTTTGTTTTTTGAATTTTGAGAATTTATGTGCTGTTTGGTGCAGATGTGATTAATAGGCTTAATGCTCTGAGGGGCAGAGGCATGGCTTCCCTGTATTCATGGTCTTCTAAGAGGTGAATTTTTGCCCTTTTTTCTGCCCCCAAAGATATGAAATTGCTCATTTTTAGGCAGTTTTTGAGTGTTGGGTTTGTTTCTTATGTATACTTTGGTTGATTGAGTGAGTTCAGAAGCTACAAAAATGGGTACGTTTGGCATGATCTCAGTGAAGATGATCTTATTCTTCCCGCCCATGGAAACGAGTACGTTCTCAAAGGTTCTGAGCTCTTTGAAGAATCTAATTCAGGTAAAAGATGCGTATATTTTCTCATTGTTTGGTTGCTATGAGTTTAAGTTAAAATTTTCAAATTTTCCTTTTGCAAATATGCAACAGAAATTAGAAATGCTTGTTGAACAAAATTTTCCAATTTTCCAATCCGTGGAAAATAAATTCAAGATCCTAAAAATCTAGATACATTTTGCTTTCTGTACAGATCGTTTTAGCCCTGTGGCAAATATAAAAGTCCAGAGCTTGAAACTATTACCAGAACCAGCATCTTCTAGAAGCCAAGATGATTCTTCATCGTCGTCAAGTTTGAATGGAAAGGAAACAAAGCATTCTCAAGAAGATGAGCTCTCTCCTCCCGTTCAACGCCCAGAAGGCTCCGGTAGTGCATCTCCAGAGTCTACGGTTGGAAAGAATTCTTCATGGGGTGGTGCTCTGAGCTTGACAGAGTACAAGGTTTACAAGAGTGATGGTTTAGCTGATGCTTCGACGCAGACTGAAGAAAATGTGAACAAACCTAACACTCCAGAAACATGTACAAGGGGTGTTTCCACAGATGAAGGGTCATTAGAACCTGATTGTAGTTGTTATCAAAACCGCGTTACATGTGAGAAAGAGAACTCTGAGATTTGCAGTGATTCAGTTTCTCCTCCTCTATCTTCCTCTAGTGCATCTTCATCGGGTGGGAAGACTGAAACTTTGGAATCACTTATTAGGGCTGATGCTAGTAAGATTAACAGTTTTAGAATTCTTGAAGAGGAAGATGTTCGAATGACAAACAATCCAAGGGTCAAGGCTACTAATGTACTTATGCAACTCATCTCATGTGGGTCAATATCAGTGAAGGATCACAGTTTTGGTCTTATTCCAACCTACAAGCCCAGGTTTTCTCATTCCAAATTCCACTCCCCATTATTCTCTACCAAAGTAATGCTGGGAGAGCTAGACTGCCTATCAGACCATCCAAGGCGAATTGGATTGAGATTGGAAGATAAAGAATATTTTAGTGGGAGTTTGATTGAGACTAAAATGCTCAAGGAAGAAGATGGACGGACAGCTCTAAAACGATCATCTTCGTACAATGCCGACAGGTTAGCCTAGTTCTTAAACTTATCTGTCAATTCTATTAAACATCTTTTCTTTTATGACGCTAGTATAATTAGTCAAAATCACTTATAGATGATGGGAAATTTAAAGTTCTGAGCTGTTTATATGGAAACTGTCGCATACATAGTTTCCCTAGATGGTGAAAATCCAGGGATCCTACCAAAGTTTTGAAATTTCTTAACTAAATCAGATTAAACCAATACAGAATTTATGCTTTAGATGCACCATCCATCTGAAGATCCATGCGTGTAGGGCCGTTAATCTTTCCTATTTGTGTCTTTTGAAGTCAAAAGTCTGGTTGCTTAGCAAGCGTAGCTTGATCAAGACCTGATCAGTTCAATTAGGCTTCTGAACACTCAAGTTAGGCTGGTTAAAGTAGTTGGAAGCCTTGAAGTGACAATACATGTTAGGCACTAAACCATAAGTACTTATGAGATGTTGGATATGATGTCTCAAATTCTTAATTTGGCTTGTTCAGTTGTAGGGTTTGTACTTAGTTACTTATTTAGGTTTACTAGAGTAGAAAGAAATTTTTTTTTTCTGGTCAAATAAGGATTTAGTTGTGGCAGTTTTTTAAATGTGGTTAGCCAAAAATTAGGATTATGAGATAATTGTGTCACTGTTTTGATATTGCAATGTTGAGTTGAGAAACAGCTGCAGCTTCGATATAACAGTGTATTGAAAGTTGAAACTACAAAGCTCGGGATATAGAGAGACTTGGGTTTGGTGTAGTATCATATGACTCTATTGTCTGTATACTCTTATAACATTTGTAATCCTCTATGATTCAGTGGATTTTTTCTCTAGTCTGTGGATATAGGCAAAGATTAGTCTCATTAAAAACCCTTGTATGTGTGTAATATTTTAGTATCGCTTTATTATGAATGTGCTTCTGCTGAATTCTAACAAATCACAAAGCGTATCACTGTTAGATCAGATGTTAGCATGACGATTTTACAGTAAAATGAACAGCTATATCAAATCACGAGATTTTGGATTGACCTGAACAAGTAATGAAGCAGATTCACTTCTTTCTTTTGAAATTATAAGTCGATTCATTTCTAATGATGCTGAAAGCATTTCCAAGGGGCTACATGTCCTAGGTTCACCTAATTATATCTTTCGGAGTTTCCCTCTATTGGGATAACTTTGTCGAGCATTATGGAGTTTTTCTATGAAGAATTATGTGGGATATGTATAAGAAAGGATTAACCTCTTTCGTTTGAGATTTACTGTGTCTGGTTAGAACTGAGTGGTCAGCAGTTAAATGGCAACTATCCATATGTCTGATACCATCACACCAGTAGTTGAACCTGTTTTATGCCTCAAATGCTAAACTTATCAACTTGCAGGAGTTGTAAGAAGCTGGATTCAGTAGAGGACAAAGAGGAGTCTACCTCAGGGCGTTCGAAATGCATCCCAAGATCAATCAAGGCTTCTCTGAACAAGCAACCCCGATGTGAGTCAATGAGATCCCCTATCTCTGATAAACCAAGGAACTCCTCAGATGGAGTTGATGGCCCACATATCAATACCCCCAGTGTATCAAATGGATCTAGTAAAAGGATCACAGAGCCTTCCTCTGGTAAAAAGCAATCAAAAAGGTTGGATTCGTTTAGAGAAGAGAAGGAAAAAGTGATCAAAATTGAAGAAAGTTGAGTGTCGTCTACCTCCCCATTTTTATATTGGTCAAGTTTATCACTATAATCCTGTTTTTTCTCGTCTATGTGGGTTGACATTTGTTTGCTTTTCTCCTACACAGGCTTGCTTCAGGAGCTCGGGTTATAATCCAATCTAGAGCAACTTGTGATACTGCCGCAGTTGGCAGCTTGTAGGCACCATTGCTGAGGATAAGGTAAAGGGTGATTTTTCAGGCCGTTTGAATTTCAAATGTTGGCTGGTTAAGCAAAAAGAAATTTTATTTGTATATCTGAAAAGTAAGAAGAAAGGAACAAATCACTTATTTGTAAAGGGGATGGTGTCATGGTGGGTGGACGTACTCCTTAGATATGGAGTTGGATTTTTGGGTCTGGTTGTTCAAATGGGTTTTCCCCTTTTCAGTAACTATAGTTTCAGGCTTGAGCTTTCAACATCTTTTTACAGCCCTTGTTTTGATTTCAGAACAGTTCCTCTTGCACATGTGTGTTATGGTTTCAAATTTTTTAAACCCCTTTTGGCCTTGGAATGTATTGGGATTCAACATCTCATAGGATTCCCATGCCTTGTTGTAAAGTAGTTGACTCTCAAAGCCAAAAGGCGCTTTTGACTCTCTCACTGCTCAAATCATAACATGTCCTTCAAAAGGTCAAAGTAGCGTGCTTTGAAGTTTGGATCATCACCCATAATTGGTCGAGCATTTTCAGCATATGTGATTTTTTTATTTTTTATCATTGTATAAATCTGATTTAATGTGCCACATGAATCTTAAAACTTCAACATGGTGAGCAAAAAGAGCTTCATTTTTATAATGCCATTGTTCCTTGGGAGTGGTAGAGTTCTAAATTACAATCTTTTGGTTGCTTCTTGCTTGGTGAGAAACTAGATCTCTTCTGTTTTAGGGCCAAGTTGCTAGAGGCAATGGGGCATGGGCTGTAAAAGAAGTTCTAATTTTGGGGGGTAGAATTAGGAGGTGTTGGAATAAATGAGCTGTTGGGGGACCTTTTGCTTTTGAAATGAATGATATTATGATAGTATGTGGTTTTAATTATTTTATCTCTTGCTTTTGTGGGTAGTGGATGCCTTGAAGAGTGAAGACTGAGAATAACAGTGTTTAGTTTCTCTTTATTCACCAAATCTGGGCTTTGCTCAAAGTATAAAGTAGACCACAATTGTATTCGTCATAAAGTCTCTGTTGGGGGTGGTGGCGAGTGGTGAGTTAGTCGGTGGTCCTGTCATGTATGTTCTGTTTCTAAGCATTAGGGGTCTTTTACAATATGTTTGGACAGAGATTTCCAAGTATTTTTAGCTAAAAAATTAGGGGTTACAAAGTTACTAATAAAAAGGATATTCAAGCATTCACTTTACGAGCAATGTTGTCAAGAGTCGAGACTAGCAAAATGGTAATCAACACGAGCATTTTGTTTTTACTTCCTACTCTAAGAAAGGGTAATTTTCCCATTGAAAAAGAGTGTAATTTTAAATAAGAGAAGCCAAATTGTCGACATCCAATTTTGGTTTTGTTTGATTTGGCCTATTTAGTCAAGATACGAACCGGATTTACTCAAAAACATAAAATAAAAGTTTAACAGTAAGCTTTTTAGTTGATTGATTAGCACTATTTTGTATTATATTTCTTTCTATTTCTAGTTAAATCCCTTTTTTTTCTTCACTATTTAGGAGTCTCTTTTATTTTATTTGGGACTAATTAGTCCCACTTAAGCCCGTCCAGCATTTTGCCAAACATGAATTAGATTTCTTATTTAGGGCTAGTTTGGTATTGCTGTGTTTTTTTTTTGAAAAGTTGATTTTGATGTACTTTCTTAAAAAGCAATTGTATATTAAAGCTGTTAAATATTTGGTAAATATTTTTTTTAAAGTGTTGTGAGTATGAAAAGTAATATCAAAGTGTTTGGTAAATTTTAGTATAAAACTATGGCATATGTGGTTAATGACTAAAATGGACATAATATTGAAAAGTGTAAGAGGTGGTTGTGGTGGTGGTGAGGTGTAGGTATGAGTGGATGAGGAGGTCATGGTGGTTGTGGTGATAGACGTAGAGGTAGATAAGGTGGATGTGGATGAGATGGTGGAGGTTGTGGCGACGAAGGTGGAGGTAGAGGTAGAAGATGTGGTGGTGATGGTGGTGGTGATGGTGGTGATAGAGGTAGGGGTGGATGAGGCGGTGGTGGAGATGGAGATGCGTCTGGTAGTGAGGCGGGTGGCAACTGCTGTGGCGGCGACGGTGGTGGAGGTAGTGGAGGATGAAGTGGAGACTCGGGCGGAAGAGGTGCATGTAAGGGTGAAAGAAGTGGTGGAAATGGCAATGTAGGTGGCGGTTCCAATGGTGACCGTGACGGTGGTAGTGGAAGAGGTGTAGGTTGAGGGAAGGGGTGGTGCTAGAAGAGGTAGAGATAAGGGTGAAATAGGTGGTGGTGGTGGTGGTGGTGGTGGTGGTAGTGGAGGTGGTGGTGGTGGTGGTGGTAGTGGTGATGTTGGTGGTGGTGGTGGTGACGGCAGAGTACACTTGGGCATGAAGTGGTGATTTGTTCCCTTAAGAAAAAAAAATACGTGAGAAATATAAATGTTGAATAAACAATAATTTTTTTAGAAATTAATTTGGATGTTATAAAAAATAAAAAATTTCATTAACTTTTCGTGAAAGCAGTTTTCAAAAGCAACCGATATGTTGCTTTTAAAATTGTTGTCAAAAGTCTATTGCTTTTAAAAAAAACAAGATTTTCAGTTTTACCAAATACTTTTGTACTGCTTCACTTTTAAATAAAGCAATTTTTTAAGAAAAAAATTAGCAATACCAAACGGGGCCTTAGTGTAGTCCTAGCTAGTCACAAGCCCTCGAAGCATCTTTGTAGTTAAGATGTTAATGCAATTTTACAAATCTTCTTGTAAACTTATTTTACAATAGGATTGTAAAATAAGTATCTTGTTGAAAATTCTGAAATGTAAACTTATTTTACTCTAGTGGGAAATTGTAAACTAGTGAGATATGAAATTAAAAATGTTATTCTCAACCTTTGATTTAAAATGAAATTAAATATGAATCCTTAGATATGAAGTTGTGCTTTAAATGTATGTTTGTGTATTAAATACCTCATTATTTTTCATCAAATGTACTAGGATTTAGTGTTGGACCAATTGCGGGGCCTATTTTTGAGATGGAAAAGAAGCTGTAAATTTACAATCTTTTTAAAATTTACAGCTTCTTTAAAATTTACGGCTTCTAGCAATATTTGAATTTTACATTTCCTTTTTCCAACCTAATGGATAGAAAATTAGATTTCGAAATTGCTAAACTTTCATTCCAGCGACTTCACATCCTATCACCTAGCACCGGAGATGCTTTATTAGTACTGCTAGATTTTGAGGTTGATTTTTGTTAAAATATTTTGGGCTTCATTCAACATTGATATTAATGTGTTGGTTTGGATTTAGGTTTGAATTTGAAATTGAATCTCATAATAAGGCTAAATGTGTTGGTTGAAATATTACAATGAATGTATATTAAGAACAATGAAGAATAAAAAATAGATTTCGTTAGTACTATATCTACTTAATTCAAATTCATTGAATTTAGTGTTTTCTAATTTTTCTAACAAATCTATTATGGTTATCAAATTCTAATACCTCCTCAATTAAACGGAGGCTAAAAGCAATCTATCGTTTTATTAATAAAAATAAGTTATTTAAATATATAAAAATAAATTCTTTAACGAAAGACTTGCCCAAAAAAAAAAAAGACTAGTTGAAAAATCTATGCAGCTGCTACGTCAGCGTCTCTGTACTTCTTATATATGTCACCTTTGTAGAACTCTCTTGTCCTCACCACCAAAATCAATGAAACCAGAGCTCCAAAAAAGGTGAACCCAGATAAAATTGAAAAGGACAGCTTGTAGCATTGACTTCCAAGGCAAGTCAACTCCTTCACTGATGCCCTAGTCAACCCCTTCTTTGCCAGCTGATTCAATGCCTCTCTATCATACAGCATCCCAGTGACCCTCACATTCAGAATATAAGACCCAAGTGGACTTGCAAGCTGACCACAATTGAACAATGTAGCATAATACTTGAGCCCAAAGAGTTCAGAAATGATGGTGAAAAGCAATGTCAATTGAGCCCCGAATGAGACTCCAATGACCACCGATGCCACGTAGACCGAGCCCCGGAACGGGAAGGCGATGGAGAGATAGGCCAGAGATGAAAGAACAAGCATAATGGTCATCATTAGGGTTCTTGGAATTTTGAATTTTACCATTAGGGTTTCAGAGACAAACCCTGAAAAAACCCTACCAAAATAGTTCCAAATGCTGACCAATGACACAAATGTGCTTATTGTTTTTGTTGGGTACCCAAGTGCCTCGCCAATTTGGCCTAAATTGTCCACTGCTGTCAAGCTTGAGCCAAGCCCACAAAATGTGGCAATGAACAAAACAATCATGTCCCAACTCAAAAGTGCTTGCAAAATTGTGTAGTCTTCACCTCTTGGTGGCTTGTCGCATATGTCCCTAAAACAAGACGTGATTTTAGTGTTCTCATCACCACCCGAGGGAATCGCCAGAGAATCCGAATTACCATCCTGTTTTTCTTGAATTTCTTGAATTTTTTCTTGTGGGTTTTCAATGGTGACATGAGTTGGGGGATCAATTGGCCTTTTCATGAGGTTCCAGAGGACAAGTTCTTCTCTAATTGCAATCCCAAGTGGGAGAAACAGAAAGACACAAACCACAGTGGCAGTTCCAGCATAAGCAGCATGGGAGAAAGACACCTTCCTTTGAATTAAGGTCATAGCCATAATGAACAAAGCAAGGGAGATTGAGATGTAAAGGAAGTGGTAAAATACCCTGAGCTCATTTTTTTGCCTCATTGCTTTCAATGGTCTAATTGTGTAGACAAAAACTACAGATAAAGCAGCAGGCAGCCAACCAATTAGAAGAACCATAGATTTTGAGTCATTAGGGTAAATTGCCAAGTAAAGTTGGGTAAAAATAGCTCCACTAAGCCCAGTAAAACCCTTTAACAGTCCCAACATAACACCTCTGCTTTCGGGAAAGTTCTTGACACAAGTGACAAGAGCCCCAGTGTTCGCAAAATTTTGAGAATTGGCCCCAATGCAGATGTAAAGACACATCTGCCAGATTTTGGGCTTGACAATTTTTTGAGTGACAGCAAGCCAAATCATGAAGTAGCCAGCAAAATTCATAGCAGAACCAACTAAGAGCACAAACCAAGTTGGGGTTACCTCACCAATTAGGCCTGAGAAGACACCAACATTTGCACCAAGGTCCTTGAAGAAGCCTAGCATGTTGAGGGTAGTTTGGTCATATCCAAGAGTGGACTTGATGTCTATGGAATAGACACCAAAGAGATAGGTGGCTCCGGCTCCTGCCATGATCAGAAAAGAGGCAAAAACTGTGAACCATCTTCCTTTCACCACCTGCACTGCAAAGCTGATGCTGCTGCTCATGTTGGGTACGGCTAAAATTGAATCAAAGGGAAAGTCAGGTGATCACAAGGGGTAAAAAGATTGAATCTTTTATGGGTTTTGTAGAGATACAAGAATAAAACGAGTGTAAAAAAAATAACATGATTGAATCTTTTATGGGTTAAAAATGACCTCATATTGTCAAAACTTGACATTTTGAGGATATGTTAGAGCACCTTAGTGCTAGAATGTAAAGTTTCGGAAATGAAAGTTTAACAATTTTAAAATAATTTTTGCTTCCAATAAATTGAAAAGGTAAACGGTAAAGTTCATATATCATCATATACATAAATTTAAGATAATGACTATATATTTAAGGATGAATTAAAAAATTCATTTTAATTGAAGGTTCATATATTTTTTTTAAGGAAAGTACGATAATCCATTAAATCATAAAATCATACAGAATTTAACGGTACAAATTATGTGGCTTCATTAAAATCTTATCGGGGATTTCAACTCGATCGAAGAAAAAAGAAAAATTCAAAAAGTCCTCTATAAGTAAATCAATAATTAAATCAGGGGTTCCTCAAACCGTAAAACATCTTGATCCAAGTGGACTCCTAGTCTAGCTAATCTGTCAGCAGCCGCGTTGGTCTCGCTCTTGGTGAATTTAAACTGAACATTTCCCAGATCACTCGCAATGAGACGAACATCATTGAGAATATGCCTCATCTCCGAGAGGTCCTCACGGTCCTGCGCCAAAGCTGCCATAACCAAAGAGCAATCACCTTCTATCTCCACTTGCGAGAGCCCCAGCTGCGCCACCAGCTGAATACAACGACTGTCCGCAGCAGCCTCCACATGAAAAGCCGAAAGCGCCCCTGCAATCTTCCCAGCTTCTGCCGCCACAAAGTTTCCCTGCCAGTCGCGAATCACAACGCCATAGCCCCCTCCTTGGTCTGACAGAACAAAAGGTCCATCCACATTACACTTGTGCCAGCCCTGCGAAGGTTTCTTCCACACCATTGGTACACGCCGAGAGGTACCCTTCGGGCGCAAGTGATACATATGGAAATTTGCTAACCAAGCAGCAGCACTGGAGTTGCATATTAACTCGGTAAATTTTACATTTCAATATTTGCAATTTTCTAATAAAGGAAAACAATTTGACATCTTATAATATTCAAAAAAGATGCCAATGAAGTTGTAAAAAATTAATTTTCATCTTCAATTTAACAACTTAATATTTAAGATGCTATTAGACTCAAATAAACCGGAAAGTCATTTTAAAAACCAAATCTGATTCTCGTTTTGACTTACCAAAAAGTGTGAAAATTAGGCCTCGTGAGAGATAATTGTGAGAGAGACAATGAGAGTGTTTAAAGTCATAGTCAAATTTAATTTCTATTTAGCTCGTACATTTATTTTTTACTCTTAACCATTTATCTACCTTTTTTTTTAATGAACCATTCATCTACTTTATCAAAAGGGTATAACTCAGTTCATCTTCGACCATTATGTTAGAATTTGAGAATCAAACTAAAATTTAGTCTTAAAAAATAATAATTTTTTAATAAATAGTATATGATTATATTTGATTATCTTCAATCATTTAGGACTAAGTTATTACTATTTTAATATTTTATCATTATTTTTTAGAGTTATTTACACAAATACCCCCTGAAATTTTTTGTGTTTTCAAAAACATCCTCTTAGGTTTTAGACCTTACACAAACACCCCATTAGGTTCCAAAAACATTACACATAACTCATCAAATATGAAACACCACTAATTAAATATAAGGCTTATTACTCAACTTGCTCCCCGCACCGGACATGTAATCTCAATTTGCTCCCCCAACGCGAAATCGTAACAATGTAACCTCTGAACCCCCCTTCTGTCAAGTCCGTTGCACTAACCGTTAGTCTGCGTTACTAACGATGTTTAGAGTGCTTATGTGGCAAGAAGTCAATGGGACGGCATGAGGATGGAGTTGGGATGACATTTGGGCGGCAAAATCAGCCCCAACCCAGGGGAAATCGTAACCCTAGGGGGGGAAATTTCGAAAAATTCAGCAGTAATCCCACCAAAAAGTTGCTAATTAGACCTTTATAAAAGTTTGTGAACCACAAGACACCAACATCATCAATCAATTTGCAGTTCAAAGGGAAATTGAGATATGGAGGAGAGTGGATTTACCATGCAGCCAAGAAGATGCTTTTGTGGGAAGATGGGGAGAATGAAAACGTCATGGACGGATGAAAACCCAGGTCGGAGGTTTGTTGTCTGTCCAGATGCTAAGGTAGGTGAAATGGATGAAAAGGAAGCAATTTTTTTATTAATAGTGAAAGGGATTTTGGTTTCTGGGTTATGATATTAATAGGAATTGGTGTTTTTTGATTGTTGGTTGGGTCAATATGAAGAAATTTGGCTGGGTTTATGAGAAACTGCAATGATTCAATAAGAAGAAAATGAAATTGATGTTTTGATTGTTGTTGTTTTGATTGATTGGTGAAATTTTTGAAATTGTAATATGTTTTGCAGCAGAATGGACAAGGTAGAGGTAGAGAGAAAGGTTGTGATTTTTGGGAGTGGTATGATCCGAAAATGTGCAAGAGGTCAATGACAATAATTCTGGGGTTGTTAAGGAAGCTTGATAGAATTGAAGTGCAATTGTTGAATGAGAAGAGGAAGGTGACTAAGCTTTGGATTGCACTCTTGGTTACTTGGGTCTTAGTGGTTGGAATCATCTTCAATCCTTCACTTTAGTTATGTATTAGGTTATGTTTGCAAGCTTGGCACTATTAGTTATGTTTAGGGCTTTGTATTATGTAAAAGTTAGTTTGGTGGATTGTGGAAATATGTAAGATGTTTATGCAATGCATTTTATATCTAGTAAGAATGGAAGTTGATAAATTAAGAATGAGAAAAATCCCAAAGTCATTCATGAATCAAACTTTGATAATAACAAACCTAATTGGGACCCTCACAAACCATCATATCATTTAAACAAAAGGAACAAGCGGAGCACCACTAAGAAAAATAGGGTCACAATATTTGAAACAGTAAGCAAAGAAAAACAACAATTCCTTCCACTAAGCACTAAATAGTAAAGCAACTATTTCTTCACACGCTTTGCAGGCGACTTGAATCTCATCCTCCTTCCACTTGATACGGGTGATTGATGTTGTGAACTGTCACTTGGCTGAGTAGTGGTAGGGCTTGGATGCACTAGTACATGCTGGACAACAGGTGTGGTGCTTGATTGAGGGTTCTGGGCAGTGCTGGTAGTTGCTGGTGGTGGATTTGGGCATGATTCTTGCCTTGGGGCAGTGGTTGTACTTGTTGGCACATGATTTGGGCATGATTCTTGCGTATAGGCAGCCCTGCCTTCCTCATTTCCAAGGGTAGTGCTCCTTGTTCGTCTTCGTACCTAATCAAACACAAATCCATAGTAAACACCTAGCCATAATTGAGTTCAATGATAAAGACAACTCACCTCAATCACACCTCACTTCAATCACAATTCAATTCAATGACAATACAATGTAGATCAGACTCACTTCAATTACAACTCACTTCATTCACACTGTACCTCAGACTGCCAAGAAACACATTCGTAATATTGGTGTAACCTGAGAATACTAATATATGTTCTGGGTGTTAAGTGATACGATATGACAGAATCAGGGTATTAAGTGATACGTAGGCATAAGTCCATGGATGTTAAGTAATACTATAATTCTAGATTCAGCTATAATAACAGGCTCTGCATGTGCATGTGTAAGCATTCAAATGAACTTGAATTACGATAGTATACTTACAAGTAGCTTGTCCCCCCTAGCTTTGGATGCAGCACGTTGTTTCCTCCTTTCTTGCTTGCGTTTGAACTTAGCTTCAGCAGTAGGGTCAAGGGGTTGTGTGCATGCATTTCGTCTGTGGCCATCAACACCACAATTACCACACTTAAGGGCAGAGTGGTATCGAGGGAACTTGGTAGGATCTGGAGGAGGAGGCGCGTTCTGACTTCTCTTTCTTTTCATCCTTGGTCTCCCTGGCTGCTTACGATACTTTGGTGGTTTTAGGGTTGATGCACCAACCTTCTCCCACTGATCTTCACTAGGAATTGGTTTGATAATCCCTTCATATGTCCTAGTATAGGCAGTATGTGAGTAGCAATCATGCACATACTTCTCTGGGTTGCCATTGAATCGACTAATGGCACTGCAAGCATGTGGACAGGGAATCCCAGTAAGTTGATATCTTCTGCATGAGCATGTGTGAGCATTCAAATCAACTGAGAATCTTCTTCAATGTGAATGCTTGACCTCGAAGATGTTCCCACCACAATGACTAGGAATCAAGCTATGCCCTGCCTTCTTATTGACCTCCAGAAGCCCCTGGATTCTTTTACCAACCAGATGGTCCCCCCAAGTACTACATTCATCTCTTCTCTTAGCCATGAATGCACTTAGGTATTGCTTGACTTTGTCCACCATAGATATAATAGGCTTAGGCCTAAATGGGAGAATGGCTTTGTTGAAGGCCTCAGATAGATTATTCAGCAAGATGTCGCACTTATAGTCAGTCCTGAAATGACTTCTACACCATTGTATTGCATCCCTTTCTTTTAGCCAATTGTGAGCAGACTGATTGAGAACTTGCATTTTCTTCATTTCTTCATTGTACCAAGGTATTGTAGTTGCCATATCAATCTTCTCCATTTACAGTTTGACAACCAATCCTTTATGCGTCCCATTGAGGTTTCTGTATAGATGCCTCAAGCAATGCATGTGTTCTGCATCAGGGAATATTTGGTTCACTGCATCTAGCAGCCCCTTTTGTTTATCAGTCATTATGACAACTGCGTGTGAGTTTTGAATTTGCAAGTCCTTCTTCAACAACTCCATAAACCACCTCCAACAATTGAAGTTTTCAAATTCACACACAGCATATGCAATGGGAAACATCCCATTGTTGGGATCCACTCCTACAGCTGCCAACAATTGCCCAGGGTGAATGCCCTTAATATGGAATGCATTAAACCCAATGAAGGGTCTGGAGCCTTTCATCCAACCTTGTTTGCAAGCTTCCAAACAGAAATACACTCTCTCAAACCGAGGGCAATCATCAGCTTCCAACTCAGACTTGATTATCACTGTGGAACCAGGATTAGTCTTCAGCACTTGCAAGCAGTATTCCCCCAACACCTCATATTGCCTCTTATAGGTCCCTTCCACCACATCCAATACACTGGCCCTTGCCCTAAAACATGCTGCCCTTGAGGGTCTTAAACCAGTTTCTGCATTAACCAAGTCTTGGAATTCCACCCAATCCCATTTGTTGCTTGCCAACTGCCTCCCATACTTCCATGACAGCCACTTAACATTGGCATGTCTGTTCTTAGTCCCTACACCGCAGTTGTGCTCACTCTTAAACTCTTTAATTTTCATAGTCATGCTGCCTCCTATTTTTGAAGCATAAAGCATAAACTCACAGCCACTCCCACAAACCACCCTAATTCGATTAGGCTGATTCTTTTTAAAAGTTAGATGTCTTCCATTGTTTACTGAGTAGATCCTCATAGCTTCTCTAAATATGGCAGCTGATTCAAACTTCTGCCCTATCTCAAAATGAGGATCCTTCATCTCCATCTCAGGAATAAAGTCTCTTGTCTTTGGAAGTGGTTTCTTCTTCCTACTCCTATTGCCCACTTCCTCATCTAAGTCTACACTAACAGTAGTAACCCTTGGTGACAAAGGAACCTATCTTTCTTCAAAATCTTCCCTAGTCTGTGGAGGAAGAGGAACTACCTCTTCATCATTTGTCTCGAATATGTCATTATTATCACTTAGACATATTGCATTAGCATCCCCTTCACCATAACCATCATCTCCAAAGTCCTCAAGTTCCTCAGATTGACCACTATCATTACCACTCTCGGGGTTGCCCTTCTCTTTATCACCCTCATTCACCTTTTGTTTACTAGGTCTCTAACTACACTGGCCACCACTAGCTTGCAAATCCAGTTCTTCCATTTCTTCTTCCAATTCAAATTCTTCATCCACTTCTTCACTACTTTCTTCTTCCATTCTAACTTCATACAATTCGTGTTCACTATCATCAGCTTCACTACTTTCTTCTTCATATTCAGGCACATCTTCTACATCTTCAACTGGACCTGTGCTTGGACCAGCCTCTGGATATGTGCTTGGACCAGCTGGATCTGCATCTGTGCTTGGACCAGCATCTGCATTTGTGCTTGGACCAGGTGGTTCAAATGTGCTTGGGCCAGCATCTGCATATGTGCTTGGACCAGCTGCTTCAAATGTGCTTGGATCAGCATCTGGATCTGTACTTGGACCAGCTGCTTCATATGTGCTTGGAACAGCATCTGGATCTATGCTTGGACCATCTGCTTCATATTTGCTTGGACCAGCCTCTATAGTATGCACCAGATCTTCATCTGCCACTTGGTCCACATCATGGGAAGCGTACACATGCAGTTCCTTATCTGCTCTCTTTGCAGCCCTTCGAATGTGGACCAAAAGCTGCTGATCTGTGCATAGTTTGAAAAACACTCCATTTCTGGCTTCTTGTGTGTAGAATTCCACCCTATCCTCAATGTACCCTTCCTTCTTCACCAGTGCATTCAATTCAATCAGTGAACTGTAGTCCCAACAATACCAGTCATACCATTTCAATGCCCCAATTGTATATGTCCACTTTCCCACTTTATGTACTATCTTGCCACCGTGATGTAGTGCGATGGACACTATGTCATCGCAGTCCCCTACACCAATCAAAAAAATTTAATGCATAATAAGCTTAAATCATCCCCACCAAACACACAATAGAAAATCAAACCCTAATCCAACAGCAGCAGACGCTAAACCCTAAACCCTAAACCTAAACTTAAACCCTAAACCCTAAACCTAAACCAAAACCAAAACCCTAAATCCTAAACCTAAACCCTAAACCATAAACCCTAAACCCTAAACCTTAAACATAAACACTAAACTCTAAACCTAAACCCTAAACCTAAACCCTAAACTGTAAACCTAGACCTAAACCCTAATCCAAAAATCAGACCCAACATCAAAACTCACTACAAATCCACAACTCTCTGCCTAAATCTACACTCACACCAACATCCAACATCAAAATTACCATATTGAGGTTGATGTGCACACAATCAACTCTAATCCAAAATACCCTACCCTATATCCTAATTTATGTTCCAAACAGCCCAACCCTAAACCCTTTACTCTAATCCAAAATGCCCAAACCTAAACCTCACACTATCAAAATCCCAACTTTCCAGCCAACAATCACATATTATAAACCCACTACCAGCCACTTTCAAAAAGTTCACATATTGTAAACTAACTACCAACCTTTTCTAAACCCACCCGCCATATTATTTGGCACAACTAAGTGCCAACAAAATTTAAAAAGTTCAATTTTCAAAGGCTTACACAAACACCAACCAAAACATTGAATCTTTTACCAAATAGGACAATTAACTTCCAAAACCATTTCAGATTTCAAACTTTTAAATTTTAAAAACTCAAACTTACCATATTGAGGTTGACTTCCACCGGGTTTTCGAGGGATTGTCATCCTCGATTTCTTCACAGATTGAACTCGCCTTGCTGTCTGATTGACACCCCTAACAACCCTTTACCCGATTGATTCAAGTTTCCGCCTCTTCAAGTTTCTCTACAAACCCTAGAATTCGCCCACGCCTGTAATTTCTCCCTAAATCGAACTGATTCACCCCTCTTCTTTTCCCGATCCACATCGTTTTAGTGGGATCTACACGTGTGGGCCACATAGGTGCCACATAAGCACTCTAAACATCGTTAGTAACGCAGACTAACGGTTGGTGCAACGAACTTGACAGAAGGGGGAGTTCAGGGGTTACATTGTTACGATTTCGCGTTGGGGGAGCAAATTGAGATTACATGTCCGGTTCGGGGAGCAAGTTGAGTAATAAGCCTTCAATATAATAGAAGTTATGTAAATACGAAAATACCCTTATATTTGTTTGAATAAACTACTATTCTAATTTTGATCAAAATTTAATTATGTGAAGAAAAAAAACCTATAATGTAGAGTTCATATAATAAGAAGAATAAAAACCGTAATCTATATCTCCTCCATCCCCATAGTCATGTAGCGTAACCCATGTTCCTTGTTCTTCTACCAATATCAAACTTAAGGATCTTTGGTTTGCTATGGGACCTATTCAGAGCCTAGGCTATTAAAGCAGTTCCATAATAATAGCAGATACTTTAAGAAGATATTCACACTCTCTATCTGAATGATATTTACGTTCCCCCACCCAGATGATCCATCCAACTAATAAGACCTCCAACAGAAGAAACCACTCTGAGCCGAACCTTGACATGCAATGTATTAATTCTGTTAATCTTGTAGAGAACTAAGGGAAGACTAGGGTTTTTATTCTTCTTATCAAGTCGGGTGGGATATTTCCTCCTCATTAATTATATATGGTAAATTAGAATGATAGTGTATCCAAACAATCATAAGGGTATTTTAGTATTTACATAACTTATATTATATTTAATAAATGGTTTTTCATATTTGATGGGTTATATACCTACTGTTTTTGGAACTTAAAAGGGTGTTTGTGTAAAGTCTAAAATTTGAGGGGGTGTTTGTGAAAGCACAAAAAATCTCAGGGGGTGTTTGTCTAAATAACTCTTATTTTTATACATTTGGAGGGTCTGGAAAAAATTTACATCATGTAGTGCTTATGAACAATCAATTTAATTAGGAATTAGACCCTACTTTTTATTTAGAAAATAGAAAAATTCTTAAACTTTTGGACAAATTTGAGAAAGAGTTTGACCATTGACCCTTGACCAAAATATGTCTATAACCTTAGACCATCTGGTTGAAGACCATTTTTTGCCAAATTTTTCTACAATTTGCTTCAACACTTCATGAAATAGGACACCGTGGTCCGAAGGTATAGGGGTTTGAAATTTGACCGTTGTATCTTATTTTAAAATTTGGAAAAGTGTTTAATGTTTGAAGGTCTTGGTTTCTTGACAAGCCCATTTTGCTTTCGTCGTCCAAACCCTGAAGCAGGCTCAGCGGTCGATCAGCACTCAGTACTTGATACAGCAACACTTGATGAAACCCTAAGCTCTGAAATGTCAGGCCGAAAATGGTGTACTTTTATTGCTGCAGGTACTATTAATACATGGCCTCAACCTACATTTGGTTTTCCTTCTTTGTTGTTCTTGTTTTAGTATTTCAAATTTCCCAATCTTCAAGCCTTTCATTTTTATCAATATCTGCTGTCTGCCTCCATTATTCTGATATTTCAATCCATTCTCTGGCTTTTTATTTTTTTGGGTTTATAAGTTTATTGAAGAATGGAGTTTTCTTCTTCTTCCTTTCTGTTTATTTTATGAAACTTTTGCCACCAGCTGGTTGGTTCTTTGCCCTTCTTTTTTGGGTTCCTAGGAAAAATTGTAATTTTGATCTGTTTGTGTATGATTCATTGTTTGTTTTTTTTCTTCACTAAATTTGTTTCGATATATAATCAATTAGTGTCATACAAGCCAAACAGTGTGAGATGGGTTTAGGGTTTATCGGTGTTAATAAAGAGAATGCTTGATTGATTCTCAGCTGAAAAGTTTGAAGTGCAATTTGCAACCTTCCTTAATTAATTCTGATGTTGGTCTGCTTGATTTTGCATAATGTATAGAGGTCTGTGTATTCCAATGCCAGTTCATATCTTATCTTTCAATCTGGTTGCTTGCACTAACTTATAATGATGTAAGTTAACATTCCTCTTCACCATTGCTTTTTATCCAAGGAAATGCCAATCAGATACAATATATTTTAACATGGAATATTTGGTTTTGTTTTCTTTCTCGTGATTGTCATCTTTGCTGGACAACTGCATGTTTTGGGATTCTAAGACTTAGGTGGATTTCTTGTTTCATTTGCCTTGATAGGCCAAAGTTTTCACTTTTCTATGTTGTTTCTTATCTTAGTCTGGTTCTTGATCATAGCTTTCTTGGTAACCAATGGTAGGTCAGTTGCGTATTGTGAAATCTGCGATGTAGATATAGTATCCGAATAAAGAGAATGTTTGATCGTTGATGTACAGGTTCCGATTTCAGTATGGTGAATAAAGAGAATGCACGATTGATGTAGTTCAGCATATTGTTCTTGGTACTCTGCGCAAAGGAGCTGCTTCTGAAGTAATTGTGTATGATTCAGACAATCAAGTGAGTATATCCTGACCACCTTTTTTTTCTTCGCATTCCCAAAGTTTTCTTGTTGCTTATTGTGAAGTTGAGGATCAAAGGCATTGGACCTTCTACAGAAAGATATTTAGCAAATGAAAATTCAAAACTAATCTCCAAAAGCAGAGTCTCTTAGTAGAAGAATCAAACTATACACTGAAAACAAATTCGACACACAGTTAAACCAAACTACTTCTGTAGCAGTCTATATATCATGACAATTATTTTGTCAGATTTTTGTTTTCACTAACAATTCCACAATTCTGAGTTCATAATAGATAAATCTTCATATGTTTACATTTGAGAGATAATGATGTGCATAAATAACGCATCTATGCATCCTCTGATTCCTCCCTAAACTTCTCATATATATCGCCTTTATAGAACTCTCTTGTCCTCATCACTAAAATCAGCGAAACCACAGCACCAAAGAATGTGATAGCAGCTAACATTGTGAAAGCCAGCCTATAACACTGACTCCCAAGGCAAATGAGCTCCTTCACCGATGACCTAGTCATCCCTTTCTTTGCTAGGTCTTTCAATGCCTCTCTGTCATAGAGCATTCCGGTGACCTTCACATTCAGAATATAGGACCCAAGGGGACTTGCTAGTTGCCCACAATTAAACAATGTGGAGTAGTACTTAAGCCCAAAGAGCTCGGAAATGATTGCGAAAAGCAATGGCAATTGAGCACCGAAAGAAAACCCTATGATCAAAGATGCCACGTACACTGAACCAGGGCTTGGAAAGGCAATGAGGAGGTGGCCAATACATGATAGAAGAAGAACAAGGGTCATCATGAGTGGTCTGGGGAATTTCCACCTTACCAATAGGCTTTCAGAGACAAACCCAGAAAAGACCCTCCCAAAGTAGTTCCATATGCTAACCAATGAAACAAATGAGCTTATTGCCTTTGTTGGATATCCCAGAGACTCACCAATTTGCCCCAAATTATCCACTGCTGTCAAACTTGACCCGAGACCGCATAGCGTTGCAATAAACAAAATGAGCATGTCAACACTTAGCAATGCTTGTAAAATGGTGTAGTCTTCTCCTCTTTCTGGTTTGTTGAATATATCAGCAAAACAAGCCGATGTCTTTGCTTTCTTCTCTTCTTGCTCAACTGAGGAAACTGATGGCAATATTGCTTCTTGTTTTGCTTCGATTGTTTGTGGAACTTTCTCAATGGTGAACTCAGTTGGAGGATTAACTGGCTGGTTCTTGAGGTTCCAGATGATCAGCTCTTCTCGAATCACAATGCCTAGTGGGAGAAAGAGGAACAAACAAACCACAGTGACACTTCCAGCATAGGCAGCTTGGGAGACAGTAACTTGCTTTTGAAGTATAATCATAGCCATGAGGAAAAGTGCAAGGGCAATTGAGACATAAAGGAAATGGTAAAAGACTCTGAGCTCATTTTTTTGCCTAACAAGCTTCATTGGTCTAATGGTGTACACAAAAACTACTGATAGAGCAGCAGGCAGCCAAGCAATGAGAAGAATCATGGATGTCGAATTGTTCCCGTAAACAGCCAAGTAAATTTGAGTAAAGATTGCTCCGCTGAGGCCGGTAAAACCCTTTAAAAGTCCCAGCATTACGCCTCTACTGGCCGGGAAATTCTTGACACAAGTGACAAGAGCTCCTGTATTTGCAAAGTTTTGAGAGTTGGCTCCAATGCAAATGTAAAGACACATGTGCCAAACTTTAGGCTTGGGAATTCTGGCAGTGACCGCAAGCCAAATCATGAAGTAGCCTGCAAAGTTCATGGCCGAGCCAATGAGGAGCACAAACCATGTAGGTGTGAATTCACCAATGAGGCCGGAGAGGACGCCGACGTTGGCACCAAGGTCTTTGAAGAAGCCTAGCAAGTTGAGAGTGGTTTGGTCATAGCCAAGAGAGGACTTGATTTGCTTGGAGTAGACACCAAAGAGGTAAGTGGCACCAGCTCCTGCCATGATGAGGAATGAGGCAAACACAGAGAACCATCTGCCTTCAAGAACATGGATTACAAATTGAAATGACTCAAAGCCTTTGATTCTGCCATTACTAGCTGCCTTTGAAGTGCTGCTCATTTTGGTGGCCTTGGTTTTCTTATGTTTTTTTGGTCAGGCTAGGGAGAATTTGTGTTTTGTTTTGGTAGAGATCTGAGAAAAGCGAAATTGAAGATGGGTTTGGATTGGTTCTGAGTGAGGTGTTGGTGGAAGAGATTCATATTGGATTTAGCAAGAAGCTGAAATATAAAGTGATTTAAATAAGACTGAGCTACCAGCCTACCATACCATGCACTGAGGTCCAGTGGGAACGTTTTAACTGCTTTGATTAGTGTGATCCAGTTGGCCTCAAGTCCTTGCATTGACCTGTATTTACTTTCGGTACTTTAAATGTAATTGTCACGATATTATAAACTAATTACGCATTATCATGAATTTTAATTTTTTTTATATTTTAATATTTATTAATAAAAAAATATTGTTATATTACAACAGTATCTCAAACTGATTAAACATATTAGATGGATCGGTTTCAAAGACGCATCACCGTTGGCTCCTCTCCTAAAAGCCGGATAATTTAATCGTGTAATCTACTCTAATCATATTGTTTAAGAAATGAGCAGGACCCACTTTTGGACTCACTTTACTTTCCTCTATGTCACGGATCTAATGAATGAAAGTCACTTGTTTTCAAGTCACTTGGGTTGTATGCGACTATGTAATGTGGGGGGGGGGGGGGGGGGGGCAGCCCAAAAGATTAAGTTGCTAAACTTGTTCATTGGCAATAGAGATTAGAGGTTGGAGTATGTTTGGATAAACAACTTTAAAACTATCAAAGAATTTAAGGTATATTATTACAAAATGTATTACAAAAGTAGCTATTTGAGTAATTAGAAATGAAGCATATGCATCATCTGAGTAAAACAAAATCACTAAATAAGATATTTTCACAGTGGCACCTATCAAAATATACCGACAATTCCATTTAGTTGTGATTTAACTTTGGCAGCCTCACTCGCAACAACAACAACAACACAAATGTTAAAAACGAAAGCTTTTATTGTTTAACACCTACTTTTCAACAATAAGGCCATAAAACAATGGGGAGAGAAAGGGTTTGCCATGTTAATTAGTTCCCTAAAAATTAATATTTTTAATGGATACCCTATATTTACCATTTTAGGACTATGTTACACAATTCCTTCGGTAAGAATTTGTGGGATCCACCCACCGACTTGCACTTTGCTACATTTAGCAAGCCCTTTAAGATCATTCTCAAATTTTGGGATTTAAATAAGATTTAGAACTCTTATTAAATATAAATATTAACCAACAATTTTTCATCAATTTATGACGTTATATTAACCTACGCAAGCATTAAGGATTGCATCACGTATCCACATTTGCTTGTTCACATGATATTGGGACCAAATGATATCACCATCCCTTTCTTTCTTATCCTTCCAATGTTGCTTTGATCGTTCAATCCGTTTCATTTCGAATTTACTCTATTAAACCATTCAATCAACGTTACTATAATATTAGTGTTACATGTTGATATATCAAATAATCATTAGGTAACCAACTAAGTTTCAATTAAGTAATTTAATTTTTTTAAGACAATTTGCAAATGACAACTTAAGTACATAATAAATGATTTCGAACTTTCGATCATCAATAATAATATTGGAAGATGACGAATTCCAATATACAATCCAATTATGACACACTTGATCTTCATCATGTGGGAAAAGGCAATAGCCATCCATTAGTGGTACGCTATAAAACATTAAAGCGTGGAATGTGGAGCTACGGGCCATATTCCTTGCATTCCTCGCGCCCAGTCAGATCAGAGAGGCCATACTATCATCATCTATTATGATTCAACTCTACTATTATTACAACAACAACAACGACAAAAGTTAGGATTTTGTTTGTTGATAACAAAAATGGACCAACTTAGAGTTGTCTTACTGAGCTCGTTTCACTCACTCTTCTCGGGGGTAGAGAGACTTGCAAGGGGAAGGTAAGAGCAAAGGAGCACCGGTAGGGTGCTGGCCTAACAGTCTCCGATGCTTAAGTTAATTAAGTATGGAGGGATTTAGGCAGTGTAAGGGCAAAATATGTCCTTACCTTTTTTAGGGGAGGTGCCCTTATATTTATAGTGGCATTAAGTGTTGTTGGTGAAACATTTCGATGTGGGATAAATGTCCCTTCTCCCGGAGCTGACGCGTGTCCCGATGATCCTGAGTCCCGTAATTGTGTTGACACGGTCGGCCGATGAGCGGGTAGGCTGACCAGATCTTGTCGACCTAGTGATTTTTGATGTCTTTTGTATGAGGCTTTGTTGGTGGGATGCACCTAATGTTGTGGATTTGTATTGTTGTGCTTTTGTTGAGCCAAGGCCAAGTATAGTTTTGGAGGGACTTGGTCGGCTTTTACCAAGTTGACCAAATTAGGTATGAACAGAAGTCCCCCAAGTCATTGACTGAGGTGGATTTCCTCGGTTGAGGGCTTGTCGTTACTTGTCAACTTGTGGATATCTATCCTATACCAGTCCCTAGTCCCCCAAGCCTTCGGCCGAGGCGATCTGTCGTATGCCAATTTTACAACAAGGGTTGGCGAGGGAAGATGGTCGGCCTTAAATTTTGGTTGAGGCCGAGTGCATTCTTGGTTGGCCCGCTTGGGCGTAGCCTCGCACGATCATGTGGCCGATCGGCTAGGAAGTTGTCCATGGTCGATCGAGTGCCACTACAAGATGATTGTATGTCATCTTGGTCGGCCCGCTTGCGCGGAACCTCACATGATCATGTGGCCGATCGGCTAAGAGGTTGTCCATGACCTAGCCAATCGAGTGCCATTACAAGATGATTGTATGTCATCTTGGTCGGCCCGCTTGCGCGGAGCCTCGCAAGATCATATGGCGTATCGGCTAGGAGATTGTCCATGGCCGATCGAGTGCCACTACAAGATGATTGTATGTCATCTTGGTCGGCTCGCTTGCGCCAAGCCTCGCACGATCATGTGGCCGATCAACTAGGAAGTTGTCCATGGCCGATCGAGTGCCACTACAAGATGATTGTATGCTATCTTGGTCGGCCCGCTTGCGCAGAGCCTCGCACGATCATGTGGCCGATTGGCTAGGAGGGTTGTCCATGGCCGATCGAGTGCCACTACAAGATGATTGTATGTCATCTTGGTCGGCCCGCTTGCGTGGAGCCTCGCACGATCATTTGGCCAATCAGCTAGGAGGTTGTCCATGGCCGATCGAGTGCCATTACAAGATGATTGTATGTCATCTTGGTCGGCCCGCTTGTGTGGAGCCTCGCACGATCATGTGGCCGATTGGCTAGGAGGTTGTCCATGGCCGATGGAGTGCCACTACAAGATGATTATATGTCTTCTTGGTCGGCCCGCTTGTGCGGAGCCTCGCACGATGATGTGGCCTATCGGCTAGGAAGTTATCCATGGCCGATTGAGTGCCACTACAAGATGATTGTATGTCATCTTGGTCGGCTCGCTTGCGCGGAGCCTCGCACGATCATGTGGCCGATCGGCTAGGAAGTTATCCATGGCTGATCGAGTGCCACTTGCTAAACTTCAGGGTGAACCTTTGACACGATGTGAGTTAATTGACATGGTATGATTGAGGTGCCACACGTCGTGTAGTAAATGCCTTGGGGTGTGTACGCGACCCTTCGACTCGCCGAATGTGTTCCTATAAGAGCTCGAATTCGTCCTTATTTATCACTTTTCGCTTTCGAGAGAGTTTTTTGAAAATTGGAGGTGATTTCCGGCGATCTCTTGACCCATGTTTAGGCAATTTTCGACAAGTGTTTTACGACGGTGTTCACGGCGGAAATCTCATAAACAAGGTATGACACCCTTCTTCCGCTGAATTTTTGATTGAATGCATGATTTTTGCGTGAACTAGTGATGAACTTGATGTGTGCTGTTGGTTTGATCGTCTGTATGTCAATAGAAGTTGTGTCTTGCATCTTTCCCTTCTTAGAATTCGCCTGTATGTTTGTAGATGTCAAGTTCACTTGGTGATTCAGAAGGATCAGAGGATTGGTCCTGTCATGCTTTTAATGGTGAATCAGATGCTAGCTATGCTAACTCTGATTCATGGCTAAACGTGTCTGAATCGACCTCTGGTTCCCTTCGGCCCAACCCTTCGGTAGAGCTAGATGTGGATCCAAACGTAGGCGGACCGATCCTTGAGCTGTCTCAAGGACTATTGGCCCAAGAGTTGCAAGATGAGCTTGAGAAAGCCTTCGAGTTCATTGATACCCATTACATCTCGACTGGTGATGGGGCCGAGACCTCTAACATCGAGGTGTCATCATTCGGACAAAGTGATATGTTGAAGTCCCCGGTCGATAAGGGTAAGGCGGTGGCTTCAAGTTCAAAGTCTGTGGAAATAGCGTCGACTCCCAGGCCGATGGAAATTGACATGGAAGAGGCCATGGAACTGGACTGGTGACAGTGGCCAGCTCGGCCTATGAAGTTGATCGGCAGGTAAGCACCCTGGATGAGGATGACCTTCTGGCTTACCGAAGGGAATTCAATATTCTGGATTCCGTGAATATGAGACTTCTCGGGAGAAGGGAGAGGTCGAGTAATCCGTCGGTCGGTTGGGCTACTTTTCATTCGGATAACTTTAGTAACAAGGTGGTACTGCCTCTTCACCCGTGGCTGCAGAGGATGGCCGTGGAAGTGGATGTTGCCCTCGGCCAGCTAAATCCGAACTGTTGGGTCATGTTGACTGGGGTGTACACTACTTTCAGGTTGTTCAGGAAAGGAGAGCCGACCTAGGGTCACGTACCATATGTATAAGTTTGTGAGGGACAAGACTGGCTGGGTGTATGTGGAGTCCAGGACGAAGAGGGAAATTGGGCCTTTCATTGAAGATATGCTGACCTCCCAGAAGGCCTGGAAACACAAATTTGTGTTTGTGTCGGGGAATTGGGAGGGTGTCGAGTTGCCATTATTCATCCGACGCATGCCATGCGTGTGTCAGTCGAAAGGTGGTGGTCGTAGAATAATCTTGTTTTCCTTGTTTGTGTGTGTTTTGTTTTTGCTAGGAATAATATGGTCGATCTGGGCTGACCCTTTCTATTTGTGCAGAGGTGTTTAAGCGGCCGAACATCAGTGAGCAGGAGAAAAACGACTGTGCAGAAGTTTTCCGGAAGCTTGACCCAGTAGAGAGGAGTAGGGATTATTTACGGCTGCCTGCCCACCTCCTTCAAGTTGGTCTAATCTCCGCTCTGCGTAAGTGTTCCTCACCCGTACCTTGTATTAGTTTGTTTCAGTTGGCTGATATTTTGCGTGTTGCAGTCGATCTGGACTTTGTGGTAGCTGCAGCCGAGCAACTGACAAAGAGGATGGCCAAGATTACCGAGGCTTTGAAGAAATCGACGGAGACGAAGGCTGAGGCTGAGAAGGATGGGGCCTCCATGGGGAAGGGAGACTACCGAAAGCCGATCAGGATAAGGTCGACGGCCAAGGTCACCCTGCGGGTGGAAGATCCTGTGGCCGAGAAAGGCGGTCAGGAGGCCGTAGACCTTGTGACTGGGGAGCCTTTGGCGCAATTCTTTCCAAGTGCCTCAGGGTCGGGTCATGTACAGCCGACATATGTACTTGCGTCTTCTACTAGTCAGCATCCAGTGGCTCTCCCTATTGATATGGACACTGAGGCCGACGAACGTCGCCGCATAATGGCCGAGGAGATGAGGAGGAAGGGGAAGAAGCGGAAGGGGTTGGCCTCCGACGCTGAACATGTGCTGCAGTAGCAGAAGAAGCAAGGTCAGATTGAAGTCCTTAAAGACCGATGGGGAGCTGGATATGGTGAGGACCCAGGAGGTAGATGAGACGTGGAGGCGGCTGTCGACGACCTTTCATCCTTACCAGCTGGATTTCATGAACACTGTTGTTCGTGGGTCTTAGTATGAGTTGAATGAGATCGCGACCTTGAAGGCGAAGGACTTCGCCGATCGGTGCGATAAAACCATGCGGGCTGGGGCTTATGTAAGTACCTTTCGTTGTAACTTTGTGTGTGTTATTTTGTTATTCTTGTTCAGCCTTTTCTTAACATTTTTGTGTTTTTTTGCAGTTTCTTGGTGAGGTCTTCACCACCCTTCAGCATGTAAGCCAGACCAAAGAAAAGGTAGCCAAATAGCTTCTAGCATTGAAGTAGAAGATGGATTATGCGGTCGAGAAAGAAAGGATGGCCGAGAGGTCGATTTAGGCCAAGGTTGATGTTGAGCTCAGGGCGAAGGAGTTGCAAAGGCAACTAGTTGCTCAACGGGATGCCACCGAAGTAAAGATGACCGAGCTGGAGGCCAGAGTCCAGTAGGTAGAGTCAGCTAATGTTATGATGGCCGACCAGCTTGTCTCGGCCAAGAAGGTGGGTGCGGAAGAGTACAAAGCCTCCCCGGTGCATCATCATGATCTGCAGCGGTTTAAGGCCAGGCTGGAGGATAGGCTGTTCAAGCAAATCCTTTTGGATAACACTGGTCTTGTCATCCAATTCCCCTGGCTGAAGCATCCCCCACAGTTGGAAGATTACGTGGATGAAGATGGGAATGCGCTGCCGGATGATGAGGAGGATGATGATGCCGACGGTCAAGCCGAGGTGCCGGGAAATGGTGGAGATGTCCCCGAAGATAAGGGGAATGCCCCTTAGTATTTGTAATTAATTTTGTCTTCATTCACTGGTCGTATGGCCTTGTATTGAACGAGTTTTATTTTTTTTAATTTTTTTTTGTGGGATCATGGGGTTTCACCTATGGATTTATGTTTTTTTTTTTTTTGCATCTTTTTTTTTACTCTGGCTTGTGAATGATAAGGTTTGCCTTAGCTCATAATAGGCTTAAATGCATGCAAAGTAGGACTGTAATGGCCGATCTGTTGAGTGAGGTGAGGCCATTTAAAATAAAGTTGATTGTAAGGTGGTCAAAATGTGAAAGGTCGTTCTAAGGGAAGCTAAGACCGTTTAGAAATGAGGTTTGTCTCATAGTGAATTACGGTCGATTGCTTTACAAAATGAAAGATTGTTGGAGATGAAGAGTAAGAGGGATTACCTCATTGTAAATTCAATCATTGAAAATGTCACTGGGTATGCCAGGAATGTTTACAAAAAATTCGGTCACTGGCCGAACATGTTTGTGGCCGTGGGCATGTTTACTTGTAGTAGAATTTTAGGTGGTCCACATTCCATGGATGTGGGAGCTTCTTGCCTTTCAAGTCTTGGAGTTCATAGGTCCCTTCTCTATATATTCTGGAGACTGTGTAGGGTCCTTCCCAAGTAGGGGCGAATGTGCTAGCAGATGTCTCCTTAGTTGCAAGGTTATTCCTTAGGACTAGATCCCCTATCTTGAAGCTCTTGTGGCAGACTCTCGAGTAGTAATATCATGCAACTCGTTGCTTGTTTGCGATGTGCTTGAGGTTGGCCTTTTCCCTGCGTTCCTCCAGTAGGTCCAAGATGAGAGCCATTTGGTGATTGTTTTGTTCTGGGTTGTAGGAGATGACTAGATATGATGTTTCACCGATCTCTACTGGTATGACTGCCTTTGTGCCGAAAGCCAAGGCGAAAGGTGTCTCATCGGTGGCCGTCTTGAATGAGGTTTTGTGGGACCAGAGCACGTCATTGATAATGTCGGACCATTTGCCTTTGTCCTCATCGAGTCTCTTCTTCAATTTGTACTTGATGTTCTTATTGACTGATTCTACCTGTCCGTTGGACTGTGGGTGGGATGATGAATCAAAGAGGAGCTTGATGTCGTAGGTCTCACAGAAAGCCTTGAAGCGATTACAATCAAATTGCCTTCCATTATCAGTGACGATGGTGTGTGGGATCCCAAAGCGATAGATGATGTATTGGTAGACGAAATGCTCAATATGGGTTGCTGTGATGGTTGCTAATGGTTTTGCTTCGGCCCATTTTTTGAAGTAGTCCACAACTACGACTGTGTAGTTGACCTTTCCCTTTCCCTCGAGCATTTGGCTGATCAGATCGAGTCCCCATTGTGAGAATGGCAGGGACTAAGCATAGAAGTGAGGGGCTCAGCTGGGAGGTGAGGGATTTACACGTGTCACTAGCACTTGTCGCATTTTTGTGTGAGTTCAATGGCGTCTGAGAGCATAGTGGGCCAATAGTATCCATGTCTAAAGGCCTTCTGTGCCAAGGTGCGCGTTCCAGAGTGATCTCCGCAAATGCCTTCGTGCATTTCCCTGAGCACGTAATCACCCATGTCTGGTGTCAGGTACTTTAATAGTGGGGTAGTGAAACCGCACTTGTAGAGATGGTCATGATGGATGGTGTACCGAGCTAATTATCTCTTAATTTTCTTGGCATCCGTCATGTCTTCCGGTAGAGTATCGTCTTGGAGGTAGGCTTTGATGGGATCCATCCATTTGGGAGTCGTGTTGATGGTATATATCGGTCGTGGTCTCGTGCTGGGCACGTGTTGGACTTCCACAAGTACCCTTCGATGCACCTTCTCATCCAGGGAGGATGCAAGTCGTGCCAGGGCTTCGGCATGACTGTTTTCTGATCTTGGGATTTTGTTGATTTCATAGGCCGAGAAGCTTTGAAAAAGTTGTTTTTCCAGGGCCAAATATAATGACATGGTTACATCTTTGGCCTCAAAGTGTTGGTTGATTTGGCTGACTACCAATTGTGAATCACTATGGATTCTCAACTGTTTGGCCTCCATGTCTTTGGCTAAGCATAGGCCGACCAACAGTGCTTCGTATTCGACCTCGTTGTTGGAAGCTTTGAAGCTGAAGCGTATGGCGTATTCTAGCTTGACTAGTTCCGGGGAAGTGAGAACTAGTCCTGCTCCTGATCCATTGTGGCAAGCGGATCCATCCACGTATAGTGTCCAGCATGGGCGTTGTAGATCGATCGAGGGTGTCTTGGTGGATTCCAGGATTTCCTTGGTGGGGTGTGCTTGCGGAGGGGTTGCCTCTGGTGGTATGTATTTGTGTAGATTGATAGGAGTATTCGACAATGAAGTCTGCCACTGCTTGTCCTTTCTCAGCTGTCCTGGCTACGTAGGAGATGTCGAACTCGCTCAGCTCGATTTCCCATTTGGTGAGACGGCCAGAGATGTCTGGCTTCTGCAACACTTATCTCAAGGGTTTGTTAGTGATGACCTTGATCTCATGTGCCTGGAAGTATGGTCGGAGCCTCCGTTCTATGACTACAAGGGCCAAAGCAAGTTTCTCTGGGTCAGGGTACCTTGTCTCTGCATCCTGAAATACTTTGCTGACATAGTATACGGGATGCTCTACCCCATCCCGTCGTGTAATAAGAACAGAGCTGACGGCCGAGGTCGATACTGACAAGTAGACAAAGAGAGGTTCGCCGTTTTCGGGTCTGGCTAGCCATGGTGCTCATGTATTGCTTTAGCTCAACGAATGCCTTGGTGCATTCCTCCGTCCAATCGATGTGTTTGCCTTTGCTTTTGAGAGCTTTGAAGAATGGGGCGCACCTGTCGGTTGCTTTGGATATGAAGCGCGTGAGAGCTGCCACTCGTCCTATCAGGCGTTGGATGTCTTTATGATTTTGTGGAGCTTGCATGTCAAGGATTTCCTTGATCTTCTTGGGATTGGCCTCAATGCCTCTCTGACTGATTATGTAACCCAAGAATTTTCCTGATCCCACCCGAAAGACATATTTTGTGGGATTGAGGCGCATTTTGTATTCCTTGAGGATGTTGAACATTTTTGCCAGGTTGGGGATGTGCTCGTCGTCTGTTTTGTTCTTGACGAGTATGTCGTCCACATAGACTTCCATCGTTTTGCCTATCTGATCGGTGAACATGAAATTAACCAGTCTCTGGTATGTTGCCCCTACATTCTTTAGGCCGGAAGGTATAACATTGTAGTAGCAGATACCCAGGTTAGTTCTAAAGCTTGTATGGATTTGATCACCTGGATTCATGAGGATCTAGTTGTAGCCTGAGTAAGCATCCATGAAGCTGAGTAATTCGTGTCATGCGGTGGTATCTACGAGCATATCGATCTTAGGAAGTGGAAAACTATTCTTGGGACATGCCTTGTTGAGATCGGTGAACTCGATGTACCACATTTGCTACCCATGCGGCATAAATGGCTTTCCGGATGAAGTGTGTGGTGTTCAGCTTTGTAATTTTGGCCTACATGGCCAACTGCCTTTCAGTGTCATGGTTACGCTGCTTCTGGGTGACCGGTCAGAATGATGGGTCAATGGTGAGCCAATGGTAGATCACATCCGTGGAGATGCATGTCAGCGTAAGACCATGCAAAGACTTCGGCATTTGCCTTTAAGAATTCTACGAGGGCTGCTCGTATGGGGGGTTTGAGCTTTTACCCTATCTGGACCGTGCGATCTTTGTGTAAATCGGATACAGGTATTACCTCTGTCTCTTCCATAGGTTTTGCCTATGGCATGTTCACGTGGTCTCGTGGATCTTCCGGAGGGCTCTCCCAGAATTCTTGCATAAGCTCAGGTTGATGGGGTCGTCCCCCAGGGCAGTTTCGGCGACTGATAGGGTTTCTGTTTGATCCGGCTGATCTTGCTTACTTGTCTTGGTTAGGGCCATGGTGTAGCATGTTCGTCCGGAGAGTTGGTCTCTTCTCACCTGTCCCGTTCCCATAGGGGTTGGGAATTTCATTAAAAGTAGGTGGGTTGCCACTATAGCCTTCATCTAATTGAGCAATCCTCTTCCAATTATGGTGTTGTAGGTCATAGGGCAGTCGATCACCATGAATGTTGTGATAGCTGTAGCTACCGCTGGGGTGGTGCCCATTGATACCGGTAGAGAAATGATGTCCAGTAAGACCGATTCGCAGGAGAAACCCAGGAGTGGTGTGACCTTTCGATCGAGCTCCTTTTCGTCGATACCCATCTGTTTGAAGGCATCCCAGAAGAGTACATTGACCGAGCTCCTAGTGTCAATGAGTATTCTTCCTACGTCATAATCGGAGATTTGGGCTCGGATGATGATTGGGTTGTCGTGCAGGAACACGATGCCTTTCTCCTCTTCCTCCGAGAATGTGATGGGTTGCCATCCGTTCTTGGCCACCTTGGTTGCTCGACCGGAGTCGATGCAGAGGATTTGGTGACTGCCCCGGGTCGCGCGAAGGAAGCTTTTCTTCGCTCGGTTGGAGGTGATGGAAGAGGATAGGGAGGGTCATCCGCTGATAGTATTGATCTGCGGATGTGCTATGGGTAAGGAGGGATGCTGTAGAAACTGATTTAGTCTGCCTTCACGGACTATTTGCTCGATAATGTCCTTGAATGCAATGCATTCTTCGATTGTGTGGTTGTTGTACTTGTAGTACTGGCATGAGGCTTCTTTGTTGTGGGTGGGGCGATAGTTGGGGTTCCTTGGCTTGGTTTTGGGGATCACACTTTGCACGTTTAGTAGTACATGGTCCAAGGATGTGTTCAATATGGTGTATGTTTCAAAGCGACTTCTTAGTCCGAAGTTGTCTCCTACCAAGTTTTATGCCCCCTGGTGATGGTTGTCACCTTGCTTAAATCCCCTGTTATTGTAATTTGATTGGCCCTTCTTGCCCTTATGATGTCCATCGTAGGTAAGTTTCCTTTTTCCTTGTTGTGATTGGTGGGAGTCATGATTGTAGCCTCCGGAGGTATGGCTGGTCCTACCTTTGCTGTTGTTTCCTAGGGGAGTTGAGTATGAGGATGTCCTGGTCTCCTTGGTGGGAGTGTGGAAGAATTCTGCTTTGGCATGGATTTCCGTCATTCGCATGATCTCATTGTAATCCTTCTAGTCCTTTGTATGGGCTGCATACTCGAAAAGTGACTCCTTGAGGCCGCTTCAGAAAGCGTTGAATGCAGCCTTGTTATATGTGTCCCGACAGCGGGAGTATTCGAGGCTGAACCTGGCGGCATATTTCTGAAGTGTTTCCTTCTCTTCCTGCCTAAGAGAAATGAGATCTTCTGTGGAGATCAGTTTATCCGTCTGGATCATGAACTGGTTGAGAAAGGTTGTATCTAGCTCATCGAAGGAGTTGATGGTATTGGGAGCCAGGCGGTAGAACCAATTGAGAGCCGCGTCGGTGAGAGTAGAGCTGAAGATCAGGCATTCGACCTCGTCCGTCACATTCTTGTATGCCAGGGTGGAGACATAGTTGTTTATATGGGTGACAGGGTCCCCCTTTCCCGTGTAGGGAGCTACCTTCATAGGTTTGACCTCAGATGTCTGCCTTGACCGAAGGATTCGGTTGGTGAAAGGACCGGTGCTAGTTTTCCCCCAAGTTGGTGCCTTGTCCTTTTCTTTTTCTGCCTCAAGGTTGCGCACCCAGCGTAGGAATCTCCTGCAAATAATGATGAAATCGATGGATCACCGAGTCAGATCAGAGAGGCCATACTATCATCATCTATTATGATTCAACTCTACTATTATTACAACAACAACGACAAAAAGTTAGGATTGTGTTTGTTGATGCCAAAAATGGAACAACTTAGAGTTGCCTCACTGAGCTCGCTTCACTCATTCTTCTCGGGGGTAGGGAGACCTATAAGGGGAAGGTAAGAGCAAAGGAGCACCAGTAGGGTGCCGGCCTAACAGTCTCCGATGCTTAAGTTAGTTAAGTATTGAGGGATTTAGGCAGTGTAAGGGCAAAAGATGTCCTTACCTTTTTTAGGGGAGGTACCCTTGTATTTATAGTGGCATTAAGTGTTGTTGGTGAAATATTTCGATGTGGGATAAATGACCCTTCTCCTGGAGCTTACGCGTGTCCCGGTGGTCTCGAGTCCAGTAATTGTGTTGACACGGTCCCCGATGAGCGGATAGGTGGGATGCACCTGATGTTGTGGATATGTATTGTTGTACTTTGTTGAGCCAAGGCCAAGTATAGTTTTGGAGGGACTTGATCGGTTTTTATCAGGTTGACCAAATTAGGTACGAACAATGTTAAATTAAGAATTTCGATTATTTGGCAATTCAAAATGTTGTCTAGTTGACTCAGAGAAAACATCTCCAATCAGAGAGCCATAGAGGGATATATGTCGGGGATAACTGGCATTACCACATTGTGAGTTGTGACAATGCATGCCCATTTTCATGACACACATGTTCTAAAGGTTTTTATGATATTCTTGAGGGTTGAAGGGTTCATCATTATTCATTAGGCACCCTCACCACCTTTGACATACTATGAAAGCAAAGGGTGAAGGACCACAACCATCACCAGCATAATATTTTGGTGACGTATCGAAACTCAAATGCAAAGGAGTCTTATTGTTTAAAAATAATGTCAAATATGTGACGTATTTAACCCATCAATTTTAAGAATTTATTCTAATTAAATATTGGTGCAATCGGACTAAATATTCTCCATATGGAATGTTTTATTGCTTAAATATGTGGGATTTATGTGAATCATAGGCAAACAAAATTAGGCATCGCTCGAGGATGTTAAGAGCCCAATGGTAAAACTTCCCCAAAAATTAGCTTGAAAAGAAGGGAGCCTAAGAGGCATTTTCTATTTTTCCAATGTGGGACAATTGGGTTCTAACATTTCACCGTGCTTCCGAACCCAACGTCCTCGTTGAGCCACTCCATCCACACTGATCCGATGGTAGCCCTTTCTATTTCTCCCCTTCATTGGCGTCTGGGCTCAGTTCCATCGACATTGACCCGATGGTAGCCCTTTCTAGGTCGCCCCTTCATTGGAGTTTGGGCCCAGTTGCTGACCTGATGATAGTCCTTTCTAGGTCGCCCCTTCATTGGGGGCCCTAGCTCAGTTCCATCGACATTGACCCGATGGTAGTCCTTTCTAGGTCGCCCCTTCATTGGAGTCTGGGCCCAGTTGTTGACCCGATGATAGTCCTTTCTAGGTCGCCCCTTCATTGGGGGCCCAGACTTAGTTCCATCGACACTAACCCGATGATAGTTATTTCTAGGTCTCCCCTTCATTTGGGGCCCATGCTCAGTTCCATCGACACTGACCCAATGGTAATCCTTTCTAGGTCACCCTTTCATTGGAGTCTAGGCCCAGTTGCGTGGTAAAATCAGGCTTTGATATCAATTATTAAGAGCCCAAGGGTAGAACTTCCCCAAAATGTAGCTTGAAGGGAAATGCGCCCAAGAGCTTTTTCAAACCCGTTTAACTTTTTATGTTCTTTCCATGTGGGACAATTGGGTCCTAAGAGAGGAAAGATGAAAGGAAAAAGAGGAAAGATGAAAGGAAAAAGAGAGAGGATGAGAGGTGAACATGAAGCACAGAAGATATAGATATATACTTAAATACAGCATGATTGGCTTCAATAAGTTAAAACCTTCTGACGTGGACTCTGTATGTTTTTTTTTCATATAGCATAACGTAAGAAGAATAATTTGTCACGGATTTTATAAATGATTGGTTCACCAGGACAAAGTCGAGGTGCATGCTTGATGCTTCTTGCCTTCTTGGTGTAGTGTAGGAAGGTGTGTCCCCGTGTAGTGTAGGAAAGTGTGTCCCCGTGTATTGGCGCATTATATTTTGTAACAATTAGGTCGAAAAATTATAATCAATGAACTTGAAAATAATATGAAGGTTATTGTTATAGCATGTATGCTCGTCAGTGTTGAAAAATACTAAAGAGTCTCTCATATCATATGTCCCGCTTTGTTGTGAAAGAGGAGAAACCTCTGAGACCCACCCAATCACCGTTACCATTACCATTTACCATTGCAATGATTCCTCCACTTCCAACCGGGACTTATGTTTACACCATTTTTGAAAACCACCTTAATATACCGCCCTAACTTGTCCCATTCAACATCATATGTGCTCACCTTCAATTAAATATAATAGGTGTCACCAAAAAAATTAAATATAATGGGTAAAATAAAATCTCCTTTTCGATCCTTAACTTGTAAACACGGAGCAGAGCAGAGGGGAGAGAGCGAGATGAATGTTTTTTTTTAAATACAAAAATTTTGAAAAAGAAAGATATATACGTTTGAATTAACACAACTTATATAGAATAATATCAATACCGAAATTTAAAACTTCCGAGTATACCATAGATAGAAATACCCCTATAGGGATGAGTGACATAAGAACATTGTTATTTTCTTCATTGCCACCAATGAGGTGTACACGGGACAAGCCAAAACAACACGAGTCCGACTATTTTAAGTTAAATTGTATGAAAGCCTTTGAAATTAGACCAAGAGGTGAAGGTGGATGGACAAATAGGGCGAGTCAACATTGGATTTGTTTAATCATGCATGAGGTTACTCCAGTAGTTCTTGACTCATATGGTGCTTAATTAATAGGTATGGGATTTGAGATACGCTGAAAGAATTTCTCTCATTCATCTGGGGATCACGATCACCTTAAGCTACGTCAAAAAAAGAAACGTTGGATTTGCTTCATTGTAATACAAAATAAAAACAATGTCATGTTCTCAATGTAATTGGGTGTTAGAAAGATAGTTATTTGGTGTCGTATCCTATATAAAATTCACCCGTTTTTTGGTACATTGGGACCAGAAAGGACCAAATACCAAACAAGTCAAGCCTGGAAATCTTTGGGTCTGCCAAAGCTAAGTCCGTCAGAAAATCTCAATCGCACAATTTCTTTCATTGGGCCCTTTTTTTTTTAATTTTGTTTAGAAGTAGACATAATCGTATAATTATAATTTATTGGAACAGTGGTAACTGGTACGTCACATGTGTTTACTCAGTTGCACTTTCAAAAAAAATATTTGTACACGTGATTTAAAAAAAGAAAAAAACAATAGAAATGATGCTGCCAATTCAATATGAACCCAACAGTTAAAAGCACTATAAAAGTCACTTAGTACTACTTTTTAGTGTGGAATTTCAACTTCGAGTATCGTAAAGAACGAGATTGATAACTAATGTGTATAATGTAATTCTCTTCGTTGCGTATTGTTGCACTAAATTTGGAGGATGAGATGGGTCTCTCCACATTTGGGCCTAGGTGCAAAGAATTGGGCCTACCATGCAAAAGATCTTCATACTTTCAGACCTAAAAATAAGGTGGGCTCATTTATCTTGATGTCACATAGCTATTTTCAGACCCAGAACACCACAGGGACAATACAGACGACCTTGGTTTTTTTTTTTTTTCAACCTTTGGTTTTTTTTAAAAGATAACTACTTTCAAAATACATCAAGTTCAAATTCATGGTGTATATATTAAAACGTAACTTCTGAAATTATTTAACGCTTCCTTAAAATATGCATTGTGTAGCCACCAACGATAGGAAGAGACAATTTTGATATATATTTTTTTAAAATGATCAAGCAACAAGTAATTAACAACTTCTTAAGCAATGTTTATGAGTAAAATTGTAGACTTGTAGTTAATAAAACTTCACCTGGTAGTAATTTTTAACCAAATTTTTCCTTTAGAGCGAGCACGTGTATCCAATTTCCGAATTAACAATCTTTAAAAAAAAATAAAAAATCAAACAGCATTTTGGGCAATGAAATATAGAAGTGATCATTCACTGGTATATGGAAGATTAGGTCTTGCATGTAAATGACCAACAGGTTTTGTCTAGTAAGATTCAAGCTCATTCACATCTAAGTTTCCGAAATAGCTCATTCACATCTAAGTTTCCGAAATAGCTCATTCACATCTTCCCGATATTGTAAAGCATGAAGTCACTATAAGTTTGTTGGACATAGCTATCTAACAACACAAGAGTTATGGCTGCGTCCCACATCAACACTGTGTTACGCCTTAAAAGTGATGAACAAATTAAGACTCATTTTAAACATTGTTCCCTCCCTCTGACACACACACACACACACAAACTAATTCAATAATTCAACTCTCTCTTTGAGTCATGCACAAACAAAACACACCAATTCATACATAGGCAAAAGCATGTGCTTACACAGCTCACAAAACCAGTTTTAAGGTATTCCATTTCGAAGTCCTGAATTGGGACCCACATAAAACACTTAACTACTTTATAAATGGGGACCTAAATATATATATATGGTTTAGGATTTGACCCTCCTAGATAGATATTTCAATTGTTAAATTAGATCATGTGCCAAAGGGAATGCAATCCATGTAAGCAAGACAAATGGGCCTTTTTTTTTGTTTCCTACTTTCCCATAAACTATATGGAGTTGTCCCTATCTCCCCCCATGGCCTACTTAGTAGTACTACTACTATTTCAATTTCAATTTCCAAGTATGGCCCTAACATGATTGGATTCAACCCCAAAAATAAGAACCAAGAAGAGCTCCTTCCATTTTGTAATTTGGGCATGGGTCCTGCTGGCCTGCCCACATGTACTATCCCATGTGGCTTTGTCTTGGTGGTCCATCTTCCTTAAATCAATGTATCAAATCGGTGATTATTTAATTATTCATACGTATCAAATAAATTAACAATTTTGAAAACAATTAAATTTTTCATAATGAATCGTCCATTCGGTTTACACATATGAATGACGAAACGATATCTAATTTGCTTAATTTTCTTATAGAATTGATCTTGAATGATGCAATAGGAGATGATCTATTTTGATTACGACAGAGGTACATGAAAAATTAGTTAAATGAAATAGGTAAAACGAGAAAATGTCTGAAATTTTCAAAGGTTCACGAGAGACATTTAAGCACAACCAAAACATTGCAACTATTAACTCACGCGATACAGATTTAAGTTGGCAACAACCTCCCACTCCAATAATGGAGACTGGGCCTGCATCATTCGTCTCATCATCTGTCAGAGACAATGAAATGAAAGGTGACGACTTTTGAGAGTCTTTGTGTATCTGGGAAATTAGTTGTGGCACCTGAGTTTCGAGTTGAATAATTAGTGCTTGTGTGCCATAACCTATTCCTGTTGCTAGTATGTCAATTCAATCCATCATGCAGTGACTAGCTAATACAAATAGTGCTACTTAATTAAGTGAATATTAGGAATTTCTAGAGGAACAACCAAAAAAAAAGAGAGTAAATATTCCGAATCAATTATAAATTACTAACCTCTTGGTTCATCTTTTGATCTTTTAATAATAGAAATATCACTTTACTATTTAAAAATGCTTGAAAATGGGCCGTCAATGAAACTATAAGGGCCCATTTGTATATCCATAAATTTGAATTTGAGCTCTCCAAATCCAAATTCTTATGTTTGGATGAATTTTTAGGTTTGGATTTGGATCAAATCCAAATTCATAGGGGATTTCATAAGCTCAAATATAGCAATGTGAAATTACTTTTAAAACTATTCATTTCAGTGAATTTGATTATCTAGCATGACAAATTAATCTTTATTTTCGTTTTTTTTCCATCATTTTTTTTTTCTAGCATCTCTTGACCAAAAACATCTCTATTTTCATTTTTTTTCATCATTTTTCTGTTCCATCCCTTTTTTTCCTTTTAATCTTTTTTTTTTCATCCTTCTTTTTTTTTAATAATTTTCTTTCATCAATTTTTTTCTTCATATTTCTTTCTTTTTCATATTTTTTTTTTCATCTTTCATTTTTTTCATCCTTCTTTTGTTTTCTATTTGTTTTTTCATCCTCTTTCATCATTTGTTTTTTCATATTTCTTTTTTTTTCATCCTTCTTTGTTCCCTTTCTCTGTTCTCCTAAGTCAAGTCACATTTCTGCCTTCTCCACCTTTGTCGCCAATTTCTCTCATCCTCCTCGACCACCCATATTTTCTCCTCCTCTTCTACCACCCATATTTCTCTTTCCTCCTCATCTGCTCCCCCCTTGTCTCTCCATAAATCCTTATGTAAATTATAAACCTTCACGTGATGTTCACAAACCATCTTTTTTTTTCAAATTTTTTGATCATATTGTTCTAAAGGACTAATAATTGAATTAGCACGAGATTTTGGTGGATGTTAATTGAATAATAATTGAATTAACAAAAGATTTTGGTGCCCCTTAATTTCCCATGAATCGTCTAAAAGCTTGCTTACCATACTAGTAACTTTTGATGCCAAGTTGTCAAGAGTTGCTAACAATTTCAGCACTGAGCTACTGGTACTAAAATTGATGTAATGCACCCTAGAAAACTCAAAATCAAGGACCATAAAATTCTCCAGAAACTAGACTAACAGAGCTTTCCAAGCATATATGGCTCATTATCTGGTTTTTTTCTAAGCATGTACAGTTCAATTCGTAAAGTTGACACACTTGAATTAACAGTTTTATTGAAAATACTGAACTACTGGTACTAAAACTAATGAAACTCTTTCTAGAAACTAGAAATTATGAGCCATAAAATTCTAATAACCTTCAGGAGCAATTTCTCTCAAATATTGCTCTCAACACGTTAAAACGACCAATTCTACTGAGAAAACTAGTGCAAAAAATAGGAATAAGGTATGGAAAGTAAACGTAAATATTATCAGGCTTCAGTTTCAATTTATATTATTATTTTTAGTTATCTTAATCTTTAAAAAAATTAAAACGAAAAAATAATTATTTACGCGGTTAATTATTAATGGTTATAATTATTAATAATATCCATTTAGCTAAATAAAGAATGAGTCATTTTGATATTATTATTTTCAATTTGTGTAATGAAATTGATTATTTGAAATTCTCAATTCAAATCCTTAAAAATAAAAAGTTTGTCAAATAATGGATTTTAAATGAAGGAATTTCAAATGAAGGGATTTGAAATCCTTTCATTTAAAATCCAAATCCAAATTCTTATTCCTAAACAGACCCTAACTATTTTTTATGTTTTATAATCTCGTCATGTTTTGCTAATCTCATTTTCACGTATAAATTAAAAATAATAAAATGAGCATACCAATTAAGCGGCAAGCATGGTGAAGAAATGCTTTATTTATGTTGAAATTATCAGATGTGGTGAGAATTCTCTTGTATTTTATTTCAATAGGAAAGGTATATATATACAGATACTAGGAATGTTACTATGGGCCTAATTAGTGGACTGAGTTTAATTAGGAATATACAACTCTCATTGACACTCCCCCTCAAGTTGGAGCATGTATGTCGTCAATGCCCAACTTGCTAAGTGAGCTGTGGAATACTCTGCCAGTGACTGCTTTAGTGAGGACATATGCAAGTTGATCTTCAGATTTAACAAATGATACCTCAATGATCTTTGCCTCTAGTTTCTCCTTGATGAAATGTCTGTCAACTTCAACATGCTTGGTTCTATCATGTTGCACTGGATTATGTGCGATGTTTATTGTTGTTTTTTTGTCACAATTCAGTTGCATGGCATGATTGAGTTATAACCCCAATTCCCCCAACAAATTCCTTATCCAGAGTAGCTCACATACTCCTTGTGCCATACCTCGATATTCTGCTTCAGCACTTGATCTTGACACTACTTTCTATTTTTTACTTCGCCAAGTCACTAGATTGCCTCCCACAAAGGTAAAATATCCAGATGTTGATCGTCTGTCAGTAACAGAACCCGCCCAGTCTACATCAGTGTGACCCTCAACATCTAGATGACCATGTCGTGAGAACATCAATCCTCTTCCAGGAGCTAACTTCAAGTATCTCAGAATTCAGTTTACCGCATCCATGTGGGCTTCACTTGGTGCATGCATGAATGGACTCACCATACTTACGGCATATGCGATATCAGGTCTAGTGTGTCCTAGATAGATTAACTTACCCACCAGGCGTTGATATCTTTCTTTGTTGGTGGGCACCTGATCCGGATATTCACCAAGCTGATGATTCAACTCCATTGGCGTATCTGCTGGTTTGCTGGCTAGCATTCTAGTGTCAGTTAAAATGTCAAGGATATATTTCCATCGTGATAGAAATATTATGTGGTCTGAACGAGCCACTTCAATGCCTAAGAAGTATTTCAGAGCTAAAAGATCTTTCATTTCAAACTCACTTGCCAATTGGTGCTGCAACGCTGCCTTTTCCTCTGGGTCATTCCCGGTATCATCAACATATACAATAAGGGCAGTGACTTTACCTTTCTTATGTTTCAAGAAAAGAGTATGATCTGAGTTACTTTGTTTGTATCCGAAATCCTTCATTGATTGGCTGAACTTTCCAAACTATGCTCTGGGTGATTGCTTCAATCGATAAAGGGACTTCCTCAGTTTACAAAACATGTTACCCTTATTGGGCCCCATCTTGCATCCTGGAGGTAAATCCATATAGACTTCTTCTTCTAAGTCGCCATGCAGAAAGGCAGTTTTGACATCAAATTGGTGTAGTGGCCAGTCTAGGTTGGCTTCCAGAGAAATAAGTACCCGAATTGTGTTGATCTTGGCTACAGGGGCAAAGGTCTCCCCACAGTCAATCCCATAAGTCTGAGTGTAACCTTTCGCCACCAGTCTTGCTTTGTATCATTCAATGGTGTCATCTTCCTTGAAATTTACTGTATATATCCATCTACAACCCACTGTTCTCTTCCCTGGCGGAAGGGTAGTCATCTCCCAAGTGGAATTCTTCTGGAGAGCCTCTATTTCATCATTCATCGCTTGGGTCCACTTGGGATCTTTCAGAGCGTCCTGCACATTACTTGGAATAGATTCAGTGGATAATTGACACACAAATGATACACATGATGGAGACAACCTATGTAGGGACACATGATTAGCAATAGGGTATTTAACTTTTGCTTTATGGTCAGGGTTATAATGTTGTCTAGGAATCCCTCGAGTCGTGCGTGGGGGTAACTGATAACCTGTATAATTTGACGTAGGTAAGGTGCTTGAGATAGAGTTTGAATGTTCAGTTACCTATGGGAAATCTTCAGGACCTGATTGGATGAGTGATGATGGTACTGTAGTAGGAGTTTTAGAAAGGGAATTATCTGAACCAGTATCAGGAGTGTCATCAAGAGTGTCGAGGGACTCTTGAGCTTGTTGTACCTCGGACACTGACGGCTCGGATGAATGGTGTTGAATTTGGACGTCAATCTGAGTATCTTCGGCTGCAAAGATACTACTCTCCCCCTGTAGAGGATGCTCAGTGACTCCAAATGAGTAATAGAACTCACTCTCATTGAAGGTCACATTGACAGTTACGTGCATGATCTGAGTGGGAGGATGGAAACACTTATAGCCCTTCTGAGTGGCAGAATAACCCACAAAGACACAACGCTGTGCACACGGATCAAGCTTGCCACGCTGATGTGGATATACCTGAACATACGCAACACAACCAAAGAGACGTGGTTCGAGATTTGGTGTTGATGGCATGTTGATGAGAGTAGTCAATGTCTGAAATGGAGTTTGATACTGAAGAGTGCTGGAAGGTGTTCGATTGATGAGGTAAGCCGTAGAACAAAGAGCCTCCCCCCAAAAATGATGCGGCATGTGGTCCTCAAATAAAGAGGCACGAACAACCTCCAAGAGATGCCGATTCTTGCGCTCCGCGACACCATTATGTTGTGGTGTATAGGCGCATGTGGTTTGATGAACAATACCATGGTGGCCGAACAACTTATGTGGCTCATGGTTGATGTACTCACCTCCATTGTCATATCGAATGGTCATGATTTTCTTGTCAAACTAAGTAGCAACGTATTGATAAAAGAGCTTAAATTTGGCAGTGACGTCACTTTCTGGTGTAGGGGAAAGACCCAGGTCATCCGGGTGCAGTCATCAATAAACATCACAAACCACTTAAAACCACTAATTGTGGGAACTTGTGATGGTCCCCAAACATCAGAATGGACAATCATGAAGGGCATGGAGCTTTTATGCAATCTTAATGGGTACGAATGACGATGGCTTTTCGCCAAAATGCAAGTTTCACAATGAAATTTTGATTCATGAAACTAGGAAAAAAAAATCTGGAAATATAAGTTTCAGATAACCAAAAGAAGCATGCCCTAACCGTCGATGCCATAGCCAAATTTTCTTCATCCGAATGGACTCATCGCCTTTCACAGGATGTACGTGACTCAATCGCTTACTGATGTCGGCTGTCAAGTCCAGATAATACAACTTTCCCCTCCTAGTACCACATCCAATGACGGCCCTGGTGATAATATCTTGAAAGAGACAATACGATGGCCAAAAACACACGGTACAATTAAGGGAATCAATTATCTGCTGAACAGATAACAAGTCATAGTCGAGAGAAGGGACAACTAAGACATGATCAAGATGTAATGAAGGTGTAAGCGATAAGGACCCATCTCCCATGACATGGAAGGTGGTTCCGTTGGCACTGGTAATATGTGTTTGGCTTGAGGGTTTGGTAGGGTGCAACCCAGTGAAACTAGATGTCATGTGATCGGTAGCGCCAGTGTCAATAATCCATGATCTATTACAAGTAAGGGAAGATGTGCAAGAGGTACATGAGGTGGCCAAGGCCGGGGAGCCAGATGTACCTGATGGAGGTTCGGATGTGGTCTCCTGGGATGACTGAGCAAATGCAAATGAGGCGCTGTTCGAATCCTTGATGCGCCCTTTGTGGACCCATCCTGTCGGGTAGCCAATGGTCTCATAACAACCCTTAATCGTGTGGTTATCTAAACCACATTTGGTACACTTCATTGGATGAGTTTTTTTTGTTTTGGTTTTTTTTTAAACGAAACCAGAATTGATGAATAATATTAAAGCCTAATAGCAGCGGCTGGAGGCCGTAGCCTTTTCTCGGTTGAAATGCAGGACTCGAGTTGATGATGATCGACGTCCAAGACAAACCACAGGTGTTGATGAGTCTCAGACGAACCTGAACGCACCCGAACTCGAAGGTGAGGAACCCGACCGCAAACAAACTCAAAGATGAGGTCAGGTCGGCGTGGTGGGTCGGTGAGTTTGTTGCAGAAGACTGGTTTGGTAGGTAGTGAGGGCGACCGGTCGGTGGGTTTGTGCGGAATGGACGGTCACAGTGAGAGGAAACTGCACTAGGCTGCTAAGAACGAAGGGCCGAATAATGGTCAAAGGGCGAGGAACCCGAACGGGAGCCCAAACCCGAACGCGAACCCGAACGAAAAAGTCCAGTTGCAGTGGACGAACCCGACCCGAACGTGTGTCTTTGCTACTGCGTCCAAGCGAGTCGAACACGGGACCCAGTGACTTTGTGGGTTGCACTAGGCTGCTAAGAACAAATGGCCGAATGATGGCAAAGTGCGAGGAACCGCAACGCGAACCCGAACCCGAATGCGAACCCGAACCGAACGAAGGGGCTTTTGAGCTTGACGATGATGATGACGAACCTAAACGAACTCTTGAGTAAACCAATGATGACGAACTCGAGATGACGAACTAGAGATGACGAACTCGATGATGACGAACTCGACGATGATGACAAACCCGAACGCGAACGACCTCGATGATGAGGGTGACGATTGTGAACTCGACGATGAGGGTGACGATGGTGAACTCGACGATGGTGAGTTTTGTGGTCGGGGTCAGATTGTGGTGGGTGGGTGTGTTTGTGGTCTGTGTGGTGAGTCGGTGTGGCAGAAGGCTGGCTACTGAAGAGGTATGTTCTATTTTAAGGGATTTGGCTGCGGAAGTGATTGTGTCGCAGAAGGGGTGTGTTCTGTTTGGATGCGAAAGATGTTCTGCGGGTATTGGGATTTTGCTGCAGAAGTGGTGGTGTTGCGGGAAGATTTTGTGGCATAAGGTTTATGCGGCGGAAGATGGTGGTGCTGTTTCTAGGGTTGTATGACGGCTGGGGCACTATTGATTTTGTTTTTTTTAGGGTTAGGGTGAGAGACAGTCACGATCGACTGCTCTGATACCATGTTAGATGTGGTAAGAATTCTCTTGTATTTTATTTCAATAGGAAATATATATACTATGAATGTTACTATGAGCCTAATTAATTAACTGAGTTTAATTAGAAATATACAGCTCTTATTGACAAAAATTTCAAAACCACAATACAGACACCAATATTTGTATGAAGGAATACAAATAAGTTGGGGCTTTCGCTTATCATGCATGTTGCCTTGTAATTTGATTAAGAGAGAATCAATTGAAACTCTAGCATTTGGTCAAATGTCGTTATCGACGTTATTGAAAGATTAGGACTTCTAATCTGTCCTTTATAACTCTTTTTTGTTATATTAATTTAGTTAGACGTATAAATCCATATACACCATCAAATATATTATTCTTTTTATTTCGTCTATAAATTTTTTAACTTAAATTAAATAAATAAATAGTTTGTGTGTCCGTTCTTTCGAAGTATATATACCAACTGTTCATGATTGGTGAGGGAGAGGGGATGAATGGGATAGGATTAGAATAGTTCTAGGTAGGTGCGAATCCCTTCATTTTAACCCAAAAAAACCTCATATCTTCACGATCTTTTACTTAAATTTTAGTTTAATCTCATAAAGAATTGAACTTGCAGCTTTTATGTGGAGCAAAATACATACACAAGCCTGCACTAATCACTAAATTAGCCATGTGTGGGTGAGGAGTTAGCACCACATTAATGAATAATGATACTCATATCTAAACTCCAAACAAAGCTTAATCATTCATCCCATTGTGATGAATCATAGTCTCCACGTACATTGTCATGCTGTCTAATTGACCAAGCAGAATACAACAATTACTAACACAACACAAAAAAACATATGAACAAGGAAAATGGTAGGGCCACTACATCATTCCACCAAAAAGGACTTCATCATAGTATGGATCTCCTATTCATATACATCTCTTGTGTGCATAAGATAAGATTTTTAAAAAATGCTATTCAAACAACAACACTCCAACTAGCAGAAATAGCTTGCGATTCAAGAAAGCTTCAAATTACTATATTACTATATTTACAATCAAGTATGTAATTTTTGAATAATCGCCCACAAGGGCAAATATTTGATGAGAAAGTAAGTTATATATATATAGAGTTTATCCACGTTGCCGAGAAAATTTAATTAGACTCTTTGTTGTTAGGTGTAAAAGATACGTATCAATTCGATACATAATCTTAAATTTATTACTTGAATGATCCTATCTTTTAAGGCAACATTTTCCACTATATTTGAGAAAGCTCCACCAATTTAATATGCACCAATAAACTCATATCATCTTTTATGTAGCCTTCATTTTCAGAAGGGCTTTCTTTAAGTAATAAATAAGACCAAAACATAGCATATTCACTTTGTTATAAAATAAATCTTTTATGTAGCCTTCATTTTCAGAAGGGCTTTCTTTTAAGTAATAAATAAGACCAAAATATAGCATATTCACTTTGTTATAAAATAAAAAATAAAACTCAATTTGTAAGGTAGACAACAGCTCACAATGGTTGCTTCCTAGAGACAGGTTAAACACTAGAAGCCGCCTCTTGCACATTTTTCGAATCTCGGATGGATCCTATGGCCTTTGTGGTGGAGTGGACGAGGCTGTTTCCCATCTTTTTATTGAATGCCCTTTCACTCAAGCTGTGTGGAATGGAGTCGCACCAGGCCTTAGACCTTCCAATAATGATGTCTTACATTGGTTAGCTTCATTGTTAAGCTCTGATAATCCTAAGCTTTCACCCCTCAGCCAATGCCTCTTAGTTTGCTGGAAAATATGGGAATCTAGGAATAGAGCCATCTTCTCATAGGAAACTCCCAACCCTGGCAGCGCTCTCAACCTGGCACGCATGGTTGGTTTTGACTACTTCAAGGTTAATGATCATCCATGTACTTTGGGGGTGGATTTCGATTTCATTGTCCGGTCCCCTCCTAATGATGAGTGGTGCAAGCTAAACTTCGATGCTTTTGTCACTGATGGAAACACTGCTGCAGCTGGTTTTATAATTCGAGATAAGGATGCCCTCCTTTTACTATCTGGTGCTAAAAATCTTGGTGTCACCAATAGTCTTGTTGTTGAGGGCTTGGCTCTCCTTGAGGGGTTAAAGGCGGCGACTAGTATTGGATGTCACTGAATCATCGTGGAGGGTGACTCTAAGATCATTATTGATGCAGTTAATGAAGTGATTTGTTCGCTATGGAGAGTTCTTCGAATCATGTCCAATGTCAATCGATGGAAGAGGAATTTTCATGCTATCCAATTCAAGCATGTGTACCGAGAGGCAAACTTCGTTGGTAACGCGTTGGCGAAGTTGGGTCATCGCGAGAATATGGAGCATAGATGGTGGATGTCTATTCCCTTAAAAGCGATAACTCCTTGAAAATTAGATTTTTTTGATTGTGGTTGCCCTAAGGTCTTTTCTCTGTTTAAAATTTTTTCCTTATATAAGAAAAAAACAGCTCAGGAAACTGTGGATACCATACCCAATATATTAACCGGTTTTTTTTTTGATTCATTGGGCAAAATACTATTCTAGTTCATGTGTTTTGTCCAAATTTTTATTTTAGTAGTCCTTTTGTTTTGGATTCATGAATTTTGTTCTTGACATCTTGTGTTTAATAAATTGCAAATAAATTAGACAAAAATGATGGAAATAAAGTTAACAAATTAAAATAGGTGGATCAAATTGCATGGCCAAAGCAAAAATATATGGACCAAATTTAATATTTGAGCATAAAAAGATCGGCAAGGTACACGTAACCATGATTAATTATTAATTGATCCGGTCAATGAATAATGATGATACAAAGTTTTTCCTTCTTTCTTTCCAACATTTTGTTTTTGCCAACCTTCTTTTCAACATTTGAAGTATGGCTTTGTGAGAAGGGAAGCTAATCGTAATCAGCAAGCCTAGGTTTAACATTACTCATTGCAATATTATTATTCTTTTTTCAAAATTATATATTAAGTATTGATATCGTTATTTACGTAAATTAAATTCGAATATTTATAAATTTAAAATAAATATAAAATAAAACCCCTAATTTAGTTAGTAGGTGTTTGTTAAATTCTCCCAATTTTGGTTTGCTGCATGACACGTGTGTGGTATACACACTAAACAGTTGAACGATAACGAAATAGGGTTGGTTTTGGCTACTCACACAAGTAATAATTATGACACGCCAAGTTTTATTTGGACTGGACCAAGTCCTTTTCCAAATATGACATCATTTTTGTTTTCTTATTAGGAAAATAACATTGAATATTCGGCGGTTCTTTCTTTTATTCTTTCTATTCATAATTATTAGCCTGCTTTTTGGTTCTTGACGTAATTGAACCACAGCTTGCCGTGTACGAGATGTTAGAGTTGATTCAAAATAAGTATGCATGGGTGAGTGGTTTTCTGATTTGTCTCTCTACCGCTATGCGGAGGGAATTCCAGGGAACGGATGTATGAAGTGATGAATTACGTGTTGTTGGAGTTGGAAATGATAACAAAATTCTTTTTAAATTTGATATCTCATCGAAAACAAACTCAACCTAGAGTACAACTCTAGGCTGAGCTACACCCTAGACATCATCTTCGAGCAGCACCTTAGCATCATTAGGCGGAGCCTCAAACTCAACCAACCCGTTCCCGTTCTCCGGAAGTTCCCGACTTATGTATAAATATGCATTTGAGAAATAAGATTCATTATAATTAGTTGTATTTTTTAAGTACATTAATAAAAGTTATTCGTAACTTTGATTTTTTTTTCTTCAAATTTAAAATTTAAGTTAACCCACTCCAATTTTAAGTTCGGAAACCGGCACTATTTCAAACTAAACAGGAAAATTTATTCCACACTAAAATCAAGTTTTACACCAAAGAAAAAAATATTTTAGTTTAGTGCTCCGATGGTAATGGCTAATGTACTAATACATTAATACATGTTGCTTCATCCATAGATCATTTTTGTGACTAAGAGGCTATTTTTGTAAGGTTTGGAATGTGGATCCTCCGAACGTGATTATTTAATACTATAATTGAAGATATATGTCAACGTCTCAATTCGCCTTTAAGAACTTACGAATAAATTCATCAAATCATAAAAAAATTCTAAGAGGCTAAAGTTGATCTATAGATCATTAACTAACAAATGCAAGGTTCAATAAGTATTTTTACCACCACGACACAAATTGGATGATGTTGATCAGTTGATGTTGTTCTTATCAAATCCCAATTAAAATTGTGTTTGGAACTTGAAAGCACTAAGAATTAACAACTTTGTTTGGCCTTTGAAAAAGAAATTAAAAAGAAAAACTTTATTTGGCCTTTGAAAAAGAAATTAAAAGGAACAACTTTATTTGGCATATGGTTTATTTAAGGGAACTGATTTTGTCACTCCACAAATTACTTGGTGCACTCCACTTTTTTATTTTAATGTTTCCTTCTTTTTCATGAATCAAACTTCCAAACTTGTCATTCTTTATTTTGAATTTAATATACTTTTTTTTTTTTGAGAATGAATATACTTTATTTTTATTTCTTTTGTTTGTGTAAAACATTTGGATTTTTTATTTTAATGTGTGTTATTAAATAACCATGGTTAACATTAAATTAATTATGATTTAAAGATGAAGGAGAAAAACAATGTAAAATAATAAAAAATACATTTATGCTAAAAAAGAAAAGGAAAACCCTACACTTCGTCTTCCTCGATCACATCCCATGAAGCTGCTGCCATGGCTTCTTAGAAAATAAAAGTTTATTTTTTCCTAATATTCAATACGATTTTTGCCGGATAATTTTAAATTGAGATTGACTTCGGACATAAAACAAGGGGAGGACTCAAGAACTAGTTTTACCTAATTGATATTGGTGGGTGTTTGAAGACCAATGCAAACCCAGAAATATGAAACTACCGAATAGCAGTGGCACGGGCTAGAACAAGAGCAGCCAAGCTACTTTGGAAATATAAAATTAGAATCATGGAGATGTATTTTATTTTATGAGAATTAATTCAAATTAAACACACAAAAAAATGAAATAATCCTAGGTTTCATAACTAGTTAGCTTTCCATGCTCTTTGATTTTCAATTTAATTGCAAAGCCTCCTCGACGTTATGAACTTTCAAAGCTTACTTTAACAAGTGCTTCATTTTTGCCCCAAAATGTCTCCTTTTCAATGTGCCCACGTTGTGAAACTTTCCCGACCCTGATAATTTCTCATCCCAAATTTGCCCTTTTAATTTGAAATAGTCCTGATTTTCGAACTTAAAATTGGAGTGTGTTAAACATATATAGAAAACTCGAAAAAGAAAATCAATGTTATGAATTAATTTTATTAATGAACTTAAAATATACATCTAATCATAATGAGTCATACCTTTCAAATTCATTTCCATATATAGATAAAATATTTCAAAGAAAAAAAATTTACAACAAAAATAACATAGAATTAGAAAACACTAATACCGTCAATGTGGAAGTCATACCATCAATAAGAAAAAATACAAGTAAACATGCCATGTTTGTTTTACTAAAAATGTTGTACTGACTGAGCTGATTTCTGTATACACGCCATGATGAACTGAACCAGTGACACTAGTATTTTATTTTTTTTATAAAAATAAAATATTCGATTATATTTCTACTTTCTTTTACCCGAATTCAAATATACCTGATTCCTAACATAAACCAAAGTTCAAAACCTTCCCTCCATTTGATTCCTAACTGCCTAATTAACAGAAAGAAAGTTGTTGCTGACGGTGTTACATTTACTAAACCGATGCTTACAGACTGGCTTATCGTATAATCCGAGAAGAAAACACCCACTTTAGCATATAATGGCAAAAAGCCTAGAACCACTCAGCAAAGGTCAAAGTGTCACACAAAAAACTGAGGGCAATTTCGTCATTTGAGTTTTAAATTTTCAGTCAAAAAAGACCTATGGCACCCAAAACAAGCATTTATTATGATGCACAGCGAGACCATCGCCCAGCTCCTTCCTTTTGCTCTTCCACCACCATGTGACCCCTGAAACCCAGCTCTCCCTCTCTGATATCTGTCTGCAACTGTACCCACCAAATTCTTTAATTTCATTATTTTTATTTTTAAATTCTTTGTTAATTTCAATTTTTTATTAACTCCACCAGAACCCAAAGATGTCAACTTTTCCATTATTTTTTCTTCCGTCTATTTTCCTTTGGGTCTAAAAAGGAAACGCCAACAAACCCACAAATCTCCCATCACTGTTCCTTCGTTTGCACTTCATCACCGGACCAAGAACCGAAAGCCCTCTCACAACCACTAACTAAACCCTTTCGTTTCCTTAGAAAGCTTCGTTCTTTTTTTATTTTCTGGGTTTTTAAATGAGATGGTGGAGCAGCAGATCAAGAGACCTCCACATAACAGAGGGTTCTATGTGAGAATGAAGCTCCTCCCCAGCAAACATGGAGGAAGATTAGTGCCCCAGCTGGAAAAAAGGAGCTTCTTTTACAGAAATTGCAAATGGGTCCTCTGGCTCTCCCTTTCCTTGTACTTCTTCACCTCCTATCTCATAAGCAACCAACCAAATCAAAACAACAAACCCACCTCTCTCTCCAAAACCCATTTCTCAACTTTGGCATTTCGTGCCCTCTTCGAATCCACCTCCGATAACATCACCCAAAACAAAGGTCAATAACTAACCCAATTTCTTCAATTCAAAAATTAAATTTTTTTTTCTATGTATTATTTTATACAAATGGACCAAATTAATTCTAATGCATACATGGTTTTTTTTTTCTTTCAGGCTCATTGTTCAACGGATTGAAGATTTTCGTGTACGATTTGCCACCGAAATACAACAAGGATTGGCTCACAAATGAGAGGTGCAGCTCCCACCTGTTTGCCTCTGAGGTCGCCATTCACAGGGCCCTGTTGTCCAGCAAAGCGTTGACCGTTGACCCCTACGAAGCCGACTTCTTCTTCGTCCCTGTCTACGTTTCCTGCAACTTCAGCACCGTCAATGGCTTCCCCGCAATCGGACACGCCCGTTCTCTCATTGCTTCTGCCATTAAATTTATCGCCGAGAAGTACCCATTCTGGGATCGGAGCCATGGCTCCGACCACGTCTTCGTCGCTGCCCATGACTTTGGCGCTTGCTTCCACACCATGGTAATTTAACATCAATTCGTACCTCCCAAAATACAAATTTTTTTTTAAAAATTGCTTTTTTTTTTTTCTGGTTTCTGAAATCTTTTTCTGGGTTTCATTTTCTCAGGAGGATGTGGCGATTTCTGATGGGATACCCGAATTTTTGAAGAACTCGATCATATTGCAGACGTTCGGCGTGAAACACAATCATCCATGTCAAGAAGTTGAGAATGTGGTCATTCCGCCTTACGTCTCGCAGGAAAGTGTACGGAAGACGCTGGAGAAATCTCCGATCACTGGCCGGCGAGACATCTTCGCTTTCTTCCGGGGGAAGATGGAGGTCCACCCAAAAAACATCAGTGGCAGATTCTACAGCAAGTAATAATTGTTTAATAATTCTAACGAATCAACTAATCAAACGATTAATCATGATTTGATGTGAACTTACGGATTTGCCCTTGACTTTTTTGAAGGCGGGTAAGGACGGTCCTGTGGCGGAAATATAACGGCGACCGGAGGTTTCACCTACAGCGTCAGCGGTTTGCTGGATACCAATTGGAGATCGCACGGTCGAAATTTTGTTTGTGTCCCTTGGGGTGGGCCCCATGGAGTCCGAGACTGGTGGAATCAGTCGTTTTGGGGTGCGTGCCGGTGATTATCGCCGACGGTATCCGGTTGCCATTTGACGACGTCATTCCCTGGGCGGAGATATCGGTGAACGTGGCGGAGAAAGACGTTGGTAACTTGGCGGAGATACTCGAACACGTGGCGGCGACCAATTTAAGTTCGATTCAAAGGAACCTGCGGGACCCGCTTGTTCGCGGGGCCCTGCTGTTCAATGACCAGATCCACGTAGGTGATGCCACGTGGCAGGTGCTTTCGTCTCTGGCGTACAAGCTGGCCAGGTCCCATAGGCGGTCGAGAGTTTAGACCCAATAGGAGCCCCACAGGTGGGTTATTGGAATTTTGTGAAGAGTATTGCAGCCAATGGATGAGGTTTGCATGTTGTATGGTGGAGGACAGCTAGATTTTTTTTTAAGATGTCGTGCCATGGGATCCCAGCTGACATGTCGAGTTACCATTGACATGTCGCAAATATGATAAATACTCATGTACATGTAACGGAAACAAATACTGAAAAGCCAAATTTTTTTTCTTTATACGAGAAGTGAAAATTCCGATTTAAAAAAAATTAATTTTCAAAAATCTTTTGAGATCTCATCTATAGGCCTACTAGTCTATATATAATTTTAAATTTTGATAAAAAATGGGCCAATCATTTTGATAAGATTATTTAATGTAATAAAGAAATGGGTGAGCATAAATATGGGCGTGGGTGTGGGGGTATCTCGCGTATTGGTGCAGTGGTGTCTTTTTATACAGTTTAATATTGATTTTGTTTTTTAATAATTGGTGCGAATTTACCTAGAAAGCTGAAGTGGTAAAAAGCCCAAAATGAGAAAAGGCAGGAATATGAATTGTCAGATGGGAAGGGACAGTTACAGACAGTTTTAATGGAGGCAGCAGGGTGCCAGCTGTGGTGTGTCAGAAGTTATAAATATATATGTTTATTATGATAAAAACAGGAGAATCAAAAGACTACATCAAATTTTTATGACAAACTTCGCCAAAAACAAAATTTTTGTTACAAAAATATTCCCAGAATTCTAAATTAGATCAATATCATTGAAAGTTAAAAAAATAATTCTAAATTAGATAAATATCATTGAAAGTTAAAAAAATAATATATCCATCAGAATATATAATTAAAAAAATTAAAATTATATAAAAAAAAGATAGAAGTAAAATAAAAAATAAATGTGGAGGGAGTGGATAGTTACTCCTCCTCCCACAATTCTTTTTTTTTTTTTTTTTTTTGGAATTATTTCATTTTTTCTAATTTTTAAAAATTTTAAAAAATTTAATCTCGCGTAAACGGATGCAGAGATGCTAGTAAACAATTTAAGTGATGTGTCAAGGAAAAACAAATAACTTTCTTTAAGTATATAAAACAATTAAAGTGACGGTGTGTTTTTTGTTAGTAACATGCAGTTTCCCAAAGTTTTCAACCAATGATTAATCTGCATTGGGGGTCGGTTTCGTGTCTCGAACTCAAAACCAGGGAGCAAACTTGACTTGGAACCTGAGTTTCCACTAGACAACTTTCTCGTGGTTTTTTTTTTGTTAGAAGTTGTGTTTTATTTATTTAAAACATCGTGAAAAGTTTAAAATGACAGAAACACAATCTCTTGCATACCCAGGCGTTAATAGTCGGAACAAGAGCAAGATTTTAAAAAAGATATGCGGCCTGAACTAATTTACAGGGAATAAAGCCAAAACCTACAAATACAATTAAGCAAAATTTTACAACTATAGTAATGACTTCAAGTTATTGGCTTGTACAACGTTCTTATTCTTTCCAACATCAACTGAAGATATGGGTATGCCCTTCGTGCTGCTCGTTAAAAAACCTTGCTCGGAAAAATCCAGTGGGAAAAAAACCTTGGCATAGGAAAAAGAGTGCAGCACTGTTGAGGTTGTTATAAATTTGAAGTCGTTTCTTAGCAATCCATCCTTTAATTATGGGGGGACTGCTGAAAGGACCCTTCCCGAATTTCGTCTCGAAATCCATGAAAAGCCCTATTCCCGTCTGACAGCCTTTAACCACAAAAGCTAATACATGAAATACCCCTAATCTTTGGAAACATCAAATGAACTTTACAGGGGTTCCAACAGAACGTCCTCTGTACCTGATTGACCTTCACCTACTTGTCAGACAAAGGATAGACTAGTAATTCACAAACTACCTCGGAGGACCTCTTCCGCAATCAAACAAGACAACTGACGTGTCACCCTCGTGTGAACCGTCAACAACTCGTTAATTTAGGTCACCGCCCACACCACCCACTAACCTTGATGACGAAGGTACCAGACTTGGTTAAATTGAGTCTCTCTAACTTACCCCGAATCGTAACTCGATATCCCAGCTCATCATGTGTAGTAGCTCATTAGCCCGGCTCATCCCGAGCCATAACAGATATCCCGGCTCAACTCGAGCCGTAGCTCAATATCTCGGCTCATCTTAAGTAGTAGCTCACTAACCCGGCTCATTCCGAGTCGTACCAGATATCCCGGCTCAACTCGAGCCATAGCTCAATATCCTGAGAGCATGTTGGAATCTTCCAGAACATACCTCAGATAATTCATTATGGTCAAAACCCAAATCACAATTCGTGGCATAACATAATACGTAGAAGTACGCATGCCACGCAATTCCAAAAACCCAGTCTATTCACAGTACATCCAAAGTACCAACTCAAGAAAACCCTAGCCCTGAGGAATAACACAGCTATCTGCCAAAACCCACTATGTGGTCGTCCATATAGTTGGGATTACTCAAACGGAGCTCTAAATGAACTTCAACGGCCTCAAAATCGCCAAAATTTGATATGGAATGTTCCAACACCCTAAACACACGCCGATGTGGCCGGGAAACAGCCCCACGAGCCGGTAGAAGATCGGACCACCCGCTGCCACATGCGTCTGTACTGTCACGGCGGAACATTTCGTCGCTCTGACTGAATATTCGGTTGTACCTGACGGAATATTTTGATAGAATCGGAATCTTCCGTCCAAACTAACGACGTTAAGGTTCTGGCATACCACCGTTACCTTTTCACAGAATATGCTAACACCGTCAGCATAATCCGTCAAACCCTGACGGCGTCAATTGACCCAACGGTCAACTAACTGCTGACTGTGTTGCCATGTGGAAACTGAGTCAACTGATGACTGGTCGCCACGTGGCACCTCGTGGCTGCCATGTGGCATGCCACATCAGCAACCGCAGTTCCAATCAGTCATCGGAGTTCGTCGGGGACGATGACCGAACCGCTGCAGTCGCCACCATCTCCGGTGGCCGGAATCTGGGAATTCTCGCTGGAAATTGCCATTTCCGGCGAGCTTCAAACTCGTCCTTTCTTCAACAGTTTTTACACCTAAAATCATCTACTCACCTCAAGGATATCGATTTTGAGCTCAAAAATGGAAAAAACTTACCTTTCTTGTCCGGAAATCCAACGAAAAGGCTTGGCCCAATTCATCCCTTCGATTCCTCATATCCGAGGGTGTTCTAACCTCAAGTTCACCATCACCAAACTCGTGGAGATGGGAGAAGTCGATCCTCGGCCTCGGATTGGCTCGAAACAGCCTCCACGGGCTCACTCGATCTTGGGGGTTTTGGTGCGTTCACGGGGAGATGAGAGGGAGGTGATTCATGAAGACTCCCGGAAAAGTCTAGAAAAAGGAAGAAATACTCTTCCCCAAAATATCTCCCATGTAACAATTACCAAAATGCCCTTGAACCTTCTAGACCCACAACTCTCTCACAGGGTCTCCGTTTTCCGTGTGACGCCTGTCTACGAACTCCCGAGTTCGATACCCCTATACAACGACCCAAGAAAAACTTCCAAAAGTACTGTCAGACAAAAAGTGACTCACGAAGCCTCTGAAACCAAGGGTAAAATCGTTCTTTCTTTAATTAAATTATCAAATTACTTTAATTTCTAGTCCGAGTCGTTACAACTGCAAACCAGAAAAAAAGCAGCTGTCAGTTAATTTGAATTGCACCAAAATTTGTCACTTAACATTGCGAAGACCATTAATTGAAATGTAACCTGAGATCAATGCTGAGTAACAATATTACAGTAAACCCAAGATAATAATTAGTGTTCTAGTATGCCTCACTGATTAGCGTCCTTTAATGACAATAATAGTATTAATAATTCGAAAAACACAACGGTGAAAAATTATCTTGTAGGAAGCATAATATATATGAAAAATTAAGAACGAGTGAATGAGAATACTTATATGGTTAATTAACAATAAAAACCATAAAGATGGTCTATGATCGGAAGGCCACGATGGACTATATATGAGAGTGGTGCGATGAAGGATTGAAGGAAGCCACCGATGTAGGAGTATCCTTTTCATGATGGTTATCTTTGAGCAACAACCGCTTCCAAACATCATTGTGAGACTTGTCGACCGATAACCTCTCTCCGAACCAACATGGTCAGTGGATAGTGTTTCGAAACCGTCATCGAATTACAATTTTCGATAATTAGAAGTTCGGTTTACAGTTGTTAAATTTCGACATCGTAAACGAAATCAAACTTCTGAGGTAGAGTTTACTAGACTTGTCAAGACTTTGATGGACACAAAGGCTGTTGTGGTTTGGAGCTCGCATCCATTATTCCCCCAGTATTCATCAAATCCAAAAAAGCTTGATAATATTGTATAGGAAAAAAAAAAGTTCGATTTTATTTTAAGAAAAAGCTTGATAATTATTTGGTTTTATGTTAAAAAAAATGGGAATAATGTTCTGTTTTTTTATACAGGGAATATTGTTATAGAGATGAAAACCAAAGAATGAATGAAAATAATTTTCCAACTTGAAAAAAAAGTAAAGTGAAATTCAACGAAAAATAATTTTAATTTTTAATATTCAAATAGGATTTTAAAACACAACAAATGAAATGTCACCACATAAATGTTATTGAAAACTTAGCACTTTTATTATTACTCACTCTGAGTTTTCATTTTGTGCATTTTTTCTCCCTTGATTTTCTATCTTTATTTTTTGGACGCAACAAAGAGAATTAAAGACAAAAGCCCTACGACAACTTAAAACCAAGACGATCAAAACTAGACCTTTAAAGGCTGCATGAGGAATAGACTGAGCCCGAACATGAGGAGATTGCTTGTGATGACCAATGGCAGCTTCAGCAACAAAATTAAATTCTCTGTAGATGTGACTGAAAGCAATAGACTCAAAACGGGTGGCTAACTCTTGAATATCAGTAATAACAGCGAGAAGCTTCCAAGGAAAAGTGCACTTACTGAGGATGCAGTCAATTATAAGTTTTAAATCACCTTCCACGATCACAGACGAGTAACCCGCACGAAGAGCTTTAATTAAACCATCTCTTAGAGCAATTCCCTCTTAAGCAGCAACCTCAGAAAGTCCAATAAGCTTAGTCCCCCAATAAGCTTATTCCCTCTTAAGCAGCAACCATGGGTAGAGTTTTGAAGAACCGAACAATCAAAGTTGAATTTGACCTTATTCTCCGGCGAGACTTTCCATTTGATGAGGATAGAATCACCATTTAAAGCTGGAGCAGAGGCACTGGAACTTTTAATGGTTTAGATTTGATTTTGGGTAATATACGAATCAATCCAAACCGTTAAAATTTTAATGGTTTAGATTTGATTTTGGGTAATATCCGAATCAATCCAAACCGTTAAAATTTTAATAGTTTAAATTTGGTTTTGGGTAATATCCGAATCAATCCAAACCGTGTCCACCCTTAAATTTTAGTATTGAATACGTATTCCTAACAAGACAAAAATATTTATCATCCAACAGAATATAATGCATTACAAACAACACATTCCCCTACAATAAGTTGATGCATGTTGGATGCTGCAACACTGAAATAAAGAGAACCATATTTGAGTGAATAGTGTTGCACTTGAGTGCTTCCATTTCCAGCAACACATAACTTGGCTCCTACTCTTAGTTGCCTGTTTCATCATGCTTACAAAGTATGAAGATAACCCTGGCTTTACCAAGAGCCTTCAGCACCCTGTGTTGGATTTTCGAAAGCAGAGAAACCCCAGAAAGTCTTCAAAGAGTAGGGCTGAGAGATTGTTGCACCTTCTTCAGTGATTTTAGCTATCTGCAATTTCAAATTTTATAATGTGTCATCTTAGGAGTACCAAAGCATTACTAGAACAAGACACAAGATTATCAAGGTCCTTCAACCCTCAAGGTTGGATTTCCCTTGCAACTACTACATTAATTCCAATTTATTTGTTGCACGCATTTATTCCCCCAACTCAGTAAAGTTGCACTTTCTGGTTTTAAAATGCTGGGTGTTATAATATGAAGAATAATTTGAAAAGAAGAATAAAAAAAATCACTCTCTGTGCTATGTAATGGAAAAAATCAGTATATAAAAACCCATTATGCATATGTAGTTAGACAAAATCTAACATCAAATGTAGTATATCGATTTGAAAAGAGTAAGAAAATATGGTATTGCAGAAATTAAATAATGAGGTTTCCCCAACCTCATTTTAAAATTAGTTGAAAAATTAGTACAGAAAAAAATGTAGCATCCAGAACTGCATAAATTGAACTACAAATCCATAAGAACCATAATTGTAGATTTCCTTCACCAAACTAAACCCCTAGTAAACTTCATTAGCATAATAATTTTTTTGCCCTTTCTTCTTTGTCCACTTCAGATACTTCCGGGAGCCAAAGTCCAATTTAGGGTTCAGTAATATAAATAGCACTTAAGCCGTCAAAAGGAATTCATATACTTCAATCCCAGACTCTCATGAGAGTTTCTCAATGACAAACTAGAAATTATAAAGCTGGTAAAATAAATAGAGACAAATAATTAGTACAAAAACATTTGACCTCGTGTGTGCACTTGTGGGAGAGAGAGAGTCTACATGGACAATAATCTAAAGAAGAAAAATAATTTGAATATATTGGAAAAAGGTTTATAAATGTTCAAGAAGATAAAAATAAAAACCCTCAGAACTTGCTAGTCAAATACTCAAATGATACTAGTTGTCTAACACGCTAAACACGAAGGAACCTATAACTATAACTTATAACACTTAAATTTTTAAGGTTAAAAGGAAAGAAGTAAACAACATTAATTAATTACTATACCTGAAGCTTGTTGACAGCAGAACGATCACGATAGAGGAGAACACGCATGCATTTCTCCAGCAGCTTGACACCCTCTTCGTAAGTCAAGTTCTCATGCCACTCATCACGAAGAATAGGCCGTGCAAGGTGATTTCCAAATCCTGTAGCTACATGATTGTCCTCAAAATTTACACCTATCATGCTAACCTGGATAGGCAAAAAACAAATAAGATAACTTAGTCACCCCGTTCAGAATTTTTATTCTTTGAAAGGAAAAGCATCGTTTCTGAAGCACGCATATGCTACCGAGTGTTAAAAGAAGAATGAAATGAGGCCTACCATGCCAAGGTACTTTTGTCCCTTTTTAACTCCACCAAGAACAAGAGAGTTCCACAGTGGATTGAACTTATTACGCCTATTGTACATCACACGGGTCAAATAGTTGTGCACCTCTTTAGGTCCCAAACAGTTCCCATCATCCCACATGTTGTCATATAGTCTACAACAAATGAACAATCCTATAACCAACAGTTGCAAAAAGTGCAAAGAAGCACAGCGAAAGCATGAAGAAAACAATAGGGAAGGTAGCTGAATGGTTAACTTCTACGTCATTTTTCTTAAACAGAAATTCTTACATGAGCTCATCAATATAACGCAATAGCTCTTGAAAATCACTTATTTCTCCACTTGCACCAAGAAGAGAATGCTTTCCAATAGGCTTCATGCGTTCAACACTCTTGTATCGCAGGGTAGACCCATAAGAACCTATCAATAAATTCATAAATTTTATAAGGTTAAGAAACCTCAGGACATATGAAAAAGAACATACATGTCAGTGTAAAGTTTGCATCATGAACAATATCAGTACTACGAATCCAAAAAAAGAAAAAATGTGGAAATGATGCATATTACTGATAAAGAGATGGACCATATCCTGATCCTAGGAAAAACTATCTTGGAAATGAAACAATGAGATAGAGAAGCCAATTACGAGTTACCAACGCAAACTGCCACAACTCATGCACAAATTTTTATTCAGCAAAAAGAGAGGAAGAAACAAAATAAAAAATAAAGATACCCATTTTGTTTATATACCCTCAAATGAGCATTTACCACTTGCTACATTCTTGATAACCTAAATGAGTAACGATTCAAGCTACAATCAACCAGGCACCCATGGATTTAATGGATAAAATTCTTGTTCGGATTTAAGTTTGTTATAATTTGAATGTTACAAACAGAGTGAAACAAGCACTCACACATACTATTTGCTTGTTTTATTGCTCCCTGGTATCTCAGAGTGAAATTTGTTTTTTATTCTATCATTTTAACCTTTAAAAGGTTGTCTCTATTATTTCAACTACATGTCAGCTATGGCATTATAGAGATCTACAAAGCTAGATTGACTGCTAAATTTTCCCTTGAATTAATGCACCTTACTTTGAAAAGACTCACATTTGAACAGTTTCTCATTGAGATAAAAGGAATCAAAGATATTAGGTGTACAAGAACAGCTCCAAAAATTTGAACAATGTCACTATAAATAGCACCAAACACCAGAAAATTAACATCAATTTTTAGTTTCAGTAACTGAATTACAAGTTCAATCAAAATAAATAATTGAATTTGAGATGCAAGGCAAACGGGATTGCAGCTAACCTCCCATATCAGCAGCCATCAAAATTCCATCTTTGTACTTGAGAGCCACTACAGAAGTACCAGTCACATATGGGTACCTTAACAAAATTTTAAAAACAAAAGTTAAATTAAATTATTGAATTTCATATAGAAAGCTTAAATTCCCAAAACCGCAGATACCTAATGCCAATACAAACCCAAAATACAAAATCATACATTATAATTAAGTAAAAAGAAAGCGACGAGGGAAAGAATAAAATACAGGGTTCTCTGAGAGCCTTCAGGCGAGCACACTAGACTAGGATTCGCTTGGTTCGACTCCATTAGCTGCTCAAAGAATTACAAATCAAAATCAAATCGAAGCAATTAAACAGCAATCTGAGAGGACAAAACCCAGATGGGTACGTACTAACTTAGACTCGATTTTGCATATTAAGAGAGTGAGGGGTTTGCTGAGGGTACAAAATAAAGACTGTATTTTCCTTTTCCTTTTGCTCAAGAAATTGCGACTGGGACAGACTTTCACCCACCGTTTGGACACAGAATTTAGAATTACAAACGGGTAACCAACTTATAAAAGGATGAAAAAGTTATTTACACTAACACCCCTCTATGTTTTTCTTGTTTTCACATAACTCCTTAAGGTTTGAGAATTAAAAATAAAACTTTATGGGAGATTTGTGTAAATAACTCAAAACTAAATTAACATAAATTTATATACTGGAATTTGTAAAATTTCTATTTTATAAGGTCCCAAGCTTATAAAATTATTTTTAAAAAGTCTTTGACTCTATAATAGTACTTGACTGCCCATTAAAAATCACGATATTTACCTTTGTGTCACTTAATTAATCAACTCGCCCACATGCAATCGCAATTGTTTGCATAAAAAAAAAACTTTTCCCTTGTTACTAATTTAGTGGTATCATACGCAATGTATAATCCTCCCAATATCTTTAAATAATTACTTTTGTCTAAAACACTTTTGAAATTACAAATGCAACTTTGAATTTTTAGCTATTTACAATACAACCTTGAAACTCTCATACTTGCAATTTTGCCCCAATTATGGGGGAATTCTTCTTTGGCTTTTCACTTTAGTTGAATTGTCATTATAATTTGTCGGTAAAACTCACTTTACACTTAAAACTACGATTTGTTTCACTTAACTCTCAAAACTAATTGAAAATATTGGGACTAATTAGATAATTGTATTCTTCTCTCAAGGAGGAATATACAGTGGATGTTTAATTACCTCTTTTACAATATCAATTATATTAAATCAGAATAAGTCACTATCAATTAAATATCAATTTCAATTCGTAAATATCGCGACATTCCCCCACAAATTGGTGCATAGAAATCATGCATGCCCAATTTATCTATAAATTTTAAGAAAACTTGATTTGACATTGTTTTGGTGAGAATATCAGCTAGTTGATCTTCAGATTTGACCCTTAAAACTTCTGTAATCCTTTCGTCTAGCTTTTCTTTGATGAAAAATATGCCTACCTCAAAATGCTTTGTCAAGATGTGTTGTACTGGATTATGAGCAATGTCACATGCAACTTTATAATCATAATTCAACTTAATTGGTTATTTCAGCAATTCGGTGGAAAATACAAGTCTAGTAGCAAAAGCCTAAGCCACAATGCCTCACGTATTCTCAATGCCATACCTCTATTTTCCTCTTTGGCCCGGAAGCGAGAAACAACACCTTGTTTCTTACTCCTTCATGTTAAGAGATTACCACCCACAAAGGTAAAATAACCATAAGTAGAGACTGTATCATCAACAGCTCCTTGCCAATCTACATATGTGTATCCCTTAATCTAGATCTCTATTCTTAGTAAATAAAAACCTTTCCCAGAAGAAGATTCAAATACCTCAATATGTGCATTACAGTATGCAAATGTTTCCTCACTAGGTGCATGCACGAACTAACAGACTACAATTAATGCATATGCAAGGTCTGGTCTCGCCGTATGTGCCAAATATATCAATCTTCCTCCAAGTTTGGTATTACAGGCAGTTAGTCTGGGGTAATTTCCAATTATGCCATTCTTTCATCGGTGTATCACTAGGCTGGCTTGCAAACATGCCGGTTTGTTCTAAAAGTTCAAGAGCGAATTTTCGCTGAGATTGGAATACACCCCTTTTTGAACGTGTCACTTCAATTCCAAGACAATACTTCAAAGCACCAGTGTCTTTCATAGAATCATACCTTAGTAGGATCATATAAGGGCTGTGATCTTATCCTGATTGTGCTTCAAGAATAGAATGTGATCACAATTGCCACTTATCAAGTTCACGATTATTATAACGGAATGCGTAATATGATTAAGTGAGACATGAAATATAAGAACATAATGTAAAGTGGAACATAATAAAATGGCAAAATAAGACTCAATAAAAAACATAATGGGCAAATCATAAACTTATATTATTCTTTTTTTATGTGAGTAGTTTTTCTTTGGAATAATGACACCCCCAAGTAACTCCAAATTGAAAAGGGCCCAATCTAAGCTCATCATTTTAGCCTCAGGGCCTATACTAGAAAAAGATGAGGAATCATATTAACTTTACCAAGAAGATGGACTTGAACATGATCCAATTGATCAAAAAGTCCTCCTTATAAGTGCGGCATGTGAACAAATTCTCCACAGTATATCTAACAATCTTTATCTTCTTCTTTTTTTGGTCAAGAACAATCTTTGTCTAATTGTATGAAATTCATACTCTTTCACTTTTTGTTTTGTTCATTTTTTTCTTTGTGCATTATGACAATTATTGATTTGATTAGAATCTATGTAAAGTTGATTTCACAACCTTATGTCGATCATGTGGGTATCTAGTTTTTCAATAGCTTCGTCTGCTTTTCTGGGCCATGTTTGTCCACATAAAAGATGTTCATTTCCTAATCATAGAGTTTTAATCATGTTTCAAGGTTGATTTAATCCTCTTAGGCTAAGGGTAAGATGGCCCTTAATATTATTGATATTTTTGTCAACTCAATATGCAGTGAGAAGTCGCATATTCTACTCTTATATAAAATAAGATCGATATCTAATGTTACAATTATAGCTAACTACAATTAAAAATTAACAAATAAATTTCGCTTTGGAATTCATAAAGCTGAAGACCTTCTCCAATTATTGATTTGAGAGGTCTACCACTATAGAGTAAAGGCTAGTTCATTCATCCTCTGCAACCATGAGTTTGTTTTTCCTAATCTCATTCGATAATGGAGTTTACTGTTTAATCACAAAAGGTTGAAAATGTTACAGGGGTGAAGAAAAAATACCTATTCAAGATTTTATTCTCTCTGCTTGTCTTGTTTACTTGGTCATCTTTTGAATTTATATTTTCATCAAATTTTAATAAGGGTGAACAAAAAAAGGCCAAATCCTTCAAATTATATAAATTTGTCTATGTATGCTAATAACAAAAATTATAACTAGTTTGTTTGGGTTTAGTTAAATTGCTAGGCATCCCAAGAAAATAGACCAAAATGAGTCCCAAAATAATCTTTTAATCCACAAATTCCAACTTGGATTATAATTTTTTAATGTTTGTAGGAAGAAAAAAAAACTAAAAGTAATCATGATTAATTAAAAACCTAGCAATAAATCCTAAACGGTCAAATTTCTCCTCCAATTGCACTGTTCTCATCCGCTGCTGCTCCACCGCCGTCGCTACTCTCCCACTTTCACATCATGGCACCACCATCAACAGGTTTGGTTGCATCAACCAAACCTCCAATCTCCGCCACAAATTGGCATTTTTCTTTAGCTCTTTCATATATAATATAAAAGTTTGAACACTTCAATAGAGAGTGAAAGCTTTCAAATGTGAGATTGCATCATTTTGTGGCGGATTCAAAATCTCAAGAACACCTAAAATGAGTGATCGCCACTTCACGATAACAATAGTTTACACCAACCATTACAAATTTAATATTCTCATCAACCAAACAAATCATATAAATTTGTTTATTCCATCTTCTACACAACGACACCGCATGCCCCCTCCAATCTCAATGATAAATGTACAATTTCCAATATTTATTTACCATGTGGAGTAGCACCTTTGTTGATGGTGGTGTGACAATGTGAAATAAGGATTAGCAATGGTGGGAGAGTAGCGACGGCGATGGAGCAGCAACCGATGAGAATGGTGCGATTAGAGGAGAAATTTAATCATTTAGGGTTTATCGCAGGACTCTAGTTTTAGTTTTTTTTCTTTTTAAATTTCCTTCTAAAAAAATTAAGAAGCTATAATCCCAATTGGAATTTGTGAATTAAAAGATTATGAGACGCCACATCGTTTTGGAACTCATTTTGGTGTATTTTTTTCGGGTGCCTAACGTTACTCTAAATTAATACAATCAAAATTCATGTGGGAGCAAACAACCTATATTCAAATTTCAAAGTAGTCACAAGTCGGCTACTATTTGCTCACTTTGCATATTGCATTCACTTACGTATGGGTGAATCAACTAAAATAAAAAATATGTATAAAAAAAAAAACTAAAATAAAAAATAGTCACGAGTCCGAATACTGTTTGCTCATTGCATAAAAAGCAATATGGCATAATACACACTCTATTTCTTTTTGTGGGACATAAAAAAAAAGTACATAATTATATTCCCGTTGAATTTTTTTTAAACCCACCCGTGCATAAAAGTGCTTTTATAATCTATTCAAACAGTGTAACATACATTTTAGAATCCACACAAAACCACCACAGACTTCTAATGAAGATCGATGACGAAGGCAGTTGCTGGGTCGGGGGGGCGGGCGCTGACCATGGTGGTCGAGAAATGGTGCCGAGCCATAATTGATATAAAGAAATAAGGGCACAAGGAGAAGATATGAGGTGAAAATTGAAGGACGGTGGAGGAATTTTGAGATGGGTATGGAAGTGGGAGCTGAGATCTGTAGAGCAATAAGCATCACCATAAAAAGTGAGGCAGAGAATAGTCACCACAAAGGATTGAGAGGCAGAGAATAGTCACCACAAGGGGTGGAGCAGCAATATTAGGAAATGATCGCGAGTCTCTGCATTTAGGTTTCGCGCATTTTGCCGTATTTTATTAAATCTAGACCCTTGAATTGATTCAATCATTTAGAACATTGCACCTCATCAAGATATGAGTTAATATTTTTATTTATTTTTTTATTTCCAAATTCCCATTAAACTAACCTAAATTAAGTTAATTTCAAATTTTTATTGATTAAAAATAAAAAAGCCGCATTCTTAGGGTTTACAATAAAGAGAAAACTCTTCAACTTCTTTTTCTCCGTGTTCGTCTTCCTCATCAATGGAAAATGCTCGTGTCCTTTTCGATTGAGTCACGGGTAACTGTTTAATTATATATAAAAGCCTAAGATAATTATATATAATAGCCTAAGAGGTATGATTGATCGAGAGTTGCGTATCCCATTCCTCAGTTTGATTATATATATATCTTCATCAATAATGTCAAGTTGATTTCCAATTAACACTTCAGGGCTCCTTAATTTCGCTCCATTTGATTTTTTTTTTTCCGAGCGCTCCATTTGATTTACTTAGCACTTATTTTCCCAGTTGGAGGTTCATTTCGATACCCTGAGTTTGCCTTATTCTGAAGTCGCAACCTCCATGAGTTTGCTTCTGTCTAAATCAAAAAGGATCGCGATCATTTTCCATTGATGAGGAAGACGAATACAGAGAAAGAGAAGTTGAAGAGTTTGTTATTTGTTGTAAACCCTAAGAATGCGGCTTTTTTATTTTTAATCAATAAAAATATGAAATTAACTTAATTTGGGTTAGTTTAATGAGAATTTGGAAATAAAAAAAATAAATAAAAATATTAACTCCCACCTTGATGAAGTGCAATATTCTAAACGGTTGGATCAATTCAAAAGTCTAGATTTAATGAAATGCGTAAATACTCGCCATCTATTAGAAAATATGATAATTGTATTTCTTGTACCACACGATTTGGTAGAGTCCTAATTTTGTAGATTTGGTGGAATCCCATTATTAATGTGTCAAAGAATTAAATATATATATATATATATGTATCCAAATAGGGGTAGGATTATTTCTTTATCGTATTATTCAGCCAATTACTTTTCTTGATGAGATGGGGAGGGGGCGCCGCCCGCGAAGGAATAGGCCGTCAGAAAAGGGGAATGGGAAGATAGTTTTAGAGAAAAGAAAGAGGACCTCTCTCTCTAAACCCTCGCGTACAAATTGAGTTCACTTGGGTCCCATATGTCATTAAATTAGTAGATAAATAGACAAAATTAATTTTTACACTTATTTATTTCTATTTTCTTTTATGAACATAAATAAAGAAATAGAAATAAAAATAAACTAAAAAATGAAAAAACGAGAAAAAAGTGAAAATATCACTTTCATAAATTTATTCTTATGATTAGAACATTTGGTACTACAACAAAAGGGAAAAGCAATAATTAAATGGGCGTAGGCCTTGGACGCTCAACAACTTTCTCTTGCGCCTATTTAATTATAGGCTTATATAGCAAGTGGGTCCCATCCCATCCATCTCAAGGCCCTCCTAACAAACTGTTTATAACTGAAAATGACAACAATCACTTCACTTCTCCCCAAATATTATATGCAGAAAATAAAAATTGACCCCAAAGTGCAACGTATAACCCAATTCCAAAGGAGCTCTTAACACTCAGGTATTTGTGTATGGTCTCTCTTAGGGTCCTGGCAATAGTCATACACCAAGTAGTTCCTCTGCACCCACTCCATGGCCGAGTACTGCTCCCGGCTCAGCCCCGTGGGGCCGGACGGCGAAGCTGAGGGCGGCCGGCATGAGGTACCAGCAGGGCTGTCGGATTTGCACCCATCTAGTTTGAAATTGTTGTATTTGCCGATAAATGGTTGGTACTTATAGTCGGCTTTGTATTTTCCATCTTCTGTTGCCCATGTTGATGCATCCCAAATGGATCCATATGCCCACATTGGCCACAATGGAAATGTGGCTTCACTCTTCCTTTCGTACCTTCTTATGGGCACATCATCCACTAGGAATCTGTCAATTAATTGCATCATATATCAGTCCTCATCATCATTGTTAGGCTATTTATATCATATTTACTAATCATATTTTATTTTTCTAAAAGATATATAATTAACCATATGGTAAATAAATTTGATACACTCCTAAAGGAAAAGACGCTTATGATTAAATCGACTGAGTTAAAGTTAGGTGTTATTTAAGGGAAAAAAAGTCAAACACCCAAATTTCATTTTGAAGGGGTAATGCATAAAAGTCATTTAGTGTTATGACCTAATAGTATTTCTCTCCACTTGTTATGTGGGAGGTCTCGGATTCGACTCTATTCGGGTGAGATTGATACTCAATGTTTATATAATGTAATTCCCTTTTTTAATATTTTTATATCAAAAAAAGGGGTAATGCATAAAATGATAATGGTAGACTAAAATATATATATATATCTAAATAAATTTATAAACAAAGGGAAAGTAAGATTGAAAAGTGTATGTTTCAAAGTGAGATATAAAATAAAAAATTAAACGCCTTAATTATAGGGAGTTAACTTTCACTCCATTTTTTACATTTTGCAATCAACTTCTAATTTTATCCTTTATTTTTTAAAGAATAAATTGAATATGAAAATCAACTCCCTAATTAAAAACAATGTAACTACGTAGGTTTACGTTTACAAATACGAAAGATTCCTTTTAGATTAGAAATAATTGTGTTTCACACATTCCCCTTCAAAAGGATAGAGGACAAGACAGAAGACGGTTTGGCTTGATCCTTGATGTGTACAATACCTAAGGCTAACAGTTACATACGACACATGTGACATGTAACAACATAATTCTAAGAGCCTATTGAAGCATAAAAAAGTACAAGAACTGAGTGGTACTGATGTACTATAATACTATTACTAGTCTACTACTAAGTACTCACATGATCTCAGTAGGATTCCAAACTATAGCATAGTTATGAAAGTCTTGTGTCGGATCAAACCAGAGATGAAACTTCTTCTCTCTTCCAATGATGTTTCCATCTCCACTCCCTCTAATGAACACATTGGTTTGCAGAGTATAGGGCTTGCCCGGGGTTGTCCCTAGGAACTCAATATCGATTTCGTCGTGGTTCCCGGGGTGTTCTTCGTTGTTAGAAAGCTGTAATTAAAAACCAAAAGAGAAAATCAAACACAATCCACTTCTCATTTTTGAATGAGGATTCATTCAATGACCTAGTGTCATTAGGCTTACATAAAATGAAGTGATCACTCCAGCAGTGTAACCTGGTTGGAGCTTGATGGCTGAACCGAAATATCCAGAACGATATGGATGAAGTGACTTGAACCCACTTCCTGAAATATGCCGAAAAGACTACTTAATTGAAACTAATGTAACATTGTCACGCTCCACTGACGTACTGTAATGAAGATTATGCCAAAATGGGCAAACGTACCTGAGCTGGTGTCAAGCCAGATTGTCAAAGCACCTTGCTCTAAATTTTGATGCTGAGGACCCCATCGGTTTCTAAAGCCCTGATCAAACCTTATGGTACTCATTTTGGAACTGGGGGAATATCCAGGTGAGGGGGGACCTTGTGCAGTGCTTAAAGAAACAATTAGGAACAAAATTAGAGAGAGAAGAAGAGGAGCCATGAATGAAGGAATTAGTGTGGCAGAAGACAGAGAGGGATTGATGATTGAGTGACCTAGTTTAAAAAAAAAAAAAAAGGGGTGGGGGCCTAAAATTAGAGGTAGGTAGCTGGGTGGGCAAAATATGAAAAGAGTATGGCATTACAGTTGGGTATAAATAGAGGGATCATTGGGTCCTACATTGGCAAAGGTCATAAGTTGGTTGATGTGGAAGTTATAGATGAAGACAAAGACTTTACCATATAGAGGGTTTAAATATGAAGCAAAATTGGTTGCTCAGTGTGGGAAGCAAAGGAAGATGAAGAAAATGGAGGAGGCTGAGGAGGAGAAAAGGGTAAACAGTTAATTTGTTAAAATTCATGACTGCTTACCTTATGATTAGGGTTGATCCATCTGTATTTGGTGTGCTCTTGAACAACCATGATGGTGTTTGTGGATATGAAAGTGAAGGAGGGGTAAACTATGCAACCCCATGCTTGTGAAACTATATGCATTTTAAGTAAATAAAAGTGGGAAAATTATCTAATCACTTTCTAATCTTACTTTAGCAATGCTTTTATATTTGGCCAAAAGAAGGATATTGCCCTTCCCCACCCTATCAAAATTTTGTGCCTTTTGAAGATTTGTCTTCACCAATGGTTTACCAAGTTAAATTATTTAGCTCGGAGATAGATAGTCTGCTGAAGTAGATTTTGAAACATATAATTTTTGGTCAAATATGTTCGAAAGTCATATTTGAACAATGATGTATTACAAATCCTCTGACATGAAATATGATTCAAAGACAACATAAATATGACATTTTAAAATATAATTATTATTAAGTAATAAGACATTTTAAAATATGAATAAACTGTAAAATTATGTACACATGTGATTAGTTGATACAGAGAAATATATAACTAATTAAGGATGCAACTTCGTATGATGAGTTCTTGTTTCAAAACCCATGATTTTCTCCTAACCTATAGAGTATAGACCATTCAAAATCTGAACTTGGAATCAAAGTGCTGCAGGCCTGGAACACTAAGGAAATCCATGTTCCAACATTAATTGTGTCATGGAACCAAATAATGAAGCTGTTGGGACAACTAGGTCATGTTTCTATTCACGTTGTCATCAATTTTGAGATATATATGTGGCCGGCCAAACATTGGATGCCATATAAGATCTGCTTTTGTACTGGAGCAAGACTAACTAATAATTTTAAGATGAAGAGGAGAAAACTGCCACACCTGCCCTAAAATTAGTTTTTGTTTTTTCACTGCAAATCATGTTTAGGTGAACTAATCAAATTTTGTTAACCTTGCAGAAAGTTTAATTAAGTTCATAAAATTCTATAGGTGATTCTCACCTCATACACACATAAAATATATAGATAGTTTTTTATTTTTTATGTCAGGGACGCGCAGTATCTCAAAGTATTCAATTAATGACTATTCTGCATCGGGAAGACTCACATAGGCATTTCAATCTCCCATTGGCCACAAGTCAAATGTCAGTTTCGTGTCTCGAATCCAAGACCAGGGAGCAAACCTGATTTGGAATCCGAGTTTTCACTGAATCACTTGCTCGTGGTTACATAAAATATATAGTTAGGAGTATCTAGAACGTATTATCACGTGATATTATTATTCCACGCGTTATATTACGGATAAACGATAGAATTAGATATATCTAGTGTGTTGATCACTTTTAAAATATATTAAAATATGATGCAAAATGCCTAAAAACTTATAACTTAGGTTATACATAAATTTGTCTAATGGAATTTTGGGGACCTTTCAGGGGTCAAAGTGCATGGATCATAAATTGTGGAGGTAGCTGGGTAATCTGAATCCTCATTTGATGAAGAACCTCCCCATGTGCAAGCGGCCTTGACCAATGCCGGCCCACATTATTTTTTTGTGTGACTTGAACTTTGTTTATGAACATAAAAGTTGAACATCAAATTGTTGGCTTCAACATCTAATTAATTTTCGTCGTGAATATTGTGTGGGGATAAAAGAAGAAACAATGGCACAGATCGATACTTTTTTCACCTTTGGGAAAATTCTAATACACGTTTATCGGATTAAATGAATATAATTCGATTGAATCATAATAAGTATTAAACTTTAATATCAATTTTAATATTATTCAACATTTTATATGTCTTAATTTTTATCAAATAACACGATTTTCATTATGCAATTGATGTTATCATTAAAATTTTATCGAAATTTTAATCTAATAAAAAAAATGCCATAACTCAAAATTAAATACACAACCAGAAAAATGAACCTTATATATAGAAATAGAATTGTTTATTGAGGCCATGTCAAGTTCAAGGATAGGAGTGAGGGATGATTAATTGGTGAGCAAGAAGTTAGTATATTGAGCAGTTAATAATAACCGCAATATATAATTAATTAAGTAGATTTAATTTCAACAACGAATGACAAGCTAGTGTTGACAATCAAACAACTATGAAGATCGCGAAAGTTGCTAATTCTTGTATTCATGGTAAGATCGAGCTTTTAGAAAGCTACCACGTAGTATGTTAGTAGTTTAGGATTTAAACCAACATTCTGCCACTTCATTTATTAGTTGAGGACTCAATTAAATTGTAGTTTGAGCGTGTGTGGCACTCTTTTTTCCTTAATCGGGTTGAAATTCCGACGAGATTTTAACAAGGCCACTTAGTTATTTTGCACCGCTAAACTCCGTACGATTCTCTAAATTTCTTAATGGATTATCACATTTCCTCTCAAAACCCACACTCTCCCTTCAAAAATTTCTAATTGATCACCAGAGTACAACAAACAAACAAGCTAGTCACGCTAGAGTTTTGACACGTTCACCTCATAAAGCTCATGAATTGCTCCTTAGAGAGTTTTGATATGTCGGGTTCATAATTAACTTGCTCAAGACAATTTTAATTTTTTAAAGCATTATATATTATTTATTTCTTTCTTTTGAATTTTCGGTTTTATCTGGTTCAAGCACTAAGTTTGCATTTTTTATAATTCCATAGCATTTGTTGGAAAATAAAAAACTAAATGCTAGGTTTCGTTGGTTTATTATTTATTTTTGAAGTCTAGATATTATGAAAACGTACATGTTAATTAAGTAATCAATTTGAGACATAAGTGAATCAAATAGATACTTTCATAAGCGTGTCATTTTAATCATATTAATTTATTTGGATTTCTCTCATTTGTACGTAGGTATATATGCTCATTAATATTGCTGCATAGTTGGACAAAAGGGTGTGTTTGATTATTTTGGGGTCAGTGCGCTACGTGATTGAGAATGCATGGCCCCGCCAGTTTGCCGACAAATCCAGAAGCTCTTATGCATGAATCATGATGCATCATCAGGGGCGTACTCTGATGACTTCTGACTTATTAATGTTATATCTTACATGTGAAGTGAAACAGCAATCGTATTCTGAATTTTAAATTTGAAAGCTATGTATTGATGAACTTAGATCGATGTCAACAAATTGATGGATTACTGTTGCGGAATTGAAATACCCGGCCTCTCTCTCTCGGAGCTCCATTATACACTGGGATCAGAAAGTAGTACAACAGTATGTATACAATATCACAAGAAAATGAAACACTCCTTTAACCGCTTATTCATTCTACCTACTTATTTATATCACTTCTTACTGACCACCGGATTGCCTGCCCACTTCCCGGCTTCCAGGCTTCCAGGCTTCCAGCAGCCAATAACCATGTCTCTGCCAGCCCACAAGGAATCGATTCCCCGCTAAGAATACCAAGGGGTACCCTCCATAATTCCAGTAATTGGTAGGGCACTCGGTCTAAGACATGTGTCGATCACACAAGCAATCACACTAATCGATCTGATCACTTCCAAGCTAGGTTTCCAACTGATCCAATTCACTTCACCACATACGAGGTACTAGCTTCTCCCTAGCTCCCCAAAAGTAACTTAATTAACCACCTTGTTTGTACGCTACTAAAATTATTATTTAATCCTCACACCGGTACCATCCCTCAATATGTTAACAGCACCCCTAACTAAAAATAATTATTAAAAGACTTGTTTGCCCTCATGTAAAATGACTACTGAGTCCAAATTAAGTAGGTCCCCTTTGATAATTATAATAACTCACATGGGTAAAAATAGAAATCTTTTAAATAATAAATGGAATTGATTTTGACACTGCATAAATTACTTATTGCACTATATTTTGTTATTTTAATATTTTCTTATTTTTCATGAATCAAACTTCCAATTTATTTATTTTCTTTTGAATTTAATATATTTTATTTTTAATTTTTTAACATCTTAAAGTTTATTAAAATTTTAATTTATTTAGGTGAGAGAAAATAATTAAAAACTCATTAATCTCATCCCTGCGTCTTGAGAAATTATTAGATGGTATTGGATCAAGACGTCAACACATGATACTCTCATTCAAAATTTGATATGTGTCTATTCTCTTACATGTGAATTTATTTTATTTTTATATTTTGAAATTAAATTAGAAAATTAAATAAAAAACTGAAAAAATAAAAAAACTCTTCCCCCTCTCCCCCCCTCCGCTCTCGTTCTCTCTTCCCCATAAATGATAAAGGGAAAGACAAGGGAGAGGGGGAAGGGTTTTTTAATTTTTAAGTTTTTAGTTGATTTTCTAATTTAATTTTAAAATGTAAAAATAAAATAAAATCACATTTAAAATAATAGACCCATATAAATTTTAAATAAGTAATTCCTCTTCCTCACCCCAAATCAGAGGCCATGACCATGACAGCTCTGGTTATATTCTTCCCAAGAAAATTCTTCAAATGCCTAGATTTTCTTGGAATGTATTGCACACCATAATTCATAAATCGATGGGAATTAATCTGAAGAGAAACCCACCAGTCTCTGACCATATTTAGTGAGATCGACTTCATCGTCGAAGTCGGCTGTCACTTCACCTACGATTGAAATGCAGGTCCTTCAATGTCCTCGGCCATCACTGCGCAACGCCTTCTGATGAAGGTATGCGATTAGAAATTGATTGATGATTGCGACGCACCCTCCGCATCACCACCATTCCAATATCCATATATATCATATCTCTAACAATTTCTAGCGTCTTTTATCAAGAAACTATGAAGCACTCATTGCCTTTAATCTGGAGAAGAAGACAAAGTCTTGAGATAATTACTTTTAGAAGAAACCTTTGAAGCTGCTATGTCCGGCTTCTGATTCGGGGGAGTGGAAGAGGAAGTCGTAAAAATCATTTAACTCTAAAATGTTAACTCTGGTCAAGTTAAAACACAAGTTGCAGAATTTTAATGGAGTGATGAGTAAAAATGATCCCGTTAAATTATTATAAATTTTTAAATATTTATAAAATAAAATAAATTAAGAGATAAGAGATAAATTTAGAAGTTTGATTCATAAAAAAAATAAGAAAATATTAAAACAAAAAAAAATGCATAAAATAATTTGTATAGTGCCAAAATCAGCTCTATATATATTCTTTTTTTGAGTTTAGATAAATAAATAGCCATGATTGAATCGTCATCGGAATCTCTAATTATATAATATGTGTCCCACTATATTTTATTATATGATTATGATGTTGCCAATTTTTTTATTTTTTTTATTTTATAGAAAGCTAGGTCATGTATTTCATTAAATTGAAGAAATAATACTAACAGATAATTTTGATGTGACCTCGTTAAATTCTGAAAAGAATTTTCAAAACCTATTTTGAAAAAAAGAGTTCTACTCATTCTGAGAAAAAAACATCACAGAAACCAGCAATATGAAAAACATGTTCTGCCAGTCCGTGTGTGTTGCTGTCTGTGCCTCGCCAGCCAGAGAAGAAAGCCTGCAGAAAAAGAGAGAACAATTTTATGTGTACATGTTATTCATATGCACTCCAATTTTGAATACAGAAAAAGTGGAATCCTTAACCATCCCAGCATATTTGCAAATTGCAATCAGGACTGATAAAGTTTTCCGCTTTATCATGAAAATATATGTATTTTTACATTCAAGGTATATTGAATTTGACAAGATATTCAATCTAATACAATCCATTTTCCCTCATCGATCAAACAAGCCCTCAGTATTCCTTCCAAGTCATTGTGCAATGGATGGTCTCAGGTACGTCTTCGATTCATTTGCAATTTATATATATTATATATAATCCCTCTTTCTATTAATATCATTATATAAAAAACAGAAATATCCTAAGACAAATAAAGAAGAGACATTAGTCAATTTTGTATATCAACGTTATGCATAAGGATACAACCCTGGGTAAGATGATCAAAGCGAGACAGATCCTATATGGATCCCACAATAATGAAATAAATCCCGCAACTCATGAGGTACACATTTGTAAGTTTGCTTACTGATCAGCTCAATTGATTGGCATTTGGCAGTCCCACTAATCTCTTATTAATTTGTTATTGTTTTTTTAATTTTATCAAGGAAACAAATGCATTTCATTCAACATAATAAATAGTTACAAAGTGTTATTTGACAAAAATAAAATAAAAATTAGTTATTAAGTGTAAGGCATAAGATCGAGTGACTTCATTCAATTTAAAAAAATTAAAAACAAAACAAAAATTTGTCAAAAAAGAAAAGACTCTAATTGATAGCACATACTTAGTGCTATGATCTAATTATATTTCTCTCCAATACATTACTAGTTATATTTCTCTCCAATACATTACGTGGAAAGTCATAAGTTCTTACACTTCACTTTTCTCAATATTATTAATTTATGAAATTATGGTCGATTTTTCTCTTGTCAAATTCACATTGCTTTCACGTTATCTTTTCTGAAGATTTTGTGAGACTAGCAGTTTAGCAGAAACGACAGGCTGCGAATCGGGTAAGCACACAACATCCTACCTGCCCACCATGTCACCATGTCACCATGTCATATATATCTCATACATCCAATATTTGTACGGACATAACCTTTTCTTTCGTTTTTTTATTCTTTATTTTTTAAGAGAAGATATATAGAAATAATTAAAAAATTGTCGAAGTTGTCTATATCCTGGAAAATCTTGTCGGGTTTGCAATCGTATGTATGGAGATGAATTATTATTAGATTCGGTAGCATTAAAGGTTTAGATTTTAGAAATCTATTATGCCATATATAGTCAGTGGTCAGACATTTGTGCAAGACCAGAATTTTTGTATGGCAAATTGGGATGGGTCGTCGGCTACGCATGGCAAGTGGACTCATGTGTATAATGCAATACGTATATATATATATATATATAAATGTATAATGCTATTAATGCATGGATGAATAATTTAATTAATTAAATTAAGAGACCAGATTTCTATAACGTAGAAAAAAACCAGCAATTTGATTAATGAACTCCTTTGAATACGAATAAGACCACAGGCCTTGCAAGTCAACTCATCAAATAGAGACTTAAGGGTATGTGTCCTACCGACAGTATCAATCGATTAGAATCAAAATTCTCTATACATGTTACTCCTACGTCAAATTTTATACATACGAGTAGAATAAAAATGAACATATGATATTATTACTCGATATAGAGGTATTCGCTTTTATGATGTAGTTTTTGAATTCATCGATCCTCATAAAAAAAGAAGTCGATATTTAAATATTCTTGTATAAAACATATTAAAATATCAAAAAATTAAAAATTAAATGTACTAATACACTTAGTGTGTCGCAGAAAACTCACAATAAGCTTTAGTCAAAAACTCTTTAGGCTAAATAGTTGAAACCGTTCTTATTACAATAATTTTAGCAACCGTCTATATACTTCAATATTAGTGTCCTCCATCCCTAAACTTTTCTAATGTTTCTGTTAGTTCCTCCGTCTATTTTTCAATCAAATTCCGTTAAATTTTTTTTTTTAATTGTCAATACAAGTGCGTTTCACGAGATTTTTTTTAACAAAATTCGTTTGAAAAATAGACAGATGGACTAACGGAAATATTAAAATAAAATTGAGGGACGAAGGACACTAATATTGAAATATAGGGACGGTTATTAAAATTATGATAAAATTCAAAGACGATTTCAACAATTGTGTCAATTCTTAGTACGATTCGTCGAGCAAAATCCTTTATTCAATTCAATTAGATGTTAAATTATATTTATATATCAACCATAATATATAAATAACTAGACAGCCTTTCAATGCCTATGCAAATTGCATTTGTGTAGTCTTTTAACGTTGAGCGTGATGTATTCAATTTGTTAGTTATTATCTAATTGCGCTAATTTATTCATATCATATTTAGACTTTTTCCTCTTTAGAAATATTTATTTATTTAATAAAATATTGTTCTTTTTTGTTTTTTAAAGTTAACTTATTGGTAAGAAGAGCAAATAAAACAGAAGGCAAGACTATGAGACTTGTGGGTACAGATGACGAAATTATTAAGTGGTATTGGATAACCACCTCAATTCACGATACTTTTATTTAAAATTTATTATGTATTTATTATTTTTCATGTAGATTTATTTTATTTTTATATTTTAAAATTAAATTAGAAAATCAAATAAAAAAGTCAAAAAATAAAAAACCCTTCCCCCTCCCGCTTTGTTGTTCTATCTTCACCCGCCCACCCCCTTGACCCCTTCCCTCCTTGTCGTTCTCTCTTCCAACATTTAAGGGTTTCATATGGCGCTCACAAGTGAGGCTACAAATAACCAGAGATTTTCTAAACCCAAATGCAAAAATTGCAAGAGAAAAAGTATATGAAGAGGATGAAGACCAACCTTTGGATGATTATTTTTGGGCATGCAATGAAGTTTGAAGTGGCCTGATCTTTCTGGGTCTTTCCGATTGAAGCAAAATATGAAATGGGTTGGTTTGAAATTTGGCCTTCGGGTGGAGGGGGTCAAGGGGGTGCGGGCCGGAAGATAGAACGACAAAGGGGGCAGGAGGAAGGGTTTTTTATTTTTTAAGTTTTTATTTGATTTTCTAATTTAATTTTAAAATGTAAAAATAAAATAAATTCATATGTAAAATAATAGACACATAATAAATTTTAAATGGAAGTACCGTAAATTAACGATCCAGTACTACCTAATAATTTATCGTTAAGATAAATTACAATTTTGACTTTTTTCCTAATGGTTTGATTAATGAGGATGTCCTTACCTATAGCTTTGTCATTATTTAATATCCATATTAAAAACAAAAAATTATTATGATTGATTAGTTGCTAGCTATTTGTAAATAAGAGCATTTACATTAGACTTTTTAAATTTGTTGTCAAATTTAATTTGAAATAACTTAAAAGTTATTAATAGCTAGTAAATTTTTAATGCTATCAAAATCAATGATCTCTATATGTCAAAAAGAGAAGTTAAAATTTGTCTGAAAGCTTTCAAAGTATCTCCAACAAACTCTTCAAATTTAGTTTTGGACAAATTTGACTCAAAATGTGTCTAAAAATATCAAAACAGCCATGCAGCAAACTCTATACTGTTCATTTGGATAAATTTGAAGTTAAATATAGAAAGTCTGCGACAGAGCTATTTAATGGCTTTTGGACGAATTTTAGGTTAAATTTGTCCAAAAACTACATTTGAAGAGTATGATATGGATGCTTACTAGCATTAACTTAACGTTACAATTTCTTACTTAAATCTAACAAACTCGTAATTTGTGAAGTAACAAACTCACAATTTGTGAAATAACAAACTCATAATTTGTGAAGTGACATATATACGTAAGTTCGTTTTAATAACATAAATGACTCAAAAGTGAGTTATTGGATCGTTACACTTCAGTATCAAGTGACCCAACTTATTTATCATTCATGTAGCTAAATATTTTACATGGTTACACATGATGAGTATCAAAATGGCCATATCATGTCATATTAAATTTGTCATCTTTATTTCGTTAGAAATAAAATTATTCAAAGAATATAAGTAAGTAAATCGAGGTTTTTACTAACTGAGTTAGAACTCTTGAGGACATTTTTTTTTTCATGAACCCTTGAGGACATTTTAAAAATACTTTTTTAAAATAACTCTATCGGCTTCCTAGCTAATAACAAAAGAAGTAAAAAATAAAGAATGTTTATATGGGCTGTAGCCAAGCGATCTACTTTCTGTGATCTTAACGAGGCCTGGGCCGTACGGATTGCTTGAGTGTTGGGCTGTATCCGTACGATCCATCTATATCATGGACTAATCTTTCCTTTGTAAATTGAGCCTGGAAGCTAAGCCAGACAAGTTTTCCTTACCTTTTGAATTTGATCATCCTCCTCGCAAACAAACGCAGTACGCAGATTTTGGTTCCTCACGATCAGATACCCAACGTCTCAAAAAAAGAAGAGATGGAGAGGGTGATGAATATAATAAAGCCAAAGCCAAACCCACAGCAGCAATTGAGAGATTGGCAGAGGAAACTTCGCCACGAGTGCCGCAACATCGAACGCCAAATTCGAGGTAATTTTGTTTTAATTCTTCTTATTATACTTACCTAACTCAAATTTTGATCCTATTTTTAAAATTTTTCTGAAAATTTTGATGTTGGGTAACTTTTGTGATGGCTTAGATTCATGGATCATGAATTTGGGTTGATGGGTATGTCTAATTTTGGCTCTTTTTAACGAGTTTGCTTCAGATATACAAAGAGAAGAGAAAAGTGTGCAGAAAGCAATTAGAGAAGCTGCCAAGAGAAATGACATGGGATCTGCAAAGGTACCTTCTTTTTAGATATTTAAATTGGTTCTGTACTTAGGTTTTGGACTTAAATTTCGCCAATTTTTTGCATTTTGTTTTAGCTAAATGAATTTGATGTTCTAAAGTTCGTTTCCTTTACAACAAATTATCTTTGTTTTTCAAAGAACATGTTTTGTTTCCAGCCATCATAATATTGCTGTTTTTTCTAGGCGAAAGGAACTGATACTTGCATAGATTTTTATCTTCTCTAAAGTTCATGGTGATTTAATATCTTTTTTCTACTCCAAACTTACTTTAATCATGAACTTTGTCATTAGATAAATGATGTTTGGAAACTAGTTTTTATCTCTATACTTGTTGGCCTGTAGCTAATAGGGAGCTGAGAGGCTACCAGTTTATTATGATAACTGTGATCATATTCTGTGCTGTATCATAGTTTATAAATTTGAAAGAACATATCTGTGATTAGTTTGTCAGTTTAATTGCTGCTCTACTTGACTTATGTGCTGCAGTTATCCTTCTTCCGTTCTGTATATTCAGTTATCTTCATTGTGATAATTATTTCAGTCACTTGCTAAAGAACTTGTGAGATCTAGAAGGACAGTGAACCGTCTTCATGAGAATAAGGCACAATTGAATTCAATATCAATGCACCTTGGAGAGAGTGTTGGTAAGTAGTCTCTAATGCCTAAACTTATGGCTCCTTCCGTGTATACATTCCATCACCAGAAAAAGTGCTGTTCATAACTAATTGTCACTCGTCTCAACTTCCTGTTATTGCATTTTTGTATATGTTTAAGTAAACTTTTTTCTTGTGGATTTTGAAACTGGAATCTCATTTTAGCACTTCAACTTAGTACCTTTTGTGCTATTAAAGATTAATGCCGTTGCTACTGCCATTACCTGTCTTAAACTTGAAATCTTTTTAGGGTTTTATGTGTAAATTTTTAGTAGGACTGATTAAGGAAGCTTTTCTAGTAGGTTGAAATGACAACTGATACCTCCTTAGAGAAGATGATTCTTAGGCTAGCCACATTGCAACACAATGGGACGGTCGACCTACCTAGTGAAGCTGATTCTTGGAGCATAGCAACCTTGCAACAAAATGTGAAGTTAACTTATAACATATATAAGAAGACCCATCTTTGATATCCCAACACATTGGAAATTTCATATGTTCTACTAGGATGTTGAGTTGGTAAAAGTGGTGATTTAAAAAAAATTTTAGATTGAGGGGATGCCAAGAGCAAACTTAAGTTTTTGTGTTTATAATTACTAATAATGTATGCTCAAGTTTGGCGTTTTCTTAAGGCTGCCATTTTCTTATAGCCTAATAATTGGAAACTGATCTTCGGCTAGGATGCTGAATTAGAAAAAGTGGTGAGTTATGGTTTAGATTGAGTGATTCAAGGACCAACCCAGTTTGCTGTGGTAATGGTTTCTGATTGCTTTCTATATATATATATATATAATATATATATGTAGGGTTAGGATCTAGGGACACTTATGTTTACATCTAAATTTACACTCTTTTTGGGCCTTTAGATTTGGTGTCAATCAATGGCTCTCATTAAAATTGATGTGGAACCTCGTTAATCTTTAAACTACATGAATGCTTACTTGGATTTTAATTGATATTTCTTTTTTCAATTAAAAAATTTTCTTTTTCTTTCAATTAAAAATCATTTTCAGTTTTAAAAAGAAAATTCTATAAAATAAAATAAATTAAAAAGAAAACCATAAAAAAAAAAAGTGCAGATCATAGTCGATGGTTTCACGATGTGGAGGTGTCCAGAGATGCCGAAAGGCTAATATTACGCTAGCTAGCAGAGTACGAGACAACCAAAGATCAGTTTGTGCCGTTGATCCCAGTCGATTCTGGAGTTGAGCAATTTTTTATCGCCCGAAGTGCCACCACCTTAGGCGTCTCGGAGCTCATTCTGTTGTTGACATCTCTAACTTTGGTTGGGATGTGTTATCCCTAATTTATATATAGGGATAGAATTTGGGAAGAATTTTCCAATGATAGGTAATTGGAAGAATTTTCCAATTCTTAATGCAATTAGACAAAAGGTCTCGCATTTTGAATTTGTGAATTGCTTATTAAAATGAAATTCCAAACCTTTAGGACACTGCAAGAAGGATGGCAAATATTGAATTCGCTTTGTTCTTGCTCAATGTTGTTAAGTATATGTGAGTGGTGTGCATCCGAAATCTATTGGGATGAGCGGCACAAGAGTGATCCTTGGCTGTCTCATACTCCGCTAGCTAGCCTGACATTAGCCTTACGGCATCTCTCGACACCTCCAAATTTTGGAACCATCGACATTTCTGCACTTTATTTTTACGGTTTTCGTTTTAATCTTTTTTTTAGGATAAACTACATAAAAGTACTCAACCTATAGGGGTCATTTCAAGTTAATACCCCAATTATGAAAATTTTCATCTAGGTATCCAAACTATCAAAACACAACATCTAGGTACCTACCGTTAGCAATCTGTTAAAAAAATCTGTTAAGTGTCCAAGTGGCACTTGTGGGGCCATTTTTTATGCTGACATGGACTCTATATAAATAAAAAATTAAAATATATTAAAAATAATTAATAAAATCTTAAAATAAATAAAAAAAAATATTTAAAAAATCCAAAATAAAACCCAAATCAATTTCAGACTCACCCACCACTTCCCTCCCACCTTAACAAGAACGATGAAATTGCCCCTCTCTTCCCACCGATTCAGGCCAGGAACGGTGGTGTTGAGAGAGACCAGGAAGTACTAGAAGAGCACTGAGCTCTTGATCCGCAAGCTTCCCTTTCAGAGGCTTGTGAGGGAGATCGCTCAAGACTTCAAGACCAATCTCTGATTCCAGAGCAGCGCTGTGTCCGCGCTTTAAGAGGCGGTGGAGGCGTACTTGGTGGGTTTGTTTGAGGACACCAACCTCTTCGCTATTCATGCCAAGAGATTGAGCATTATGCCCAAGGACATTCAGCTCACTTGCAGGATTAAGGGCTTCGATCTCGTAGGCCTTGGCAGCTTCGATCGCCGTGTCAAAGGTCCCGAGCTAGACCCGAGAGCCTCTCCGGTTGGGGTCTCGGATCTCCGTCGCGAACATGCCCCCACGACCTTTGTCCGACCCCGTGGTAGTGCTTCTTCTTCTCCTTAATCGAACTCGTTTTCTGAACCAGCACGAGATGGTGAGTGCAGGTTTCCTGGTCGGGTTGACCGGTTTGTTGTAGTCGCAGGTTGGCCGGGTTGACCTCCAATCACAATACCAGCAATTACGCCACTAGACAGCTTGCTCTTCTTCTTGTGACCGTCATTGATGTTCACCTCTCCAGTCGGAGCATCAGCTCCGGTGTCTCCAGGACAAGGGCTATCAAGGGGACGCCCACATAGCAAATTACCAAGAAACGAGCTCGAAGCGAAAGTCTGTAATTGTTTTGGAATAAACCCATTTAGCAAATTGTCTAATACATTGAACTGGCCGAGATTGGGAAGCTTCAGCTGGGGAATAGCCCCCGAAAGCTTGTTGCTTTGGAGGTACAATGTCCTTAGGCGGGCGAGATTGTTGAAACCTAAAGAGATCTCTCCAGAAAAATTGTTCGAGCTCTAGTAGCAGATTTTCGCTTCAATCCGGTGTGGTCCGAGAGGTCTGCTCGGAGTATGTTAGAACTGGAGAACTAGAAATGGATCGACTTGAGGCAGAGCTTGAAGTCGAGTTAGAAAGATTGCAGCTTCACTTGGATTCTAAGACTAATTCATCATTCTCAATGAGGGGAAGGATTAGGATTGATTTTGATTTTTTATTTATTTTAAGATTTTATTAATTACTTTTAATAATATTCAAATTTTATTATTTTTTTTGTTTACATGGCTACCATGTCAGCATAAAAAAAGGCCCCACAAGTGCAACTTGGGCACTTAACAGATTGCTAATGGTGGGTACCTAGATGTTGTGTTTTGATAGTTTGGGTACTTGGATGAAAATTTTCATTATTGGGGTATGAACTTGAAATGACCTGTATAGTTTGGGTACTTTTATGTAGTTTATCCTTTTTTTTATATATAGAATATTTTTTTTTTAAACTAAAAATGATTTTTAATTGAAAGAAAAAGAAAAGTTTTTAATTGAAAAAATAAATTATCAATTAAAATCCATGTAAGCATCCATGTAGTTTAAAGATTAATTAGGTTCCACGTCACTTTTAATAAGAGCCATTGATTGACACCAAATTTAAAGGCCCAAAAAGAGTATAAATTTTGATGTAAACGTAAGTGTCCCTTGATCTTAACCCACCCATATATATATATGTATATTATGTGTGTGTGTATATTCATTATCCTTGCGGTCTCTCGTTTCCTTTTTCCTCGTCCGTTCAGTAGTGTGCGTAATCAATCATTTTGTTCTCTCTGGTCCGGTCTGTTTGTTACATGAGTGTTGTTTGTTGGTTATATCTTTTCATGCTTGTGGTTGATTTTTGCAGCTATTGCCCGCACTGTGGGGCATTTATCCAAGAGTTCAGAGGTTATGAAGCTCGTCAATAACCTCATGAAGGCTCCAGAAGTGGCTGTTACAATGCAAGAATTTAGCAAGGAAATGACTAAGGTACTCCTGATTAGTTTTTCACTTGCAGGGAAGCATAAGCGAGACATTGACAGTCTTTCATTTTGGCAGTTCAGATTTATCATGTTCATAGATTATACAATTGCAGCAACATTTCCTTGATAAATTTGTATTGGAAGAGTCAGTTATTCCAGTTATTCTTTCTATGCCCTCTTTTTCTTCCAGATGAAAGATTTTGATAAAATAGTTTTTTCCGCATTATGGCCATGCTTATATCTATAAGCTTGTCATCTGTGAATAGATGTTTCCTGCGTGAAGAATGAGATGCTGTCCCTTGCGTTTGTTGCTATAACTAAGGCTGTTCATTTAGCTGTTCCCTTAGTTTATTGAACCTTGTCAGGTCGTCTGGTAAGGGTTATATTTGTGACTTGTAGGCAGGGGTAATAGAAGAGATGGTGAATGATAGTCTTGACTCAGCACTAGACACAGAGGATATAGAAGACGAGATAGAAGAAGAAGTTGATAAGGTTTTGACTTCTATAGCTGGTGAGACTGCCGCACAACTTCCAGAAGCAGTCAGGAAGCAGAGGTTGAAACAACCTGCCACTGCACAGGAGGTATATGTGACATGAGTGTCATATGATTAAGTCTAGTTTCATCCATAGATAACCAGGAGAATTTGATACTTTATTTTACCAATGCAGGAAGAAGCAATAGCTGAGGGTGATGATGAGGAAGAGTTGGAAGCAATAAGGGCCCGGCTTGCAAAAGTAAGGTCATAAGTTTGAATTAAAGCCTTTCAGCCTCTCTTCTCTTCTCCTACCTTGGTATTATTACATGAAGTGGTGAATATGTGCGACTTGCATGGTAGAATCTGACCGGATTGAGATTGCGGCAATGAGGTGCCCATTTACAGCAACGGACAACACCAGAGATGTATTGTCTACTGTATATTATTTTAAAGCAGCCTCTGAAAGTGTTCACCCAAGTAAGCTATTATTGTGCAATATTCTGATTGCAAATATATTTTGGTGTCTCAATCTTACCGACTGAATGAGGTACGTTTTGTAACTGGTATATGCCCTATATCGTAAAAGTGAAAAAACTCATTTCATGAAACCGCGACCAAATAATTATCCACTGCGCCGTGCATCCGTTTTTATTTTTGTTAAGTAAGCCTGATAACACATGCATAATATTATGATCTCTTTCATATGCACTTTTTTTCCCACGTATTTAAGATCTGTATAAGTAATGCATCAGCTTTAAGCTTTTACCTCCCATAGTCGAATTCTCAAATTCGCAGACCGCTTTAGGGCCAATGTAGGCTTGTGGCAGATGGTGTTAAAAGCACTGTGTTAGGAATTTTGGTGGAGGAAAAGTGTTTGATTTAGATTACAACTGCTTATTTTAAAAGTGGTAGGGTTGTTGGCTTCTGCTTCTCTAAGAAGCTGCAAATCAAGTAGAATTGGAAACCATATTTTCTCCTTCACAAATGTTTGTTTGACTGACATAGCTGGAAGCCTAGAAATGAGCCTTAATAATCGAAGCATCATGTTATGCAATAATGCGTTAAGTTTAAGTCATTGCCTTTTGTACAACTCAGCACATAATTAAATTCTTGTTTAAAATTTAAATTAATTTTTTGTGTGGTGGATGATCTGGTTCTGATCTCCATAGCTTACCCGTTATTTCCATGCTTTAAAATGGTTAATAATGCCACATTGTTAGGATGAAGTGTCGTTATTTGAACCATTTACTGATTACATTGCTGATAGCCTGTCTAATACTGGTAGGTTTCATATCCTCTAATACTCAAGACGATATGATTGATATATTTTAAGTCTTGAGAGGTTAATATATCCGCCAACGCTCCATTCATCCGACCGGAGGTGTGGATAATGAGGCCACCTTCACAACCTTCCCCCTTATGTCTTTATTTTGTAGTAAGGTAGGGTAGTTCGCTTGAGTTGCTTAACTGCCCCTTTCCCGGTGCTCATAATGCGCTACGGAAATGGTAATGTATTATTAGTTTATAGTATATTTGACCAATTCACATGTTATAATATGAGTGAATATTTATTCATATTATACCTTAAAAATGAAACATATCAAACTAATGGTTCACTCAAATTATAACAGGTGCATCACGTATATTGTAGTACTATTTAAATAAGTTTTCTTCAAAATATACCTAGTATCTTGTCTTGACCGACATCAGAATGTATTTAAAGCTTGTTCTTCTATTTTGGGTTTATTTTGAAAATTTCCTCATTTTCATTTTGATTACAACTTTGCTTGTGCGCTTTGTCAAAAGGAAAATACGATGACTTAGTTATGCGTAATAAAAATCACACTTATTTACTTGAAAAATAAAATCTATATTGTATGGTTTTAAAGAAAATTTTCCCAACAAAGATAATTACTTTTTTCTTAAATCCTCACCCATCAATTAACCTTTGGTGAATGAGAGTTTGACCGGCATCTATCTTATTTAAGGCTCAATTGGGATTCAATTGTTTGCAAGCAAAGGTTTTTAGGGTTAGGTCGTGCACCAGCCAAAACAAAGTTATATATTAAAATGATAGGGGTATAGAATTTTAAATTCTTCTTGTCTACTAGGAATATTGTATGTAGTACTTTCATTTCATGTGTAAAATGTGAACTGTATATGTATTTCAGACGGCAAATTATCGACTGGTTCAATTAAAAAATAAATTTAAATAGTGAAATATTACTTAGAATAAAAACTTGATATCTACATCAATATTACTAATGAAATAATCGAGTGCAATTAATTATTAATGAAACTCGTATAGTAATATTTTTTTTTGGAGTAAACCTCGTATCATAACTTGGTGTCAAATATCAAACTAAGAAATAAATTCTAAAAGCATTCACCATTGAGAGCAATTTCGTTAATCGGATTCATTGTTTGTAGATATATATCATCACGCGTACAATCATATTCAACTTAAGAAATTGCTTGGTTATATCCTAATTGTGATTACTCACTAATCCAACTTGATTAGTTGTAGATAATAGTAATATTTTATAGAAACAAGGCTCTATCTTTTTTTCTTAAAGAACAATGTTCAAGTTGGAGACAACATGGACCTAAGATCCTCTTTTCACTCTCTCTCTCTCTCTCTCTTTTTCTTTTTTCCCAAATCCCCTTTTTTTTTTTTTTTTTGTGTTAAATCTTATCGATTCAATCTCATTTATGTGGTGAGTGAACAAATCTCAAATTTATGTATATAAATTCTAAAAATTTTTTTTTTTTGGGTCAAAAATTCTCAAATCTCATTTAACATAATCCCATATTTTAGTAATAATTAACAAAATCCCTAAATATCAAGATGGAGAGAGGAAGAGTGAGAAAGAGAGAGAGAGTTTCTTTCCTTTCAAGCAAATACTCATTTAATTGGATAAATAATGAGCTGTTGGATTCTCTTTAAATAAGATCAAAATCCAAAATTTTATATTTGAGCAATAGTCGATCCTCATTGGTAAGAAATTTCATCTTTATAATCGAATCCTTATCTTGTTCTTTTAGGGAAAGTTTAATAATTCATTGAAATTGAGGAAAAAATCATACAAAACTTTGACGGTGCATAAAGAGAAAAAAATCCTTTATCTTTTATATTTTGAGAAAAAAAACGACATACCCAAAAAAAATTAATAAGAAAAAAAGGAAACATAAAATCTAAAAATAATTTAAAAAAAATGAGAGAAAAAAACAATAAAAGAAAGACCGTTACTTGAATCTCTCTCCCACCTCACAACAAAGGCCCCCCCCCCGGGTTGGACATTTCATACTCCATTCTTCCTATTTAGCCTTATCACCCAAGACTACTTTTTTGTTCACATTTCCAAACAAACACTATATATTCCCTCCAAACTCCCCACACTCTTTTCCTCATACAAAACAACAATGTCTATGTCTTCCTCTACTTTTTCTCTCATCTCCCTCTCTTCTCTTTTCCTCCTCCTTCTCGTTCTACCCTTTTCATTTGCAATACGGCCCAACTCCGGCCACCGCCTTCCGGTATCTTCCCCCCAATTCTCCCCCACACTGAAAGCAGAAAATCTCATCAGAAGCCTCAACTTGTTCCCCCACAATGAGATCAACACTTTGTCCCATAGTTCCCCACTGGATGCTGATGCTCCTAAACTCGTCGAAAAGCGGTTTAAAATGCCGTTTCTTGGCGCTGCTTCCGGCCCTTCCGTTCAGCAACTAGGCCACCACGCCGGCTACTACCGCCTCCCCCATTCCAAAGCTGCAAGGTTTGTAAAGGCCAAAAAAAATTCAATCTTTATGCTAATAAAATGTGAAATTTGTACCAAAATCTATGTCAAAATTCAATCTGGTGCATTTTGGACAGGAAAAAAAATCCTGAAAGCCTGCCAACTGGCTGGCGTTTAACCTTGCATAAAGTTAAAAACGACAATCTGAAAAGCTATGATTGTTACTTATCTGTTTTTCATTCTTGTATGCATGCTATATACATGAAATTTTTGAAGCCATAAATATGCTAAAACACGTTTGACTATGTTGGTTTGTTATGTGTGTCCATGTCTTTTGCTTGTAACATTGTGTTTTTGCCAGGTCAAAATTTGTCTCAACTAATCATTGATAATATAAGCTTTCCCCACCAACATCCTAACAACATCCGTCGGACAAATCTTTTATTCATAACATGTCGGTATATTTTATTATCAATATTCGGTCGCATTTAATTTATTTTTTAATATTTGGGCAGGTTGTTCTATTTGTTCTTTGAATCAAGGACTAACAGGACTGATGATCCTGTAGTGATATGGCTGACTGGAGGGCCAGGTTGTAGCAGTGAACTGGCTGTGTTTTATGAAAATGGTCCTTTTCATATTGCAAACAACTTGTCTCTTACTTGGAATGACTATGGCTGGGACCAGGTCCTACATTTACACAAATAGTGTCTTTGCAAATCTGTATCATCAGCCTGCCCATGTTTTACTTTCCTTTTTTGTCCCCTATTTCTTCCCTTCTGGGTTTTCTCAACAAGCTTTTTGTCTGCCAGGGATCAAACCTTCTTTTCGTCGACCAACCTGTTGGAACTGGCTTCAGCTACACTTCAGACGAGAGTGACATTCGTCACGATGAACAAGGCGTTAGCAACGACTTGTACGACTTTTTACAGGTAGTCACTTGCTTTCGACACTCCGCACACAAATAATCATCCACACATGTGCCAGCATTCAGAAATTGCAATTGCGAATGACCCTCTATTCAAGATTGTCATTGAAGTTTAGAACAGTACATACATTTTCTCTATCTCCTCAAAACAAGAAAACCGAGACTCAATCTAGAGACTCACCGACTTGTCTTCTTCATGATCACAGGGATTTTTTGCACAGAATCCTAAGTATGCTAAAAATGACTTTTACATAACTGGAGAATCATACGCTGGGCACTACATTCCTGCATTTGCTTCCCGGGTTCACAAAGGAAACAAAGCAAATGAAGGGATTCACATAAACTTCAAGGTACATCTAATACTTACATTGGATTGGCTGCATTTAGCTGCTTCATCATCGCCATGCTGATACAATCGGTGTAACTCCATTGTTGAACAGGGATTTGCCATCGGCAATGGGCTAACAAATCCAGGAATCCAGTACAAGGCATACCCTGATTATGCACTGGAAATGGGGTTGATTAAAAAACCTGACTATGACAGTATTTCTCAGATAATTCCATCATGCGAGCAGTCAGTTAAGACTTGCGGTATGTCCTCTGTTCTTCGCATATTTGTTGGACATAATCTCATATAATATGATTTTCTGACTCATGAACTTCTCTGGTATGAAACTGTCAGCCTCTGAGGGTGGAGATGCTTGCGTGTCTTCATTAGAAGTTTGCAACAACATATTTAACCAGATCATGCAAATAATCGGTGACACAAATGTAAGCAAGCACAATAATCTTAGTCATCATCAAGGCAAGAAGTTCTAAAGAAACCCAAATGTGAATTCAAGTATGATGAGAATTTACTTTCTTTTGGTATGCAGTACTATGATATTAGAAAGAAATGTGAAGGGCGCTTGTGTTATGACTTCTCAAACATGGAGACATTCTTGAACAAGAAACAAGTTAGGGATGCCCTAGGAGTTGGAAACATAGACTTTGTTTCATGCAGCTCCACGGTATATGATGCTATGCAGTCGGACTGGATGAAAAATCTAGAAGTGGATATTCCTACCATGCTTGAGGATGGAATAAAGGTGCTTGTGTATGCTGGAGAGTATGATCTCATCTGCAATTGGCTTGGTGAGTTATTTTGTTCCAGAAAAAAAGGTAATTTTCATGTGTTAGGCAGGAGAAAGTACAATCGGTAACTAGTGCTCATTGTAATTTGCAGGAAATTCAAAGTGGGTTCATGCCATGGAATGGACTGGTCAGAAAGCATTTGGAGCAGCACCAACTGTCCCATTCAAGGTTGCTGGTGCAGAAGCAGGACTGCTAAAAAGCCATGGACCTCTGGCTTTCCTCAAGGTCCATAACGCTGGTCACATGGTTCCAATGGATCAACCAGAAGCTGCATTACAAATGCTGACAAGCTGGATGCAAGGGAAACTGACCATATCTGATACGAGTGAAAGAATAGCTCCAAAATGATAGCCTCAGAAAGTAGCCTGCAAATACGTGGTTTTCAAATGGGTCTGTTGGGCAGGAATATTTATGACCTGCTTGTCCATAGGTATAGTTACCATGCTTGCTTTGACAGACCTTAAAAATTCAGAACTATAGAGTCCATAATCTCAAGAAAGCAGTTTGCTATATTACTTCACATTTTTAATGGTGTTTATTGTCTTTCATAAGTTAAACTTATTCAGTAGTTGCAAAACTGGCATATTCTTTTAGAAAATGAACTGTAGACTGCACAATAGGATGGATGAGCCTTTGGTACACTATGTAAAAGGCCATGCATTTCAGCATCACTGTTAGACAAACACACCTAAACTTGGCACCAACGGTTTAATATGTCCTAGTACAAGTGCAGGCAACCAAATAACCATCACAGCTATGTGGGCATTAAGGGATGATATTACTTACAGAGTTCTAACAGCTACGTGCTTTGGATAGCTCTGTGCAATTCAATTATGAATCGAAACCAAATTAATTGCATATGCAAGTATATAGCTTTTTCCAATCAATAGCATTTGCATCATGAAAAGAACAGTCAAAAGCTTCTTACTCCATACAATTCTTTCAAGCTCAAAATTGCTGGCTGAAAACCAGACCTCAATGGAATAACTTGGACCGCTCGCAGATGTTGTGCGTTCCCATTCTTTGGTTTAGATAGTGTCATTCTAAACATCTCTCCCTCCAGAATTCTACTTGCATTAACAGCTGCACAAAACATAACAAAACAGAAATGCTGTAAAAATGGAGCAACCTAAGTACCTAAATCATAACTGGCAAGCAATGTTGTAGAAGTTGAAAATGCAAGTGGGTTTCCCAGATGAATGACTTCTGATTTGGAACTCTGTTATTACTGATGATCACAAAGAAAATTGCTTGCAGATGACAATAAGAAATCACAAGGAAGAAATTTTCGCCTAAAAAATCTATTACAATAAGTAAAATTCGTAATCTTGAATTCAGTTGCTGCATTTCGACTTGAATTCCTAAATTTCCAAAGACGCATAAAGATATTGCATTTGATCAACAAAGAAACAAAAAATAACTAAATAGGGCAGAAAGATTGCACTTGAAGTGGTAGTTATACATATACACTAACCAATACACACAAAAATTCAGAGTCCTAATGTAAATGGGTTATGATGGGTATGAAAAATTGAGAAAGGGAATGAGGTTTTACCAGCCAAAGGATGAAAATTGGCAAATTCAAAAAACTCATCAGCAGAGCAACCAAACAGAACCTTGGCAGCCCTATCAAAGCAAATCACATGAAACACCTCTGCATCTGAGGCTATTGACATCTGCAAAATCAACATAAAGAAACCCAATAAGAAATAGTAAAAAGATTAAGAGAGAGATCAAAAGGCATTTCTGGAAAAGCCCATTTGGAAAAACCATGATCTTTCAAGAAAGGGTTTTTCGAGAAAATGAAAATTGAAGAAAGAGTAGCTACAAAAACTTACAAGAAGGCGAAAGAGGCGTTTGGTGCGTGAGAAGCGGGGGTTGAAGGCATGGACGCTGCAGAAATTGCAGAGAGAAGTTGGGTTGTCAGGGAGAGTCCTTTCGCAGACGGAGCACACTCTGTAAGAGAAGCCGGCGGTGTCCAGTCCTAGTAATGTGCACATCATCGTCGTTGGCTTATCGCCTCCCATGTTTCTGCCTTCACTCTCTACGCAAAATCAAACTTTTTGAAAATTAGCGAAACCAAGTTTTAGATATTCCATACCTGGCTTCACCACCAAAGGTGGTCCCGTGGCTCACGTTTTGAGTTTGAATCCTGTTGAGTTATTTTTGTGTCGTTAACTTTTAGGAGCATAAAGAAATTAGTTCGGGCACTAGATGGGATTTTTGTACTTGATGTGCATCTAATATAATGCGTCTTAGATATGTTTTCCTTGATAACAAAAATCAAATAAAATTTCATACCCTCTTCATCCTCAGGGTGGCACCAAGCTTCCCTGGCTTGATATTGACCTCCTGTAGGCACCGCAATCTATAGAAGCACAAATTAAATGCCTACCAATATGTGTTGTGGTACTTGCAAATTTAAAAAAAAAAAAGAACAATTGTTTAGAGAGTCGTGGTACCAATTTATTATTATTTCTCTTTATCATTACTATATTTGAGTTATGAACTAGTAGCATTTGTATCGAATAATTAATAATCTCCATTTCAACTCTTTGCTATGTAGCGTATTTGACATTTGGATTGATGGTATTCATCTGTCGGATAATTAACTGTCTCGATTTAAATTTTCGTAAATTCGAATAATTGATGTTCTCATTTACAATTCTTGTAAAAAAAAACATGTCATTAGAGCAAATCTAATTGATCAATTATTGAGCAGGGTCTGTAATTGCTTCAGTAAGGTTATAATATAATCCCGTCAAAGTCGCAGTATTCTTTTTTGGGTTTTTTCGAGAGGGAGCTTACGTAATTAACATTATTTTTTTCCTTTTGGTTTACAGTTTCTATTACATTTAACTTTATGGTGAATTTGGTTTGAAACAAAGTCAGTTGCTGTTTGGGATGTGATGGAATTTAGCTTTTGCATTTTAGAATCTCTAAAAAAAAATATGGACTGGGCAAGTCTTGATTTAGCCCCAGCCTTTGCCTTTTTGTTTCTAGCCAATCAGCTTTGGACAAAGCTTTGGCAAGCCTTTGAGGCTAAGCTTGCCTCAATGGAGACCTAGGATGGGTTCATGGCCACAACCTTCAAAATTTGACAACCCACGTGTAGCATTGTGGACTCCCAACGGCTACTTGTTTGGCCAATAGATTGGTGCCACGCGACACTGCATTCAAAATTCTATCTGCTGTATTTTTTTTTTTTTGAAAAAAAAATTCAGAAAATTCAGATTTAGCCGTTGGAGAAGTGTGCCGTTGGAATTTTTTTTATTTTTTTTGTTTTGACTTAGTATTTACTCCTATAAATACTCATAATTTATCACACATTTTATCCTCTCCAATTCAAACTCAAATTCTTCATACTTATATTTTTTACTGTTTGCTCATACTTGTTATTCTCAATTATGATACCAAACCACAAATGGTTAAATGGTGAAGAAGTGTTGTTGTGCAAATTTTGGGCAGCCGTCACTTCGGATGCAATTGAAGGAGCCGATCAAACAAACAACGCATTTTGGGTGCGTGTTCGAAACCACTATGCCGAAAATTTGGAGGGTCATGTGGAAGATATCCGAACAGTTCAGGGATTTTCAAATAAGTGAAAAAAATTGCGACCCATATTCAAAGAGTGGCAAAGGGCTTCAAAAAAAGTTGCGGATTATCACCGTAGTGGTGCCAATGAGATGGATGAGGTGAGAATTTTAGTGAAAAATTAAGTTTATTAGTTTATAAATGTATTATCATTGTGCATGATTTATTTTTTTAAATGAATAATTGATTCTTCAATATATGTTTAGATGATACAAACATAGGTCTATTATAAAGTAAAAATGAAATCGCAATTTATGTTACCTCATTGTTGGGAGATATGCAAACATTGCGAGTATTCAAAACTTCACCGCATAGAGAGCCTGAAGTAAGTCAAACTTCTTTAATTGGTTCATCACCACTTGAATCTCCAATTAATTTGGATGAAGATGGGGAAGAGGCAAATCCTGGAACCAATGTAGGTTCCTCTGTAAGGTCTCTGGGAAGGAAGCAATCAAAAGAAGCTCGGAGAAAGGGAAAGTCATAGATGGTTGAAAAAGATGAAGATTATGCAAAACTTGGAAGATGCGAGACTAAGGAAGAAAAAAGATGAAGATTATGCAAAGGCAGTGGAATTTCAACAATCATTGGCATTGTGAAAAGTGGAAGAAAGACGAATAGAACAAGAGGATATAATTATGGAGAATGATACTGAAAAGATGAGTCCAACCAAACAAAGATACGGGAGAAAGAGGCAATTGGCAATCACAAATGGACAAGGGAGCAATCTTAGTGGTAACTCTCATGAGAGTCATGAAGGTGATTATCATCCTCAAAATGATCAAGATTGGTTCACCCCTCCTCACTAGTTGGTTTTATTTATCAAATTAAATTAATGGTTGTACTTCTTATTAGACTTGCACTATTATGTATAATTTAAATTTGATAAATTAAAGCTTCTTTGTTGTCATCATGTTTAATTTATTTATTTTTATAACCATATAACTTAAGTAATACATAAAGGATAAGAGACAAACAAAAATAAAGAATAGGAGACAAAGAAAACACACCACACAAATTTATTCCTTACAATCAGAGCCACACATACAAAGATAACCTTACATGATGAAACAAGCAACACATACAAAGAAAACATTAGCATCAAACTGAGGCTGATAACCTTACAATCAAATCAAGCCACACATACAAAGATAACCTTACAATCAAAGCAAGACACACATATAAAGATAACCTTACAATTAAAGTAAACCACACAAATGAAGATAACATTACTTGTTTCTTTCCCTTGCTGAAATGTGCTTAACTAGATCATCTTGGAGTGCTTTATGAACAATATCGGAGTGAATTTGTTCATATCAATCCATAAAGCCCTCAAAATTATGCACATCTCTTCCCACAGGCTCTAAAGGTTCTGGTGGTTGCTTATATATAGTCTTGCTCTCCTTGAATTCAATGGTTCAAGCTCGTCGTCCTCTGATTTATCACCATATTCGTCCCACTCATCCTCTACAATCATATTATTCATAATCACACAAGCCATCATGATGCTCCATAGGGTAGATTTACTCCAAATACGAGCAGCCCCCCGAATGATGCCAAAGCGCGCTTGTAGTATACCGAAACATTTTTCAACGCCTTTACGGTATGACTCCTGATACTTAGAAAATAATTTCTTCTTCTCATTAACAAGCCTTGGAAATGATTTGACAATCGTACCCCATTTTGGATAGATACCGTCTGCCAAATAGTAGCTCATATTGTAGTCACGGCCGTTGACATTGTACACCACATGTGGTGTTCGTTCTGCTGTGAGTTCATCAAACACTGGTGAAGCCCATACAACATTGATATCATTATGCGATCATGGAGTTCCAAAGTAGGCATGCCAGATCCATGTTTCATATGAAGCAACTGCCTCTAAGATTATAGTAAGAGTCTTTATGTAGCCATGATAAGCTCCTGCCCAACCTGATGGGCAATTTTTCCATTGCCAGTGCATACAATCAATACTACCAAGCATACTTGGAAAACCCTGTTGCTCATCTTTCGCCATAAGCCTTTGCAAGTCCATGTATGTTGGAGATCAGAGGTACTCGTTGATGTAAAGATCTTCAATTGCTTTGCAAAAATGCGTCATAGATTCAATTGATGTTTAGACCTCCAACCTGCATATCTCATCACATTAATCTGCTGATGAGCCATATCCTAGCATTCTAAGTGAACATGTAATTTTTTGATGATGTGTCAACCTGAGTACACCGAGGGCATCTGGTTTTTGTAGGAAGTAATTGTCATGAGCGAAAACATCTTGAAATATGGGGTCAAAGAGGTGATGCTTCATTTTGTAGCGCCTTCAAAAATCGTGATAAGAATATACCGTAATCCTCCATGAGCAAAGGGGCATGTATATGCCTACGCCGATTGACGACTTCGCGACCAGGTTGTGAATCTAGTTGGGTGGGTGAATTGGAAGATGAGATTTGATATTCCACCATAGTGCCAATGATAAGCATGTTTCTTTGACGTCTACTTTCATCATCTTCCTCGCGATCTTGATTCATTTTTTTCAACAAACGTGTAATGGCTCAATGGTGTAAGAGAAGTATCAAAGTGTTGAATTTTGATATGAAGAATGAGTTTATTTATTGAGGTTTAGATGCAGATAGGATCTCACATGTCAGAAAATTGTGGTATGAAAATTTAGTATAAGAAAAGATAAGATAAGATATCATTTTAGATTGTAGATAAAAAAAATCAAATAAGATAAAATGGAATTAAATAGTATTTTGGGGATATTATATAAGATTTCTACATTATTATCTTTAAGAAAATAATTCACAAAAAATTTGAAGTTTTGCCCCTTGCCCCTTGTTGGTGGAATTAAAGAGCAAGAAATATGCAATTCAATTCTGAAAGTTATAAAATCCTTGCAAGTGCACAAATCAATAAGAATAGTATAGTAGCACATCAAGAGTCGATCGCTCGATGACTTGTATCAACGTTATTAACTTAGTGAAAACACACACACACACACACACACGCGTTATTAACGGTTGATTGATTATTAACTAAAGCGAATTAAGGCTTACTATCCACTCTAACCAATTATAGTTACTAATAAGATTTCCTTGACCTAATTAGGGTTGCTTGAAGCTCTAGTCATGTTAGCTTGTTGATTGGATTTCTGGCTCTTGATTATGATTGCTATGCATGCTGAATAAGCTGGATTACTGTGCTTAATGACCTTAATATTTTCCTATAAGATTAGCTACCTTGTTTGCATATAATTATTGATGTAATTCCTTGAGTGACCGTCATATCATCTTGTGATTTGGAGCATCGAAAGTATTCTTACTTGTAATCTTCACTCATAACGACCTAGGATTGCATGTCACTTTGCTAGGCTAATGTGGTGTCATTAAATTCTCTTTGAACTTCATGCATCATCTTAAAAGGTAGGTGATAGATGTTCTAGGCATATGCCCTGTTTAGAACATGCTAAGTAAGAGGGAATAAGATGTGTCTAGTGAACCAACGTCAGGTCCTAGGCACGGGCACCTAATTCAGAAAATGCATAGTAATTAATAATGTAGAAATCTTATATAATATCCCCAAAATACTATTTAATTCCATTTTATCTTATTTGATTTTTTTTATCTACAATCTAAAATGATATCTTATCTTATCTTTTCTTATACTAAATTTTCATACCACAATTGTCTGACATGTGAGATCCTATCTGCATCTAAACCTCAATAAATAAACTCATTCTTCATATCAAAATTCAACACTTTGATACTTCTCTTACACCATTGAGCCATTAAACGTTTGTTGAAAAAAATGAATCAAGATCGCGAGGAAGATGATGAAAGTAGACGTCAAAGAAACATGCTTATCGTTGGCACTATGGCGGAATATCAAATCTCATCTTCCAATTCACCCACCCAACTAGATTCACAACCTGGTCGCGAAGTCGTCAATCGGCATAGGCATATACATGCCCCTTTGCTCATGGAGGATTACGGTATATTCTGATCACGATTTTCGAAGGCGCTACAAAATGAAGCATCACCTCTTTGACCCCATATTTCAAGATGTTGTCACTCATGACAATTACTTCCTAGGCACGGGCACCTAATTAAGAAAATGCATAGTAATTAGGTCAAGGAAATCTTATTAGTAACTATAATTGGTTAGAGTGGATAGTAAGCCTTAATTCGCCTTAGTTAATAATCAATCAACCGTTAATAACGCACGTGTGTGTGTGTGTGTTTTCACTAAGTTAATAACGTTGATACAAGTCATCGAGCGATCGACTCTTGCTGTGCTACTATACTATTCTTATCGATTTGTGCACTTGCAAGGATTTTATAACTTTTAGAATTGAATTGCATATTTCTTGCTCTTTAATTCCACCAACAAGGGGCAAGGGGCAAAACTTCAATTTTTTTTTGAATTATTTTCTTAAAGATAATAATGTAGAAATCTTATATAATATCCCCAAAATACTATCTAATTCCATTTTATCTTATTTGATTTTTTTTATCTACAATCTAAAATGATATCTTATCTTATATTTTCTTATACTAAATTTTCATACCACAATTTTCTGACATGTGAGATCCTATCTGCATCTAAACCTCAATAAATAAACTCATTCTTCATATCAAAATTCAACACTTTGATACTTCTCTTACACCATTGAGCCATTAAACGTTTGTTGAAAAAAATGAATCAAGATCGCGAGGAAGATGATGAAAGTAGACGTCAAAGAAACATGCTTCTCGTTGGCACTATGGCGGAATATCAAATATCATCTTCCAATTCACCCACCCAACTAGATTCACAACCTGGTCGTGAAGTCGTCAATCGACGTAGGCATATACATGCCCCTTTGCTCATGGAGGATTACGGTATATTCTTATCACGATTTTCGAAGGCGCTACAAAATGAAGCATCACCTCTTTGACCCCATATTTCAAGATGTTGTCGCTCATGACAATTACTTCCTACAAAAACCAGATGCCCTCGGTGTACTCAGGTTGACACATCATCAAAAAATTACATGTTCACTTAGAATGCTAGCATATGGCTCATCAGCAGATTAATGTGATGAGATATGCAGGTTGGAGGTCTAAACATCAATTGAATCTATGACGCATTTTTGCAAAGCAATTGAAGATCTTTACATCAACGAGTACCTCTGATCTCCAACATACATGGACTTGCAAAGGTTTACGGCGAAAGCTGAGCAATAGGGTTTTCCAAGTATGCTTGGTAGTATTGATTGTATGCAATGGCAATGGAAAAATAGTATTTTGGGGATATTATATAAGATTTCTACATTATTATCTTTAAGAAAATAATTCACAAAAAATTTGAAGTTTTGCCCCTTGCCCCTTGTTGGTGGAATTAAAGAGCAAGAAATATGCAATTCAATTCTAAAAGTTATAAAATCCTTGCAAGTGCACAAATCGATAAGAATAGTATAGTAGCACAGCAAGAGTCGATCGCTCGATGACTTGTATCAACGTTATTAACTTAGTGAACACACACACACACACACACACACACACACAACGTTATTAACGGTTGATTGATTATTAACTAAGGCGAATTAAGGCTTACTATCCACTCTAACCAATTATAGTTACTAATAAGATTTCCTTGACCTAATTACTATGCATTTTCTGAATTAGGTGCCCGTGCCTAGGACCTGACGTTGGTTCACTAGACACATCTTATTCCCTCTTACTTAGCATGTTCTAAACAGGGCATATGCCTAGAACCCCTATCACCTACCTTTTAAGATGATGCATGAAGTTCAAAGAGAATTTAATGACACCACATTAGCCTAGCAAAGTGACATGCAATCCTAGGTCATTATGAGTTAAGATTACAAGTAAGAATACTTTCGATGCTCCAAATCACAAGATGATATGACGGTCACTCAAGGAATTACATCAATAATTATATGCAAACAAGGTAGCTAATCTTATAGGCATATATTAAGGTCATTAAGCACAGTAATCCAGCTTATTCAGCATGCATAGCAATCATAATCAAGAGCCAGAAATCCAATCAACAAGCTAACATGACTAGGGCTTCAAGCAACCCTAATCCTAACGAATACTCACACATAACTGAAATAAACACAAGCGTAATTGAATTCATAATTAAATTGCAGTAAAAATAAGGTTACAAAAGATATTGTGAAGAACAGGTGCAGCAGAAGACACATCAGAGCCTTCTTCTCCAAGCTCCACGTCCAACCCACTCAACTTCGGGAAGAACAAAGTTTTAACGTAAAACTCCAAAAAACCAAATTACTATCTGCGGCTAAGGTGTCTCTATCTCCCAAAACGGGCTCTAGCTCTCTCCAAAAAAACGTATATATCTTTTCTTTCTTTTTACTGAACACAGTTCCTTCTTTGTGAAGAAAAGAGAATCCTTGTTCAACTAGAATTTGAATAAAATCAAAACCCTATCCTAACGTGTACTAAGACATCCCTAATCCTTGTAGATAATTACAGCGTCCCTAAAATCTCTCAGACCAATCAGAATACGGCTGGGAGTGTGAATGCAAGCTGACAAGTGGGAACGCAAGCTGGCCAATGGGAACACAAGCTGGCCGTGGCAGAGGCTAGGGCTCCGAACTTGGCTTTTGGACTGTCTTCGTAATCAGGATCTGGGACTGCGCTTTTGAAGCACATCATGAGTATAATATAAGCGCATCTTCGTTCAGGCTTGGCACAAATGTTGTCATGCTTAGCGCAGAGGGAGAACCTCTGATCCACCGCTGGCGGAACAGGGACCCCGTGCTTAGGCACACATCTGGGCTCGGATGGGAGTTCTTGGGACATGTCCTCGACCTGCCTTGGCCCGACCTTGGAACTTCTAGGACCTGACCTTGATGTCATGAAACACAGGTTTGAGACCCGGAGGGCCTGATATGAGGTACTTGGCCAGTGAACCAAAATAGGCGCACTGGCGCACTCAGGACTCCGTTCAGGACCTGATATTGAAATGAGGACATCTCCTTCATCTGGACTCCGATTTGAGTCATTCTTTTTGCGTTCTTTCCAGATTTTACCTATCTTTCTAACTCTGCACAAGTCTCACTAGATTTATCATTTTATACTATTGATGGCACGAAATCATTCAAAAGACATGTAAGAGAGGCATATAAAGACATCAAAATGATGCATAAATAACGACTGATCAAATACCCCCAAACCTATCTTTTGCTAGTCCCTGAGCAAAACAAACGCTAACAAAATGAAAAGACTCAATTTTAGTTAAGATAGAACATTTAAACCCCTAGGTTCACCTAGTAGGAGGAGTTTTGTCTCCTGAGGGCTATAACAGCACGATACCCACAAGCGTTTTACTTAGACAAAAAAGATGCTAGAGATAGTACTTTTAACAAGCTAATAAGAATCAAAGTAAGTAAACATGCTTTGCAGAACTAAAAGGAGTGCCATATCCGTGAATGTCATGTGAAGGTGTACGCGTATAAATGCCAAAATTTCGAGTGATCATGTTTGAGAACAACTTCATCTAAGTGCCCTAGAAAGATTTCGCCTCGACTCTAATCCTCACTAGGCAACTCTCAATTTGCACAAGAATCCTAGGCTTTCACTCTTTTCAAGCATATGTGATGAGTTTATGTTATGAAATTCAAATTTAATCACATATGAGTAACAATGAAGAATAACACTTTATGGAAATAAAGATCTCATGAAAGGAATTGAACTTTAAGAACATAAATACGTACCTTAATCCTCAACATGATGGTCCATAAGATCAGTTAGGTCTTCATTTTTAGGTTGTAACGGGGCTAAGCTTAGGGGTTTAGCAAGGAAGGATGAGATTCAAAGAACTTGAGCTGTGCCAAGGCATGAGAAGTCATGACTTGAATTTGAAATTTCTGAACTGAATCCTTTCTTAAGGCACTTGGCTACTTTACTTTGTTTTTCATTTTTTTTTCTTTCTTTTCTTCTCAACGTTTCTTTCTTTCTTTTGATTTGAACGTTTTTTTTTCTGTTCTTTTGTTTGTTTTCTTTATTTTTTTCGTTTATTCTCTGAATTTAATTGAACCAAGATCATGCAATGATTTCCTCAAACTTTCGTGCAGCTTGCAACTTGTACAACTTTTCTTTACTGTTGAACTTTGAATTGACGCCAATGTCCTTTGAATTGGGCAACATCTTCTTTCACCTCTCATTCTCACCATGAATCTCATTTACGGCAACCTTAGCACAAACTGAGGTTATAGGGCATGGCTGTGATGAATGGCTAAGTATTTCGGTTAGGTTATACTTTGGGTGATGAAAGAAAAGGTTGAGTGTTTGGCTTCAAAATTGGCTTAGGGAGCATGCAATAGGGTAGGATCAAGCCTTTAGAGGTTAAAACATACATAGCCTACATCACTTCTTATGGCAAACCACACATTAAATCAAGAGTATCTAAATGGTGTTAGTTCTTTAAAATTCAATGCAAAATATGATGTAATGAGATCAACAATTAAGAACAAAATCTATGAGTGTTTAAGAGTAGAAACAAGTATATCCCTCAGAAAGAATGACAATTAGGCTCAAAGATCTCACAGGGAAGTCTCCACTAATTTTCTAAGGTTCACTCAAATTCAGTTATTTCGTTCACTTAATCACTTAAAACATGGCATTGTGAAGTGCAAATTATGAACTACTTGACCATGGCATGACTCTTAGTAAAGCAAAGATAGTTAACTTAGCATATACATTCATATTAACAAGTTATCATACTAATCACAAGCAGAAATTTAAATGTCCTGGCCGTGTATCACCCCCAAACCTACTTGTTTCTATATGCAAAATTTTAAATCCACACCCCCAAACCTAAACTGAACATTGTCCTCAATGTGATAAGCAGTAATATGACCATAGAACATAGGTGGGAGAGATGTAATGGGCATAAACAGCAAAGGAAGAGAGAAATACAAACCAATGCTAGGTTGCCTCCTAGGAGCGCTTTATTTAACGTCTAGGCAAGACGGGGTTGGCATGGTAGGAGCTGGGCGCATGCGGAGTTGCAGGGTTGACTGCACTTGGATTAGAGAGGTCCCTGAAGTAGTGTTTGAGGCGATGGCCATTTACCTTGAACGGATCCTACCGTTCCGGGTGCTGGATTTCAACTGCACCATGAGGAAAAATGTTAGTAATAATAAATGGTCCAGTCCATCTTGAACGGAACTTACCTGGGATTAGTCTGAGCCGGGAGTCAAAGATGAGGACTTCCTGTCCAATGTGAAAGTCCTTAGGCTGAATGCGCTTGTCGTGGAAAGCTTTGGTCTTTTCCTTGTAGATACGAGCACTTTCGAAGGCCTTGTTTCGCAACTCCGCTAATTCACTTAGCTGAAGCTTCCTATGTATTCTAGCATCATCGATGTTCATGTTCATCTGCTTAATAGCCCATAATACTTTATGCTCCAATTCCACTGGTAGGTGGCAACCTTTTCCAAAAACAAGCCGGAAGGGAGACATGCCAATCGGGGTCTTGTATGCGGTCTGATAGGCCCATAGCGATCATTCAATTTGCTGGACCAATCTTTACGGTTAGGATTTACCATTTTTTCCAATATGGCCTTTACTTCCTGATTGGACACTTCCGCTTGGCCACTCGTTTGAGGGTGATACGGTGTTGAGACCTTGTGGGTGACGCATACTTCTTCATTAGGGCTGCAAACGAATGATTGCAGAAGTGTGCCCCCTCCCCCCCCCCCCCCCCCCCCCCCCCCCCCCCCCCCCCCCCCCCCCCCCCCCCCCCCACATCACTGATGATTGCCTTAGGTGCGCCGAATCTGGCTAAGATATGACTCTGCAAAAAACGCACCACTACTTTGGCGTCGTTAGTTTTGGTGGGAATTGCTTCCACCTATTTGGAGACATAATCAACTGTAAGCAGAATATAAAGATTGCCAAAGGAATTCGGAAAAGGCCCCATAAAATCAATGCCCCATACGTCGAAGATTTCGACCACAAGAATAGGGTGTAATGGCATTTGATTTCGAGGGCCGATGTTACCTAGGCGTTGGCAGCAGTCACAGGTGAGTACAAATTCGTGTGCATCCTTGAAAAGTGTGGGCCAGTGGAGTCCACTTTGTAGTACCTTGAGGGCTGGCTTCTTAGCTCCAAAATGGCCCCCACATGCCAAGCTATGGCAAAATGTCAAGACGGATTCCATCTCGTCTTCGGGGATGCAGCGTCGAATGATTTGGTCTGGACAATGCTTCCATAGGTACGGCTCATCCCATATGAAGTACTTAGCTTGTTTAGCCAGCTTGTCCTTTTGATACCTGTTTAAAGATGAAGGAAATTGCTTAGTGACAAGGTAATTAATGAGATCGGCGTACCAAGGATCAATAGCTTGGAGTGCGAAGAGCTGTTCGTCAGGAAAGGTCTCAAGGAGGGGCAACTGATCGGCCTCTTCATTGGAACTGTAAAGCAATCGGCTCATATGGTCAGCGACCACATTTTCGCTGCCCTTCTTGTCTCTGATTTGAAGGTCAAATTCCTGGAGCAGTAGCATCCAACGTAGCAACCTTGGCTTGGCGTCCTTTTTAGTGAGCAAATACTTCAAGGCAGCATGATCCGTGTATACTATGACCTTGGTTTGAATTAGATATGAGCGGAACTTCTCAAGGGCAAAGATAATAGCAAGGAGCTCATTCTCGGTGGTGGGGTAGTTTAGCTGGGCGTCATTTAGGGTTCGACTTGCGTAGTAAATGACATGAGGGAGCTTGTCGACACGCTGTCCCAAAACAGCTCCTATGGCGAAGTCCGAGGCATCACACATTAGTTCGAATGGTAAGTCCCAATTCGGTGGCATGATGATGGGTGATGCGTGAGCTTTGCCTTGAGTGTGTTGAATGCCTCACGGCATCCCTTAGTGAACTCAAATGTGGCGTCCTTGGCTAGAAGATCACACAAAGGTCTTGTGATTTTTGAGAAATCTTTGATGAATCTATGGCAAATGCCAGCATGCCCTAAGAACGATCGAACCTCTTTGACTGTAGTGGGGTACGACAGCCTCTCCACTATGTCTAACTTTGCTTTGTCCACTTCTATGCCTCGGCTAGAGATCACATGACCCAAGACAATTCCCTGTTGTACCATGAAATGGCACTTTTCCCAATTCAGCACTAAGTTGCTTTCTCTGCACCGTTCCAGTACTCGGGTTAGGTTAACTAAGCACAGTTTGAATGAATGTCCAAACACCGAGAAGTCGTCCATGAATACTTCAATTATATCTTCCACCATATCAGAGAAAATGCTCATCATGCAACGCTGAAAGGTAGTTAGGGCATTGCACAATCCAAACGGCATTCTTCTGTATGCAAAAGTGCCATATGGGCATGTTAATGTTGTTTTTTCTTGATCTTCGAGTGCAATAGCAATCTGATTGTATCCTGAGTAGCCGTCCAAGAAGCAATAGTGGGAGTGTCCAGCCAGGCGCTCGAGCATTTGATCAATGAAGGGCAAAGGAAAGTGGTCCTTGCGTGTGGTTGTATTTAGCTTTCGATAGTCAATGCACACTCTCCATCCTGTTTGAATCCGTTGAGGTACAAGCTCATCATGCTCGTTTTTAACCACTGTGATCCCACTTTTCTTTGGCACGACCTGGACTGGGCTCACCCACTTGGAGTCACTAATTGGATAGATGATTCCAACGTCCAGAAGCTTTAGGACTTCTTTCTTCATGACCTCCTTCATCGATGGATGCAATCGCCTCTGTGCCTCCTGTGATGGTTTGGAGTCTTCCTCCAGCAGTATCTGATGCATGCATTTTGTCAGACTTATGCCTTTGATGTCAGCTATTGTCCATCCAATTGTCGTTTGATTGACCTTAAGGACGTGAACCAATGCCTCTTCCTCTTTCGTACTTAGGGTAAACGCAATGATGACTGGAAGGGTTTGATTGTCGCCCAAATATGCATACTTTAAGTGCTCGGGCAAGGGCTTCAGCTCGAGTTCAGGAGCCTTTATGATGGACGGCAGGGTTTTCTGACTTGTAAGTGGTAATGCTTCGAAGGGAGGCATATGGAATGGGATGGCTGGCATGATGTCAAGGGCTCGTACCTCTTCGATCACGCTATATGCAAGTGAATCCACAGTGTGTGGGTTACTAGTCCTTCTCAAGGTCATCCGTCATGCAAGACTGAGCAATTGTCTCCCGTAGCAGTAAGTCCATTGTGTTTAACGGAAAATCTACAATAGGCTCGGTAGGATACTGGATGCTATCATGGATGGAGAATGTCCGAAGTTGGTCCAGGAACTTGATGGAGACTTGGCCCTTTTTGACGTCGATGAGGCACTCGGCTGTGGCTAGTAAAGGCCTTCCGAAGATGAGGTGAGGTTCCTCACTTTTGTCAATTCTATCCATTCTTAGTACGTAGAAGTCTGCAGGGATGCATGTGTCTCCGATTTGTACCAGTACGTCCTTAAGAACCCCCATTAGGTTGGTTACAGAAGCGTTAGCCAATCTGACACATAGGTGTGTGGGTTTGAGTGCGCCTAGGTTGAGTGACCTGTAAATGTGGAATGACATGATGTTCACTGATGCTCCCGTGTCGCAAAGGCAATGTTCGAATCTTGTTGACTGAATGACACACGGGAAGGGATGGAGGCCCAGGATCGTTGGCCTTAAGGGGCATGCGCAAAAAGGCAGCCAAGCATGCCTTAGGGATGTCAATGGTGTCCGTGGAGCTGAAACCACGCTTTCCTGCAACTAAGTCCTTGATCAGCTTCACAAAGATAGGCATGTGCTTGATAATTTTATGGAAAGGCAGTGTGATCTGAAGCTTCTGCAACATGCTGATGATCTCTTCCTCAAAGTCCTCCCTTTGCTTATTCCTGTTTTGGAACCTGCGAGGAAATGGATAATCAACATTATTAGCTAACTCAAAAGTTACTTTTTTAGAATTGGAATTATGAGGTCTAGAGTTAGAAGTATTCGAGTGCTACGACTTGGGCTTAGGAGCAGGTTGCATGCCAGTCGTGGCCGAAGTAGGCGCAGTTTCAGGTCCTCCTTGCGGTAGGGCACTCGTTGGGCCGGTTCTGCGCCATAGGTGTTGGCTGTGGCATGTTTTACAGCACGTCTTGGTCGGCGATCCTTGGCAGAGTAGGTTGAGGCTCAGTTTTAGGTCCTCCGAGGATGGCATATGTGGGGTCTTGAAGTGGTGTTTCCCTCTACAGCGTGATGGCATTAGCCGTAGGATTGTGAAATCCTTTCGGATTTACTAGGACTTGACTCGGTAGCTTGCCCTGCTCTCGCTGATTTAGTTGGTTCGCCACTTGTCTCATTTGACGATCCAAGTTTGCAATTGCATTTTTCATGTCTCCCATCTGACTCTGGCTATCTTGCATGAATTTTATGAATTGAGCATGCTGTTGAGTCAGGATATGGAGGGAGTCCTTCGACAGACTTGCTTCCGCCATTCTGATTTGAGGAAGGACCGTGATAGTTTCTGACTTGTGAGTGGTAATGCTTCGAAGGGAGGCCTATGGAATGGGATGGCTGGCATGATGTCAAGGGCTCGTACCTCTTCGATCACGCTATTTGCAAGTGAATCCACAGTGTGTGGGTTACTAGTAACGGCCTTCTTAAGTCATCCGTCATGCAAGACTGAGCCATTGTCTCCCATAGCAGTAAGTCCATTGTGTTTAACGGAAAATCTATAATAGGCTCGGCAGGATACTGGATGGTGTCATGGATGGAGAATGTCTGAAGCTGGTCCAGGACCTTGATGGAGACTTGGCCCTTTTTGACGTCGATGAGGCACTCGGCTGTGGCTAGTAAAGGCCTTCCGAAGATGAGGTGAGGTTCCTCACTTTTGTCAATTATATCCAGTCTTAGTACGTAGAAGTCTGCAGGGATGCATGTGTCTCCGATTTGTACCAGTACGTCCTCAAGAACCCCCATTAGGTTGGTTACAGAAGCGTTAGCCAATCTGACAAATAGGTGCGTGGGTTTGAGTGCGCCTAGGTTGAGTGACCTGTAAATGTGGAATGGCATGATGTTCAATGATGCTCCCGTGTCGCAAGGGCAATGTTCGAATCTTGTTGACTGAATGACACATGGAAGGGATGGAGGCCCAGGATCGTTGGCCTTAAGGGGCATGCACAAAAGGGCAGCCGAGCATGCCTTAGGGATATCAATGGTGTCCGTGGAGCCGAAACCACGCTTTCCTGCAACTAAGTCCTTGATCAGCTTCACAAAGATAGGCATGTGCTTGACAATTTTATGGAAAGGCAGTGTGATCTGAAGCTTTTGCAACATGCTGATGATCTCTTCCTCAAAATCCTCCCTTTGCTTATTCTTGTTTTGGAACCTGCGAGGAAATGGATAATCAACATTATTAGCTAACTCAAAAGTTACTTTTTTAGAATTGGAATTCTGAGGTTTAGAGTTAGAAGTATTCCATGTGAGAACTGAAATTTAAAGACAAGTAAAATAAAATGCAGAAAATAACAATGCAAGAATTAACGGTTGATTGATTATTAACTAAGGCAAATTAAGACTTACTATCCACTCTAACCAATTATAGTTACTAATCAGATTTCCTTGACCTAATTACTATGCATTTTCTGAATTAGGTGCCCGTGCCTAGGACCTGGCGTTGGTTCACTAGACACATCTTATTCCCTCTTACTTAGCATGTTCTAAACAGGGCATATGCCTAGAACGCCTATCACCTACCTTTTACGATGATGCATGGAGTTCAAAGAGAATTTAATGACACCACATTAGCCTAGCAAAGTGACATGCAATCCTAGGTCGTTATGAGTTAAGATTACAAGTAAGAATACTTTCGATGCTCCAAATCACAAGATGATATGACGGTCACTCAAGCAATTACAACAATAATTATATGCAAACAAGGTAGCTAATCTTATAGGCATAAATTAAGGTCATTAAGCACAGTAATCCAACTTATTCAGCATGCATAGCAATCATAATCAAGAGCCAGAAATCCAATCAACAAGCTAACATGGCTAGGGCTTCAAGCAGCCCTAATCCTAACGACTACTCACACATAACTGAAATAAACACAAGCGTAATTGAATTCATAATTAAATTGCAGTAAAATAAGGTTACAAAAGATAATGTGAAGAACAGGTGCAGCAGAAGACACGGCAGAGCCTTCTTCTCCAAGCTCCACGTCCAACCCACTCAACTTCGGGAAGAACAAAGCTTTAACGTAAAACTCCAAAAAACCAAATTACTATCTGCGACTAAGGTGTCTCTATCTCCCAAAACGGGCTCTAGCTCTCTCCAGCAAAACTTATATATCTTTTCTTTCTTTTTACTGAACACGGTTCCTTCTTTGTCAAGAAAAGGAAATCCTTGTTAAACTAGAATTTGAATACAATCAAAACCCTATCCTAACGTGTACTAAGACAGCCCTAATCCTTCTAGATAATTACAGCGTCCCTAAAATCTCTCAGACCAATCATAATACGGCTGGGAGTGTGAATGTAAGCTGATAAGTGGGAACGCAAGCTGGCCAGTGGGAACACAAGCTAGTCGTGGCAGAGGCTAGGGCTCCGAACTTGGCTTTTGGACTGTCTTCGTAATTAGGATATGGGACTGCGCTTTTGAAGCACATCATGAGTATAGTAGAAGCGCATCTTCGTTCAGGCTTGGCGCAAATTTTGTCAGGCTTAGCGCGGAGGGAGAACCTCTGATCCACCGCTGGCGGAATAGGGACCCCGGGCTTAGGCGTACATCTGGGCTCGGATGGGAGTTCTTAGGACATGTCCTCGACCTACCTTGGCGCGACCTTGGCACTTCTAGGACCTGGTCTTGATGTCATGAAACACAGGTTTGAGACCCGGAGGGCCTGATATGAGGTACTTGGCCAGTGACCCAAAATAGGCGCACTGGCGCACTCAAGACTCCGTTTAGGACCTGATATTGAAATGAGGACATCTCCTTCATCTAGACTCCGATTTGAGTCATTCTTTTTGCGTTCTTTCCAGATTTTACCTATCTTTCTAACTCTGCACAAGTCTCACAAGATTAATCAATTTCTACTATTGATGGCATGAAATCATTCAAAAGACATGTAAGAGAGGCATATAAAGACATCAAAATGATGCATAAATAACGACTGATCACCCCTATCCATTAGAACAACAAAAATCATCTTGGGCAAAATGCATGAACAATGTCATTTGAGGGGCAAAACCTTGCCTCTAGCCCCTTACTCTTGACTTTACCACTAGACATGCTCTTAGCAATGTGTGTAAATTCTCATCCCTCAATATCTGTATATTAAAAAATTTTAAAAATTCAATATAAAAAGGGGTTAACAAATTGTGAGCTCGTTTGGATGTGCTTTTGAAAATAAAAAAAAGTGATTTTAAATGGATAGAAGCATTTTCTAAGTTAAAAACTTGTATGTGGTAAATTTTGAGAAGTGCTTCGGATAAGAAGCACAAGCACTTAAGGAGAGGTTTTGAGCAGACTCTCTCGGTGCTTCTTTTCAAAAGTGCTACCTCTCAAAAAGCAGGGAAGCACATTTTTTCTTTTAATGAAACTTTCATTTTCCAATATTATCCTTATATGCAATTAGTAATACCCTAAATACCCAAATTCACCATATTTTATTTATTATTATTTAAATTATCAAAACTCTTATTTAATTATTATTTATTTTAATTATTCAATTAGTAATACTCTTATTAAAATTTAATATATTTGTTAAATCACTAACTTTATGTCTTGATATAAATTCACAAATCGAGTTATAAGAACGATAAAACGAAATAATAAAATTTTTATATATCTAAAATCACTTTTTGTTTTTACTACCAAGCACTCTAAAATTATATCGCAAGTACATATTTAAAAATAAAAGTACTTTTATGTGTGCATACCAAACATAAAAAATATTTTTTCTTAAAAGCGCAACTAAATAAGCACTACTACTTAAAAGCGCTTTACAAAAAACACATCCAAACGGGCACTGGATATCCAAGCCCAATACCATGATTTTGACCCATAAAAGTCCAAGCCCAACAATAGCACATTTGGGCTTCTTGTCAAATAGACCCCTCTAGTCAGTCATCTAGTTACTCGCCATCTCGATAGCTAATGATACAGACTTACAGAGTTGGAACACAACGGTGTCGACTGCAAGCGGTGGTCGCCATTCAAGTTTCAGGTAAGCTAAAGCTACCTTCCCTGTCAATCTTTGTATTTCTTCACTTCCACTTTCGTTTGATTTCCATTCTGATTCCTCTGTTGCAATATCAAGAGTTTCAGAACAATCAAGTATGGCATTTCATGACATTTTTGTACACATTTTGAATAATATACCCCACCCTCTAATTGAAAAAGCGATCAATTTTTTCATTTTATTATTTTCTATATTTAAAAGTTTCTTGGTGCTGGGGATAAGCACCTATTCTCACTTAATTACACCTGAAGCTCTAACTTTTTTTTTTCCTTCTTCATATATTGCTAGGGTGGAGCTTAAGTTGGCTTGTTGAGTTGAGTTCCAGTCCTGGAATATTATAGCAATCAAATGGAGCCTGACAGGTATTGTGGGCAATCTGTACTTTCTAATTCTTTTGCTTATTACATAATTATATAAACTTCTGTAGATGCGGGGTTTATTAAGTAAAGAAAAATGCTTATGCAATTTGAAGAATAAATTTCTTGGGATGTGATATGATTGCTTTACTCCCACTTTCCTTGGTATTTTTATCTGGAAAGGTATTAGCTTTCCTTCGTTTCAATAATCGTTTGTTAATGTTGTTCAAATTTTCTGTTGCAGATTAAACTCCCCCACTACTTTTACAATGAGTTTAGAAGTTTTGGGCCATGATTTACAGTTCGCTCAGGTTTCTTTTCTTTTCTGTTTTGTTTCCTTGATTGTTGTTAATATGTTAAGGAAGATCTTCAGAATCAGAAGTTATTATGGTTAGACAATTTTGAAGAAAGGATTCTCTTAATACTTACAAAGCAAGGAGAACTAACCAATTCGGTACATAGAGGGGACCTAGTATACTCTTACTATTACAGACTATTTTGCTCTTTACTTTTCTGTACGACTATTTCACCAGTCTACCATTGACATGTTTAGTGCCTAGCATGGCTTGTAGGTATCCTGTGTCTGTTGCATAAGTTACCTATTTTACACTTAAATACTGGTTTTGTGATCGATATGTCCTAATACCTTCTTTCTGACCGTGGAAGGTTTTTATCTTTTCCATAGGACCCCAATTCAAAGCATTTAGGAACTACAGTTTGGGATGCATCATTGGTGTTCGTCAAGTTTCTGGTAATGACTGTTATCCCCTTGGAAACTCTTGTAAAGTTAGATCATTTAACTTTCCACATATTTTTAACTCTACACCCGTGAGATATTATGTATGTGGTTGAGTTTTTATGATTAAGCTTAATTTTTTTTTAAAGTTTGGGGACACTTGAGTGCAATATCTGGATATGGAAGAAACAGCAAGGCTGTATTCATCCTTTAAATAGATGTGGTTACGCATTGGTTATATTAAATTTGATGAAAGGAACATGAGAACAGTTGAGAAAATACTTTTGCTGCACTAGGTATAGATTTTCATTCTCTTGCTGGGGGTTAGACTTTCCTTTTGATTTGGTATTGGATTTGATTTGGTTCTAGAGCAGATGATGCGTTCATACGTACTTTAGCTTCGTGGAAATTTTTTTGTTTTAAATCTACATTTGACTTTTTTTTGGTTTTCCAGGAAAAGAATTGCAGAAGGGGCAAGTTCTCCCCATCTAAACTTAAAGGAAAACGCGTCATTGAACTTGGAGCAGGTTGTGGAGTAGCTGGGTTTGGTGAGTTTCCTATTTTCTGTTAAACTCATTTAAAAGTTAATCTACATGGCTTTTTATGATTTTCTTGCTACTGCTTGAAATTGTTCTAGTTTACTTTGCTTTCTCATGTGTTTTTCTCCTAGCAGTCTTTTCTCATTTTCCTCTTTCAGGCATGGCATTACTGGGGTGTGATGTGGTTACGACAGATCAAGTGGAGGTTTTGCCATTGCTAATGAGAAATGTTGAGCGAAACACGTCGAGGATCACACAAATGAATTATGGCTCTGGTATGAAAAATCTTCAATACGATGTGCATGTTTCCCATGTCCTGAATGGAAGATCAAATAATTGTGTGTGTGTGTCTATTGGTGCAGGCAGTATTAAAGTCTTTAAAATTTTAATACCCGAATGCAACAATTGTTTCTGTTCTTAATTTAAAAAAAATGAACTTAACCAGTATATTAACATGACAAACCAAATCTGTCTTTTTGATTGGTTTGGTCAATTTAATTGCCTTTGGTTTTTGGCTCTCAACTCATGAAAGTTATATTCTTTGTAGACTCATTTGGCTCGATCCAGGCAGCAGAGTTAGACTGGGGAAATGAGGATCATATAAGAGCTGTTGATCCACCATTTGACTACATCATTGGCACTGATGTTGTGAGTTTATATAAGCGTTGTGTTATGATTATTGAATAAAGTCCTTTGTGATTTCCAGGTCAGAATTCAATGAGTGCCTTCTTGGTCCAGACTAAAGAGTGTTGAGCATGAAATTACCAAAATAGTGGTTATTTCTAGATTTAAATTAAGCTTTCATGTGCGTTAGATAGTTCCTACATGTCAGTGGATTCGAATTTTTGGGGTGAAGATATTGAAGTCTTGACATCTCGACTTGGTTTAACAGTTAGCCACCACACCATGACTGGCGCCTTGCGGTAAAAGAACTTAGAATATAGCACAAGGGACAGTGAAATTGAAGACTTCAATTTTTGTAGTATGATATCACTGAGAAACTTGAAAGATGAATATATTAACTGATGGAAAAAACGATCAGCAATATCGTAATATATTTTCCCGAAGCAGGTGATTCTGGTATGAAGTATAGTTTTAAATTTAGATTTTATTAAATTTTAATCAATTATATCTGGATAAGTTTGGATTCCATGGAGGTATAGAAAGGTCTTAAACAAATTATCTCCTTATTGATTGACCTTACTGTCTTTTTCACCAAGTTGAAGAGTTGGATCTTTTCCTTTTTCTTCGTACTTTCATTTGGGTGATTTGGTTGGAGAGAAATAGAAGAATCTTTGAAAACTTTAGTGGGGATGTAGAAGAGAATTCCTGTGAAAGAATCAGGTTTTGGGCATCCTTAACGGCTTCTCTTTGTCCAGCTTTTAGATGTCTTTGATTTTCTGTAATGTTTGTTAGATATCACTTCTTTAAAGATCATGTATATGACGATATACTATTTTTTTAAACATTTAGTTAATTCATTCAAGCTGTGCTGATCCGTGTTCAATTTCCTTGGATTTAAGGTTTATAAAGAAGATCTCTTGGAACCGCTTTTGCAGACAATATTTGCATTATCAGGTCCTAAAACTACAATTTTGGTATGTTACTTAACGGCTCTAGTTTTATTTATTTTTCTGAAGATTGTTAATGATCAGTTATTTCAATTTTGGAAGATGGGGTATGAAATTCGATCTACAACTATCCATGAGCAAATGCTTCAAATGTGGAGAAGAAACTTCGAGGTGAAAATTGTTCCAAATTCTAAGGTACTTTTTAGTTTTGCATTGAATTATACAAATCAGAATTCTTGTCAGTATTTGTATTATCTGCATGTGGGTTTCAAGTTTCAAGTCAGTGTTTAGGTTCTTGTGATGTGTAGTTAATATCATAAAAAGGGCTGTGGGGATGATTGCATGTTAGTGTACTGATTGAATATTGTTGAAGGTTGGAGGGCTAAATACGCGATTTTCTATTCTAAACTCTGGCAGATGGACAGTACCTACCAACATCCAGATATTCAGCTTTACATTATGACAGTAAAGCCTCCAGAGGGGCATGCGGTAAACACAGATGAGGTGATTGATCAGAAAGATGATGAAGTGGACACTGGTGCAGAAGACGCTGTTAAGGTGATCGAGAAGAAGGTTAATGAAGTGGGGGCCAGTGTAGAAAGCGTGGTTAAGGTGATTGATCAGAAAGCTGATGAAATCGAAAGCAGCAAGGGGAAAACTGAAAATGGTAAACTCACTGATTGGGAAGCTAGAAGATATGGCTCAATGGCTGCCCGGCTTCTTCACGATATCAAAATTACCTAATTTTAGGTTGCTTACGTGCTTCGGTTTCAAACACTCATCTAGTTTCTTGCTTTAAAGTTCATTACTTCGGTGTTAGATGTCGGGACATAATGCTTATTAGTTAGAAGTGCAATGGCTTCCTTTTTTTGGTGGAAGTCCATTCTGAAACTCGATTGTGTCTTGTTGTATATCAATATGTTGTGTTTGATGCATTGAAAAACCCTTTGAAATCCATTGTGGTAAGATTACTAGCTTCATTGCGACCCCAAGAACTCGTTGTCCAATTTGCTCTTTGAGCTTGAAAATGTTGAATGATTTGAGTCTTTTACGGTTCTAATACAAATCTAATTAGATTGACCCTGTTTAACAAACTACCATTTGTTTTCATTTTTCCGCTTCAAAGGGCTTTTGATACAACAGCCGATAATCTAAATTACTCTAAATTATACCCATCGAGAAGGGGATCAAACTCAAGTGCAACGGGAGACGAGCACACCAGATTATACCAGATTTTTCATCCAAATGCTAGATCAAAAGTAATAAACAGAGCATTCTGAATCATGAAATGAAAAAAAATGTATTTTATATTCCCTCGCACCGTCGAGGTTTCTTAAAAAAATTGAATTTTATAATGTGTATGTCTATGAGACAAGTACATTATTCTGATGTGAACGATACCGAAAAAAAATGATGATAGTATAGCTGCATGTAATGGAAATATACAAACTACACTATCTATATGGCAGCAATTTGAGAATGGATGGATACAACATGGCCATTAAGAAATTGACTTCCATTAGTGACTGTTTGAGAGGTTGTTGTGTGAGATATGTTGCTCAAGATGGAAAATTGATCCATATATATTCCCAGGTAAGAAATAAGAGGGTCTGCCCGGGACTTGTCAATAACAAACCTCAAGTACTGAGAATTTACCGTCGGAAATTGCAGAAGCCTCTGATATCCGATTGTGGTGCCATTGATTACTTCACTCCACTCTCCCTCTTCATTCAGGATCTCAAGATGGAACTCGATAACCCGCTGTCCCATTTGAATTGGCTCTTGAACTTGCAAAATGTTGAATGATGATATCCGTTGAAGGTTGAAGTATAGAACCCAAGTAGATTGATTTTCCTCAGGAGCCCAATAGGAATGAATACCTTCTTCAATGACATTATAGGGGTTGAACCAAGAATGGCCACTGCCTCCTCGTGTAGAGCTGGCATTGATCAAGGCATTTGTAGCCAGATTATGTGAGAATATCAACCTCCGGAGCTCACTGAATTCGTGTAGCACTTCAATATCTTCTGCAGATATGAGACCTGAAGAGTTGGGGGGTACATTTAGTAACAAGAGACAGTTTCTGCCAACTGATTTGTAGTATATGTCAAGAAGAGTCCTGGCAGATTTTGGAACTTCGTACGAATGCCAAAACCATCCAGGCCTGATTGAGACATCACACTCGGCTGGTACCCAATCATGCCCAGCTGGGTCTCCTCCACTTGAATATCTGTTAGGAATGCCCAACATAATCTATCAGCTCACAGATTTCTTAAATTACTTCGAAAGGAAAGGTGCATAAACGAAGCAGCTGCTCCCAGTTCTCTCAGGGTATGTTTGGATGAGGAACTTCAAATTACCAAGCGATTTAAGGTATATTACTAAGAAATGCACTAAAAACAATTGAATAGAGTGCTTTGTAAGTAGCTAATTGGGAAACTAGGAAGGGAGCACATGCACCACATCAGCATAACAAAACCACTAAACAAGGGATTTCCAAAGTAACAGCTTGATCAAATCCCTCTAAATGCATTGCATCTAATCATTTGAAATTCCTTGGTACTTTGAAGTTCCTCCTTTTTAACTAATTTGGACTAAATGCTTGGTACTTTGAAGTTCCTCCTTTTTAACTAATTTGGACTAAATGCTTGGTACTTTGAAGTTCGCCATCCAAACATAGCCTCAATGACCTATATATGTGCATAAATGAATGCAGCTACATACTGTATGTGCAACTGATAGAGAACATAGAAAAGCTAACGGAAGTAACTCACTGGTAATCCGTGTCTCCAATCTTTGTATCACTCCGATTGAAAAGAGACCAACAAGTAGTCCCAGCAACACCAGCTTCATCCCCAACCCACCTGGTGTCAGGACCGGCATCAGAAAAAATGACCGCCCCTGGCTGGTGCTGATGAATGAGACTGAACCAAGAATCAAAGAAATATTCCATGTCCTTCTCCCCCTTCCCCTTCGCCCCATCCAACCACACCTCCTTGATCTCTCCGTACCTATTTCAAAATTTATATACACCACCATAAGTCATTGAACATCTCTCCAAGAAATATATAATCAAACAATCCTCTAAAAAGCATGAATCAGCCAAGTTGAACCAACACAGATGAACCCTTGATAAGCAAAACAAAACCTCAAAAACTAGTAAACAAAAATCACAGGTAACAACTGGTAGCCAATAATGAGACAAATAAAAAATCAACAAAATTCAAGAGACTAGAGCACATAAACAAGAATCTAATTTACAATAAATTGCATAACTCATAGAAGCACCGAAGACTTAATAACATGGATTTCAAAAATACTATACAAATTCCAGAAATAAACAATAAGAAAATAGCTAAGATAGCTCAGTGATACAAAACTCAACTAAATGAACAAAAATGCAGTGATTTCAAAATGCCCAATGCAGAACATTACTCACACACGTGGAAAAAATCGCAAAACCAAGCAAAGAAAATTGATCAATAAAATCAAACAAACCCAATTGACAAAAACTCTAAATATACCAAAATTGAACCAAAAATTACCTTGTGAGCAATTCTGTCATTTGGCCCATATAGAACTCATTATACTCCAAAGTCTTTCCATAGCATGATTCATGCCGATCCCAGGGAGAAAGGTAAAGCCCCAATCCAATACCTGCGTCTCTAGCAGCCATAGCCAGTTCACCAATAACATCACCATTACCATTCCTCCAGGGGCTGGAGCTCACTGAGTAGTTGGTGTAATCAGTGGGCCACAAGCAAAAACCATCGTGATGCTTTGCAGTGAGAATTACGCGCGAAAAGCCCGAGTCTTTGGCAACTTTGACCCACTGAGTGGCGTTGAGGTTAGTGGGGTTGAAGACTGAAGGGTCAACGTGGCCGGTGCCCCACTCTGAGTCTGTGAAGGTGTTGAGTCCGAAATGGAGGAACATTGCCAAGTGCCCAAGTTGCCATTGGAGCTGGGGAGCTGATGGGAGAGGCAAAATGGGAAGAGGAGGTGGTTTTTTGAGTATGGGGGAAGAAGAAGAAGAGAAAGACAAGGGTGTGAGTGAGAGTGAGAGAAAGATCAAAAGGGTTAGTTGTGAAATTGAATTTGTAAGGATTGGTGTTTGGGGTCTTGGGTTGTGAGGGCGAGAGGTGGGCTTGTGGATGCTCTTCTTCTTCATCGTGGTTGGGAGTTGGGACACGGGCGGATTTGCTGAGTCTCCGAGCTCAGTCTTTTATAGAGCTGCTTTTTTTATTTGGATGAAATGATCCTGATTGCTGAGTGAGCGGATTTTACAATCATTGACTGCAAAGCAAAGCAAAGCAAACTATGGTAGTTGTTGCGTCTTTTTGTTTCTTTTATCATTTATTCCTATTGTCTAAAAAGGATAATTCATTTTGTGATTGATAGAATAATTGTACAATGCAAAATAAGTTGGATATTAAGATTTTGACATTCAATTTGGATTGAAAATTCATAATCATCAGGGTCGTCAAACACAAAATAATAAATCTAGATTACATAAAATTGATAAATACATTTTGTTCAAATCTCGTAAATACTACCAATGTTTATACACAACACAATTGGGGGACTTTTGTCACTCATGACTGTCTGTCCCTGGATTATTGTTTCAGTATTGTCTGTCCTTGGATTGTTGTTTCAGTATTGTCTGTCACATGACTATCTGTTCCCGAATTGACTTGATTAAATTTGTGTTATGCAGAGAAAGTTGTACCATGTGTATATATATTTTTAAATAATTTATGTTATTTAGATATTTTTAAATATATATTTAACTCGAAATAAGATATTAACAATTGTTTAAATGTCCTGAAAAAAATAAGGGAGCATTAAAAATGATAATTTTTAATTTTATAATAATATAATTAAATTAAAATAACTTTTTAGTTAGAAAACTAAATAACATAGCTAGTAAAATACGAAACGGTTATAATACGTGAAAAGTATGTATGTATATTATTTAGTAGATTTCTTTAACTAATACAGGCCATTATATAAGTTTTAATATTATTTATTTAATTTATTTAAAATACATGAACTTTATGAATATTTTTTAAAATTATATGAAAATTATGTGTATTAAACGTGAATTATACATACTTACGTGTATAATACATGCATAGTATTTTTTAAGGGCAAATAACACTTTAGTACCTTGTCTTTTATATCAAATTTCAGAGTTATATATTATTTTTCAAATTTTGCATTAAGTAACCTGACCTTTTTAAAACGTTTCACTCTTGTCCCACAAACATATTTTCTGGTATATTTTCTATTAGTTAAAGACGTTGAGCGTGTAGGGCCCACTCAAAACCGAATCTCAATGTGACTATAGGCAAAATTGCTTAATTAGCCCATGATTATTTCTCGCCTAACATTTCGTGTGGGAGATAACTAATATCTAATTAAGTAATTTGCCTACAGTCACATTGAGATTCGTTTTTGGGTGGACTCCACATGCACTACGTCATCAACTAACGAAAATTCTACTGAAAAATGTAACAGTAGGATACGGGTGACACATTTTAAAGAGTTCATGATACTTAAATGAAATTTTTTAAAAGTCATGTATAACTCTAAAATTTGGTGTAAAACACATGGTACTAAAGAGTAATTGATGCTACTTTTAATTTTAAAAATATGTGTGTTTTAGTGAATATTTGAGTAGTGTACAAAAAAAAGAAAGTAAGTATTTTTCAAAAATCATACATATATGTATAATACTCATCAATGCAGCTCTAAGCCTTGAGAGGGAAGGAGAGAGTCTGAGCATAAGCTATGGTGGGGAGAGAGAGTCCTTGCTCAAGCAATATGGGGAGAGAGTTCTTGCACAAGCGTTAGAGGAAAAAAGTCCGAGTGTGAGCGATGAGAGAGAGGGAGAACCCACCTAATAAGTTAGTCCAAATTAAACCCACCTTTCTTTCTTTACTATTTAAGCCCACATAATGAGCATATTTGGCACACCTCACTAAGAGAATTTAGGGTACTTAATGCAAAATTTGAAAATTCGAGTATAATCATAAATTTTGGTGTAAAACAAAGGGTACTAAATTGTAATCTACTTCTTATTTTATTTGAATTATTGTACCACTTAAGCCAATTCAGAATTTCCAAAAGAAGGTTACTTTCTTTATGCAGTTGAGCCCAAACCAATCCCTGTTAGTGATGTGTGACAAACGAGTTCCTATTCACCTTAAGTCCATGGTCCCTTTCAGGAAGGAATAACAAAACAAGTGAGCTTAAAAAGTTAATAGGCCATCACTTAGTGTTTAGGTCTATAGTGACTTTTTTTTCACACGTTATGTGGGAGATATCGAGTTTGACTTTCGTTTAGGGCAAGATCAATATCCAATTAATATATGTAATCATCCTCCTTTAATATTACTGATCATAAAATATAAAAGCTAATAATGTCATTCCAAACCTGAAAACAAACTTAAAAAAAAAGAATTACAACCCACAAACATGGTAACATTTCCGTAATAAAAACTATATATAAAAAAAAAAAAAAAAAAAAACAAAGCCCACATACATTGTACCATGGCCCTGTTGAGTGACAAATAATTGATATGGTAAAAAATAAAGTAACTATTAGATAGTACTTTATGAAGCTCTCTCTCTCTCTCCCTCTCTTTCTCTCTCTATATATATATGTATAGAGCCCAAAGGGCTTTTTGGTTACATTTTCATAATTCCAAAAATACCCTTACAAAACTAATTTATTCAAAAATAAAGGATTTAATTAGTGAGGGCAAAATAGTAAAAAGGGGTTAAATTTCTCATAATCCACAAAATATCCTTACTTAACAAATTTATTCAAAAATGAATAATTTAATAAGTAAGATCAAAATAGTAAAAATAAAAATATATTAATTAAAGAGTAAAAATATATATATAAAGCCAAAACTTGATTTTGGCTAAATTTTCAATAAACCTAAAAAAATCTTTGGTTGAAGAAAATATTAAAGAAAAGACAATCTAATATGTTAAGGGTAAAAGGGTCAAATGGATAATGAAATAAAAAAGATATAAATATTTCATTGTTGTAATATTTTTTAATTTTTAAAACAATCAACAATATCTTATTCTTTGTTTTTGGTAATGATAAGTAGGGGTGGGTACGGTTTGGATCGATGCGGATGTCATCCAATTCCAAAACCAAACCGTTAAAGTCTTAACAGTTCGATATGGTTTGAATTTTCAAAAAATAGAATTGAAACCGTTCCAATCCAAACTCTTATCAACGGTTAGATTTGGATCGGTTTGTATGGTTTAGGCATAAAAGTTTTATGTAATTGTTCACTAAAAAGACTCCTCCAAAATATTTTTTTTTCCAACATTCCACCATTTTCATCAAGATTTCATTTATTCACATCAAGATTTCAATTATTCGTATGAATATTTCATTCATGCATATCAAAAAAATAAAATTTTCAACATTTTAAATTTCGAAATATGACGGGTTATGTTTAAATATAATTTAAACTCAAAAGTATCACAAAATGGGTAATGATTAAGTGAGGTAGGGTATGTAATGAACACTTACATTAACATATTATAGAATGAAAAATATTAACTAACAAATATAAATAAATAAGAACCTTAACGGTTCAGTTTCGAATTCAACGGTTTTTAAAATGAAAATTCAAAACCAAACCGTTACTAAGGAAACGATTTGAATTTTCAAAACGTTTGACTTTTATCTGGTCAAATCCAAACCGAAATGCCAATAATAGTTTGAATTGAAAATCGATTTTTGATTTCAACAAATTTATGCTTACCCCTAATCATAAGGGCATGCTTTGTTTATATTTTCTTCCACATACCCACATTCACTTTTTTTTTCAGTTACCAAAGCAAACCAAACTCTACGAACATGGAACTACCAGCATCTATTTACATTGATTTGTTTTTCAATTGCTTTTAAAAATAGAAATTAAAAATTAAAATTTGTAATCACATTTTATATATTAAAAAATACAAATTGACACACGCATATACAATAAATTTAAGTGTGTTTAAAGTGGTGATATGAAAATGTCTCGCACACACATGTCCCAATTTATTATTCACTTGTGAAATCGCGCGTAGCGCGTCGAAATGTCTCCTGCAAGCGCAGGCGCGAGGAGGCTAGTATATATAAAGGGAGAAGGCCATTTTGGTTAAACTTTCATAATGTCAAAAATACCCTTGCAAAACTAATTTATTCAAAAATGGATGATTTAATAAGTGAGGGCAAAATAGTGAAAATAGGTTAAATTTCTCATAATCCCCAAAAATACCCTTACTTAACAAATTTATTCAAAAATGAATAATTTAATAAGTAAGGTCAAAATAGTAAAAATAAAAATATATTAATTAAAAATTAAATATATATATAAAGCCAAAACTTGATTTTGGTTAAATTTTCAATAAACCAAAAAAATTCCTTGGTTGAAGAAAATATTCAAGAAAAGACAATATAATATATTAAGGGTAAAATGGTCAAATGAATAATGAAATAAAATATATATAAATATTTAATTGTTGTAACATTTTTTTTTTCCAAAATTCCACCATTCTCATCAAAATTTCATTTATTCACATCAAGATTTCATTTATTCGCATGAATATTATATTCATATAATATCAACAAATTGAAATTTTCAACATTTTAAACTTCAAAATATGACGAGTTATGTTTAAATATAATTTAAATTCGAAAGTAGTACAAAAATGGGTAATGATTAAGTGAGGTATGGAATGCAATGAACACTTACATTAACATAATAGAATGAAAAATATTAACTAACAAATATAAATAAATAACAACCTTAACGGTTCGGTTTCGATCAAACCGTTTGATTTTTATCCGGTCAAATCCAAACCAAAGTGCCAATAACGGTTTGAATCAAATTGGTTTCCGATTTCAACGGATGTATGCCCACCCCTAATCATAAGAGCATTCTTTGGTTGTATTTTCTTCCACATACCCACATTCACTTTTTTTTCTTCAGTTACCAAAGCAAACCAAACTTTTCGAACATGGAACTACCAACATCCATTTACATTGATTTTTTTTTCATTTGTTTTAAAAAATAAAAATTGTAATAAGATTTTATATATTAAAAAAATACAAATTGGCACACGCGTATACAATAAATTTAAGTGCGTTTAAAGTGGTGACATGAAAATGTCTCGAGCACGCATGTGATAATTTATTATTCAATTGTGAATTCGAGCGTAGTGCATCAAAATGCCTCTTGCAAGCGCGAAGCGCCTGCGATTAGGGTAGTATATATAAAGCCAAACGGGCTATTTGGTTAAATTTTCATAATCCCAAAAATACCCATGCAAAACTAATTTATTCAAAATTGGATGATTTAATAAGTCAGGGCAAAATAGTAAAAATAGGTTAAATTTCTCATAATCCCCAAAATATTCTTACTTAACAAATTTATTCAACAATGAATAATGTAATAAGTAAGGTCAAAATAGTAAAAAGAAAAATATATTAAGTAAAGAGTAAAAATCTATAAATATAAAGCCAAAACTTGATTTTTGTTAAATTTTCAATAAACCCAAAAAAGTCTTTGGTTGAAGAAAATATTAAAGAAAAGACAATCTAATATATTAAGAGTAAAATGGTCAAATAGATAATGAAATAAAAAATATATAAATATTTAATTGCTGTAACATTTTTGGATTTTTAAAGCAATCAACATTAGCTGATTTATTTTTTGTTATCATAAGTAGAGATGGGCACGGTTTTGATCGATGCAGATATCGTCCAAATCCAAACTGTTAAAATCTTAACAGTTCGATACGGTTTGAATTTTCAAAAAATAGAATTAAAGCCGTTCCAATCCAAACTATTATCAACGATTTGATTTGGACCAGTTTGCATGGTTTATGCATAAAATTTCATGTAATTTGTTCACTAAAAAGACTCCTCCAAAACATATATATATATATATATATATATATATATATTTTTTTTTAAATTCCATCAATCTCCTCAAGATTTCATTTATTCACATCAAGATTTCATTTATTCGCATGAATATTTCATTCATACATATCAAAAAATTAAAATTGTCAACATTTTAAACTTCGAAATATGACGGGTTATGTTTAAATGTAATTTAAATTTGAAAGTAGCACAAAGTGGGTAAGGATTAAGTGAGGTAGGGTATGTAATGAACACTTACATTAACATATTGCAAAATAAAAAATATTAACTAACAAATATAAATAAATAAGAACCTTAACTGTTCGGTTTTGAATTCAATGGTTTTCAAAATGAAAATCCAAAACCAAGCCGTTACTAATGGAACGGTTTGGATTTTCAGAAAGTTTGACTTTTATCTGGTCAAATCCAAACCGAAGTGCTAATAACGGTTTGAATTGAATCAGTTTTCGATTTCAACGGATTTATGCATACCTCTAATCATAAGTGCATTATTTGGTTGTATTTTCTTCCACATACCCACATTCACTTCTTTTTTTCGATTACTAAAGCAAACCAAACTCTACGAACATGGAACTACCAGCATCCATTTATATTAAATTTTTTTTCAATTGATTTTAAAAATTAAAAATTGTAATCACATTTTATATATTAAAAAAATACAAATTGTCAAGCGCGTGTACAATAAATTTAAGTGCGTTTAAAGTCGTACGTAGTGCTACTTGATATGAAAATGTCTCGCGCAAACATGTGCCAATTTATTATTCAGTTGTGAAGTCACGCCCAGTGCACCGAAATGCCTCTCGCAGGCGTGGAGCGCCTAGGATGAGGTTAGTGTATTATAATATAAACAAATATTTATTAATAATGCACCTGGAAAGTAGAATATCACTTTTGTCGCTCATTCATACTATGATACGTTAATTAGATATATCACCTGAGGTACAATTATTACTAATAATAATTTCTCTTCAAAATATTATGACTACTCTTTCCACTAGCCCTCATTTTTAATGGTACGTCATTTCCTCATTTCCTTATTTTTTGGAGTCTCATGACACTCTGGCAATGGATTAAAGAGTCAAATTTAGGAATTTTTTGTCAAAACTCACCTTCAGCAAGTTGATTTAGGTATTTAGTGGTATCATCAAGAATTTCCTAAACTACATAACATAATTAATATAGTCTTTTGGCATTGAAGCCAAATTCATTAGAAAGAAAACAAACCAACATCATAATATTAAAACATAATAAGGCACATCTTATTTTGGGTCTTAAGTACCTATTGGTGCTTCTAATATTTGGTCTAGCGGACCTTCCCGTAGGTGCTACTCCCTCTTTATCCTCCTTTGTTTTTCTCTTCTGTTAGCTTGCCCAAAAATTAGAAGCACATACGAGATGGTCCATAAGATAGTTTTCTTTCTTACCATAAGATAGTTTAGGTTGATTTCTTGACCTAAAAAAAACTCAAACTCGGATCTAAAGATTAAAAAATAAAAAATAAAAATTGAAAAAGGGCATAAAGGTACAGAAACACGTATGAAGTAATAACAGATACATGGAGATATAATTCAAAGAAGAAAAAAATCCATGATGTCAAACATACATTTTACCATAAAAGGAATTAATTAAAGACCATATATATATATATATATATATATATATTCAGGGGCGGCCCTGAGATTTTTGGGGGTTGGAAGATGGTGACAAAAAGCACAACCAACACGCCTAGATAATACATTAGGGTTTCGTTTGGTATGCCGTATTGTACTGACTATTTCAATCGGATAGACTAATATGTTCACTAGATAGACTGACTATTTAGTCGCGCGTTTAGTGCTCTACCGGATTAAAATGCCGACTATATTATACTTGTCGGATTATATTATACTAATTGATAAGAAATATCTATATATCATAAATATTAATTAGGCATATTTTCATTATTATTTATTATTTATTTTTATTTTATTTTATTTAATTATTGATATTATTATTATTACTATTTATTTAATTATTATTAATTATTAATTTTTTTATTTTACTATTTATTATTATTATTACTTTTCAAGATTGCTAGTCATCCGATTATTTAATACAGACAATTTCGAGAGTATTATTTTAGCAGGTGTGGACCGTATAAAAGTACTCAGCCATATTAACTTATTCGGTGACTAATTAATACGAATAGTACCAAACACCCGTTTCGTATTATATTATCCTATCAGATTCTTTATACGGCGTACCAAACGTAGCTTAGATGTAGTCATGAATTAACATTATTATATATCTTAATTACATACCAAGTATGTTGGAAAAAAAAAAAAATCGGGGCCTTCTCGAGGTGGGGGCCCAAGGCCGCTGCCTTACCGGATTTGAAGGAATTATATAACATAACTCCTTATTGTTGGAGATGGTTATCATATAATCCCATACTGTACATTAAAAAAGTAATTTTAAGAGGCTAAACTTTAACATGAGTAATCGTTTGGGACACCATTTCTAATTTTCTAGACATGGCTTCAAATTTAAGTTTCTCCTTGGGGCGCCCCTCCCCTTCCTCTGGGTCCATGGAGTCTAAGTGAGATAACATCGCACCAAAGCTCTTCTTCTTCAGCTAATTACGCATTGCCCATCACACAACACATTGCTTGCTGCCATATTTTGCCCTTGATGCTTCTCTTCCAACTGCTCAAATCTCCGTCCAAATATTTACTGTTTACAAGACAACAATGGCAGTGCTATATTATCTAACTAAACCATGAGATCATGAGTTCGCTTAAAGTTGTAAACCGGGTCACTAAACAATTCGACCGATTCGACCGGTCTACTGATCCATGAGTAAAATGGATTTGGAGACGAATCAAACACAAGATTAGTAAATGAGTTCGGTTAGGCCGCACCGAAAAATCTAGCCCATCGACCACAACATAATAGGAGCATCACATAAGTATGATTGTACAGCAAAAAAAGTGTAACTGGTCTAGCATAAGACCAATGGGTATGGGCCCAATAAAATTAAATGGGCTGGACTCAAACACATTGGATTTGGTGGTCATGGTGGAAGAGGGCATTGGACTACTGAAGAATTTTGTAGCCTAGTGCATGCCTGAATAGTCCAATGTGTTTCATGCAGTACTTAGGAGGCCCAGTTTGCATTTTTTTTATTTATTCAAAAAGAAACTAGACACATTGTTTATCGATCTCGTTATTACAAGAGTCGAATTCGAAACTTTACATTTTTAAATACATACATTGAGATTTGGTACTCTTTTCTAAACCTCTCAATAGAAATACTACTAATGGTACAAATTCGAATAAAGAAAAAGCAAATACGAACTACAAGCCTTCAAGACGTATGCTAACGCTAAGCTTTGTTTTGAAATTTGAAGGGTTCCACAAAGTTCACAGTGAAACTTCCACATTACCAGTTTAACCGGAGTCCATTATTCGTATCGTTTTTAATTTCATCAAACATAAAACATGATTTTATATATGATGCATTAGGAGTAAGGTCGAAATTAAAGGGACTGAAAAAGTGACAAGGATATTCTTTGTAATGGCCTAAATCAAATCGATGAAGTGAAGCGAGTCATCCAAGACTCAAGAGATGTAGAGACACAACTTCTGCTCAAAGATTTTGGACACTGGCATAACCTAGTAGGGGGTACCTACTCCTTAGTCCTACCTAGTAATCTTCTCCACCAGTGTTAGTGTACGTACAATATAGGGAAATATATACCTATCAAACTATTATTTACCAAATAAAATGCATCTACTTTCAATATATAAAATCCCGAATTAACTTTACCACCTTGTCATTGATGTCAAAGATCTTCATAGCTAGCTATATATACCAACCTGAGCAACCTCACCCACCCTATAAATTAAGAGGCCGTAGAAAACGACATGTTCTTTTTATATATCAACAAACAATATTCGATCTACCATAAGGAAACAAAAAATAAATTCAAACTAAATTACACAATTGTTAATTAGTTAGAATGATGAAGAGTAAGATTATACTAAGTCACAATATTTGACATATTATCATTGAAAGAGTTGGAGGTTCCTAGAGCTCTGTTACTAGAAACTTTTTTTTTTTTTTTTTTTGAGAAGATATGAAATTTTATTGGTGAAAAAAAGATACAAAATAAAAACAAACTAGACTGTAATAATAGCTTGACGACAAATATGGATAAATACCTCCGGTGATTATACACTACATCTATCGAAAGAATCTAGAGGGAATAATGCACAAAATAATATAACTTGAATCTTCTAAGCATCATCAAGGCCATTATTGCTCAACCAACTAAACTTTGCAATCTTACAAAAGGGAAAACCTAACACAACTAATCCGATAAAAAAACAGCTGTAATTATTTAAGACTAATGATATTATTGTAAAAGTTCGACTAATTAAACTCGGTTAAAATGTTTAGACATTAGTCTCAGGCGTTTTCATACCACTCTAACAACCTCTAACTAACTTTGTCAATGATAATATGACAATTGTTACAATCCTAGATCTTCATTCTAGCCATACTCTAACGACAATAGATTAGTTGAATATTAAAGCTTTACGTCAGTACTTCCATTTCACTTTTTTAAAAAATCATATTGTTTTAACTTTTTAATTTAGAAAAATTTTCACATACATATGTTATAATTGAATAAAAAATTATATTATATCCGAAACTGTTTATTTTTAAATTATTAAACAATTTGATAAATATACGAAATATTAAATATACAATGTTTCCGGCCTCCCTTCGATATTCAGAACTCTTCGCTGTCCAACTCTCTGATTTAAATTATCCAAAAAGAGAAAGAAAAAAAAAGAAACTCTCTGATTTCAATATCTCAGTCTGTCTCAGCCAACAAAGACCGAATTACCATAGAATTCAGCAACCAAATCCCACTTTCTCAACTCCATTCAAGATGACATGCAAAGGAGGGTGCGTGCGTGAGTATGACGCGCCAACAAGAACCACACTGAATCTGAAATGCTAGAAAATTCCAAGGAGTCCCGAAGCCCGAGACAGAATAGGACACGTTTCGTGCGGTGAGGCCAAGGGCGAAGCCTGAATCTTGAAAACGATACTTCCAGCTATGGCTAACGCAGCTTCTGACGTCTCCAACGAGACAGCGAGGCAGGCTCATGCACGCTTCTCTTGTCCCCGCAAATCAAATCCCAGTTATTTTTAGACGAACTCCTTTGACTCTTTTATTATTTTTATAACATTCACTTATTTATATTAAAATAACATATCTGGAATATTACCAACTGCAAATTCGTTCGTAATTATATATTTATATATAATGTCTAAATTGAGGAGAGATGCGAGCCATAGTATTGTAACATAGAAGAGAGAGGGAGAGTTGTTATGTTTATGCTGATCAAAGAATTAATGAAATCTGATTCATATTTTGTTTCTGCATAAATGACGAGATTATTAATTTACAAAACAGGCATATTTTTTTGACAAATTAATTTCTTTCAATCCATGGATGTCCTATTTTTTGGTCTCATAATGATCATCAGCTACAATGTCATTACCATCAATCTTTTACTCCATGATTCTTGTCTCTCAATCAAATTGCTTTCACAACTAGTACATATAATCTATGATCTTATTCGTTTGGTATCTTTCATTTCATAGCTTCATTTGCTCACATCAAGGTGTACTATATATCTACTGCATACTGCATGCATGTCGGAAATCTTTAGGGAATTCATGTTGTTCATACATAGGGGTAGCTTTATGTTTCTTAAGATCGAGCTCGTTTGTGATATATTGAACTGAATTGTAAAGATCATTATATATGTAAAGTTATTGGTCGAGCGCGATAAAAATTGATAATATCAATCATTGTTTTAGTTAGTCAATGAGTTAAACTAAAATTTGGATATTGTAATCTAACTTTTCTGGCACTTTGTATATAGCATCTTTTGCTCAGGGATGTACCCAATAATTAAGCTAAGCCTGCAATGCCCTCAAAGTTTGGTTTTAAAACTGCGAGCTAAGTCATATTTTGTGATAATATATATGTATTATAAAAGGAAACAAATAACTTGATGGGATCATCTCCATGTGAATCAACTTCATAAAATGCCCCTTTGATCGACTCTTTGGGTTTTGTACATATGGATTTGGCCGTGGTGAATAAGGCCAGGCTTTTCAAAGTAGAAAATTTTGTTTGTTAATAAACAGTAGTATTAGGATTTGATAGTCTTTTTTCTTTTATTTTTTTGAAGAGGTTTTAAATTTCATGTTTGACAATATTCATATAGAAAAAATTGATACATAATAACTAATATTGTACGTACATATATACGCCTTCCCAAATCATCGTTGTACACAGAAACTTTTGTCTGTATTAATGTTGTATGATACTACTAAGTGAACCATGTTAGAGAGGGAAAAAAAATTAAGGTTGTGGTATATATTGCTTTTTTGGACTTAACTGGATGATAAACAGAAATATAACTAGTCAGAGATAATTATTACTTGTTGGTCATTTCGTTTGAGGTATAATCCCCATTCATTAAAGGCACAAGTATATTTATAATGTCACTCAAATGTTTCTCATAATTTTTCCAGAACGAAGCATGGGTACTAGTACTGTTCTGCCCAAAAATGTGATAGCGGGTCTGAGGTCGTCTTTGGTGAATCTCGGTCGAAATCAAGCATTTGAAGCAGGCTTGTGTGGGTTTTATTGATGTGTAGGTGGTTAGGAATGGGCATAAATACCCATGGGTATTGTTTAAATGGGCAGAAATTAGATGGGTAAAAATGTACACATCCTCTAATGGGTAAGGTAAGGGTTTACCCATGGATATTCATTACCCATCAAGTTAAAAACACATTCTTTATACCTCCTTCAAATTACCCATATATGGGTATTTAATACACATTCTTCCCTCTACTAATTTAATTTTTGTCTTATTGTTATTACTATTATTATTAGTATTATTATGATTTATAATATATTTATTTAATTAAACCTCAGTTATTTATGCTTTGATTAAAAAAATTAAACCACAATTAGAAAAATGTTTTTTTTGGGAAAACAGCTAGAATAATATTCCGAATTTATATTAACATCAAAGTTTATTTTGAGAACTTAACTCATTCATTGATCTCAAAATTATCTCGAGCCTTGTTTTATTTTTTAACAAAAATCAACATAAGCTATAGAAATTTCCAGGATTTCACAACCATGGTCTTGCATGTGACCGCTTGTATGGCCATGATTGTGGTTCATCACTTATCCAGCATAAACACGTGAGAATTAATTGTTTCTATTCACGGTTGGATGGTAATCAAGATTTGCTAGGATGAAATATGTTTGATGATATTTTTTCGACAAATATGGGTCACACAAATTGATTTTTTGTTTTTGAATAATTCTTTCTTTTTTAAAAGTTTGTAAAATTAGCACAACTAAATATTGTGGAACTGACAAACTGAATAAAATATCATAGTTAGTAGGCGTATCCTTTTTTTTATTAAAGAATATTGAAAAACGGGTTATACAAATTAAACCAAAAGGATCTGAGGCTTCAGAAGATGGTAACACATTCCAAACCAAAATTGGGTGTCTATACTATGTATCTTCTAAACGTGTTTTAAAAAAGTATTTATTCTAACAAAAAAAAAATGAAAAGCAAAAGAAATTGAAAAGAAAAAAAAATGAAAAGTAAGAAAAAAGTGAAACGCAAATTAAAATAAACATGATAGAAGAAATTTTGAATAAACGTGTTAGAAGACATTTTGAAAAGTAAATAAAAAATGAACAACAACAAAATAGGTTAATCTGTCATGGGTTCCCATTACCCTGTGGGTAGGGTATGGGTAAACCCTTAAAAATTGAAGATAGGTCTAAATGGGTATAATGGCCATTAGTACCCATATTAGGTAAGGGTCTACCCATACCTTCTAAATTACCCATTTGACCATCATTATAGGTGGTGTAGACTTGTTTGGAAGTTGGTTTTGGATTGAAGGATGTGGGCTTGGAAGCCTTGATATCACCGTCATCCCCTAGATGGGCTGACCAGGAAGTAAGCATGTCTTTAGTTGCCTTCAAAATATGCGTGTCACTAGTAGAAGTTGTTACTAGACAATTAGAATGGGTTCAGTTGCGGCCCAAGAACCTTTCTTTAATCAAGAGATTGTGCGTTGAGCAGGCAAATTGCTCACACTGTTATTTTCTATACTTTCTTCTTAATGTATCCAATAACTTCAATAATTTTGTTCCAGTGTAGTCCAAATTCAGTTTATGTTAATTCCGACTTGTTCATGTTAGCAGCTTGTTTTTTTGGTTAGAAGCAGTTAGGTGTGCAGATTTCCTTAAGTCGGGATGATGGTATTGGAACAAAACACATAAGCGATTCTATGACTTGAAACAACCGCAAAATGCATTAGTTGGTATATTCCAAATACTTGAAATTCTTCTTAAGAAAATCCGTTGAAATGTAAAGTAAATGAAATACAAATACTGAAAGGTAAATGCGTAGGTATTTAAATGCAGTAAACAAAGTACAAGTGCTTGAAAATAAATATTCTTTCGAAATCAAGCCTCGTTGAGGGGCACAGTCTTCTAGAAATCTTCAACTAGAATGAACATCAGTCGGAATCATGTCATGAGTTGACAGAGTATTCAAAAGACGGTGAGGCGTCAATGATCGAGTGTGTGGAGACCTCAAGGGCTTAAGTGAATGGTAGTCGGGATGAGGTGGTATTTGGAGTTTCCTTAAAGAATGGATTGGGCAATAGTTGGGGTGAGGGAAAGTTTTAGTTCCTAGTCGGGAACTGAGAGAAAGAGGTTGAGAAGAGAGACTGAATCTCAATTCTAGATCGGAGAAACAGGTTGTGCCTTAAGAAGCGAGCCTATGAACAAAGAAGCTTTTGAGGATTTGCTTTGTTTTGAAATTGATTGGTTTGATCAATTGTTTGTTTGATTGATTGATTGGGTGTCCACTGAGAAGAAGGCTTCTTCTTCTTTTATAGGCGGTTGGGGGGTTGATCTGGCTTGCCAAGTAGACCTCATGTGGGACCCGTGTGGCAGTTGTGTGTCTTGAACATCCCTTTGTCTTCTGACACGTTCGGTACTTTCATAATCGACATTTCCTCTTTCCCACTTCTCCAAGTGGGCATTTTGGGTTGGGCCTCGCGATTTGGGCATTTAATCTCTTCTCGTCCTTTCTTCACCCCAAATAGGATTTTTTTCGGGTACAAACAAGTATTTATACATGATTCAACTTAATTAAACAGAACATATGTTATAGAGGTGTTTATATATAGGTAGAGTTTTTATATATACAACTTGAACCTGCTAGAACATACATTAATAAGTCTTTATAACATCGATCTATACCATATTCTTAGTTAATATTTTATATACAAGGTCAGTAAACAACGGTGAAATTAATGATATGTGGTTCAATTAGATCATAAAACCGAATGATCTTAACTAAAAACACTAGAAATTTGAATATATAGAGCATTAAAGAAAATATTGTCAATTATCTTGTTCAATTCTTTAATTTGAGATAAAAACTATATGGATTTAGATAATTAACATCAAAAAAAGAAAAATAGGTAGGAAATTTGCATGTGAGTCTAGACATGCTTCTAGACATGCGTTCACATGGAAGCATGTGTACTAATGTACTATACATGAATATGAGTACACACTTACACTATGATCGATGGATATGCAATATATATTTACACATTTGATTTGGATTTTACACCGTAGTATACGTATCAGAGTTCATTTAGTGAAAGTAAACCAATTTATATCGTTGTTGATGTCATAATTTGTAATAAGAGGATATTTTGAGTTTGATTCGTGTATAATGAGATTGATATCTAATGTATATAGTCTCACTTTTTAATGTTCTTATAAAAATAAATAAAAATATGCAGAATTAATTAGTGTGGATTTGATCGGCTGATATCGAACCTTATTTAGCTTTGATCCAAAATAAACCGGTCGGAAACATTCATGTCTATTTGTGATTAATGTTTAATGTTTTGGTCGCCAGCATTAATTTAGAGCATACGTACAAATCTCATTAAGAAGCCCGTATATATATAATTAAACAATTAGTGCAACTTCTCTTTCTCATACGATAAACAAGTGCAACTTGATCTTTCTCATACGGTAAACAAGTGCAACTTGATCTTTCTCATGCGATCGATGATACCTCTTGAAAATAAATTTTAGAGTCATTCATCACCTCGACAACATCAATATTTATTCAAAATTCCACTAATTATATATTTGAAATTTTCCAATCCTTAATCACCATAGCAATTACTCAAACAATAAAACTGACATTGTAAAGCTTTTAATCCCTATTTAGTAGTTTTTTTTTTCTTTCTATTTTTTTTTTATCAAGAACGATTTCATTGTATATATAAAGAAAGAGTACAACCATGTCATCAAAATCAAGTTATGACAGCAAAACCCACAAGCTAATATGACAATACTAACGCGGACAAAGCCGCACTAACAACCCATGTGCCAAGGCTTCGGACTCGTCGGAAGACGAGTCATCACCGGGTTCTGTTTGGCCTCCGAGATTGTCATATATGACAACCGATGTTGCTCGTGACACTTTAAATCCTTGGCCTTATTTTTCCAACCTCACCCTCAACTAATACTTAGTTAAGCCCTAAGGCCACCTTCACTAAAAGAAACAGCCACCGTCGTCAAACCCATAACATCTGGTCTTGAAGAACTTGTAGAACATGACGGATCTGAGGAAGGCTTGATCTCCGGCGATCCAATTAAGCATAAAAGTGAATAAAGGACAAAGAGTCATAATCTAACTACTGTGACCAAAACCAATGAGAGATATTGCGGCAAACTCCTCCAACAGTAAGGTAGAACAAGATTTAGGGAAAACGAAGAAATTTTAAAGGAAGATTTTGGGTAAGGGGATGAATTGAAAAAATAGCAAAATAACACGATGGGGAACTCAAATATGAGCATGGCTCAGACCATACAGTCACCGCAAAAGAAAAAGAGGAAAAATGGTTGATGGAATGAGGGAAAAAGATTATCTTCTCCCTCCTCGATCCCCCTTAGTTTGCTTTTTCTTTGGGACTAGGAAGAGAGCAAACTTCCTTTCTGTTGTATGAAAACATTACTCCCACTTATAATTTTTTTTCTTTTTTACTTGTTCATTTTAAGGAGTAATGTAAAGACATATATAATTTAAAGAAAGATAATTAATAAAAAGAACTCTTCAAAAATACTTTTAAACTTAAAATTTGAAAAATATTTATTATCCGATATTAAAATATTAGGTTAATGACTTATGATTTAGAGTTTAATTAGTTTTTGAATTTTATACCCAAAATCCAATAATTAAACCATAAACCCTAATTCATAAGTTCTTACACCACCACCCTTGCCTAAACACTACCCTTACCACCTCATCCCTAAAACTTTATAATATCCAAGAAGTCTATTGGGGATTTAGGGCTCTATTCCTTTTATGGACTTAGCTGAAACCCAAATAGTGAAGCTAATAAATATACCACAACCAAATTCATGCTACGTACCATGTATGATCGATGTATACCGCAGCTATCTCTGAAGATTGTTTGCCTATTTTAATAACACGTCCATACAACTTGGATCTTCACAATAGCTTATAGCTGAATATGATGAATCCATTGACATGCAATCCAACAAAAAATGCTAACGTTATTCCCTCAAAAATTAAATTTTGAGTCAAATTAAATTACGAAATGATGAAATAGGTTTATATAATAATATTAAAAGTCATCTTTTAAAAGAACTTCATTATATATTTTCTTTCCTAGAAAAAACAAAGGGCATTAATTCTTTAGGGGTCTATGGTCCCAGCAAGCACCTGATGATCAGATATGATGCATGAATTTAAGGGCAAACGATCTGATTGATGGGTCCAATATATATATATATATATAGTTGATCACTTACTATACGCGCGCCTACTAGAGAATAATGAATCATCATGATTAATATTGTGTACTGATTCTTGATAAGGGTAATTAATTACAGTGATTTATCAAACCGAAATCAAAGTCATTAATATCAATTCTCGATCAAACCGGCCCATTTAATAATAAATTATTTCGCACAACTTAAAACAAAATGATTTTGATTTTTTCATGATATATAATATGTATCTGCAACATAAATGCACTATGGTCCATCATGATATGAAAAGTAATTCACTGAACCATATATACTATTGGACAATTAATGCAAATACAATATCGATCTTGATGCATACGGAAAACGTGAACAATATTGAGAGAAATATATATTGTGGCTATTATACGCTTATAATAATTCAGTTATATAACATAAATTTATCTTCATGTTTCAATTTCATCCATATCCTTATTTTTCGCATTAATTAATTTATTCTTTCAAGTCAATTCTGTTAAATTTTTGGGTAAAATCTAGAACAATATTTTAAAATGAATCAAATTCTTAATTTCTATAATTAACAATTAAAACTAACAGACGCAAACTAAAAGAAATTGAATAAAAAGAAAAAAACCGAACGACAACCCTTAATTCACCAAAGCCACAATACGATATTAATTATGAAGACCCACAGCTCAGCCATCGCACATCTTAATTTGTCCCTTTAAAAAATACTCAACACCATTACTATAAATAGTATAAAGATAATGTTGATGGTAATGTATAGAGTATAGACTATTCATGAAAAAAATCCCCTTTCATCATCACATGAATATCCTAGTTTAATTAATACATTTTCCAACCAAGTTAATTATATCTATTACTTGGACCATTTAAGAAAAATATATATATTAAAAGGAAGAAGTTGATTTTGGGTAAATTTCGATCTCATAATGCCCAAAATATCTTTACTTAACTAATTTATTCAAAGACGGATGATTTAATAATTTAAGTGAGGTCCAAATAGTAAAAGTAGGTTAAATTTCTCATAAACCCTAAAATATCCTTACTTAATAATTTAAAAAAAAAATGGTTGATTTAATAAGTGATGTCAAAATAGTAAAAATATAGATATATTAATTAAAAAGTAATATATATATATATATATATCTAAAGTCAAAATTTAATTTTGGTTAAATTTTCAATAAATCCGAAAAAATCCTTGGCTGAAAAAAATATTAAATAAACAATCTAATATATTAAGGGCAAAAAGGTAAAATGGATAATGAAACTAAAAATATATAAATATTTAATTGTTGTAACATTTTTGAATTTTTAAAGCAATCAACATTATTTGATTCCTTATTTTTGGTTATCATAAGTACGGATGGAAACGGTTTGTGTCGACGCGAATATCATCCAAATCTAAACCGTTAAAATCTGAATGGTTCGATACGATTTGAATTGTCAAAAAATATAATTGAAACAATTCAAATTCAAACCGTTATCAACGGTTTGGTTTGGATCGGTTTGGAGACGGTTTAAGTATAAAATTTTCTTATAATTTGTTCACTAAAAAGACTCCTCCAAAACATAAGTTTTTCCAAAATTCCACAATTCTCATCAAGATTTCATTTATTCACATCAAGATTTTATTTATTCACATGAAAATTTAATTCATACATATCAACAAATTAAAAATTTTAACATTTTAAATTTCAAAATATGACGGGCTATGCTTAAATATAATTTAAATTTGAAAGTAACACAAAATTGGTAAGGATTAAGTGAGGTAGGGTATATAATGAACACTTACATTAATATATTATATATAGGATGAAAAATATTAACTAACAAATAATATATAAATAAATAAGAACATTAACGGTTCGGTTTGAAATTCAACCTATTTCAAAATGAAAATCCAAAACCAATTAAACCGTTACTAATTATGGAATGGTTGAATTTTCAAACTGTTTGACTTTTATCTTGCCATCAAATGCAAACCGAAGTGCTAATACGGTTTGAATTAAACCGGTTTCCGATTTCAACGGATTTATGCCCACCCCTAATCATAAGTGCATTCTTTGGTTGTATTTTCTTCCACATGCTCACATTCACTTTTTTATTTGTCAGTTACCAAAGCAAACCAAACTCAATGAACATGAAACTACCAGCATCCATTTATATTGGTTTTTTTTGTTTTTCATTTGTTTTATCAATAAAAAATAAAATTTGTAATCACATTTTGTATATTAAAAAAATATAGATTAATACGCGTATATATAATAAATTTAAATACTTTAAATTAAAATTCGTGATATGAAAATATTTCGCACATGAATGTGTTATTCAGTTATGAAATAACGCGCAGCGCACCGAAATAAAACTATATATGTGTTTTGAATTTCAAACTTAAAGGTAAGTTAGAATAAATGAAACAACATTGTAGGGTAGAACAAAAAAATGGGGCGCGAAAGCACTTATGAGGTACGTTGTAAGTAAGTTTTGAATTACCGAGCTAGGTTGTTTGTAGTTATATAGCAAAGACTTTGGATGCCTTTTAGGAGAAGAGACGTCTGAGTGAGGTTGATAGTTGATAATCATGATTTGGGGGTGCCAACGTATATGAGATGGAAAGTTAAAAAGTTGGATTAGCTGCTAATTGGTATGGGAGTTAGAAAAACAAAGCACTGATGATGAGTGATTGAATTCGACATCTCTCTCTCTCTCTCTCTCTCTCTCATTTTGACTTAACTCCCTCACTCAATAAAATAATCCTTTTTCTAGTGTACTACGCTGTCCAAAAACCCCTCTCTGGCATTATTAAGGCATAAGCACCACCACAGTGACCACACCAAGCCAAACTTGGTTTTAAAAGCTGAGACCTTTGGATCTTCAAAGGAGCTTTAGCTACATAGGAGATATCCAACTTTCCAATCCAAGAATCAAAGCTTGCTCCCTCCCACACTTCTCTCTTCTCTTTCACTTTCACTTTCACTTTCACTCACACATAGAGTGACATCGAGAGAGAGAAGAGATTAAGAGAGACTGAGAGAGATTAAGAGGGAGATTAAGAGAGAGATTAAGAGAGAGATGGGAAGGGCTCCTTGTTGTGACAAGGCAAATGTGAAGAAGGGGCCATGGTCGCCAGAAGAAGACTCCAAGCTAAAGGACTACATAGACAAACATGGGACTGGTGGCAATTGGATTGCTCTCCCACAAAAAGCTGGTAATCTCTCTCTCTCTCTCTCTCTCTAAATTAATCTCCTTTGTCAAACTAATTATTTATGTTAATTTGGTGGGTTGATAATTTGGTTGTGGATGATGGATGATGGATAATGGATCAGGTCTGAAGAGGTGTGGAAAGAGCTGCAGATTGAGATGGCTTAACTATCTCAGGCCAAACATCAAACATGGAGAGTTCTCTGATGAAGAAGACAGAGTCATTTGCACCCTCTTTTCTAACATTGGAAGCAGGTGATAATTACCAAAATACTCTTCATTACTTTCCATTTATATTTCTTTTTCAATTATACCTATTTAATTTCCGTAGGTAACAAACATTTGAATGAAATCTGTCCAAAATGAGTAACGATGCGACCGTAAAATCACCCACATCTCAAAATGGGCAATTCATACCCTAAGTCTTGTTTAATGAAAACAAATAAGAGTTTCATAAACCGAGAATGAAAGAGAAAATCGATAAACCTTAAAAAACCCTTCATGTTTTTGTTAAATTTCTTAATTTTATCATGATCGAATCTGCTATATTTGGCAAATGTCTGTGCATGCAAGCCAAGTTTGGAATAAGTTTGGAATTTTGGATCTAACATCCCACACCCCACTCAATTAGAATTAGGTTAGTTAATATTTCTGCTTCTTCTGGAACTTAATGGTAGAAATATATATGTAATTAATTAATTATTTACTTAAAACACAGGTGGTCCATTATAGCCGCTCAACTGCCAGGCAGGACTGACAATGATATCAAGAACTACTGGAACACCAAGCTGAAGAAGAAGCTCCTGGGGATGCATAATAATATGCATGCTCCTTCTCCCTCATCATCTCACCATCATCACAGAAATCCTCCACCATTTCCTTCTTCATCAAGCCCTCATCACTACCATAATTACCAAAAGCACACTCTAATTTCATCCCCACCCCCTCTCTCATCACTGATCGCCTTCTCGTCAGGGTTTGAACTCCCTCAAAATATTTCAATCCCATCTTCTCATTTTTCAAACCCTACCAACAACTCCTCTCTTTTCCAACCCCAACATTGCCTGGTGGGTTCCATGCACCATAATAATATTAATAATAATTACCCTCACAAGAAACATAACAATAACACTAATGTGATCATGTTTGGAAGTGAGGGAAGCTGCTGCACTAATTCTTCTGATGGGAGCTGTAATCAGATGAAGCAAGAAGAAATAGTCGGGTTTGATCATCATCATCAAGATCAGAATAATGAGAGGTTCATGATGCTCAACTATGGAGGTCATGATAATATGATGAACCAATGGTATGATGATCAGAGACCAAATGGGTATTATTTTGGTGGAGAAAGCAACACACTGGATTACTGTTCTACTTCTCTTGAAGATGTCAAGCAGCTGATTAGCAGTAGAAGCAGTAGCAATATTATTAACAATAATGATATAATTAATGGCTCTAATAATAATAGGTCTAAAAGCTTGTTGTTTAATGTTGATGATGAAAACAAGACAGAAGAGAAGGTGGTGTATTTCTGCTGATATATCCATCTATAATGAAATGAATGCTGATGACTGACTGTTTTGTAAGTAAAAAATCAGAAAGATTTGATGGGGTATGGGCATGGGGGGATGGTGGGGAGATTCAGAAAAAATTGACTATGCTGCTCAGAAAGCTAGGTCTATATCTCTCAACCCTAAATGTACTTGTTCTGAATCCTGATATTTTGTTTTGAAATGAAACATTTCTTTTTTTGACAGTACATGGTAAACCATGTTTTACTTGTCTGTGCATTTCTTTTTGGGATGTGAATGAGCATAATCATGCATCATTATCCTTGCTTTGTTTTTGGCTAATTTAATAATGACTTAAAAAATATAGACAATTTTGATTATTAAGTAACATAAAAGAATTTTTTATCGCGCTAACTGATAATTTAAAAATTATTTAGAAAATATCTAAATAGACATTTTCGATTAAAGGAAAATTTCTAAAAGAAGATTAAAAGCAAAAAAAAATTGTTATGAAAGTAGCAAGAAGCTGTTCTCATCATGAGCCAAGAACAAGAATCTTGACTAAATGTGCCGAGCATGCAAACTATTTTAGTAGCTATTTCAGTGATATCATTTCAATTTTATAATTTCTAGCGGTGATTTTGAGCACCCTAAAACCAATAGGTCTACAAAACCTAGTGGAAACGACAACACTGCCCCTGCATATCACTGATTCAGTGGCTCTTCAAAGGGAAAACAAGGGTGTTTTGGTATTTGGTAGTAAGGTTAATCAGTGGTGATCAGAATATGGTTTATATATGAAGCAGGTGAGACTGAAGGTGGGAACTTGCTGCTTTACTAGAAAATGAAAGACAAAAAGATGATGCTGGAAGTTCTTGGATTTTTTGCAGGGCTGGAGCCTTTAAAATAATAATATGGTTTTAATTAATACTATTGATTTATTAATCAGAATCTCAGTCCTCTGTCGATAAACGACATTTCTCGTATAAATCTAGCATGCTAGTTCAAACCCAAAGGCCATGAACTATATTCTATATATATAGGCAGGCAATCGGCTGTATATACATACATATATATATGTATATATATATATATATATGTTAAGAAATGAAGAAAAAAAAATGGGCGAGGGTGAGGCGGCATGCGATGATGATGATGATGATGATGATGATAAGGGGGTGGCAGGAACAGTAAATTGTACTGTTAATGAATTGGAGTCTGGAAATAAAATTGGTTTTAGCAAGAAACAAAGCAATGATTACTTTTGATTAGACTACTCATTTCTGGAGAGTCAATCTTCATATATTCACCCTCATTCAAAAATTAAATTGATGGAGTAACCTGGAGAAAACTTTTTTCTAAGTGAAGGTGCATGTGCGAAGATTACAGCTAGATAAGCGAATGAATTGGACAAAAAATAAAACGCACATTCAAATGTGACATTGATTAGAACTTTGTTTGGATTTTTAACCAGATTGTAAAAAATATATATCTTGTATAAATTATTTACAAATTACGAAGTCACAAAATATTATACTTCCTGCATTCATAATTAATCGAGGTAACAATTCATGTCAATAAATCAATATCAAATTATGAATATATATACCATAATTAATCGAGGTGACAATTCATGTTAATAAGTCAGTATCAAGTTATGAATATATAATTCATGTTAATAAGTCAATATCAAGTTATGAATATATAAATCACACCGACACCAAAGAATAAATTCTGATCATCACTTACTAATCCTGTAAAATTCTTAACATAACATTATCGGCTTAAAGTTAAGAGTGGATAGAAGATAAAAAAGTTGTTTTAATATAATATTAATTTTTCTTTATTTCCATTATAATATTGATTAGATGGATCAGGAGAAAAGGATGGATATAGGGTACTCGGTGGTGAACAAAATCATATTGAAATAAAAAATTTATATGGTATTTAAGTACTGGGTATAGATTGTAATAGTAGGTCGATGGTGGATAAATCAGAAATGAAACAGAAAACAAAGGAAATGGATGGACATGAATTTGGACAGGGATGTATATATATTTATTGAAGTGACAGAGATCGAGAATCCGTTTCGGGAAGCAGATCATGAAGTCCCCAAGCCCTCCAAAATTACATGATGCACACAGTATCTCTGTCACTCCTTGAACCACATTTATCATTATTATTATTTCCACATTTATCATTATTTTTTTTATTACGGGGGCAGTTGCCTGAGGCCAAATTGTCTCTTCAGCCTTCAAAATCTGCTTCATTCAATATATTCATGTAAAATATTATACATTTCTTTAAATTTTTAATCTAATTTAATTTAAAATTATCCAAAAATTATTAAGAACATATCTAATGCATGCCACATGGACCAGGCAAGGCAAGATTTGGCCCCTTACCCTTGCCTTTTGTTTCTAGCCCACAAAATTTGGACCAGGCTTAGGCAAGCCTCAAGGCAAGAATTGCCCATCTTCACACCCAGGCTAGGTTCATGGCCCACAAGCCATTCAATTTGGCAAACCCACGTGCAAAGCCCATCCCAACGCCTAGAAGCAAGCAGCCAATGAGATGCTGACATATGATGCTGCCATATGTCATGGTATTTCAAAAAATATAATTGTTGTAGGTTTTTTTTTTAAAAAAAAAAAAAAGACAAAAGGTGCGGTTGGAGCTTATATATAATTTTTTTTAAACTTAATATTTATTCCTTTTTTTATGTAGTTTAAATTTGATAAAATAAAGTTTATTCGTTGTCATAATGTTTAATTAATTTTTTTTAAAACCATATAAGTTAAGTAATACATGAACGATAAAAGGACAAACAAAAATATAAAATAGGAGACAACGAAAACGCACCACACAAGATAAGATTGTGGTGTGAAAATTTAGTATAAGATAAGATAAGATATTGTGGGAAAAAAAAAAAAAAAGATAAAGTGGAATTACTACAGGAAAAACAGGCTTGCCCAGCGAAACAGATTCGTCGAGCAAAGTTCAACGGGCCACTGCCGTCAGGCTTGATGTCAGTCGACAAAAACAGTGAATTCGTCGAGCAATTCCATACTTGCCCGGAAGATTCATTCGTCGCCTATGATTTGTCAAACAATTCCAAAATTCAACAATTTTTGCATTACGAACTTTTTTCGCCAGGCAAAGTTGTAGAAATTTGACAGGTGTGCACCGAATTGTCTTACTTTGCCCGACGAAAGTGCTTGTTCGTCGGGCAAAATCTTAATATTTAAAAAATAATTTAAATAATTTATTTAATTAAATAAATAAATAAATATAATTAAAATAAAAATATATTTTTTAAAATACAATTAAAATAATAAAAAGAATCGAATGAAAATAAAAAAAATATTTATATAAATTAATGTTATGTTTTTACATAATTAAAACTAAAGTAATGTTTTACATATTAAGTTCTAACTACTCGGCGACGGGTCGGGGTGGTCGGGGTCATGGGGGGGCTGTTGGGCTGGGGGCTGAGGCTGTGACAGAAGATCATCTAGCCCACGCTCACCCAAGCGGTCAAGCACCTTGGTGATGGTGGCCTTTATTTGATCGTTTTGGACATGGATATGTGCGCTTTGGGCCTTAATCTCCGTGTTTTCGGCCTGGAGGGTCTCGAAGTTTCTCTCGAGCTCCGACATCTCCTTCGGATTAGCTGTAACAACCCGGAATTTCAATTATTGGATTTAATTAAATTATTTATGTAAAATGACGATTTTGCCCTTGCTTGTTAAAGGGCATGGAAATCAAGTTTTGTTTCGAAACATTTTCGGTGGTGTTTTGTATACCGTTGCGTAGGTCTCGAACTCACGAGTTCGTAGACAGGCGGCACGCGAAAAACGGAGCTCGTAGACGAGAGTTATGGGTCTAAATGTGCAAGGGCATTTTGGTAATTTGGTTTTGGGAGAAGATATTTAGGCCAATCATTGTCTCACCTTCATTTCATTTACATCCTCATCTTCATTTCATCTTCATTTCGTTCTTTCTCTGTGACAACCCTCCCAAACCACACCCGAAACCGAAGAAAAACCAAGAGAAAAACAAAAGTCAACTTTGATTTCAAGGCTTCAACTTCCAGTTTTGATCAACTAATCGTGTTCTACTCCGTCCCGCGATCACAACCGTACCAACCATCGAAGGAGAGGACCACGGTGGAAGCAGAGCCGAGTGAAGGAAGTTTCGGACCTTCCGATCGATTTTTCGGCCAGCACAGGTACGTGTTTGTTGTTCTAAGGTCATATTTGGATTCCTGGGTTTGAGTAGATAGATTTAGACGTAAAATTTGTGAAAAATGGTTGAGTTTTGAGGAAGTTGGAAAGCTTGGAGTTTCGGCCAGAAATGGAGGATTCCGGCGAAACCAGACGGCGGCGACGGCGACTGCCGGTCATCTTCTCCGGCCAACTTCCGGCGACGGCGACGGCAGCCGGTCGTCTTCTCCGGCGAGTCGCCGGTGACCGGTCGGGTCGAGTTGAACCGGTTGGGTCGAGTTGAACCGGTTGGGTCGAGTTGAACTGGTCGGGTTGAGTGAACCGGTCGGGTCCAGTTGGACCGGGTCAGGTTGAGCCGAACCGAGTTGGACCGGTTCAGGCGCGTGTGGTACTGTAGCAGGCGCGTGGCCGGCGCGTGAGGGCGCGTGGCGGCGCGTGAGCGCGTGTTCCGACCTTCCGTCGGCGCGTGGCGGCGCGTGGGGCCGAGTCTGAGGTCACGGTGGCGCGTGACAGTTAGTTTTTGACGTTTCGGACCTGTTGGCGCAGGTTTCGAGTCGATTGGATGTCGTTTAGGGGTTGTTTCGGACGTTTTAAGGTTGCTGCGTTTTCTAGGCCAGCATAGTTAGACTCCCGGGGTTTATGGGGTTTATATTTAAGATTATTATTATTAGCTGGTAATCCCGATTATTAATTTGGACAGGCGATACTGCTCCGGGAACTTCAGGGGAGCGTACAGTTCGGGATTGAGCTTGCTTGAACAGGTTTGTGAGTGGACTTTGATTTATAAACTATAATGCATGCATAAATGAATCTTTGATTTAAATACTGTTGAGTATGAGTGAAATGAATTTCTGGATTTTAGAAATGATACTGGACACATATTTTACAATATTTCAGTGAAAGTATGTTTTGAGAAATGACCTGATTTTGTACTCGATTTTGATATCGTTTTGACGTGGTAACTATTTGAGTATGTGATTTGGGTTGAGACCCATAATTGTGATTTTACCGATTTTGGCCATAAAATGATATTTGCAAAGAATTTGGCTAAGGCCGCGAAACAAAGATTTCGAAGTATGGATTTGATTCACTGATTCCCGTCCCGATGATTGTTGTTGCTCTGACTGGTGTTGAGGGGCCTTGCTCTACCAGTTGTTGAGGGTTCGGACCTTAGGTGTTGAGGGGTATGGCTCCGCCGGGTCGCGAAACTGTCTATGCATAGTACAGATATTACAGACAGTACATATGGTACACAGAGTTGTACAGATTTGAACACATCTCAAGGGATACCCTGGTGTGTTATGAATATGTCGGGAACAATGAATTTGAGATATTATGTGGCAGATTGAACCAAATGATTTGATTTTGAGATATTATGTGTCCGATTGAACCAAATGATTTGATTTTGAGATATTATGTGTCCGATTGAACCAAATGATTTGAATTTGAGATAATTTGTGTCCAGATTGAATTAAATGATTTTAAACTCATTTGAAGAGAGTTTTCAAACCAAATTGTGGATCACGAGGTATTTTCATTATACAGATTTTATGTGAGTCCAATTAAATGGTTTTAAAGATAAATGTGAATTTTGGATGATTTACATATGATGCTTTTATATGATAAATTGTTTTATGTTATGCATGCATGATTTTATAAATGGAGTGGAAGAAAGGTAATTCTTCGAAAAGGAATTTATAAATGATTATTTTTGTCCACTCACAACTTTTGTGTTTAAATCCCCCTTCAGGCAGTTGAGTAGAGTTGACGCGAACATTGATCTCGAGGCTGAGGCATTAGGATTTCGACTGCGCTGTGTTGTATATTTGAGTAGGATATCTAAATTTTACTCTTGATCCTACTTAGACGCTCTGATATTATGTTGTATTTGTTTGGTCGTTAATTACGGGAATTATTGAGTGCTTAAGTCCCTTGTCTGACAAGAGGAAGTATTTATCATGGTTATTATAATTTGTATGGATTGAAGGGTATTTTGGGAACCTTTTCTTAGGTTGTCAGACGGGATCAGGGTTCTTCCCGGGTTTCGAGGGGAAATTCGGGACGGGTCCTGACAATTGGTATCAGAGCACTAGGTTAAATTCCTGCAGACTGTACACTACGTGTACAATTATTTTGGTATTGATGAGTTATAGTTCTTTTCAGCGTAATGCCTCCGAGACGCGAGTTCCGTCAACCGTCGGAAAATATTGGGGACACACCTGAACCTACAGTGGAGCCTGATATGAGGCAGACACTGGAACAATTAGGTCATGCGTTGACTTCTGTACTTCAGAGTAGGACTGCTACTGAAGGTTCAGACATTGAGAGAGCCCAGAGATTAGGGGCTACAGTATTTATGGGCGACTCTAGCCCAGATGATGCAAGAGAGTGGATTACTCGTTTAGAGCGAGTGTTCTCGGTTATGAGATGTCCTCAGGGGGACATGGTGTTGTTAGCCACTTTTCTGCTGGGTGGTTCCGCTTATGATTGGTGGAGCGCATTAGAGGTATCAGGTTGGGAAGTCAGTACCATTACCTGGGCGACCTTCCGGGAGAAGTTCCTCGAGCAATTTTATCCTTGCTCGTACCGAGATGCCAGGGAGGCTGAGTTCATACACCTACAGCAGGGAGATTTGACAGTGGCTCAGTATGAGCAGATATTTTTAGAGTTGGCCCGTTTTGCACCAGCTCTAGTGGTAACCGAGAGGGACAGACGCCGCAGATTTGAAAATGGGCTGAGGGGCGAACTTCGGTCAGCGGTAACGGCTGCAGCCCATACTTCATTGAGAGATGCGTCTGACGCTGCAGCTCGTGTAGAGTTGAGCATGGGTGTGCCAGTCCAACAGCAGTTTAGGGGTTCCAGGCGACACCGGGATCGCTGGGATATTGGAGCCTCTAGCCAGGGACCGTCCAAGAGAGGCAGTTTCAGCTCTGGATCTACTGCGGGTGAGGGATCTGGTTCAGGCAGTGGCGGAGCCAGACAGGCACCCCAGTCATCCGCCCGTTCTAGTGGTGCTTCTGTGCAGTCAACTAGAAGACTGAGTGGCAGCTCAGGTAGCACTGGATGTTTCTTTTGTGGGGAGAGTGGCCACATCAGGAGATTTTGCCCACATCTGTATCCGGCTAGTAGTTCCTGGGGGCGGGGTGCTGCTGAACAGGGGCAGAGGACATTTCAGACGCCCGATTTTGCAGCTGGAAGTCAGAGTCAATCCAGTAGGGCCAACCGGGCCAATTGGACAAACAGGCCCCGTGGGTCCAACAGAGCCAGAGGCAGACAGTGGGGTCGTGGTCGATCGTTGGATACACAAGCCCGAGTGTTTGCTATGTCGCAACAGGAGGCCCGAGCAGCACCAGATGTAGTCACGGGTATGTTATCTATTTTTAACCGTGATGCTTATGTTTTAATAGATCCTGGGGCTACTCATTCTTTCATTTCTCGGGGTTTTACATTATTTGCTGATAGAGAATTGTCTCCGATTGGTTGGGACATGGGTATTAGTTCTCCTAATGGGAATATGTTAGTGGCGAATCTCGTGATTCGAAACTGTCCAGCGTTAGTGGAAGGTCATGCATTAGAGGCAGATTTAATTCCCTTAGATATTTTTGATTTTGATGTGATTCTGGGGATGGATTGGTTGACTATGCACCATGCCTCTATTGATTGTTATGACAAGAGAGTGGATTTCCGGAGTCCAGGTTTACCGGAACTTACATTCAGAGGAGATCGTAGAGTACTACCCTGTGGAGTGATATCAGCTTTGACTGCTGAGAAATTGCTGAGGAAAGGTTGTGAGGGTTACTTGGCTCATGTGTTTGATTCTCGGGATACTCCGATGAGGGTGGAGGATATTCCAGTGGTGAGTGAGTTCTCTGATGTGTTTCCAGATGAGCTCCAGGGATTGCCACCTCACCGGGAGATTGAGTTCACCATCGAGCTTTTGCCAGGTACTCAACCTATCTCACAGGCACCGTATAGGATGGCACCGGCAGAATTGCGAGAGTTAAAGACTCAGTTGCAGGACTTGGTGAATATGGGATTTATTCGCCCAAGTGTTTCACCTTGGGGTGCACCAGTGTTATTTGTGAGGAAAAAAGATGGTGGTTTGAGGTTGTGTATCGACTACCGGAAGCTAAACATGGCTACGGTGCGGAATAAGTATCCTTTGCCAAGGATAGATGATTTGTTTGATCAACTTAAGGGGGCAAGATATTTTTCGAAAATTGACCTTCGATCCGGATACAACCAGTTGAGGATCAGAGAAGGGGATGTTGAGAAAACAGCTTTCAGGACTCGTTATGGTCATTATGAGTTCCTGGTGATGCCTTTCGGGTTGACTAATGCTCCAGCAGCATTTATGGATTTGATGAACAGGGTGTTCCAAAAGTATTTGGATCGGTTTGTGATTGTGTTCATCGATGACATCTTGGTGTATTCGAGGAGTGCTAAGGCACATGAGAAGCACTTAAGGTTGGTGCTGAATATGCTTAGGAAAAAGCATTTGTTTGCCAAATTCAGTAAATGCCAGTTTTGGTTGACCGAAGTTGGATTCTTAGGTCATGTGATTTCGGCTGAGGGTATCAGCGTAGATCCCCAAAAGATTGAGGCAGTGGCAAACTGGGAGCAACCGAGGACAGTGACAGAGGTGAGGAGTTTTCTGGGTTTGGCAGGATATTATCGACGGTTCGTAGAAGGATTTTCTACGATAGCAGGGCCGTTGACTCGGTTGACGAGGAAAGGAGTCAAGTTTGACTGGGGAGCTGATTGTGAACAGGGATTTCAGGAGCTGAAGAGGAGGTTGACTTCTGCTCCAGTATTGACCCTTCCTGATGATACTGGGGGATTCGAGGTGTATAGTGATGCAACATTGCGGGGTATAGGCTGCGTGTTGATGCAGCATGGAAAGTTGATAGCTTATGCTTCTAGACAACTTAAACCCCATGAGTTGAATTACCCCACACATGATTTGGAATTAGCTGCAGTGGTGCATGCATTGAAAATCTGGCGACATTATTTGTACGGGGAGACGTGTCGGATCTTCACCGGCCATAAGAGTTTGAAGTACTTGTTCACCCAAAAAGACCTAAATCTGAGGCAGAGAAGATGTCTTGAGTTAATAAAGGATTATGATTGTACTATAGAGTACCATCCAGGGAAAGCCAATGTTGTGGCAGATGCTTTAAGCAGAAAATCCATGGGTTCTTTAGCCCATTTGCATACAGTCTACTTACCGTTACTGGTAGAGTTCCGTAGAGCAGGGATAATACTGGACATGGATAGCCAGGGGGCTTTATTGGCTAGTTTTCATGTGAGGCCTGTTTTGATTGATCGGATTATTGAGGCTCAACTCCAGGACCCTACATTGTGCATTATCAGGATGGAGTTAGAGGCTGGAAACAGGCAGGACTATGCGCTTAGGGATGATGGAGCCTTGGTTAGGGATGGTCGGTTGTGCGTACCGAATGAGCTGGAACTAAAGAGGGAAATTCTTGATGAGGCTCATAGTTCGGCTTACGCTATGCATCCAGGAGGTACCAAGATGTATCATACCCTAAGGAAATATTATTGGTGGACTGGGATGAAAAGGGAGATTGCTGAGTTTGTGAGTAGATGCCTGACGTGCCAGCAAGTGAAAGCAGAGAGGCAGAAACCATATGGGGCACTTCAACCATTACCTATTCCGGAATGGAAGTGGGATCACATTACGATGGATTTTGTGTATAAACTTCCAAGGACACAGAAAGGACATGATGGGATATGGGTAATTGTTGATAGACTCACGAAGTCTGCACATTTCTTGCCAGTGCGGGAAGATTTTCAGATGAGTCAGTATGCCAAATTGTTCATTGATGAGATCATACGGCTACATGGGACTCCAGAGTCCATTGTTTCGGACAGGGATCCTAGATTTACCTCCAGGTTTTGGCGGAGTTTGCAGAAGGCTTTTGGCACTACATTGCATTTTAGTACAGCTTTTCATCCTCAGACGGATGGTCAGTCTGAGAGGACAATCCAGATTTTGGAGGATATGATGAGAGCTTGTGTACTACAGTTTAAAGGAAACTGGGATTCACATCTGGCTCTGATGGAATTTGCTTATAATAATAGTTATCAGTCGAGTATTGGGATGTCTCCTTTCGAGGCACTGTATGGGAGGCAGTGCAGGACACCATTATGCTGGAACGAAGTGGGTGAAAGGAAACTGTTAACACCAGAGTTGGTTGATACGACTGAGGAAAAGATAAGGATCATCAGAGAAAGGTTGAAGACAGCTCAGGATCGCCAGAAGAGCTATGCAGACCGCAGAATTAGAGACCTTGAGTTTGAGGTTGGTGACTGGGTGTTCTTGAAACTATCTCCTTGGAAGGGAGTTGTACGTTTTGGTAGACGAGGAAAACTGAGTCCTCGCTACATTGGTCCATATGAGATTCTGGAGAGGATAGGACCAGTGGCATATCGTCTTGCTTTACCATCGGAACTATCCAGAGTTCATAATGTTTTCCATGTATCTTTGCTCCGGAAATATCTGTTTGATGAGTCTCACGTATTGGGAGAACAACCACTTGAGCTGAAAGATGATTTGACCTTTGAGGAGCAACCGGTGCAAATTTTGGATTGGAAAGAGAAGGTACTGCGCAGAAAGAGTATTCCTCTAGTTAAAGTGTTGTGGAGGAATCATAACGTGGAGGAAGCCACGTGGGAAACTGAGGAACTAATGCGGACGCAGTATCCTTATTTGTTCCAAGGGTAGAGTTGAATTTCGGGGACGAAATTTCTTAAGGGGGGTAGATTGTAACAACCCGGAATTTCAATTATTGGATTTAATTAAATTATTTATGTAAAATGACGATTTTGCCCTTGCTTGTTAAAGGGCATGGAAATCAAGTTTTGTTTCGAAACCTTTTCGGTGGTGTTTTGTATACCGTTGCGTAGGTCTCGAACTCACGAGTTCGTAGACAGGCGGTACACGGAAAACGGAGCTCGTAGACGAGAGTTATGGGTCTAAATGTGCAAGGGCATTTTGGTAATTTGGTTTTGGGAGAAGATATTTAGGCCAATCATTGTCTCACCTTCATTTCATTTACATCCTCATCTTCATTTCATCTTCATTTCGTTCTTTCTCTGTGACAACCCTCCCAAACCACACCCGAAACCGAAGAAAAACCAAGAGAAAAACAAAAGTCAACTTTGATTTCAAGGCTTCAACTTCCAGTTTTGATCAACTAATCGTGTTCTACTCCGTCCCGCGATCACAACCGTACCAACCATCGAAGGAGAGGACCACGGTGGAAGCAGAGCCGAGTGAAGGAAGTTTCGGACCTTCCGATCGATTTTTCGGCCAGCACAGGTACGTGTTTGATGTTCTAAGGTCATATTTGGATTCCTGGGTTTGAGTAGATAGATTTAGACGTAAAATTTGTGAAAAATGGTTGAGTTTTGAGGAAGTTGGAAAGCTTGGAGTTTCGGCCGGAAATGGAGGATTCCGGCGAAACCAGACGGCGGCGACGGCGACTGCCGGTCATCTTCTCCGGCCAACTTCCGGCGACGGCGACGGTAGCCGGTCGTCTTCTCCGGCGAGTCGCCGGTGACCGGTCGGGTCGAGTTGAACCGGTTGGGTCGAGTTGAACTGGTCGGGTTGAGTGAACCGGTCGGGTCCAGTTGGACTGGGTCAGGTTGAGCCGAACCGGGTTGGACCGGTTCAGGCGCGTGTGGTACTGTAGCAGGCGCGTGGCCGGCGCGTGAGGGCGCGTGGCGGCGCGTGAGCGCGTGTTCCGACCTTCCGTCGGTGCGTGGCGGCGCGTGGGGCCGAGTCTGAGGTCACGGTGGCGCGTGACAGTTAGTTTTTGACGTTTCGGACCTGTTGGCGCAGGTTTCGAGTCGATTGGATGTCGTTTAGGGGTTGTTTCGGACGTTTTAAGGTTGCTGCGTTTTCTAGGCCAGCATAGTTAGACTCCCGGGGTTTATGGGGTTTATATTTAAGATTATTATTATTAGTTGGTAATCCCGATTATTAATTTGGACAGGCGATACTGCTCCGGGAACTTCAGGGGAGCGTACAGTTCGGGATTGAGCTTGCTTGAACAGGTTTGTGAGTGGACTTTGATTTATAAACAATAATGCATGCATAAATGAATCTTTGATTTAAATACTGTTGAGTATGAGTGAAATGAATTTCTGGATTTTAGAAATGATACTGGACACATATTTTACAATATTTCAGTGAAAGTATGTTTTGAGAAATGACCTGATTTTGTACTCGATTTTGATATCGTTTTGACGTGGTAACTATTTGAGTATGTGATTTGGGTTGAGACCCATAATTGTGATTTTACCGATTTTGGCCATAAAATGATATTTGCAAAGAATTTGGCTAAGGCCGCGAAACAAAGATTTCGAAGTATGGATTTGATTCACTGATTCCCGTCCCGATGATTGTTGTTGCTCTGACTGGTGTTGAGGGGCCTTGCTCTACCAGTTGTTGAGGGTTCGGACCTTAGGTGTTGAGGGGTATGGCTCCGCCGGGTCGCGAAACTGTCTATGCATAGTACAGATATTACAGACAGTACATATGGTACACAGAGTTGTACAGATTTGAACACATCTCAAGGGATACCCTGGTGTGTTATGAATATGTCGGGAACAGTGAATTTGAGATATTATGTGGCAGATTGAACCAAATGATTTGATTTTGAGATATTATGTGTCCGATTGAACCAAATGATTTGATTTTGAGATATTATGTGTCCGATTGAACCAAATGATTTGAATTTGAGATAATTTGTGTCCAGATTGAATTAAATGATTTTAAACTCATTTGAAGAGAGTTTTCAAACCAAATTGTGGATCACGAGGTATTTTCATTATACAGATTTTATGTGAGTCCAATTAAATGGTTTTAAAGATAAATGTGAATTTTGGATGATTTACATATGATGCTTTTATATGATAAATTGTTTTATGTTATGCATGCATGATTTTATAAATGGAGGGGAAGAAAGGTAATTCTTCGAAAAGGAATTTATAAATGATTATTTTTGTCCACTCACAACTTTTGTGTTTAAATCCCCCTTCAGGCAGTTGAGTAGAGTTGACGCAAACATTGATCTCGAGGCTGAGGCATTAGGATTTCGACTGCGCTGATTGTATATTTGAGTAGGATATCTAAATTTTACTCTTGATCCTACTTAGACGCTCTGATATTATGTTGTATTTGTTTGGTCGTTAATTACGGGAATTATTGAGTGCTTAAGTCCCTTGTCTGACAAGAGGAAGTATTTATCATGGTTATTATAATTTGTATGGATTGAAGGGTATTTTGGGAACCTTTTCTTAGGTTGTCAGACGGGATCAGGGTTCTTCCCGGGTTTCGAGGGGAAATTCGGGACGGGTCCTGACATTAGCTCTCCGGAAAGAACTCGAAGAGCAACTGGAGACATCCCAAACTATCCCGTCGCCCGCCCCCCGGACGATCTTCCCTGGACGCCTACCAAGTCGTCGCTCTAGGATGGCAATCGACCTCTCACTATCTGGTAGCTGCTGCTCCAACGACACGTCGGGATGCTTTTGCGTCCGCTCAGCCTATGTCTGCTAGACGTCTTGCTTCATCGCCGCTTACAAATTCAAATAAATATTAATTAGAAATATAAGTATCAAATTAAAAATTAATGTTTAATCTGTAAAAAATAAACTTACGTGAATATTGTCAGCCTCCAGGTTGCCCCGGCCAGCGTACACTTGCCCCCTAGGCATCCACCTCCGGGAACATCGACCCGGCGATGTGCCTATCCTCCTGCCGAGCAGATAAGGATCGCGACCCCCCGTGGTGGTTGAATTTCTTCGCTCCTTGGTTTGATGTGTTGGCAACCAATTTTCGTTGTTTATTAGTGAAAACAATAATTATATTTTCAAATGGAAAATAACATATAAAAAAAAATAATTTAACTAGGTGGACAGTACCACATAGCTGGGGGACATGAAATGGTCGTACAACCACATCCACCCTTCCAGTTTCGGCCCGTCCAACGCCTCTGGAGGATTTGCCCGAGCTTCCTCCAGGGAAGGCCAACTCTTGTAGTATTTGGGGAGCTCGTACTTCCAGTCGGCATACCGTAACTGCTAGTGATTTCTCAGGTATTTACTGACGTCGGTTTCCTCCAGGTTGAACTCAAAAATGATCTGCGATAAATTATTAAAGTTAGTAAAATAATTAAAAATAATGTAAATGAAGGGAAAAACACGTACTTATAACTCTCCCCAACAACACGTGATCTCCTCTAGGAGTTGGTTCCTGAAAGTATCCTCCATCATCAGGGACTTAGTGCGAAGAATCGCGCCCATATCATGCACCACTAGGCTGTGGATTTTTACGGCCGCTGTCCGGAGGCGAGACACGTACACCACCGGGATCTTTGCATTCGTTGTCCTCCAAATCCGCTGGGATGTCAAACCCCGGTTGATCCAGCGCACGTTCACCGACTTCTCTGCAAATTCGATGGACATTAGTACAAAATATGAGTAACAAATAAAAACGGTTGTTTAAATAAAAAAAAATAATCAACTTACCCTGAGGGAGTGCTCAGGCAACAGTCTCCGGTTCGTCTGCTTCGGCGTCGTCCTGTGGGGGCTGGGGGTCGGTACGGGGTTCCCCTCGTTTCTTGTTGTGCTGTCAACGAGCCGATCGCGTACCGGGTAGCTGATGATCCGAGATCTGTGCTTGAACGGACGCCACCGTTGAGGCTACCGAGACATGGGCGTCCTCTTCCGCCGCATGATCATCAGCGGGATCAGGGCGGGGGCGGGTCCTAGATGTGATTAAGGTGCGATGCGATATCTACAATAAGAAATTTAAAATAATTAATACAAATTAACCAACATATTTTTAATTTAATAATTAAAAAAAAACCAAACATTTTTAATATTAAATATTAAATTTACAAAATAAAAATAAAACCACATATAAAATTACCAACATATTTTAATTCAAATAATAAATAATTAAAAAAATGAATTGTTTTTATTGAAAATTAGTAAATTGGCCAATAAAAAATAAAACCACCAAATTCTAATTTTTTAAAATAAAACCAACACAAACCAAAATTAAACTAAAATAATAATTAATCCAAACAAACTTAAACCTAAATTACTAAACTCAAAATTCACAACATTATACCTAAATTTCTAAATCCAAAATTCAGGAAAAAAACCAAACTTACAAATTAATCCAAACATACAATAATAATATCCAAAATCATAAAATTCACATATCCAAAATTTATAAAACTCACATATCCAAAATTCACATATCCTACATCATATAAAAAATTCACATAATTTTTTTAAAATTCACATATCAAAAATTCATAAAATTCGCATACCCAAAATTCACATAAAATTCATATCCAAAATCATAACAAAAAATCATATGCAAAATTCATAACATTATAAAAATTTCAACATTATACCAAACATCACAATTTCAACAAATCATCAACCAAATATTTATATTCCAATCCAATCCAAATTCACAATATTCAAGTAAAAACCCTATATAAATTCACAATTTTCAATTTTGAGAAAGATTCACAATTTGCCAAAATCCAATCCAAATTTCAATTCCAATTTCTTAATATCCAAACCAAATTTCAATTGAAATTTCAATCCAAACAAAAATTTAAATATAAACAATCAAAATTGACAATAACCAATCCACATTAACAATAGAGAGAGAGGGAGAACGAGTTCGACCTTGAGATGACTGCCGGTGAGAGAGAGCTGCGGCGGCGAGAGAGAGGAGGCGAGAGAGAGAGCTGTGGCGGCGAGCTTTAGAGAGGAGGAGTTCGAGTGAGAGATAGTGGTTTTCTTCGCCGGCTACCTTGAGAGAGGAGGAGTTTGCTCTGTTTGCCGAGAGGTGAGGGTGCGGAGATAACGAAGAAAATGAAGAAGAAGGAAGAAGAAGAAGAGTCAGTTGTGACTTATCAGTGTCTGAATAACCTTACCCGACGATGACTTCGTCGGGCAAATTTTAATGAATTCGTCGGGTAAAAAAAAGCGGTGGATATTCGTTGGGTAAGGAGTTTCAATTTCGTCAGGCAAATATATGTGGCAAGTTTGAGTTTTCGCGAAAAGTTTGGCGGAATTTATGAAATTTTCGCCAAAAACATTGCGCATGTTTTTTTTACATTGCCCGACGAATATATTATTTTTGCCTGACGAATTCTGAAAAATTGCCCGGAGAATGATTAAATTTGTCGGGCAAGATGCTTTTGTTGTTAAGTTTCTAACTGATATAAAAACCAGGTCCGACGAAAGAATTTTCAAGATCTGGACCGTTCACTTTTTGGATTTACGTGCCTAAAGCCCCATCTATCATTATCTTCATGTTTTACGGAGCTGATGTGTCTCGAAAGTTAAGTTTGTGAATTTCATTGAGTTTTTTGTAGTTTCGGTTCAATTGATATTCAAGCGATGGAATTTCAAAAAATTGACCGTTCAATGGTTACTTTTAAGTGTGTAGACCTCACTCGTCGAAAATCTTGATGTTTTGAAGATTTAAAACCGTTCGATCGTCAAAAAACGTTTTGTTATCGTTGAATCGTCACACACCGTTACCTAATCCCGAAAATTCCAAATTGGCTAATTTTTTGCGTAGGCAATCTATGAGTACGTGCAATAAATGTGGACGGTTAGATCGGTCCATTTCATTTTTTAAATTATTGAAAATCTTAAAATAAGCATATTCATCAAGGAGTTTAAGCACTTAATGGAAACTTCATTACATTTTTCGAAGTTTTGGTTCCATTGAAATTCAAACGATTGAATTTGACCGATCCAACAGTTGATTTTGTGGTTTTATGTGCCTAGATCTCTCCCATCGAAAATCATGAGGTTTCGAGGATTTAAAATGATCGGATCGTGAAAAAATGTTGTGTAACCGTTGAAACATCGCACACCGTTACCTAATCCTGGAATTTCCAAATTGGGTAATTTTTTGCATAGGAGATCTATGAGTACGTGCAATAAAGGTGGACGGTTAGATCGTTCTATTTCATTTTCTAAATTATTGAAACTCGTAAAATAAGCATATTCATCAAGGAGTTTAAACACTTAAAAGAAATTTCATTACATTTTTTCGAAATTTTGGTTCCATTGATATTCAAACGATTGAATTTGACCAATTCAACCGTTCATTTTGTGGTTTTACGTGCCTGGATATCTCCCGTCGAAAATCGTGTGGTTTCGAGGATTTAAAACCGTCGGATCGTGAAAAAACGTTGTGTAACCGTTGAAACGTTGCGCACCCTTACCTAATCCCGGGTTTTTCCAAATTGGGTAATTTTCGCGTAGGCGCTCTATGAGTAAGTACAATAAAGGTGGACGGTTAGATCGTTCCATTTCATTTCTCAAGTATTTTAAGAACGTTTGTTAATAATTAAATGTAAATTGAATCTGGTATATATTGCCCGACGAAGGTACTTGAATATTCATCGGGCATTTTCTGTCAATTAACCTTTTTTACTTGATAAAATAGTGTATAGAATTTAGGGAAAAATTGGTCAGAACCTTTGCACGACGAATAAGCAAAGAAATTCGTCGGGGAGAGTTAAAAATAATTTGGATGACGAATTTTCTTTGCTTGATCGTCGGGCAAAGATTTTGACCAATTTTTTCGTAAATTCTATACACTATTTTATCAAGTACAAAAGTTCAAAACCGACTATGCTTATTGAAGCATTCATAAAAATTGACATTTTGATTGTTCATGAGAAAATCTTTATCATTGGATTTCGGAAATGACTAGTGTAAGTATCAGGGACATAACTTACAGGTAATTCCAGGGTAGGACCTAAGATGAACTGTTGGGAAGCCGAATCAGGGATGAGGACATCAAAGTTTGTGGCTTTAGTACATAAAATATTAATTGAAACTTTGATGAATGAAATCATAATACATACATATAAATCACACTTATTGATTTGAAGATGGATATTACCTATATAAATGAAATAATTTATTTACAACTTTCATTCGGTGTTGGATTCGCTCTCCCCCTTCCAATCACGCTCGTCATCTGAGATATGCACAATACTTGACTCCTCATAATCACTTTCAATTTGTTCTAATTCCCCGAGATCAATAAAAATGCCATCAATCGCAATTGGTGGGATGATGACGTTGGTCCGTACTCTATCCACGTTTAGGGTGGATGCCGAGGAATCCACTTAGTAAACGATTTGGTCATCGTCTATTTCCCCATCTTCTTCATGGTATCGGTCATCCACGTCCCAAATATTTCTATGATTCACTATGTCAACTACTCTCTAACCAGCACCAGCTTTTGGATCATCCACATAGAATACATGTTTCGCCGTACTAGCGAGGATGTGGGGATCACTGTTAAACCACTGGGTGTTTCTGGTTACAAAGGTACATAACTGATCTTTAATGACACTGTCTGGGATACTTGGGTTCGTATCAAACCAATGACACTTGAACAAGACGACTTCCTTGCGGTCTGCGTATAACACCTTAACCACACTTAACCATATGCCGTAGAACCCCGTATTAGCATTTTCCCTATCCCCCGGCACGAAGACCCCGCTGTTTTGCGTAGACAATTTGTCATCTCATTCTGTGCACACAAACTTAACTCCGTTAACTTGACAACTAGCGTACGTTTCTCCTCGAAATGGACCAAAGGCCATTTGCATTAATTCTTCATTGAAATTTGGCGAGTTGTCATCTTTCAGCTGTGCCATTTGGTAAGATACACACGAGAAATGAAATTGGTAAACTTAAGAACAATTTAATAAATTGAGACATTAAAATTTTTGACTTACATGCTCGGAAAATCAACGTGGAAACAATTGTTTGTCCATTTCTTCCCAATTCGAACGATATTAGGCCTTCTGTGCTGCTCGTGGAAGGGCCAGACTTCGTCACAGTTGAGCCACCTCCATATCGTTATTGGTGAACGGCTCCGATACTGGACCAGTGCCGAATGGTCGTGACAGGACCCTTCCCGAATTTCCTATCGAAATTCATGAAAAGTCTTGCTCCCGTCTGACAACCCAAAATAATTCCTAAAATACCCTTATTGTCTTATAAACACTTTACGAGAATTCTACCGAAACTCTGGCAGAATCTCCCCTATACTTTGGTTGAACCGTCTTCCACTTGTCAGATGAAGGATAAAAAATAAAAATAAATCAAACAATGTTACATCCAGCCTCGTATATCCGCAACTGTAACCTTGTCTCTCAAGACGGTATTAAATAACTGAAATGTCGTGCTCGTACGAACCAATCACTACTCATCAATTTGGTCACCGCCCACACCAACCCACTGACCACGGTAACGAGCATTCGCTCACAGGTGCATCAATCACCTATCAAAGCCCGTGAAAGTCGTCGTCAACTCCTATCAGTCGGCTTAACTTTCGGCTATCGTAGATGTATAACTTAGATGAGCCATGATGTATTTTCCATTGACGAATTTTGGCCACAAATTAGGCCGAATCCCCATTTCTTGCATACGCAGACGAGTCTTTTTTGTGTCCTTTGACTTTCCTTCAATGGGTAAAGTCGTTCCCTCAATACTCTGGGCAACATTCTTCTCGATGTGTATAGGATCCGCGATGTGTTTGATTTTCACGTTCGACCAATACGCCAACCGGAAGAATATGCTATTTTTCGTCCAATTTTCCTATTCAGCTAGTTTCAGTCCTCGTGTGATGACGTCATGTATACTTTTCAGTTTTTACTATATCTCAACACCGAACCTCTCCTTGGTCGAGCTCGTAACTCTGATTTGCCATCAAATGAGTTAGATTGCGGTCGCCATCGGTGATCCCAAGGCAGAAACCTTCTCGCACCCAAGTAGCATACCTTCGATGCGTGCTAAAAGGAGTTGTGTCTGGTCCAAAGGTCGATCCCTCGTGTACTTGTTCAACGATTAAGCCAATTAAGTTCAGATATGTTAACTTATAGAAAAACACACACACACATGCCAAGGGGGGGGGGGGGGGGGTGTTTATGATTTCAGAATTGAAAATTAAAGACAAGTAAATCAAAGTGCAGAAAATAACAATGCAAGAATGAAAGGTTGATTGTTTGTTAACTAAGGCGAATTAAGGCTTACTATCCACTCTAACCAATTATAGTTCTTAACCAGATTATCTTGACCTAATTACTATGCAATTCTGAATTAGGTGCCCATGCCTAGGTCTTGGCGTTGGTACACTAAACATATGCCATTCTCTCTTACTTAGCATGTTTTAGACATGGCATATGCGTAGAACGTCTATCACCTACCAGTTAAGATGACGCATGAAGTACTAAGAGAATTTAATTACACCACACTAGCCTAGAAAAGTGATATGCATTCCTAGGATGTCATGAATTCCGACTACAAGATTGTTTCTTAACCTCAACCTCTTGATGCTAATGAACCACATGATGATATGGCGGTCACTCAAGCAATTCCATCAATAATTTATGCAAACAAGGTAGCTAATCTCATAAACATAAAAGAATGGTAGTTAAAGCAGTAATAAGAGTTATTCAGCATGCATAGCAATTAAGAACAAGAATAAAAATCTACTTAATGAGCTAACATGGTTGGGGCTTCAAATAACCCTAATTCTGAAAGGAACTACTTACTCATAACAGAAATTGAAACAAAAATAATTGAATTCATAAGTAAATTTCAATGATATAAAAGTTTAGAGTAAAGAACGCTGATAAATAATGGTGCACACCAGAGACTCGGCAAGACCTTCCTCTCCAAGCTCCGCGCCCAAAAAGTTCAGAAAATAAGAACTGTGTACTTTGAATTGAATTACAATGTAAATTGAGGCTAGGGTGTCTAGATCTTTGAAATAATGCTCTCCTAATAATGTGTGAAAAATATTATCTCGTCTAAAAATATGGTCCCCTAAAACACTGAACAAAGGCTCCCTTTTATAGACAAAGGGAAAGCCTTGTCCTATAAGGATTGGTATTAAAAACCCTAGCCTAGAATGTTCTAGAATAGTTTTTGTACTTCTAATTAATTACAAAGTCTCTAATTCTATTAGAACCAATCAGAACATGGTTGGGAGTGTGAATGCAAGCTGGCAAGTGGGAACACAAGCTGGCCACGGTCTTCCCGCGGTCAGATGCTGGAACTTAGAACTTAGCCCTTGGAATGTCTTCGTCATAGGGGTCTGGGACTGCGCTTCTGAGGCACACCACGAGCATAGTAGAAGCGCATCTTCGCTCAGGCTAGGTGCAGAGTACGAATTTCGATCCACTGCTGGCGGAACAAGAACTAGGGTTAGGCGCAAAGGCTGGGCTTGGATGGGAAGTTCTTGGGACATGTATTCGTCATGTCCTGGCGTGACCTTGGCACTTCTAGGATATGAACTTGATGTCATGAGACACAGGTTATGGACCCGGATGACATGATATGAGGTACTTGGTCAAGGACTCAAAATAGGCGCACTAGCGCACTAATGACCCAGTTCAGGACCTGATATTGAAATGAGGATATCTCCTTCATATGAACTCCGATTTGAGTCATTCTTTTGCGTTCTTCTCAGAATTTACCTATCTTTCCAAATCTGCACAAGTCTCACAAGATTGATCATTTTCTACTATTTATGGCACGAAATCATTCAAAAGGCATGTAAGAGAGGCATATAAAGACATCAAAATGATGCATAAATAATGACTGATCAAATATCCCCAAACCTACATTTTGCTAGTCCCTGAGCAGAACAAACTTTAACAAAATGAAAAGACTCGATCTTAGTTAACATAGAACATTTAAACCCCTAGGTTCACCTAGTAGGAGGAGTTTTGTCTCCTGAGGGTTATAGTAGCCCGATACCCACAAAAGTTTTACTTAGACAAATAAGATGCTAGAGATAGTACTTTTAACAAGCTAATAAGAAGCAAAGTAAGTAGACATGCTTTGCAGAACTAAACGGAATGCCATAGCCGTGAGTGTCATGTGAAGTTGTACGTGTATAAGTGCTAATATTTCGAGTGATCAAGTTTGAAAACAACTCCATCTAAGTGCCCTAGAAAGATTTCACCTTGACTCTAATCCTCACTAGGCAACTCTCAATTCGCACAAGAATCCTAGGCTTTCACTATTTTCAAGCATATGTGAAGAGTTTATGTTATGAAATTCAAATTTAATCACGTATGAGTAATAATGAAGAATAGCACTTTATGGAAATAAAGATCTCATGAAAGGAATTTAACTTTAAGAACATAGATATGTACCTTAATCCTTCCCATGATTGTCCATAAGATCAGTTAGGTCTTCTTTTTTCGGTTGTAATGGGGCTAAGCTTAGGGGTTTGGCAAGGAATGATGGGATTCAAAGAACCTGAGTTGTGCCAAGGCATGAGAAGTCATGACTTGAACTTGGAATTTCTGAACTGAATCCTTTCTTAAGGCCTACGACATTGTGCTTTCTTGATGGCTTATTTTGAGTCTCTTGCCTCACTTGGCTTAATCTACTTTGTTTTTCACTTTTTCTTCTTTCTTTTTCTTTTCAACGTTTTTTTTTTCTTTCTTTTTCTTTCTTTTATTTTTCTTTTCTTTGAATTGAGTTGAACCAAGATCATGTAATGATTTCCTCAAACTTTCGTGCAGCTTGCAACTTGTAAAGCTTTTCTTTATTTTTGAACTTTGAATTGATGCCAATGTCCTTTGAATTGGGCAGCATCTTCTTTCACCTCTCATTCTCACCATGAATCTCATTTACGAAAACCTTAGCATAAACTGAGGTTATAGGGTATGGCTGTGATGAATGGCTAAGTATTTCGGTTAGGTTATACTTTGGGTGATGAAAGAAAAGGCTGAGTGTTTGGCTTCAAAGTTGGCTTAGGGAGCTTGCAATAGGGTAGGATAAAGCCTTTAGAGGTTAAAGCATACATAGCCTACATCACTTCTTATGGCAAACCACACATTAGATCAAGAGGATCTAAATGATGTTAGTTCTTTAAAATTCAATGCAAAATGATGTAATGAGATCAACAATGAAGAACAAAACCGATGAGTGTTTTAGAGTAGAAACAAGTATATCCCTTAGAAAGAATGCAATTAGGCTAAAAAATCTCACAGGGTAGTCTCCACTAATTTTCTAAGGTTCACTCAAATTCAGTTATTTCGTTCACTGAATCACTTAAAACATGGCATTGTGAAGTGCAAATTATGAACTACTTGACCAATGCATGACTCTTAATAAGGGTAAGACAGTTAACGTAGCATATACATCCCTATTAACAAGTTATCATACTATTCAAAAGCAAAAAATTAAGTAAATAACTAAACACAAAAAAAACTAAGGCTAAAAATTCAAAAGTACTGGCCGTGTATCACCCCCAAACTTACTTGTTTCTATATACAAAAATTTAAATCCACACCCCCAAACCTAAACTGAACATTGTCCTCAATGTGATAAGCAGTAAACATGACAACAGTAGAAAGGTTTGAGAGAAATAACGGGCAGAAACAACAAAGGAAGAGAAAAATACTAACCAGGGCTAAGCTGCCTCCTAGGTACGCTTTATTTAACGTCTAGGCAAGACGGGGCTGGCATGCTCGGAATTTGATGGTGTTCCCAGTATTTCAGCGTTAACATGGAACCGATTATGAGTCTCTTGCTGTAGAATCTGCGCTGCATCATGGAACAAAAAGTTAGAAATACATAAAGGAATCCACCGACGAGAACGTAACTTATCGGGAAAGAGATTGAGGAGTGATTTGAATGAGAGCAGTTTCTGTCCATTCCGGAATGTCTTCCTTGGACAATGCTCATGGGGGAACATCTTTGGTTGTTCCTTGTACGTTCTAGACTTCATCCTTGGTCCCTTCCATTGATTTTTCCTTCGGAACTTGAAGAGGGGGACCAAGTTGAGGGCCTTTAGCATATTCTTGGTGTTTTTATGGTGGAACCTGCACGGGAAAAGTGCATCAGCATTAGGAGCTAAATTCGAATTCAAATCCAAGTTTGCCTTATTAAAATTAAAGTTAATATTTTCAGGATTGAGTTGAGAAGGCGCATTGATTTTCAAAACTGGGTCCTTGTCCGTGGGCATGGGCTGAGACACGGATGGCAGCAGATTGGGAGCCACATGGGTTCTGCCTTGGATGTGTCTTGAAGCGTGGCTGCAGCACTGCGCGTCTCAGATGCGGATTGGGAAGGTTCTGGTGCTGCGGTAAGGACTTGCCCTGCAGTGAATTAGTTGGCGCAGCTTGGCGCGTTGAAGGCATGCCCTGGACATGTCCAGGTTCTGTGGCGCTGGGCAATGGCTGCGGAAGGGCATTTGGCGAGTCATGGGACTCAACAGGATCCTGGGTTGTGGGTAGAGACTCAAGCGCGTCATGAGGTAGAACGTGGTCATGGCTGTGGGACACGGCTTGGGACAGTGCGTTGCTGCTGGGCAACACATAAGGCAGGGGCATGGGTTTGACCTGGATGTCCTCGTCACCATCATCCGTCCTATTCTCTTCCTCCCAGTTTTCTTCCGTTTCGCTTTCCAATCTGTTAGTGCAAGGCAAAGAGGTATAGTTAGACATGAAATCAGAATCAGAAACATTATAAAAGGAAGAGTATACTGGAGGGTATGAATTGGGTGTGTCCCACTGCTCAATCTGAGCAGAATCGGGAGACACTGTCACGGCATGGCCCTGGGTGGAATTCATGGCATCCATGGCAAGCACTTGTCGAAGTGTTAGCTTGGTGGTGTCCTTATTATGCTCTTCATTCGTGTGATGGTTCTGATTACAAGCCTCCATGCTTTGTATCCTGGTCCACAACGAAGGTTGGGTGGACTTCGCGGCCTCCATGGCAAGCACTTGTCGAAGTGTTGGCTCGATGATAGCTTCATCATGATCACCATTCATGGCCTCACTTGGTGGAGAATGTGCCCTTTCTTCGATTTGGCGCATGTTAAACTCAAACTCCCTCTTGCTCTTTTCCAGTCCCTCCTCCATGCGCTGGTTTTCCTCTCGGATTTCTTTAGAAGCGGCTGCCATGTATTGAGTACAAGCCTCCATACATTTTCTCAAGGCCCTCCACGAAGGTTCGAGGTTAGGAGTTGGTTCGTAGTGAGGAATTATTTGAGGGGAGTTCCATGTGAAATTAGGTTGCTGGCACCATCCTGGGTTGTATGGTTCTGGGTGTTCTTGATAATGGGATGTCGGCTGATTGCTCCAGCCTGGGTTGTATGGTTTTGGGTTTTCGTGATTGGTCCACCCCTGATTGAATGAAGTTGGGTATGGATTGTTCCAAGCTTCCGTCTCCATGTATGGATAATTCCATGGTCCCATATCCATGTATGAGTTGTTCATATGTACATGAGAGAGATGACAAGCTAAGTTAGTAAACAATCTAAATGAAATCTAACTAGTTAATATACAAAATTAAGTTAACTAAATTTGAATTAATGGGCACCGTTGAGGGACAAGTCCCCGACAACGGCGCCACAAACTTGATAGAAGAAATACTGAACACAATAATTATGAACTTTACTTCTACTAAGTACAACTTTACTTCTACTAAGTACAACTTTACGTGGCGTTTATGATTTGAGAATTGAAAATTAAAGACAAGTAAATCAAAATGCAGAAAATAACAATGCAAGAATGAAAGGTTGATTGTTTGTTAACTAAGGAGAATTAAGGCTTACTATCCACTCTAACTAATTATAGTCCTTAACCAGATTATCTTGACCTAATTACTATGCAATTCTGAATTAGGTGCCCATGCCTAGGTCCTGGTGTTGGTACACTAAACATATGTCATTCTCTCTTACTTAGCATGTTTTAGACAGGGCATATGTCTAGAACATCTATCACCTACCAGTTAAGATGACGCATGAAGTACTAAGAGAATTTAATGACACCACACTAGCTTAGAAAAGTGATATGCATTCCTAGGTTGTCATGAATTCCGGCTACAAGATTGTTTCTTAACCTTAACCTCTTGATGCTAATGAACCACATGATGATATGGCGGTCACTCAAGCAATTCCATCAATAATTTATGCAAACAAGGTAGCAAATCTTATAAACATAAAAGAATGGTAGTTAAAGCAGTAATCAGAGTTATTCAGCATGCATAGCAATTAAGAACAAGAATAAAAATCTACTTAACGAGCTAACATGGCTAGGGCTTCAAACATCCCTAATTCTGAAAGGAACTACTCACTCAGAACGGAAATTGAAGCAGAAATAATTGAATTCATAAGTAAATTGCAATGAAATAAAAGTTTAGAGTAAAGAACGCTGATGAACAATGGTGCACATCAGAGACTCGACAAGGCCTTCCTCTCCAAGCTCCACGCCCAAAAAGTGCAGAAAATAAGAACGTCTAAAAATATGGTCGCCTAAAATACTGAACAAAGGCTCCCTTTTATAGACAAAGGGAAAACCTTGTCCTATAAGGATTGGTATTAAAAACCCTAGCCTAGAATGTTCTAGAATAGTTATTGTACTTCTAATTAATTACAAAGTCCCTAAAATCTATTAGAACCAATCAGAACATGGTTGAGAGTGTGAATGCAAGCTGTCTAGTGGGAACCTAAGCTGGCCGTGGGGAACCCGCGGTCTTCCCGCGGTCAGACGCTGGAACTTAGAACTAGGCCCTTGGAATGTCTTCGTCATAGGGGTATGAGACTGCGCTTTTGAGGCACACCACGAGCATAGTAGAAACGCATCTTCGCTCATGCTAGGCACAGAGGACGAACTTCGATCCACCGCTGGTGGAACAAGAACTAGGGTTTAGGCGCGGAGGCTAGGCTTGGATGGGAAGTTCTTGGGACATGTACTCGTCATCTCCTGGCATGACCTTGGCACTTCTAGGACATGAACTTGATGTCATGAGACACAGGTTTGGGACCCGGATGGCATGATCTGAGGTACTTGGTCAAGGACACAAAATAGGCGCACTGGCGCACTCAGGACCCAGTTCAGGACCTGATATTGAAATGAGGACATCTCCTTCATATGAACTCCGATTTGAGTCATTCTTTTGCGTTCTTCACAGAATTTACCTATCTTTCCAAATTTGCACAAGTTTCACAAGATTGATCATTTTCTACTATTTATGGCACGAAATCATTCAAAAGACATGTAAGAGAGGCATATAAAGACATCAAAATGATGCATAAATAATGACTGATCACATAGCATAAGCAGAAAAATCATTAGTTGTCCACATTACGGCCGTTCGTAGAGTGAACATTTCTCCACTGCACTTGCCGTATGTTTGGACACCATTTCCCCACAAATCCACGAGCTCATCAATCAACGATCGCAAATAAACATTGATGGAATTACTCGGCGATTTGGGCCCCGGTATCAAAGTACCAAGGATTGTGAATTCTTTCTTCGTACATCTCCAATGAGGCAAGTTATACGGAACCTTAACCACCGGCTAAGTGCTATAGGGCTTTGCAAAACTCCCAAACGGATTAAAACCATCAGCAGTGAGCCTTAATCTGACATTTCTTGGCTCTGCGGCAAACTCGGGATACATCTTATCAAATTCCTTCCAAGTCTATGCATCGGCTGGATGCCTTAGTACATCATCATCAATGCGTTCATCTTTGTGCCACCTCATATCACGGGCTGTGTAGGACGACATGTAGAATCATTGTAACCTTGGCTTCAGTGGAAAATAATGCAACACATTGTTTGGAATCTTGTTCTTTTGAAACCTAGGCTCATTGCACACGGGACATTAGTCAAGCTGCTCGAATTCACCGTAAAACAATGCCCAATTGTTCTTGCATGCATGGATATTGACATACCCTAAAACGAGGCCCTTCAACAGTTTTTTTTCGAGCTAGAATGATCTTTAGGCAGACGGTTGTCTTCAGGGAGCATTCGGATGATGATGTCCATCATGTGATCAAAATGCATGATCGTTTGATTATACTCAACTTTCATGTGCATCAACTCCCCGACTACCCCTAGAACCGAAAAGGATTTACAATCGGGGTACAATTTGCTCTAAGCTTCTTTCAACAATCTCTCGTAATGGAGCTCAGAGCCTTCGAGTTGAAACCTGGGCGCCATATCATTCGATGCGGGAGAAAAAATATCGGTTAACAACTCAACAACTTGATCATTATCATATCGCTCATCCAAAGCAATTTCGTCCCGACGGGTCTCGGGAATCGAAGATGTTGAGGCGGTAAATATTTCTTCACCGTGATAGATCCAATTAGTGTAGTTGTGTACGATCTCATTCCATTCTAGATGATTTTGGACCTCATTCAACAACATCCAACTGTAGTTGTTACATTTAAGGCACAGACACCTGATACGTCTTTCATCACTGCAATGACTACGTGCAAAGGCGATGAAGCTGTCGATCCCATCCAAATACTGATCAGAAGATCTATCCAACATTTGCATCCAGCCTCTGTCCATTATGCCTGCTTTGAAAAAATAGAGTCAACGTAAGTCATTGAGTTAACATTGTCTCGTAATTAGAACATGTTAATATCAAAAGCAGCTCGTCTCCTTATGCCTCCGGTGATTTGGCCTTATCCTATTCGAGAGTGCACGTTCTATGCTGTATAGTTTGCGACCTACGAGGCTAAGTTTCGATTGAGTTAAATTTCGACAGCATCTCCCTACAGTTCCCCAAATACACGACGTAGATATTATAAAAAAAATATCTAGTATGCATTCAGAGAACATTGAGGGGATACAAACTGAATTTCCCACAATCGGAACCTAACCTCGTAGACCGCAAACTACACAACACATGGTTGCGCACCCCCAAACTGTCCGAATAAATGGACAATTCAAGATTCAGTCAATCAACCCGATTCACTGACTCTCAAACGGGTCTAAGATTTTTCATTGAATTTCATTATACGAAATTAATCAACCCAATTAACTTCACATAAACGGTTATGAAATATGAACATATTTCACTCCGTCAGAACTACATAAAGTGTTTTACAAAAAATATCACAACAAATTCACAAATATAAACATATATTAATTATGCATATCACAGAGTTTACAATTTTCTAATTTCCGTACATATTTTCTATTTTCCAAATTTAATAACATATTTTCTATTTTCCTAACATATTTTCTAATTTCCTAACATATTTTCTAATTTCAATAATTTCATTACATATTTTTTATTTTCCTAACATATTTTCTAATTTCCTAATTTCCTAACATATTTTCTATTTCCCTAATTTCATAACATATTTTCTATTTTCATATTTTCCTAACAAATTTTCTAATTTCCTACACAATTTCTACACAAATTCCCACAAATTCTAAACAATTTCTACACATTTCCACAATAAATACACAATTTTCTAACATAATTATATCCAAATTAAAAAAAAAAATTAAATTAAGAGGCTAACACACATACCTTTTTATAAGTATTCCTTCAAATCAACCACAAATTTCCTAAAACACAAAACATAATTAGTTTCCAATCAAAAATCAAAATTTTAAAACTAAAAAAATTAAATTTCTCAAACCTTCAAAATTGGTATTGGTGATTGAGAGAGAAAGGGATTTGATTGGTAGTGAAAATGGTGATGAGATGTTGATTGTTGATGTTATATAGCTAGAGAGAGAGTGTGAGTGAGTAAGAGAGAGATATGTGAGCTGTGAGGAGACTGAGAGCAAATGGGCATAGAGGAAGAAGAAGAAAGGGGCGTCTGGGTTATTTATTGTGTTTAGACTTTTGCCCGACGAAGAATATTCGCAGGGCAAAATTTAATGATTCGTCGGGCAAATTTTAGTCGACACCAAGTTTTGTCCGAAGAACAATATTCGTCGTTAGGACTCATCTTGCCCGACGGATAGAACAGATTCATCGGGTTAACCCTTCTTATTTTATGCTCCAATAACTTGTTCTTCCCGCCAACACCTTACCCGGCGAGCCTTCGTTTTCGTCGGACAAAATGTACTTAGGCGGCGAATATTACTTCGTCGGGTTAAATTTTGTCGGACAACCTTGGATTTCTTGTAGTGAATTATATAGTATTTCAGATATATTATAAATAAGATTTCTACATTATTATCCTTAAGAAAATAATGCTCAAAAAATTTGAATTCTTGCCCCTTGCTCCTCCCCATTAGAACAACAAAAAATAGCCTTGAGCAAAATGCATGAACATTATCACAGAGAGGGGCTAAACCTTGCCTCTAACCTCTTGCCTTTACCACTTGATATGCTATAATAGCTAGCCAATTTTCAATGTTACCAAAGTCAATGCTCCCTTTATCTAAAAAAAAGTAGTTAAATTTTGTCTGAAAGCTCTCAAAGCATCTCTAGCAGACTGACGCAGTACAAGCTAATAAGGTTTACAAGCGTAAACCCTAAAGGAACATAAACTGGAATCCCCCAGGATATAGTTGAGAAACTCTCAAATTTGATTGAATAAATTGTAAGATAATCCCCAATACAACGTTTAAAGGTTGTTTATATACCTAGTAAACCTAGGATGAAAAGGAAAACAAAAACCCTAATTAATAAAGATCTTGAAAATCTTCAAAGCTGATTTTGAGGCCCTAAATGACCTTATTTGGCTAAAATAGCCCTTATGTTATGCTATGACTTTGATTCGTCTCGTCGTTCCCTTTCCGGAAAGGTATCATATGCCCTATTCTGAGCTCGGACGTCAAATTTGCAAATTACCGGAGTGTCCTTTTTGTATTTTTCGATCCATCTGATCTTCGATTCATTCTGCCATCTGTTCTACATCACAGACTCTTCAAATTTATTTTTGGACAAATTTAACTCAAAATTTGTCTAAAAGCATCAAAGCAGCCCTGCAATAGTCTCTTTATTTTTAATGTTAAATTTAACATAATGAATAGTGCAGTTATTTATAGCCAACTACTATTCATTTGCACAAATTTGAAGTTAAATGTAGGGAGTCTATTGTAGAACTATTTTAATACTTTAGGACAAATTTTAGGTTAAATTTGTCCAAAAACTACATTTGAAGAGTAAGTAAGTAAACAAATTGATTAATTAAGAATAAAAAGAAATATATTTTCAAAATTTTAGAAAATAAATATGTAGGTAAATAATTACCCATCCTATTAATTTATGTTTATTTATTTTTAAGTTTAATATTTGTGTTTTCGCTACTTTGTCCTTATGAAATTATATTATTTTTCAAGAATTTTGTTAGTTGAGGATATTTTTGTGTTTCTAAAATTTTAATCAAAGAGAGAGACTAGAGAACGCTTTTGGCTTTATATACAGGGATATTTAGTGATTAAAGATTTCAAAAATCAATAATGAGAATTTTTGAATAAATTTTGAATTTATGAAGAACCTATCAATTACCCAATTTTAAAATATTTCATTATCTTATTCAATTTAAGTTTTTTTTTTTTTACCAAAAGATCAATAGCTTTATTAATAACGAACAGAGACACCAACATCACACGCTAAGGTATCAAACAACTAATCCGTCCCCAGTTCATCCCAACAATGATACCCATCTACCCTAGTAACATAGGCGGCAACAAGATGCGCAACTTTGTTAGCCTACCGAGATGCATATACAAACTGAGCACTTCGCAACTGCATAGCATGTGCATGGATATCAAAGAGAATACAACCCAAATCAGCATCACCTGGACTCTGACCATTAAGAGTGTTAATAAGCCCAAAAGCATCTGACTTAATCACCACTCGCTCATGCACAGCCAACAAACAATGTGAAAGAGCACACCTCATCGCATCAGCTTCAGCCAACAAACTTGACTTCAGGAGAAGGTCACCTTGACCCCCAGCAGACACAAGCAATCCATAACAGTCCCGAATGACCCAACCCATTCCACCACACGCAGTCAAGCTGCTCCAGGCACCATCACAATTAGCTTTCAGGATGCCTATCTCCGGTTTCTTCCATCGAAGCTCCACTACACGGCCAACCAAATCCGAAAGCCTGGGCTGCGAGAACTGCCCCCCCAAGACCGGGACCCCAAGCTCACGGAATTCAGCCACACATTTGGTAAGTTTGACAATGGCCTCCTCTGGTGGCACAGGAATACCCTCAAACACCATCTGGTTGCAGCACTTCCATATCCTCCAGAGCCCAAAAGTAAGCGTCTGAATCAACTCCTCACTATGAGGTAAAAGGTGGAATTTAGAAACCAAGCGTTGCCATATACCCGAAAAATCCTCCCCTTCTAAAACACTGACATCAAGCATAAAAGGGCTACCAAACCAGAAGACCCTAGCAAACTGACAGTGGAAAAATAAATGGAGCTCGGTTTCCTCAGCAAGACCACAAACAGGGCAAACAGGATCCACAAATAGTCGTCGGTGCAGCAGATTTGACCGAACGGCAAGGGTGTTGGTACAACCCCTCCAAACAAACTGTTTAAGCTTCAACGGAACCTTCATAGACCAAATTTGACTCCATTTTGGGCCTTGAGCAAGAGAGGAACTGGGTTCCCCCTCCCCCCGTCTGCCTAACTCATCGTTTCGATGCAGATACAAAGCAACACCATAAGCCGATTTCACCGAATAACAACCATTTCTGTTAAAGTGCCACATCAACTGATCCCCCATGCCCCACCGGTTGAGGGGCGGCCTAAGGATCACTTGGGCTTCCTCCTTACGAAAACAACGAGCTATTACCTCTTCCCTCCAAGTGCGGGTGCCATGATAAATCAAATCCCTCACACATAGAGGAATATTAGGATAGGGAGAAGTCACCTTAAATGTATACGGAGTAGGCATCCAAGGATCGGACCGAGACCAGACTTGGGTACCATCACCAATCCTCCACCTCAAACCTACGGCTAGAATTTTCCGACCTTGGATAAGGCCCTTCCACCCCCAAGAGGACCGGCGGCCCACAAGTGCCTGGAGGAACGACCCAGTGGGGTAGTACTTGTCTCTCAGCACCTGGGAGATTAGCAATGAAGGATCTTGCACGATATGCCATCCAATCTTCCCAAGCATTTGCAAATTGAAACATTCCAAGTCACGGAAGCCCAGCCCTTCCACCTTCTTCACCCCTGACACCTTCTTCCACGCCACCCAATGCACACCACGCTGACCAAGCTGTTTCCCCCACCAATAATTGGCAACCAGCCGCTCAATATCCCGGCACACACCAATCGGGAGTTAAAAACACGACATAGCATAGTTTGGCATAGCCATGGCCACCGCCTTTATCAATATCTCCTTACCAGCAAGAGAGAGAAATTGCTCCGACCACCCTTGCACCTTACTGGCAATTCTATTCCGAACTTCATCAAATATAACCCTCTTGGACATACCAAAATCCACCTCGAGACCAAGATACTTCCCAAACCCATCCCAGGCGGCAATCTGGCATCTCCGAGACAACCGTCTCCGTAGGCACTTTGAACAATTCCCCCCAAAGAACAAGGAACTTTTCTCAAGATTAACAAGCTGGCTTGATGCCACTGCATAACAATCGAGGACATTCTTCACTGTATCAATCTCGCTACTATTAGCATGGCAAAAAATAACCGCATCATCAACAAAGAATAGATGGGAGATCCGAAGAGCACTGGACTCCACCAATCGAAACCCATGAATTGCTCCCTCCTCCTCCTACCGGCAAAAGAGAGCAGAAAGCCCTTCAGCACACACCAGGAATAGAAAAGGCGACATAGGATCACCTTGCCGGATCCCCTTACTATGCCTAAAAGAACATGTTTCCTCCTCATTGACCAGGACATTGTAAGAGATCGAAGCCATGCATTCAAAGATCAACCCACAAAACCGATCGGCCACCCCAAGGCCTTTGAGCATATCAGTCACAAAACTCCACTCCACCCGATCATAGGCCTTGGCCATATCAAGCTTCAATGCCAATTCCTTATCCTCCACTTTACCACGATGCTTCATAGAATGGAGAAGCTCATGGACTACAAGAATATTATCCTGTATCTGCCGTCCCGATACAGGATAATCCGATTCATCACCAGTTTTAACTGATTAGTAAGGATTTTTGAAATTACCTTAAAGATAACATTGCAAAATGCAATAGGCCGCAACTGGGACATCTTGACCGGACTAGGGACCTTGGGAATCAGACAGAGATGGGTGTAATTAATTTTCCGGAGCAGCCTCCCCAAACACCAAAAATTCATCACCCTCTCACAAATATCTCCCCCCACCACCTCCCAATTCTTCTGGAAAAAACCACTAGTGAACCCATCCGGCCCCGGGGCCTTTGATGGGTTAATTTGAAACACAACAGCCTGCACTTCATCCTGAGTGATGGGTGCCAAGAGTCCCTCATTCTTCGTCGGCGTAACACGCCTCTCTAAACAATCCAAAATGGCCGGACAAGTTTGAGGATGAGTAGTGGTGAACAGACGCTCAAAATAGTCCACCACCATCTGTTGCATCTCCATGCCCTCCTCCATCCACACACCATCCTGATTTTCGAGTCCCCTGAGCCTATTAAATCGCCGGCGTTTGACTGTGGAGAAATGAAAAAAATTTGTGTTTTTATCACCCTCTTGTAGCCACTAAACTCTAGCCTTTTGTTTTCAGTAACACTCCTCCACACAAATCAGTCGCTTCAACTCCAGTTCCTTTTGTCTCACCCAAACCCCATCAAAGCGAGGTTGCACATAAGCACTACGTAATTGCTGCTGTAACTCCTCAATAAGGACCTTACTATTGCGTTGGTTACCCTTCCTCCAGCCAAGTAGACCCGACCGCACCCCCTTCAGCGTTTCACAGACTTGATAAGCCTTCGAACCCCGAATCTCATGTTGCCAACACTCCTTAATCACTCGCTGAAATTCCTGTTCATTCCCCCATCTTGAGTAAAAAACAAACCTCCTCTTTGGCCGGTGCAACGGCGGCAAAAAACGCAGCAAAAGCATCAAGTGATCGAACCCTTCCACAAGGAGGTGATGGAGAGTCACAACATGGTACAACTCCACCCACCCCATTGTGGCCAAGCCACGGTCCAAACGGGCCTGAATGAACCCTGAGTCCCTCTTATTTCTCCAAGTATACGGGTGCCCTTGGTACCCCAAATCAAGCAACCGGTTGTCAGCCACAAATTCTCTAAAGGAAAGCATTGAATTTTCAAAACGAACTAGGCCCCCATCTTTTTCGGAACCCGACAACACATCATTAAAATCCCCCAACAAAAGGCAAGGGTCCCTACAACATGCAATACGAGACCCCAACCTCCTCCATTGGTCCGTACGTATCCTATCATCCGTGCTTGCATATATAGAAAATAAGCTCCAAGTATAACCAGAAACATAATCTTTTATTAAGACTTCAATAAGAAAATCACCCTACTTAACTAACACTACTTGTTGAGCATCCCTCCAAAAAATACATAGACCACCACTCAAACCCCATGGCTCAACATCATGCATGAAGGGCATCCCCAACTTACGTTTTAAATAACAAAACCTTATACTATTATTCTTCGTCTCAAGCAACACCACAATATCAGGTCGATGAAGCAAAGTTTGCTCCACCAGGTTATGAACGGTCAGCGTACCACCGATACCCTGACAGTTCCAGCATAGAACACTCATGGCGACTGGGAAGAGGTGGAACATGCACCCCTTCACTCAAGAGACCCATTAAGGTTGATCTCGACCACTTGAGAAGCACTCACTTCCACCCCACATTCCAGCCGTCTCCGCCGAACCACACCATCACGCAGCGTGGTGAAACTCATTCACCTTCCATCCCCAGCTGGCGACGTTTGCCGTGACCCGCACCACCAACCCTCCCACCCAGAATAATGGGCATAAGCTGGAAAGGATCAGACTATTGTGACGCAGGGATGCCGTGGCCAGTGCGGTCCCCCTCCTCCCTAACCAAAGCCATCACATCACCCTAGCCATGACTAGACTCCTCATCAGCAACAACCCCCGAAACCAAAGTATCCAGCACTTCATTAGGCCCCTTAGTACCCTGTGCAGGAGGAGCTTGACCAGATGTATCACCACCCTCAGGCTGCACAACAGAAACATGCTCCCGGGCTACCAGCCCCCCCTCACACGATCCACCCGAAAGCCCCCCGAAGCCACCTCATTCAGCCATCCCCCTCTACCAATCATACTAGCATCAAAGGCGGCCGCCAAGACCCGCGTACACCTTTCCTCATCCACTTGCTATGCTCGGATGCTCGCAGCCAGACCGGAGGCAACCTTATCCCCCCCGGCCTCTCCACTGACCTCCTAGCCCCATTGACTCCCTGCCACTTCCCTGGCGTCGAACGACACTGCGCATGGGCCGTCCCCTGAGATCCGGCTCCTCCTCAAAGCCCCCAAACGCATGGATCCATGCCTCCCCCCCAGCCGACAACGCAGTACCTTCACACCGCCGGGTGGTATGCCCTAAACATCCACACACCAAACAGTACGCATGCAACATCTCATACTTGAAACCAATCTATTGTTGACCCTCCAGCGGAAACTCCACAATTGTCCCACGCATCAAAGGGTCATCCACCTTCATTCGGATACGAACCCGGACAAACTGGCCAATACACTCCTTGCCCCAAGACCTATCAACCTCCAAAACAGCCCCCACAAAGCCACCAATCTTCTTGGCCACTGCAATTGAGGAAAAGGGGGGGGGGGGGGGGGGGGTGGGTGGGGTGGGTGGTGGTGGTGGTGGGGAAGGGAATACCATGTAATTGCACCCAGAAAGAGGAGTGATTCATCCTCAGACATCGGGGGTTTCTGGGTACGTGACCCTTCTTCCAGAATTACCAATGCCTCTATAAAGCTCCATGGTTCCATAGCCAAAACCTGCTGCATATCCTGCTGAGCAACAAAGCATGCTAGGAATTTATTGTCGTCAATCACACGAATAGATACACCCGCCTTCCCCTTCTAAAGCCCCGAGAAGAGACTCATGAAGGCATCACCATTGATCCCCTTATCAGTGTAAACTTCAGCCACAAGACATAACTGGAAACCTAAAGGAATGTCTTCAACCTCCTCTTTTAGCACCCGAACACCGAGCCGCTCTCTCTCCGAGAGCCGAAGGTGAGACTCGAATTGTTGTTCCAACTTCGCCATGTCCAAAGCAGGTCATAGCCGCAATCCCGCAGTCCGACTCCACGATCACCACCAAACAAAGACCCGACGACGTCCGTAGAAAAGTCTAGGTGAGTCCAGCGCCCCAACCCTAGCAGACCAAACAAACTCTCCTCAGTCCACAGCCGCAGTCCCGCATCCCGACGCCACGATCACCTCCAAACAGAAACCCGACGGCGCACTCAAAAAAAGTTTAGGTGTTCCGACACCCCAAACCGTAGCATACCCAAAAACTCTCCTTTCGAGACGATAGACGAGAGAACGCTTTTGGCTTTATATGCAGGGATATTTAGTGATTAAAGATTTCAAAAATGAATAATGAGAATTTTTGAATAAATTTTGAATTTATGAAGAACCTATCAATTACCGAATTTTAAAATATGTCATTATCTTATTCAATTTAAGTTTAACCACAAAAAAGTTGAAAGGTTTGCCTCCTCCTCTCTGTCACCTCTACCCTCTTAGAATCTAGATGATATCTTTGGTTTGTTAAGAATCCGCTCGGTTTGTAATGACCCTTGTGGTTCCGCTCGGCCTTCGGCGTCTATTTCACCAAAAAAACAAAAAACAAGTTTTAATGAAACCACTTGATATCACCTTATATATATGCCCATGTACAAAAAAATAAAATTCTAACCACCAAATCAACCCTAAAGAAAAGTTTCATTGTATAACTAAATGAAGAGTACGGTTCTAAAGTTTGGTAATACATATTCGTATTACCAACTTAATATGCATGGTTACATTCCATTTATCCTCCTTTCAAATCAATGTATATTCACAATACATGGTCACATCTCAAATTAAAATTTAATACTTAATTTTGAGCACATTATTAGTTGGAAATCTGCATCTACTTGAGTTTTAATTTGGTTAAACAATTTGGGTTGGCATTTTGTAGCTAGTTAGGGTTTTTAAATGATTTTCCAACTTGATTTTATTTAAAAAAACCAGTGAGGGAAACCTTTAGTTAGCCAATAACTGGGATTTGGTTTGAATCGTTGACCATTTTCCATGACTTAGATTTGAGGTACTAAAAGCCAAATCTATTTTTAACTCTATACTATTTTAGGGTTATTGCTTTAATTATATTATAATTTATGTTTTTATTATGACACATTGTCTTCATAAACATCACATAATAAGTATATAAACTGGAGTAAAGAATTTGTCTGAGTTTTGAGCACAAACATAGGTACCCTGGTGTAAGCTATCTTGCAAAGACAGCTTTCAAATATATCATCATGTTGTTGATAAAAATGTATTATGTGATAAAGACCGACTCACTAAAGTTCGAATCATATATATTAATGGGAATAAATGAAAATTGTAGCCATAAAACTAAAAGGTATTCAAATTTCAAATAAACCTTCTCACGCAGTATGGGCCGTGCATGCCAGCATGAGAAGGTGAAAATGTAAAGGCTGTGAAAAACACACCAGTTTAAAAGGTATTCAGCTGCTCACTAGTCGGATTAATGTTAAATAGCTCTAATTACATGTTCAAATTTAGGAGATAAAAAAAATTAGATATTGGAGGATGCTACAAAATCTCATCGAGAAGAATCAAGTTTGCACTCAATTGGGTACAAAAAGCTCCAAAGAGATGCGATAAGAAACCGTGATTGTAAAATCACAAATTATATTTTATTGTTAAAATAAATGATAATAAATATCAATAAGAGACTTGAATTTTATTGAGTTTATTGAAAAATATAAAAATCACAAATTATATTTTAAACCTAGTCTGTAAATATTCGAGAAGGTGAAGCTAGACAAATCATAAATTTTGCTAAAACATAATTTACACTAAAATATTTATCAAACTCCATTAAACTCTTTCATTTAATGAAGTTTACAATATTCATTGATATTTTGAATACACCTAAATTTTTATAGAGTTATGAAATGTCATGATTAAATACACCAAAATTCTCTAAAAGTCCTAATTGAAAACATATAAACTTTTTAGATACATTTAAACTCTATGAAAATCTCAATTGAATACACCCACTTCAACTCAAAACCTCTAATTTTATACCTACATACAAGTAAATATTCAAATATCACACTGAATTAGCCATATGGAATGAAATAGACCTCTGTATGGCTGTGAACAATTCAATTATCAAAATTATGATATGTTATACAACCTAATAGTGGTATAATTGTGGGTTCACCAAAATTATGATATCACCCTAGAGCTGCCTTAGAATTGTGCAATAAAATCCATCCATTCATAAACCCATAAACTTTCGAATACAAGGACTTTGGATAATTGAGTATGTGTACATCTTTTGTTCTTAAAACCACATCATATAGCGCACATTGGAAATGCCATCCATGGCAAATGGATGACTCGGGTGGCATGAAGCAATCATGGGTAGCAGATTGTTAAAGTTTACGATAAACATAAACCGGTAGGCAAGTAAACCCAAACTTTTTTAGAAACACTCCCTAGACATTTGAAATAAAAGGAAATTTCAAAATCCCATGGCCTTAAGCAGCATCAGATGTGACTGTTTCTATTGTTTTAAGGTCAAAGACCTCAATCCAATAACCATCAGGATCCTTAATGAATGCTACCCCTTTCATCTTTCCTGCAAACGTCATAACAAAATTAAAGAACCACGAATCTGGTGAATATGGAAACAGAGCTAAACTTACCTTTTTTCCTATCATTTATCCAGAAGTACAAGAAAACAGACCACAAATAATAACCCCAGCAAAAGATTTTTGCTTTAAAATATTTTGTTAAGAATTTTAGAAGTCCAATATAAATTTTAAAAATGAGAAGTGAAACAAAAAAAATACTTCTCATCGTCCATCCCAAGAAGAAAAACACAAACATTCACATTCCTGTCTCTACCATTGTTTCGAATAGAAGATATTACACATGCATAAATCAACTACAAACAACCATAGTGTTTAAAAGTGACCAATGTCCATGGGAACCTCAACCACAGAAAAATCCAAAATATTCCATAGAAGCCAAAACAGAGAGGCTAGAATTATTATTAAAGAGATAAACTTGCTGTTATCTTTATATTTATAGTAGGAACAATGAAACACTACAGAAGGAAAATGACCTACTCCGATGGCGCAATGATACATCAACACAGTCATCAAGTTCAAAATGGGCACAAGGAGTTGACGTGGAAATTCCTTAAGTTACACACCAGGAAAATGGCTACTAAATGTGCAAGACAGTAAAATTAATAACAGGAAAATATATTTTCGTGTTAAAGGCTCAAGCATGTATTCCCAAGTGTTCAAGTTGGGATTGGAAACAAGACAAAGGAATAATGTCAACAACAGTCCAAAACGTCAATGATCAATAGTACTATTCCACAATCCCTGTATACACATTCCTATATTAGTTTAATTACTTGTGTACATCAAGAGCAAGCTCACATATCCCCACACCATTACAACTCATAACTCCTCATCTAACCAGGTTTCAGGAGGCCAAGGAATATGAGGAGGTAATTTCGGTTAGCTAAAAAAGATTGCATACGATGCTTCGGCTACCTTAATATATTACACCACAAGGTCAGGAAACTAGGGAACAAATTTATTTCTGTTAGTGATAGATCTACATTTAAGAATTCTCGCAAAGTTTTGTTTAAGTGATACCATCCACCTTCACTTATAAATAGCCTTACTCATACAGCAACATCAATCCCTACCAACTAATACTAAGATGTATCAATCTATTTGCACACAAGGGACCAAAGGTTTCCCAATCCCCACAAACTATAAACACTAATGTTCAGTGAGGAGATAATGAGATATCTCATAAGCATTAATAGGTTTTACAATATGAATGTTCTTACCATCAACTGGCTTTTTCACAAATTCCACCCCCAGACGTTCAAACCTCTCACATGCCTTGTACGTATCATCAACAGTGATGCCAATGTGTCCTGAATAGAAAATTGAGACAGTCAAGCCAGCCAGTTGAAGTGCCAGATAGTAGAATTCGTATAAAGAACTCGAGTCTAGCGAGTCCAGACTTGCTACAGGAACAAATATGCATGTGATTGAGGAATATTCACACTATTCACATTTGCAGTAATAAATATTTTTCTTCAGTACTCAATTATTCCCCCCAAATGCACCATCTATGATTTCCACTGGTTGGTATGCTGACCCTAATTTATAATATTGTAACAGTATACAATGTACAAGATCCTATACAGAAACCAACTCTTCCCAATAATTAGGTCAGCTAAGAAATGGAAGCCCCCATATCTTTTCTACAATATGACGCAATTCTTTTAGCTGATATAAGCTATATACGAAACTATCAATACAATAATACAAAAATCTAATACAAATAGTAATCTTTATCATAACTTTGTTCATCCTTGTAAGAAATGTAGCCTAACATTGTGAATGGCAAGAAAGCATTTTGAGTATACTTTAGATTAAGTCAAAATGTATTATTCAATAGCCAATAAGTAATGCTTACTTTCTTCGAAACACCCATACTTCCCACATAACAAGACAAGAAACAATATGTGGAACTTGCATCAAATGGACTACTTAATGAAACTCTATGGAAGAAACAGATAAATCAAAGAACATTGGACGCTTCGAAATATTCATAGGACAGTATATATACCAAAGCCACGAGGTTCTGAATTCCCATTGTGATATCCTTTGAATTCGGGGTCACTTTCAGTACCCCAATTACTGTATAAGGTAAGTGATTGTCAGATATTACTGAGACACATTAGAATATTGTGCAAAATGTGTAAAAAGAGACTATGTTGGAAAATTAAAAATCTCACTGTGTTAACTCAATTGTGGCCTTCTGACCAAAGGTCCAAACTGTTCTATCTGTCGAATTGGTTGGAGCTGATGCAGGATCCTGTTAAAAAGATAAATCAGATTAAATGTCTCTGGTAATATCGGGACAATTATCTCAAGCTTTTGATTGCACATAGCATGGTTTGATAGACTAAAATGTGAATGGCCAAAAAATGTGAATGGCCAAAATGTTCCTGTAAGAAGAGGCAAAGACGAGATGTTTGGTATATGTCAATTGGTTATGGAATGGCATAGAGAACTAGGGCAGAAAACCCAACTATCATTGTAAAAGCTAACAAAGCAATTACCATAAATTTTGTTATGGTAGATGGGATGTGATGTAATGAATTTTACCTCATAGCCCAAAAAGTACAAACTAAACTTCATTTCTGGAAAGTCCAGCCTCTTAAGCAGCCTGAGAAATAGAAGAAATCACCAGAAACTTCCACTTATTTATTTTTCTACAAAAAAATAATCACTTACAGAATCTCTAGCAATTGGAAAGACCATACATGCATGTGCACATGCATTCATACACAAAAACAATCTAACTGCATTCAAAACTCGGTTCCCATATTGACCATAGACGCATACATTTCATGAGAACACAACAATCCAACTGAATAATAAATTGGTCCAAACCTTGACTAAAAAGGCAGAGTCCTCATGTAGTGTCCGTATAAACTTATAGACAATGCGAGGTATTCAGAGACACCCCAAGTCAACATCAAGAGTCACATGGTGCACGAAAAAATATGAAGGGTGCTATAGAGACTCATAGAGTCAAAGGTACACACAATTTTAGCCTAAATCTGTAATACAACAGAACTAATACCATGAATGTAATTTATAACACAGTTTATAAGCTAAACTAGATAATGTCAAATTGCTTCATCATTCACATAGGACCTCTTGTGTTTCCCAGGTGTTTAACACAAATATGCTCTGAGAGGGTCATAAAATTGAATACAACTAAAGAAATGCATCACAGGAGTTTCTCAGTCTTTATCTAAAGGGGAGTAGCGTTGTTGAGAGATTTTACAGTTGTAGTGCTCACCACTTAGTTAACATGGTGAGAAAATTTGTTTTCTTTTCGTTTTTGAGTTCGGTAGCTTATGAGACCATAGTTTAAAACAATCCTGTTTCTTCATTTCAGAAGTATAACTACCTAAAATGGCATTACCTTTTCCAATATACTCATCATGAATGATCAACATTTTCTACCACTCCCCAATTTGTTAACATGAAAATTCTCCCACCCAATTTTTTCTGTTGCTGATATTTACGAGGTTTAATCACAGGTTTGGCACAAAAATTATGGGTTGTGTCACAATTCATCACTTAAATATATAAAATATGCTAAGCATGTGACTATTTTCTTCTTCCATCCATAATTGAGTGTAAGATCCGAACCCATACACAACAATAGCAAACCTATATTCGTAATTCATTATTTTCTCCTAGTCTATGGATAAATCCCAAGAGACTAAGAAGGAATTTGATGCATCCACTCATGCACCCGAATCATAAAGCATTCCACACAAAAATCCAATATCTTCATGAACCAAAAAATCAACTTTTTGGCACAGAAGAAAAAAACAATCTTCAAACTTAAAAGAAAGAAAATGTTGATCATAAACTCTTCAAAGAAAACATCTACAATATTTTAGATCCAACAACACACAAAAGCATAATAAACAAAGAAAATAAGATAAACTTTTCACAGAGCATTATAAGTTATAGCAACAAACACTTACGACATGCCCATGACACGCGAATAGAAGTCAAGACTGGCTTTAGGGTCCTTAATTCGAAACATCTGCAACCAAATCACAGAAATAAATTACTACTGAAGTAAAATGAAATGCACAAAAATTGTTAGCAAAAGCAAAAATTATATATTAACGTGGTTGCATACAGTTTGTTGCATGATGTAACCCTTAGTGGCTTCATCTGGGGTGGCGTGGAGACCCGGATTGTTGGCCGGTGAATCTTTCGATTCGGATGCCATTGAGAACAATCGGAATCGGTAACTGGGAACCTGCAAGACACATACGAGTATAGCAAAAAATGAGAAAATTGGGAGAAGATCGTGGAAGGGTTATATAATATGGTTTTGATTTGGACCTTTGGTCTGGTGAAAAAGAATGGGATTGTATATGGAGATGAAGGAGAGGGTTTTGGTATGAATCGGATTAGGGAAAAACGGGAAAGAGCGGTTGTGATTGAAGAAGAAGAAGCCATGGAGATTTTGTGTGTGTTGTGAGTGAGGAAGTAAGAGTGAGACTCTGAGAGTGAGGATATTACCTTTGTGTGAGAAATGAAACCAGAGGAGGACTGAGCACAGGACTTTCTCTCTATGTGGGATTATTCTGCCTTCTGCCAAGGTTTTGGGTTTTTTGTTTTCTTCTTCTATAATGCGTGTTGATGCCAAATCTGGTGGTAGGGAGACCTGCACAAAGGGAGAGCAGAAGTAAAAGAGCACCGATGCAGTGCCGGTCTAATAGTTTCCAATGCTTAAGTTAATTAAGTGTGGAGGGATTTAGGCCTAATAGTATCCGATGCTAAAGTTAGTTAAGTGGGGAGGGATTTAGGCAGTGTATGAGCAAGGAGGTCATTACCTTTTTTGAGGGGAGGTGCCTTTGTATTTATAGTGGCATTGAATGTTGTTGGTGAAGTATTTCGATGTGGGATAAATATCTCAATCCCTGGAGCTGACGCGTGTCCTGGTGTTTTGACATGGTCGGCCGAGGGGTAGGCCGACCAGATCCGGTCGGCCTAATGGGTTGTTTGTCTTTTGCCTAAGGATGTGCGTCTTGTTGAGCCGAGGCTAAGTATGGTTCTGGAGGGCTATGGTCGACCTTGACCAGGTTGTCCAAATTAGGTACAAACAGGAGTCCCCAAGTCATTGACTGAGGTGGATTTCCTCGGTTGAGGGCTTGTTCTTCATTGTCAACCTGTGGGGATTCGTCCCATACTAGTCCCTAGTCCCCCAAGCCCTTAGCCGAGGTGATATGCCGTATGTGAATCTCTCAACAAGGTTTTGGTGATATTCCGTTTGTGTTTTTTTTTTTGGCCGAACTGGTGTTTGGTCGGCCTGCTTGCGTCGAACCTCACACGACCACGTGGCCGATCGACTTTGGAGGGTGTCCTTGGTCGACCGAGTGCCACTCCAAGGTCGATTGAATGTCACCTTGATCGGCTCGCTTGCGCGGATCCTCACGCGATCATGTGGCCGATCGGCTTGGAGGATGTCCTTGGTCGATCGAGTGCCACTCCAAGGGTGATTGAATGTCACCTTGGTCGGCCCGCTTGCGTGGAACCTCGTACAATCATGTGGCCGATTAGCATGGAGGATGTCCTTGGCCGATCAAGTGCCACTCCAAGGGTGATTGAATGTCACCTTGGTCGGCCCGCTTGCACGGAACCTCGCACGATCATGTGGCCGATCGGCTTGGAGGATGTCCTTGGCCGATCGAGTGCCACTCCAAGGGTGATTGAATGTCACCTTGGTCGGCCCACTTGCGTGGAACCTCGCATGATCATGTGGGCGATCGGCTTGGAGGATGTCCTTAGCCGATCGAGTGCCACTCCAAGGGTGATTGAATTTCACCTTGGTCGGCCCACTTGTGCAGAACCTCGCACGATCATGTGGCTGATCGGCTTGGAGGGTGTCCTTGGCCGATCGAGTGCCACTCCAAGGGTGATTGAATGTCACCTTGGTTTGCCCGCTTGCGCGGAACCTCGCACGATCATATGGCCGATCGGCTTTGAGGATGTCCTTGGCCGATTGAGTGCCACTCAGGGGTGATTGAGTGTCACCTTGGTCGGCTTGCTTGCGCGGAACCTCGCACGATCATGTGGCCGATCGGCTTGGAGGATGTCCTTGGCCGATCGAGTGCCACTCCAAGGGTGATTGAATGTCACCTTGGTCGGCCTGCTTGCGCCGATCCTCGCACGATCATGTGGTCGATCAGCTTGGAGGATGTCCTTGGCCGATCGAGTTCCACTCCAAGGGTGATTGAATGTCACCTTGGTCGACCCGCTTGCGCGGAACCTCGCACGATCATTTGGACGATCGACTTGGAGGATGTCCTTCGCCGATCGAGTGCCACTCCAAGGGTGATTGAATGTCACCTTGGTCGGCCCGCTTACGCGAAACCTCACACGATCATGTGGTCGATCGGCTTGGAGGATGTCCATGACCAATCGAGTGCCATTCCAAGGGTGATTGAATGTCACCTTGGTTGGCCCGCTTGCGCGGAACCTCGCACGATCATGTGGCCGATCGGCTTGGAGGATGTCCCAAGCGTCGTGTAATAAATGTGCGACAAGCGGCATGGAATGCTGTACCACGCGTCGTGTAATAAATGTCTTGGGTTTCGTGTTTTCACCTTTCGCCTGGCCGAGAAGGTGTATAAGGTCTTCGACTTTTCCATTTTTCCTCACTTTTGCTTTTGAGAGAGGTTGTCGAATTTGTGAGGCGATTTTCAGTGATCTTTGATTCCTATTTAGGCGATTCCCAGCGAGTAAATTACGGCGGTTTTCACGGCGGAAATCCCATAAACAAGATATGGTCCTCATTTTCCGCTTTTCTTTCGATCGAATCTATCTTTTGGTATGAACTGTAGATGAACTTGCTATATGTTTCTGGTTAGATCCTTGTTTGTCTATAGTAGTTGTGTCAAGCATTTTTCCTTCTTAGAATTTTTGTATTATTTGTAGATGTCAAGCTCTCGTGATGATTCAGAAGGATCCAAGGATCGGTCCTATAATGCATTTGACGGTGAATCGGACGCTAGTTCTGCCAACTCTGATTCTCGGTTGAATGCGTCTGAATCGGCCTCTGGCTCCCCTCGGACAAACCCTAGGGTAGAGGCAGAGGTGGATCCAAACGTTACTGGATCGATCCTTGAGGCGTCTCAAGGGCTGTTGGGCCAGGAACTAGAAAATGAGCTCGAGAGGGCGTTCAACTTTATTGATACCCGTTAAGTTTCGGCCGTTGATGGGGACGAGACCTCTAACGTCGAGGTATCGTCAGTTGGGCAAAGTGAGTTGTTGAGGTCGCCGGCTGATAGGAGTACGGCGGTGGCGTCAACGTCTAAGGAGATAGTAACGGTGCCGGGGTCGATGGAAATCGATATTGAAGAGGCGATGAAGCTAGTAACAGTCACCAGTTCAGTTTACGAAGTGGACCGACAGGTGAACACATTGGATGATGAAGACCTTCTGGCCTACCGAAGGGTATTCAACATCTCAGACTGAGTCAAGATGAGGTTCCTCAGCATGAGGGAGAGGCCGAGCAGTCCCCCGATTAGCTAGGCCACATTCCACCCAGACAACTTCAGTCATGGAGTAGTACTACCCCTTCACCCGTGACTGCAAAGGATGGCCGTGGAGGTGGGTGTTGCTCTTGGTCAACTAAATCCAAATTGCTGGATAATGTTGACTGGGGTCTACACTGCCTTCAGGCTTTGTGGGAACGGGGAGCCGACCTGGGGTCACATCTGCCACCTCTACAAGTTTGTGAGAGACAGGACCGGCTAGGTGTAGGTGGAATCCCGGATGAAACGGGAGAGCGGGCCCTTTATTGAAGACATGCCGACCTCCCGAAAGGCCTGTAAACACAAGTTTGTGTTTATCTCGGGTAATTGGGAGGGGGTAGAGCAACCATTGTTCGGCCGACGCATGCCACGCGTGTATCAGTCGAAAGGTGGTGGCAGTAGGACAATTAAGTTTATTTGTGCCTGACGGCTCTATTTTTTTTTTTAATAATGTTGTTGGCGATTGAGCTGACCCTTCTTTTTTTCTTGGTGCAGAGGTGTTTAAGGGGCCGAACATCAGCGAGCATGAAATAGCCGACTGTGCGGAAGTCTTCCAAAGGCTCGGTCATGTGGAGAGAAGCAGGGACTACTTGCGTTTGCCTGCTCACCTGCTGCAAGTTGGGCTAATCTCCTCCCTGTGTAAGTGTTTCCGTGTTCGTACTTGTTGGAAAAATTCAAAATTTCATGTATTTGACATGTTGTTGTGATGCAGCTGACCCTAACTTCGTCACAGCTGCCACCAACCAACTTAAGAAGATAATGGAGAAAGTTGCTGAGGCATTAAAGAAGGCGGCCGAGACGAGGGCTGAGGCCGAGAAGGCCGGGCCTCCATTTCCAAGGAAGATTACCGGAAGCCGATCCGGGCCAGGTTGACTTTAAAGGTCATTCTGCGGGTAGAGGGTCCTGTTAACGAGCATGGTGACCAAGATGCCGTGGACCATGTCACCGGGGAGTCCTTGTCTCCTCTCTTCCCAAGTACTTCGGAGTTAGTCGGTGTGCCATCGGTCGATGCACCTGCGCCTTCAGCCAGTCAGCCTAGGCCTACCCCTGTCATTGATGTGGACGATGTGACCGACGAACGATGCCGAATTATGGCCGAGGAGAGGAGGAGGAAGTCTAAGAAGCGGAAGGAGGTCCATGCCGACGCCGACACTGCGCTGTAGCAGAAGAAGCAAGGGCAGATTGAAGCCCTTGAGACTGTGCACCAGATAGTCTGCCCCAACATCAGCTTGGACTTGGAGGGCCGAAGGGTTCCTAAGAAAATGAGGAAGTCGTATCTCAACGCTTCCCTTGGATCTTATTTTTTGAAGACCGATGGGGAGCCAGATATGGTTAGGATTCACGAGTTGGACGAGACATGGAGGTAGCTGTCGACGACCTTCCATCCTTCTCAGCTGGACTTCATGAACACTGTTGTTCTTGGGTCTCAGTACGAGTTGGATGAGATCGCGGCCCTGAAGGCGAGGGACTTCGCTGATCGGTGCAATAAGACAATGCGGACCGGGGCTCATGTAAGTACACTGCTTACTGATTTAATCTTGTTGTTTTTATTCAATTTTCTAAGCATGTTATGCTTTGCAGTTTCTCGGTGAAGTCTTCACCACTCTCCAACACGCCAGGCAGGCCAAAGAAAAAGTGGCCGAGGAGCATCACGCACTGAAAGTAAAAATGGAGGCCACGGCCGAAAATGAGAGGGTGGCCGAGAGGTCGATTCAGATGAAGGTGGATGCCGAGCTGAGAATGAAGGAGTTGGAGAGGCAGCTGGTCGCTCAGCGTGAGGAGTTGGAAAGTCAGCTAGGTGCCCAACGTGCTGCTGCCGAGGCGAGGATGACCAAGCTGGAGGCCAGGGCAAAGTAGGAAGAGTCGGCTAATGTAAAGCTGGCTGATCAGTTAGTCTCCGCCAAGAAGGTGGGTGCCGAGGAGTACAAGGTCTCCCATGTGCACCATCATGATTTGCAATGGTTCGGGGTCTAGTTGGAGGATGGGCTGTTCAAACGAATCCTCCTGGCAAATACCGGCGTGGCCATCCAATTTCCTTGGTTGAAGCATCCACCTCAACTGGAGGACTATGTTGATGAGGAAGGAAACACGCTGCCGGATGAGGACGGAACGGACGGACAGGCCGAGGTGTCGGGAGATGCGAATGCTGCTGAAGACCGGGGAAATGCCCCGTAGTTTTGTAATTTGTAACTTTGTATTTATCATGTGGCCGAAAGGTTGTGTATTGAACAAGTTAATCGGTTTTATGATGTAAATAGATTGTTTGTGTTTACGGTTAAGTGTGTTTGCCTAGCTAAAAATTATTTTTAAACCGATATGCAATTAGGTGTGGCCGTTGACCAGAAAGTTGTAATCAACACGTAAAAAAAAACTTTGGCTAAGAAGAACCAATGTAAATGAAATATAAGAGGGATTGCCTCGTAAATATTTTCATTGATAATTACTGGTTGTTCCATGAATGTTTACAAAATGGTCGGCCGGGTGCCTAACATGTTTTTGGGCCGTGGGCCTGCTTGACTTGTAGTTGAATTTGAGGTGGTCGAAATTCCATAGATGCGGGAGTGTCTTGCCATTCGTATCTTTGAGTTCATAGGATCATTCTCTACATATGCGGGAGACTATGTAGGGTCCTTCCCAAGTAGGGGCGAATGTGCCGGCCGATCGTTCCCTGGTTGCAAGGCTGACCTTTCTTAGGACTAGATCGCCTACCCTGAAGCTCCTGTGGCGGACCCTAGAGTCGTAGTATCGTGCAACTCGTTGCTTGTAGGCGAGCTGCTTGAGGTTAGTTGTTTCCCTGCGTTCCTCTAGTAGATCTAGGTTAAGAGCCAGTTGGTGATTATTGTGTTATGGGTTGTAAGAGATTACACGATATGATGTTTCACCGATCTCTACTGGTACGACCGCCTCGGTGTCGAAAGCCAATGCGAAAGGGGTTTCATTGGTGGTAGTCTTGAATGAGGTCTTGTGGGACCATAGCACGTTATTGATGATGTCGGCCCATTTGCCCTTTTCCTCGTCTAGTCTCTTCTTCAAGTAGTACTTGATGCACTTGTTGACAGCTTCTACCTAACCGTTTGACTGAGGGTGTAAGGGTGAAGCAAAAGAAGCATGATGTCGTAGGTCTCACAAAAGGCATGGAAACGGTTACAATCAAATTTTTTTCCATTGTCAGTGACGATTGTGTGGGGGATCCCAAATTGATAAATGATGTTTTGATAGACGAAGTGCTCGATCTGCGCTGCTGTGATGGTTGCTAATGGTTTCGCTTCGGCCCATTTTGTGAAGTAGTCTGCTGCGACGACGGCATAGTTGACCTTTCCCCTCCCCTCGGGCATCTGACCGATCAGATCGAGTCCCCATTGGGAGAATGGCATGGACTGAGCATAGACGTGAGGGGCTCGACTGGGAGGTGAGGGATTTATGCATGTCGCTAGCACTTGTCGCACCTTTGTGTGAGTTCAACTGCATCGGAGAGCATAGTGGGCCAATAGTAGCCCTGCCTGAAGGCTTTATGTGCCAAGGTGCGTGCCCCATAGTGGTCTCCGCAAATGCCCTCGTGCATTTCCCTGAGGATGTAATCGCCCATGTCTGGTGTTAGGCATTTCAATAGGGGGTTGTGAAGCCGCGCTTGTAGAGATGGCCGTGCTGGATGGTGTACCAAGCGGATTGTCTCCTGATTTTCTTGGCCTCCATCCTGTCATCTGGGAGAGTACCGTCTCAGAGGTAGGCCTTGATGGGATCCATCCAGGTCGGGCTGGTGTTGATTATGTATACTGGGCGTTTCCTCGTGCTAGGTACATGTTGGACTTCCACAAGTCCCTGCCGCTGTTTCTTTTCGTCCAAGGAGGATGCGAGTCGGGCCAAGGCGTCGTCATGGTTGTTCTCTGATCTTGGGATTTTGTGTATTTCGTAAGCTGAGAAGCCTTGAAGGAGCTGTTTTGCCAGGGCCAAGTATAGTGACATGGATAGGTCCTTGGCCTCAAAGTCGTTGTTGATTTGGCTTACCACCAATTGAGAATCGCTATAGATTCTCAACTGGTTGGCATCAAGGTCTTTGGCTAAGCGTAGGCCGGCCAACAGTGCCTCGTATTCGGCCTCGTTGTTGGAAGCTTTGAAGCTGAAGCGGAGGGCGTATTCGAGCTTGACTAGTTCTGGGGAAGTGAGAACTAATCCTGCCCTAGACCCACTATGGCAAGCTGATCCATCCACATATAGTGCCCATCATGGGCGTTGGCTGTCGACCGGGGGTGCCTTGGTGGATATCTGGGTGTCTCTGGTGGCGGGTGCTTGTGCAGGGGTTGTCTCTGGTGGTATGCATTGTGTAGGTTGATACGAGTAATCGGCTATGAAGTCTGCCATCGCTTGACCTTTTTTGGCTGTCCTGGCTACATAGGATATATCGAACTCGCTTAGCTCGATCGCCCATTTGGTGAGACGGCCAAAGATGTCTGGCTTCTACAAAACTTGTCTCAAAGGTCTGTTGGTGATGATCTTGATCTCATGGGCCTGGAAGTATGGTCGGAGCCTCTGGGCGGTGACTACAAGGGCCAAGGCAAGTTTTTCTAGGTCGGGGTACCGTGTCTCCGCATCCTGAAATGCTTTGCTGACATAATACACGGGATGCTCAACCCCTCCCGCCGTGTGATGAGAACAGAACTGACAGCTGAAATAGATACGGATAAGTAGAGAAATAGTGGCTCGCCCTTTTCGGGTCTGGCTAGCAATGGTGCTCTACCCATGTAATTTTTTAGGTCTTCGAATGCTTTGGTGCACTCCTCCGTCCAATCGATGTGTTTGACTTTTCCTTTTAGGGCTTTGAAGAATGGGGCACATTTGTCGGTTGCCTTGGAAATGAATTGTGTGAGGGCCGCCACCCTTCTTGTTAGGCGCTGAATTTCTTTGTGGCTTTGGGGAGCCTGTATGTCAAGGATTTCCTTGATTTTCTCGGGGTTTGCCTCGATCCCCCTCTGGCTAATCATGTAGCCCAAGAATTTTGCCTCATCCTACCTCGAAGACGCATTTCATGCGATTGAGGCACATTTTGTACTTCTTTAGGACGTTGAACATCTTAGCCAAGTTGGGAATGTGCTAGTCGGCCGTTTTGCTCTTGAAGAGCATGTCGTCCACATAGACCTCCATCATTTTTCCGATCTGATCGGCGAACATGAAGTTGACCAACCTCTGGTATGTAGCCCCTACATTCTTTAGGCCGAAAGGCATAACATTGTAGCAGTAAATACCTAAGTTAGTTTTGAAGCTCGTATGGATTTGATCGTCTGGATTCATGAGGATTTGGTTGTAACCGGAGTATGCATCCATGAAGCTTAGTAACTCGTGTCTTGTGGTGGCATCGACGAGCATGTCGATCTTAGGTAGTGGAAAGCTGTCATTGGGACATGCCTTGTCGAGATCGGTGAAGTCGATGCACATGCGCCAGGATCCGGATGGTTTCTTGACAAGTACCACGTTTGCTACCCAAGCGGCATAAATGGCCTTGCGGACGAAGTGTATTATGCTCAATTTTGTGATTTCGGCCTGCATGGCCAACTGTCGCTCAGCATCATGACTACGCTGCTTCTGGGTGACGGGCCGAAATGATGTATCGATGGTGAGTCGATGGCAGATCACACCCGTGGAGATGCCAGACATGTCTGCGTAGGACCATGTGAAGACCTTGGCATTTGCTTTCAAAAATTCGAAGAGGGCTGCTTGTATGGATAGCTTGAGTTTTGACCCGATCCGTACCGTTTGATCTTTGTGTAAATCGGAAAGAGGTATTGCCTCTGTCTCTTCCACAGGTTCTGCCTGTGGCATATTAGTAAGGTCTCGTGGGTCTTCCGGGGGGTTATCTCGGAATTCCCGCATGAGGTTTGGATGGATGGGGTCGTGCCCTAGGGCGATTTCGGCGACGGATAGTGTTTATGTGTGATCTGACCGATCCTGCCTGCTTATCTTGGTTAGGGTCGTGGCGTAGCATGTTCGCCCAGAGAGTTGGTCTCCTCTAACCTGTCCCGTCCCCAAGGGAGTTGGGAATTTCATTAAAAGGAGGTGGGTTGCTAAGATAGCTTTCATTTGGTTGAGCAGTCCTCGTCTAAGTATGGTGTTGTATGCCGTGTGGCAGTCCACCACCAAGAAGGTTGTGAAAGCCGTGGCGATTGTCGGGTTGTTGCCCATAGATACTGGTAGGGAAATGATGCCCCTAAGTAAGACCGAAACCCCGGAGAAGCCGAGAAGGGGTGTGACCTTGCGGTAGAGTTCCTTCTCGTCGATGCCCATCTGCTTGAAAGCCTCCCAGAAGAGTACATTGACCGAGATCCCGGTGTCAATGAGTATTCTCCCTATGTCATACTCGGAGATTTTGGCTCGGATGATGAAAGGGTCGTCATGCGGGAACATGATGCCCTTTTCCTCTTCCTCCGAGAATGTGATGGGTGGCCATCCATTTTTTGCTACCTTGCCTGCTTTCTCGGAGTTGATGATGAGGACTTGGTGGCTGGCCTGGGTTATGTGAAGGAAGCTCTTCTTCCCTCGGTTGGAGGTGATTGAGGAAGATAGGGAGGGTCTGCCGCTGATGGTATTAATTTACTGAAGCACTATAGATAAGGGGGGATGCTGTAGAAACTAGTCGAGTCTACCTTCGCGTACCATTTGCTCGATAATGTCTCTGAAAGCAATGCATTCTTCGATCGTGTGGCCATTGTACTTGTGGTACTAGTAGAAGGCTTCTTTGTTGTGGGTTGGGCGGTAGCTGGGATTTCTTGGCTTGGCCTTGGGGATCATGCCTTCCATGTTGAGTAGAACATGGTCTAAGGGGGTGTTCAAGATGGTGTAAGTTTCAAACTGGCTTCGCGGTCTGGAGTTGTCCCCTACCAAATTTCGTGCCTCCTGGTGATGTCGATCACTCTATTTGAATCCTCCGTCATTGTAGTTCGACCGGCCCTTCTTGCCCTGATGGTGTCCATCGTAAGTAAGTTTTATCTTTCCTTGTTAGGATTGCCGGGGGTATGTCTGATCTTCCCTTGGCCGTTGTTCCCCGAGGGTGTCGAGTACGAGGATGTCCTAGTTTCCTTGGTGGGGGTGTGGAAGAATTCTGCCTTTGCGTGAATTGCCGCCCTTCACATGATTTCATTGTAATCCTTCTAGTCCTCCGTATGGGCTGCATACTTGAATGGTGACTCCTTTAGGCCGCTTAGGAAAGCGTTGAATGCAGCTTTGTCGTTGGTATCCTAGCAACGGGAGTACTCGAGGCTGAACCGGGCGACATATTTCTGAAGTGTTTCGTCATCTTCCTGTCTAAGGGAGAAAAGATCTTCCGTGGAGACCAGTCTATATGTCTGGATCATGAACTGATTGAGGAAGGTTGTCTGAAGTTCATCAAAGGAGTCGATTGTATTGGGGCCTAGGTGGTAGAACCAATTGAGAGGTGCATCGGTGAGAGTGGAGCTGAAGATCAAGCATTGGACATCGTCTGTCACGTTCTTGTATGCCAGGGTGGAGACATAGTTGTTTAGATGGGTGATGGGGTCCCCCTTTCCCGTGTAGGGAGTTATCTTTAATGGTTTTACCTCGGTCCTCCGCCTTGATCGAAGGATTCGGTTGGTAAAGGGGCCAGTGCTGGCTTTACCCCAACTCGGGGCCATGCCCTTCTCCTTTTCTGCCTCAAGGTTGTTCACCCGTTGTAGGAGGCTTTCTACTAGAGCATTTCCTTATTGGGGCGGGTTTGGCTGGTGCACATCTTCACCATTACCTTTCGCTCGACAATCCCAATTTCTTCGTTGGTCGTGGGAGTAACTCCATGCGATTGAGCCGGTCTCATTTTGAGTTTCCTGGTCGCTGGCCCTTGGTTGTTCAGGAGCTCTGGTTCCGTGGTCTTCTTGATTGCGAGCCATACAAGAGGCGTGTCCCGTGGTTTGGCGGCCTCCCGTGGTCAAGATGGGTAGGGGAGGTTGCCCCGTTGCCCGGGGGTCCGATGTAGCGTAAGTCAGGCGGAGGGGCTCTAACTCAATTTATCGATCGTCTAACAGTTGCCGAGCGTCCCGGTAGATTCTTGGTTGAGAGGGTCCGTCGTCGTTTTGTGGCTGGATGAGTAATCGGCTTCCGGATGAGCTAGGGCGAATCCTAGCAAGTAGCCTCTTATGTTTGTCCGAGGGAATTAGCTCGAGGACGGGTTGATCGGTTGAGAAATGCTCGGTGGTGACTGAGTCGGCATGCGCACGGTCGACTGGTCCTTTATCTTGTGACTCTTTACGTTGGGACAACCTTACAAGGGCGAGTGTGCTCTCATACTGTTCTGATATGACCTGATTCTTGGCCTCAATCTTGGCGTTGTGAGCCCTGAGCTCTACCACTTCTCGTTGGAGACCGTCCAACGTCTGTCTTAGCATATCCGGGATGTTGTCCCTAGAGCTCCTTTGCATGATAGGGGTGTTGTTGAGTACCCCTTCGTCTTGATCGTCCAACGTGGTTTCGGAGGATGTTGGGACAACTTTGTGGTAAGTGAGTTTGTGGGGGTTGTGTCAAATTCCCACAGACGGCGCCAAACTGTTGATGCAAAAAATGGATCAACTTAGAATTGTCCCTTCGAGTTCGCTTCACTCACTCTTCCTAGATGTAGAGAGACCTGCACAAAGGGAGAGCAGAAGTAAAGGAGCACCGGTGGGGTGCCGGCCTAGTAGTCTCCAATGCTTAAGTTAGTTAAGTGTGGAGGGATTTAGGTAGTGCACGGGCAAGGAGGTCATTACCTTTTTTTAGGGGAGATACCCTTGTATTTATAGTGGCATTGAATGTTGTTGGTGGAGTATTTCGATGTGGGATAAATGTCCCAATCTCTGGAGCTGACCCGTGTCCTGGTGTTTTGACATGGTCAGCCGAGGGGTAGGTCGACCAGATCAGGTCGGCCTAGTGGGTTGTTTGTCTTTTGCCTAAGGTTGTGCGTCTTGTTGAGTCGAGGCTAAGTATGGTTTTGGAGGGTTGTGGTCGGCCTTGACCAGGTTGACCAAATTAGGTACAAACAATGCGAAATTCGTTTACAGAGGATGCATATCAAATCATGAACAAACTACACTTTAGTAACCGTGCTTTATAAAAAAATTTAGAGGTATATTTAGGGCCCGTTTAGATGTGTTTTTGAAAATATTAAAAGTGCTTTTAAATGGATAGAAGTGCTTCCACTTCAAAAAAATTATGTTTGACAAATTTTAAGAAGTGCTTTAGTTCAAAAGCACAAGCACTTAAGGAGGATTTTTGAGAAGCACATAATTAGTGTTTCCTTTCAAAAGTGCTACCAATAAAAAAATAGTGAAGCACTTAGTTCCATTTAATGAATTTTTCATTGTTCCTAAAATATCCTTATTTTAAAGCATAATACTTGAAATGCCCAAGCTCATATTCTTTTTGTTAAATCAACTTTGAATTAAAAAAGGCAAACTCACGAAAACAAACACTAAAACACTCCTACTTCTATTGCATTTCCGTCTCTCCGCCCTCTGTTTAGATTTTTGTTTGTTGTTCCTAAAATTAAATTTTGTGAAGATGACAAATTAAGAATATTGATTAGCTAAAAAATAAAATAAAAGCACACTAATAAGCTGCAATCACAGCAACCCAAAGCAAAGAGGCAACAACCACAACCGAATTACAAGGGAGAAAGAACAATACACAAAGGAAGGATGGTTCTATATTACTCCAGATTGATAAAACTAAACCACCATATTTTTCCAATGCCAACAACCGAATTCAATTCTCTGTCATTTTCCTTAATCTCCATCTCCAATTCTTCGTCGTAGCAATATTTACGAATCTAACCATCCAACCTCGTTCTCACACTTTCGGGAAGATAATTAAAAAAACCCAGAAATCTCATTCAAAGTAATGAATTTCAAAACCTTAATATTCAAAGTAATACCTTAATATTTTTAAACCATTTAATGAAAGGAATTTTTTATATGTTTAAAAGTACTTGTGCACCAAAGGCCTGAAGCTCCCTCAGCCATCCCTACCCTTTAGCAACTCTAAATCTACGGAGAGTCCTTGTCCTCACCTTACTCCCACCATCGATAACCAGTCTAAATCCACCCACCCCTCGGCCGTGACCCTAGACTCAACCCTTATCCCTCTCCAACTTATCCCCAAACCTCGACCTGAGCCAAGGTCTGCTCCTTCATCCTTAAACCTACGACCTAAAGGATCCAAGCCATCATCTTCCCGTTCTCTTTCCCCAATTTTTGGGTCCCCTGCATCCTCTTTGTTGGATGGGCTGTATTCTTCCTCTCCAACCTTTTTAGCCATTCGACATTCCATCCCTAACCTGGCTAAGCTGAGATATGGGTCAAGGTACTGGTTCACCTCACTATGATAATGATCTGAGTGTCGATGGTGTTGTGGAACTCTTGGCTGAGTCCACTCGGTGCTTTATCGAGTTTGGTGGGGTTCCCAAGGGGACCATTCTAGAGGCTGGCTTGCGTGTTGGTGCGACGGCTGGCGTGCAGGCTCCCTCGCCTCGAGCTGTCCTTAGGTTGTGTTCCTCAGACTTGGGTCCAGTGGGTATTGAAAATGTGGGGCTTTTACCCAAGGAAGCATTGTAGGATTCAGTTGCCTCTGAGGGAGACCCTTTGTGCTGTGTTCCCAAGGTCAGTTATAGTGTTGCTGTTAAAAATTTTGGGGGATCTCGGGGACCAACTATGAAATTAGCTTTTTGTTAGCCTAAAGTTATTAATGGGAGGAAACTGGGTTGTCCCCCTCAGGCTGCTGCTATCGTGGCAGCAAGAGATTGGGAGTTCTGTTTAGTAGGTTATTTTATTGACAAAGCATTGCCATTCTCTGTGGTTAGCTCATTGGCTAGGCGTTTGTGGGCTAAATGTGGTTTTATTGAGGTTTTAGCCAATGAGAAAGGGTTCTACTATTTTAAATTTGTGGATGAGGCCTCTTGTCTCTCGATCCTGCACTCTGGTCCTTGCCATTTTTTAGGTAGGATGTTGTTTCTTTCTCGGTGGCGTGTTGGTATGGTTATGTCCAAAAGTGCCCATACGAAAATCCCGTTGTGGGTAAAGTTTTTAATGTTCCCCTTGAACATTGGATCCGTGAAGGATTTTCCCATATTGCTAGTGCGGTCAGTTGACCTCTCCATGTTGACTCTCTTACGGATTCTAAGAAGTGAATTGCTTTTATGTGCATATGAGTCGAGATCGATGCCTCGGAAGAACTCGTTGATTCCTTTGATGTACTTGTCCATCCTGAGGAGGAAAGTGAAATACCTCATGTTGAGTGAGGTGGTTAGGGTGGAGTATGAGTGTAAGCCCAAAATTTGTTCAAGGTGTAAGACATTTGGGCACTTTTAACCAGCTTGTCCATCAGCCCAAAAATCCACTATTGGACTCCCCTTGGTGGGCCAATCTGCTGTTGGTGAGGATGTTGGGCCCGAACTACCACCGCATATTAGGCTGCCAGTTTGCGTGGGGTTAGATGAACCAGTGTTACAGCCAACTGTTGATGATCAAGGCTTTAAAACCTTCACGAGGGCACGTGGAAAAGGTCGTGCCACGCGTCCTCTCTTTCCTCAATCATTTTCTCCCAAAAGAACCTAAGACCCCTAAATATCCCAATCCATCCCTCTCTTAGCAGATTCTGCTAAGCCATCTGATTCAAATCGCGATCTCACCCCTGTGGAGTCGCGTGTCCCTAATAGCCCCTCTAATCGTGAGTTTCAACACAGAATGGTGAGTGACCCCTGTTCCTCTATCTCCGCTGCTGTGAAGCCGGCCATGGAGAGGGAGTTGTCTCCAGTTTTCAGTGAGGATGGGCCACTCCCTTAATCCGGCGTCGGTTTTATCTGTCTTCCTAATCCTTTCGGGATTCTTCAGTGCATCTCGGATTCGGAGATAGACGGAGGTGACGAGATTTTGCCCAACTGCCAAATTCTGTTGTCTGAGATAAGCAAGGTGGGTGTTCCGTCTTTGTCTTATGCGCCAAAGAAAAAGAAAGGAAAGGCTAAGAAGAAATCCAAAGCCGAGTTTGTGGGTAAGCTCTCATGGGTCCTCTCTAACCTAATTTTCCATGATTAAGGCAGCTTGTGTGAACGTTAGTGGTCTAAATACCCCGGCCCGCCAGCGGGAGGTTCGTAGTTTTGTTTGTTCAAATAATCTGGCTCTGCTTGGGATTGTTGAAACCAGGGTTTGGGAACCAAAATTCCTTGTTACTTCTCGGTCCATGCTCCCAAGGTGGGATTTTCGTAGTAATTACTAGTTCCATCCTAATGGCCGTATCTGGGTCTGCTGGAATTCGGAAATTGTCAATATTCAAGTGCTGAATGCTGATGCTCAGGTTATGAATTGTAATGTTTCGATTATTGACTCTAGTCACTCGTTTTTCATTTCTTTTGTGTATGGTGCTAATTTGGATGTGGAAAGGAGTGGTCTCTGGAGTAACTTGATGGGATTTTCTTAGTCTATTGGCTCTTGGCCGTGGGTTGCTCTGGGGGATTTTAATGTTACTCGGCACTTGGGTAACAGTGAGGGATCTATTGATAGGCGGACCTCTACTATTCGGGAGTTTGAAGATTACTTAGTGGACTCAAGGTTGGATGATATTCAGTACTCTAGCTGTCGTTTCAATTGGAGCAACAATCAGTTCAATGGGGGTCTTGTTAATAGAAAATTGGACCGTATCTTGGCTAATGGGGACTGGCTTACTGCTTTTCCTTATTGCTCTGCGTCATTCTTGGCCCATGGGTCATCTGATCACAGCCCCGGAATCATTGATTTGGGAGTCAATAGAACTCTTCGTAGATCCCCTTTCAAGTTCTTTAATTTCTTTGCTAATCATGATGAGTTCTTAGGTATTGTGCAATAAGATTTGGGTACTCATATCTCAGGTACCTTCCAATACCAGGTGGTGTGTAAACTCAAGCTTGTCAAAGCCGGTCTGAAGCGGCTTAATGGGTCCCCCAATGTTGATGTTATCGATGCAGTCATTCAAGCTAAGTCTGCCCTTGATGATTGCCAATTGACATTGAGATTGTCCCCCATTTCCCCTTCATTGGTTAATTTGAAGCATTTATTGCTGAAGTCCCATGTCGATTGCCATTTAAAGGAAGAAAGTTTTTTTAAGCAGAAATCCAGATTGTTGTGGATGGCAGAGGGTGATCTTAATACTGCCTTCTTCCATAACACGGTGAAAAAACGGGCAAATAAGAATCGTATCAGTTCCATCATTCGGGCCGATGGAGTTGCTACTTCTGATGAAGGGGAAATAAAAGCTGAAGTGGTGGATTTTTTTCAGGGGTTGTTTGGGAGTGCAGGAGCTGTGGAGACTGAGGATATCCATGGGTTGGTCCCTTGCCTTATCTCTCGAGAGGAGGCTGATGCTATGGCTACTATCCCATATGTTGAGGAGATTAGGGCTGTCCATTTTAAGCTCAAGCCAAATAAGGCTCCGGGACCCGACGGTTACAACGCTTTCTTCTTCCAACTTACCTGGCATATTGTGGGCCCTCTTATCTCTGCTACTGTCAAGGATTTCTTCCTTTTCGGTCGCCTTCTTGGTCAACTAAATGCTACTATTATCTCCCTTGTGCCTAAAGTTCAGAATCCTTCTTCCATGGCTGATTTCCATCCCATTTCTTGTTGCAATACGTTGTATAAGATTATTTCAAAATTGATTGCTTACCGTATTGTGGGTATCCTTCCCTCCATTATTAGTGCTAACAAATATGCTTTTGTGAGTGGTAGGAGAATAGAGGATAATATTATGTTGGTGCAAAAGCTTATGCGGGGTTACCATTTGGACAGAGGGAGTCCTAGATGCATTGCTAAAGTGGATATCTTGAAGGCTTATGACACTTTAGATTGGAGCTTCCTTCTCAAGGCTATGACTGCCTTTAATTTCCATCCTCAGTTGATTCAGTGGGCAGAAACTTATATCTCTTCTACTCGATTTTCTATTGCTGTGAATGGTCAGTTGGCAGGTTTCTTTGCTGGTGGTCGGGGACTGAGAGAAGGGGACCCCCTTTCCCCTTATTTATTTATTTATTTATTATTGCTATGGAAATCCTTACTCGGATTATTAATGCTAAAGTGGCAGCTGCTCCCTGGTTTAGGCATCACTAGCTTTGTGAGAAAGTAAATCTAACTCACTTGGCATTTGCTGATGACTTATTGGTGTTCAGTCATGGTAGTGTGGAGTCTGGTAGAGTGATTAAGGAAAGGCTATCTTTGTTCTCTGAGTTATCGGGGCTGCATCCTAATCCTGCTAAGAGCTGTACCTATGTTTCTAGGGTTGGGACTGAGGAAGCTATCGCCATTCGAGGTTGTATGGGCTTTAGTGAGGGGACCACCCCCCTTTCGGTACCTTGGAGCGCCGCTGATCACCATGAAGCTTGGTTATACTGATTGTTCTCCCCTTTTGGAAGCTGTTGTTAGGTGTATTGGTGGGTGGGAGCACCAGTCTCTATCCTTTGCTGGTAGGCTCCAACACATCGCGTCGGTGCTTAGTAGTATCCAAGTCTTCTGGTCGGCTCACCTTTTTCTTCCTAAAAAGATTTTCCATATGATTGAGCAAAAGCTCCAGAGGTTCCTCTGGTCTGGGAAGGTAGATGGTAACTATCGTGCTAAGGTGGCATGGAGCGAAGTTTGTCGGCCTAAAGAGGAAGGTGGTTTGGGTCTTAGATGCATGCATTGTTGGAATTTAGCCCTCATGGTGAGGCATATTGGAACCTCTTCGATAGGAGTTGGAATAATTTATGGGTTGTTGGGGTTAAAAGCTATTTCATTCGGGATTAATGTTTTTGGTGTATGAAGCCTCCTTACTCCTGCTCCTGGAACTGGAGAAAGCTCCTCAAAATTAGACCCTTGGTTCGACCTTTCATATCTGGTGTCGTTGGGTATAGATGTGACATTTTCTTTTGGTGTGACAACTAAATTGGGCATGGTGTGCTAGCTGATTGGGTTGACACTGGGTCAATTTATGGTTCTGGGCTGCAACGCCATGCTAGACTGAACGAAGTGATTGTGGATTCTGCTTGGAATTTTCCCTCTCACCCTTCTCATACCATTCGCATCCTCCAAGCTGTGGCGACCAATATTCAGGTTTCTTCCTCCCATGACTCTTTCTTTTGGAATATTAATGCTAAGGGCTCTTTCTTTTCTAGTTCTATGTGGGCGTCCTTGAACTCGTCTGGCCCCCCTTCCCCTTGGTCGTCCCTAGTTTGGTTTAAGGGTCATACTCCTAGGACCAGCTTTATCCTTTGGTTGGCTGCCAAGGAGAAACTTTCTACCCTTGATAAATTGTCCTCCTTTAGGGGGATCACCAATACTAGGTGTGTCCTTTGCAATAGGGATTTTTAGTCTCATTCCCATCTCTTCTTTGGTTGTTCTTTTTCTACTGCTATTTGGAGGCTTGTGCTACGTAAATGTGGCTTGCATTGGGTTTTTTTTCCGTAGCCGGATCTCCTCTGGTACTTGGCAGCGAGGTGGAGAGGTACCTCGTTGATGACTACTTCCTATAAGTTGGCCCTTGCTGCTACCGTCCACAACATTTGGATGGAAAGGAATAGCCGTATTTTTAATGCTACCAGGAGTTCTCTGTTGAGTGTTTACCATAAAATTGTAAATTTAATTAGAAACTGTTTGTGTACGGTGAATTTTAAGGTTTCCATTTCGAACGCTACGACAGCTTCGTTATGGAATGTCCCTATTGTGTAATCTCCCTTGCTGGGTTTTTGAGGCTTTGCCTCTGGGTGTCCTGGTTCCCATGTCCCTTTTGGAATACATACTTAATTATCCAAAAAAAAAAGTACTTGTGTTTTTATTACCAAACACTCTGAAATTATATCTTAAGCACTTCCATAAAAATAAAAGTACTTTCATGTGTGCATACCAAACACAAAATTATCTTTGCGTAAAAGCGCTACATATAAGCACTACCATCAAAAACACTAGTACTTAAAAGCACTAGTACTTAAAAGCATTAGTACTTAAAAGCAGTAGTACTTAAAAGCACTTCTTAAGAAGCACAACCAAAATTTTCAAATTTTGCATTTAAGTACCATGAATTCTTTAAAATGTTTCACTCAATGTCCCAACGTCACATTTTCCGGTAGAAATTCAGTTAGTTGATGACTTGGTGCGTGTTGTGCCCACCCAAAAAATAATGATTCCCACCCAATTAAAAATGAATATCAAGGTGACTTTTGTTCAAATTACTTAATTAGCAATTGGATAAAAAAACACTAACTGAATTTTGTTGGAAAATGTGAGGGTGGGACACATATGAAAGGGGTTTACAAAATTCAGAGTACTGAAATGTAAGTTTGGAAAATTTAGATATTATTTTGAAATTTGATGTAAAACACATAATACCAAAACGTGTAATTAGCCCTTAATTTATTCTTGTCGAGAAATTGTTTAGAAGAATTACCGCATCAACTAACTGTTACGATCTCCCGATTAAACTTTGTTCAACCAAAATGATTGTAACAAGGTTTTTTTTTTTGGATAAACTACATAAAAGTACCCAAACTATAGGGGTGCTTTCAATTTCGTATCCCAACTATGAAAATTTGCAAAAGATTACCCAAATTATATTGCCACTAACAGATGGGTACCTCCGTTATCTTTTTCGTCCAAAAGAGCGTTAAAAGTACACGTGGCACTAGTTTTGTCCACTCAGCTCGTCATGTGGCGCAATTTGAAGGGGCATTTTCGGATTATCACAAAATCACTCCCTATTTCCTCTACCCCATCACGCGAAACCCACCCTTCAAACCCAACTGCTTCGACGGGAGGCTGAGACCCAAATCTCTAGCACGACCAACACCACCATCTTGAATAAACCCAGCCCCAAATCTGTATCACGACAAACCCGAAGAGAGTGAAGAAACCCAACCACAAATCTCGAAGAAACCCACCCAACGGGTCCAACCCTAATCTTGTAGAACAGACGCACGACATCCCTCTTGGTCCAACGGCGACGACGTAAGCGGCTTCGTCTTCTTCCTCCAACGGCGCACTGCAGAGTAAGCTTATCCCTCTCCGTCGAAGGCGTGAAGGATTTTTGTCAAAGGTTAGAACGAGTTTCCGCCTGTTATTCTTCTCATCTGAAATTCCCCGTCGCAAAGCAAGGGTGTCGGAGATGGAAAAAGGCACGATGGAATTTGAAGCTCCCATTTGTCAGTGTGGTAAACAAGCGAAGTTGATGACAAGACTGACATATGAAAATCTAGGGAGAAGATTCTGGGGTTGTGATGGTTATGGGGTAAGTTTATGTTTGATCTTAATTGGTATTTAGTTTTACATTTGTAGTATAGATTTCAAATTGTGATTATAATTTCAAATTCGATTTGGAAATCAGAGAAATCGGAGAGGAGGAGGAGGTGGTGGGTGCAATTTTTTTCAATGGTGCAGCCCAAAGCTCAACGAGAATTCACGCGGTCTAATTCCAGGTCTATTGAAGAAATTGAAGTTGAAAGATGATGAAATCGTGGGTTTGAAGAAGCAGATTAAAGCTGGTGTGAAGAGGCAGAGGTGTTTGCTGGTTTTGGTTGTTGTTTCCTGGATGTTGGTGGTTTTGTTTGTGGGAATGATTATCGGTGGAGCAGGGGGAAATGATAGGGCTCTGTCCAGTAAGAATGTGAATCTAGCTCTTGAGTTTTAATTGTATTATGCAATTGGGTCTTCATGGTCATTGTAATATGAATGGTGAATTTGCAATGTAATGTTATGCTTTGTTTAATTATGAGTGTTTTGGAGGTTTAGCAACAAGGAAATATAGGTAGAGAGAAATAATGAAGGTCTGACACATCCATAACACTCTACAACACATCCAAACCAATTAAAAGCATAACAATGCAAATCATTTCAAATCATAAAAATGCAAAGATTCAACTTCATTTTCAAGCTGTCATACAAAGCCATTCAAGCATAACATCTTCAATTGAACCTGTCAATACCCTACGTAATTTACCTAAAATATATGAGGTTCAACCATTCAAGTATCAGAATTACATACATTAGAACCTAAGTTTCAAAATAGCAAAACTACATGACTTGGAATCAACTCTACTCCCTAGCTATTTCACCACTGTTAATGAGGCATAACATCTTCAATTGAACCTATCAATACCCTAGGTAATTTACCAAAAATATATGAGGTTCAACCATTCATGTATCAGAATTACATACATTAGAACCTCAGTTTCAAAATAGCAAAACTACATGACTTGGAATCAACTCTACTCCCTAGCTATTTCACCACTGTCAATGACTTGAAATCAAGTTTGTTTGCACCTTTCACTTCTTCTCAAATCACTATCATTGGCACCAGCATTTGTGGATTGTTGACTTGGATCCTACATATGAAGAATTTTGCATTATAGGATGACTTATGGAATTGAATTGTAACAACTGATTCAGATTAACACAACAATAACAACCATGAGAAAGGGTAAGAATGGCCTATATACCTGATTTGAAGCATGTCTCTTAGGGTGGTTGTTTGCCTTGGATGTCTTTGTAGAAGATGTGGTTGATCCTTGAGTCTACATGAAACAAAATCTAATTAGGACTATATAGTCGATGACTTTAATAAAAAAACAAACTTAAAATGGTACTGACATTTGGAGCAGAAGTATCTGCAACATTCTTCTTTGCTCTGCCTCGTGGCCTTAGTGGTAGCTTCTCCTTGGGAGGCAAGTGTCGATGGTGGGTTCTTGCATAATGAGTTTGTGATGAACAAATACTGCAACGCATAGGAATGCCCTGTTTTCCCAATTTTTTCTTCCCACTTTGATCGACTGTTTCATGTGGATCCTTTGTTCTAACTTTTCTAGGCCTTCTGGGTTGCCTCTTATTTGCTGGTGGCTTAATAGTTTGATGACCAGTTCTCTCCCACATTTTTGGGCCATTTATAGTCTCAATTAGGTTGTTGTAGCATTTCATGTAGGTCTCTTTAGAATATATTGGATCAATATATTCCTCCACTGAGGGGCCACCTTTGTAATGTATGGCTGATATCCCATGCACACATGGGATTCCCGTGAGGTCCCACTTTCTGCAAGAACACCTGTGGGCCTCCAAATTGACGAAAAACTGCTCTCCTTTGCGGCCGTGAACCTCGTAGTTTGGTCCACCAGGCCATCTAACACTGCAATGCCCCGAATCCACTTTCAACTTTTGCACATGGTTGAATACATTCTGACATATATTCTGAGGCCAAGTAGCCATCTTATCTCTTCTCCATTGTATCCTCTTCAACAACAAATACCTAATCATCTCAAACATCGTGATGATTGGTTTATCTCTAGCATGCATTATGGTGTTGTTGAAGGTTTCACAATAGTTGTTTTGTAGCATGCCTATCTTCGACCATGTTTTAAAATGGGGCCTAGACCACTGATGAGCTGGCTTGTCTACCAACCATTTCCAAGCTACTTCATCTAATCCTTTTACCTTTTCCATCTCATCTTGGAAAGACTGAACTGTTGTTGCTCTTGCACAATCCCACAGAGCATCCTTCAAGACTTTACCTTTGAAACTATGATTGTAGTTACTCCACAAATGCCTACAACAAAATTTGTGCTCATCACTAGGCATTAAGGCTTCAATGGATGCTTCAAGTCCCTTTCGCTTGTCAGTAAGGAAACCCCAACCATAGCAGTCTTGCATCCCCAAATCCAGCATCAACAACTCCAAGAACCATGTCCATGAGTCCTTTGTTTCCATTTCAACCACAACCATAACAATCACCCATGTCTCATTATTGACATCTAATCCAATAGCAGTCAACAACTGTCCACCATAGACTCCTTTAAGATGACAACCATCCAAGCCAATGAAAGGCCTACAACACTCCTTAAAACCCTTCTTGCATGCCTCCAAGCAAATGTGGAGCCTCTTGAAAAGTTGGTCTCCACCCACAAAATCACAAGCCAATGATGTGGTAGTACCTGGATTAGTTCGCTTCAACTCATGGCAGTAATCCCACAACATACCATATTGCTTTTCTAGGTATCCATCTATTAACTCCATAGCCTTGTGCTTGGCTCTATATGCCTTCATAGGGCTGATCCCAATGGAAAATTCAACAGATGCAACTTCCATAATTGCAGATATGGGCATCTTGGGGTTTGCCTGGATTCTTTGCAGGAAGTGTTGAGAAAGCCAAGAAGCTGTGGCTTGTTGATTTTTATACACCCTTGTACATGTATGCATAGGGTTATAGTGCTTGACAACCAATGTGTTGTCAGTTGTGCTCACCCTAGACACATATATTTCCCATTGACAACCCTCTGCTCTGCATTCACACTTCAACTTGTACCTTGCATTCCTCTTGTACCTCACATCTTTACCAGTGTATACGCAATAGTCCCTAATAGCTTGCCTAAAGACACCACAGTCACTGAACATCAAACCAGTATCAAAGCTTGGCCTGACTCTTTCAGTTTCTGGATTGTACTCTGTAAAATTCTTGCCACTTCCCCCTTTCACAACATTTTCATCATCACCATCCACAACAGGTCTCAAGTCTTCTTGATGTGTTTGACCCCCTCTTCAAGTTGGTCATCATCTATAACTTCCACTCTTAATTCATCACCAGGAGTGAATTTGGCCCTCCAAAAATTTCCAGCAGGTGGAGCAACAGTTGAAGTTGCAGCTGCTTCTGCTGGAGCAGCAACTGAATTTGCAGCTACTTCTGTTGGACCAGCAGCTGATGTTGGAGCTGGTTCTGGTTGAGCATAAGCTTCTAGTGGAGCAGCAGCTGAAGTTCCAGCCTGTTCAGGTGCAGCAGCTTCTGAGGGTCCAAGGGCTTCATCTGCAGCAGGTTATGAAGTTCCCCCAACATCAGTGAAGAACTCATCCAAGTTTGAAGCTTCTTGCAGCCAACCCTCTAGAATATACCTATCCAACCTCTTCTCCTTAGCAGGAATAACCTCATCACCACTGTCAGCAAATCTAGAACATGTTGATGCTTTAGAGTCCTCATACTCCTCCACTAACCCATCTTCAAACTCATCCTCTTCAGTAGACAGTTTACCCTTGCATTTGTCTGTTTTTTGCACTGCTTCTTCACCAAGATTGGCAGCTTCTGGCTCTGGCCTCTGACGTGGCAATTCTCTTACAACCACTCATGCCTTACCCTTATAGGGTCCTATACTCACTTCAGGTTTTTTCTGCCGTGGTCCCCACAACTTTAGTCTCCTAAACTAACTCATCAATCACAACCGTGTTTTTCTTGGTCATCACCAATTCTTTACTTGTCTTCTCCTTTTCCCTTTTTTTAACATCTTTTAAAAATGCCCTCGGGTTCTTCACATTAATGTGTGGTAAGAACAATTCTATCTCTGTGACACTTGGAACCGCCTCACACATTTTAAGCACATAAGAGTCTTGTAGCAGCTTACCACCAACTCCTTCTTCAATCTCATATTGGTATAAGATGATACCATCTTTGTAGCCCAATTCTTTAACCATTATGTCAATTTCAAACAGGGACATCATGTCCTTCTCACAAAAATCAAAGTAGTCAACTTATCCATCTTGATGCCTATCATCAGCCCACTTCCCACCATGGAATACCTTTAATGTAAAGTAACTCGATAGACCTACAATTAAGCAAAACTTAAAGTCTTAAGTCACCACAAACAACATTGACTCCACAAACAACCCCATAATGTTGTTTAATTACAGACCTACCCAACTTTCAACTTTAGTATACTACCCAAACCTTATTATCAAACCTACTTTTCTACAACAATCAGACAACAACAATGTGGCCGGTCCCCTTCACTAAAGATTCCAGCCAACAAACTCACCACATGCTTGCAAGCTTTTCACCCTTCAATATATTCCATATTCTATATACACACAAACCACCCATCCTTTTCCCAACATTAACAGCAAGCAACACACAAAACACAAGGACTCCAAAACGACCAATACATTCATCTCCCTATAAAAACTATAATTTAAATTCAAAAAGACAAAGGCAAATTATCAAATCCAATTATTAAAGTAAAGAACACTTACCGTATTTAGGTTGCCTTCTTCTTCGCGACCTCAACCGCCATGGCCTCCTCTTCACGATGTCTGGGGTGGGGGTTGTTTCAAAATCGATGCAGGGATTGAAGGGTGGGTTTCGCACGACGGGGTAGAGGAAAGATGGAGTGATTTTGTGATAATCCGAAAATGCCCCTTCAAATTGCGCCACGTCACGAGCTGAGTGGACAAAATTAGTGTCACGTGTACTTTTAATGCTCTTTTGGACAAAAAAGGTAACGGAGGTACCCTTATGTTAGCGGCAATATAGTTTGGGTACTCTTTTGCAAATTTTCATAGTTGGTGTACGAAATTGAAATGACCCCTACAATTTAGATACTTTTATGTAGTTTATCCTTTTTTTTTTGCCAAAACACATTTTTAGTCCATGTATTTTGTACAAAGTTGGAATTTGGTTTTCTAGTTTACATTGGATCGCATTTGTTCCCTGTAGTTTTATTTCGTTAATATATTGTCATATGTGCAACTCATGAGAGGGGTAAGATTGTTATTTACTTATTTTGAAATCATAATGAAAGGAAAGGCAATGACTTTACTTATCCTCGCAGCTTCCTTCCCCAATCCAACCTCCTCAATTAACCCCAAAATACAATTAGAGGGGATGAAGCAAAATGGTTGACCAGATCTCATCCAGTTGTTGGTAATGGATTTGGGGTGGTTGATGGAGATGGGTTTGGATGTTTAATCAGCCATGGATTTTGTCATGAGATGAAGAAATTATAAAGTCTGAAAAAAAAATTGAAGAAATCTTAAATCTTTAAAGTATAATAATAATAAAAAAAATAAGTTTTTTATTGGGTTATGATGCAGATATTATCTGGACGATAGCAGTTTATGAAAAATGAGATTGGAGGGAAAATGGTGAAAGAGGTGGCTGACCGATCTTTGGTGGTGAAAGTTGGGTTGGGGACGAGAGGGAAAGGGAAGGAGAAGAAAATACTTTTTTATCTCCAACGTGAAGCACATGACAAATCCGTCAAAAAGTTAACAAAAGGATGAAATTCGTTCAAGTTGGAAATAATTAAGATCAAATATGATCAAATTGAACTTTGTGCAAACTACAAGGACTAAAAATAAAGTTTGACTTTTTTTCTTAATAAAAAAACCAAGAAACATTAATTATGTTTTTGCATGACAAATCTTGTTTTTAACAAGAATCCAATATGGAATTCTAAATTCGAGATGTTAGAAGGTGCAAAAATAATAGGTGTCGGAGGTGCTACGATTGTTTCAGCGGGAGGTGCTATAGGTATTGGAAGATAGAACAATTTCATTGCCTTGTGCTGGAAGTTGTCAGAAAGGGGGCCGATCGGCAAGAAGAGATCCCTTTTGCTCTAATTCTATACTCGATTTGTCGATTCTTCGTTCGAGTAGTCCTTAAAATTAAATTTGATCTTGTGTAAATTACAGGTGCTAAAAATGAAGTTGGACTCTTTTTTTTTAATAAAAAAACCAAGAAAACATTAATTATGTTTTTGTAGGACAAATCTTGTTCTTATCAAGAATCCAATATGGAATTCTAAGAGGTTGACTATTGTAGCAAGGCCTCTTTGTACATTGTTTTTTGTTCATCATATTGAGTATATCCGAACATGTCATGCAACACGAACCGCATTCAGACACTGCAAGAGACTTGTTAAAATTAAAAAAGAGCCAAACTATTCACTTCTATTTATTTTGCCGACCATAAACTGAAAGGCCTAGTAGTCGAACCACTACAACACGCCCATCAACCTTTAAATTTCTTTCCCTTTTTTGTCCGGCAAAAACAATTTACATCTTTCTCACAGCCTCACACTTGGTTGCATTTACAAAATCAATTCAATTTTGATTTGGGTGCTCTATCAGTAAGTGTAAGAGCCTTCCATCACCTCCAAGTCTTCAAAATCCTCATCCAACTCAGAAAAACCCACAAACCCATTTGCCCATTTGAGCTTCTCTGTCAAAATTTGCAGCAATGGAGAGATCTGGGTATGGCAGAGATGGGATTTTCAGGTCTCTTAGGCCCCCTCTGGCCTTACCCAGAGACCAAAACCTCTCAATGGTCTCTTTCCTCTTCAGAAACTCTTCTTCTTATCCCCACAAGCCTGCCCTTATTGATGGTGAGTCCTCTGAAACCTTGTCCTTCTCACAATTCAAGTCCATGGTCATCAAGGTCTCCCATGGCCTGCTCCATATGGGTATCAAGAAAAACGACGTCGTCCTCATATTTGCTCCCAATTCAATCCAATTCCCAATCTGTTTATTTGGTGTAATTGCAACTGGTGCCATTGCCACCACCTGCAATCCTCTTTACACTGTTTCAGAGCTGTCCAAGCAAGTCAAAGATTCAAATCCCAAGCTTATTATCACTGTTCCTGAATTATTTGAAAAAGTCAAAGGCTTCAATCTTCCAACAATGTTTTTAGGATCACAAAGTTCGTCCCACGTTAAATCAAATTCGATTGTAACTTTCCATGATTTGGTCAAGTCAGCTGGGTCTGTCTCAGATTTCCCAATGGTGAATATCAAGCAGACAGACACAGCTGTCCTGTTGTACTCTTCAGGTACAACCGGGATCAGCAAAGGGGTAGTTTTGTCACATAGAAATTTCATTGCCTCATCTCTGATGTGCACGGTGGATCAAGAATTGAGTGGAGAAATGCACCATATGTTTCTCTGTGTTTTGCCAATGTTTCATGTGTTTGGGTTGGCAATTATCACATATGCACAGCTGCAGAGAGGCAATGCTGTGGTGTCAATGTCTAGGTTTGATCTTGAGAAGATTTTGATGGCCGTTGAGAAGTATAAGGTGACCCACATGTGGGTTGTGCCTCCCATTGTTCTTGCTTTGGCCAAGAACAAGCTTGTTAAGAAGTTTAACCTCTCATCATTGAAGCATATTGGCTCAGGGGCAGCTCCTTTGGGGAAAGAGTTGATGGAGGAATGTGCCAAAATTATCCCTCAAGGCATTGTAGCTCAGGTATTTAACAGTAATCATGCTGTTTCTGCTTTTATAAGTGCGCTTAATTCGTAATTTCGAATGCTTCAGATATTTAATGATTTTATTGTGTTTGCCTTTGGAGTTTGATTGATTGACCCCAAATGGCATTAGACTGTATTTTTCTTGTCAAATTTAAGTCGAATGGGATATTTTTTATTTAGTCCAAAATTGAATATAATCGACAGTGAAGTGAAACTTTTGCCACAATTTAAAGGTTTTCTCATGTGTCTTAGAAGTTTCCTTGTTTTTAAGGGCTATGGTATGACAGAAACTTGTGGAATTGTTTCGGTGGAAAGTACGCTGATGGGGACTCGACATACTGGTTCGACTGGCATTCTTGTTTCAGGAGTAGAAGCTCAGATAGTCAATGTAGATACACTGAAGCCTCAACCTCCTAAGCAGTTGGGAGAGATATGGGTTAGGGGGCCTAACATGATGAGTGGTAAGTGTCTTTGTCATTTTCTTTTATTTTTGCTTGAGACGTTCAAAAATGGTCATGCACATCTTAAGAGAAAACATATTTTGCCGAGCTTGGTTGCACAAGCTTGTAACTCGAGCGGGGGCATTAAAGGTGCTTGTGGGAAGTCATTGTTGGACATTCCTGGAACCTCCGAACAATTGGACTCGGACTGGACTAACCTCAAAACATATTTTGCATTTATGATATAACAGAAGTTAGGTCATTCATGGTGGTCGCTGCAATTTCAATTGGAAGTTAATTTCATTTTCATTGAATCCATGTCCTATTAGCGATAGAGATTTTTCGTCTAAGATGCTAGCTCGCATTTGAAATCGTAGCAACTTAACAAAACTTGATGGACCCCTCGGTTCTCAATGAAAAATTCTGCAATAGAAAATTTGTTTAAAACTTTTGTGTAGCTTTCAGTGAGGATTTAAAATTTTTGGTGTCAAAAGAAATATTTTCCCCTTGGGACAGGTTTAATCAACACCAGTCATAGAAAACTTGAGATAGGTCACTTGGGCGCTTTTATGAAAACCAATGCCGCATATTGGCCGTGGAAGTACTCTTTCAAGCTAAGAGTTTCTTAAAGTATCGAACTAGAACATACTTGAAATTGTATGATTCTAATTGGAAAAATACAGGAACATTTTCTTATGGCATCTGAGATTTAAAATTCTCAGTATCCTTATGGTTTTCTTCATTATTTACGTAAGTTGAAGCCTTCTTGCACTGATACTTTGTTCATCCCAAGGGCATTGCATTTTCCTATGTTTACTGCTACCTCACATGAGCATATGTATCACGCTCTCTTCCCTCAAAAAATGCACTTGTTCCTCACCGAAGATTTGATGTGGAATGTTTCCATGGAGTTACTCAAGGTTGGTCTGCTGGCTGTAAGTAAGCACTATGCAATTACAACAACAATCGAAGCATGAAAGAATTTATTTTCCCTCATAATTTCCAGCTACCTCGCCACTTAATCTTGTTTACAAACAAAAAATACTTCCTCTTTGTTCCTTTGATGACTGTCAGTTATCAATGGCTTTGGTTAATAAAATCTCCAAATGTTACGAGTTTGCAAACATATGCTTTAGATTTGGTTACATTAAGTCTTTCTGTTGAGAAATTATTGGCTTTTGCTACTTTCATTCCGATGATAACGCCTTAATTACAAAACTCATTTCAGGGTATTTCAACAACCCACAGGCCACCAAAGATACAATAGATAAAAATGGGTGGGTACATACAGGAGATCTTGGATACTTTGATGAAGAGGGACAACTTTTTGTAGTTGACCGAATCAAAGAGCTCATTAAGTGTAAAGGTTATCAGGTAACTTCTCTAAGTACGTTTTGAACACTTAATGCATGAAATATTGACGGCCAATTCTGTGGGTAAACAAAGAAAGCTTTTTCTTCTGTCATTTAGCCAATAGCATCGTTTCCTCTCTTCTTAATATGAAATTCACGCCAAAAAATTGAATTGATTTACTCATGTCTATATTTCTTACTACATGAAAACACACTTGCATTTTAGCAGTTGGCTAATTTCTTCCTAGATAGAACGGATACCGCATGCCTATACCTGGCTCTGATTTCTGTCTTCTGTCGAATCACGTTTTCTTTTGCTTTGTTGGTTCTTTGCTATAGGTGGCACCAGCTGAACTTGAGGGCCTGCTCGTTTCTCACCCTGAAATATTAGATGCAGTTGTGATCCCGTAAGTTTGACACATACAAAAGTTGCTCTAATGGCCTCATTTTAAAATTCAATCCAATCATCTGGTTATTTCTGCCTAACAGGTTTCCTGATGCTGAAGCTGGTGAGGTCCCAGTTGCATATTGTGTACGCACGCCAAACAGTTCACTGACTGAAGAAGATGTCAAGAATTTTATAGCCAAACAGGTAAGTAAACAAGTTTGTTGCATCAATTCTGGGAATATCCGGTCTTCTTAATTGCTTTCGTTGATGCTAACTTCGCTCTTGTTGCACTCATAATTGGTTTTTTTGGTTTTGACTCGTGACAGGTTGCATCTTTCAAAAGACTAAGAAGAGTAACATTCATAAACACTGTCCCCAAGTCAGTATCAGGAAAAATCCTCAGAAGGGAGCTCATCGAGAAAGTACGGTCCAAAATATGAGATTGAAATCATTGAATGATGGTTCCTCATTTTGGAAAGTCTGCTTTTTGAATGTTAAGGCATTTTTAGTATGGATGGTGTTTGACGTTTGATTACGGGAAAGGAATGAAAATGTGAACGAGAAAGAAGACGGAATTCAGTAAGGATTTGAATTGATTTCGTTGCTTGGCAGTTCATATTATGCTGCACTTTTCAAGTAATTCTTGCTGTGACACAAATAAGTGGAGGCTCGGTTGAACAAGTGAAATCATATTATTAGTGCATTCAGGTTCAAGTAAATTGGTTGGTGTAACGTGATTCCATATGCTTTTGTAAATTGTTACCATAATGCTTGTGTGAAAATAATGAAAACTAAAATGTTTCCAAGATTGCTACCATCTCCAAGCAACTTGGAGACCAGAAAGATGATACAAACTTCATTATTTTAATCTGTTTTTTTTTTCATTTTCTGGTGTCTTGTATATACTTTCACTTTGTAAGTTAGTAATCGAAATCTTGGTTTCAGTTTTTATTTCCATTTTCCAGAGGATGATTAGAAATTTTGCGCTTTATTATTCTTTTAGTTTCGAGCCACATATCAATATGCCCATGATCAATCCAAGTAACGAGCAAAATCAGCCAAAAGCTAAAATTTATACATAAATATCACAACATTTTTTTTTCGAGGAAAATAAATAAATATCACGACATTTTTGTTTCTAGCAACCGGTTCACAAAGATCGGAGCAAAATCTCAGCTGCAACCTCAAGCTCCTGCTCTGTTATTATCAAAATCTCAGATGCAGATAGTTGCTTCTAATTAAAGAACTCAGCTTTATAATCCAAATGCAATATTTTACACTTTGGCTAAATGGTTGAAACCATCACTGAATTTTATTATAAATTTAGCAATCATCCCTATACTTCAATATTAATGTCCACCGTCCTTGAATTTTACCTTAATATTTCCGTTAGTCCATCTGTTTATTTTCCAAATGAATTTCGTTAAGAAAAAATGGTAAAATTGTCAATTCTTGTGCGTTTCAGGTGATATTTTTTAACGAAATCCGTTTGAAAAATAGACAGAGGTACTAATAGAAACATTTGGATAAAATTTAAGGACGAATGACACTAATATTGAAATAGAATGATGGTTGCTAAAATTATAACAAAGTTCAGAGACGATTGCAACCATTTACTCTTACATTTTTCCCCCTCTCTCCGTAACCAATCAAGGCATAATCTCAAAATCAAGAACAAAGGGTGAACCTGAGGGATGGAATAGTAGACATTGCTGATATGAGCGAGGGAATTGGCCTCATCAACCAAAGCCTTTAACCAGTCCTCATCGCCATGGCCAAGCACATTCACTACAATCCCAGAGCTATTAAAACTCCTTTCTTCTCGCTTCCAAGTTCCAACCCGCTCATGAGTCAAAAACCCTCTAACCAAACTTTCCCTTCTCTATGATTCAGATTTGACCTGTACAAAAAACTAAGTGGGAACTGTTGTGCTTTTTGGCCAATGATTCATTTCAAATTAATTTTAGAATTCAATTTATAAATTACCGTTATTAGAGAAGTTTTAATTTTTTTAGGAACACATTTGTTAAGTTTAGAGTTAAATTTAAAATTTGGTACCATTAGGTAGATCTCTACGAATGCAAGGGTGCCAACCGCATGAAATTCCATATTGAAACGAAGAAGTTACTAAGAGTTAAAGTTGCAAGTGCAATTTCGAATTTTTACCAATTAATTTTTTTTTGTAAAAATTGAGCTGCCTTTTGATGCTTTACAAGTGTCAAGCATCAAAAGCAACAGGTAGAGAAGCATGCACCGCCTGGAATTCATTTAATCCATGAATTCAATGGACTGAACCGCCACTTTTCTAGCCATGTCCATGTGGTTAGATGAGTCTGCATGAAACCACCTGGTCTCTGGTTTGATGGCTGGTATGGATGATGTTGATGTCAAAAATGAATTAACTTTGAGATGGTTCACTGAGCTCGCTTCACTTACTTTTTTTTGGGGTAGGGAGACCTGCAAAGGGAAGGTAAGAGCAAAGGAGTATCGGTGGGGTGCCGGCCTAACAGTCTCCGACGCTTAAGTTAGTTAAGTGTGGAGGGATTTAAGCAGTGTCAGGTCAAAATATGTCATTACTTTTTTTAGGGGAGGTACCCTTGTATTTATAGTGGCATTAATTGTTGTTGGTGAAATATTTCGGTGTGGGAAAAATGTCCCTGCTCCTGGAGCTGACGCGTGTCTCAGTGGTCCAGAATCCTATAATTGTGTTGACACGGTCGGCCGATGAGAGGGTTGGCCGACCGGATCTGGTCGGCCTAGTGATTTTTAGTGTCTTTTGTCTAAGACTGTGTTGGTGGGATGCACTTGATGTTGTGGATTTGTATTGTTGTGCTCTTGTTGAGCCGAGGTCAAATACGGTTTTGGTATGGACTGGTTGGCTTTGGCCAGGTTGACCAATTTAGGTACGAACAAAAGTCCCCAAAGTCATTGACTGAGGTGGATTTCCTCGGTTGAGGGTTTATCATTGTTTGTCAACCTGTGTGGACATCTGTCTTGTACCAGTCCCCAGTCCTCCAAACCTTCGACCGAGGCGATACGCCGTACGTCGTTTTTTTCCTAAAGGGTTGGCGAGGGAGATTGGTCGGCCTTAGATTTCCGTTGTGGCCGACTGTGCTAATTTTATTGGGCATTACCCCATTACCTTTTTTAAATTGGGCTTCAATGCCTTAATTGGGCTAATTACCACTTTAACCATGCCATGCAATTATTGTTTATAATTCCAAGTCCATATATGTCATAATTGGCCCACTTAATATATACAAGGACAAGTCCATATGATCAAAGATGCTCGGCCTATGTTAATGTGAGACAATGCTCACATTAACAAACACTTATCAATATAATAGACCTTTTTTATAATACTTAGATCAGTCATACTCTACTCACATATTGCTTACGCACATGGAATTTGCCTATTATGCAAATATTTAAGCAATTACATACTCTTATTTGTGCAACACACAAATATATTATTAAATCTTACAGATTTATGAATCGGTAAGTTCATTTCTCATTATCAGGAATTATCGACTGACCTGACTATCAATCGACATAATCAATCGGCCATCTTTACCCTCGGAAACATGCTTTACGATGTCCTTCAGCAGCTCCCACTTGCATGTCCACGACAGTTATTCGGCTCAGGTCGACTCGCCTCGCGACAACTACTTTTATCAGCAGCAAGCATCATGACACGAATTACCGAGTGGCCCAACTATCGATCTCCATGATCAAATTGGCCATCATTGCCCATCAGCAACACGATCTATGATGCTCTTCGGCAGCTCTCACTTACATATCCACAACAGTTATTTGGCTCAAGTCGACTCACCTCGCGACAACCACTTTTATCAGCAGCAAGCATCATGACACGTGAGTATCAATGCCTCTCGGCACACTTTTCACATCATCGCATCTCGGCACATGTGCATCATCATGCTCACATCATTGCCTCTCGGCACATGCGCAACATCATGCTCACATCATTGCCATTTGGCACATGCGCATTATTATGCTCACATCATTGCTCATGGCACATAAGCATCATATTAACATCGCCTCTCGGCACATGCGCATCATCATGTTCACATCATTGTCCACGGCACATGAGCATCATATTAACATCATCACCTCTCGGCCCATACGCATCATCATGCACACATCATGAGCTCACATGCATTCCATGTTATCGTTTGGCATGAGCTCGCATGCATCCCTATAAGAGGGACAGTCATATGCTTCCCTATCGGTCGGCAACTAGCCTTACCGATCGACATGAGCTCGCAGGCATTCCCTGTTACCGTTTGGCATGAGCTCGCAGGCATCCCTGCAAGAGGGACGGTCATACGCCTCCCTATAGATCGGCATACTCGCAGGTGTTCCCTGTTACTGATCGACATGATCTCGTAGGCATTCCCTGTTATCGTTTGGCATGAGCTCGCAGGCATCCCTATACGAGGTGGCAAACACACCACCTCGAGTGGCACTCGATCGACCATAGACATTCCTAGCCGATCGGCCACATAATCGTGCGAGATTCCGCTCATACACTCATCTTGCAAGTGGCACTCGATCGGCCATGGAAATTTCTAGCTGATCGACCACATAATCGTCCGAGGTTCCATTCTTGCGAGTCGTACAAGATGACATACACTCATCCTGCAAGTGGCACTCGATCGGCCATGGACATTCCTAGCCGATCGACCACCTAATCATGCGAGGTTTCGCTCCTGCGGGCCGTACAAGATGATATACACTCATCTTGACAGTGACACTCGATTGGCCATGGACATCTTCCTAGCTGATTAGTCACCTATTCGTGTGAGGTTTCGCTTCTGCAGGCCGTACGAGCTGACATACTCCCATCTCAAAGTGGCTCTCGATCGGTTAAAACAGGACATTCTCCACAACCGACCTATCACATTGGCAAACCCACATCATCAGGTGAGCTTCCACCTTCATGGTCCGCACAAAATGGCATACCCACCACAACTTCAAGGTAGTAAAATGGCACATGGTCGGCTAAAGGCATCAATTGGGGACTACAAGGTTCCCATCACAACCAGGCCAACTCGACATCAACAAAAATAGGCCCAGGACACCACAAAGCGGAGCAGTCAGTCTTCTTCACTATCCCCAAGACGACTGTCATCCCACTGACATATCAGACACTACAACATTGTGTGAGTCTCCCTCGACAACCCACCTCGATAGAGAACTTGGGGGACTGGATATAGTGCACCGTACGGATTGGTAGATAGAAACAAAAAGGTTGCTCGGCCAGTACATTCTTGTTACAAGTCCTCAACCGAGGCAGTCCACCTCAATCAAGAACTTGGGGGACTTCTGTGCGTACCTAATCTGACCAAGAAACGGACCTAACGGAAATACCCGGAAGATCACTTAGGTCAAGACCATGTTTGTCATCAAGGCCAAGCCTGTCATCAAGGCCCATCAACAAGCCCCATGCCTAAAGCCCACCATTGTGGCCCATGACATAAACCTAGACATTGTCTATAAATAGGGAGGCCCCTCCCTCATTAAACACAATTCTCACTCTCTCTCTAGAGATAATCTCTCTCCCTTCTCTCTACATTACTATCTCTAAAGGCTCGTAGCCTAATGTATCATATACAAAACACATATATTATTAATGAGAGTAGAGCAACACCGTGGACGTAGCCCGATTTGGGTGAACCACGTACATCATTGTGCCTTGATATGAGTGTGTGTCTTCATAGTTCTATTGATCCATTTTATGCATCAATAGATGATGATGATGAAGATGATGATCAAAATGAACTGCCAAAACATAAACCAAAACCACACAGACCGGCGACGCCAACGAAGAACCCACCGACCGACCTGTTCATTCTGGCCATTTCCTACCACCTTAGATCACAAGTTTTAATTTTAGAAGTTTCAAGGTTTTGGACTTTTTTTCACGTCTTCCGATAACTTCGGATCACTTTTGATCGTCGGTCCAGATATGAAATTTTATCTACTCATCGAGGCCTACCCAGTGGTATAATTGGTTTTGATTTTGGTGATAGTTGAAAATAAGTTGTGTAAACCGTTGTTAATTAACCTTGTTGACTTACGTGTATTTTCCATTTTCCCTTGATTAATGAAAATCTGACGGTTGGATCACTTTCTAATTTCAACAGTATGATTGTGGATTTATTATCAACTTGTCAGTACTTTCAGATTGGAAATCCGAAGTTTGTAGCCTCCGAATTGGATTTCTAATGGTTTGATCTGAAAGTGGTTCGTGTTGATCAGTAGTTGACTTTTGATCAAATCTTCTAGTTTGACCCACATTGACTAGTCAATTTGGTTTACTTAGTAGTTCGGTTTAGATCGACTAGTTCACCTTCAATTAGCCATTGTTTGTTTAGTACATGTTACGATAATTGAAATTAGTTACGGGATATGAATTAGTTTCCAATCCTTTCCCGTTTGACCTAGGTTACTTGGTATGTTTTTAGAGACATTCACAGACAATCGGGGTTAGTTACAGTGATGGTTCCCTGCACCTAATATCTAGATGGGCTAACTTGCATGTTAACTTTAGAAGAAAAGGTTATTAATAAATATACAATTAAACATAAACGGAATACAACTCTTTCCAAATGAAATATACTATAAACATAAACATAAAAATCCATAAAAAAACAATAACAAATTTTGAAATTTACTACAACTCTAACTAGTAATTATTTTTTCGTTGTAAACTTGGATGGGCCATAGCACATCCAGCCCTATGTAGCCCCGTAATTGGCTAGTTGGATAGCTCTGTGAGTTGGATTTTATTTTTATAAATAATTTTACGATTTTGAATTATTTATGATTATTATCTTATTTATAGAAAATACGTAATAGATTACAAATCAGATATAAATATCATTTTCGTTATTATTATGATTTCTGTGATTTCCATATAGAAAATACCATTTTTAGAAATGATGTTGAAGATTACGAAATAGTTCCAAGTCGTTAAAAGTGGATTATATATTAGTACTGCATTTTAGTGATATTTCTCTCTACATATTATGTGGGACGTCTTGTGCCAATTTGCTTTTTTATTATTTTTATTTTTTCATTATTTTTAATATTTTAAAATAATAAGAATAACAAATAATTCTTAGAAAAAAAAAATTACAAAATGAATATAAGGTAACTACCTGGAGCACTACCCATTTTCTCTTAAAATAAAATTCTTTTAAGAAAAAATCGTCGCCACTTCATCCATCAATTTGTTTTTAATTTTTGAATTGAATATTTGCATGTTTTAACTATACTAGACTCATGCACTTGCGTACGCGTGTGTACGTAAATTGCTTTTATTTTGAATTTATTGTTTGTAGTTTTAAGAAATAAGGAGAAATGAAAATAAATAAAATAAATAAAAAAGAATCAGTGTTTGAGTAACCACTCCTCCACTAAAATGTTTATTTTTATTTTTTTAAATTTAAATATTTAATTTTACTATTATATATATCCTTATGAATTAAATATAAATGTTATTAATTGATGGATATTTTTGTGAGAAAAATTTGGAGAAGCCTTTTGACCCATTTGACTTTATAATAATAGAGATAAATAGTTGGAAAAAGGACAACAAAGAGATGCAAAGGCTCTTTATGCTCTCCCGTTATTCCCTGGCCGTTAACACAAATTTTCAAGGATAATGAGAATAACAATGGTTACAAACAAAAAAGGAGGAGCAATTTTGAAGGTGCAAAGAGACGAAAAATAACAAGGATCAGAAAATTTTGAAGTTGCAAAGAGACGAGAAAAATAAAGACGGCCGAGATCGATAAGAAGAAATCCATGTGAAGCAACCACAAATGTTTACAAACAAAAAAGGAGGAGCATATAAAGTCCCAAGTGAAAGAAACCCCACTGTGTGGAGTGAAGCAATCGCTACAGAAATGTTATATATATATATATAGCCACAACACAAAGGCTTCATCAATTTCAGATTTGAGAAGAACAACAAGAAGAGATCTTCATCAAAACACTTCCGTGACAAAAGAGGTGAGAGATGCTTTGAAGCAAAGTAGGGGAATCCCAAATATATGTGCATTAAAAAGAAGGTTTATTTGTGTAGAAAACATTCCACACAACTCAACTCAAAACATTCCAACTAAATATGTGGATAGGAAATGAAAAGCTAAAGTATGACTTCTATAAAATTATAAATAGATCGGTATACGTACGTAGTGTCATATATATAATGAAGAAAAAGAAAAGTAAATGAAGAAAGTAAGTGTAAATAAGCTTGCATTGTTGTTAATTATTTCCTTTCTAAACTACTTCACACATAAACCCTACGGTTGTATCAAAGAGGCCAAAAAAATTAGTGGTGTTATCTGTCAGATATCAGAGAAGATATAGATATCATCCAAAATATGAACAATATATTCGTTGTAATTGGGAAGAAGCATGCACAACTGCACAAGGCCGATCTATCAATCAATTTGGACTATATATATATATATATACAGTTTTTAGAGATTCATTCATTTGAACTATATATATATATATATATATATATATTCGATCATTCATTTGAAAAGAAAATTAATAAACGAAAATTATATCACACAATACCCAAAGTACATGATCAAATTATGACCCTCGATCCTCTACATATACATGCTATATATATATAGTTGATATTTAATTAAGGATGAGATGGAGGAATTTGTTACCTGAAAAAATGGCCGGGTTCGTGTGTTGAAGCCAATTATGGCATTCACCTGCACTCGCTCCTGCACCTGCACCTCTTGCTTGTTCCTTCTCTTCCTTTCTCTCTCACTCTATTTTTTCTTCTAATTTTTTCCATATATATTTACCCTTTACCAATTGCCAGGCTATATATATGAGTTTTGATCAGGCTTTGAAGCTCTGAATATTAGCTAATTAATTAATTCGATTCCATTTCAAAAGTTGTAAAATATTAACCAGAAATCTAGATATATATATATATATATATATATACATATAAAATGAGAAAGAAAGAAGAAGTAGTACTCAAGTGCAGGTGCAAATGCAGATAAAGGCAACATATTGGCGTCTCTACTGCTCTCTCTCTCTCTCTCTCTCTCTCTCTCACTGCTCATCCAATTTGCATTATTTTGTTCCCCAAGTGGTAGGAGGATTTATAAGAAGAAGGATATTATAATGGCTTCATAATTATTCTGCGGGAGAGAGTCCTGCTCAATTTGTATCACTTCAATTCAATCTAATCCAATCCAATTAATTATTAAAGTGGAAATTGACATGTACCTACCTGTCCAGCTACTTACTTTTCTTCACCATTCACATGTACATATTTTCATACTACATTGCAAAACAGATATTAAAATATCTTCGTTACAAAAGAACGAATATATTCGCATGTACTGTGATTGTCACATCCTGTGTTGTTTTTTCCTCTTATACACGTACTCCTCATCGTATACTTTGTCAATAAAATATGCCAAAGTGATTCTCAGATACCACTTTTTTCCTCATAAATAACTTCTCGGAACCTTTCTTTAATTGGAGCGTCAGGTTGAAACTTGAAAGAATGGACAGAAAGTAGAGGAAGAAGACCGTGTGAAGATAAAGACAACCAATTTTATGTGGTTTATTATGATGGATAAGAATTTGACGACCTCTATCGATCTCCATTATTATGGTATCATCCAAATCCCAAATAAGTACTGAATGGAGTCAGGGGGCCACGTGATGCAAAGCACCCCAAGCACGTGGGAGTTGATGTCCCAAGGTATCAGACGCTGCCACGTGTCTTACGGACACCTGAACAAACAAGATGACATCGACAGTACATGGTGGGTGGCCTAGCGAGTAAGGACTAAGGAGCTCACACCGTCACATTTGGCTTTAAGGTTTGAGATGTGAAAGAGTTGGCTGCTTTTGGTTTGTCACGGGGTGGTTTAAGAGAGAGACCTGCAGTGATCCGGTCCATCCATGGACTTAGTACATCGATTTTATATTAATATTTTATTTATTTATTTTTTTTTTAAAAGTAACATATAAATATTAATTTAACATTTTAAATAAATATCAAAATTAGAAAATATGTGGTAACTTGAGTTTACCAGGGGATACTTTAGGTATTTCACTTTACCCACTAATTTAAACACCACCCTATGCCCATCGACCACCTCTACCAATGACTTACTCCTCTCTTTCGCTTTCGTCGTCGATTGCTCAGTTTCAAAACCCAGAAACCCTAAACAGTAAACACCCCACACCCATCAACACCGTACACCCAGCAAGTGAAAACTGAAAGTTAATACGCCTTCCCTTGCGGCCGTGGATACGGCCGTCTCTTTGCCGCATAAGTGGTCTGCGTCAACGGCGGCACTGGACGAGGGTTTCTCGAGGATGAATTATTTCGATCTACAGCCGCAGCAACATCGGGGGCTGAGGATGGTGACGACGAGGACGAGGATGATGACGAACATGAGCAGTACGACCTGGACGAGAAGGCTGAGATGGCAAGGGAGAGAGATAGCGGCGGCGAGATTGGAAGTGGTAGAGGAGGTGGAGGTGGAGAAGGGTTGAAGAGACATGCGAGAGCAATTGAGATGTTGGGGGAGTTGTATCAAAGAGTGGAGGCGGAGAAATTGAGGCAGACGATGGAGTTGGAGGAGAAGATGATGCAATTCGCCAATGAAGTGGATGCCCAGAGGATGACAATGATCATCTAGACACGAGATCAGCTCGAGCGGATCTAGCAGAGCAATCAATAGGGGTCCAATGGTGAGACAATTGTGTCTTATTTTTGGAGTGTTGTAACGACTCGGAAATTTTATTCGTAAATTTTCGTAAATTAATTTGAAAAATGACGAAATTACCCTTGGTTTTATAGGGGGCTCGGAAGTCAAATTTGTGTGGAGACATACTTGACAGTTTTTCGGGTACCGTTGCGTAGATCTCAGACTCACGAGTTCGTAGACAGACGGCACGCAGAAAACAAAGTCCAGGTAAGCAAGTGGTGGGTCTGGAATGTTCAGGGGCATTTTGGTCATTTTCCTTGGGTATATGTATTTAATCCCAAACTTCATGAGAATTCTCATTTCTTCTTTTCTCTCATTCAGACCCATGACACTGACACCAACTAAACCCACACCGAACCCAAAACCTTCGAAATTTGAAGTCCAATTCAAGGCAACCATGGCCAATTTGGTTCCCCTTATCACCTTCCCCTCCTTCCCGCGAGCAAAACCATATCAACCATCAAAGGAGGCAGCTGTGGGAGACACCGAACCGATTAAAGGAAGATCGAAACCTTCCGATCGATTTTTCGGCCAACACAGGTATGGGTTTCGTGTTTAGAGTTCATTTCTGATTTCCTGGGTTCGAGTATATGGATTTAGACATAAAATTCATGAAAAACGGTTGAGTTTTGAGAAAGTTAGGAAAAGTTCAAGGTCGGCCGGCAATGGAGTTTTCTGGCGACGGTGGACGGCGGCGCAGTCGTCTTTTCCAAAGGAGACAGGCGAGACTCCGACGATTGAGCCGGTCAGAGGTGCAGACGTGGCATGCCATGTGGATGCCACCTGGCAGCCACATGGAGCAACGTGGAGGCCACCTGGCAGCCACGAGGGTGCCATCTGGCGGCTGAGTCAGTAGGCGCGTGAGGCACTGTCAAGCGCGTAAGGCACTGTGCAGGCGCGTGAGGGCGCATGAGGCACTGTAGCTGGTGCATGGTCGAACCGCCGGTCTTCTGTCGACGCGTGGCGACGCGTGGGACCAGTTCTTAGGTCACGGTGATGTGTGTCGACAAGGTTTCGACGTTCCGGACTTTTTGGCGTAGGTTTCAGGTTAATCAGACGTCGTATAGGGGTAGTTTTGGGCGTCTGAAGTGGCTGCATTTTTAGTGTGACGCGAGCGGACTTCCCGGGGTTTAGGGAGTTTAAATGTAGGGTTTTTAATTATCGTTAGTAATCCCGATTGTTACTTTTAACAGGCGATACTGTTACGGAAACTGCAGAGGAGCGTACGACTCGAGATTGAGGTATCGGTGAGTGGAATTTGGTTTATAAATTATAATGCATGCATAAAGGTATATTTAAATTAAATATTGTTATGTATTGTTTTTGGTACATATCTGGAATTTAGAAATTGTGCTATTAAATGATGACTAGACACGTGTTTTCAATATTATAGTGGAAATGATGTTTTGGGCTGTGGCATGGTTTTATGGACTATGTTATTAAATGGTTTTGATTTGATAAATTTTGAGTCCATGGTTTTAGGTGTAGACCCGGATTTGTGATTTCCTTGGATTTGGGCATAGACCTAGTTTTTCAATGAATTGGGCTTAGGCCAAAAAACAAGGATTTCAAAACATGAATTTGGATTTCACTGATTTACTGGGCCCGAGGGTCAAGGTTTTCTTCGACTGGCGTCGAGGGATTTTTTTCCGCCAGATCGTTGAAGGTTCTCCGACGCTGGTGTCGAGGGGTATTTTCTCCACCGGGTCGTTGAGGCTGTCTACGCGTAGTACATGATTCTGCACAACTCGAGGTATATCGGGTGTGTGAAGGGTATCGAGTTACGGCTCGAGATTTATTTCGGGAACAGTGGGATATGTTTTGATATATTTTGCGTCCAGGTCGGTTTACATTATTTTAAACTCCTTTGAGGAGGATTTTTAAAACAGGGTTGTGGACCACGGGATGTTTTCATTATATGGATTTTCGTGGGTCCCACCAGGTGTTTTAATTCAAAAATGGATTTTTCGATAAGTTTTCGGTTTATCCTTATGGTTTTGTTGAAAGGGAATTTCATGTATGCATTGTTTATTCGTGGAGGGGAAAAAAGTATGTTTTCCTCGGAAACTGGTTTAAAAAGATTATTTTTGTCCATTCACATTTTTTAGTGTTTTAAATCCCCTACAGGTTGTTGAGTTGACGTGGGCATATCTAGAGGCGAAGGCATTACATGTTCAGCTACGCATTTACCTAGACTACCGAGTAGGATATTTATTTATGTATTTACTTGTCCTACCTAGATGCTCTGATAAGTCTTTTGGACTGAGTGTAAATTGTGGTTACATCGTTGGATGCTGGTGTTGTTGGAATTTGGAGTGTTATCTGATCATTCGTCTGACAGGTGGAAGACGGTTAACAAGTCATTAAGAGGAGATTTTGCCAAAAATTTTGGCAGAATTCTCATAATATTTTTGCAAGGGCTTAAGGGCATTTTTGGGAATTTCTTTAAGTTGTCAGACTGGAACAGGGGTTTTCCCTGATTTCTAGGGGAAATTCGGGAAGGGTCCTGTCAACTTGGTATCAGAGCACTAGGTTTCAATTCATGTAGACCATACACCTAGTGTACATCTGATTGTGTTATTGGTGCTTTATGGTTATTTTCAGCATAATGCCTCCGAGACGCGAGCCCCATTAGCGGCCTAGACATAATGAGGGTACACATGAACCCGTACAAGAGCCGGATTTGAGGCAGACCTTGGATCAATTGGGTCGAACTTTGACTACGGTACTTCAGGGTAGGGCTACTACTGAGGTATCTAACATTGAGCGAGCCCAGAGGTTGGGGGCGACAGTATTTAAGGGCGAGTTAGGCCCGGATGATGCAGATGAGTTAATTACTCATTTGGAACGAGTGTTTTCAGTTATGAGGTATCCTCCTAAGGATAGGGTGCGGTTAGCCACATTTCTTTTGGGTGGTTATGCATACCGTTGGTGGCATGCTTTGCAGCTGACAGGATGGGATGTTTGTACCTTTACTTGGGAATTTTTTCGGGAATGCTTCCTTGAGCAGTTTTATCCTCGTTCATACCAAGATGCCAGAGAGGTTGAGTTCTTGCAGTTACAGTAGGGGGACATGACGGTGACATAGTATGAACAAAAATTTCTTGAGTTGTCACGTTTTATACCGGCTCTTGTGGCGACTGAGATGGATAAGTGTCGAAGGTTTGAGTATGGACTACGGAATGAGGTTCGAGTAGCAGTAACTGCTGTGGCATATACGTCTTTGAGGGCTTTGTCAGACGTTGATACTAGGGTAGAGTTGAGTTTGCCAGATCAGCAGCAGTTCGATGGTTCCAGACGACGCCGGGATCGCTGGAGTTTCGAAGCGTCTAGTCAAGGACCATCGAAGAGAGGTAGTTCCAGTTCTGGATCTTCTGAGGGTGCAGGATCTAGAGCATGCAGTGGTAGAGCCAGTCAGGGACATCAGTTATTCGCCCAGTCTAGTGGGACTTCAGTGCAGTCGACCAGGAGACAGAGTGGCAGACCCGCACGACCGGGTGACACTGGTTGTTACTTTTGTGGGGAGACAAGTCATTTCAAGAAAGATTGTCCACATCGTCATCCGGGCAGTAGTTCCTTGGGGCCAAGATGCTACTGAACCGGATCAGAGAGCAGTGCAGACATTTGGTACTCCAGCAGGGAGCCAGACCCAATCCAGTGGGGCCAACAGGGCTAGAGTGAGATAGGGGGGTCGTGGGCGATCTCTTGGTACATAGGCCCGAGTTTTTATAATGACTCAGTAGGAGGCTCGAGCAGCACCAAAGGTGCTTACTGGTGTGTTATCTATTTTTAATCATGATGCTTGTGTTTTGTTAGATCCTAGGGCTACACATTCTTTTATTTCTCGGGGTTTTACACTTTTTGCTGATAGAGAATTATCCCCGATTGGTTGGGACATGGGCATTAGTACCCCTACCGGAGATATGTTAGTGGCGAACCTCATGATTTGCAATTGTCCGGTGGTAGTTGGAGGTCATGAGTTAGAGGCAGATTTAATTCCCTTGGACAATTATGATTTTGATGTGATTTTGGGGATGAATTGGTTAACTATGCATCATGCCTCCATAGATTGTTTCGACAAGAGGGTGGTTTTCCAGAGTCTAGGATTGCCGGAACTTGTGTTTCAGGGTAACCGTAGGGTACTTCCCTCGGGAGTGATATCAGGTTTGATGGCTGAGAAATTATTGAGGAAAGGTTGTGAGGGATATTTAGCTCACATGATTGATTCTCGGGATACTCCGGTGAGAGTAGTGGATATTCCTGTGGTGAAAGAGTTTTCAGATGTGTTTCTAGAGGATCTTTCGGGGTTGCCACCTCACCGACAGATTGAGTTCACCATAGCTCTTCTTTCGGGTACCCAACCTATATCACAAGCACCGTATAGAATGGCACTGTCAAAATTAAGGGAATTGAAGACTCAATTACAGGACTTGGTGGATATAGGATTTATTCGACCAAGAAGATCACCTTGGGGTGCACCGGTGTTATTTGTAAGGAAGAAAGTTGGTGGTTTAAGGCTCTGTATCGATTACTGGCAGATAAACAGGGTTACGGTGCGGAATAAGTATCCTTGCCACGAATTGATGATTTGTTTGATCAATTAAAAGGGGCAAGGTATTTCTCTAAAATTGACCTTTGATCCGGTTACCATCAGTTAAGGATCAGGGAAGGGGATGTTCCTAAAACGGCTTTTAGGACACGCTATGGGCATTATGAATTCCTGGTGATGCCTTTTGGTTTAACTAATGCACCGACAACATTTATGGATTTGATGAACCGGGTGTTCAGACGGTATTTGGATCGGTTTGTGATTGTGTTCATCGATGATATCTTGGTATATTCGAAGAGTGCTAAGGTACATGAGAAGCACTTGCGGTTGGTTTTGAATATACTGAGGAAAAAGCAACTGTTCGCCAAGTTCAGTAAATATCAGTTTTGGTTGACCAGTGTGGGATTCTTAGGTCATGTGATTTCTGCTGAGGGTATCAGCGTGGATCCCCAAAAAGTTGAGGCAGTGGCAAACTGGGAGCAACCGAGGACAGGTTTAGAGGTGAGAAGTTTTCTGGGTTTAGCGTGATATTATTGGCGATTCGTAGACGGAATCTCTACAATAGCTGCCCCATTAACTCGGTTGACAAGGAAAAGAGTCAAGTTTGACTGGAATGATGTATGTGAACAGAGCTTTCAAGAGCTGTAGAGGAGGTTGACTTTTGTCCCAGTGTTAACCCTTCCAAATGATAACGGAGGATTTGAGGTGTACAATGATGCATCATTACGAGGTATAGGATGCGTACTGATGCAGCATGGGAAGGTGATAGCTTATGCTTCCAGGCAACTTAAACCCTATAAGTTGAATTACCCTACACATGATTTAGAATTAGCAGCAGTGGTGTTTTCACTGAAGATTTGGAAACACTATATGTATGGGGAAACGTGCCGGATCTTTACTGACCATCAAAGTCTGAAATACTTCTTCACCTAGAAAGAGTTGAATTTGAGACAGAGAAGGTGGCTAGAATTGATAAAAGATTATGATTGTACCATAGAGTATCACCCATGAAAGGCCAATATAGTGGCGGATGCACTGAGCATGAAGTCCATGGGTTCCTTGGCCTATTTGAACACTGTTTATATACCGTTGTTGGTGGAATTCCGTAGAGCGAGAAGTATACTGGACATGGATAGCTAGGGGGCTCTGTTGGCTAGCTTCCATGTGAGACTTGTCTTGATTGACCGGATTATTGAAGCTCAATTCTAGGATCCTACTTTGTGTATTATTAGGATGGAATTGGAGACTGGGAACATGTAGGATTACATAGTTCGGGACGATGGGGCCTTGGTTAAGGATGGCCGGTTTTGCGTACCTAATGATCCAGAGTTGAAAAGAAAAATTCTTGAGGAAGCTCATAGTTCTGCCTATGCTATGCATCCCGGAGGTACTAAGATGTATCGTACTCTGAAGGAACATTATTGGTGGACTGGGATGAAAAGGGAAATAGCAGAGTTTGTGAGCATATGCCTGACGTGTCAACAAGTAAAAGCAGAGAGGCAGAAACCATATGGAGCACTACAACCGTTACCTATTCCCGTATGGAAGTGGGACCACATTACTATGGATTTTGTCTATAAGCTTCCTAGGACTCAGAAAGGACATGATGGAATCTGGGTAATTGTTGATAGACTCACGAAGTCAGCACATTTCTTGCCACTGGGAAGATTACCGGATGGGCCAGTACGCCAAGTTGTTTGTGGATGAGATCATAAGGTTACATGAGACTCCAAAGTCGATTGTATCAGACAGGGATCCTAGGGTTACTTTGAGGTTTTGGCGGAGTATGCAGAAAGCCTTTGGAACTTCAATGCATTTCACTACAACTTTTCATCCTCAAACTGACGGTCAGTCTAAGAGGACAATTCAGATTTTGGAAGATATGATGAGAGCTTGTGTACTACAGTTTAAAGGAAACTGGGACTCACACATGGCTTTGATTGAATTTACATACAACAATAACTATCAGTCTAGTATTGGGATGGCTCTTTTTGAGGCATTGTATGGGAGACAATGCAGAACACTGATAAGCTGGACTGAGGTAGGTGAGAGAAGACTATTGACACCAGAGGTTGTGGAAATGACAGAGGAAAAGATTCGAATCATCAGGGAAAGGCTGAAGGCAGCTCAGAACTGCCAAAAAAGCTATGCGGACCGACGGATCAGAGACCATGAATTTGAGGCTGGAGACTGGGTTTTCCTGAAAGTATCCCCTTGGAAAGGAGTTGTATATTTTGGTAGACGAGTGAAATAGAGTCCTCGTTACATCGGACCTTATGAAATTATCGAGAGGATAGGGCCAATGGCTTACAGACTTACTTTACCCTCTAGAACTGTCAAAGGTTCATAATGTTTTCCATGTATCCAAGCTCCGAAAGTACCTATTCGATGAATCTCATGTATTGGAGGAGCAACCAATTGAGCTGAGAGATGATTTGACTTTTGAGGAGCAACTAGTGCAACTTCTAGATTGGAAGGAAAAAGTATTGCGTGGAAAGACTATTCCTTTGGTTAAATTTTGTGGAGGAATTAGAACGTGGAGGAGGCCATGTGGGAAATTGAAATACTGATGCGGCACAACATCCTCATTTATTCTAGTGACAAGTAAGAATTTCGATGACGAAATTTCTTTAAAGACGGTGAGTTGTAACGACCCGGAAATTTAATTCGTAAATTTTTGTAAATTAATTTGGGAAATGACGAAATTACCCTTGGTTTTATAGGGGGCTTAGAAGTCAATTTTGTGTGGAGACACATTTGACAGTTTTTTCGGATACCGTTGCATAGGTCTGTGACTCACGAGTTCGTAGACAAGCGGCACGTAGAAAACGGAGTCCGGGTAAGCGAGTGGTGGGTCTAGAATGTTCAGGGGCATTTTGGTCATTTTCCTTGGGTATATGTATTTAATCCCAGACTTCATGAGAATTCTCATTTCTTCCTTTCTCTCATTCAGACCCGTGACACCGACAACGACCGAACCCACACCGAACCCAAAACCTTCAAAATTTGAAGTCCAATTCAAGGCAACCTTGGCCGATTTGGTTCCCCATATCAGCTTCCCCTCCTTCCCGCAAGCAAAACCATATCAACCATCAAATGAGGCAGCCACGAGAGACACCGAATCGAGGAAAGGAAAACTGAAACCTTCCGATCGATTTTCCAGCCAACACATGTATGGGTTTCGTGTTTAGAGTTCATTTCTGAGTTCCTGGGTTCGAGTAGATGGATTTAGACGTAAAATTCGTGAAAAATGGTTGAGTTTTGAGAAAGTTAGGAAAAGTTCAAGGTTAGCCGGCAATGGAGTTTTCCAGTGACGGCGGACAGTAGCGCGGTCGTCTTCTCCAGCGAGTCTCCGGCGACTGAGTCAGTCAGAGGTGCTGATGTGGCATGCCACGTGGAGGCCACTTGGTAGCCACGTGGGTGCCACCTGGCAACTGAGTCAGTAGGCACGTGAGGCACTTTGCAGGCGCGTGAGGGCGCGTGAGGCACTGTAGCCGGCGTGTGGCCGAACCGCCGGTCTTCTGTCGGAGCGTGGCAGCACGTGGGATCGGTTCTTGGGTCACGACAACACGTGTCAACAAGATTTTGACGTTTCAGACTTTTTAGCGCAGGTTTCGGGTTAATTGGACGTCGTATAGGGGTAGTTTTGGGCGTCTGAAGTGGCTGCATTTTTAGTGTGACGCGAGCGGACTTCCCGGGGTTTATGGAGTTTAAATGTAGGGTTTTTAATTATCATTAGTACTCCTGATTATTACTTTTGACAGACGATACTGCTCTAGGAACAGCAGAGGAGCGTACGACTCGAGATTGAGCTATCGGTGAGTGGACTTTGGTTTATAAATTATAATGCATGCATAAAGGTATATTTTAATTAAATATTGTTATGTATTATTTTTGGTACATTTTTGGAATTTAGAAATTGTGCTATTAAATGATGACTGGACACGTGTTTTCAATATTAAGTGGAAATGATGTTTTGGGCTGTGGCCTAGTTTTATGGACTCTGTTATTAAATAATTTTGATTTGATAGATTTTGAGTCCATGGTTTTAGGTGTAGACCCGGATTTGTGATTTCCTTGGATTTGGGGATAGACTCGGTTTTTCAATGAATTTGGCTTAGGCCAAGAAACAAGGATTTCAAAACATAAATTTGGTTTTCACTAATTTATTGTCCCCGAGGGTCAAGGTTTTCTCCGACTGGTGTCTAGGGGGATTTCTCTGTCGGATCGTTGAGGGTTCTCCGATGCTAGTGTCGAGGGGTATTTTCTCCATCGGGTTGTTGAGGCTATCTACGCGTAGTACAAGGTTCTGTACAACTCGAGGTATATCGGGTGTGTAGAGGGTATCAAGCTACGGCTCAGGATTTATTTCGGGAACATTGGGATATGTTTTGATATATTTTGTGTCCAGGTCGGTTTACATGATTTAAAACTCCTTTGAGTAGGGTTTTCAAAACAGGGTTGTGGGCCACGAGATGTTTTCATTATATGGAATTTTGTGGGTCCTACCACGTGTTTTAATTCAAAAATGGATTTTTCGGTAAGTTTTCGGTTTATCCTTATGGTTTTGTTGAAAGGGAATTTCATGCATGCATTGTTTTATTCGTGGAGGGGAAAAATGTATATTTTCCTCGGAAACTGGTTTTAAAAGATTATTTTTGTCCACTCACATTTTTTCGTGTTTTAATCCCCTCTAGGTTGTTGAGTTGACGTGGGCATATCTAGAGGCGGAAGCATTACATGTTCAGCTGCGCATTTACCTAGACTACCGAGTAGGATATTTATTTATGTATTTATTTGTCCTACCTAGATGCTCTGATAAGTCTTTTGGACTAAATGTAATTTGTGGTTATATTGTTGGATGCTGGTGTTGTTGGAATTTGGAGTGTTATCTGATCCTTCGTCTAATAGGTGGAAGAAGGTTAACAAGTCCTTAAGGGGAGATTCTGCAGGATTTTTTTGGTAGAATTCTCATAATATTTTTGCAAGGGCTTAAGGGCATTTATGAGAATTTCTTTAAGTTGTCAAACAGAAACAGGGATTTTCTCAGGTTTCGAGGGGAAATTCGGGAAGGGTCCTGTTACGTGTAATATAGATAAGTAAAAGCTCTATGTTTTCACGTAAATTGATTTGTATAAATGTGCTTTAATTGGTGTCCTTTGTGGTCTGGTTAGGAATATATAAGTAGTGAGTTTGAAACATCTCATTATTCGCAGGATGCAAAAACCCTGTGATTGAGAAATTTAAGATAAGATTATTTCAAATTTGCTTTGGCTATGTAGTACAACCAATGATTACATACAATGATAAGGAACTAGTTGGTTGCCTGCAGGGCCAAATTTCACTTCCCTATCTTTGTTGGTTATAAGTTGTAACACGAATAATCTCTGTTTGATTGGTAGACAGTTTATGCAGGTCACCTTTATTGCTAGGTATTCATAGTGTAAGTAGGAGTGTTACGATTTGATAGATGACTTTAATAGGCACGACGGTTTGGTTGTAAAGGTATGAGTTGCTAGAGTTTTTGTCCTGCAGTTCATGTCTGAGAACAAGGTTTTGTAGATATTGCAAAATGTGAATTATTTGGAGGAACTTTAGAGCTTTTCTGTGGCCGTAAATTGAGTTGTTTAATATTGGGTGTTTTTGATTATGAAAATACAGACTTTTCATCATTAGAAACTTCTTGTCTAGGGATGGGGGTGGGATGAGGTTTATAATTATGTCTTGACCCGAGTTGTGTAGGTTGAATCATGTATTGCAGTTTTATTCGTGTCTGAAATTGGTTTTTCTTTGAATTTGATCTCCAAATAACAATTTTTATGGTTTATGTGTTGCAGATACATATAGGTAGGGGCATGTGGCGGAGACCATGGTGAATGCAGCCGTTCATTGTGGTTATTGGCCTATGTGGTTATATTTTTGCAAATGGTATAGACGTCCATTGCATGGGAGGCGTATCACCTTAATTATCGTAGAGATTGCATATTGTGGTAGCAGTGCTCATACTGGACCAGAGATGAAAATACTACATTCGCACAACCGTCCCAAGTTGATTATTTGCTTATTTATATTCTCTTGTTACAAACTACTATTATTAATTTTATTTTTGGAACAAATTAAATTGCGTTGGCAATTGTAATTGGGGTTTAGATAGGACCAATGAATTTGTAATCTGGGTTTAGAATGGTCCAATGAACCTATAAATTGTAACGGAACTTTGGAATATAATGTACGCTTGTTCATGTTTTCCTTCATATTTATCCCCCTCATGCATATTAACACCAAGGAAATACACAATATAATGACATGTTGAAGGGGTAGTAATCGGCTACCCACCGTAATTAGTAAATGGAAAATATAGATTTGCAAATTCCTCCCTAGGTTTAGGTAACTATAAAGATATTAGTGGTGCTTGATGGTGAGAAAGAAAGTGGGCCTGTAACTTCGGTCTACGAAGTCAAATTTAAAATCAACAAAAATGTAGCAACCTAGCCCAAACGGAAGCTATTATCAACTCCATTTGAAGGAAGCCGAAATCACTTGTTACCAGCCTTCACCCACTGCAGAAGTACGGAAGCGTACTCTATCACCATTGAATCCAACCGTAAAAGCTCGACCACGTTATCTCATCTACAATCATGTCCTCAACCCCCGCCTCCAAGTACGTAAGCGTACCCTTACCCAAGTGTGGTACTCCAAGTAGCAAGCGTTGCGAAGAGAGTATCGATGGAGGATTGAATTCCAAACTTGGAGATGCCCTTACCAGTCACCCTTGCCCTGATAACATCTCGTCCAACCCCACATCACCGAAAGAATCCTCTTTTGGTAGGGTTAAGTCTAACGCTTCAGAAGTCAACCTCCACACCTCCTCCCATGAAAGCGAAGGATATAAAGGGTTAAGATTTACATATATGTAAAACCCTGGAATTTTAAATTTGCGTTATTGCATCCTTGTTCAAACGCGATTGTTGTATATATGCAGTAAGGTTGAAATGAAGGTCCTTAAACCAAATAAAAAACAGAACATCTTCGATGAGGTACGTTTACGTTTACATGCTTGTATTGTTTTAATATTTCCTACTTTGTGTCGTTGACGATATTAGTACCAATTGTAGTTTACACCTTCCCCAAACAAGTTTGCAATAGTTGCAAGTTTTATCTCCAGTTTGGCGGACTTGGTATGATTCTGGGTGCTTATATTATTACTTGTTATGACTATATCATTTGTTGGTTGTTGTTCTATCAGCTCCAGACAACCACGCTTGACACTCCTCCCAAGTTTCATGCGAACTTTTTAGAGGAAGAGGCATCTAACAATATCACCTCAAATCCGGTGAATGCTAAAGGAAAACAAGCTGACGGGCCTAATTTACCAACCTACATTTATTGTTCTAACCAAGAGTTCCTCCGACGGTGCAGCTGAAGCCATTCCCCTTATACCAAAACACAAAATTGGGTTGAAATTTTCTACTCTGGAACAACAGTTGTTGGGATACATATTTGATTCAACAACTAAAGTGTAGGCGAACTGACCATGCTTTAGCCTGCTACATTTGTCTAACTATGTTTATAATTGTTGGTAGTACGAGGTTACAGATGAATTGTTTTGTTGCAGTGATGGAGTCACCATTGTGAAGACCAAGCATTGCAGTATCAGCCGGGGTTCGTTTGCCGTGCTTCGTCCACAAGAGTGGTTGGATTGTAATGTAATGATAATTGTCACTCCACTAGTAACGTACTCTACTATCATTTGCAATTGTTGTTGTACGTACATAATGCAAAGATGATGTCGTATTTATGTTGTATGTAGATCATGAACGTGGTTGCTGACTTGTTTCAAACTTCATCAGCGCATCAGTGGTTCTTCCCGACGTACTTTGCGGTAATTCTCACCCCTATTCCTTTTAAATGCATACCTTTGTACGAGTGTTTTGATAAAAATATTCAACGACGCATCAATTATCTCAACAATATGCTGTTAATGGCACCCCTAGGATGGAGTTTCCCGGGCATGTTGAGAGGGTTTGTCGCCTAGCCCTCAGATTTCCATGCGGGCTTGAGCACTACACTCAGGTTCCCCTTTGACGTTGTAACTTTAAATTAATCATTGTCCCCTTTCAATTTACACCTAACAACTAGCCTTGTATTAATTGGCTACGCTTGGTAGATGTTTATTCCTATTAACGACGAGGACAGACGTCATTGGTAAAATTATTGTTTTCCTGATGTCCGCAAGGCTGCAACGAATTGTAATGTGACGGCACTCCCATTTGAAATGAAAGAGGTGCAGGTGTTTTCTTCTCCCGACCGAAAATGTCCCTCCTCATTTCTCCCGAACACCCTACCTGCCCCCGTCGATGTCATTCTGAAGGGACCTTCGTCCAAAAGGGCTTTTGACCCACCGTTGCTCTGATCTTCAAAGTTGGCCCGGTCTAACAAGGTGGGCCAGCCTTCGAAGATGGTCCGGCCTTTGAAGGTCATCAGGTCTTCAAGGCATAGCCTCCGGGTTTGAGTGGGGTGGGGGATATTTTGTACCAATTCCTATGTGTCCATCGTATGCTTCCTTGTAGGGATTTATTGAAGTCAACTCCCATCCTGGTTTGATTTACAATTGTCTTTTGGTAAGTACGCATCTGTGTAAAGTAACTTCTACCCAACCTTTTTTGTTTCCCCGTGATATTTGCTTCTTATTTAACAGATGCTGTAATTATGAATATGTTTAAACGTTGGGTTTGTGTAGATATTCGGAATTTAGGACAGTTTCTTTGGATCAACTTCAACACTACTTTCAAATCAACTGTCCGTAACATTAATTTTCATTTATGGCTGTTTAAATTAGAAACTCTAAAACAGTTGATTACGGGGTGGCCATATGTTTGAGGCGGTAATTAACCCCTCCAGGCTCACAATGGTTTTTAACAAATGAACTCCAACCATATATTAATATGTACCCTTGTGAATCTAATTACTCACAATAATGCATAAAATGCGCAACCTATTGTAGATTGTTTACATCTCACATTTACATACGATCAAATAGAACATATGATGTTCATTTCAGCATTTGTTCAACCCCTGTCCCAAAGTTTTAATTATAAATATATATTATCATTTTTCAACATGTCATCTTCGGCAATAACTATTCAATCCCGAAAACTATTCAAATCTAGGTATTCATATATCCCTCCCTATTCACTCCAAATGTATATCCGTTATTGGCAACATGCAAACAAACTTCTCTTTGTATTAGTCAAAATTACAAGAAAATAAGTTAATTTCATGCATTACGTAATATGTTAAATACCCAACTTACCTTCTGGTTCTTCTTCCCGGTTTCATCTGATTTGCGAGGTTTGCACCTCTCTGTCCCTTAGTTTCTATTGTGATATGCAATTATTGTCTCCGCTGTTGATGGAACTATGTTGTCCCATGTCTCCTTTGCCGCCGGTACCATCAGTTTTGCATGGTCCTGAAACAACGAAAATCCTTCGTTATAACCTTGACTGTATACCCTTTTATCCGCAGCTTTTGTGCACTTTGGCATGGTCCTGGCCTTTTTCAACTTCTTCACGAAGATCTGGAGTTTTTACTTCATTGCTCGACCCTCATTAATTAGGACGGAGTTAAATATCTGGTGATGAAATTCTTCGTCATCCGAGGATACCATCGGCGTGATTGGAGAAGGCAACGCAAAAATTCCTTCCTTACTTGAACTCCCCTCGTTTGATTCACCTGCCATCGCAGCCACTGGGTTTATAAATATGAAAACCCTAAATATTTTTTCAACTCAAGTTACCTGTATTTCCACCCTCCTTCCTCTTTTATCCTCATCATTTCCACCCTTAAGGTGTATGTTCAACAAATCCCTTCCCACGTGAGTGTGGTCCCACCCCTCCCATAGTCACTCTACACCTTAAGGGTGTGACCCACCGTTTCTACTTTCTCCAGTTTCCTTCTGCCATCACACCCAGCTTTCCCCATTCGACTTAAACCTTACCCAGCTTTCCGGACTTCCCATAATGGTCTTTTTGCCTCAAATTCCCTTGTCCCCTACCACTTTCGGCTGCACGTCTTACACAACTGCTACCCCCTTTACTTTAGGTTTTCACATGCAGTGTTGGTTTGTCTTGTGCATGCATCACTAACCCTCATGAATTTAATACTCTATTTTTGCTTCCTTGTATTACAATTATTGTGGGGCGTACAATAATTGTAACTCCAGGTACATGATATTAAATCCTAATGATATGGTTAGCTAGCTGTATTGATAGTTGGTTAGTTAGCTTGATTGTTAGTATTTAACAGATTCAGTTAGCTATCCCTAGCTGTCATACACTGCAAGAACTTGTTATTTGCTGTAAATAATTCCTATATAAATAGTGAAGTATTGTATGTATTAATGTGTGAAAATATATGAGAAGCAGGAATTATACTTCATCTCTTTCTTCCTATACTCTACTCTCCTCAATCATCTCTTTCTTCATCTTGAATCCTTTCTGTGTTAACAGCAAAATTCCAACATATATTACCTGATATTTGATTATATTTTTCCAACTATACCTTACAAACCATACACCTTTTAAAAAGCTTATGGAAACGGGATTTGCAAACTCCCTTTACAGTTATTTTCAATTTTAAAATTCAATTACGCATGTTGTTGTGTTCCATCATTATTAAATATTTTGTTCGTTAATGACTCCTATTATTGAACATGCTTTTGTTCTTTTGACCTACTCACATTGTCATTATTAGTTCAGTTGTTTGCTTCATTAATTCTTATTGGTTAATTTTTTAAATATTTGAATCCCTCTTATTTCCTTTTGAAATTTACCTTAATTACATACTCAAATCTCTATTATGAAGCATCCAGTTTTGTTGACTTCGATCTTGTGCCCCCATCATGTTCGTGCATTGTTGTCAAACAAAGTTAGGGGCAACGGTTCTAGTATGAAATTAAAAGTTTTTAATATATTTTACAAAAGCCCTTTCCCGCTTGGGCCGTTCTCTCCATCTCACCTGTACGGGTTTATAAAACCACCCAATTTTTTATCCCCTTCTTCGTGTTTATCATTGTTGCGCCAAGGCCTGTTTCTACAACCAAGGAAAACCCTTGTTTGACCGACCTGGCAAAGCAAACCTTTCTTTTGTAGGTCTTGCCACATGGGGTTTCGTGCCATGTTTTGGTTCTCATCGCTTCGGTCTTTAAGTGAATAAGACAACTTGTTGTTGGGGGTACATGCATGACGCGCATAGGTCCAAATAATCCAATTCATAAACCTCGAAAAAAAAATTTAAACCGTTGCTCCAATTATGTAATCTAACAATTTTGTGTGGGTTTAAACCCCTCGTGCTATCTTCGCTAACAATTATGTAAGCATTGCAACAAACTCGTTCTTAATATTTCCCAACATTTGGACCTTTTGTTTAAGTAGATACCATTTTCCCACAAATTGGAAATGGAAACAATTAAGTCCAACCGTAGGAGAATATTATATGGATAGAATGAAACCTATGTGATAAAAATTTTATGACTGATAAAAATCTTTCAAAATAAAAGATTTTCGTCCAATTTTCTCACCAGACCCATCATACAAGGCTTTACCCTGTGGAAAAAATTCATCGTATCATTATGTCTTCCTCGTTTTCCAAAATCCGTATTATTTCACTATGTCGGAACTGATTCCATTTTTATATTCTTAACTACATTTTCCCCTCACTCATTATGTTAAGGACAATACTTGCAAATATGTCCTCGTACCACTCTTTCAATTTATCAAATTGTTTTTGTACATATATCATAATCGTAACCGTTCATTCTCTAAATCATTATGTCAAGATCATTTCCGTAAAAAATCAATAAGATTAGTGGTCGTTTAATTATTCATATTTATCAACTAAATGAACGATTCTCCATAAGGATCCTAATTCTTACAAAAACCGTTGATTTATTTGATACATGTGGATAATTAAACGACCTCCAATATTGTTGATTTTTTACGGAGATGATCTTGACATAATGATTTAGAGAATAAAAAATTTCGATTATGATATATGTCAATATATAATTGGTACATATCAAATGGATGGTATAAAGGCATCCCACCAGGGTGAAATACAAATATTACCCTTATGTTAATGCTCAATTTCAACAAATTTTACGTACCCATCCTTTTTCACTCTCAATGCTCAATTTCAACAAATTTTACGTACCCCACCTTCATAGTCTTCCTATTAGTATATCTTTATATATAAATGCTACGTCAGGCCGCCACTTTGGAGTATTTTTTATACGTAACATTCTATTATATTAGTTTTAAATTTAATAACTCCATTATATCTCTCTGATACAATAGGCTATATGCCATTTTACGTCCCTCACTCCTTAAATGTTGTTACTAATTAATATAAGAGCAAAAGTCTAATTATTGTTCAGTCACTATTGTATGTTGGTTAAATTTTCCATCCACCCACACAAGTTATGATTTAAAATATTATATTATAGCTTATACAATATAATATACTAAGGGTAAAATACAACATTTGGACCCCTTCTGCATTCCTCCCTCATTATTTACCCACTGCATTCCCTTCATTAGGTGTACATTCAAACCCTACAGGTTTTAATTTTGCCTATATATATTGCACCATTTTGGCGTAGTCCATACAAACCTGATTGACTTTTGCAATAACGTCCGCCCCTCTTCCCTCCTCTGAACCCCTTCCCGGTGAGACCGACGAACTTTCACAAACAGCCACATATATGCCATTTTTCCACGTTAACGTTATTGGCGGTGAACCCGGTGAACCTCCAATAAAAAAGGTGAAGGTAGTACAGGACTAGCACACCCCAAAGGATACCCTGGTGGCTAACGGATATGCCGGCTGATGATATAATATGTCAGTCGAGGGATATGATGACTGATGTGATATGATAGCCCAGGGTTATGCCAGCTGATGATATAATCTGTCAGTCGAGGGATATGCCGAATGATATGATATGATAGCTGAGGGTTATGCCGACTGATGATATAATATGTCAGTGGAGGGATATACCGACTGTTGTGATATGATAGCCGAGGGTTATGCTGGCTGATGATATAATATGTCAGTCGAGGGATATGCCGACTGATGTGATATGATCGCCGAGGTTATGCCGGCTGATGATATAATCTGTCAGTCGAGGGATATGCCGACTGATATGATATGATAGCCAAGGGTTATGCCGGCTGATGATATAATATGTCAGTCGAAGGATATGCCGACTGATGTGATATGATAGCCGAGGGTTATGCCGGCTGATGATATAATATGTCAGTCGAGGGATATGCCGACTGATATGATTTGATAGCCGAGGGTTATAACGGCTGATGATATAATATGTCAGTCGAGGGATATGCCGACTGATGTGATATGATGGCCGAGGGATATGCCGGCTTATGTGTTATGCCAGCCGTGGGTTATTCCGGCTGAGGATACGATATGATAGTCGAGGATACTTGCCAACTTATATGATATGATAGCCGAGGATATTTCAGGCTCTAATATGATTTGACGACAATTTTCATGTGCTTAATCAGCCTATGAAAATACTTCGTCATCCGGGTCAGTGGGTTGGTGTGGACGGTGACCCAGAGTGACGAGTTATTGTTGGTTCACAAGTAGCTGACTAGTCGGTTGTCTTGTGGTATTCCAGTAGAGGTGTCAGCAATGTCTGACCTACTGACATTTGGTGTCAGAGGTTATTCCTATTTGGACCACCACTATTCCGAGGTCTTGGCTTTGACCTGTATGCTATCCTGCGTCTGACAGGTAGGAGTGGTCAGTAAATACAGAGGTTCTGTCGGGAACCCTGTAAGGTTTACTAAATACTATTTAAGGTAAAGGGTATTCCTGGTATTTAATTTTTGAGGTAAAAGAGCTGTCAGACGTGATAATGGTTCTTTTCGAGTTTCGAGAGGAAATTTGAGAAGGGTTTCGAGCTGTCACATAATGTACTCCTTAAATTGTGTTCAATATCACCACGCCTCCTAATATGGTGTTCAATATAAGCCATAACCAATTACATGTGGCAATTAATGATGGAAGGTGGTGAATCTAAAACATGGGTTACGGTCGTTCATTTACACATTCCCCTCTATCCCTCTCTGTCCACTAACAAGTCGATCTTAGCTTTATAAAATCACGGGGGCCAAAATGCGTCATCAATTTTTTTTGATAAAATAACTCCCATAATTATAGATTAAACAAAAATAATTGAATGTCACAACGGTGATATATCAATCATAATATAAAATTATGAAATCAAAGTTTTAAAAAAAAAAACACATAAGAGACACACAAGTGATAATAAAAAATTAAAGTTGAGTGGAAGAGGACGAGCGATATGTGAAGGAATTTGGTAGTTACTGATCCTCCCACAATTCATTTTTTTTTTCTTTTGACTTAATTTCATTATTAAAATATTTACACAAGCGTAAGCTGATGCATGGAGGCTGATAATTTTTAAGTCAAGAAGTTAAAAAGCTTTATCAAAATTTCTTAACGGAAATACCCTTTAATTTATTTAATCGTTACAATTACCATAGTAATATCATCAAAAATTTAATAACTTCATAAAAATGATTATGTTTAATGGGGGTAGTGATGATTACTGGAAGGTGTGGGTGATAACAAAATGGTTTTGGACTCAGTGAGTTTACTCCTCTTATTTTGTTATTTAAAAATTTTTAAATTTAATAGTTTCAGTTTAATTTCAGACATGCACAAATTACTCTTGAGGACAATTTAACCCTTTTGTTACGAAGGTTTTGCAAAAGCGGATTTGTTTATGACGGATTGTATGGTCGTATTTGTATAAAGCTGACAAAGGTAGATATTTTTCAAATCCCGCCATTTATTGCCCCCACCTTCCCTCATAAGTAAAAGGGGGAAAATGTACTTACCAACCAAAAAAAATATAAGGGGGAAAATGCGGTGAAAAGAATTATTCCTTGTTTTGAAGTCCAGTTGACCTAGTTTCTTCCCCCAAAGGTGATAAGTACAAACCTGTCACCGCCTTGCTTCGCTTTCAACCGTAAGGCGCTCACGGTGAAGAATATAAACCCGTCCTTCTTTTGTAAGGTTTTATCATTAATTTGCGCATTCTTCTCAGCAGATACCTGGTTTTAACCACTGTCGGCAGTCCCATGGCTTTCAGGGGGGAGTCGAAAAATCGTCGTTTGGAGGGGAAAGGTAAATTAACTTTTCATTTCCATTTATCGTCGCACAAAATCTCCTTTTCAAGATTTGCATGTTTACATTTATAACATGGTTTAACCATTGTTGGTACTGTTAAATTCGGGGGTTTCGAATTAGATGTGCTTATATGCATTCGCAATGCCCGTTGTTGTACACATTTGCTTGCATTTGCCCTTGCTGTGCTACACACTCTGAATTAGGATTTAATATCTTCTTCCCAAAGTTGTTGGTACAAAAACTTATAAGTCTTTAAATCAACGATCCATACACCCACGAAAATTACGGAGTGTACACTTCGATTTGAGCCGTCTTACGGCGGACCGCGACGGTTACATTAATTGCGGGTCGGCCTGGGACAAATGCCCAGTGGGTAGGCTATGAGAAGATAAGTTTTCCGGACTCGCTGTTTTTTAATTAGGTATGGGGGGTTTGGGTTATCCAGGTTGGACATACTTATATAAAGTTTATAATAGAGTTTCTGGGCTGATGATATATCACAAGGCTTAACCAAATGCCTTGTTAGACCGTCATTTGTTGACATATCCACCGGCAATTACGGTGGTTTAACCCTTCCCATTGAGGCAAGTGTAATGTATAATACATAGTGGGGAACCCCCGAAATTGCAATCACTTATCTTACGTGTGCGTACATATACTCCTCAATTTGACCTTCAGAATACTTAGGTTTTGTTAATGGATTCACTTATTCAATTAACTTTACGATATTCTATATTTTTCGCTTCCTCTTAATATATATGGTTATAATAACATAAGTCTTATCGATTGCATGACATATTATTGCCTTCCTAATTTCGGGTTTCTCTTCTTAGCTGTAAACCCCACCATAAATCCTTGTTACATAATGGAGGAGATATAATGTTTACCTGTGATTTTAAACCAAGAATGTATTGATTAGTCCCTCTATATATACAAATGGTCCGATAAAGGATCACATGTTGGAGGACCCTCTTCAAATCCTGCTGGCAGTGATCCTAGGGATGGGTCGGACGACGATATTTGTCATATATACACCTATTGTAGGCCCGGGGTGTTAATGGATCTCGTTAAGGGGTTGAGTCCGATGAAATGTGCTGTTGTTGATGAGATTGGGTTTAGGCCGTTATGGACAATGGCCTGGACAGTGATGGACAGTGGGTTTTTTTCTGATCTAGTTCAGCGGGTCAATCCCCACGTCTCTTCCATTGATATTCATGGCAAAATACTTCCAATGTCTGCATCCAATTTTGCACACATCATGGGCATTAAGGACGGCCCTAATGAGAATCAGTCGGCGCGCGACTTGACCTTGGCAAGAACAACATTCTTATGTAGATCTTACATGAGAATCAGCGGTGCTATTGTCATAAAAGATTTAAGAACGAGGATTGAGTGTTATGACGCAGATAATCCAGAATTTCGTGTCGCATTTTTGTTGTTTGCGATGGGAACCGTGCTGTGCCCAACCGATTATGCAAGTGTTGATCACAATTTGTTGTTGCGCCTTCTAGAGGAACAAGATTTCCGTCATATCAATTGGGCTTCATTCTGTTTCTCCTTTCTTATGGATAACTTGAAGGAGGTGCCACCAACGGCTATAGGTTCGATTCCTGGATGCACAACGTTTTTGGAGCTTTTTTATATGGATGCGGTTGCAGCGGGCACTCGTTTTGTTGACCAGGTCCTACCTCCTATTGTTGCTTCAAGTACTATAAACGTTGGGATCAATGAGATATTCAGACATCTAGACCCCCCAACATATTATGGACCAGTTTGCCGCTGAACTAGCCGCCCTTAGAGGTGATGTCAATCTTCTGGGTAAAAAGGTTCTCTATCTTCATAACACATACCACAATGCTTACGCCAACATAGAAGAAAAACCAATGGTAGACCCCGTTCAGCTAGGATTGGAGACAACTGTAAAATTGGAGGTATCTTTTGTACACTATTATTTTTGAAATGTCTACGTAGGTGCACACACGGTTGAAGCATTCCCATTTTCTGAAGTGGCTAGGTGGGCCGAAGCCCAATTAGGTTTCCTATGTTTAGAACTTAGGTTTCCTATGTTTAGAAGTTATAACCCAACCCTTAGTAGGCTAAAGTTATTACGAAGGCTGCATAGCCAGACAGTTTACGTATACTTTTTCTTGATGTTTGTTGAATATGATATTTAAAACTAGTGGTTGACAGGTCTTTTTTTCCCGCATCTGAATATGAGGATACGGGCTCGACAAAACTAGTAATAAAATGTTATTGATGCAGTGTTTTGGACAAATATTTTGAATGTCAAAGCTTTGTCTAATGTTTGTCAAATTCAAATATTACCTTATTTGTTCCTGGATGCACTTTGTTAGGATCTGGTTGTTTGTAAGGCCCACGGTCGTTGGTGATGACCACAAACGTGTGTTAACCACTAGGCAAGTGGCCAAGAAGTACGATTTACTTCCTCTGTCGTAGGCAGATTTAGATTGTTGGTTGCTTTGACCGACATATTCGAATACGGCGGTCGTTCGGATCGATATTGGTCCTCTCTTCTCACGAAGGGGATTATGATGGATGGGGGTGGCTGAGAGCGAAAGTGATAGATTTAGATTTTTAGGGTTTTGTGGACCCCTCCTAATCGTAAATTACTAGGCTGAAGTACGATGGATGGTTGTAGGAGTTATATTGGACCCCTCCCAATTCTAACTGCAATGTGCACTCATACCCACCAATTTGGTAATGGTTTGCCTTTAGGTCCCCACCCCTTCGTGTCTCCAACCCTATTTTCCCTCTTTTTCCATCTCAACCGCTCCCCCTTATCCAACGGCTGTCATAGTTTGGTTCCTGTCCGGACCCTTGCCCTCTGGATATGTCCGCATCTTTGTTCATAACCGTCCAAAATTGATCCAACAACTATTAACTAATAAAATCCAATTTTTTAAACAAAATACAACATACACAATAGCTTTTCTTCTCCAAATTTGTCCTTATTTCTTCCGCCTATTTAAATATTTTTCTGTTCGTAACATTCTTGGTCAAGACTTGTGTCATCTCGACCTCTGTTGGTTCATATATTTTTTTTTAGGCATATTATTTCATTTGCACCTATAACAAGACAGCGATTCTCAGTTTGGATCCGGAATTGAAATTTGCCTCAAAATGCACAAAGAACAATAGCAACGTCAAAAACGTTGGACCAATTAACTGACTCTGTTTTTAATTCCGTGAAGTGTGCATATGTGGCATCTATGTGGCAGTGTTTGGCTGGGTATTTAAGTCATTTTGCCACATGAGGAGTCATGTAGCTTATATTGGCCGAGAAGGAGAAGATTGTTGTAGAGTCGAAATGAGAAAAGGGGGCAGCAGCGTCGAACGAGGCATGGATGAGAGTGCAAGGTGGGAGCAGCAGCGAAGATGCCTTTGTGGGAAGGTGGCTACAATGAAGACTTCATGGACCGAAGAAAACCCAGGGAGGAGATTTCTTATTTGTCGAGACGGTCGGGTAAGAGAGAATTTGACATAATTATTTATGAGTGTGTGGATTTTGAATTTAAACTGATTTGGTTAAGAAAAAATTTATGTGTTTGGAAGGAATTGGTGGTTAGCGTCGTCCGACATTCTTGTAAGATTTGAGAATGGCTGATTTCAATTTGATTTCTTGGTTTGGAAGGATTCTTGATGTCCCTCCATGCTTTAATGTTTGAGGCCTTGATTCCCCAATTGACAAAAGCATCATCAAGGCAGATTCTTTCGATGCACCCCCCTCGCAGATGGCCCGAAGGCCTATAATGTACGAAGCCGGCTTAAGGCCCCATATTGCAGCCTCTCGCAATTTCCCCAATCCTTTAACGGTGATCCACCATTTGCCTTCATTTCGCTGTCAAATAACTCCATCAGCCCTCTTGGAAATTGAGATGAAAAGAAAGAAATAATTAAGAAGAGTAGGGTAGAGAAAAGAATGAGAGAAAAGATAACTTCTGTTGTTCATATATTTCACACTAATTTCATACAATACTTCAACACACTTATATAACACCTCTAACAGCTCATGACAGCTATTATAGCTAGTAGCAACTAACTCACAACAAGATAGTTGTAGTAACTAACCTACAGCTAAGAGAGGAGCAGTCTAACAACCTAATCGAATTTGTTGGTGACTAACAAAACAGCTAACTAACAAGACAGCTAACCATATCATTTAACAGCCTCCCTCAATCTTATGCTAGAGTTTCGAAGCATGAGATTGTCCCGATAAAACTCAAACCGAGGCGTGCGTAAACTGTGAGTCATAACATCAGCGAGCTGGTCCCGAGAGGAAACATTGCCAAGTGAAGATCCTTACGTTGAACCCGCTCACAAATAAAATGCACGTCGATTTCAACATGGTTAGTGCGACCGTGAAAAAATGGATTATGGGCCATTTGAATAGTAGAGACACTATCGCACCAGATCAGGGGCGGACGAGGAAGATGAAGATCAGTCAACAGGTGCGTGAGTGTAACAACCCGGAATTTCAATTATTGGGTTTACGCAATTATTTTTCTAAAATGACGATTTTACCATTGGTCGGTAAAGGGCATGGAAATCAAGTTTTGTTTCGGAACTTATTAGGCGATGTTTCGGGTACCGTTGCGTAGGTCTCGAACTCACGAGTTCGTAGACAGGCGGCACGTAGGAAACGGGGTTCGTGTACGGAAGTTATGGGTCTAGACGTGTAAAGGCAATTTGGTAAATTGACCATGGAGGGGAGGTATTTTACTACCCAAATCAGATTAATCTGGGGGGGGCTGATCATTTCTTGATCCTCATTCTTTCTCGGTTTGAAACACTCCCAAAACACACCAACCCGTGCGAAAAACACCAAAAAATCCATAAAGTCAACTTTGAATTCAAGGCTCTAGCTTCCAGTTTTGATCAACTAATCGTATTCTACTCCTTCCCATGATCACAACCGTACCAACCATCGAAAGAGAGGACCACGGTGGAAGTCGAACCGAGTATAGGAAGTTTCGGATCTTCTGATCGAGTTTCCGGCTTACACAGGTATGTGTTTGATGTTTTAAGGTCATATTTAGATTCCTGGGTTTGAGTAGATAGATTTAGACGTAAAATTTGTGTAAAATGGTTGAGTTTTAAGGAAGTTGTAAAGCTTGGAGTTTCTGCCGGAAATGGGGGATTCCGGCGAACGAGGCGGCGGCGGAGGTGGTGGTCCGGTCATCTTCTCCTGCCAGCCTCCGATGACGGCGACGGCAGTCCGGTCGTCTTCTTCGGCGAGTCACCGATGACCGGTCGGGTCGAGTTGAACCGGTCGGGTCGAGTTGGATCAGGTCAGGTCGAGCCAGACCGGGTTGGACTGGTCTAGGCGCGTGAACACTGTTGCAGGCGCGTGACCAGCGCGTGAGGGCGCGTGTGGTGACCTTCCGGCGGTGCGTGGCGGCGCGTGGGGCCGAGTCTGAGGTCACGGCGACGCATGATAACTAGTTCTCGACGTTCTGAATCTGTTGGTACAGGTTTCAGGTTGATCGGACGTCGTTTAGAAGTCATTTTGGGAAATCCCAGCGGTAATGGTTGACCTTATTAACGGGTTTTGAGCTCGGAAAGTCAAGGTAGTTGGGTCATTATTGTGCATGTGTTCCTTGGGCTAGAGTGTCTATGAATTTTGGGTTGGATGACGTTTGTGAGTGGACTTTTGTTTTATGAACTGAAATGCATTCATCAAAATATCTGTGTAAATACTGTTATGTATTGTGGCATTGAATTTCTGAATTTTAGAAATGATTACTAGACACATGTTTTCTACTATTTCAGTTAAAGTGTGATTTGAGAAATATCATGGTTTTTGGACTCAGTTTTGATATCGTTTTGACGTGGAAATTGTTGAGTCAATGATTTGGGTTTTGACCCAGTTGTATGAGTTTATCGGATTTGGTCATATTTGAGGGAGGCCAGGACCCGGGACGAGGATCCGTTATTAGCGGTGAACCCGGTGAACCTCCAAGATAAACATTGATTTGAGGGAGGCCAGGACTCGGGACGAGGATCCGTTATTAGCGGTGAACCCAGTGAACCTCCAAGATAAACACATTTGAGGAGGACCAGGATATGGGAGTAGGATCCGCTGTTGGCGGTGAACCCGGTGAACCTCCAATATAATTGATTATTGATATGATAATCGAGGGATATGCCGACTGATATGATATGGTAGCTGAAGGTTATACCGGCTGATGATATGATATGATAGTCGAGGGATATGCCGATTGATATGATATGATAGTCGAAGGTTATACCGACTGATGATATGATATGATAGTCGAGGGATATGCCGACTGATATGATATGATAGCCGAAGGTTATACCGGCTGATGATATGATATGATAGTCGAGGGATATGCCGACTGATATGATATGATAGTCGAAGGATATGCCGACTGATATGATATGGTAGTCGAAGGTTATACCGACTGATGATATGATATGATAGTCGAGGGATATACCGACTGATATGATATGATAGCCGAAGGTTATACTGGCTGATGATATGATATGATAGTCGAGGGATATGCCGACTGATATGATATGATAGTCGAGGGATATGTCGACTGATATGATATGATAGCCGGAGGTTATACCGGTTGATGATATGATATGATAGTCGAGGATACTTGCCGACTGATGTGATATGATAGCCGAAAGTTATACCTGCTGATGATATGATATGATAGTCGAGGATACTTGCCGACTGATGTGATATCATAGTACAGAGAGTTATGATATAGGACTAGCACACCCCAAGGGATACCCTGGTGGCTAGGGATATGATAGTCGAGGGATATGCCGACTGATGTGATATGATAGCCGAATGTTATACCGACTGATGATACGATATGATAGTCGAGGGATATGCCGACTGATGTGATATGATAACCGAAGGTTATACCGGCTGATGATATGATATGATAGTCGAGGATACTTGCCGACTGATGTGATATCATAGTAGAGAGTTGTGATACAGGACTAGCACACCCCAAGGGATACCCTGGTGGCTAGGGATATGATAGTCGAGGGATATGCCAACTGATGTGATATGATAGCCGAATGTTATACCGGCTGATGATACGATATGATAGTCAAGGGATATGCTGACTGATGTGATATGATAACTGAAGGTTATACTGGCTGATGATATGATATGATAGTCGAAGATACTTGCCGACTGATGTGATATTATAGTATAGAGAGTTGTGATACAGGACTAGCACACCCCAATGGATACCCTGGTGGCTAGGGATATGATAGTCGAGGGATATGCCGACTGATGTGATATGATAGCCGAATGTTAAACCGGCTGATGATACGATATGATAGTCGAGAGATATGCCGACTGATGTGATGTGATAGCCGAATGTTATACCGGCTGATGATACGATATGATAGCCGAGGATATTTTCGGCTCTAATATGAACCAGACGACAATTGTCATGGTCTTAATTAACCTATGAAAATACTTCATCATCCGGGTCAGTGGATTGGTGTGGGCGGTGACCCAGAGTGACGAATTATTGTTGGTTCACAAGTATATGACTAGTCGGTTGTCTTGTGGTATTCCATTAGAGATGTCAGCAGTGTCTGACCTACTGACTTTTGGTGTCATAAGGTATTCCTATTTGGACCACCATTATTCCGAGGTTTTGGCTTTGAACAATATATTATTCTGCGTCTGATAGTAGGAGTGGTTAGTAAGTACAGAGGTTCTGTCAGGAACCATATAAACCTCCTCATATGAAGAAAAACGTTTTTGACATTGAGTTGTCTTAATTTCCAATTGAACTGAGCGACTAAAGCAAGAATGAGCCGCACTGTGGTATGCTTGACAACCGGACTGAAAGTTTCATCATAATCAATCCTACCCTCCTGAAGATAACCCTTAGCAACCAGGCGAGCCTTGTGTCTCGCCACTGAACCATCTGCATTGCATTTCAACTTGAAAACCCACTTACACCCAATAACACTGCGATGAGCAGGTAAGGGAACCAACCGCCAAGTGTGTTGTTGCTGGAGAGCTGTGAATTCCTCGTGCATGGCGTGACACCACTCAGGAACCTGGGAAGCTTGCGAATAGGTCACAGGCTCAAGAAGAGGACCAACCGAGGAGGTGACGTGCAAAGCAAGAAAGCCACGACGCTTAGGTTTGGAGATGCCATGTTTGGACCGAGTGACCATAGGATGGGAAGAAGTCACAGAAGAGAGACCAAGAGATGGAATGGGAACAGTCATGTCAACCACCAAGTCAATGGAGGGTGTGGCGCTAGGGGAGCCAGGAGCAGGAGGTGATGGAGATCCTGATGTCGTAGAAACTGGTGGTAAGCCATGAGCAGGAGGTGATGACGATGGTGAAGGAACCACAAGATGCGAAGAATTGGACCCCGATGCTGCAGGAGAGGGAACCCTGCCAAGTGGAGAACAAACATTATACAATGGAGTACAACTAGGATGGTTCATGAAGCCAAGATCATGTGTGAAGGATGTGTTCATAGACGCAGGAGAGGAATGGAAAGGGAACTGACTCTTATCAAACACAACATGGCTAGACACAAAGGTTTTCTTGGAGGGAATATGATAACACAAATATCCTTTATAATCAAGAGTTTAACCTGCAAAGACACATTGGGCAGTCTGGGGTTCAAGTTTGTGACTAGTATAGGGCCGGAGAAAAGGATAACAAGCACACCCGAAAAGTTTTAAAAACTGTAAGGAAGGATGATGACCAAAAAGCAGAAAATAGGGAGATCTCATATGAAGAACAGCAGTTGGCATACGATTGATAAGGAAATTGGTAGTGGAACAAGCATGAAACCAAAAGGAAAGGGGCATAGAAGTTGTTTGAAGCAAGGTAATGGTGGTTTCAATGAGATGCCGATGTTTTCTTTCAGCAAACCCGTTTTGCTATGGTGTATAAGGACAAAACTTGAAATGTAGAATGCCTTTAGATGTAAAGAACTCAGTCATGGCTTTGTTGACAAACTCACCTCCGCCATCACTTTAGAAAACTTTAATAGATCTTTCAAAGAAATTAAGAACATAAGAATAGAATTTCACAAAAGTGGAGTACATATCTGATTTATTCATTAAGGGATAGATCCAAGGGTAGCGAGTACAATCATAAACGAAGAGAACATAGTATTAATAGCCAAGAAGAGAAGGACAAAGGCTAGGACCCCAAACATCCAAATGAACCTTAGAAGACGGTTGAGAAGTTCTATTAACAGAAGAAGAAAAGGGTAATCTAGACACTTTTCCTTGAAGACAAGGTTGACACACATGGGAAGGTAACTCAGGAGAGCAGGTAATTTGAGCTTCGGCAAGCATAGTAGAAAGAACAGCATTGGCAGGATGACCAAGCCTCCGGTGCCATAGTGAAGAGGGTATTGTCTTGCCTACACAAGCAATAGAAGACAACTGAGGAGATGAAGGAGATGAAGATAACGACTTAGGAAGGGGATATAGACCACTAACACTAGGAAGTTTGTACAGAGTCCTCCCCGAGTGATCCTGAATACGAACAGAGTGAGCATCAAAAAGCATTTGACAACCATTATGCAAACATAATTTTTGCACAGAAAACAGATTATCAACAAGACGAGGTACTTGATACACATCCTTCAATTGAAAAGCATGATCGATAATAGGTAAGGTAAGGGAACCAACACCAGTTATAGGAAGAACAACTCTATTACCAACTGAAATACCTGATTGAGAGGGACAAGCTTGGGCTTGTTATAAGTGAGAACCATCAGAGACCATGTGGTTATTGGCACCAGTATCAGCGAGCCAAAAATTAGGGTCATTGAACTCAAAAGCAGGAGTGGCTGAATAGGCCTGAGGCTGAGGACCAGGTGGAGTAGACATATCAAAATGACTATGTTGTGAGCACTCCAGGGCCTCATGACTAGGAAGCTTACATAGTTGACACAAAGGAGATGTGAGAGCTTGCATGTACTGAGGGGAACCCCCTAAAACTCCAGGACTTGTGTGGCCAGGTGGCTGTTGAGGTTGATGTTGTGGCTATGAGAAGGAAGGATTGAAACCACCGGTCGAATAACCATAGGACTTATTAAAGCCTTGGTTACCACCATTAGGATAACCATAGTTCTGTTGAAAACCTTGATTATAACCAGAGAACTGAGGATAGCCATGATTAAATCCACGATTATAACCTCCACGGTTACCCCTATTGTTGTTCTAGTTGTTGTTCCAGTTGTTATTCCACCGACCTCGACCATAATTCCACCGACCTCGACCTCGATTGTTGTTCCAATTATTAGTACCTCTCTCTTGCCAATTAGAGTTATGCCAGCATGCACCTCCCGATTGAGGTGTGGTAGCAACATTCAAGGAGTCACTCTGAGCACCTTGTCCTTCTTTAGTGGCCACCATTGCTGTAAGCAAGGATTGGTGTGAAGCAAGCTGTGTTGCAACTTTGGTGAGGTCCGCTTCTTCAGCTAGCAAAAGAGTCCTAAGCTCAGTGAGAGTAACAAGAATAGGTCGCGCCCGAATGTGAGACTTAAAGGGATGATAATCGGATGGCAAGCCATTAAGTGTGATCAAGATTACATCTTTGTCAGACACAGGCACACCTGCACTAGCCAACCGTTGCCGAGCAGACCGAATCTTACTCATGAATGTCTCAACAGAATCAGAACCTTTTTGTATGGTCTGAAGATTGGTCTTTAGCTGCATGAGGTTAGCTTCTAATAAAGAAGAAAAACGTTCTTGCAGTGTAAGTCAAGCCTCACGTGAGGATTCACAATTCATTATTTCAGTGAAAGCATCTTCAGATGTGGTTGCAATAAGAATGTTAAGCAAAGCAGCATCCATATCAATGCAATTTTTAAACGATGAATCAGTAGATAAAGGACATAGACTAGAACCATCAAGGTGACCAAACAGATGGAAACCTTTCAGCAATCACGGAATCTTAACACTCCAAGACACATAATTGGTATCATCCAACTTCATAGACATGAAGTCCGTGACATGTTTAAGAAGATCCATACCAACAGTCATGAAGAAAATGACACAGAAAAGTAGAAAACAAATCTCCGTGTTACGTACTTGACTAGCAAGAGATGCAAGAAACACTTATCTCAGCAAAAGATCACAATGCGAGAGATCCAGACAATGAGCAGACGAGGCAAAGGAGAAAACACGCTCAAAGAAACGAAGAACTGTATTCACAGGAAGAGGTAGAGGAAGAAAGCCATAGGCTTATCACGATCACTATTAATACCAGTGACACTTCCACAGTTTAAACAGGAAGCACCAGAATCAGCAGTTGCGAGCATTCATAGCTCTGATACCATCTTGGAAATTGAGATGAAAAGAAAGAAAGAATTAAGAAGAGTAGAGTAGAGAAAAGAATGAGAGAAAATATAACTTCCGCTGTTCATATATTTCACACTAAGTTTCATACAATACTTCAACACACTTATATAACACAATCTAACAGCTCATAACAATCTCTAACAGCTCATGACAGCTATTACATCTAGTAGCAACTAACTCACAGCAAGATAGCTGTAGTAACTAACCTACAGCTAAGAGAGGAGCAGTCTAACAACCTAACCAAATCTGTTGGTGACTAACAAAACAGCTAACTAACAAGACATCTAACCATATCATTTAACAAGCCCAACCCGATATAAAGCTTCCGGATTTTCATTTTCTAGACATTGGTCCAAAAAAATTTGTGCTTTAGGGTTCCACCACCAGGAATTTGGAGGATATGTGCTCATGGAAATTGACTCCCACACACGCTTGTGTTTGGCCAGTTCATTATACTCTTTGCATGTAAACAGCATGCTTCCCAAACCCTCGGAATAAGTCTATGCAACCTTGGTGATTATTTCAAACCATGCAAGCTCAGGCAATGGGGAATCCATTTTGAACAGAGAGTTTATGCAGAGGGAAATGAAGAATAACTAAAATCGTGTGAAGGCCTGGTTTGGATACATGTAAATTATAACTTCAAAAAGTTCAAACGACGGAACCCAATATTAATTCGGTGGTTCAACAATTACTAAGGGGGTGTTAGAATAATTGCCAAGCCTTTTATTTAACCAACTAGTAAATTGGGTGGGTGGACAATTACTAAGGTGGCGGAATAAAAAGGGACGGCGGATTAGGTAACTCGAATTTTACTTCCTCACTTCCCTCAGTAATAGCCTTGCAGTGCCAGGTGGGAAGTTTATTATGGCACCCAATATGTTGCCGCAGGGCGTATCCAACAATGGGCATGTTCATCTCCATGCAGTGAGCCCAACCCATCCATCGGTTTCCTAATTAGTAAATTGCAATACAAAAAATGTTACAAATAATTGAAATAATGACACGTGTCAGCTCCTGAACGCTAACACCTCCCAAGACCACAAGAGGCACCTCTCTTATGGTGCCACGTGCTATTCAGTGCTTTACCAAGTTATAAAACTAGTATTGGTCCTCCAAAATTCCAATTAAATTGATAGAATATGCGAAAAATATTTCAAAAATTGCTACAAACTTTTTATGTCTTTACATTCGACCATAAAAGGCAAATTTATTCTCTAGTAGTTAAAAATGATGGAATTCCGCATGATAGAACTGGGATGTTCCATCCGCTGGCCTGTTAGCATTGTAAATTGTCTACCTAAATTGCTTATTTTTCCGTTATGAGGGAGGAGTGGGTATTTACTCAAAATAGTAATTATTTTTTAATAATTTTAGATTGGTGGAATTTCTTTTTAGTTATATTTATTTATTAAAATATACAACACTAAATTTAAAATAAAAAAATAAAATAAAATATAATATAATGCTAATAAATTAAACAATGAATCTCATTTATGGTAATGTAATGCTTGGGGTAAAATAGTAAGAGTAAGTATTAGAAAAAAACATGAGTATAATTAGAATCTCTATGACCTGTTCCACAACCCTCATATAGTACGCATGAAATATCTTGCGGTCAGTCTCATCATCATCGTCAGACACTCTGGGCGTTTTGGGGGAGTAAATACCATATATCCATTAAGTATGTCAACATCCCTCATTAGTTGGACTTGGCATTTATGAATCTATTTATATCACCCTAACTCCTAAGGCCATCTCTAACAGTATCTTAAAATTAGGCTAAAAAGGAAAATTTAGCAATTTTGGATAAAATATCATCTTCATAAGTGTCCTAACTGTGGACTAAATGCCAAATTGTGGTCTTTGGGATAAAGAGCTAGCCAAATACAGCTGGCCTTTTGGGATGTCCTAAATGATGAGGCCCACAGCTTATGCATTTAAACTAAAATGTCCCCGTTTTTTACTTTTTTGAGTGATCCCAAGTCCACTGCAAAACTTAACAGCTCATGCCTTTTATTATTGACACAAGCCATTTTTCAAGGGCTAGACGGCGAGGATTTAGTTAAGAAATTCAATGGCTAGAATTTAATAAAAAAAATCTGAATGAAATGATTTTCTTTTTCAAATTCCAAACAAATTGAAAAAAATCGTACATTTTTTACATAAATATATTTATCATTCAAAAATATTGTCTCGCCCATTTTGCATTCTAATTAACAATTCATATATATATAAAAAAAATAATGATGTTAATAACAATTTAAATCCTAATGGCGAACCGTTTATATAGTTGATACATATAAATTGCTAGATTATCTCAAATTTCATTTTTACGTAAATGATCTTGAAATGATGATTAGAAGTTAGAACGATTTCCATTATGACATATATATAATGACAACTAAATAAATCAAAATGACGTACCACCAAAGTGAGATGCTATCATCTTTTATTTATTTAGTCAAATATTTGAAATTTAAGTTAAGATGTGACTTTAGTTCTGTTTATTAATTAATTAAACTAAAAGATATATTAAATATTAATAAAATATTAAACAAAATATAGCATAGCCCTTATCTGATTGATATGATAAAATATAGTCATTCAATATTCATTAAATAATTATTTTTTGGAGTCATAAATTTTGATTTAGGTAGCCCTTTAGGCCTCATCTGCTAGAGATGGCCTAACGTATTTCCTATGTTATGTGTTTTCGTTTCTCACTCACGCTTCAGGCTGCCAACATTAATTGTTGATTTTGTTGGATAAATTTTCTTTTAGTTTTCACAAAGTTTTCTTTTTATTTGTTCGAATGTAATGACTGATGACTGTGAGCATCCCCTCGGTTTTTTGGACTCTTGTTTTATTTGATAACTGGAAACTCCAATTTTTTTGGAGTTTTTTGGTCATTGCTTACCTACTTTGGTGCCTTAATTCTGACCGATGCACAGGGTGGTCGACACGTGAATTGTAGGTCTTTCAATTCACTTTTGTTAGTCAAGTGTTTGGAGGGATTTGGCAGTGTAAGGACAAAGATGTCATTACCTTTTTTAGGGGAGGTACCCTTGTATTTATAGTGGTATTTGAATGTTGGTGGCACATTTCGATGTGGGATAAATGTCCCTGCTCCTGGTGTTGCCACGTGTCTTGATGGTCTTGAATCCATGGGATGTATCGCCACGGTCGGCTAAGGAGAGTGTAGGCCGAGGGAGGGTATATCGAAGAGGATAAGCCGATGAGAGTGTAGGCCGAGGGAGGTATATCAAAGAGGATAGGCCGAAGAGAGTGTAGGCCGAGGGGGTGTAGGCCGAGGGAGGTATATCAAAGAGGATAGGCCGAGGAGAGCGTAGGCAAATGAGGGTGTAGGCCGATGGAGGGTGTAGGCCGAGGATGTTGTCTCTGTTTAAGGTTGTGCATCTTGCTGAGCTGAGGCTAAGTACGGTTCTGGAGGGCTTTGTTCGGCCTTGACCAGGTTGATCAAATTAGGTGTAAACAAGAGTCCCCAAGTCATTAACTGAGGTGGATTTCCTCGGTTAAGGGCTTGTTCCTTTTTTTCAACCTGTGGGGATTCATCCCGTACTAGTCCCCAGTCCCCCAAGCCCTTAGCCGAGGCGATATGCCGTGTTCAATGTTCAACACTTCGTTTGGTCGGCTTACTTGGGCTGAAGCCCGCACGACCAAGTGGCCGATTGGCTTGGAGGATGTCCAAGGCCGACCGAATGCCACTTCCAAGGGTTATTGTATGTCACCTCGGTCGGCCCGCTTCCGAGGAACCTCGCACGATCGCGTGGCCGATCGGCTTGGAGGGTGTCCAAGGCCGACCGAGTGCCACTTCCAAGGTTGATTGTATGTCACCTTGGTCGGCCCGCTTCCGCGGAACCTCTCACGATCCCGTGGCCGATCGGCTTTGAGGATGTCCAAGGCCGACCGAGGGCCACTTCCAAGGGTGATTGTATGTCCCCTTGGTCGGCCCGCTTGCGCGGAACCTCGCACGATCGCGTGTCCAATCAGCTTGGTGTATGTCCAAGGTCGACCGAGGGCCACTTCCAAGGGTGATTGTATGTCCCTTTGGTCGGCCCGCTTACGCGGAACCTCGTATGATCACGTGGCCGATCGGCTTGGAGGATGTCCAAGGCCGACCGAGGGCCACTTTCGAGGGTGATTGTATGTCACCGTGGTCGGCCCGCGTCCTCGGAACCTCGCACGATCGCGTGGCGGATCAGCTTGGAGGATGTCCAAGGACGACCGAGGGCCACTTCCAAGGGTGATTGTATGTCCCCTTGGTCGGCCCGCTTCCACGGAACCTCGCAATATCACGTGGTCGATCGGCTTGGAGGATGTCCAAGGCCGACCGAGGTCCACTTCCAAGGGTGATTGTATGTCACCTTGGTCGGCCCACTTTCGCGGAACCTCGCACGGTCGCGTGGCCGATTGGCTTGGAGGATTTCCAAGGCCGACCGAGGGCCACTTCCAAGGGTGATTGTATGTCACCTTGGGTGAGAATCCCAAGAGTCAAGTGTTGGACTTGCGACACGTGGCATCTGTGCCACGCGTTGTGTGATAAGCGCCTAAGGTGTCGTGTTTCGACCTTTCGCCTAACCGAGTGTTTGTATAAGAGGGTCGATTTTGCCATATCTTCTCACCTTTGCTTTTTGAGAGAAATCTGTCGAGTTTTTAGGGCGATTTCCGGTAACTTCGATTCCGATTAAGGTGATTTCCGACAAAAGATTTACGGCGGCAGTTGTGGTGGTTTCTGTTGATAAACAAGGTATTGCCTCATTCCTCCTCGCTTTTTAGATTGAATGTATGATTTGGGTATCAACTGTGATGAACTTGGTGTATGCTTCTGGTTAGATCTTTGTGTCGTTGCTAGTAGTCTTACCTCGGTCCCTTAGACTTTATGTATCTCTGTTGATGTTGAGTGCGAGTGGTGATTCCTAGCGTTCTCGGGATCCGTCCTATAACACGTTTAGCGGAGAATCAGAGGCCAGCTCTCTCAACTCTGATTCTCGACTAAACACGTTTGAATCGGCCTCTGGCTCCCTTGGGTCGATCCTTAGTGCTGAGGCAAAGGTGGATCCAGGCGTTATTGGATCAATCCTTGAGGAACCTCAAGAGCTGTCGGGCCAGGAACTAGATGAGGAGCTCAAGAGAGCCTTCAACTATATTGATACCCGTTATGTCTCGATCGTTGATGGGGCCGAGATCTCTAATATTGAGGTATCGTCAGTCGGGCAGAGCGAGTTGTTGAGGTCACCGACCGATAGAAGTACGGCGGTAGCTTCAACCTCGAGGTCGACCGAGATAGTACGGCTGCCCGGGCCCATAGAGATTGATATCGAGGAGGCAATGGAGTAGGTAACGGTTGCCAGCATAGTCTATGAGATCGATCGGCAGGTAAATACACTTGATGAAGAGGACCTTCTGGCATACTGAAGGGTTTTTAACATTCCTGACTCGGTCAAGATGCGGCTACCGGGAAGAAGAGAACGGCCGAATAGTCCTCCAATCGGCTGGGCGACCTTTCACCCGGACAACTTCAACCATGGGGTCGTACTGCCCCTGCACCCGTGGTTGCAAAGAATGGCCATGGAGGTGGGTGTAGCCTCGGTCAACTTAATTCGAACTGATGGATTATGTTGACTAGGGTCTATACTGCCTTTAGGCTTTGCGGGAAAGGGGAGCCTACCTGGGGCTAGATATGCGACCTGTACAAATTCGTAAGGGACATGACCGACTTGGTCTATGTAAAGTCTCGGACGAAGCGGGATTCAGGGCCATTCATTGAGGATATACCGACCTCTCAAAAGGCCTGGAAACACAAGTTCGTGTTTGTTTCTGGCATTTGGGAGGATGTGGAGCTTCCCTTGTTCGATCGACGTATGCCCCGCGTCTACTAGTCGAAAAGTGGTGGCCGTAGGACGCCTTAGTTTGACTGCATTGCATGATTCATCATTGTTGCTTTGTAATTGCCGATTGTCTAATTGTTTGTTGTTGTGCAAAGGTTTTTAAGTGGCCAACCATAACCGAGCAGGAGATAGCCGATTGTACGGAGGTTTTTCGAAGGCTAAGCCTAGTAGAGAGGAGTAGGGACTACCTCCGTCTTCCTGCGCATTTTCTACAAGCTGATCTTATCCCCTTGCTGTGTAAGTTCTCCTACACCTGTATTCGTACGTTATAACAATTGGTATGATATTAACATGTGTCTGTATTGCAGCCAATCTGGATTTTGTAGCTGCCGCCGCCCATCAGTTAAAGAAGAGGATGGAGAAGGTGGCTGAAATGTTGAAGATGGCGACCGAGGCCAGGGTCGAGGCCGAGAAGGCAGGTGCCTCTGTTTCCAAGGGGGATTATAGAAAATCGATCCGAACAAGGGCAGTGTCGAGGGTAACCCTGCGGGTGGATACTCCAATGGACGAGGAGTGTAGCCAGGAGGCGGTGTATGCGACCACTAGGGAGACGTTGGCTCCGCTTTTCCTTGGTTCCCAAGAGTCGGCCAGGGTGCCGCCAACACAGTCTTCAACGCCGTCTGGCAGCCGGCCTACGCCGACCAGCGTTATAAAAGTGGACAACGCGGCCGATGAGCGCCACCTTCTGATGGCTGAGGAGAGGAGGAAGAAGAAGCGGAAGGAGGTCCCAACGGATGCCGACATTGCTCATCAGCAGAAGAGGCAAGGGCAGATTGAAGCCTTCGAGATCGTTCGTCAGTTAGTCTGCCCATACATCAGCTCGGAGTTGGAGGGCTGAAGGGTCCCCAAGAAGATGAGGAAGCCCTATCTGGACGCTTCGCTTCGGTCGTACTTCCTAAAGACCGATGGCGAGCTAGATCTGGTGAGGACCCACGAGCCGGACGATATTTGGAGGCAGTTATCGACGGCCTTCCATCCCTCTCAGCTCGACTTCATGAACACCGTTGTTCGTGGGTCGCAGTATGAGTTGGATGAGATTACAGGTCTGAAGGCGAGGGACTTCGCCGACCGATGCGATAAGACGATGCGGACTGGGGCCCATGTAAGCACACTGAATGTTTTGCCTAGTGTTTCTTGTGTTGACTCGGTTCTGACTGTGTTTGGTCTTTGCAGTTCCTTGGTGAAGTCTTCACCACCCTGCAATATGCAAGTTAGGCCAAGGAGAGAGTTAGGGAGGAGCGTCAACCTCTGAAAACGAAGCTGGAGGTCGCGGCCTAGAAGGAGAGGATGGCCGAGAGGTCCATCCAAGCTAAGATGGATGCCGAGCTGAAGGCAAATGATCTGGAGAGGCGGCTGGTTGCTCAGCGGGAGGCTACCGAGGCGAAATTGGCCGAGGTGAAAGCCAGAGCCCGACTGGCCGAGGCTAGAGCACAAGAAGCAGAGTCGACGAATGCAAAACTTGCCGATCAGCTGGTCTCGGCAAAGAACATGGGCACCGAGGAGTACAAGTCCTCCCAAGCGCACCATCTGGACTTGCAACGGTTCGGTGGTCGGTTGGAGGATGGACTCTTCAAACGGATACTCTTGGCGAACACCGGCTTGCCCATCCAGTTTCCGTGGTTGAATCATCCATCCGTCTTGGAGGACTACCTCGACGAAGACGGAAATCCTTTGCCGGATGAGGAGGAAGAAGAGGGAGGAGATGGACAGGCCGCGGGGGCTGGTGATGAGGCCATTGGTGAAGGTCGGGGGGATGCCCTTTGACTATTGTAATTCATGATTTGCTGTAGGCCGAAAGGCTATGTACTAATCCATATTTTTAAATACAAACGCATTTGTTTATGTTCATCATTCCAAGTGTACATAAGAACTAAAAACTTGAAAAGATGTAGAAAATGTACATAAGACTTTAGGAGGTAATGCCTCGTAAGGGATTGCCTTGTAGAATTCGTGAGGCCGTTGACTAAAGTTTTGACAAACATGTAAAAAATGTACATGAAACTTTAGGAGGTAATGCCTCGTAAGGTAATGCCTTGTAAAATATGTTTATTGCTATTAACTGGTAGTGCCAGAGGTTTGTACAAAATTGTCGGCCAATGGCCTAACATGTTTTTCCTGGCCGTTGGCCTACTTGTAATAGAATTTTAGGTGGTCGACATTCTAGGGATGTGGTAGTGTCTTGTCGTTCGAGTCTTTGAGGTCATAGGTTCCCTCTCGGCATATGTGGGAGACTGTGTAGGGTCCTTCCCATGTAGGGGCGAATGTGCCGGCCGACCGGTCTTTGGTAGCAAGGCTGACCTTACGTAGGACTAAGTCGCCTACTCTGAAGCATCTGTGGCGGACCCTGGAGTCGTAGTATCGCGCAACTCTCTGCTTGTTGGCAACTTGTTTGACATTGGCAGTTTCCCTTCGTTCTTCCAGGAGATCTAAGCTAAGAGTCAGTTGGTGATTGTTGTGTTCTGGGTCGTAAGAGATTACTCGATACGACGTCTCGCCGATCTCGACTGGTACGATGGCTTTGGTTCCGAAAGCCAATGCGAAGGGGGTTTCCTTGGTTGCAGTTTTGAATGAGGTCCTGTGAGACCATAACACATCGTTGATGATGTCAGCCCATTTGCCCTTGTCCTCGTCCAATCTCTTCTTCAAGTTGTACTTGATGCATTTGTTGACATCCTCTACCTGGCCGTTGAATTGGGGGTGTGATGGTGACGCAAAAAGTAGCATGATTCTGTATGTCTCGCAAAAGGTCCTGAATCGGTTGCAATCAAATTGCCTCCCATTATCAGTGTCGATTGTGTGAGGAATCCCAAAGCGACAAATGATGTTTTGGTATACTAACTGCTCGATCTGTGCTGCTGTAATAGTTGCCAAAGTTTTTGCCTCGGCCCATTTTGTGAAGTAATCGATCGCGACCATGGCATAGTTGGTCCTACCCCTTCCCGCAGGCATCAGACCAATCAGGTTGAGTCCCCATTGGGCCAATGGCCATGGACTGAGCATAGGGGTGAGGGGTTAGGTGAGGGATCTATGCGTGTTGCTGGCACTTGTCGCACCTTTGTGTGAGTTCCACTACATCAGATAGTATGGTGGGCCAGTAGTATCCCTGCCGTAACGCTTTCTGTGCTAAGGTACGCGTGCCAGAGTGATCTCCGCAGATGCCCTCGTTCATTTTCCGGAGGACATAATCACCCATATCAGGTGTTGGGCATTTCAATTGTGGGGTTGTGAAGCCGCGCTTGTAAAGGTGGTCGTGCTGGATGGTGTACTGAGCTGATTGTCGCCTGACCTTTTTGGCCTCCATCCGGTCGCTCGGGAGAGTACCGTACCTAAGGTATGCCTTGATGGGATCCATCCAGGTTGGGCTAATGTTGATGGTGTAGACTGGTGCTGTCCTCGTGATAAGCACGTGTTGGACTTCCACAAGTACTTGTCGCTTTTTCATTTCGTCTAGTGAGGACGCTAGTCGAGCCAAGGCGTCGACATGGCTGTTCTCGAACCTTGGGATCTTATGTATTTCGTGAGCCGAGAAGGCCTGCAGACGTTGTTTTTCCAGATCCAAGTATAGCGACATGGACGGGTCCTTGGCCTCAAAGTCACTGTTGATTTGGCTCACCACCAGTTGCGAATCGCTATAAATTCTCAACTGGTTGGCCTCGAGGTCCTTGGCTAGGCGTAGTCCGGCCAGTAGTGCCTCATACTCGGCCTCGTTGTTGGAGGCCTTGAAGCTGAAGCGGAGGGCGTATTCCAGCTTGACAAGTTCCGGGGAAGTAAGAACCATTCCTGCCCCAAACCCACTGTGGCAAGCCGATCCATCCACATATAGTGTCCAACATGGGCATTGGCTGTCGATTGGGGGTGCCTTGGTGGTTCTCTGGGACTCGCATGTTGTGGGTGCATGCGCAGGGGTTGCCTAAGGTGGCATGCACTATGTCGGTTGGTATGAGTAATCGGCAATGAAGTCTGCCACTGCTTGGCTTTTTTCGGCTGTCCCTTGTATGTAGGATATGTCGAACTTGCTTAGCTCGATTGCCCATTTGGTGAGACGGCCAGATATGTCTGGCTTCTATAGAACTTGCCTCAGCGGTCGGTTGGTGATAATCTTGATCTCATGAGCCTGGAAGTATGGCCGGAGCCTCCGGGCTGTGATTATAAGGGCCAAGGCAAGCTTCTCAAGGTCGGGGTATCGCGTCTCTACATCCTGAAAGGCTTTACTGACATAGTATATGGGGTGTTCGACCCCGTCCCTCCGTGTGATGAGAACTGAGCTAACAGCTGAAACAGATACTGACAAATAGGCGAAGAGTGGCTCTCTGTTTTCGAGCCTGGTTAGCAATGGTGCCCGACCCATGTATTGCTTCAGCTCCTCAAATGCCCTGGTGCACTCGTCCGTCCAGTTGATGAGTCTGCCCTTGCCGTTGAGGGCTTTGAAGAATAGGGCGCACTTGTATGTTGCCTTGTAATTGAAGCGCGTCAAGGCGGCCACTCGTCCTGTGAGACGCTGGATGTCTTTGTGAGTTTGTGGGGCCTGCATGTCCAGGATCGCCTTGATCTTCTCTGGGTTTTCCTCGATCCCCCTTTGGCTGATCATGTAGCCCAAGAATTTACCCGCTCCTACGTCGAAGATGCATATGGTGGGATTGAGGCGCATTTTGAAAGTCTTGAGGACGGCAAACATTTTTGCCAAGTTGGGGATGTGTCCCTCGTCCGTCTTGTTCTTCACCAGCATGTCGACAACATAGACCTCCATCGTCTTGCCGATTTGGTCGGCAAACATGAAGTTAACCAGTCGCTGGTATGTTGCTCCTGCGTTTTTTAGCCCAAAGGGCATAACATTGTAGCAATAGATACCAAGGTTAGTTCTAAAGTTTGTATGTATTTGATCACCTGGGTGCATGAGGATCAGGTTGTAGCCTGAATAGGCGTCCATGAAGCTGAGCAGGTTGTGCCCAGCGGTGGCATCCACGAGCATGTTAATTTTAGGCAGGGGAAAACTGTCCTTGGGACATGCCTTGTTTAGATCGGTATAGTCGATGCACATGCGCCAGTAGCCGACTGGTTTCTTGACGAGGACTACATTGGCCACCCAAGCGGCATAAATGGCCTTCCATATAAAGTGTATGGTACTGAGCTTGGAGATTTCGGCCTTCATAGCCAATTGTCTTTCAGCTTCGTGGCAACGCTGCTTCTGAGTTATCGGTCTGAATGACGGGTCAATGGTGAGCCGGTGGCAGATTACATCCGTAGAGATACCTGGCATGTCCGCGTAAGACCATGCGAAGACCTCAGCATTGGCTTGCAAGAACTTCACGAGGGCTGCTCGGATGGAGGGTTGGAGCTTAGAGCCCATCCGGACTGTGCGATCTAGGTGTGTCCTGGACAGAGGGATTGCCTCTGTCTCCTCCACAGGTTCTGCCTGTGGCCTATTCGCAATGTCCCTTGGATCTTCCAGAGTACTGTCTCGGATTTCGTACAGGAGCCGAGGGTTGATGGGGTCGTCCCCTAGGGCCGTTTTGGCAACAAATAAGGTCTCATCTCGGTCCGGTGCAGTTGGTATGCTCACCTTGGTTAAGGCAGTGGCATAACAAGTGAGACCAGAGAGTTGGTCCCCTCTTACCTGCCATGTTCCCGCAGGAGTGGGGAATTTCATCAAAAGCAGGTTTGTTGCCACCATGGCCTTTGTTTGGTTGAGCAATCCCCTTCCTAATATGGCATTGTAGGCCATTGGTGTAAGGACCCTTCCCGAATTTTCCCTCGGAACCCGGAAAGAACCCTTATCCCGTCTGACAGCTCTTTTATCTCAATTTTTAAATATCAGAAATACCCTTTATCCTTAAATAAATTTTTTCTTTTATGTAAACCTTACAGGGTTCCCTACCGAACCTCTGTACTTACTGACCATTCCTACCTGTTAGACGCAGGATAGTATACAGGTCAAAGCCAAGACCTCGGAATAGTGGTGGTCCAAATAGGAACACTCTCTGACACCAATTGTCAGTAGGTCAGACAGTGCTGACATCTCTACTGGAATACCACAAGACAACCGACTAGTCATACACTTGTGAACCAACAATAATTCGTCACTCTGGGTCACCGCCAACACCAACCCACTGACCCGGATGACGAAGTATTTTCGTAGGCTGATTAAGCCCATGACAATCGTCGTCAAATCATATTAGAGCCGGAAATATCCTCGGCTATCATATCACATCAGTCGGCATATCCCTCGACTGGCATATCCCTAGCCACCAGGGTATCCCTTGGGGTGTGCTAGTCCTGTATCACAACTCTCTGTACTGTGATATCACATCAGTCGGCAAATATCCTCGACTATCATATCATATCATCAGCTGGTATAACCTTCGGCTATCATATCCTATATGTCGGCATATCTCTCGACTATCATATCATATCATCAGCCGGTATAACCTTCGGCTATCATATCATATCAGTTGGCATATCTCTCGACTATCATATCATATCATCAGCCGGTATAACCTTCGGCTATCATATCATATCAGTCGGCATATCTCTCGACTATCATATCATATCATCAGCCGGTATAACCTTCGGCTATCATATCATATCAGTCGGCATATCTCTCGACTATCATATCATATCATCAGCCGGTATAACCTTCGGCTATCATATCATATCAATCGGCATATCTCTCGACTATCATATCATATCATCAGCCGGTATAACCTTCGGCTATCATATCATATCAGTCGGTAAGTATCCTCGACCATCATATCATATCATCAGCCGGTATAACCTTCGGCTATCATATCATATCAGTCGGTAAGTATCCTCGACCATCATATCATATCATCAGCCGGTATAACCTTCGGCTATCATATCATATCAGTCGGCATATCTCTCGACTATCATATCATATCATCAGCTGGTATAACCTTCGGCTATCATATCATATCAGTCGGCATATCTCTCGACTATCATATCATATCATCAGCCGGTATAACCTTCGGCTATCATATCATATCCGTCGGCATATCTCTCGACTATCATATCATATCATCAGCCGGTATAACCTTCGGCTATCATATCATATCAGTCGACATATCTCTTGACTATCATATCATATCATCAGCCGGTATAACCTTCGGCTATCATATCATATCAGTCGGTAAGTATCCTCGACCATCATATCATATCATATCAGTCGGTAACAGTAATAGTAGAAAACATGTGTTTAGTAATCATTTCCAAAATCTAGAAATTCAATGCCACAATACATAACAGTATTTAAACAAAGATATTTTGATGCATGCATTTCAGTTTATAAAACAAAAGTCCACTCACATACATCATCCAACCCTTAATTCATGGACGCTCTAGCCCAAGGAACACATGCACAATAATGACCCAACTACCATGACTTTCCGAGCTCAAAACCCGCTAATACGGTCAACTATTACCGCTGGGATTGCCCAAAATGACCTCTAAACAATGTCCGATCAACCTCAAACCTGTACCAACAGATTCATAACGTCGAGAACTAGTTACCACGCGCCGCCGTGACCTCATACTTGGCCCCACGCGCTGCCACGCGCCGCCGGAAGTTCAGCACACGCACCCTCACGCGCCGATCACGTGCCTGCTACAGTGTTCACGAACCTGGATCGGTCCAACCCGGTCTAACTTGACCCGATCAGTTCAACTTGACCTGGCCGGTTCAACTCGACCCGACCGGTTCACTCGACCCGACCGGTTACCGGTGACTCACCGGGGAAGACGACTGGACGGCCATCGCCGTCGCCGGAGGCTGGCCGGAGAAGATGACCGGACCGCCACCTCCGCCATCGTCTGGTTCGCCGGAAATTGCCATTTTCGGTCGATTTTCAAGGTTTTCTAACTTCTTCATTTCTTGACCGTTTTTCACGATCTACACATGTAAATTCATCTACGTTTCACCAGGAATCCAAATATGAGGTCATAGTTCCAAGATCGTACCTGGTTTAGCCGAAAAATAGCCGAGAAGATTCGGTTCACATCCCTCCTCCGTCCGTCGCCTACGGCGATGCTCCCGCTCCAATAACTACCCCAAAATGCTCGTGAGGTCCCGGGGAAGATCCTCCCGACCTTGGTTTTGGTCAAATCGAATCGAAATCCATCCGATGAAGGGGGTACTTCGGTGTTCGCACGGGGAGGTTTTCGGGTAGGAGAGAGAGAGAGAGACTGAATGGACCAATCCCCCGAGAAGAGAGAAAAATATTTACTATATAGTTCCAACTTTTCCAAAATTACCAAACTACCCCTGAAGCTTCTAGACCCGTAACTTTCATCCACGAACTCTGTTTCCTACGTGCCGCCTGTCTACGAACTCGTGAGTTCGAGACCTACGCAACAGTATCCAAAACATCACCTAATAAGTTCCGAAACAAAACTTGATTTTCATGCCCTTTACCGACCAAGGGTAAAATCGTCATTTTACAAAAATAATTGCGTAAACCCAATAATTAAAATTTCGGGTTGTTACAATTGGGCAGTCGACCACGAGGAAGGTTGTGATGACAGTGGTCACAGCAAGGATGGTGCCCATAGAAATTGGTAGAGAGATGACTCCCTGAGGCAAGACCGAGTCACTCGAGAAACCTAGGAGTGGAGTGACCTTTCGGTCAAGCTCGCTTTCGTTGATACCCATTTGTTTAAAGGCATCCCAGAAGAGTACATTGACCGAGCTTCCAGTGTCAGTGAGCATTCTACCCATGTCGCACTTCGAGATCTGGGCGCGGATGATAAATGGGTCGTCGTGGGGGAATACGACGCCCCTTTCTTCCTCCTCTGAAAAGGCGATGGGTTGCCAACCTCCCTTGGCCGACTTTGCCATACGATCGGAGTCGATGGCGAGGACTTGATGGCTTCCGCGGGTTACGCGGAGGAAGTCCTTTTTTGCTCGGTTGGAGGTCATGGGGATGGATAAGGGGGGTCCGCCACTGATTGTGTTGATCTGTATGATTGCGTTGGAGAGGGTGGAATTCTGTACGAACTAGTTGAGCATGCCGTCACGGATCATTCGCACGATAATTTCCCTGAAAGCAATGCATTCCTCGATCGTATGGCCATTGTACTTATGGTACTGGCAGAAGGCCTCTTTGTTGTGGGTGGGCCTAAAGCTGGGGTTTCTTGGCTTGGCCCTAGGGATCATGCCATCCACATTGAGTAGAATATGGTCCAAAGGGGAGTTCAAGAGAGTGTAAGTCTCGAACCTGCTTCGTGGCCCGGTGTTTTCACCTACCAAGTTTCGTGGCTCCTGGCGATGGTTGTCGCTCTGCTTGAATCCCCCACCATTGTGGTTTGATCGGCCTATCTTACCTTGATGTCCATCATATGTGAGATTTCGCTTTCCCTGATGCGATTGTTGGGAGTCATGGTGGTAGTTGCCACTAGCATGGCCGGGTCTTCCCTGGTTGCTGTTTCCCTTGCGAGCCGAGTATGAGGGAGCCTTGGTCTCCTTGGTAGGGGTGTGGAAGAATTCTGCCTTTGCATGGATGGTTGTTCTTCGCATGATTTCGTTTTAATCATTCCAATCCTCGGTGTGGTCAGCATATTTGAAAGGGGATTTCTTAAGGCCGCTCCGGAAAGCGTTGAATGCAGCCTTATCATCACTGTCCCGGCAGCGGGAGTATTCGAGGCTGAACCTGGCAGCATATTTTTGAAGCGTCTCCTCTTCCCCTTGTCTAAGGAAGAAGAGATATTCCGTAGAGACTAATCTGTCTGTTTGGATCATGAATTGATTCAGAAAAGTCGTATGTAGTTCATCAAACGAGTCGATGGTGTTGGGAGCCAAGCGGTAGAACCAATTGAGAGCTGCATCGGTAAGAGTGGAGCTGAAGATGAGGCATTGGACCTCGTCCGTCACGTTCTTGTACGCCAGGGCGGAGACATAATTGTTTAGATGGGTGACGGGGTCCCCCTTTCCTGTGTAGGGAGTTATCTTCAATGGTTTGACCTCAGTCCTCCGTCTGGACCGGAGGATTCGATTGGTAAAGGGCCTTCACTGGCTTTTGCCCATGTTGAGGCTTTGCCCTTCTCCTTTTCTGCCTCCAGGTTGTTCACCCACCGTAGGAGGCTTTCTACCAGGGCGTTGCCCTCTTGGGGCGGAGGTGGATTCGGCATGTGTTCAATTGATCATCACCTCTTCCTTGGCGATCCTGGTTTCTTCTTCGGCCATGGGAATAGCTTCCTGCGGTGGAGCCCGTCTCGTTCTGAATTTCTTGGTCACGTGCCCCTTGCTGCTGCTCGGGACCTCTCACCGTTCGGCCCTCTTGGTCGTGCGCCATACCGGAGGAAAATCACACGGTTGGACGACCTGATGTGGATAAGATAGGCATGGGGGTTGCCCGATTGCCCTTGGGTCTGATGTCGCGTAGGTCAGGCGAAGGGGATCTATTGCGATCTGTCGGTCGTCCAGCAGTTGCCTAGTGTCCCGGTAAATTCGAGGCTGAGAGGGTCCTTCGCCATTTTGTGGCTGGATTAGCAGTCGGCTTCCAGATGTGCTAGGCCGAGTCCTAGCCTGACGCTTCTTGTGTTTGTCGAAGGGACTAATTTGAGCAAGGTTTGTTCGGTCGAGGTGCGCTCGGCTGTGATCAAATCAGTGTGCCCCAAGTCGGCTGGACCCTTGTCTCTTGGTTCTCAGCGTTGGGACATTCTTACAAGGGCGAGTGTGCTTCTATACTGTTCCGATATAACCTGATTCTTGGCCTCGATCTTGGCATTGTGAGCCCTGAGTTCGGCCATTTCTCATTGGAGATCGTCCAACGTCTGTCTCAGCCTATCCGGGATGTTGTCCCAAGGGCTTCTCTGTGTGATGGGGGGGTTGTTAAGTACCCCTTCGTCTTGATCGTCCAACATGATTTTGGTGGATGTTGGGACGGCTTCGTGGAATGTGAGCTCGTGGGAGTTAGTGTCAATCTTCCCACAGACGGCGCAAAACTGTTGATGCCAAAAATGGACTAACTTTGATGTGTCCAGCCATACTCGTTTTACTCACTCCTTGGGTGAAGGGAGACCTGCAGTAAGAGAAGATAGAAGTAAATGAGCACCGGTGGGATGCCGGCCAAATAGTCTCCGATGTTTAAGTTAGTCAAGTGTTTGGAGAGATTTGGCAGTGTAAGGGCAAATATGTCATTACCTTTTTTAGGGGAGGTACCCTTGTATTTATAGTGGTATTTGAATGTTGGTGGCACATTTCGATGTGGGATAAATGTCCCTACTCCTGGTGTTGCCACGTGTCCTGATGGTCCTGAATCCATGGGCTGTATCGATACGGTCGGTCGAGTAGAGTGTAGGCCGAGTGAGGGTATATCGAAGAGGATAGGCTGATGAGAGTGTAGGCCGAGGGGGTGTAGGCCGAGGGAGGTATATCGAAGAGGATAGGCCGATGAGAGTGTAGGCCGAGGAGGTGTAGGCCGAGGGAGGTATATCGAAGAGGATAGGCCGAGGAGAGTGTAGGCAGATGAGGGTGTAGGCCGAGAGAGGGTGTAGGCCGAGAGAGGGTGTAGGCCGAGAGAGGGTGTAGGCCGAGGATGTTGTCTCTGTTTAAGGCTGTGCATCTTGCTGAGCTGAGGCTAAATATGGTTCTGGGAGGGCTTTGTTCGACCTTGACCAGGTACGCCCATAAATTTTATGGTAAAAACAAATGACAAAACCATTGACATCATAACCGTATGAACGTATTTGGTTTGGGAGAAACAAATTATTTTCATAAAGATACGAGATACAAATCATTATCTCATACAAGACAAGACCTTTGCCTTCAAAAACCTTTGAACGTAAAAGGGTTGTCAGTAACCACTTATTTGCACGAATGTCCTATTTTCCACATCATTATTTCATAAGAACGATACGATTTTATTGTATCTTCTATTATGTTTATAGTGAACACTTTGTTGCATAATTATATTGGGTGTCACTGGCTCATATGTGAGAACACCAAACGTGAGTACAACCCAAAATAAGCTAAAACCGAGAATATTTGTTGTATGTTCATGCACATAACGTGTGAGAGGGTGTATGATGACGGGTGAGGTTTAATGGACGTACAATAAAGCTATTTTTACAAGAAAAATAACTTCTCTTACGGGTCAATTGAAAAAACTTGGAATTAAAAGTGTTACCAATTGGGCATAACAAAAACGCCTCCAAGCCAAGCTGTGTCCATAAAACGCTCGATACAAATTTTATCATTTTTCCTATTATGTAATGTTCCACACGAAAGACTTTAATTTACTTTGTCTAAGTGATTAAACAAATAACATGGTGTAAATACAAGGCACCCTGGCCTCATCGAACAAGTGTCTACTATCATAATGTGTATTGGCTCTATACTAATATCACCAAATTCCAAATCCGAGCCGTAAAAAACGTTACGCTTTGTCTGTATTCCCATTAAAAGGAGTCGTCAAAAACATATTTTTTCAAGTTTCCACCTTCGTCATCAAGGTTTATTTTATTGGCAGCCGGAATTGCAAATCCTTGACATGCATTTGTAATTCATTACCTCATCTCATACCAATTACCTACATTTTACTTTAAAATCACATATGGAGACTTATGTTTCATTATAATTCAAATTTGCTATGATCATCAATTTGGAATGGATTACTCCATGTATGGTAGTGATGCACCCAACCAGCTACATAAACAACCCTCAAATGTAATACCTCTAAATACTATTATACATAGTATTAGGCATCTACATTTTACCCAATTAAACAATATCGTCTAGTTTACAATTATAATTTTATTTTACCCGTAGTCCTCTAAAAGTATACTTCCAGCAACATGTTCGTTTTAATTTCCTAATTGATCTCTACAATTATACATTGTTCAAACATTTCAAATTAACTACACAATAGACTCATGCATAGATATTCGCATGTATGATATGATATAACCAAATCAAATGATTTTGAGTACATATTTTATTGTAACAAGATATTACAACGGGAGTTTCTTTTCCTTCAACAAGCTCCCACGTATCCTACCAACTGTCACGAATCGGGGAAATTTACTTCTTTTAGATCGCCCAACAAAGTTCAATATCGGCCGTATTACAATGTGAAATATATTAATATGAAGCCCTTTATATATGTAGACCAATTTCTTGTATATATTGGAACTAACTACAAAACAATAACCCAGCCCACGGTGTTCGGGATTTTATTGTATCTTCCACTTATACTGACCCCATTTCCCTTTAACAGACCCCACGGTCAACAGTACAATTTTTTCTTACCCAATCATATGTCATACATAGCTCCATTACTGTAAAACATATTTTATTTTGTCCCACTGTTCAATTTTGGCGTTTGGTGACGTATGATTGAAGTGCACATTTCCCCAATTGATAGATATTTCACTGCTCTATTCATGATTGATGGCGCGCCAGCCTTCACCCGTGTGCGGTCCAATTGTGGTCAAAATTGTAAGCCGAGCCATTATGATACAGTGCTCAATTGCTTTTGGTATTCTTACTTAATTTAGGGAATATATTTACATTCTAATCCTATAATATTCATTAAAAATTTAATATCTTGTGTCCTAAGGGTACATTTAGGTAGGTTTTTAGGGTCACCTTGATAAAGATGCCCTCGTATCATCATTTTCTTCTGGAGGATCCTTTTTTCAATTATGGTATTACATAATATAATTAAAAGCATGCAAATATACTAAAACTTATAAAAGTTATGCAATTTGATTTTTCCTAATAGAACACTAAGTAATATAACATCCATCAAGTATTGTTAAATACAAAATACCAAATTTATATTATTTATGACTTTTTAAATATCCAACATGTTATATTAATCACGAACTAACATTCATACATGCATGTACTTGTAAATTAAAACACCCTTACATTAAGTTAATAACTTCAATCCTTCTTGCTTATCGATACAGCTTGTAATTGAGTAGATAGGGTCCCAACAATTTGAAGCAGCTCGTCCCGTTGTTTGGTAAGCTCTACTAGATTTATGTCAACTTCGAGCGGACGTCCCCCATCAACGGTCGAATTGGATGAACCGGTTCCCCCCTGTGTCCATCAATGGAAGATCCGAACTTGTTTACATGATCATGGTAAGCATGAATAGCTTCACTAAGTGATTTAAAAGATCGATGTTTCGCAAAACTAAATTGGTTAACTTGTTTTTCAGCTTCCTCCCAACTGTGATATATCCCAGGCACTTTCCCTCTAAAAGCCACACGCATACCTTTCCCATTTTGTTACTAGCTCCTCAACAATGATGCGTCCATATGACTCCTACATATATAGTGGCCGCCTGGACTATGTGGTGGGGGTTTTAACTCACCTTTTGCTGCCATGTACACTTTAGATATTGTCATGTTGTTTGCAAACACCCGATTAATCACCTCCAATGGAATGCCCTTGCGGTTGGAACTGGCTTTTTTTACTATCAATCCAATTTCCTATAAACCTTTTACTTAATAGCGGAGGGCTGCGTATATTAAATTGTCCATGGATTTTATCCAACCAATCATATTACTACATATATATTTTAAATGTAACCAAAAAACAGCCTCATACAAAAATCCTTGAATTAATTGCACATAAATAAATACATAATCAACATATTATCACAGTCCATCGCAATGGTCAACAATTCCACCATTAACTTTATAATTTCCCACATTAAGTTTTTGTTATTTATAACACTTATTCAAATGTAAGATTAAAATGAAAACCTAACCAACTGGTTGATGCCGTATGTGAACAAGGTGGTATGCCACAAAATACTAGCAACATATTTATTTGCAATTCCTACACATGGATTACACCAAACTAACACTACTTCCCGATTTAAAATGTTACCTAATATAACTAAATATAAGCCATATCAAAGTAGTACATTAACGAGTCGATGAGGGCCCGATACGATTAGTTGTGTCTCATTTTCTATTGATTTCACATACAACTTCCCACTCTTCCGTATAATCACGATCAAGATGTTGAATGTCGTCCCAATTTGTGTCAATATTAGCTTCGCTTGAAGTCCCTAATGAATACGGGAGCTCCCGCATATATTCCCCGATGTATGGATCACCAAGAATCGTTTTCGGCGGATGCTCTATCCGACTTATAACAGCTTCCCATCTTGGATCACATGATCTTGGCATTGTCCTAATATGTTTAGCTATGCCTGGTTGTGCTTTTCGCTGTGGAGCTCTATATGATCCGGTCGTATTGTGCTCGTTAGTATTTCGACGGAAGTCATTGTTATCAATGAAAACAACAGCCTTTCCCACTCTTTCAACTCTTGGCTTGAAAAATGTGTGTTTCGCCATATATGATACACACCCTCCTTGTTGGTGCTTTGGAAAGGTTGGATATTTGATGGCAAAGACGGTGGGTTTTTTATCCATTCCACCGACTTTCAACTCCTTCCTTTATAATGTACTCGACGACCGGTCCACTAGCAGACTTCCCTTTTATGTTTAAATTACCATATTTTATAGTACCTTGATTTGGTCTTGGTCGGTGGCACCGAGCTTTACTATTATCATACACTGGTTGACAACCGAGTACACCCCCCTTCATTGCATTTCATTTTGAGGATGCGAATAATAAACTGCTGGGTAAGTTTTGGAGTGAAGAATTGAAAGTGCAATCAATTTACATGGATGAAATGTGTACAATTAATGTCAAATATAACCTGTCAATCAAATCGTTTGTATTTAATCTGAATTTTATATTTAAAATTTTATCTATAAATTTATACCATGACAGGAACTCATTAAGATAAAATTGACGTGATGAGGTTACATGGCACTATTACGTTTGATCCCACCAAAAAAAGTAGAAGTACAAGTAAAAATAGGAGTTAGACGAAAATGGGGTACAAAGTAAAACCAACGGTTTGAAAATTATTGTCTAACTGTAAAAACCATACTGGGGGGGACATACATAAGCCAATGACATTAATCAAATCAATATTCACAATACATCAAAAAACGTGCGGGTTTACATGAAATTGGAGGGGGTTTTATTCAAACTTGTGATGTTGCTCAAAGGGGTATACAATTGTTAATAATTGCAATAACGATACAGAACAGTTACCGTCGGCATCAGAATTAGTTGGGAGTACTGTCCATACTATTGGGGGTAAATTAGCCGTGTTACTCTTTTGTACATTTGCAATTCACATGATGTGTTAGGTTACCTTTATAAAAAAGAGGGTTTTGCTTAACCTGTCAATAATGACAAAGTAGTGTTCTTTTGGAGTTCCCAATGCATATTGATGGGCCATTCAGGTTGCAAAGCAGACGTCTCCCACGTCGCCCGCCCCCCCTAATTGACAACAAATTATTGCATGTCTTTTTTCAGAGCTGACAAAAAGTTGCCTCCCACGTGACCCCCCCTTTTCAAATTGCATAACCTCCATCTTCTAATTATTCCATATAATGGTAGTTTTGTGGGTATATGGTATAGACCAATGGGTGGAAATAATTAATATGTTACATGCAATTGGTATTTTTTTCCTCAGCAGGGAGAAGGAAAGCGAAAGCCAGGAAACCCGGAGGTGCTTGCATTGGAAATGCGATCCCAATCCAACCATTGATGGCACCATGGACTACGGTCCCTAGCCTTGCATGCGCCCTGAATCCCAACCTACTTAACAACCATGGAGGCTACGGCGAAAGAAAGGAGTCATTACAGAAGAGATCCACGAATCTCTAGCATGGAGTCGTTATGGACCACCGCAGTGTTGGATGATAAGACTTCAGTGGAATCGCAGGGGATTATGGTCGATTGCAATCGGTGTGTAGAAGAGGATGATGATCTCTTCACAGATTAAAGTCGACTTCAGCTTTGAACAAGAATAGCCGCATGCAAGGTATGATCCCTAATCTCTAATCTCTAGCTGAAATCTTGAATCGGGATTTGCTCGTGATGCATTCAATTCACTTGTCTAGTTCTCTGTTTAGATTTAGGGTTATTTGATTAGGGAAGTTTGCAGTGATTAGATGATGATCAATGTGATGATCATCTGCACTCTAAGTGTTTGATGGAACGTTTGAGAGAGTTTTCTGAGCTGAGGGAGATAAGATATGACTAATTCTTCCCGTGTGTAATTCTTGTTATTTCTCTTTTCTTTTTGTTCAATTACATAACAGTTTTCACTCATTTTATCTCACTTACAAAACGGTTAGGGATGTTATAACAAACTCTCACACACTTCTTCACACTATGCAGTTTCTAACTTCCTCACACACTCACTCACTCACATGCTTTAGTTTATGCCTTTAACTCATGACACCTCCTAACTCGAGTCATCATCTTAATAGACTGCCAAGTCAGCTGCTAACTGACGCAGCTTAGTCACCAACACGCATGAGTACGCATACGACTTTGATTTCGAAACTGGTTCCCAGCTTTTTCGCAAATACGCGCAGGCCAACATGCCCAGCAAACTGTGGGATGATGCGCTTTCCTATGATGTATTGAATTGGGCAACATATCAACATGGGGAAGAAGTTGGTGCGCAACCCGAAGAGCTTCATGGAGCAACCTCCTCCAATGTGCCTACCACTAACGATCCTTAGGTAGTTAGTACGTGTACTGTTTAATACACAAATCATTGTCAATCAAGCTTTTTTGTGGATCACTCTTAATATGTAATAAGATTTTGTTTGCAACTTATGAGGTAGTTATCGCAAACGTGCTGAACTAAAAGACTTTATAGGTGACGCTAACAAATGTGATACTATGCTCTTATGAAAATCAAAAGATTTTAACACCCATTGTACACAGAAATTTGAAACATTACAAGGTGTTTTTTAAAAACTACCATTATGCATTTTATATCGGTGAACGCCCCGCGAACGAAGGTGCCTCACAGGCTGCACACCTTGTCCACTCAATAAGATGGTTCCTGGTAAAAGGATGAAATTCAATTTACATGGTAATTCTCGTTCTATTCACTCCATAATGAAGGTAGGGTACATATGTATTCAGTTAAGCATTGTAATGTTGATGGCAGCATGGTAACCATTCTAATGTTGAAGCAATATTTATGAATGTAATCAAGTGGTATTTTGACATTTTCATTGTCTTTATGTGTAACCGTGAACCAATCGTACTAACAGTTCCGACATACAAGCTCGGATAGGATGTTAGGTTTTGGGTGATGATGCATTAAAACATTCTCACTTTGAAATGAATTCTCTAACTCAAACATCTGGAACGGTCATTTTATTGTGTGAAAATGTCATAATTAATAATAACATCACCATATAATTGATAAGTTGTATAGGTAGAAACAAGTGTAATGCCCATTTCCCACATAAAGGTCATTATTTTATATGTACACGTCATTGTTAATAACATGCTCCGACCTAACATACGAATATTGAATTTTGACTACACCACTACCACCCCTTCCAAAGAACGGGTACAAACACACCCAATGCTTAGGTATCATATATGTGTTAATATAAGCCCTCGATTAGGGGGTAAGCTTCACCAAAAATTTCCGACTATTGTACCCTTTACATAACGATTAATTAACTGTACAAAACCCTAATTCAATAGCGTAAAAATAAATTGAAATATGTATTTGGCTAAATGGAGTAAGTGGTTAAATATACGGGAAGTAGACTCATAATTCACAATATATATATATATATATATATATATACCCTTATAACCTATGATATAGCTTGATTATTATGATTAAGTAGGTGTTCAGTCATTATTTATGCATCATTTTGATGTCTTTTTATGCCTCTTTTACATGTTTTTTGAATGATTTTGTGCCATCAATAGTAGAAAATGATCAATCTTGTGAGACTTGTGCAGATTTAGAAAGATAGGTAAATTTTGAGAAGAACGCGAAAAGAATGATTGAAATCGGAGTTCAGATGAAGGAGATGTCATCATTTTAATATCAGGTCCTAAACCGGATCATGAGTGCACCAGTGCACCTATTTTGGGTCATTGGCCAAGTACCTCAGATCATGCCATCTGGGTCCCAAACATGTGTCTCATGACATCAAGTTCATGTCCTAGAAGTCCCAAGGTAGTGCCATGACATGTTAAGTACATGTCCCAAGAACTTCCCATCTGAGCCCAGCCTCTGCGCCTAAACCCTGGTTTCTGTTCCGCCAGCGGTGGAACAAAGTTCCTCCTATGCGCTAAGCCGGACAACCCGTGCGCCTAGCCTGAATGAAGATGCGCTTCTACTATACTTATGGTGTGCTTCAAAAGCGCAGTCCCATATCACTATGACGAAGACATTCCAAGGGCCAAGTTCTAAGTTCCAGAGTCTGACCGCAGGAAAACCGCAGGCTGCCCACGGCCAGCTTGTGTTCCCACTTGCCAGCTTGCATTCACACTCTCAACCGTGTTCTAATCGATTCTGATAGATTTTAGGGACTTTGTAATTACTTAGAAGTACAATAACTGTTCTAGAACACTCTAGGCTAGGGTTTCTAATTCCAATCCTTGTAGGACAAGGTTTTCCCTTTGTCTATAAAAGGGAGCCTTTGTTCAGTGTTTTAGACACCATTTTTTAGATGAGATTTTGACAGACCATTATTTCGGAGATCTAGACACCTTAGCCGCAAGACATCATTGTACTCCAATTTTCAGTTTTAAACAGTTTCTTATTTTCTGCACTTTTTGGGCGTGGAGCTTGGAGAGGAAGGCCTTGCCGTGTCTCTGTTGTGCACCATTGTTCATCAGCGTTCTTTACTTTAAACTTTTATTTCATTGCAATTTACTATGAATTCAATTATATTTGTTTTAATTTCAATTATGAGTGAGTAGTTTCTTTTAGAATTAAGGTTGTTTGAAGCCCTAACCATGTTAGCTCGTTAAGTAGATTTTTATTCTTGATCTTGATTGCTATGCATGCTGGATAATTCTTATTACTGTTTTAACTACCATTCTTTTTTGTTTATGAAACTTGCTACCATGTTTGCATAAATTATTGATGGAATTGTTTGAGTGACCGTCATATCATCCTGTGATTCATTAGCATCAAGAGGTTGTGGTTAAGAAACAATCTTGTAATCGGAATTCATGACAACCTAGGAATGCATATCACTTTTCTAGGCTAGTGTGGTGTCATTAAATTCTCTTAGTACTTCATGCATCATCTTAACTTGTAGGTGATACACGTTCTGGCATATGCCATGTTTAGGACATACTAAGTAAGAGAGAATAATATATGTTTAGTGTACCAACGCCAGGACCTAGGCATGGGCACTTAATTCAGAATTGCATAGTAATTAGGTCAAGATAATCTGGTTAAGAACTATAATTGGTTAGAGTGGATAGTAAGCCTTAATTCGCCTTAGTTAACAAACAATCAACATTTCATTCTTGTATTGTTATTTTATGCATTTTAATTTACTTATCTTTAATTTTCAATTCTCAAATCATAAACCCATAAGTACAATATAAAGGTGGGGTGGTCTGCTAATTAATTGTGTTCGTTGATTGAGACGACAATGGAGATTCATATTATTGGCAATTATTAGACGTGCATGGAAAAAATAAAGTTTAAGTTGTTTAACCCGTTTGTTATAATTGTATATATATTACAGCTAAGTAAGTGTTGTTAGGTGCCAGACTTTTACAAAAGAAAAGAAAGAGGAATCTTAGTTTTAAAAAGGATGGAGGAGATATGAACAAGACAATCTTATTGCTTAGAATCACACTTACATATTACAACATTTTGTTAGCTATTTATAACTTGTAGTTGATTACTTAGTGATCAAGTAAGTCTCTCAACTAATATAACAGTTTCCTAACTGCTCTAACAAACTTAACAGCATACCATAGCTGTCCTAACACCCCTAACAAACCTAACAGTACACATAGCTGTCTAGCACCTATAATGCAGCTAAGACATAGTTGTCATAAATAGCAGTGAAGCCGCATGCGTGCAGAAGTGAGGCACATCATACGCGCGACATCCTGAAGTGAGGCGCAGTACAATCATGGCATAGGCACGGCATACCAGCTAGGCGCGGTACAACATGGTATAGCAGGAGCAGATAAAAAACAAGTCATCTAACATCCCCTCTCAAGCTGATGATGGAAAGACACCAAGCATTAGATTGGAAGAGTGTAAATAGAAAAGATCATCTGCTAAAGCTTTGGTGAAGGTGTCGGCCACCTGATCGCCCGAAGACACATGTTGAACATCCAAGTCACCACGAACCACACGTTCACGAACAAAGTGGTAATCAATCTCGATATGCTTGGCACGAGAATGGAAGATGGGATTGGCACATAGACTTGTGGCGGAAGTGTTGTCACAGTAAATCAAAGGAGGTTTTAACAAAGGTATGTGAAGAGCGCATAATAACTGACGAATCCAGGCAACCTCAGCAGCGGTAATAGCAAGGGCTTGATATTCAGACTCAGTACTAGACCGGGATACTGTGGTTTGCTTCTTGGACATCCAAGAGATAGGATTACTTCCAAGATAGACAACAATACCAGTAGTAGAACGACGGTCAGTTGGATCTCCAGCCCAATCTGCATCAGTATAGGCAATGAGGTCTAAAGAGCTAGTGGATAAGGAGATGCCCTGATGCTGAGTACGTTAAAGATATCGAAGGATGCGTTTGACAGCCATAAAATGAGACTCAGAGGGTGAGTGCATGTACTAACAAACCTGATTAACAGAGAAAACAATATCGGGTCTAGTGAAGGTCAAGTACTGTAATGCACCAACAATGCTTCGATAGTTGGAAGGATTACCATACAAAGGGCCATCATTCTTCTTATGGCGGGAACCATGTACACTAGGAGTATCAATAGGCTTTATGTCCAGCATTGAAGTGTTAGTAAGTAAATCATGAATGTACTTGGATTGAGAAACAAACAAACCATTGGAAGTATACTGGATTTGTAAACCCAAGAAGAAATGAAGATCTCCAAGGTTCTTCATGTCAAATTCTGCAGTTAGAGAAGCTATGACCTCTGATATTGTAGCAATACTACTACCAGTGAGGATAATATCATCCACATATAACAGAAGAATTGCAACTGCAGAAGCCGTTTGCTTGACAAAAAGATAGGAATCATCCCAAGTTGTTTGAAAACCTAGCTCAGAAAGAAAGCTAGTAAACTTATCATTCCAGGCTTGAGGATCTTGTTTGAGGCCATAAAGAGATTTTTGCAGTTTGCACACATGATCAGGATGGCTTGATTCTTCAAAACCAGGAGGTTGTGTCATATATACCTCTTCCTTAAGTTCCCTATGCAAGAAAGCAGTTTTAACATCAAGTTGTTTGAGAGGCCATTGAAAATGAGCTGCTAATGCTAAGACCAATTTGACAGTAGTAGTTTTGACCACTGGACTGAATGTCTCACCATAATCAAGACCTTCTTCCTGACTAAAACCTTTTGCTACAAGTCGAGCCTTATGTCTAGCAATAGTGCCATCTGAATTTTTCTTGATTCTATAAACCCTTTTGCAACCTACCAAGTTTTTGGAAGCAGGAAGAGGAACTATACACCAAGTGTCTTGTCCATACAAAGCATTCATTTCATCCTCCATGGCCAGCTTCCACACAGGAGAGGAAAAAGCTTATTTGAAGGATACTGGTTCAACCTGAGCAAGATCAACCTCAAATGATAGAACATGAGTGGAGTGAAGAGCCTTTTGCTTGAAAATACCACTCTTGGACCTAATCTGCATAGGATGCATATTTACCCCAGAGATGGGCAACACCACTTCCAAACATTGAGGATGAAAGTCATCATCAGTGGTGCTACTAGGATGAGCAAGGGAAGGGTTAGGAGGGGGAGAAGGATCTGCCAAGAAGTCAGTGGAAGTACCAGTCGACGGTTGATCAGAAGGTGATCTATTAGTGACATCATTTAGAGCAGGTTCAGGTGAGTTCTGATCAATGTCAAGCTCAGGACTGGAACACTTAGGGAGAAAGGAGGACTGAGTAACAGGAGACTGTGTGAATGTTGAAGGTATAGAGGAAGGAGGGGACATGTCATCAGATGAGAAGTCTAAGATAGAAGGAGTAGATGAAAGACACTGAGATTTAAGGAGCAAAGAGGAGTAAGGAAACTGAAGCTCATCAAACAACACATGTCTAGACACAAAGGTTTTCTTAAACACCAGATCATGATAAATGAAACCTTTATACTTTTCTACATACCCTAAGAAAACACACTTTTTGGTTTTAGGTTGAAGTTTAGTAGAGTTATAAGGTTTTAATAATGGAAAGCAAACACATCCAAACACTTTTAGATGAGTACGAACTAGAAGTTTGGAAAATAGGGATTCAAAAGGAGATTTCATTTTCAACAGGACACATAGCATTCTATTTATAAGGTAGATTGAAGTAGCACATGCATAGAACCAAAACTGGGCATGTAAGAAGGATGTTTGAAGAATGGTGATCGATGTCTCAAGGGTGTGTTTGTGCTTTCTTTCTGCTAGACTATTTTGTTCAGGTGTATAAGGGCAAGACCTGTGATGAGCAATGCCTTTGAGAGCTAAAAAGGTTTGAAATTTTTTACTAATATACTCACAACCTCCATCACTTTGAAGAATTTTGATTGAAACATAAAACTGGTTTAGAATGTAAGTATAAAAACGAACAAAGATGGAATGAACCTCAGATTTATTTTTCATTGGAAAGATCCAAGTATATCGTGTACACTCATCTACAAAATTGACATAGTATCTAAAACCTTCACCAAAGACAGTACGTGAAGGACCCCATACATCATAATGAAGCACTGAAAAAGGAATAAGAGACTTTGAACTAGAAACATGAAAAGACTGTTTGGACAACTTCCCTTCTAGACAAGACTCACAAATAACAGGAGTTGAATCTTTAGAAACATAAATGCTAGCCTTGTGTAATGCAGCTGACACAATCTGGTTTGAAGGGTGGCCTAATCTTATGTGCCAAAGTTGAGTATGAGTAAGTTTTCCAAGAAGAGCAAAAGGAGATGGATTCTGAGGAACAACAAAAGCTTTATTTGAGGAACAATTGAAAGGAAGAGGATACAAGACATCCTTACTCTGGCCTTGGAAGAGTGTGACACCTGTGGTTTTATCCTGGATTACAAAAGAAGACTCAGTACAGAAGAAGGACCAATGATCATCTCTGCACAACTTATGGACATACAACAAGTGTGCTGAGATATGAGGAACATGAAGAACTTCATTTAAAAGGAAATAGTGAGGTGTAGGATTAGTAGTCTCAAGAAAAGAGTGACCATCATGAGCTATTTTGAAACCTGAACCACCTGCTGTAGTAATGATGTCTTCAGAGGAGGAAGGATTTGGCCTTTGAACCTGGGATAACTCAGAAGTCATATGAGTTGTGGCTCCAGTGTCTGCAATCCAGTACTCTAGCTGCTGAGCAGGATGTGTTATATGTGTATTCATAGCAGTCAGATTGGCTGGAGGAGAGGATCCTTGACAAGAGTAGTTCTCCCTGTGATAACAGGTCATGGCTGAGTGACCAGATTTCCAGCAGATCTGGCAAGGCTCACTGATTGGTGATGGTTGATTAAGATGTCGGTGATAACAATCTGCAGCTGTATATCCCTTCTTTCCACAAATTTGACAGATTGGTGGTGGCTGATAATAGTTCTGAGTTGATACACTAGGAACACCAGGTGCTGAGGAGTAGCTAGAACCTCCCTTATTTCCCTTATTTCCATTATTCCAAGATTTTGAATTATTGTTCCCACCATTACCACTATTTCCATAGTTGGGATACCACTTACCTTTGTTCTTGCCTTTGTTGCCTTTGCATTTGTACCCATTATTGAAGTTGTTAGTCGAACATCCACTGTTTTGGCCATAACCTCTAATGTAACCAAACTGCTGAAAGTTATCAGATATCTGCTGAACATTTTGAGAAGTATTACTAGGTGTCACACTGTTAGGCATGTTATTGAAAGTAGGTGTACCAGATGAATTTGTGACTTCAAGATCAAACCTTGACTGAGTACCATTATTAGTAGCTGAGAAAGCATAAAGAAAAGATGGATGGTCAGAGGATTGATCAATGACAGTTTCTTCAGCCAAAAGTTGAGACCTAAAATCGTTGAGACTTATAGAATTCTCTCGACCACGGATGACACATCAAAAGGTGTTATATTCAGTAGGCAGACCTCTTAATGCAAGAATAACAACATCCTCATCTCCAAAATGGACATTACACGATTCTAAGAGATCTCTAGCAACCTTAATTCTTTGCAAATATTGAGTCATATTTTCTGAGTCTCTCTTAATATTTTGAAGATCCTTTTTCATTTGAAAGATAGAGGCTTTAGTAGAAGAGGCAAACTTGTCTCTCAGGTTAGTCCACATTTCTTGAGCACTCTTGCATCCAATAACACATGAAATAGAAGATGTGGAGAGAGTTGAAGTAATGAGTTGCATCAGTGCTTGATCATGCATCCTCCATATCAGGTAAGCATCAGAGGGTGGATCCTCAAGACACAATTCAGAGATAGAGCGAGGAGGACACACCTTTGTGCCATTGACGAATTCAAAGATGCCATTTGCATTGAGAAGAAGCTCCATCTAGAAGTTCCAGGTGATGAAGTTATGATCATCAAGTTTGACTGTGATTGCATTTCCAATTGTTGAAATAAGAGAAGCAATCGGTGATTGCAAGATTTGAAGTTGAGTAGCTGTAACCATGGTGAATAATCTTTGAAGGAATGTAATCCTTAATTCTTCAAATCACACATTAAATGTGCACTGTGTAAGAAGAATTGTTCTCTCGAAGGAAGACAGAAACAACTTTCTTTTTAGAAGTTATGAGAAGGAATTAGGAAGAAAGAATAGAAACAACTTTCTTTTGAGAAGTTCTGTGGAGATTTGCAGCGGAAGCAAAGGTAGAAGATCGTTCACTCATGGATGGGGTCAACCATATATCATGAGTTAAGCTCTGATACCATGTTAGGTACCAGACTTTTACAAAAGAAAAGAAAGAGGAATCTTAGTTTTAAAAATGATGGAGGAGATATGAACAAGACAATCTTATTGCTTAGAATCACACTTACATATTACAACATTTTGTTAGCTATTTATAACTAGTAGTTGATTACTTAGTGATCAAGTAAGTCTCTCAACTGATATAACAATTTCCTAACTGCTCTAACAAACTTAACAGCATACCATAGCTATCAGGACTCGTCCTGAATTTCCCCTCGAAACCCGAGAAGGACCCTGATCCCGTCTGACAACCTAAGAAAAGGTTCCCAAAATACCCTTCAATCCATACAATATAATATGATCAACTTCACCTGTCAGACAAGGGATTCAAAGCACTAAACAATTTCAACAAATAACGACCATCCAATTTGAATATAATATCATAGCATCTAGGTAGGATAAATAGTACAATTTAGATATCCAACTCGAAGTTTAAATACACTGCGCAGTTGAAAATACTAATGCCTCCGCCTCGTAAGAAGTGCCCGCGTCAACTCAACAGCCTGGAGGGGTTTTAAACACAAAAGTTGTGAGTGGACAAAAATAATCGTTTAGAAATCATTTTCCAAGGAAATCTTACCTTTTTCCCCCTCCACTTTATAAAAACATGCATGCATCAAATAAAACAGTTCATGAAATAAAACATCATCTGAAAATCACCAGAATTCCATTTCTCTTTAAAACCACTTAATTGGACCCACACAAAATCCGTATCATGAAAACATATTGTGGTCCACAGTTTGGTTTGAAAATCATCCTCAAAAGAGTTTAAAATCATTTATTTCAACCTGGACACATAACATATCAAATCCATTATTCCCGACATATCCACTAGCCACCAGGGCATCCCTTGAGGTGTGCTAGCCATGTACTACGCGTAGACAGCCTTGCAATCAGGCGGAACAAAACCCTCGACGCCAGAGTCTGAGAAACAGTAACCATCAGGACAGAAAACCAGTGAAAACCAAATTCTTTGAAAAATAACCAATTATATTGGAGGTTCATCGCCGATAGCGGATCCTGGCCTGGGATCCTGGCCCCCCTTAAATTGGTATTGTTTATATTGGAGGTTCACCAGGTTCACTACTAACAGCGGATCCTGGCCCCGGATCATAGCCCCCCTCAAAACACACTTTCACTGAAATATTGGAAAACATGTGTCCATCAATCATTTCTCAATTCCAGAAATTCAATGCAACAATACATAACAGTATTTAAAAAAAGATACATGGATGCATGCATTACGATTTATAAACCAAAAGTCCACTCACCACCTGTCCAAGCAAGCTCAATCCCGACTTGTTTATCCCTTCGAGGTTCCCGGAGCAGTATCACCTGTCAATAATAACAATCAGGATTACCGGCTAGTACTAAAACTCTTATATAACCACTCCCTAAACCCCGGGAGGTCTACCTACGCTGCCCTAGAAAACGCAGCAACTTCGGATGCACAAAACTACCTCTAAATGACGTCTGATCAACTCGAAACCTGGGCCAACAAATCTGGAATGTCGAAAACCAGTCACCACGCGTCGCCGTGACCTCAGACTCGGCCCCACATTCCACCGCGTGCCGACGGAAGGCCGGACCCCGGACCCACGCGCCGCCGCGCACCTACTATGTAAGGACCCTTCCCGAATTTTTCCTCGAAACCCGGAAAGAACCCTTATCCCGTCTGACAGCTCTTTTACCTCAAAATTTAAGTACCAGAAATACCCTTTATTCTTAAATAATTTTTATTAAACTTTACATGGTTCCCAACAGAATCTCCGTACTTACTGATCACTCCTACTGTCAGACGCAGGATAAAAATACCGGTCAAACCCAAAACCTCGGAATAGTGGTGGTTCAAATAGAAATACTCTCTGATATCAATTGTCAGTAGCTAGACATTGCTCACATCTCTACTGGAAAACCACAAGACAACAAACTAGTCAGATACTAGTGAACCAATAATAATTCGTCCCACTGGGTCACCGCCCACACCAACCCACAGACCCGGATAACGAAGTATTTCCATAGGTTGATTAAGCCCATGACAATTGCCGTCTGGTTCATATTAGAGCCGGAAATATCCTCGGCTTTCATATCGTATCATCAGCCGGTATAACATTCGGCTATCATATCACATCAGTCGGCATATCTCTCGACTATCATATCATATCCCTAGCCACCAGGGTATCCCTTGGGGTGTGCTAGAATATGTACTACTTGGACTCGACCATAATCTCTGCAAAATCACCTTTTATATTGGGGGTTCACCGGGAGTCCGCCAACACGGAACCAAGGCCCGGATCCTAGGCCCCCTCAAATCGATTTTGTTTATATTGGGGGTTCACCGGGAGTCCGCCAACACGGAACCAAGGCCCGGCTCCTAGGCCCCTTCAAATCGATTTTGTTTATATTGGGGTTCACCGGGAGTCCGCCAACACGGAACCAAGGCCCGGCTCCTAGGCCCCATCAAATCTGTTTTGTATCCAAAATCAAGTATATATTTTGTTTATCATTTATCACAAATACGGTTTCAACTCAAAATCCTATACCCAAATAATTACCACGTCCAAACACTATCAAAACCGAATCCAACAATCATATCGTTTCTCGCAACGCACTTCCACTGAAATATTGGAACAACAATTATCCAGCCATCATTGCACCCATACACAACATTTTTAAATCGAGGATATTAATCCATGCGTTACAATTTATAATTACCACCATACACAACAGTAATTAAATCGAGGATATTAATACATGCATCACAATTTATAAATACAACCATACACAACAGTGATGAAATCGAAGATATTTATACATACATTACAATTTATAAATCAAAGTCCTCTTACCATCACCATCCAACCCAGAATTCATGTACGCTCTAGCCTCAGAGCACCTACACCATAATGACCCAACTACCTTGACTTTCCAAGCTCAAAACCCTCTCCACGATCAATCATTACCGCTGGGATTGCCCAACCGAGCTCTAAATGAACTCCTATGGCCTAGAAACCAACAAAATCTGATCCGGAACGTCCCAAAACCTCAGTCACGCGCCGCCGTGACTTCGGGAACAGTCCCACGCGTCGCCACGCGCCACCGGAAGGTCAGAACACGCGCCCACGCGCTGCCACGCGCCGGTCACGCGCCTGCTACAGTGTTCACGCGCCTGGACCGGTCCAACCCGGCCCGGCTCGACCTGACCCGGTCCAACTCGACCGGTTCACTCGACTCGACCAGTTACCGGTGACTCGCCGGAGAAGACGACCGGACGGCCTCGCCGTCGCCGGAGGCTGGCCGGAGAAGATGACCGGACCGCCACCTCCACCGCCGTCTGGTTCGCCTGAAACTGCCATTTCCGGCCGATTTTCAAGATTTTCTAACTTCTTCATTTCTTAACCGTTTTTCATTATCTACACATGGAAATTCATCTACTTTTCCCCAGGAATCCAAATATGAGGTCAAAGTTACGAGATCGTACCTGGTTTGGCCGAAAAACGACCGAGAATGTTCGGTTCACCTCCCTCCTCCGTCCGTCGCCTACGGCGGTGCTCCCGCTCCAAGAACTACCCCAAAATGCTCGTGGGGTCCCGGGGAAGATCCTCCCGACCTTGGTTTTGTTCGAATCGGATCGAAATCCCTCCGATGAATATGGCCTTCGGTGTTCGCACGGGGAGGGATCGGATAGGACCGAGACTGCATCCACCAATCTCTCGAGGAGAGAGAAAAATATCTGTTATATAATTCCAACATTTCCAAAATTACCAAACTGCCCCTGCAGCTTCTAGACCCGTAACGAACTCATCGGATCTCCGTTTTCAGCGTGCCGCCTGTCTACGAACTCGTGAGTTCGAGACCTACGCAACAACCCAAGAAAAATTCCCAAAAGTATTACCAGTCAAAATGTGACTCCCGAACCCATCCAAAACTGAGGGTAAAATTGTCCAATTCTCAAAAATAATTTAATTTCTGGTCCGGGTCGTTACAATCTACCCCCCTTACAGAAATTTCGTCCCCGAAATTTTCCTAACACAAGTTAAAGAACCAACCTCCTATTCAATTCAAGTGTGCGGTCTTCATCTTGTTAAACTCCTCGGATGCATCTTGTTAACTTAATTCCTTAAATAATTTGCACATAAGTGTGCGGTCTGCAGGAAGTTAACCTACAGCTCTGATACCACTTGTAAGGACCCTTCCCGAATTTTTCCTCGAAACCCGGAAAGAACCCTTATCCCGTCTGACAGCTCTTTTACCTCAAAATTTAAGTACCAGAAATACCCTTTATTCTTAAATAATTTTTATTAAACTTTACATGGTTCCCAACAGAATCTCCGTACTTACTGATCACTCCTACTGTCGGACGCAGGATAAAAATACCGGTCAAACCCAAAACCTCGGAATAGTGGTGGTTCAAATAGAAATACTCTCTGATATCAATTGTCAGTAGCCAGACATTGCTGACATATCTACTGGAAAACCACAAGACAACAAACTAGTCAGATACTAGTGAACCAATAATAATTCGTCCCTCTGGGTCACCGCCCACACCAACCCACAGACCCGGATAACGAAGTATTTCCATAGGTTGATTAAGCCCATGACAATTGCCGTCTGGTTCATATTAGAGCCGGAAATATCCTCGGCTTTCATATCGTATCATCAACCGGTATAACATTCGGCTATCATATCACATCAGTCGGCATATCTCTCGACAATCATATCATATCCCTAGCCACCAGGGTATCCCTTGGGGTGTGCTAGAATATGTACTACTTGGAGTCGACCACAATCTCTGCAAAATCACCTTTTATATTGGGGGTTCACCGGGAGTCCTCCAACACGGAACCAAGGCCCGGATCCTAGGCCCCCTCAAATCGATTTTGTTTATATTGGGGGTTCACCGGGAGGCCGCCAACACGGAACCAAGGCCCGGCTCCTAGGCCCCTTCAAATCGATTTTGTTTATATTGGGGTTCACCGGGAGTCCGCCAACACGGAACCAAGGCCCGGCTCCTAGGCCCCATCAAATCTGTTTTGTATCCAAAATCAAGTATATATTTTGTTTATCATTTATCACAAATACGGTTTCAACTCAAAATCCTGTACCCAAATAATTACCACGTCCAAACACTATCAAAACCGAATCCAACAATCATATCGTTTCTCGCAACGCACTTCCACTGAAATATTGGAACAACAATTATCCAGCCATCATTGCACCCATACACAACATTTTTAAATCGAGGATATTAATCCATGCGTTACAATTTATAATTACCACCATACACAACAGTAATTAAATCGAGGATATTAATACATGCATCGCAATTTATAAATATAACCATACACAACAGTGATGAAATCGAAGATATTTATACATACATTACAATTTATAAATCAAAGTCCTCTTACCATCACCATCCAACCCAGAATTCATGTACGCTCTAGCCTCAGAGCACCTACACCATAATGACCCAACTACCTTGACTTTCCAAGCTCAAAACCCTCTCCACGATCAATCATTACCGCTGGGATTGCCCAACCGAGCTCTAAATGAACTCCTATGGCCTAGAAACCAACAAAATCTGATCCGGAACGTCCCAAAACCTCAGTCACGCGCCGCCGTGACTTCGGGAACAGTCCCACGCGTCGCCACGCGCCACCGGAAGGTCAGAACACGCGCCCACGCGCTGCCACGCGCCGGTCACGCGCCTGATACAGTGTTCACGCGCCTGGACCGGTCCAACCCGGCCTGGCTCGACCTGACCCGGTCCAACTCGACCGGTTCACTCGACTCGACCGGTTACCGGTGACTAGCCGGAGAAGACGACCGGACGGCCTCGCCGTCGCCGGAGGCTGGCCAGAGAAGATGACCGGACCGCCACCTCCGCCGCCGTCTGGTTCGCCGGAAACTGCCATTTCCGGCCGATTTTCAAGATTTTCTAACTTCTTCATTTCTTAACCGTTTTTCACGATCTACACATGGAAATTCATCTACTTTTCCCCAGGAATCCAAATATGAGGTCAAAGTTCCGAGATCGTACCTGGTTTGCCGAAAAACGACCGAGAATGTTCGGTTCACCTCCCTCCTCCGTCCGTCGCCTACGGCGGTGCTCCCGCTCCAAGAACTACCCCAAAATGCTCGTGGGGTCCCGGGGAAGATCCTCCCGACCTTGGTTTTGTTCGAATCGGATCGAAATCCCTCCGATGAATATGGCCTTCGGTGTTCGCACGGGGAGGGATCGGATAGGACCGAGACTGCATCCACCAATCTCTCGAGGAGAGAGAAAAATATATGTTATATAATTCCAACATTTCCAAAATTACCAAACTGCCCCTGCAGCTTCTAGACCCGTAACGAACTCATCGGATCTCCATTTTCAGCGTGCGACCTGTCTACGAACTCGTGAGTTCGAGACCTACGCAAAAACCCAAGAAAAATTCCCAAAAGTATTACCAGTCAAAAAGTGACTCCCGAACCCATCCAAAACTGAGGGTAAAATTGTCCAATTCTCAAAAATAATTTAATTTCTGGTCCGGGTCGTTACAATCTACCCCCCTTACAGAAATTTCGTCCCCGAAATTTTCCTAACACAAGTTAAAGAACCAACCTCCTATTCAATTCAAGTGTGCGGTCTGCATCTTGTTAAACTCCTCGGATGCATCTTGTTAACTTAATTCCTTAAATAATTTGCACATAAGTGTGCGGTCTGCAGGAAGTTAACCTAAAGCTCTGATACCACTTGTAAGGACCTTTCCCGAATTTTTCCTCGAAACCCGGAAAGAACCCTTATCCCGTCTGACAGCTCTTTTACCTCAAAATTTAAGTACCAGAAATACCCTTTATTCTTAAATAATTTTTATTAAACTTTACATGGTTCCCAACAGAATCTCCGTACTTACTGATCACTCCTACTGTCAGACGCAGGATAAAAATACCGGTCAAACCCAAAACCTCGGAATAGTGGTGGTTCAAATAGAAATACTCTCTGATATCAATTGTCAGTAGCCAGACATTGCTGACATCTCTACTGGAAAACCACAAGACAACAAACTAGTCAGATACTAGTGAACCAATAATAATTCGTCCCTCTGGGTCACCGCCCACACCAACCCACAGACCCGGATAACGAAGTATTTCCATAGGTTGATTAAGCCCATGACAATTGCCGTCTGGTTCATATTAGAGCCGGAAATATCCTCGGCTTTCATATCGTATCATCAGCCGGTATAACATTCGGCTATCATATCACATCAGTCGGCATATCTCTCGACTATCATATCATATCCCTAGCCACCAGGGTATCCCTTGGGGTGTGCTAGAATATGTACTACTTGGACTCGACCACAATCTCTGCAAAATCACCTTTTATATTGGGGGTTCACCGGGAGTCCGCCAACACGGAACCAAGGCCCGGATCCTAGGCCCCCTCAAATAGATTTTGTTTATATTGGGGATTCACCGGGAGTCCGCCAACACGGAACCAAGGCCCGGCTCCTAGGCCCCTTCAAATCGATTTTGTTTATATTGGGGTTCACCGGGAGTCCGCCAACACGGAACCAAGGCCCGGCTCCTAGGCCCCATCAAATCTGTTTTGTATCCAAAATCAAGTATATATTTTGTTTATCATTTATCACAAATACGGTTTCAACTCAAAATCCTGTACCCAAATAATTACCACGTCCAAACACTATCAAAACCGAATCCAACAATCATATCGTTTCTCGCAACGCACTTCCACTGAAATATTGGAACAACAATTATCCAGCCATCATTGCACCCATACACAACATTTTTAAATCGAGGATATTAATCCATGCGTTACAATTTATAATTACCACCATACACAACAGTAATTAAATCGAGGATATTAATACATGCATCACAATTTATAAATACAACCATACACAACAGTGATGAAATCGAAGATATTTATACATACATTACAATTTATAAATCAAAGTCCTCTTACCATCACCATCCAACCCAGAATTCATGTACGCTCTAGCCTCAGAGCATCTACACCATAATGACCCAACTACCTTGACTTTCCAAGCTCAAAACCCTCTCCACGGTCAATCATTACCGCTGGGATTGCCCAACCGAGCTCTAAATGAACTCCTATGGCCTAGAAACCAACAAAATCTGATCCGGAACGTCCCAAAACCTCAGTCACGCGCCGCCGTGACTTCGGGAACAGTCCCACGCGCCGCCACGCGCCACCGGAAGGTCAGAACACGCGCCCACGCGCTGCCACGCGCCGGTCACGCGCCTGCTACAGTGTTCACGCGCCTGGACCGGTCCAACCCGGCCCGGCTCGACCTGACCCGGTCCAACTCGACCGGTTCACTCGACTAGACCGGTTACCGGTGACTCGCCGGAGAAGACGACCCGACGGCCTCGCCGTCGCCGGAGGATGGCCGGAGAAGATGACCGGACCGCCACCTCCGCCGCCGTCTGGTTCGCCGGAAACTGCCATTTCCGGCCGATTTTCAAGATTTTCTAACTTCTTCATTTCTTAACCGTTTTTCACGATCTACACATGGAAATTCATCTACTTTTCCCCAGGAATCCAAATATGAGGTCAAAGTTCCGAGATCGTACCTGGTTTGGCCTAAAAACGGCCGAGAATGTTCGGTTCACCTCCCTCCTCCGTCCGTCGCCTACGGCGGTGCTCCCGCTCCAAGAACTACCCCAAAATGCTCGTGGGGTCCCGGGGAAGATCCTCCCGACCTTGGTTGAATTCGAATCGGATCGAAATCCCTCCGATGAATATGGCCTTCGGTGTTCGCACGGGGAGGGATCGGATAGGACCGAGACTGCATCCACCAATCTCTCGAGGAGAGAGAAAAATATATGTTATATAATTCCAACATTTCCAAAATTACCAAACTGCCCCTGCAGCTTCTAGACCCGTAACGAACTCATCGGATCTCCGTTTTCAGCGTGCCGCCTGTCTACGAACTCGTGAGTTCGAGACCTACGCAACAACCCAAGAAAAATTCCCAAAAGTTTTACCAGTCAAAAAGTGACTCCCGAACCCATCCAAAACTGAGGGTAAAATTGTCCAATTCTCAAAAATAATTTAATTTCTGGTCCGGGTCGTTATAATCTACCCCCCTTACAGAAATTTCGTCCCCGAAATTTTCCTAACACAGGTTAAAGAACCAACCTCCTTTTCAATTCAAGTGTGCGGTCTGCATCTTGTTAAACTCCTCGGATGCATCTTTTTAACTTAATTCCTTAAATAATTTGCACATAAGTGTGCGGTCTGCAGGAAGTTAACCTAAAGCTCTGATGTCACTTGTAAGGACCCTTCCCGAATTTTTCCTCGAAACCCGGAAAGAACCCTTATCCCGTCTGACAGCTCTTTTACCTCAAAATTTAAGTACCAGAAATACCCTTTATTCTTAAATAATTTTTATTAAACTTTACATGGTTCCCAACAGAATCTCCGTACTTACTGATCACTCCTACTGTCAGACGCAGGATAAAAATACCGGTCAAACTCAAAACCTCGGAATAGTGGTGGTTCAAATAGAAATACTCTCTGATATCAATTGTCAGTAGCCAGACATTGCTGACATCTCTACTGGAAAACCACAAGACAACAAACTAGTCAGATACTAGTGAACCAATAATAATTCGTCCCTCTGGGTCACCGCCCACACCAACCCACAGACCCGGATAACGAAGTATTTCCATAGGTTGATTAAGCCCATGACAATTGCCGTCTGGTTCATATTAGAGCCGGAAATATCCTCGGCTTTCATATCGTATCATCAGCCGGTATAACATTCGGCTATCATATCACATCAGTCGGCATATCTCTCGACTATCATATCATATGTAAGGACCCTTCCCGAATTTTTCCTCGAAACCCGGAAAGAACCCATATCCCGTCTGACAACTCTTTTACCTACTTGTAAGGACCCTTCCCGAATTTTTCCTCGAAACCCGGAAAGAACCCCTATCCCGTCTGACAGCTCTTTTACCTCAACATTTAATTACCAGAAAAATACCCTTTATTCTTAAATAATTTTTATTAAACTTTACATGGTTCCCAACAGAATCTCTGTACTTACTGATCACTCCTACTGTCAGACGCATGATAAAATACCGGTCAAAACCAAAACCTCGGAATAGTGGTGGTTCAAATAGAAATATTTTCTGATACCAAAAGTCAATAGTCAGACATTGCTGACATCTCTACTGGAAAACCACAAGACAACAAACTAGTGAACCAATAATAATTCGTCCATCTGGGTCACCGCCCACACCAACCCACTGACCCGGATGACGACGTATTTTCATATGTTGATTAGGCCCATAACAATTGTCGTCTGGTTCATATTAGAGCCGAAAATATCATCGGCTATCATATCGTATCGTAATTCTCTGTACCATGATATCTCATCAGTCGGCATATCTCTCGGCTATCATATTCCTAGCCACCAGGGTATCCCTTGGGGTGTGCTAGAATATGTACTACTTGGACTCGACCACAATCTATGCAAATTCACCTTTTATATTGGGGTTCACCGGGAGTCCGCCAACACGGAACCAAGGCCCGGCTTCTAGGCCCCATCAAATCGCTTTTATATTAGGGGTTCACCGGGAGTCCGCCAACACGGAACCAAGGCCCGGCTCCTAGGCCCCATCAAATCAGTTTTTTTTATATTATCAAATATATATTTTGTTTATCATTTATCACAAATACGGTTTCAACTCAAAATCATGTACTCAAATAATTACCACGTCCAAACACTATCAAAATCGAATCCAACAACCATATCGTTTCTCACAACGCACTTCCACTGAAATATTGGAATAACAATTATCCAGCAATCATTGCACCCATACACAACAGTATTTAAATCGAGGATATTAATACATGCATTACAATTTATAAATACAACCATACACAACAGTAATTAAATCAAAGATATTTATACATGCATTACAATTTATAAATCAAAGTCCGCTTACCATCACCATCCAACCCAAAATTCATGTACACTCTAGCCTCAGAACACCTACACCATAATGACCCAACTACCTTGACTTTCCAAACTCAAAACCCTCTCCACGGTGAATCCTTACCGCTGGGGTTGCCCAACCGAGCTCTAAATGAACTCCTATGGCCTCGAAACCAACAAAATCTGATCCGGAACGTCCCAAAACCTTTGTCACGCGTCGCCGTGACTTCGGGAACAGTCCCACGCGCCGTCACGCGCCACCGGAAGGTCAGAATACACGCCTACGCGCTGCCACGTGCCGGTCATGCGCCTGCTACAGTGTTCACGCGCCTGGACCGGTCCAACCCGGTCTGGCTCGACCTGACCCGGTCCAACTCGACCGGTTACCGGTGACTCGCCGGAGAAGACGACCGGACGAACTCGCCGTCGCTGGAGGCTGGCCGGAGAAGATGACCGGACCGCCACCTCCGTCGCCGTCTGGTTCGCCGGAATCCTACATTTCCGGCCGAACTTCAAGGTTTTCTAATTTCTTCATTTCTTAACCGTTTTTCACGATCTACACATGTAAATTCATCTACTTTTCACCAGGAATCCAAATATGAGGTCAAAGTTCCGAGATCGTACCTGGTTTGGCCGGAAAACGGTCGTGAATGTTCGGTTCACCTCCCTCCTCCGTCCGTCGCCTACGGCGGTGTTCCCGCTCCAAGAACTACCCCAAAATGCTCGTGGGGTCCTGGGGAAGATCCTCCCGACCTTGGTTTTGTTCGAATCGGACCGAAATCCCTCCGATGAATATGGCCTTCGGTGTTCGCACGGGGAGGGATCGGATAGGACCGAGACTGCATCGACCAATCTCCCGAGGAGAGAGAAAAATAACTGTTATATAATTCCAACATTTCCAAAATTACCAAATTGCCCCTGCAGCTTCTAGACCCGTAACGAACTCATCGGATCTCCGTTTTCAGCGTGCCGCCTGGCTACGAACTCGTGTGTTCGAGACCTACGCAACAACCCAAGAAAAATTCCCAAAAGTATTACCAGTCAAAAAGTGACTCCCGAACCCATCCAAAACTGAGGGTAAAATTGTCCAATTCTCAAAAATAATTTAATTTCTGGTCCGGGTCGTTACATCATATCCCTAGCCACCAGGGTATCCCTTGGGGTGTGCTAGAATATGTACTACTTGGAGTCGACCACAATCTCTGCAAAATCACCTTTTATATTGGGGGTTCACCGGGAGTCCGCCAACACGGAACCAAGGCCCGGATCCTAGGCCCCCTCAAATCGATTTTGTTTATATTGGGGGTTCACCGGGAGTCCGCCAACACGGAACCAAGGCCCGGCTCCTAGGCCCCTTCAAATCGATTTTGTTTATATTGGGATTCACCGGGAGTCCGCCAACACGGAACCAAGGCCCGGCTCCTAGGCCCCATCAAATATGTTTTGTATCCAAAATCAAGTATATATTTTGTTTATCATTTATCACAAATACGGTTTCAACTCAAAATCCTGTACCCAAATAATTACCACGTCCAAACACTATCAAAACCGAATCCAACAATCATATCGTTTCTCGCAACGCACTTCCACTGAAATATTGGAACAACAATTATCCAGCCATCATTGCACCCATACACAACATTTTTAAATCGAGGATATTAATCCATGCGTTACAATTTATAATTACCACCATACACAACAGTAATTAAATCGAGGATATTAATACATGCATCACAATTTATAAATACAACCATATACAACAGTGATGAAATCGAAGATATTTATACATACATTACAATTTATAAATCAAAGTCCTCTTACCATCACCATCCAACCCAGAATTCATGTACGCTCTAGCCTCAGAGCACCTACACCATAATGACCCAACTACCTTGACTTTCCAAGCTCAAAACCCTCTCCACGATCAATCATTACCGCTGGGATTGCCCAACCGAGCTCTAAATGAACTCCTATGGCCTAGAAACCAACAAAATCTGATCCGGAACGTCCCAAAACCTCAGTCACGCGCCGCCGTGACTTCGGGAACAGTCCCACGCGCCGCCACGCGCCACCGGAAGGTCAGAACACGCGCCCACGCGCTGCCACGCGCCGGTCACGCGCCTGCTACAATGTTCACGTGCCTGGACCGGTCCAACCCGGCCCGGCTCGACCTGACCCGGTCCAACTCGACCGGTTCACTCGACTCGACCGGTTACCGGTGACTCGCCGGAGAAGACGACCGGACGGCCTCGCCGTCGTCGGAGGCTGGCTGGAGAAGATGACCGGACCGCCACCTCCGCCGCCGTCTGGTTCGCCAGAAACTGCCATTTCCGGCCGATTTTCAAGATTTTCTAACTTCTTCATTTCTTAACCGTTTTTCACGATCTACACATGGAAATTCATCTACTTTTCCCCAGGAATCCAAATATGAGGTCAAAGTTCGGAGATCGTACATGGTTTGGCCGGAAAACGGCCGAGAATGTTCGGTTCACCTCCCTCCTCCGTCCGTCGCCTACGGCGATGCTCCCGCTCCAAGAACTACCCCAAAATGCTCGTGGGGTCCCGGGGAAGATCCTCCCGACCTTGGTTTTGTTCGAATCAGATCGAAATCCCTCCGATGAATATGGCCTTCGGTGTTCGCACGGGTAGGGATCGGATATGACTGAGACTGCATCCACCAATCTCTCGAGGAGAGAGAAAAATATCTGTTATATAATTCCAACATTTCCAAAATTACCAAACTGCCCCTGCAGCTTCTAGACCCGTAACGAACTCATCGGATCTCCGTTTTCAGCGTGCCGCCTGTCTACGAACTCGTGAGTTCGAGACCTACGCAACAACCCAAGAAAAATTCCCAAAAGTATTACCAGTCAAAAAGTGACTCCCGAACCCATCCAAAACTGAGGGTAAAATTATCCAATTCTCAAAAATAATTTAATTTCTGGTCCGGGTCGTTACATACTATAGTACCCACGCCCTGGATCGGTCCAAATCGGCCCAACTCGACCTGACCCGGTCCAACTCAACCCGACTGGTTTACTCAACTCGACCGATTCACTCGGTTCGACTCGATCCTCTCGACCTGACCCGATCTGACTCAACCCGACCCTATCACCAGCGACTCGCCAGAGAAGACGACAAGACCACCGTCGCCGCCGCCGTCTGGTTGGCCGGAATCCCCAATTTCTGGCCAACTTCCAAGCTTTTCTAACTTCTTCAAAACTCAACCAATTTCCACAAATTTTATGTCTAAATCTATCTACTCGAACCTAGGAATCCAAATATTACCTTAAAACATCAAACATGTACCTGTGCTAGCCGAAAAATTGATCGAAAGGTTCGGTTCTTCCTATACTTGGTCCGACACCTCTCGTAGTCCTCTCCTTCGATGGTTGGTACGGTTGTGATCGTGGGAAGGAGTAGAATCCGATTAGTGGAACAAAATTGGAAGTTTAGGCCTTGAATCAAACTTGGAATTTGTGGGTTTTGGATGTTTGTCTTCCACGAGTTCGGGGTGGGTTTGTGTGGTTCAAAGAGAAAAATGAGAATGATGAATTGATGAAATGAAGATGAAGTAAAGATTTTGGGGGTTAAAAATATCTACTCCCAAACCAAAATTACCAAAATTCCCTTGAACATCTAGACTCTTAACTTTCATACACGAACTCCGTTTTCTGCGTGCCACCTGTCTACGAACTCGTGAGTTCGAGACTCACGCAACGGTACCTAAAACACTGCCTAATATGTTTCGAAACAAAACTTGATTTCCAAGGCCTTACCCGACTAAGGGTAAAATCGTCTTTTTACAAAACAATTACAAAAATTGATAATTACATTTTTCCGGGGCGTTACAATAGCTGTCCTAACAGCCCTAACAAACCTAACAGTACACATAGTTATCTAGCACCTATAATGCAGCTAAGACATAGCTGTCATGAATAACAGTGAAGCCGCAGACGTGCAGAAGTGAGGCGCAGCATAGGCGTGACATCCTGAAGTAAGGCGCAGTACAGTCATGGCACATGTGCGGCATACCAGCTAGGCGCGGTACAACATGGTATAGCAGGAGCATATCAGAAACAAGTCATATAATAAGCGTAAAGAGAAAACATATATATGTTGTATTGCTGGTTGTTCATTTTAAATTGTACTTAATCATAAATTATATATACCAATGTGAAATGGAAGTTGGAAAATGTGGACCAAAATAAACGATACAAGGAATTTTAGGATCATAACGAACGAATTGGAAGTCGAAATTTAATTAGGGCAAAATTGCAATTAAATATTAGGGGAACATCATTTTACACCCCAAGATGTGGAGGTTAATTTTAGAATGGACCACTGGGTTTCAATTTCATCATTTTACTCCATGTGGTTTTGAGATCACATTAATTTACTCCATCTGACTATTTCAATTATTAAATCATCAATTAAGTTAAGGGAATTCTTTGTATTCATTAAAAATTCTTACTCATTTTATTTTTCATTAGGTGACTAATTAGTTTTATATAGCTACTCTTTCGAACTAGTGCATTTAAACAAATTATAAGAGTATAATTAATTATACTTAATTCAAATGTAAATGTAATGCTCTTATAGTTTGTTTGAATACACTAATTTGAAAAAAATAGCCAAATTAAAATAATTAATCTCTTAATAAAAAATAAAATGGGTAAGAATTTGTAATGAATACCAAGAATGCACTTAACTTAATTGATTATTTAATAGTGAAATAGATAAATGGAGTAAATTGATGTGGTCTCAAAATCACATGAAATAAAATAATGAAAGTTGAAACATAGTGATCCATTCTAAAATTGACCCCAAATATTGGTGTGTAAAGTGATATTTACCCTAAATATTAATTGAGAATGCAAGGTAAATACAGTGGGGACACGGGGACAAAGACAAAGACAGCAAAATTGTCAATATATAACTTTACCAACGTATTATAGGTGGAGCGAACGAGGATCCCAGATAGGTTGATCGAGAAATTTGAAGTCCAAGTACCCAGCAGAAGAAGGCAGAAGAGTGGGAATAATGCATACCAGGGGCGTCGCTCGGAGGTGGAAGAGTTACCAGATTGTAGAAGAGGGGCAGCTGACATGTCCGGTTTTGATGATACGGAAACTAACGAGTGGATGCGGCATGCAAGGAAGCGAGTGAAAAAGGAAAGGGGAACCCACCAATCCTCAACCAAGGGTGAGATAGGAGTGGAGTGGATAAACGTATAGGGAGATTATCGAGTGGGGGGAACTGAGGGTACCAAACCCCCTTTGGGACCGGCGGAGTTGGAGGCTGCGTACGGAATCAAAGGATACATACCGAAGAAAAGAGAAGCAGAGATGGCCTTGCTACACATCAACCCGGAGAAGCACCTGCTATTCAAGGTTAGTACTGTAAAAGGTGGAGGGGATAAACTGGTTGTGTGTGGAACACTAATGTTATGACATAATTGTTGTGTTGCAGCGGAGACAAACATTTGTCAGAGGACATGGAAAATCAGAAATTTGTGCAAAATGGCACCAAAAGTTTCCAATCGAAGTGAAGCGTAGGATTACTAGATCCGGGTTTAATCCATTTATTTAAGTTATACGGTTGAATTCTGGCGTTGGCTGAAAGATGGTGGGATACTACACACACTTTCCATTTTGATAATGTGGGGGAACTAACCTTGACTCCACTGGACTTCAGTGTGATCACTGGCTAGAATGTGTGCGGGAAACCACTAGATTATGACATGAATGTTGAATTCGACAATGGTGAATGAACACAAGCTGCAGAGACTATCTTCAACAGCAGAGACAATGAAGAACACACAGAACCACCAAATCGGCAACAGCAGGTAAACACCCTAAACCGATCATCGAGCTTAACCAATTTGAATTAGGACTAGCCTGTGATGTTCTTAATTACTCTTTCTTTGTTTCTGGACTGAATGTTTGGATTGAACGGGTGATGATCACTATGATGATCAATGCACACCAAGTGTTTGTGGAAATGCCTTAGAGGTTTTTCTGAACTTTCTTCTCTAATATGACAGAGAGAATTGTCTACTATTTTTATTGAATTGAGTTGTCTGAATGATTACAACACACACTTACACATACTCACTCAATTAGTTAGAAGATATAACATCTCATCTCATTAAGCCTATTACATGATGACACCTAGTCTAAGTCTGTTCTAACAGACTTGCTTGCTTCCCACACAAGCTGTACACAGTTTAGAAACTGATTCTAGGTTGTTATAACTGCCACCCGCATTCCTTGGCCTTCAACTGAACTGCCAGCTGATAGCTTAGTCACTAACACTCCCTTCTAAGCTAGCTGCTGGTTTAACACCAAGTAGGTTCCTTAGGTAGTTTAGCCTTTCCTTAGGCAAAGCCTTGGTAAAAATGTCTGCTATCTGTTCTTCTGATCTGCAGAACATCAAACCAATTTGCTTGTCTTGTAGAGCATCTCTGATGAAGTGAAACTTTCTGTTGATATGCTTAGTTTTCTAATAGAACACTGGATTCCTAGCCATTACTATTGCTGACATATTGTCACAAAGCAAAAGTGTCGGCTCACCTTGTTCTTCTCCAAACTAAGGTCATACAAAATTTGCACATGCTTGTAAGTTGGTTTTTAAGGTTTGGGTACACTAATGAGATGCTTGAAGGCCTTAGTTGATATTGTTGCGAATGTTGATATTTGGAAATTACATAATTTGCACATGCTGGTAAGTTGGTTTTTAAGGGATGGGTACACTAATGAGATGCATGAGGGCCTTATTTGATATTGTTGTGAATGTTGACACAGGTATGGGCTTGCGAGTACATCAAACCATTGAGTTATCAATTTGGGAAGGAGCATCCACAAAATGGCCGAGGGCATTAAGGTGGTTGGGTCAATCATCAAAGTTAAAAACTTTAATGGAAACCCAGAAGATACTCCGAGATTTGAAATGTGAGGAGGTAAGCATCCAAGGGGTAAACACCGCCTAATTGTTTTGTTCATGTGGATGAAATGTATTTTGGTGTAGATTAGTTGGCAACCGTGGGGGAAAAAACAAATCGCCCACATTATGTGAAAGCAAGTGCGGCAACAACAGAGAAGCGAATATTATTCATAAGCCCGGCTGGGCATGCATGGTACCTTGGGGAGAGAGTTATTGGTCAAATTCAGGGATCCAAACAGCAGGCGATACCAAAACATCCACCGAAATCTATGCTCGCTGACTTCAAACTCAACACCCGAGGAATAATTGAAGGGATCTATGGGAGCGATGCAAGTAAATACTTGGTCAGCGGGGTTTATGATCAATACATCAGCGATTACATAGCGTATAAGCAGTACCCCCAACAGTCGTCCAAGGTGAGTTCATTATTTAAACACACCATTTTGTTGTTGGATAGTATTAGAGATGAAATATTGTTTAATAACCATGTAATAATAAATTTAAACATTGCATGCGTCATGACTAAATTTGTTGGCACCAAGGTTGGTGGACAATTTGGGTGTTATAGATGCAGAAATAAAATTGCCACTGTGGACTATCAGTATACCCTCGTGGGGTCCAAACTACGGAATGGAAATTATTGAGATACCCCGGGGGGTAACTCCTTACATGCGCCTACCAGACAAAGTTAAATATGTAAGAGTAAAGAAAATTTATTTACATTCAAAATCTAAATCACAGCATTTGATGATGGTTACTGGTTATTGACCCATGTAAATTTCTTGTGTTTTCATAGGTGCCGGCAGCAACTGCAAACACCTTACTGGATATGATAGGAGGAATGCATCATATTCTGTTTGAGAAATGCAAGAATGCGAGAATGGAAAACGTGGCAATGGAATTAGCAAACACAACCGGGTCTCCGAATGTACATCGACTGAGGGAAAATACAGCAAGCGGGGACAATGAAACAACCCACCGGGTGAGTAGTTGAAATCCTAACATTGTCATATTTTTCCATGGGGACGAGTAGCTTTCGCAGTCCGAGAAATGCATGCATACAATTAATCGATCATTGCTACTTACAGCCGTGTTAAAGGAAACCATGTAGAATAGAGCCAAGGCGACAGAGGGATGGTCGATGCAGTTGAGGCTTTCAACTACAAAGGTGAATACCCAAAAATTGCACAACATTTCGTATCATTTGCATAGAATGGATGCGGATGCATTGCAATCGGCAGTTTGTAGTCACAGTGTAAGTAAACCGGAATATGTTAGTACGGGATTGTACTTAAGGAACGGGGCAAAACTAAAATGTGGGAGAACCTGTGGAATATGTAAGATATAATAGTGATTCACACTTTGTATTCATTATGGAATCAGTATATGTACACCACGAGGCGATTGACCTAATCAGAACTACCTAGAGATATACATGGTAGATTACAATTCAAATAACAAATTGATAGGATTTTTTCCACCTGTAAAACAAGGGTTAAAATCACACAAATAATACCTGCAAGAGTACGGGGCTATTGTAATATAGCACTGGAAGCAAGGTCGATTTCCTCAGGGACTGATATTGATGTTTCTTATTTTAGTATTCACTCTTAATTAATAATTAAATAAATTGCAAGAGTTTAGGTGACCGAATGTAATTTCAATTAAACAATTAAACAATTAAACAATCAAACAAGTACTAGGGTTTCAATCTTCACCATTAACAATCATATGTGACTTAGAAAAGAATCTATGAATCAATACATGCAACTTTGAAGGTTAGATTTTTCGAAAGCATATTTTCCTCGTGGGCATTCAAGTGAAAACGTATACCTAACATGCGATTAGTCTATAGCATTTAGATCTAATTCTACATGCAAGATTCATTAAGTTCATGAAAATCTTTTATAACCATGCAATCTCTTAGTTATGGTATTTAACCTAGATGTATTACAATCCTTAATCACAATAAGCTAATCCCAATTTTTAGGTGGGCATTCCTATAAAATTGCATCAAATTACTTGTCTAAATATCCTAAGGGTGATCAAGCATTAAGACATAAAGATTGTTTTAAACAGTGATTAAAGATTCAAAGCATGCATATACGACAACATAGGAAAAGGATAAATCACATAATCATGTTAAGGCTTAGGTCTAAACCTAGTGAGAAAATTAGCTACTCATGCTCATAATGAATAGAAACAATTTCATTAAAATTGAAGTTAAGAGAACAAACAGTTTGTAGAACAAGGATAGCCGAAATCCCAGCTTTGCCGTGCTCTTAGATGGAGAATTGTAATCTAAATTCTGGTCTCCTAAATCTAAGCCAAACTTGGGTATTTATAAGGAAAGATTCATAATCCTACTTTGAAAAGGAGTAAAATAAAAATAAGAAAATCTAATTCCTAGTTTGAATAGAAATAGGCAAGCATATGCCCTCTCCTACTTGAATTGGGATTTCATTGATATACTTCCTTCTTTTGCTCCAAATACTCCTTCTAGAATAAATCTGTCAATATAATAAATTCGAGTATCAATTCCTCCCAAAATAATAATAATAACTAATTAAATACATGGGAAATACAAGTATATTTTTGGCTCATCAAATACCCCCAAACTTGAATTGTTACGTGTCCTCAAGTAAATAAAACAAAACTAAGAAGACATTGAGAAAAATAAAATGCCACTTTCGCAGGGAACTCGATAGTGCTGAGCAAACACTACACGCCTGTAAACCCCTAGGTGTCCCTAGTAGGAGGAGTTGTGTCTCCTGAGGGTTTACCAGTTATGATACCCACAAACACTTTCAAAATTTGTTAAACTTAATTTAACCTTCCTTCCATTGAATATAAACCAACACTCATAAAAGCAAAATCAAAATTCTCAATTCATAAGCAAGGCTAAAAGAGAGAGTAAATCCACACTTTCAAAACAGAAGCTTACCAGATTCTGGTGAGCAATCCATAAACCATATTCGTGTAATGTGAATCTCAACAAAATTGTAAGTGTTAAACCAGTCCCTCACTTGCATTACATATGTACCCACCAACTGTAAAATCACTTAACCTATCACCATCCGAAGCATTCTTGCCTGAAATTTTTATTTTTTTGTTATTTATTTATTTTTTATTTTTTTTATTTTTATTTTGTATAACAAATGATGGAATTTTATTTAACATTGAGCAAGCTTTCTATCCAACCCATGTAACGAGCTTTAGATCGATGACTCCCAAATCAGATGACTTTAGGGCACCAGACAACAAATGTTCCAAAGGATTTATTTACTCGAATTGGAAAGGCTAGCATGTAATTGATGGGTAAATGCACACCCTTATTTTAGGACTCGGACTCACCTCCGATTTATTTATGGCTTTCACTTTTTCGAACCTTGGATGGTAACAAATTAAATAACCCACAATCTTAGGATAAGAAAAATTAGCATGTTTGAAACAAATTTAAATCCCACGAATAAGTTGATGTGCATGTGCAAAATTGAATATGGTAAAAATTGTGTGCAAAAATCAACTATATGTTCTTGGTGGTCATGCTCTAATATTTAATCTCACTTATGAATTTTCAAATTTCAATCATAGCAAATAGAGTGCATTAAAAATAAATTGGGAAGGAAAAATCAAATTAAATCTTAAACAAAATCTTTTGTAATTTTTTTCTAAAATGTTTATTTATTTAATTTTTTTTTAATAGACACAAACAAAGTGATAGTTTCCTACCCCCAAACTTATCATGCAACATGTCCCCGTGGTGCAACAGAAAAAAAAGACAAAGAAATGCGAAAGAAAAGGATAAGGAAAAACAAAACAAAAGAAATAATTAACATAAAAATAAAAAGGAAAAGAAAATAGAAAGAAAGAAGAGCACCTGGGGTCGAACCAAAGACCTGAGATGTGCTCCCTGCCAGTAAAACGGCGTCGTTGCATTGAAGGGACAAAACGGCGTCGTTCTGATGTAGCTATAAATATCCCAACTTCAGATTAGGGTTACATTTCTCACCCTTAGCCGTCCATGAGCTTGAAAGTCGGAGAGAGCTGTCCCAAAATCTCCGAAAATACCCACCAACCTCGCACGCCGTTAGGCTGCTCCAATCATTTCCAGCTACGATTCACCATCGTCGTGAAGGCGAGAGAAACCACGAACCTCCCTATCGCCGATACCCAACTATGTCCGAGAGAAATGCCTCCAAATGCGTGGAAACCCGAGCACCCGTCGGAGCCCAGGACAGTGGAAATGAGAACGGCTGTGACACCGACCATCACCACGCTGCTCCAGCGGCCGAGAGGGAACCAGCATCAGCGATCGGCAGTGGTCACGAGGTAAGGTCCCCGTGCTTTTTCCGATCGGGAGCTTGAGCTTTTTTTGTTTTGTATGTTTGTTTTTGTTTGTGGTGATTGATGTATGTTCTCGGTGTTGTTCGTGTTGTTGGGTGTGGAATCGGTTACTGGTTTGTAGGTGGGAGAAACGGAGGTGGGACGGAGGAGAGACCTGGAGTGGGCCAGGGAATCGGACAGAAGCCCGTGAAAGGTAACGGACCCTCATTTCTGCAAATCTGGTATGCATATGTGTTCATTTGAAATGTTTGGTTAATGCTCTGGATGCTTGGTTGTTGGTGAGGGAACATTTGAACTGCCCTGTGATGTGTCTGTGTGGGCCATCACCGGCCGTCGGAGACGATGGTGGTGGGAGACGATGGTGGTGATGGTGGGTGTGCAGGTACTGACCGGAGATCGGGGGTCCGTGGAACCGTGCCTGGATCCGGTGCGGTTGTGGGCTGGAGGCCGAAAGTGGGCCGATCAACAGGCCCATAAGTAAGCTGCTGGGCCGTAACCGTAGTGGGCCAAAGTACGAGCGTGAGCCCACTCCAATGGCGGAAACACTCGGTCATATGGCTAGGGTTACCCGGCTCGGAAAGTGGGCCCGATGGGCTCATGAGTAAAGGAAGGGAGGACCAGGTAGTAAGCTTCGGGCTAGTACTGTCGATTGGCTTGGGCCCACGAGGAAACAGTCCATCAGAGGCGGAGGTGAAGCGGGGGAAGCCACCATAGGCCCGGTCCATTATCGGCTGAGGTCCTCGAAATTGGGCCTGGATGCAGCTCATGTGCGTGGTTGGGCCGGCAGGTAAACTCACTACGATTTGGTCCGTAGTTTTTGTTGTTGTTTATTATTATTATTTTATTTTTTATTTTATTTTTTTTAAATAATAGATACGGACCCAGACTGGTGTGTGTGCAGGCCCAACCCCCCAACTTAGAGTAGGGTGTAGACTCCTAGGTTATTCAATTCATTTGATGTAAAAGTGTTGTAATAATAGTCCTAGGATCACGATCATCATCAGCCCAGGTATGACTCCTCCATCCTTGGTATTTAGATGTTGAAGCATGTCTACATTTTGTTGTATGATTATACCCGACTGCTTAGTGGATAGGGCGCGCCAATCAAATCAACCATGTATGCCTGAAATTACACGTAGTGCCAGGTAACAACAGAAAACAGTCCTTGCATGTTAGTAAAGTAAAACAAAAACAAATACACTATTGAAAAGGATATAGGTGGGTTGCCTCCCATTAAGCGCTTAAGTTAACGTCTAGAGCGTGACGTAGGGCTGCTAGGATCATGGAGTAGGCGTTTGTAGAGTCACGACATCCTTAGCTAGGTCGTAGGGTGACTCCAAATAAGGTTTCAGACAATGTCCATTAACTGTGAATTCCTTTCCAGTTTGGATGTTCTTTATACCCACTGCTCCATGTGGATGTATATGGACAACCTCAAATGGTCCAATCCAGCGGGACTTAAGCTTGCCTGGAAAGAGTCTGAGTCTGGAGTTAAATAAGAGTACCTTTTGTCCTGGATGAAATTCCTTTCTTAAAATCTGTCGATCATGAAAAAGCTTGGTCTTCTCTTTATAGATCTTTGCATTGTCGTAAGCGTCATTCCGAATTTCTTCCAGCTCACTAAGCTCGAGTTTACGCTGCTCTCCTGCCTCATCGTAAGCAAGATTGAGTTTCTTGACTACCCAGAATGCCTTGTGCTCTAACTCCATTGGTAAATGACATGCTTTGCCATAGACCAGTCGAAATGGGGACATCCCAATTGGGGTTTTATAAGTTGTTCGGTACGCCCATAGTGCATCATTAAGCCTTGTACTCCAATCCTTCCTTGTAGAAGACACTGTTTTCTCTAGAATTCGCTTAAGCTCGTGATTAGAAACTTCAACTTTCCTAGATGTTTGGGGGTGGTACGGCGTTGCCACCCGATGAGTGATGCCATGCTTTGCAAGTAATGAGGCAAATGGCTTATTCAATAAGTGCTTGCCTCCGTCACTTATGATAGCTCTGGGGACTCCAAATCTAGGAAAAATTGTACCTTGTAGAAATTTGAGAACCACCGATCCTTGATTTGTTGGATTGGCCATGGCTTCCACCCATTTAGAGACATAGTCCACAGCCACTAAGATGTAGAGATTGCCATGAGATGAGGGAAACGGACCCATAAAGTCAATGCCCCAAACGTCAAAAATTTCAACAACCAAAATGCTCTGTTGGGGCATCTCATTGCGTTTGGACTGGTTTCCAACACGCTGGCAGCGATCGCATGCTTTACAACATGTGTAAGCATCTTTGAATAAAGAAGGCCAATAGAAACCGCTCTGTAAAATTTTGGCTGCGGTTCGTTTTAGACCGAAATGACCTCCGCACGCAGATTGATGCGCAAATTGTAGGACACTTTCCTACTCTTCACTTGGCACACACCTTCGAATAAGTTGGTCGGCACAGTGCTTGAAAAGGTAGGGTTCATCCCAGAAATAATATTTGACAGTGGATAGAAACTTCTTTCGCTGTTGGGATGTAATATCAATGGGAAGTTTGCCACTAACCAGAAAATTCACAATATCTGCATACTAGGGCGTGTGCAGCATAAGAGCGAAGAGCTGCTCGTCCGGAAAAGTTTCTTGGAGTGGCAATGATTCAGACTCTGCTGCAGTGGTGTTCACCAGCCTAGATAAGTGGTCTGCCACCACATTCTCACTCCCCTTTTTGTCACGAATTTCGATGTCAAACTCTTGTAGCAGGAGAATCCATCGTATGAGTCTAGGTTTTGAATCTTTCTTGGCAAAAAGGTATTTCAATGCTGCGTGGTCAGTGAAGATAATTACCTTAGCTCCGATTAGATATGACCGGAACTTTTCCAATGAGAAAATCACTGCTAAGAGCTCCTTCTCTGTTGTTGAATAATTAAGTTGTGCATCGTTTAAGGTTCGGCTAGCGTAGTATATCACACTTGGTAGCCTGTCTTGTCGCTGTCCTAGAACAGGTCCAACTGCGTAATCTGATGCATCACACATGACTTCAAAAGGTAGGTTCCAATCAGGTGCGGTGATAATTGGGGCTGTGGTTAAAAGAGTCTTCAGTGTTGTGAATGATTCGAGGCACTTGTCATCGAATATGAAGTCTGAGTCCTTGGCCAATAGATTGCACAGAGGTCGACTAGCCTTAGAAAAATCCTTGATAAATCTTCTGTAGAACCCAGCATGGCCAAGAAAGGATCTGATATCCTTGACTGACGTGGGGTGTGGCAGGTTGCTAATGACGTCAATTTTGGCTTTGTCCACTTCGATTCCACGGTCTGAAATTAGGTGTCCTAGCACGATACCGTGGTTCACCATAAAGTGGCACTTTTCCCAGTTCAATACCAAATGCGTCTCTTTGCATCTTTCTAAAACAGTGGCTAAGTTGTCCAAACAGTTGTCAAATGAATGTCCGTATACGGAGAAGTCATACATAAACACTTCAATTATTCGCTCTACCATGTCTGAGAATATGCTCATCATGCATCGCTGAAAGGTGGCAGGTGCATTACATAGTCCGAAAGGCATACGCCGATAGGCAAAAGTGCCAAATGGGCACGTGAATGTAGTTTTGTCCTGATCCTCAGGTGCAATAGGAATCTGATTAAACCCTGAATAACCATCTAGAAAACAATAAAATGCTTTACCTGCTAATCGCTCCATCATTTGATCAATGAATGGGAGTGGGAAGTGATCCTTTCGTCTGGCTGAATTCAGCTTGCGATAATCAATACACACCCTCCACCCCGTAGTCAACCTTGTAGGAACTTGCTCCCCTTTTTCGTTAGTACTAATCGTGATTCCTGATTTTTTAGGAATAACTTGTGTTGGGCTTATCCATGGGTTGTCTGAAATTGGGTAGATAATTCCAGCGTCTAGAAGTTTTAGGACCTCACTCCGAACAACGTCTTTCATGATTGGGTTCAATCGCCTTTGAGCATCAATAGTAGGCTTGCTGTCTTCTTCCAGTAAGATACGATGCATGCAGATTGATGGACTAAGGCCTTTGATGTCGGCTATTGTCCATCCAATTGCCTCCTTGTATTTGCGTAGGATTCTGAGTAGCTTGTCTTCCTCTAGGTCAGTGAGGTCTGCTGCAATGATCACGGGAAGAGTCTCTTGATCACCTAGGTGTGCATATTTGAGATGAGCTGGAAGGGGCTTCTTTTCCAGCTGAGGGGTCATCTCAATGGAAGGCTGATGTGGCGTCTTTGGTGGCCCAAGTGCTTCAATCTGAGGTCGCCACCGTGGATAGGGTGGTCGGTTGCTATCTAGTGCCGCCATTATTTCTGCAATATCTTCCTCATTTTGGTAGAGGATGGGGTCAATGAGGGCTGCCTCTAGAGGGTCGGTATAGAGCAATTGTCTTTGTGCCTTACATGTTACAATCTCCAAAACTTCAATTCTGCTACACTCTGAAATTTCAGTAGGTCTTTTAGCCATGTCAAACAGGTTTAATACCACAGTTTCATCTTGCACACGGAATGTAAGAGTGCCAGCTTCTACGTCTATCAGTGTGCGGGTTGTGGCCATGAAGGGTCGGCCAAGGATTAGGGGCGTCTCTTTGTCTTCCACCATGTCGAGTACCACAAAGTCGATGGGTAGATATACTTTATCCACCTTGATGATGAGATCTTCAATGATGCCCTTGGGGTAAGTGAGGGATCGGTCAGCCAACTGGAGAACCATTGGTGTAGGCCTGAGCTTTCCTGCTCCTAATCGCTTAAATATTGAGTAGGGCATAAGGTTGATGCTTGATCCGAGATCTATTAGAGATTGCTGAAATTCGGAATTCCCTATTGTGCAGGAAATAGTAAAGTTACCCGGGTCTTTTTTCTTTGGCGGTAGTTTGTGTAGAAGGGTTGCACTACACTGTTCTGTCAAAATCACTTTTTCCAGGTCTGAAATTTTTTTCTTATTGGCGCATATCTCCTTTAAAAATTTTGCATAGGAAGGAATATGCTTTATAGCATCCAATAGAGGTAGATTGATATGGACCTTGGCTAATGTCTGCATGAAGTCAATGGTCTGTTGGTCTTTGTTTGAGCGGCGCTGCTGCCTTTGTGGGAATGGCAGTGGCAGGGTGTAGGCAGGGGCGTTGGATGGAGCAAACTAAATTTGTGGGGTAAATAATTCAACCTGAGGTTCAGGTTCAATATTTGACTCGGCAGTATTAGTTTCTGAATGGGTTGACTTTGCTGCCTCCCGATTGTCATAACTATTTCCCCCTCGTAAGGTTCTTACCATCTTGCAGTGCTCGGCTCCTCTTGGGTTTGGTATAGGTTGACTAGGAAAAACCCCTTTATCCCTTTCAGAAATTTCTTGGGCCAGTTGGCTAACTTGCTGCTACAAGTTTTTAATTGATGCTTGGGTGTTTTGTTGATTCTGGGTAAAGATCTCAATAAACCTGGTAAGCTGCTCTTCTACACTCAATTGGCGTGGTGCAACCGGTTGGGTCTGATTGTTGAGTGGCTGTTGATAATTCTGCTGATAATTGGATCGGACCTGGTGTTGTCCATTCCACCCAGAATTTATATTATTTTTCCATCCATAATTATATGTATGGGGGTAGGCATCATTACGGGGTCTTGGGAAGGAATTCATGCCATTTACTTGTTCTTGGACAAGGTCGGGATACCCATCCTTCTGAGGACATTGGAGGACATTATGTGTAGGGTCCTCACATATGGTGCAAACCTGTGTTGTCTTTGGGGCAGCAATGGTGAGCATCAAACTGTTGATCTTCTTTTCCAATTGGGTGATTTGTGCTGCAATATTAGGGGTACCATGTCCTTGCGCTACATCATAGACGTGTCCCCTCGTATGAGAGCCATCATCCGTCCATTGTTGAGATTCGTTAGCCATTAGCTCAAATATTTCAAATGCTTCACGGGCTATTTTGGATATGAGAGAACCACCTGCGGATGCGTTGACGTAACTTTTGGTGATGTGGTTGAGTCCATCATAAAAGATGTTCATCTGCATGTCTAAATCCAATCCATGGTGAGGGCAACTCATATACAGGTCATTGTACCGCTCCCAAGTATCATGAAACGACTCGTTAGATTTCTGGGCAAATGCCAGTATTTTTTTCTTCAAAGCGAGAGTCTTGGATGATGGGTAGAATTTGTTTAGAAACCTTGTCTGTAAGTGTTCCCACGTTGTTATGCTCCCTGAAGGTAATGAATGTATCCAAGCCTGAGCTTTATCCTTCAAGGTGTAAGGAAAAAGCCTTAACTTAATTGCCTCATTTGAAATTCCTCGAACAATGATGTTATCACACCCTGATAAGAATTCAGATATGTGCATGTTTGGATCACTGTTTGGGAGTCCATGAAAAGTGGGTAGAAGCTCAAGCATGTGATGCCTGATCTCAAAAGTGACTCCGTCCTGTACCTCGGGGTACACGATGCATTGTGGGGTTCCATTCCCACGTGCTGCAAGGCTTTTGCTAAGCGGTGCGCCGACTTCAGGTATTGTTAATGTCATTGGTGCGGGCAGTGTGTTGTCTATCTCGGTGAACAAATCTGTAAGGAAAGTGCCTTGGAGTGTGAACCTTGCGTTAATTGCTTGTAGTTGTCTTCTTCTTCTTGATGTTCTTTCAGGTTCAGGATCGAATTGTGCTAGAATCGGGTTCGTAGATCGTGTAGCAATAACCATGCATAATTAGATAGTCCTGCAAGAGTAGAGACCTGTGGGTAAATGTTGATTTGGAGAAGTAGAGAAAAAAATTGAAAACAAATAATTAACTAAAAGTAAATTAAAATAAGAGTAATTGGCACAGTCCCCGGCAGAAGAGCCAATTTCTTGATAGGATTTTTCCCACCTGTAAAATAAGGGTTAAAATCACACAAATAATACCTGCAAGAGTACGGGGCTATTGTAGTATAGCACTGGAAGCAGGGTCGATTTCCTCAGGGACTGATATTGATGTTTCTTATTTTAGTATTCACTCTTAATTAATAATTAAATAAATTGCAAGAGTTTAGGTGACCGAATGCAATTTCAATTAAACAATCAAACAAGTACTAGGGTTTCAACCTTCACCATTAACAACCATATGCGACTTAGAAAAGAATCTATGAATCAATACATGCAACTTTGAAGGTTAGATTTTTCGAAAGCATATTTTCCTCGTGGGCATTCAAGTGAAAACGTATACCTAACATGCGATTAGTCTATGGCATTTAGATCTAATTCTACATGCAAGATTCATTAAGTTCATGAAAATCTTTTATAACCATGCAATCTCTTAGTTATGGTATTTAACCTAGATGTATTACAATCCTTAATCACAAAAAGCTAATCCCAATTTTTAGGTGGGCATTCCTATAAAATTGCATCAAATTACTTGTCTAAATATCCTAAGGGTGATCAAGCATTAAGACATAAAGATAGTTTTAAACAGTGATTAAAGATTCAAAGCATGCATATACGACAACATAGGAAAAGGATAAATCACATAATCATGTTAAGGCTTAGGTCTAAACCTAGTGAGAAAATTAGCTACTCATGCTCATAATGAATATAAACAATTTCATTAAAATTGAAGTTAAGAGAACAAACAGTTTGTGGAACAAGGGTAGCCGAAATCCCAGCTTTGCAGTGCTCTTAGATGGAGAATTGTAATCTAAATTCTGGTCTCCTAAATCTAAGCCAAGTTTGGGTATTTATAAGGAAAGATTCCTAATCCTACTTTGAAAAGGAGTAAAATAAAAATAAGAAGATATAATTCCTAATTTGAATAGAAATAGGCAAGCATATGCCCTCTCCTACTTGAATTGGGATTTCATTGATATACTTCCTTCTTTTGCTCCAAATACTCCTTCTAGAATAAATCTGTCAATATAATAAATTCGAGTATCAATTCCTCCCAAAATAATAATAATAACTAATTAAATACATGGGAAATACAAGTATATTTTTGGCTCATCAAATACCCCCAAACTTGAATTGTTACTTGTCCTCAAGTAAATAAAACAAAACTAAGAAGACATTGAGAAAAATAAAATGCCACTTTCGCAGGGAACTCGATAGTGCTGAGCAAACACTACACGCCTGTAAACCCCTAGGTGTCCCTAGTAGGAGGAGTTGTGTCTCCTGAGGGTTTACCAGTTATGATACCCACAAACACTTTCAAAATTTGTTAAACTTAATTTAACCTTCCTTCCATTGAATATAAACCAACACTCATAAAAGCAAAATCAAAATTCTCAATTCATAAGCAAGGCTAAAAGAGAGAGTAAATCCACACTTTCAAAACAGAAGCTTACCAGATTCTGGTGAGCAATCCATAAACCATATTCGTGTAATGTGAATCTCAACAAAATTGTAAGTGTTAAACCAGTCCCTCACTTGCATTACATATGTACCCACCAACTGTAAAATCACTTAACCTATCACCATCCGAAGCATTCTTGCCTGAAATTTTTATTTTTTTGTTATTTATTTATTTTTTATTTTTTTTATTTTTATTTTGTATAACAAATGATGGAATTTTATTTAACATTGAGCAAGCTTTCTATCCAACCCATGTAACGAGCTTTAGATCGATGACTCCCAAATCAGATGACTTTAGGGCACCAGACAACAAATGTTCCAAAGGATTTATTTACTCGAATTGGAAAGGCTAGCATGTAATTGATGGGTAAATGCACACCCTTATTTTAGGACTCGGACTCACCTCCGATTTATTTATGGCTTTCACTTTTTCGAACCTTGGATGGTAACAAATTAAATAACCCACAATCTTAGGATAAGAAAAATTAGCATGTTTGAAACAAATTTAAATCCCACGAATAAGTTGATGTGCATGTGCAAAATTGAATATGGTAAAAATTGTGTGCAAAAATCAACTATATGTTCTTGGTGGTCATGCTCTAATATTTAATCTCACTTATGAATTTTCAAATTTCAATCATAGCAAATAGAGTGCATTAAAAATAAATTGGGAAGGAAAAATCAAATTAAATCTTAAACAAAATCTTTTGTAATTTTTTTCTAAAATGTTTATTTATTTAATTTTTTTTTAATAGACACAAACAAAGTGATAGTTTCCTACCCCCAAACTTATCATGCAACATGTCCCCGTGGTGCAACAGAAAAAAAAGACAAAGAAATGCGAAAGAAAAGGATAAGGAAAAACAAAACAAAAGAAATAATTAACATAAAAATAAAAAGGAAAAGAAAATAGAAAGAAAGAAGAGCACCTAGGGTCGAACCAAAGACCTGAGATGTGCTCCCTGCCAGTAAAACGGCGTCGTTGCATTGAAGGGACAAAACGGCGTCGTTCTGATGTAGCTATAAATATCCCAACTTCAGATTAGGGTTACATTTCTCACCCTTAGCCGTCCATGAGCTTGAAAGTCGGAGAGAGCTGTCCCAAAATCTCCGAAAATAACCATGCAATCTCTTAGTTATGGTATTTAACCTAGATGTATTACAATCCTTAATCACAAGAAGCTAATCCCAATTTTTAGGTGGGCATTCCTATAAAATTGCATCAAATTACTTGTCTAAATATCCTAAGGGTGATCAAGCATTAAGACATAAAGATAGTTTTAAACAGTGATTAAAGATTCAAAGCATGCATATACGACAACATAGGAAAAGGATAAATCACATAATCATGTTAAGACTTAGGTCTAAACCTAGTGAGAAAATTAGCTACTCATGCTCATAATGAATAGAAACAATTTCATTAAAATTGAAGTTAAGAGAACAAACAGTTTGTAGAACAAGGGTAGCCGAAATCCCAGCTTTTCCGTGCTCTTAGATGGAGAATTGTAATCTAAATTCTGGTCTCCTAAATCTAAGCCAAGCTTGGGTATTTATAAGGAAAGATTCCTAATCCTACTTTGAAAAGGAGTAAAATAAAAATAAGAAAATCTAATTCCTAGTTTGAATAGAAATAGGCAAGCATATGCCCTCTCCTACTTGAATTGGGATTTCATTGATATACTTCCTTCTTTTGCTCCAAATACTCCTTCTAGAATAAATCTGTCAATATAATAAATTCGAGTATCAATTCCTCCCAAAATAATAATAATAACTAATTAAATATATGGGAAATACAAGTATATTTTTGGCTCATCACAAATCAAATAGAGGAGAGTTATCCCAAGGGCTTCGGAGTTATCTGATATCCAGAAGATGCAAAGGACAAGGACTCTGCACAACTGTCATGAGGATTGCTAACATGCCCCCTCAAGATGGACTACGGTTAAGGAGGCTAATCTTGGATTTCAAGCAGGATAGACGTTGTCGGGACAAGGGTTTAGTCAAAGCATCCGCCAGTTGGTCTTGAGAGGAAATGTGAGAAACACGTAAGGCACCGGACTGAACCCTTTGCCGAATGAAATGAAAATCGATAGCAACATGCTTCATACTCGAGTGGAACACCGGGTTGGAACATAGTTGCGTAGCACCGACGTTGTCACAGTAAATGACAAGCGCATGAGCGATTGGGTATTTGAGTTCTGTTAACAGAGAGCAAATCCAGCTTAACTCAGTCGTAGTGTCTGCAACACACCTGTATTCGGCTTCGGTGGAAGAACGAGCAGTGGTTGGCTGCTTGCGTGAAGACCATGACACAGGATTGCGGCCAAGATACACGATGTAAGCACTAGTGGATGATAGATCCTCCTTGTTCCCACCCCAATCCACATCTGAGTATGCATGCAAGGTAGAAGGAGAATGACGATGAAGAAGAATGCCTTCATCAATGGTGCCACATAGATACCTGAGGAGACGCTTCATGAGTTGCCAGTGGACATCAGTGGGTCGATGCTTAAATTGAGAGCGCTTATTCACTGCGTAGGACACATCAGGGTGGGTAAGTGACAAATATTGAAGGCTCCCTACTGTGACTCGATACTCCGTAAGGTCTGGTAAGGAAGAACCCATGTCTAAGGAGGGGGCAGTCCCTGGAGGCAAGGGAGGGCTCACGGCCTTGGCATCAGTCATGTTTGTTTTGTGAAGGAGATCACTGATGTAGCGCCGTTGAGAAAGAAAAATCCCGTGAGGATGGGACTGTACCTCTACGCCGAGAAAGTAGGAAAGACGTCCCAAGTCCTTGAGTGAGAAACGTTGGGCTAGGCAAGTGACAATTTCATCGACTGCTGTTTGATCATTACCTGTAACTATAATGTCATCTACATAGATTAAAAAATAAATGAGATGAGTACCATGATGAAGCACAAACAGGGGCGTGTCCGCCAAGGAATTGTGGAACCCAGATGAGAGCAAAATTTGGCGCAACTCATGGTACCAAGCGCGGGGGGCTTGCTTCAAGCCATAGATTGCTTTATGTAACTTACATACATACCCAGGCTTGTCAGGATCAATGAACCCCGCTGGTTGAGCCATATATACATCATCATGAAGGCTGCCTTGGAGAAAGGCATTGTTGATGTCAAGCTGTCGAAGAGGCCAGCCATGGCTAACTGCAATGCTCAAAACTAGCCGGACAGTCGTGGGTTTAACAACAGGACTGAAAGTCTCATGGTAGTCCAAGCCTGGACGTTGATTAAAACCTTTCGCCACAAGCCGTGCCTTGTACCTGGCGATGGACCCATCGGAGTGTCGCTTGATCCTGAAGATCCATTTGCAACCAACAACGTTAGAAGCACAGTGTGCAGGAACTAGATCCCAAGTCCCATTCCGAACAAGTGCGTCATATTCTTCTGACATGGCAAGACGCCAGTGATGATGTTTGAGAGCTTGTGTAACGGAGGTTGGTTCATGTGAGGATGGTGTTGGGAGTTGGGTATGCAAGGTGAGTTTATGGGAGGGTTTATGAATATTTTTTTGGGAACGGGTGATCATGTTGTGGGTTGGTCGAGAGGGAGGGTTAGTTGGATGAGGAGAAGGTCTCGGTGAAGTGTAGGATGTATCTGGTGAAGGGGACGTATTTAAGGTGGGCTGGTGTGTTGAGGAAGGCAAGGAAGGGTGATGGGAAGTCATAGAGGTAGAGGGCTGAGACATGGAGGAGGCCAAGTGTTGCGGTGTTTCTTGGAGAGTCCTGCTCAGAGGTGCTTCGGCAATGGGCGCCTCCAAAAGAGGAGTACGTGGTTGGACATGAGCATGGGAAGGAATTGCAGCGAGATGAATCCAAGATTCAAATGATGTTGAGATTGTTTGGGACTCTGATGACACAGGAGTGTAGGAAGGAAAGACAGACTCTACAAAGGTGACATGCCGTGATACAACTCTTTTTGAATTTTCTGGATCAAAACAAAGATATGCACTCTGAGACAAGGAATAGCCGACAAAAATACAAGGCTTGGATTTTGGATCTAATTTATGTGAGGTGTATGGTCGTAACCATGGATAACACAAACATCCAAAGATCCGAAGTTTTGCAAAGTTTGGAGGTTTTTGAAAAATAATTTGATATGGAGATGAGAGATTGAGTGTTGGTGTAGGCATTCTATTGATTAAGTAGACTACGGTGGTGAATGCAAAGGACCAAAAACTGTGAGGTAAAGATGCATGAGTTAAAAGAGACAATCCAGTTTCAACAATATGCCTATGCCTACGTTCGGAAAACCCGTTGTATTCAGGAGTATGGGGTGGAGAGGTAAGGTGAGAGATTCCATTGAGTGCTAAATAATCTTTGAGTGCAAGATATTCTCCCCCATTGTCAGAGTAAAAATTCACAATTTTCTGTTTGAAATGATTTTCGACAATGGGTTTGAATCGTAGAAAAGTGGATTTAACGTCCGATTTATTTTGCAAGGGATAGAACCAAATATACCTTGTAAAATGGTCGACAAAAATCACATAATACTTGAATCCATCTATGGAATAGACCGGAGATGTCCATACATCCGAGAAAATTGTTTGGAGGGGATGATCAGATTGTAATGAGGAAACAGAAAAAGATTGCTTGTGACTTTTATTGCACTGGCATGCATTACAGGAGAACTCCTTAGGAAGTGGACTAGACACATCTAAGTTGTTATGTGAAATGATTTTATTCAAAATAGAAAGAGTAGGATGGCCTAAACGAGAGTGCCAATTTATTGGTGAAATTTTTATACTAGAGAAAGCTGATGGACCGGAAGACAATGAAGAAATGCTCGTCCATTCGTACACCTCGTTCTTTGGTTTACCTTGTGCTCGAACTGCCCCCGTGAGAAGGTCCTTCACAAGAAAACACCACGGTAAGAATTCTATGGAAACTTGGTTAGAGACACAAAACTGATAAATGGAGATGAGATTTCGAGTGATTTCAGGGACACAGAGCACATTGTTTAAATCAAAAGTGTGAGATGGAGTGTGAAGGAATGCAGAGCCTGTATGCGTTATTTTAAGTCCAGTACCATCACCTATCATGACATCATCAACACCTGTATAAGGTGAATGCAGCGACAAGTTGTTAAGATCAGCTGTGAAATGGTGAGAAGCACCACTGTCAAGGAGCCATGCTGGATTGTTCGACTGCATGGTGGTGGTGAGGTGCGCACGCAGCTGCCAGGGAGTAGAGCTTTGGTTGTGCTGATTGCTATTGCCAGTAGGAACTAGTGTAAATGATGGACATTTCTTTGCGGTGTGACCTTGGATGCCACAAATTTGACAGTGGCCAAGGTAAGGCCTGGGTGGTGGTCGATTGTTGGCAGGTGATGAGTAGTTGTTGTTGAAAGAGGGACGTGGTGAACTGGTGGTGTGGGATCTGTTGGAGGGGAAATTGTGAGAAGGTGGGCGTTGAGTTTGGTTTTGTGGTCGATGGTAGGAACCTGTGGTTGGGTTGGCTGTGGGAGGAAAGTGATTGAGCGGTTTATGTGTGGCGTGAAGGGATGCTTCAAAGGTGAGAAGCTTCTCGTGGAGTTCATCAAAGCCAATGGGCGTGTCTCTTGCCTAGACGGCTCGGACAAGCTCTTTATAATCTTCTCCCAATTCTTCCAGGATCTTTTCAGTGAGATCCTCAGTATCAACAGGCGCGCCAAGAATGGCAAGTTCATCTGCACGGGCTTTGACTGAGTGAAGGAAATCAGTGATGGTGAGAGATCCTTTGGTGAGGGTTTTGAATTGTGCCTTGACTTGTTTGACTCAGCCTCGTGAAGGAGTGGCATATGTGGCTGCTAGGGTGTTCCATGCGTCTCTAGAGGTGGCACAGCGAGCAATGAAGGGAACAATGGTGGGTGACAATGACCCAATAAGAGCATTAAGGATCAATTGATCCTGTCGGACCCAGAGATGATGTGCTGGGTTGGGAGATGTTGTGGTTCCCGTGGTGATGGTTTCTGCTGGTGGGGGTTTCGATCCATTAATGTAGCCTTGAAGATCATAGCCAATGAAGAGAGTTTGAAACTGAAGCTTCCAGGATAGGTTAGTTTGAGTTGGTGAGTTTCAAGGGTGCTTGAGCAGTGATATTGATAGTGACCAGGTGAGTGTCTGTGGGACGAGGGAGGCCATTTTGTGGGTTGTTTGGATCAGTCATATCGGGTTAAAAAAAATTGCTCTGATACCATGTAAGATATAATAGTGATTCACACTTTGTATTCATTATGGAATCGGTATATGTACACCACGAGGAGATTGACCTAATCAGAACTACCTAGAGATATACATGGTAGATTACAGTTCAAATAACAAATCAAATAGAGGAGAGTTATCCCAAAGGCTTCGGAGTTATCTGATATCCAGAAGATGCAAAGAACAAGGACTCTGCACAACTGTCATGAGGATTGCTAACAGAATATAGGTTAAACAAGGAGATAGAAGACTGCATAAGTTGAAGGGGAAGCCAACCCATGTGGTGGACAAGCTGAAGGAATTTGATGCGGGTAACAATAAATGTCACCGATTGAGAATCATAATTATGTTCAAATGAATGAAGGTGGAGGCCAAAATTAGGACCCCCCCTAATTCGCTTGACAATTTTTAAACTCGCAACCTTGTTATTTACACCGCCGCAAAACAAAAAATATGTTATTTAGAAGAAAGGCCACTTTTTTAACTTTAGTACATTCATTCGTATTACTTTTTTAAGGGAGGTCATTTGGAGTAAGTTACATGCCAACAGAGGACATCTTTTAAGTTCATACTTGCTTGATCTTCAAAAGTCCCTTTCAATAAAAATAAAACACTTGTTGTCATAAACCAACATGTCCTTAGATTGCATGTAGATAAATTGAGGTTAAATTAATTTCTTCCCTTTATTACTTTAAAACAAACCCCATTCAAATAAGAGGCTAGTCGTTGTAGTCACATTAGCATAAAAGTGCCGGAAAATGATATGGAGGAAATAAAAAACTCATATCGTACTTTGCACTGCAAATATACTTATTGATATATTGTATACAGGTTGACAATTACTGCACATACTCAAAGGAATGTATTGAGCAAACTAACGCCAGTTATATAACGAAACTAAGTATTTTGGGGATTCCTCCATAAATACGGCATTGACGTACAAGGACGTCTATCTTGGAACCTAAAAAAAGTTGACCCTTTTTGAACATCCCACATGAATAACAATCAAAGTCTTTTTGATATAATCGAATGAGACCAAGTAAAAATGACAGGTTGAAATATAGAAGTACATCAATAACTTTTTTCAACACATGAACCTGGTATAGAAATAAGATGACACATTTCATTCTTAAATGTAACCCGACGGTGTAATTGAATAATACTAGGAAATCAATTTGGCAAACGAGTTTTGAACACTGACAAACGGAAAGTGGAGATGACACCATGTAGGATAACCCTCAACCCTAATCTTAAGGCTACAACCGGCTGGGTTATGCTAATTACACCAGCTTTAATGTTTCAAATTATTCAACATTATTTACAACAATATAGATGTTACAATCCAAGTAGTTAATACAACAAGGATGTTGCGGCTGTCAAAACAGGTTATACGTATTTTCATAATAAACCTTTGAAGGCTAAATACGCAAGCACGGTTGCCCGGCACCTAGATTCATATTGCAATATGATAAATGCATATATACACATCAGTACGAATATAATATGTCGTAGCTATAACGGATACCTTCCGACTTTAACCTTAATAAATTCAAAATTTGGGTTATTCCTAAAGCTATAACCATACCATAGTTCGCGGCAGATAGTAAATAATGAAAACTGAGTTCAAACAAGGGATATTACATTTGAGAGCCATACCATGATTCATCGTCTTGGGTCGCCGAAGGATCTTCCCCCATTGCCTCGTCAGTTTTAACTGAAACACCCTGGGACATTGATACAGTGGAGCCGCTTTTGAAAGTAGGTTCCATGGTTGATGCATTAACCCACTGGGCTTGAGTGAAAATTGAGAATTAATCCCATCTCCAAATGGACGGTTACTCGTGGGTTCTTCACAGTTGCCAACTGAACCACCTCCAACGTTTGGGGACTTAAATTTGGGGGCTCCAGGCCGCTACATACAGGTTGTCCTTGTGTGACCGGTTTGCCTGCAAATACTAAAAGTTTGTTTTTTTTGTTTACCGCCTCGAACACTATTAATGGGATTGTGCTTTGCCTTTGCCTTCACAACATTAGGATCTCTTACAATCCTATCCTTCGCGCCGCACCTGGGTAATGTCTCCTCAATTCCGTCACCCTTCAAACCCATTGCTGCCAATTTCGCTGTCAGCGAAGTAAGCTCTTTCTTGGCCAAGTCGAAACCTTCAGAACTTCTTGCACCTAAGTAGCTAGTATTTTTACATATGGCATCCAGCGACCCGTATCTCGCAGATTGTTGTGCATTCTTATTGCTTATTGCTTATTTCTTGGCCAAGTCGAAACCTTTGTTATGTTGTTATGCTTATTGCTTGTCACATTGAGGACAATGTTAAGTTTAGGTTTGGGGGTGTGGATTAAAATTTTACATATAGAAACATTGAGGTTTGGGGGTAGTACGTAGCTAGGAAAATTAAATTTTTAGTTGTTAATTAGTTTAAGTTTACTAGTGATAGTATTATAACTTGTTAATAGGGATGTACATGTTAAGTTAACTATCTTTGCTTTACTAAAAGTCGTGCCATGGTCAAGTAGTTCATAACTTACACTTCACAATGCCATGTTTTAAGTGATTAAGTGAACAAAACAACCGAATTTGAGTGAACCATAGAAAATTAGTGGAGATTAACCCGTGAGATTTTTGAGTCTAATTGTCTTTCTTTCTTAGGGATATATTTGTTTCTACTCTTAAACACTCTTCTCTTTTGTTCTTAATTGTTGATCTCATTACATCATATTTGCATTGAGTTTTAAAGAACTAACATCATATAGATACTTTTGATTTAATGTGTGGTTTGTCATAAGAAGTGATGTAGGCTATGTGTGATTTGACCTCTAAAGGCCTTATCCTACCCTATTGAATGCTCCCTAAGCCAACTTTGAAGCCAAACACTCATCCTTTTCTTTCATCAACCAAAATATAACCTAAATCAAAATACTCAGCCATTCATCAAAGACATGCCCTATAACCTGAGCCTGTGTTGAGGTTGCCCTAAATGAGATTCATGGTGAGAGGTGAAAGAAAGTGCTGCCCAATTCCAAAGACATTGGCGTTTTTATCAAAGGTTGGAAGTTCAAAGTTCAAAGTTCAAAGTTGAAGGGTGAAAAACTCTACACGTGACAAGCTGTATAGAGGAATGAGGAAATCATTGCATGATCTTGGTTCAATTCAATAATAAAAAATAAATAAAAAATCAAGAACAAGAAAAAACGTTGAAAAGAAAAAGAAAGAAAAAAAAAAGTGAAAAGCAAAGTGAATTGAGGCAAGTGAGCCAAGAACCTCGAAATAAACCACCAAGGAAGCACAATGTCGTGGGCCCTAAGCAAGGATTCAGTTAAGAAATTCTAAGTTCAAGCCAAGACTTCTCATGCCTTGGCACAACTTAGGTTCGTTGAATCCTATCCTTCCTTTCTAAACCCAAAAGCTTAGCCCCGTTACAACCCAAAATGGAAGACCTAATTGATCTTATGGACAATCATGCTGAGGATTAAGGTACGTATCTCTGTTCTTAAAGTTCAATTCCTTTCATGGGATCTTTATTTCCATAAAGTGTTATTCTTCATTGATACTCATATGTGATAAATGTGAATTCCATAACATAAACTCATCACATATGCTTGAAAGAGTGAAAGCCTAGGATTCTTGTGCGAATTGAGAGTTGCTTAGTGAGGGCAAGAGTCGAGGCGAAATCTTTTTTAAGGCACTTGGACGAAGTTGTTTTCAAACATGATCACTTAAAATATTGGCACTTAAACACTACACTCAGCACATGACACTCAAGGGTATGGTATCTCTGTTAGTTCTGCAAAGCACGTCTACTTACTTTGGTTCCTATTAGCTTGTTAAATGTTATGCTTCTAGCATTATAGTTGTCTAAGCAAAACGTTTGTGGGTATCGTGCTGCTCTAACCCTCACGAGACAAAACTCCTCCTACTAGGTGAACCTAGGGGTTTAAATGTCCTATCTTAACTAAGATTGAGTCTTTTTATTTTGTTCAAGTTTGTTTTTCTTAGGGACTAGCAAAAGATAGGTTTGGGGGTATTTGTTCAGTCATGATTTATGCATCATTTTGATGTCATTAAGTACCTCTCTTACATATCTTTTGAATGATTTTGTGCCATCAATAGTAGAAAATGATCAATCTTGTGAGACTTGTGTAGATTTTGAAAGATAGGTGAATTCTGATAAGAACGCAAAAAGAATGGCTTGAATCGGAGTTATAATGAATAATTTATCTCAAATTGAAAATAGAATCTCAAAAGTTAGCCGGAGGCTTGTCTTAGACATGCCCTTGACGCACCATTGGAGATGTCTTACCGAGCCTAGAGACATTCCCTGGCATGTCTTCTACCGAGTCCATCAGAAGCCTTGATCTCTCAAGACGTGTCATGTGACATTTCCCAAGACAGTCCAACCGAGAACTCAGTCCCCCTCAAGACCTGCCCGCCAAGTCCCTGCGCCAGTTCCGCCCTGCCAGGACATGTCCCAGCGCATGTTCCTGGTCCGCTAGCGGAAGAACCAAAGTTCACACTACTGCGCCAACTTTCAATGTCATGCGCCAAGCCAAGACCCTTATGCGCTTTTGACGAGTCAATGGTGTGCCGCAGAAGCGTGGTACTAGATTATCTAGAGGCACCTCCTCACGATCCGCCAGCAATGTATCCAGAACATGTCCCGAGACATGTCGGCACCCTAATTAGTTTGCGATCTCCCAGTTCTACTAGCTTTTTGAGTGCGCCCAGGCTTCAGACCTTCAAAGTACAACATTAGGAAGCCCAAGACATGGTTTGGGCTAGTTGCTATGGTTCATGACCTGCCAAGTTCAAGAAGTCCTTTAAAAGGTCCTAAAAAGGGTAAATTGAGGTCCAGTCATGTTTCGAAAGCCCAAGGCTTGGCCCAACCCATTAAGTGACGTCCAAGCAACCTCTAGAAGACTCCATAACTGCCTTGGCGTGCAAGGAAGTCCAAGAAGATTGTATCTCAGTCTTTGTCGCAAGTCCTAGTCCTTGTTCAAAAAGGATTAGCCTTATTGAGTTCTATTTCTTGTCAAACTAGGATAGCAGTGTTTAATTCATATTGTAATCCGATTCTAGCCCTAATTGGTCTCCTATTTCTTAGGGGTGTGGTCTCTTACAAATAGGAGCCTTAGGCATCAGGTTGAAGACTCTTTAGAACCCTAGCCGAAGTTCCTTTGTAATTCAGTTTTATAAATTCAAACAGTTTTATTTTTCAAGTGGAGAAGGAGATTTGGGTGTGGAGCTTGGAGAAGTGCAGAACCTGCTGTGTTCTCTGCCGTGTCTCATTGTTCAACAATCCTCTTTTACTTTACGCTTTTATTTCGTTGTAATTTTAAATGAGAATTTACATTATGTCTTTACTTTCAGTTATCCGTGAGTAGTTTTATTAGAATTAGTGTTGCTTGAAGCCCTAGCCATGATAGTCGTTTAACTTGATTTTGGCCCTTGATTTGTATTGCTATGGATGCTGGATATAGTATGAATTACTGTGCTTAATTTATGTTTTTTGCTTACAAGTTTGGCATGCTTGTTTGCATGAACTATTGATGAATGATTGCTTGTTTGACTGGCCATCTGCTTGTGATTGTTAGCATCGAAGATATTGGCTTACATCTTACCTGTAATTCGGCTCATGACAAACTATGATTGCACGTCACTTTTCTAGGGATAGTGTGATATCATTAAATTCTCTTCGCACTTCATGCATCATCTTGAGAAAATTTGATAGACATTCCAAGATACTCATCCGGCCTAGAATATGCTAAGTAAGAGAGAATAATATATGTAGAGTAGGCATTAATCAGACTTTTGCATGGGTATCATATTCAGAAGTTTCATAGTAATCAAATCTTGGAAATCATGTTAATGGCTTAATTGGTTAGCGGTGGATAGTTTACCTTAATTCGCCTTAGTTACTTTAATCAATCAATTCATCAAGATACGCTGCTTGATGTAGGCCTGTCAATACATGGTTATGTTGTGCAACAAATTGAGAAATAATGTACAACTTTAACTCCACTGAATAGTTTATCCACATACATGCTGTGCATTTAAACCGTGTCTTTGGCCGGGTAGTATTAACGCGTCCTTCGTAGTTCTTCCACTTCTCTTTTCTTTCCCCTTCCTTACCACACACCCATTTCCTCCTACTGACAATGTTATGCTTGTTCATATTCAATATATCCTTCCTTACGGTAAAACATATGGCCTTAGCATAACGACCATAAAATAACTCTGCATCTTCTACACTTTTGAATTCCTTTCCCAACAAGTCTTCGTCGGTGAGGTATGCGTAACTTTTGCCCTCAAATCCCAGATCTACATGACTTCCTTCTTCACCGATACAACACCCATTCCCAATACTGGGTACTAATGACTCTACCGCATGCCTGATCCTTGCCCCACCTCAAAATTCATTCCTGAAGATAAATATACTTCACATTCCATTCAACCGACTACTCATTCAACAGAAAATAACATTTTTAATAAGTGTCATGTGATTAGAGCAATTAATCTAGTTTAATGTAACTGATTAAACCTATATTAAAATTTTGCATAAGTCACACCACCTTCTTTTCACATAATACTTTCATGTAACTTATTCAACAATATCATTCACATAATACTTCTATTCATCATTTCCAGTCTGTCCTACTGTTCTTATCTTAATTTAAATATCAACACAGCTGCTCCAGTATACCTTATCCCTCAATTTACCCCGTACCCAACACACACGCCTATTACACACAAACAACTCAGCATCGAAAAATGTGTACCTGCCTTTCCTATGTATGCAAAATCCGGCGGCGGCCTCGCACCCAACAACAATTAACAACCACAACGGGACTTCAATGGTCTTCACATCAACAGGGTTCCCTGTTTTTCACACGCCAAAAACTACCTACAATCAACATAATCATATCCAACATATAGGGTATATTATAATTCAAATAATCCAACTTCAAAAGCAATTATAATAACAAACATATGGAAATTTCGCGGGATAACTCCCTACCCACAAATTTAGACTTGCGTTTGGGACCTTTAAGCAGCCTTTTTTGCTTCCAGTGCATCCACATCCTATCACATTACGGGGACCTTAATATCAATGCCGGTCCCTCGCCCGAACATTCGCAATTGGATATCTTATGGGTTTTCTTGTCACCAACAAAGGAAGACGACCGATTACTGACTGATGGGGTGTTGTAGGGTGTACGGTGTTGATGGGTGTGGGGTGCTTACTGTTTAGGGCTTCTGGGTTTTGAAACTAAGCAATCGATGGAGAAGGGGAAAGAGAGGAGTGAGTCATTGGTGTAGGTGGTAGATGGGCATGGGGTGTTTAAGTTAGTGGGTAGAGTGAAATACCTAAAGTACCCCCTGGTAAAACTCAAGTTACCACATATTTTCTAATTTTGATACTTATTTAAAATGTTAAATTAATATTTATGTTTTGCTTTTACAAAATAAAAATGAATAAAATATTAATACAAAATCGATGTACTAAGTCCAACGATGGACCAGATCAGTGTCGGAGAGAGAGAGAGAGATGTGCATACAGATCTAGTGCGGGCTAGGTTGGAGTTATCAGTCATATCTATTCGGCCGCTTTCCTAGGGTCCTCGGACAACCGGCCCCTACCCACCACACTCCGATATTTCACCGAGATTTTATGAAATCGATCCGTGCAAATGGTGAAAAACTACGATGTATTACAAAATTTGCATCCAAGTTTGAAATTTCAGACCTCAAGCCTCAACCTACGGGCAGTGGCGAACCCAACAAAGGGGGAAGGAGTGTCTAATGTCCAAAAATTCCTTCTTTTAAGGCAATAGATTAATCGTTGCAATCCATAAACTCTAAACCCTTGCAATGTCGTCTAAGTCTTCTAGGGCACCCTCGCTAACACCGGCCAGTAAACAACAAATAATTTTAAATTCCCTTGCGACTTGTGTCGACGAACCTCCATGTTGCCCTCTCGGGGGGACTAATGACTACCTATTGAAGAAATTAGATCACAGAATTCTTTCAAAATTGAGAACTTAAGCCATGTTCGGTAAGTAGGATTGAATTAGGTTGGATAACCCTATAATTTTAATGTATTTTGAATGTGAAAATGGCGGAAGTAGAGCTAGAAGAAAATTTATCATATCTAATTCTCTTAAAATAGTAGGATTAGAAAAATTAGGCCCGATTGGTATCGGTTTGCAAAATATTTTTTCATTTTTTCAGATACAAAAATAGTTGTAAAACGTATTTGGTAATGCATTTTTCAACAATAAATTTAGAAAATGAAAACACAAGATACAATAACTTACTTAGGTTTTATAAAATAACAAATGATTGTTTTCTGATTTTTAGGATACAACCCAAAATACTAAACAAAAAAAATGCATATAATATTAAGGAAGATGTTACCAGATATTACCATAGTCATCATCACCACCACCACCACCACGTCCACCACCGGCGCCACCACCACCCTACCACCACCTCCACCACCACTTTCACCATCACCTCCACCACCACCACTACCGCCACGTCCACCACCGGCGCCACCACTACCCCACCACCATCACTGCCACCATTACCTCCACCACCACCTCTCGAAATGTCATCCACCAATTTACAAGATGCATCAAGTGCTCAAGAGTCTTTCAAAGTATCATTTTTCTAAACTTTTGTGTTTTGTATGACATTTCGAGATATAAATCATGTAAACCATAAATTTAAAATTTATCAAAATATAGCAAGAGGATACTTGTCTTCAACATGCTGGGATGGATTCTTCCAAACCAAAGACAAGAATACACAATTATGCAAGTTTGGTAATGTTTTACAAAAACTGTATTGAAAAATGAAAATGGAAAGTTCAATTATGCATATGATTTGGCATCAAAATTGCAAAACAATTTTTTTAAAACAAAAACAATAAGAACATGTTTGGTACTAATATTTGAAAATGCTGAAAATAATAAATGTGTTTGGAATTACTTGTTTATAATTTTTTTTTTCAAGAATACAAATGAGCAAAATAAAATAATTTTCATATGTAGCATGATAACTTGGCATCAAGAACCCTTCTTGCACATATAAATATATAACATATATAGGGACGGATCCATGGCACCATATTGTAGACATAAATTTTGACACAATTTTTCAACACTTAAATTTAAAGACCTTTAACGGCTGAGATTAAAGATGATATGATTTTTTTAAACTTTGAAAATAAATTTAATTAAATTGAAATAATGAATTTTATCTCTCTCTCTCTTCTCTATTAAATCTACTATGTAAAAAATAAATTTCAATTCTCCCTCGTAACATGTGGAACACAAGTGTATTTCTTTTATTTTATTTTATTTTTAGTTTCTCGTGAACCTAATCAGGCCATAGATTTTTCACCGATCGTGTTATTGTCACTGACATTCACGATTGAGTTCTTGATGGACCTATTGTCTATTCATATACTATCGTGAATAAAACATCTCCTTTAACAAAAAAAAAATCTCCCTCCTAACAGTGGCGTCAAACATGTTTAAACAAAACATAAAATTCAAGATCTATAAGTTCTTCTAAAACACACCAGATTCAAGAAATCTACCTAATAAAAATTTATTTTGTCAAAATTTTCCCCAGAAAAAGTGAAGATTTACCCAAGCTTCTGAGAACAGTGCTTCAAGCCATATCTCATAAAAACTTTTGTGCTTTGGTAGTTGAATATCAGAGATATTTTCAATGAATGAGTATTTTGTTCGAAGCTATAATTATGTTTTGTGTAAAAAATTGAAGTAGAACATTTCAAATTGAATTTTCAAATACAATAAATCTACAATATCAAATATCAATATTTGATGATTGCAAGCAGCTTTTGAATGCCTTCCACAATGTTCTGATTCAACAATGTTCTGATCATCGTAGGAAAAAAATCGTTGTAAAAAAGTTTCTTAGTTGGAAAGTTTTGTGGTTTAATTGAAAGATGAAAACTCCGCGGTTGAAGTTCATGCTTATCAATAACGCGAGGAAGGCATTGAGTAGAGAGCTCATGCTCTAACCGATCAAGGTTTCTTGAGCAATTTGGTTGTGCTTTTCTTGCCCTCTGCCCATCGCTATGACATGTATCATTGTATTTAAGAATGAATCTGGGTTTTCTAGTATTTATATGCCAGAAATAATGGTTTTCTGGGTTTTCAAGAATGAATCTTCACTCTTTTTATTAGGTAAATTTCTCGAATCTAGGGTGTTTTAAACTAACTTATAGATCTTGAATTCTATTTTTTGTTTAAACATGTTTGACGCCACTGTTAGAATTTAGGAGGGAGAGTTGAAATTTATTTTTTTATATATTCGATATAATATAGAGAGAGAGAGAGAGAGAGAGAGACAAAATTCATTAAATTTATTATTTCAATTTAATTATTTATTTTTTTAAGTTTAAAAAAATAATATATTCTTTAATTTCAGCCATTTAATGTCTTTAAATCTAAGAGTTGAAAAATCGTGTCAAAACTCGTATCTAAAATATGGTGCCACATGGATTCGCCTCCATATATATATATATTTCCTATAACTTAGCAAAAATTCATTAACCAATAAATAATTAAATTACTACGCATTATGAGCAAAGCCATATATTTGATGCAATCTTATTCCTATCACTTATTTGCATACAAAGTCTGCATATCTCCCTTCTTCACATGTTCATGCAATATACGAATGTACATGCACTCAGCTTTGGCAGACCAATCAGCTTTATCATCAACCTCCACTTCGATAGAGGCCACCTCCTTTTAACAATAACTAAAAATTGCAGGAAAAGATAGCTATGTAGCGTATGTATTAACAACGAAACAAATCCTAAAACAGGTAGAATTCATATAATGTATTGTCATAATTAACTAAACGATTTATGTTCATGTGGGTAAATAACAAGTTAAAGATTCATCAAATTCAAGTGCACATTATATAACAAGGAATCTGTGTCCATAGGAGTAGACCAACATTAATCCATAATCATCTTTTTGATCCCCTTGAAATTAGAAAGATAATCAATTTTTGTTTCCTAATCATAAGCCATCAACGTGCAAAGTGAGTAAAAAGGTTAATATGAATGGGCATTTCCTTGCCCTTTTTTTTTTGTTAAATAAAAATATATAAACCAAGCCCTGCAAGCAGGGAAGGAAGCAAACAGCCAACGAAAATCCCAGTGGGAAAAAAGAGACAGAAAACGTAAGGACGAAACAAAAGAAAGACTTAACCCAATCATACTGAATTCAACATAAGCAAACCCAAAAAATTAAGAAAAAAATTACTAAAACCAGAGCACCCAACAGAAGTCAAATGATACCTGAAGAAGAAGACTAAAACCAGCAAGGCGAAGACGACCAGGAAGATAGAGAGCCCAATCAATTTGCCGAAGACGAGCAAGACTAGAGAACAAGAACCCAGACCTTGAGAGATGAAAAGGATGAATTGGAGAAGACATATATAAGGAGATTGAAGGCGCGACAATCTGAAATTTCTCCTTCAAAGCCCCACTCTTTTTTTTTGGCTAAATTGTATCCGGCGTTTCCCTTAAATTTGGGATTCTGTTTTTCAAAAATAAGGGATACAACAATATACAGTTTTCACTTTTTAACCATGATTTTGATTTTGTATCCTAAATTCTATTTTTACCATATTATGAAATTTTCCTACCAAATAGGTTTTTTTATTAGTTTTTTAATTTATAAAATAGAAAATTGTTCTATAAAATGATACTAAACGGGTCCTTGAGATCTCTCTTTTGTTCTTGCTTCAATCTGTTAGGCCCGTCCCCATCTTTTATAATTCTTCCTTCTTTTGGGCTTCGACCCACCAATTTACAAGAAAAGTGCGTCACGTGCTCAAGAGTCTTCCAAAGTATCTTTTTCTGAACTTTTGTGTTTTGTATGACATTTCGAGCCATAAATCATGTAAACCAGAAATTTAAAATTTATCAAAATATAGCGAGAGGATACTTGTCTTCAACATGCTGGGCTGGATTCTTCTAAACCAAAGACAAGAATACACAATTATGCAGGTAGCAACACGAAAATCTTTCCTCATTCAATCTATCCATCAAAATCATTTCGCCTTAAAACGAACTATACTGTTTCTAATAAAGGAGAATAATTTATGCAAAGGAAGTGGGTCTCAAAATACAAATATTCTAAATCGAACAAACCCTGATTTTGCTCGTTTGTTCAAGTGGAGGAGCCGGAGGCCACCTCCTTTTCTTCAGCTTCATTGTAGAAGGGAATAGGTTTCCTTGGGGCTGGCAAGCGGCCGATACTATCAACTTTATCCTTCTGTTTTGGAGGAGGTCTTGCGGCCTTTGGCAATAACCTGCCTTTCTTGTCAAACCACTCAGGTTTGAGCAATGCTCTAAAGCCCAACTTGTTGTAATAAACTCTGCGGACAGACCCACCTGCAGCTTCGACAGCTGCCTTTGCCCTTACAGTGACACGGGATACCTGCAAACCTCAATTGTGAGTCCATTTTTGAGTTGCATGCAAGAAAAAGAGGAAGCTTGCTTGATTTACAATTAGATATAAGTATCAACAATGATACAGGTCTACAAGCTTTTCACTCAAGTCAATATCAAGTCTTAGAGATTACTCGACAAACCAGTACTCCCAAAAATCTAAGACCAAAATTAATGGGGCATCTTTCACCAAAAGTTAATCAAGCCATCACTAAAATCGCCACTAATGAATATGATCAATAAACAAAACCCAGTCACATCATGGTTCTGCTTTACAAAAATAAAGTTTGAATAGCTATTACTGTTAAAATTTAATGGTGATCAAAACAGTAAACACTCAAAACAAATGATGTGGATTGTAACGGAATCATCATACCATGGGACTAACATGGGACTAACAGTGATAGCATCATACATATAAAATTTAAATAACATCACCATTCCTTAGTTCAAAAGTCGAAATTGAAGACGGCGTGAGGCACTCCCATGCCAGTGGTGATATCAACGTATCATGCAGCCAACAAGAGCAAATACAGTTTTGAGGTGAATAAGGCAATTTATCCAGAAACAGTGAATAAATAAAGAAAAAGCACTCCACTAACATAAAATACAAGTCATGTAGAAAGACCAGATGAACACATACCTCCAGATGAATCGGCCACTGGATCTGTTCAGCACCACGTCCCATCAATCGGACTCCATCTTTAATCTGCTTTCCTATTGCCCCTGTATCCTATTGTAACAGTAATTATCATATTGAACCAAAGTTGATGTAGGAAATGGATCTACAATCCAAGAAGGACTTTACTGTACCTTGAGTGTTTTCATTGTAATCAACTCTGACGAATCAATTTTTCCTGCATTTATAAGTGTGGCAATTTTCCCTAATCCTACCGGCTGCCAATAAGACACGCATACAATATCAGAAAATGAATGGGAACAAAGGGGATACAATTAATAGCCTCCAGGAGAAAGAAAAATAAAATGCTTAAATAGATTCAATCTCAACTAGAAGGAATGCATAAAACCCAGATAACACAGAATAAAAATACTGCTTAAAAGTATGAATATCCAAAAGAAAACTATATATAAACTCGAGATTCCAAACAAAAAAAAAACAAGAATTCAGAGAAAAAAGTCTGAAATATTTGTGGAATTACAATCCCCAGATAGACTCGATGATCCCCACTTTCTAGTACAACCTTAGTTCATTGCTAATTTAGTGTGTAAGATAAGAAAGCGAAGCCTATTAGAAGAGCGAATAAACAGAAACTGCTGATTTCGGTGCTACAAATTCTTAATATAGACTCTGTGTGGACAAAGGAATATTTAAAGTTCCAAATAGCTCTTCACTCCTCAGAGCTATCTGTCATTGAAGACTTTACTTCTACCAACATACCAAATAGTTTATGCATCACAGCAGTAAAAGACACTATTGCAGTATTTACCATTCCTACAAAGTTATCAGTCAACCAATTGCACCTTCAAGGTGTTCCAAAGATAAAAGAGCAAAACACGAGATCACATTCATCTATACCCACCATCATTTTTCTTTCATTACATTTTTGCAAAAGGATCATAAAATTTATAATGGCATTCCTAGCTTGCAAACTCTAGGAGAGACAAAACAACTTTACACGGCCACTATGGGTGGGTAGCACACAGATAAATTTTGTTTTTCTTTTATCTACCTGTAATCTCTTTCCCTTTTAGATTGATTTGGGCAATTTTCATTGATGGGTTATAACAAATTTAAAGTTAGTAACATTGATAACCCGGTTGAAACTTTTCTAAATGTTGGGGGCTTCTAATATGCAATCTGTATTGCATTTGTACATAACATAATCACATTTCACTTTTTCTTCTCTAATCAATTTGTTTTCTTACTCCGAAAAATAAATACCATTCCTATACCCTCTAGTATGGCCTCTAGGCCGTCAACAGGTATTGATTTGTGATATAGCACCGTGGGCATTAATCGGTAGAAAAACAATGTAATGCCAGCCTATCCATAGCAATTGAAATCCAATAAGAACTAAAAGTAACTAAAATATCACAAAACAAGTATACAGTCCTGTAAAAGCTATGGTAGAAAAACAATAGCAATTACAAAATCCTATTCCACCACTTTCAGAGAACCCAAACAAAACCAATTTAAATAAACACATTGAAAAATAACAAGAAAATGTACCTGAAATGTGAGACTAAAGGGGTTCTTAAACCCACGCTTGGGCAAACGACGTCGCAGCGGGGTCTGACCACCTTCAAACCCCAACTTCCCAGAGCCTCGAGCCTTCTGACCCTTGTGGCCTCGACCAGCGGTCTTGCCTTTACCAGACCCAATCCCACGGCCTTTCCTCGTCGGCTGCTTTCTGGGCACCTTCCCTCTCAGATCGTTCAAGCTCAGAAGACTATACGCCCTCATTCCATGAAACCCAAACCCTCTGTCATTAGTAACGGTTGGATTAGGGTTTGGGTATTGGAGGTAATGTAGAGATTGGGATGATGAGATTGGTGAGTGTGTGAGGGTGAGAGTGGGTTTGGTGCGAATTGAGGAGCTGAAAATGGTGGTTGAGATAAGCGATGAGATTCTTCTTCTCAGCATTTTAGCAATTCGCAATTGTTTTATTCAATCATTTGCTGATAAAATTTTTGATTGCTGAAATATTTTGCCTCCACGCTCCACCTGATTCTCTAATCTATTCACTATTCTGGGGGGAGAGGGTTTAACAAGCAGGCTGCGACGCAGTTTGCCTATATAGTCTATACATACAGCCTTCTCTCTTAGTTTTTTATGTTTTTGTCTATTTTTATATATGGGCCTGTAAAATATTGGCTCTTTTATAGATGGGCAAAAATGCTAACATGGGCCAACCCATTCAGGTTACAACTTGAACCTTGAAGTTTCGGCTCATTTTCAAGACGGTCTAGTGCATACTGTTACATGATTCCTTGAGGGAAAATTCCTTGTTCGTTTGTAAGTATAAAATTTGAAATTTCTATACTGTTTGTTTCTTTTCTAAATTAAACTGTCTTTTCATGTTGTCTTAGCAAAAATACAGTGATGAAAGAAATTTCAAAATACATTCATGAGATGGCTCTTCACAAATAAATTTAATAAAACTCTTTTATAATAAAGGTTATTTCAAATTTTCAAGCATTAAGCAACAAAATAACAAAGCCACAAAAGGCAGATGGTTTGGGCCTATAGCAGCAGCCCACAACAAACCAATAAATCAGTTGCCACCAATGACCATGATTACAAGGAAGTTTCTCTCATGTCTCTCAATAAACCCACAAAACAAGGCTCATTTCCTTCCCCACTACGCGTCGTACGACGCACGCGCTTCGCACGCACATGTAATGTATGATGATGTAGGCGAATGTTGGAAATGTAGCATATCACATCATCAACATTCACCATCATCATCATCATCATCAAAAGTTAAAACCGGGTGAGCAAGTAAACCTAACCTTCACACAGCGTCATTCATAGAATTGTGACCCCGAAACTCACTCCCCCTCTCACTACGCCTCTTCTCCTTCAAATACCCCCCATTTCCAACAATCTCCGCCCACTAATTTCAACAGAGAAAAACCGACTCCCAAAACTTACAATGGCCAAGGTCAGTCCCAATTCCTCCTTCAGTCCCCTCCCCTACTTCTTTATCTTTTGCTTTTGAATTTCACCCCTCTGTTCATCTGCTTGCGATAATTTGCGGATTGGGTGGGGGTTTATTGATGGATTTTTGTGGTTCACTAATGGGTTTGTTTTTGTTTTTGGGTTAATGCAGAAGAAGAGTAACAATGGCGGCGAAAACAAGAACAACGACAACGCCAACAACAACGGCGGCGGTGAGAAGAAGAGCGGCGGAGGTGGGGGTGAGAAGAAGGAGGGTGGACCGATCACCGTTGTCTTGAAGGTTGACATGCACTGCGAGGGCTGCGCCTCCAAAATTGTGAAATGCGTCAAAGGATTTGAAGGTAAAAAAGGGTTTTCTCAGATTTTCTTCAAAAGATTCAAAATCTCCCCTCATGTTTTATTCATTTACTGGGTCTGTTTTAATTTGTGCATTGTGATATCAGGGGTGGAGTCTGTGAAATCTGAGAGCCTGGCGAGCAAGCTGACGGTGGTCGGGAAAGTGGACCCGACAAAGCTTACTGAGAAGCTGGCGGCGAAGACCAAGAAGAAGGTGGACTTAATCTCGCCTCAGCCCAAGAAGGACAACAAAGGCAAAGACGACGCCAACGACAGCAAGAAAAAGCAGCCTGAGAAATCAAACGACGACAACAAAAAACCCAAAGAGGTGCGTAGTGAGAGCCCTGGTCCCCCACCCACTAACGTGCTATTGTCTTGTTCTACACACCACCAGCCTCAATTTCCAGTCTTTTGTTTAATTTAATTATTTTTTTTTATACTAAACGGGTCTTGGGTTTTGTGTAGCCTCCGGTTACGACGGCGGTTCTCAAGCTGAATTTGCACTGCCAGGGTTGCATCGTAAAGATTCACAAGACTGTCAGCAAGACCAAAGGTGAGGTTATCATTTCCCTCTAATTTTACCGTCTGTGATTTAGAATAGAGACGGCGCCGTTTTTGTAGTTTTCCATTTTTATTTTGTTTTTGCAAAATTTAACACGGGTGACGTGGACAGGGTTCCATGAGATGAGCATTGATAGGCAGAAGGATTTGGTGACGGTAAAGGGCTCAATGGACATGAAGGAATTGGCTGAGAATTTGAAGGAAAGGCTGAAGAGGCCTGTGGACATTGTGCCACCCAAGAAGGAGAAAGAGAAAGAGAAGGGTGAAGGCGGAAATGCCGATGGTGGCAAAGGCGGTGAGAATAAGAAGAAAAATGAGGCCGAGGCCGATGATGGCGGCGGTGGTGGTGGAAAAATGGAGTACAGAATGGAGTATCCATCGGGTCAACCCGGGTTCGGACAAATTCCATATGGGATGATGCCTTACGGGTCTGGATATGGAGGACATGGATATCCAGCCCCACCTCCACCTCCACCTCCACCTATGATGTTTCCAGGCAACCCGCTACATGCTCCGCAGATGTTCAGCGATGAGAACCCGAATGCGTGTTCCATTATGTGAGGATGGTGAATCAGAGAGGGACTCTGACTGAATTAGAAGTTGAATCAGAAGAAGAAACTGTAAATAAGTAAAAGAATAGACAGGTTTAGCATGAGGAATTTTGGGTGGGTCGGGCTACTCTTTGACCCGGTCTTAGAATGGGCATTTTGGGGCTTCCTTTGGATGTTTCTTGCTTTGGAACTTCTTTGTTTTATTGTTAAACTTGTTATTAGGCATATTATCTGTGAGTTGGGTAGTGATATTAATGTTGGTACAATTTCTAAGTATCTTTTGTCTGGAAAACTGGAAATGGTGTCTATAATTTCATATTTCACATTATACCCAATTTAGATATTATATTATCACCTCTATTTTTCTTTTATATAGAGCAGTCTTATTTTAATTTAAGTCAAAGCAAATCTTATTTGCATTTCTAACCCTGTTTAATAGCGCTGCACATTTGCTACGCTTTCAAATAATTAAAAGCAAAATTGGCATATTACATAGATTTGTTTTAAATAATTATCACATCCATTTTGATGCTTCCAAATTCCAAATAATGGATGTTATGTTACGATTTCCAGATAGGCTTAAACATTTGGCTGTGTTGTATTTTTGTTTGGCGAATTTGTATGTGTGTAGGTGCGCAATTGGAGAGTTTTCATTTTGATATTTTTGTTAGATATTTTAATTTTGGTGAGCAGTTAACAACTCTACATCTGGTGGAGAGTGAGGCACTAAAAACGGGGGGAAATGTAGTTAGTGTGCGCCTGTGCGGTTTGGCGATGTACAACCACTTGGACAAGGACATGTCACTACTGTCATACTCATCATTTAACCCTACATTTTAAAAGGGTCAAATAATATATAAAAATAAATACATTAATGACCTAGAAGATTCTTTACTTAGAAATCTTAATACAAAATTAGATTAATATTTGTCTAGTATATTGTTTTTGGTTGTTGAATATTATAGTCGACATTGGTTTTGAATTATTTATTAACTTGCTAAAACCATTTTGTGTAATCATTTTCAATTATAATAACAAAGAATATGGTCCTATGAGACATCCCATGCATAGGGATGGATGGCAATGGGAAGAGTTGGAGTCGAATACAAAACAATTACACCTCCATATTCATACTCGTATCCATATCTGGTTTCCAATTAATTATTATCTACACCCGCGTCTATGATTAATAGCACCTCAAACACGTCTCATAATTAAAGAATAAATTTGATAAGAGAAGTTTTAGTTCCTCACATACTGATCATCATTTGAGTGTTGGATTTTAGAAGATAGAGGAGGAGTGTAGTGGTTTGTGTTTGGAAAGACATAAACTACGACGGTAGAATATAGAAGAAAAATTGGGACAACTCCATATTAAATATTTTATTTTATATTAAATAATATAATATGAGTCAAGTTTGGATTGGATTTGAGTGGTTTGAAGGACATCAAATTACACTTTACTACCATATAGTTTAAACATTCTAATATATTCACATTTGTCATTTCAAATGTTGCAATTGCCCTTTTGAATTTTTCAAAACGTGACAACTTGGCCTCGTCCGTAAAATTTTCTGTCACAAAGTCCATTAGGTGCTAACTTGGTTTTTTTGGGTCCTATTTCCCAATTGCTATAAACCTTATTAAAAATATATGTATGTCAATTTACCCATTTTGACGCTCAATTTAGATTTTCTTTTCTCGATTTCGCTTCACTTCTCTTGCTTTTAGGAGTAAAATTTGGTAAATTGAGGTTGATAACAGTTGAAAAATGGGACTCACATACGTCACGTCAGCATCTAACAGAAGTTTAAATGAAACATTTAAACAGTCGAGCTAAAGTGTCACGTTTTGAAGAGTTTATGGGGTAATTGCAACATTTGAAAGTTCAGTTATGAATATGTTATAAGGTGTAAATCATAAGGTAGTAAAATGTAATTGTCCATAAATTTAAAAATTTCACTCACAATTAAAACCAAAATATTTATAATTTTTATTTTATAAATTCAAACAAGATAATTGATGTGTAACAATTAAAATTTTATGACATTTATTCAGAATTTAAATATTTATTTTTCATCCAAATATAACATGAAAAAACATTAATTGCATTGAACAAAGTACCTACCACAAATAGCCCCATCTGAAATATATTTATATAAATATAATTAAATTGTAAATATTAAATATATATAATTCCCCTCAAATATTCTTATATAAAATTTGAAATAATGAAAATTGCATGTACCAATGCTGCCCGATGCATTTTTTTTATTGGTCACGAAAAAAATTAAAGTTAAAAACTCCTTGGACAACAAAGATTCATATGATTAAACTATAAAATCTTATAAGTCTGCCAAAAAAATTGCATAGAGCCATAAATCCAAACATGGACCGTATTCTTCGTATTTACCTCTTCGTGATTAAAAAAAAAGGTGGAGCCTTAATTAATTTTACCTCTTTTTGCAATACCGCCTTAAACTAACATGAAGAGACAAAGAATAAAACGTAAATTCAATTTAAAAGTTTCCTTGTCGACCATGCATTCGGAATTGATTAAGAAAATATATATATATATTTTAAATTAAAATGCACCTTTTATCACAAAGGGAATGGTAACCTTATCTTAAAAAATAAATGATATTTTCTTTAATAAATACAAACAACACAAGAAAGATATGAATATGACATATTTGATGTGATTTTATTAAAATTTTGTAAGAAACAAAATTGATCGAAAAAAAAAGAAGACCATATTATAAATAATTGAAGAGCTATCCTGAATTAAGTTAATTTGTTAAATGGAATGGTAAAAAATTGTTGATTGATTGCGAGTGTGCGGTGCAGAAGCTATGCATTTTGGTGCCGGACTCTGAAACAAATTGTAGCCCTGCCTGTTTCGTGCACGCTTCAGTGGGCGTACGGAACCTCTGTGCTCTAAAAAAAATCACCTTTAATAGTAATAATAATAATTCATTTTTCCTTTTTTCTCTTCCATTGGTGAAGCTGTGTGATATTGTGTGGTACTCTGATGTGTAAATAGTCCCCCTACAATGTGGGTATAGTCTAATTCATCGTCATTAAGAGCAGCAACCCAACAATTATTTGATGCGCACGTAACCGTTAAAATGAATAAACGGTCCATTAGAACGGATTCAACTTTTATTTTTTTTAAATTAAAGATAGATATTATTAAATATTTTCAACGATTATCATATCAAAATTTAATGAAATTTGAGTCGGGGTTGAGGTCATGTCGATGAGCTACTGTAGCATTTTTGTTGTGCATGTATAGACTAGTGATATGCATTGACTGATAAGGAAGTGAAGCAATGACTCAAATGAAAGGAAAATGAGGTGTGGGGTCATAGCATGGAGTGGGACCCAACAAATTATTTGATAGGATCTTCCACATGAGAGTCATCACCATGGTTCCACATATGAATCTGGGAAACCAAATTAAACACGCTAACCTTTTCAATTTTATTCAATATCAAAATTTGTTACTCATTTATCTTCTTGAATTAGACAGATAAACGAAAAGGATGTCGACATTTCGATTCCAATTTAGTGGTATTTTCTATTCATTTTTATATGATAATATAAGAGAGTGAGTTTAATTTTCGTAAAAAATGAGATTAATATATATGTATAATCATTCACCCCCATATTATTATGTCCATAAACCGAAAAAAAAAAAAAATCTTCTCATTTCACATTTTTTCGTTTAATGAATTTGTTACATACATTATAATCGAAACTAATAATTTCTATTTGTTTTAGGATTAGTCAATTCTATTTCTTAATTCAGAACAAGGGAAGGGATAAAACTCAGAAGTAGAGTATTTACCTTGATCCGGTGAAAGTCATTCGTTCGAACCTAATTATGCCTAAATTCAATGTGAGTGTTTCTATTTTACTTGCTTCTCCGCTATAGTCGAATTAAATGAAAATCGATACGAGGCTTGTGGAATTGATGTGAAAGATAGATAATTTCAAGATCATTAATGCACAAAACAATCAAATTGAAGACAAATAGTCATTCATACAATTTAATAATTTAATAATCGTTAAGATCTTCTTAGTAAATAATATATTCAAAATTTGAAAATTTATTAAGAAAAAAGAAGAATGGAACAATAGTATTTCATTTTAAAGAAAAAATAAGACAAAATTATTGTTATATAAATGTGGAAATAAAGTTTTTTTTTTTTATATAAAAATGTTGGGTAAGAGGAATTATATTATATAAATATTGAATATTAACCTCATCTGACAAAAATCAAACCTAAAACCTCCTAAATAATAAATAAAGAATAACATATTAAATCATAGCGCTAATCAAATTGGAAATGAAAGTTTGGTAGCATATGAATTCAAAATAGTACAGGGTATGTGCTGTGTTGGCCAATTAGGTGTCCTTTGGCCTGTGAGCTGGCAGGCGCATTGTGGCTTTGGACGTACACACACAAACCGCCAAATAAAGCAAGGAGGCTGAGCTAAAGCCCTCCCTCCCACCCTGCCTCCGTCCTACCTACCTGTACGTACGTACGTACACTATACTGCCATAGAGGACTGGCCATTCGCCTTAAGCCAAACACCAGTTCCGCGAAGGTACCCGTACGACGTCGTTAGTGGACGGGGCAGCTCCCTTTGTTTAAAACCCACTGCCCACTGGCAGTGGGACGCATCATGGATACACAACAGACGCCCACATCTGCCCCTACGCTAATTACAAATACAAAACCCAACCCAAAACAAAGCACTACTACTTTTTCCTTTGTTTTTTTGCCTTTTTTATCTTCTTTCCTTAAACCCAAAAGTTCAAAAAATAATTAAATACATATTAAAGATAGGAGATTTACATTTTCTTGACCCACAAAACAAAAGAAAGTTCCAAACCAGCCAAAACTTACCTAATAAATAAATAAATAATGGGAAAATAACTTTTATTTGATCCCAAAAAAAAACTTTTACATTTTCATATTTTTTTAATTATCAGGTTAATAGGTTAAAATATAATCAATAGAGAAAAACAAACTGAATAGTATAAACGGAACAAAATTTAAGACAAATAGCACTTCCCTAAATTGAAGTTAATCAAAAAAACCTAACTGAAATTCACTTTTGGCATTTAACTTGTGGCCAGGAGGAAACTGAAATGCCTCTTTGAGTCTTCCCGGTACTCGGCGCAAATTAATCATTGGTTGAAAGTTTTAGGATACTGCGTGTCAATGACAAAAAAAAAATCACCTTTGAATTTAGATGGATACTTTCATGGAATCATTTCCGTAATTTTACAAATTTAACCAAAATTTAATACTTAAAAAGGGAGTTCAAATGCTATTTATATCACGGTTTTGTAAGTATTAACTTTTTCATCAAAGTTCTACATTTTCTCTTTTCATTTCAAAATAGCTTTTTAGTTAGGAATTGTACGTGTGGTGGGAAAGATTATTATCCTTGCACCAAAAAATGTGTTCAATTCTCTTTTCTATGGCTTTTGTGTACATAAAAAATGAATTCATGAATACATCCATCCAATGAAATCACAAATGATGGTTGATTATCTTACTGTTGAATTTTAGGTTGCGATATCAAACATCAAACGATAATTATATTAGATGGATGCAATCATGAAATTATTACCCAAAAGAAAGTGTCTGATTTTTAGGAAGAGTTTTTATATGCACTCCAAATTAAAAAAAATTGAATTTTTAAATGGCAATAGCAATAATATCTTTTTAAATTATGGGGCTAAGGCCCTGTTTGGTATTGTTTTTTCCTTAAAAAGTTGCTTTATTTGAAAGTGAAGCAGTGCAAAAGTGTTTGGTAAAAATAAAAAATCTTGTTTTTTTAAAAAACAATGGATTTTTTACAACAACTTTTAAAAGCAATCTGCAAGTTACTTTTAAAAATTTCTTTTACTAAAATTATTTTAGTGTACAACTATTTATTATGGAAGAACAAAAAAAATAATTTTTCAAAAAAACACCACAGAAGCAACTTTTCAAAAAAACACAGCAATATCAAACTAGCCCTAAGTATTGTGTTCAAAATAAAAATTAAATTCTAACAACATTATATAATATTGTACCAAAAAATCAATTATATAATATTATAACATGAAGATAATGTTTGCTACATGCATAATTGTAATTACACCAAATTAGAAGGGTACTTTGTCTACTTAATTATACTATTTTCAAGTGGTTGTAGGATGGGGTGAGAGTGAAAAGCACCTAGGCAAACTCAATCGCTGGAATATTTTTAAAGTTTTAGTTTTATATAATCACTTTTTTAATTCAGATGAAATCATTTTTCATGCATTTAGGTATTTTGAATAAAAGTTCTCTTATAATAAAACAAAAAAAAAAACTTTGTGCATTTAGAAAAAACCAAAAAAAAAAACACAATTTGTAACATTTAAATAAATGGATTGAATATCAAGTAAGGATCTAGTAAATGTGATAATTATTAATTTATTTACTACCTAGTATTTTCTTCATATAATAAAGAACCAACCTTTGAATTAAAAAAAAAAGACCAACCTTCATAATTTTTTCGTTTTTGGGTCCAATAGTGACCTAGGGTTTCTTTAATGCGTACCGAAAACAAGATTAATTAGTAATTAGAGTATTAATATTAGAATTGTAAAGGCACACACCTACCGGAGCTTTTGCATTAACTTGGTCGTGTAGTGTAGTCTATCATGAGTCACATGACTGATGGGTGATGACCCTGTAAGTTTTTTTATAAGGGCGATCGGACCGGACCGGAATATTCATCATGTCACATGTGTTTCTTATATATCTGATGCATGGATGCATGCATGGAACATATTGATGACGATGCAACATACATATCATACCATGGCAATTGGGCAATCCGCCCTTCAATTTTTGTCTGCCTCTGAGAAAGAAACAAGAATCTTCCCATAGAGCGTACATGAGCAAAGGGGGAAATAAGGAAAACAACGCGCAATGCTTTTCCAAATTTTCAAACCAAAATAAATATATTTTTCGCTTCAAATTAATAGGACGTATGTCTAAAAATTAAAATTACTCTTTTCAAAAACCAAAGTTTTTTTTTAAACACCTTTTCCTTGTGAAATGACCCATATATTAAGTGGTGATTAAAGGATCAAATAGTGTATATATATATATATATATATTAGGTTTTGGTTCGGTTATTAAATTAATAGCTACATGTTAGTTATCAAACAGACTTAATTGGTTTAGTTCGGTATAGTTTTACGGTGATTTTTTTTATACATTGATATTAGGGGAGAAAATTGCATTTTACAAATTATATATCAACCTAGCTCGTCTTTTACGAGAGTCAAACTCGAAACCTCTCACATAATGTGTGGTGAGGAATACCACTAGACCAGTATTAAGTAACAGTTTTTGAGACCGTAGTATCGACCTAACTCTTTATGATGATCTAAATATTGGAAACTAAAAATTTGAATTGACACTTTTACTTAAACATTATGACTTACGTTGAACTCTTAATTAAGATCGATATGTCGAATTTTACACCAAACTATATTTTTTTAGAATTATTGAATAAAAATTTGAACATATATTTTTTTCGAGTCGAACAAATGAATGAATATAGAAGTTTAAGTTTTATGAAGAAAAATGAAATAGATAACTCGGGTGTAGTTTGACGATAATTTAAGGATTAAAAACAAAAATTTTGAATTAACATTCCGGATTTTTTCTGAAACAATAAGACTTAGGTTAAACTCTTGATATATCAAATTTTATTCCAAAATAATTATTTTTAACGACTTGGACTTAATTTAAAGTAAATTGGAAAAATTAATTGGAAAATGACAACTTTACCCCTAGATTTAAGAGGGGTTCGAAATTACTTTTTGTTCATAGAGACTTTTGGAAGTTTTTCTTGGATCGTTGCGTAGGTCTCGAACTCACGAGTTCGTAGACAGGTAGCACACGGAAAATGGAGACTCGGTGAGAAAGTTGTGGGTCTAAAAGCTTCGGGGGCAATTCAGTTTGGTAATTTTTCAGAAGTCCAAATATAATTGGGATATTTTTTCTCTCTTCCCACTCTCTGCTCAAACTCTTTCTCTCTCTTTCCCCCGCACGATCACTGCACCACCATCACCTTCATCGTCCCATTTTAGGGTCGATTCGACCAAATCCAAGGCCATGGAAGTCTTCCCCTAAACTCCACAAGCTGTTTGGTGTCATTTTCGAGGTGGGAGCGTCACCGTAGACGGCTGATCGAAAAGGAAAAGTGGACCGAAACTTCTCGGCCATATTCCAATCGAACCAGGTAAGATCTCTCAATTATGAGCTTGGATTTGGACTTTTGGGAAGGATTAGATGAATTTGCATATGTGGTTTGTAAAAATCGGTGAAGTTTGGGGGAAGTTCGAAGCTCGCCGGAAATCACCATTTATGGGGAGAAAATTCCAGAATCCGGCCACTGTAGTGACGGCGGCCGCGGTGGTTCGGTCGTCTTCCCTGGCGAACTGGGTTGACTGGTGAGCTGATGTGGCATGCCACCCGGCAGCCAAGTGGTGCCACCCGACAGCCACGTGGAGCCACATGGTAGCATAGTCAGCAGCCCAGTCAGCGGTTAGTCAACCGTTAAGTCAATTGACAGAATATGCTAACGCCGTTAGCATATTCCGTTAAAGGTTAACGGTATCATAATGGAGCTTTGACACCGTTAATTGGACGGAATATTCTGACTTCGTTAGAATATTTTGTCATAATGATGGAATCTTTGGTCAAAGTTGATGGAATATTATGTCGGAGTGGCAGAATATTCCGTCGACACTGTGCATGCAGGTGTAGGTGTGTGGCTCATGTTCTAGTCCTCTACCAACGCGTGGGGTGGTCGATGGCCTTCCGCAGCACGTGGAGCCGTTCCCCAACCCACGGCAGGGCATGTTCAGGGTTTTGAGGCATTCCGGATATGTTTTTGGCAGTTTTGAGGCCATTTGAATACGGTTAGAGCTCCGTTCGAGTGTTTTAAGTAGAATTTGAGCTATTTAAAGGGCGTCTGTAAGCCCAAGGTCTAGGGGGCCCGTTTAATGATTTACATGGGGATTTATTGACACTAATGCTCCATTGGGTTTGGTATTGTGGACGTGGTGGCGTTAGAGGTTCATACCACGCTAGACGGAAACTAAGGGAGTGTTCGAGAACAAACAGATTGATAAGGAGAGTAGTGATGGATCTTGTCAGATGTTCTCCTACATGACGTACTGTGAGTGAATTTTAGATTTACGTTACGGTTTCACAGGTATTCCATCCCCGGGCATCCTAGTTTTTCTCCGACACATGACTTGGGGTATTATCGGTCGTGTGCTCGTTGAGGCTGTCTACGCATCGTTATGATTCTTCTCCGACACATGACTTGAGTTATTAGTGGTTGTGTGTTCGTTGAGGCTGTCTATACATAGTACATGGTCCGCATATCTTGAGGTATTATCGAATGTGTTGAGAGTAGGTCTCCGGGTTGGACCTCTCGGGTTCTAGCCATTGCTTGAGGTATTATCGGCGGTGGTTAGGAGGGTTTGTCCTTGTGTTGGACGACTCTAGATATCGAGCCACGACTCAAAATTTCGTTCAGGGGATGGTAGGATGTTATGATAGAATAGTCGAGGGTTATGTCGGCTGAGATAAGTTGACGGCCATTGTCATGAGCTTGGTCGGGATCGAAGCACCTGTTAGCGGGTACTCGTTGCCGTGGTCAGTGAGTGGTGTGGGCGGGTGACCTGGATTGACGAGTTAACGTTGGTTTAAACGAGTGCTATTTTTCAGTTATTTGATATCGTCTTGAGAGATGATGATATTGATAAAATCTCCGCTGCTATAGAATCTAGTAATTGGCCTTCGTCGTCGGGCTTAGTTTTCAGGTGCTGATCTTGTCTGGACTCAAGTGGATACTCGGGGTTGGGTGTGATACTAGTTGTTTTGTATCTGTTATTGCATCATTCGTCTGACAGGTGGATGACAGTTAACCAAGTGCAGGGGAGGATCTGCCGGATTTTCAGTAAAATTTTCATACGGTGTCTTTACGACAATAAGGGTATTTCGGGTATTAAATTGGGACGTCATAGACTGTCACACAGGAGCAGAATCTTTCACGAGTTTCGAGAGAAAATTCGAAAAGGATCCTGTCTATATTCCTCTTTAAGAAAAAAAAAACGACCTCGATTTTTAGACATCTTCAAATTAATTGACAACATAATGTGATGGCAATTATTTACATTTTCTTTGTAAGTTAGAGACATAAATGTCGGCAGAGGAAGCAAAAGAAATGGAAAAAAATACAAAAAGACAATACGAATATGAATATTCTACCTACTCAACAAGCCCAGTAGTCAACCTCACTCAGAAAATATTTTATTATATGTATACAAGTATTTAATAATTTAAAAAAAATTGAAGTTAATATTTAAAATTCCCAGGAAACTCCGAATAGAGGCCTAGATAGTTTAAATTGAAATTTAAGAAATGGACGTGTAATGCCTTTTTATATTATTTATTTTGTATTATTCAAATTAAACATCAAAGTCAATAATGTCATGAGATTTACTTGATTTACTTTTCATTTGTAAGTAAGAAATTTCTAAGTTTAACTATTATAGATAAAACAAAAATATATTTATAAGGGAATTAGATACATAATAATTAACATATTGTCTGTCTTAACTTTTTTTTTTTTAAAAAAAAATTGTCCTTAATATTGTTATGATAAAAATAGTTAAAATTAAATACCAAATATAAGTGTATATATGTATATATTATGGGGTGTGAGATTCCAAATTCCATATGCATGTGACCAAAGGAGCTTCTTGGAATCTTCTTTCTTAGATGTGATGATTGCATGAGGTCGAGCCCATGTGAGTATTGGTAAGGTGTGACAAAAGGATAAAGGTGGAAAAAAGAAAAAAGAAAAAAGAACAAAGAAAAAAGAACAAACAAAAAAAAGAAGTGAAAAGAAAAAAGATGGAAATTGTGATAGACAAGTCTTTTTCATGGGTTGTGTTTGGAATTATGCACCATTACCTTATTAGAAAAGGCAAATGCTTTCTTATTTTCACCACTGTTTTGTTACAAACATATATGGTTCTTTTCACTACAGCTTTACCTTACCGGGCCCCATTTATTGCTTTATCCAATTCCTCCGTTGCTACTTCAATCTTCATTTTCTGGGTAAAATTAGGTAATTTATACTTTTATTTTTATTAGAAACTATTTAAGGAGGAGAATATATATATTGCGTATTAATTTTCATTTGTTTACGAGAATTGAACTCGAAACCACCCATTATACAATGTAAATGGAGAAAGATTCCACCTAAATAGTAATATTAGTGACATCGATCAACACTTAATAAATATAGAATTTAGTAGGGAATACAATTTTTTTGGCATTCTTTTCGTTTCGATTTTTAATAGGAGAAAATAGTTTGATCACGTATAGAGTATAGAATTAAGAAAAGTTTGGTTAAATATAATCGACTTGATTAAATCAAAATCTTTAGGGCCCCTTTTTTGGAGGCCTTATGTCGTTGTTCGGGCCACCGACCATTCAAGTCGGATATATAACACGAATAGTTTATTTATTTTTCTAGTTTCTGAAAATAATTAAAATCAGGTTCATTCTTTCATCGGGTGATCACCAACATCAATTATATTGTACAAATAGTTTCGGCCTTAATATTGGAAAAGTGATTCATGATAACTATATGGATAAACTACATAAAAGTACTCAAATTATAGGGGTCATTTCAAGTTCATACACTAACTATGAAAATTTTCATTTAGGTACCCAAACTATCAAAACACTACATCTAGGTACCATCCGTTAGTCAATCTGTTAGTCAAACCGTTAATTGTTGAGTTGTCATTTTTTAGTCAACTGTTTGTGCTTAGTTGGAGTCCATATGGATAAAAAAATAATTAAAAATTAAATATATTATTAAAAATAATTAATAAAATTATAAAATAAAATTATTAAAAAAACAAAATCTTAAAAAAATTTTAACTCCGCCAATGAAGGGTGATTGATCTGCCGAACTGCTCATGTGCAACCGGAGCATTGCCTGCCATTTCTTATACCAATTTCACTACGCATACCTGAACCTGCATTGGTGAATCACCAAAAATCGAAACAACAACCGAAATTCCCACTAAATCGATTATAATTCGGACCCTTTCTTGGTCCTTAGCGATATGGAACGGAGCATTGACCGCCACAATTTGGGCATCGAGAGAAGACACTTCTTTCAAAAGCTTTCACAGCGATGTTAGTCCACCTTCGTCCACAATTATCTTCTTTTTTCAATCGTTGTCCCTAGCCAAGGATGCGAGCGAGTTAGCCACGTCCACTCAATCCTTCAGTTGACCCATTTGAATAGTAGAAATGAAGGACCAAACCCAGATGAGAATTTGGTCATTATTTGTGATTGGAGGTAGAGAAACCGAAAACCCTCCTTTGAACCATGTTGGCTGTCGACTCTTTAATTGCGAGCCCCGAGCACTTGCGGTCTTGACTAAGGGCAAGGTTGGCTTTGCCTTGCGCGCCTAGATGAAGTGATTGGGACTTATCTGGCAGCATGGGTCGGTCGGAAATGACGACGGCGACGAAGGGTTCTAAATTTCTCGGCGGTGATGCTCCCTCCACGACGAATTGTGACATCGACGGTGGCAGGGAAGGTCGTCTCTAAGGGGGAAGTCGTTTGGGCTTGGTGGCGAGGCTGGAGTTGTGCACGGTAATGGCTAGGATTGACCACCGGAAACCTAACTTCACCAAATCTTCACCGATGATCGTGAAGGGTTCTCTTCGCCTTGTCCATACGAGTCGATCGGTGGTGTTTTTATTTTTTTAATAATTTTATTTTATAATTTATTTTAAAATTTTATTAATTATTTTTAATAATATATTTAATTTTTAATTATTTTTTATCCACATGGACTCCAACTCAACACAAATAGTTGACCAAAAAATGACAACGGGTACCTAGATGTAGTGTTTTGATAGTTTGGGTACATGGATGAAAATTTTCATAATTGGGGTATGAACTTGAAATGACCCTTATAGTTTGGATACTTTTATGTAGTTTATCCTATATATATATATTTAGTTTACCAATGGAATCATGCACACGTTTGGTGATGATGAAGGCTGGAGGTTGAAGAAGAAGCTGAGCATTGGGGAGAAAGGGCGCATAATGAGAGGCTGTTTTAGAGTTTAACTCCTCTCTAATCCTCTATAGTTAGCCACATGCATATGTAAAAGCAAAGCACTTAAAATGACCTTAATCATTTCATGACCACACCTAAGCTTTCCTAATCGGATTTATAACTATCACTAATATTATTGTTTGATTACTAAAAAGGATAATATTGATTAGATTTCAAGTTGGATACACATAAAAATAAAAAATCCTTTTGCAGGATTGTAATTACCCCAAGTCTGAATTTCATATTTTGATTTTATGTGGCAGGAAAGTTCCGAGTGCATCACTCTATCAGGCATTGAATTTTTGAGTCAATAATCCTAGAAGGCTTATCCATAGAAAACAAGCTAAAGCTATGGGGTCAATGAAGCCGAGAAGATAAAAGTCTTCTTTATGATGGAAAACCATATCAAAAGATGTGTGGAAAAGTCTTAAAGGTAAATAGAAAAAGAGAAACTCATTTGTTCAATTTTTTGAGCAATAATTAAGAGATTGAAGAAGAGCTGCCGTTGGATAAATCATTATAAAATTCCGTTTAATTGCTTTAAAATATAAAATTATTTTCTTTTACGTTAAAATATATAAATTTTATAAACGATTCAATACTAGACGTCAATCGAAATGTTTATCGTCATCATTACATACACACACGCTACTTGTCAAGGTTGAGATTGTGTTTAATGATGAAATTAGAGACAAGAGTTAAGTTAGAGGTCACTTGTTGTATCGGCTGTGAAATAAATGCTTTAATTATGAGAGTAAAACCATGCAAAAGAGCCAAGGGAGGAGTCTTTTTGTAGCCAAATTTCCCTTCCAAAAACATTTCCCTCTCTGCATGCACAGGGAAAGTTGCGTTAATAGAAATGTGGTTGTTGTTATGTCATCCATCCCTAGTAGAAACTTGACAAAACTAAATGCCGAAAACTCTGTCTGAAGTTGTGTTCTCGAATTTCAGTTTCAATTTTGATTCAATGATATATTTTTGTACGACAAGAAAATCAAGCTAATATTCATGTGGATTCAAAGTACCGACAGTCAACTTTTTAAACTTGTAAAAGTCCTCCTTATAAACCCCACGCACTAGCATATGCAGGATTAAGTTTTGAGCCAAAAAAACCTTTTGGTTATTGAGAGGTAATTTTTTATACAACAATATTTAGCGAGAGAATATATAAACTGAATATCGACTTTGCTCTTTACAAGTATCAAATCCAAGAACACCCATCCCACAATACTAAAGAATAACATTAAACAATAATACTGTAGTACTAGTGACACGACTCTAAGATGCAAACAAACTTGAAAATTTTCATAATATTTCAGATGCTAAATAATTTCAAAGGGTAGTTGGCCCAGCGTAAATGCGACTTTGAATATTATTTTTGGTACAAAGTTTGGATACTTTTACACTGTTGAGTTAGGGTCTCAAACTCACTTGTCTCTCCTAATTGGGGAATGGCCCAAGGGGTGGCTTTTTAGCCAAGTTATCTTAGGGCCTGTTTGGTAAAGTGAACAAAATTAACCTGACACATTTGTTCACAGATATAGTTAACCACTTAACCGGCTGATGTCTCTACCTAAAATCTAAACAGACGGGAGAAAAAAATTGGAAATAATTCAGAATGAAAAACAAGGAAGACACACATGAAAATGGTAGGCAGGAATGCATTGCATTATAGTCTGCTGATATGATGTTGTGAACGATAAAAAGGAGCTCTTTTTCCCCTCTCCTTAACCTATCATTCGAAATATATAATCCCAATCATAACTTCTCTATTGGAGATTTCATATAACCAGAATAATGCCTTCCACACATCGATAACAAATTACATATCAACATCTATCACTACAGGTTAGTAAAAGAAAGAATGCTTACTAGTAACTTGGCCGGGAAGAATTTTCATCATCACCATCAAGGATGAGTTTGACTCCATTGTTCTTAAGAGTATTGACAATAGCCCAAATCTTGGTGCGGTTCTTGAAACCCTTCTTCTCAATTTCTTTATTAACATTAGCGTAAATACCTTGTCCCTGTCCCTCGTCAAGACCTTCCACCTTGAGTCGTTTAGCCAACACCTCTCCAACAACTGCAGCTGCCTTTGCGTTGCAAGACCTGCCACACTCGAGTGAGCCCTTGATTGAATGCTCAACCGTAGATGCTGATGTAACAATGCGGCCATTATTTCTGTCCACTACGTTGGCTGTGATGTACTTTAGTGATATGAACAACCGCAGTACATACCGCTTCATAACCGCCATTTTCAGACGTCCAGATGTTTTCTGTTTGATAAAAGCAAATAAGATATGACACTGAAATATATGAAGAGAATTGAATACTAACATTTATACCAAAAATTTATTAACTCTTTGGTTTTTTCCTCATGCACTACACTACTTTTTCTAGCCACCAAATTGAGTAAATTAGAGCAAATTCATGGCAATCCCAGTTTCTAGTACAACACTAGGAAAAATGCCCGCGCGTTGACGCGGGACTGTTGGACTGATTACAAACATGAGTTTTATACAAAATAGGATGCAAACGAAGATCTATTACATTACAAAACATGCTGTTAATGATTATATTATACAACATGTATAAAAATTAGGTCAAAGTTTGTTTGGCTACCTATGTTAGATTACAAAATATACAGCTGAAAACAGAAGTTCAAAAATTTAACTGATAACCAGGCTATTAATAGTTCAAATTTTGCCTCAAGGTTTAGTCCGTCTACAAAAGTTGGTCAGTCTTGATCATGAATGTTTCGTCAATTTTTAGCATCGGGCTTCATTTTCTCTACATTTTCTTCATCTTCCTCTGACCTTTTCACTGGAAAGTGTATTTAATCCTTCATTAGTTAGCACATCCAGGAGAAAAACCAACTTCAAAGCAGTTTTGAAAAACATTATGCCTTGGCTTTTGAAAAGTATGTGTTGACCAAAAGGAAACCATAACCCTATAGCAAAGTTGAAGACTAAAAATTATAACCTGATGAATATAACTAACTACTCTGCAGCTCTATTAGCTGTTATGGTTTAGTAAGCAGTTACCTTTTTGTCTAAGTTGTCTTAATTCTCCAATTGTCCAAGTTATATAAACTAAAAACTGTGAGAACTTCTAGCATCAAACAGATAACATTGGATTTTTCTAAATGAGAAACAAACATAGATAATTAACTGCATGGATATGCAACTACATTTTATCTTATAAATTAAGTAGGGAAAAGATGTTCACCAAAGTCATTAGTCAAAATGTCAGCAGTTGAAATTTGATGACTTAAAAACAAAGTTAAAAAAAAAGAAGAGAAACAAAGACATCAGATATTATTACCTTCAAAAGCAACTTGTTCTCATGCTCTCTAACCACAACCCTATCACCAGTACATACACTCAGAGCATGGTAAATGCTGCTGCTGGTTTGGTGTTTGAAATTAGTTAGCTAGATGGGTAAAATACAACCTTTCTTCAAGCTAAGGCCAAGGGCGATGATCAAGATGTATATAAGATATCTGACCACATAGCCGGACCCGGACAGATAGAGGATAACTTAACTCTATGCCATTATAATTCAAAATCAAACATGTACTTCAGTAGCATGTTATGTATGATAAAAAGAATACATTTCAAATTATCAAGTCAAGGCGTAGACACAGTCGCAATTGACACAGTTACGGAGGAATGATATTTGTGTTGAGGCAGTTCCTGAAATCACACCAAAACGTGTCTCTTTGCATGGTTGGCAAGTGAATCTTAGTTATATGATAGCATCATCTACTAAATGGAAATAAACAAAGCAATACTCAATGCAGAGTCAATCTTCCATGATTAACTTATATCTAATTACCATTACTAATAAAAGCATGAGAGAGCAGATATATGTAGAATAGCTAGCATATAAGAGATCTCATCTCTGCAATCAGACAGAAACTGATGAGAATGAAACCTCCAATAATAGATATTTGATGTGGAGGAACAAATTTCCAATGTTGCCTATCTCTATCCCAAAAATACAAATTATTAAACAATTTAATAATTGAGACAAAATAGTTTACAATCCCTATATAGATTGAAATCCAATATTACTTATAATAAAATGAAAACAAAATATCGGTTAGAAACCAAAAATGCACAGTATAATGAAAACATACATTCCTAATTTTAATACTACTACTTGCTTTTTCAATCCAAAGCAAACACATTATAGGCCAAAATGAAAACATACATTCCTAATCACTAAAATGACATTTCTGCTTAGAGTAACCAAACGCATTACCCAATTTTGTTCAAACATACTAACAGTAACAAATTGTAGGGGTTTACAAACCTATAGCTATAAAGTAGTAATTTAATGAAAAAAGCTGACAGAAATTATCGAAGAGAATAAAGCCTAAAGCCTAAACCCTAAATCCAGCACTTCTTTGTTTGCAAATAAAAGGAAAACAGAGCTGCATATGTTCATTTCTTACCAAAAGTAGATACATTTGCCAGAAGAATTCATTAAAGAACTGATGAAACACACACATATAAATACAACTCAAACAGACAAACATCCAAAATCAGAGACTGATCACAAAATTTATAAATGTTTTATGCTACACATGTCAGAGACCATAAACCCAATCTCATTTCATCTAAATACCACAGTAACAAACATATCGATAAACAATTAGGTAATACCCTAAACCCTAAACAATCATAAGTTAAAAGTTCAATTCTAAATCCCTAATATGAATGTGAAAGATTGCTGAACAAAATGACATATATAAATAGATCTAGGATATGAGAAGGTGTTCGAAAGGTGATTAACTATTTACATACATCATCATTTGTTCATTTACATGATTTTACATGTATTAGCAATATTGCATAGCTAACGGGTAAGCATGTTGGAGTTCAGAAAATAGCAACACTGGTTAGCTAACTGCTTCTTCACAATATTAAGTTTAACAGCTAAACCCCTTAGTTCATACTCTTATGCTTCGGTGAGGCAATTAATCTAATCCTCCCACGTAATGTTAGACTGAGCTGCACCAAACATGGGACTGGAGTGTTATTTAGGCCAGCCCCTCTTAGTTCCTCTTACTCCCACGTAACAAACAGGCCCTAAGAGTACAACACCTGAGCCAAGTGAACTACATGGATTAACCAGGCATATTGAAATAAATGATTACGTTTCTGGGATCATGTATTGCTTTGAAATCATTCATTGTCTTTCTACTAGAAAGCATTCCAATTACTTCTCTTTTCAACGTGTACTTGGTTTGGCTCTTTTCATGTTCTGATTAAGCAGATAGGTAAACTTGGTCTTGACTTTTTAATTTTTCCATTTCTCAACACATCTCTACTGTGAACTATTTACCCTTTAACCACTGAGACATATTTCTTGACTAATTTTATAAAATCGGCTTAAATACAATTCTAGTATTGAAGCATCAAAATTTTCAGATTAAACATGAGAAATTGAGGGAATGCACTCAGTCGGAACCAAAGGAAAATTAAATATCTAAACACGAATAAATAGCATGAAGAAAACAATCACAATCTACCAAAACCGAAAATAAATTCTATATTGATTATTGAAAAGCAGAAAGACTGTACCTTGAACCAAACAGATATGGGAACTCCTTGATGAAGCTTAACCTTTTCGCTATCTTGCCAAATCAAAAGCGAATTTAAGCTGTTTACAGTATGCAGCAAGCTACACAACCAGAGCTTTCAATGAGAAATAAAACTCCAGAAAAGACATGAATCAGAACCGTTGAGGCGAATCAACACGAAGGTACTTTTTTGATGCAAAGATATTCTATTCGTACCTGATTGATCATCATCGCCCGCCCTCGGTATGAACTGGCAGCAGGAGCATAAGAGCACGAAGCAGTAGTGGGGCAAAGAGGAATTGCTTTGCTTCAATGGCGACGATATTAGCGTTTGGGCTGAGGCCCACGATGTAAAACAAACAAATATGAGCCCAATCCATTCCTCAGCTAGACAAACGGCACCGTTTAACCGCAAGAAAAATCAAACACCGACTGCCAACCGCACACGGAACCCAACCCACATAGTGTAGGACTGCCTATAAATTGATAACACGTGGAAAGCCACCCCAACCCTAACCTTCCTTCCCTTATAAAATCTCAATTCCTCACCTTCCATCCCAAAAACCTCGAACCCAACCTAACCGAACGTTCACTCAATCGGGTTCTTGACTCCACAAACCACAAAATATCTGTAAATCCCCCACCTGAAATCACAATCTCAGATCTGACCCCCACCGCCCTCCCTCTCTTCCCCGATCGCCTTCACTCTCCTAAGGTCCGTCAATCTAAATCTTAATTTCCCATACCATGCATCTGATCATATATATTTGTGTTGGTGTTTGTTGTGAAATTGGTGTGGATTTTTTGATTTTGATGATATTGTGGCGCTCAGGTTGATTTTCGGTAACGATGGTGTCTGACGCGAGCAAGAAGAAGGCGGCACAGAAGAAGGCGGCGGCGGCGGCCAAGAGAGGTGGAAAAGCGTCGGCTGCAGCTGCTTCATCCAAGGCGGCTGCGACCGAGAACGGAGCCGATAAGCTCGCGAATGGAGTCGATTCGATGCATATTTCAGATCGGAATTGCACTGGCGTGCTCTGCTCTCATCCTCTTTCTAGAGATATCCGCGTATGTATGCCGATACGATTAGCACATGCATCTTACTTTGTCTTTTATATATAATATAATTTATAGTTCCTATTTCAATTTACAGAAAGCTTGTTTTTTTATGTTTTTAGTAATTCAATAGGTTTTTCTTTAGAAAACAATACCGGAAATTTCAGGTTTGTTTTTTTTGCAGGGTATTTGATTGTGCAAATAATTTTTTGGAACTTTCTGGTTAATTTAGTGGTATAATGCTGAATATCTTTCTTAACAAAATAAATTATTGGGCATACCCACAAACCTATGTCAAACAGGTTTTAAGTTTGGCGGAGAAGGCTTTTGGTGTTCAATTTTCCCTTCCAGGTTTATTTGTTTTCTCATGTGCCCAAATAAAGTAATTTAAGAATATTCATCCCTACTGTGTAGGGAAGATATACGATTGTGCAAAAATGTGATAGGTGTGTGGTAGAAAGGAGTTACTTTGGTTAAGGTGCAAATATGGTTGACCGTGACTGTATATATTTAAAAAATTTGTAACTTTACCATGGGTTTAGGAATTTTTTCAAAGCTCTATTGAGAGGTTCTCTTGCTGATAGTGTGTTTATATTTGAGTACTTGATTATCTAGTCTGTTAAACGGCTGTGATGTAGTTTCCTGATTTTATGGTAATTTAGTTTGCATCTCATCTTCTCTCTATTTTGAGCTTCATTATAGTTAGTTTTCCCAATTGAAGTTGTTGGTATGATTGATTGACTAACAGTTTCCTTGTCATTTCAGATAGAATCTCTATCAGTTACCTTCCATGGACATGATCTGATAGTTGATTCTGAACTTGAGCTTAATTATGGCAGGTTAGTTGTATATACTTTATTCACGTATAAAGCTAGTTATTGGAGAACTTTTGTGGTACAATGTCTGTATTAAATTTGTGTATTTCATGTTAATTTCCAGACGCTATGGTTTGCTTGGGTTGAATGGGTGTGGTAAATCTACCCTCCTAACTGCCATAGGGCACCGAGAGCTCCCAATTCCGGATCACATGGATATTTATCATCTCAGTAGGGAGATTGAAGCTTCGGACATGTCTTCACTTGAGGCTGTCATTAGCTGTGATGAGGAGAGGATAAGGTTGGAGAAGGAAGTTGAAGAGCTGGCAGCTCAGGTTAGCTGCAAATAACTTAATTTTCATGATTAAATTCTACATATACATTTCCTTTTGATAAAGCAACTGAAACCACAAAAAGCATAGTTTGGATTGACATTAAATATTAGTGTTCTTAAGACAGAATCAAACCAACAAGATTGAATTACTGATAAAGTAAATCACTTTATAGTTCTTTAGCTTAATGTTACCTTTAAAAACTAACGTTTTAAAAGGTTTTTTGGTTTACAATCTCCAGCTTGTTGTTCCAAAAGCTTATCTATAGAACCCTAGATGCATGTATTCATTGCTTATCATAAAGCACATATCCACTGATTTGATCGAGGAAAGAGGTTGGGGACCAAAAAGGAGAGGAAAAACTAGAAGAATTAGTTTTCATTTATTCCCATGTCACAAAAGCTTTAAACTGTAGGTTCGATATTGTGGTGTTATTTGGGCCAAAATTCTAAATGTACTTAGCAGGACACCCCCAGTATCTCGTGCTTCTATCATATTCAAGGCCTTGTCCTTCTGCCGCACGTGATTCATGGACAAATCTAATAATTGAACAGCCCACATTGGAACAAATGCTAAGAGTTTGAAACCTCCCATAACAGTTCTCATACCCAAGATAAAATTCAAACAAGGAAAAGATTTGGATAGTATTCTTAGTTTCTAACAAATAAATTGTAATAGTACAAAGAACATAAAATTCATTGCATATGAGTCACAATGGTAGTCTGAGGCTGCTTGCTACTTAGTATACATTTCTTATGACTTCTTTTATATTTTTATAGGATGATGGTGGTGGAGAGCAGCTTGAGCGAATTTATGAGCGTCTTGAAGCATTGGACGCAGCAACTGCAGAGAAGCGTGCGGCTGAAATACTGTATGGTCTTGGGTTTGACAAGCAAATGCAAGCAAAGAAAACTCGGGATTTTTCTGGTGGTTGGAGAATGAGGATTGCACTTGCACGTGCCTTGTTTATAAACCCAACCATACTGTTGCTCGATGAGCCTACGAATCATCTTGGTGCGTTAACTAGTTTATAATGTTAGTGATTGTGTTGGATTTCATTTTTATTAGAAGTGCATTCTTAGTAGGACAATATCAAGTTCAAAATGGACCATTTTTAACTGGAGATGACGCCTTAACCCAAAATGTTCTCGAACTTTGTTCTTTTATTTCCACTTTTTTCCTTGTTTAGGCTGCCTTTCAGATTTGTACTGATTTTGGGAACCTGTCTTTTGTTACTACAGTGTCTGCACGATTGTTATGCAATGTTTGACTCATTTCATCTGTTATGCTTTTCTTTTGTTTATATGAAGAGATTTTTCAATGGTCAATGTTTTTCCTTAACAGATCTGGAAGCTTGTGTGTGGTTGGAGGAGACATTGAAGAACTTTGAGCGCATTCTGGTGGTGATTTCACACTCCCAGGACTTTCTGAATGGAGTTTGCACAAACATCATCCACATGCAGAGCAAGAAGCTGAAGATGTACACTGGAAACTATGACCAGTATGTTCAGACCCGATCTGAACTGGAGGAGAACCAGATGAAACAGTATAAGTGGGAGCAGGAACAGATTTCTAACATGAAGGAATATATTGCTCGGTTTGGGCATGGTTCAGCGAAACTTGCTCGTCAGGCTCAAAGCAAAGAGAAAACCCTAGCAAAAATGGAGCGTGGTGGGCTTACCGAAAAGGTGTCCAGAGACAAGGTTCTAGTGTTTCGTTTTGTGGATGTGGGAAAGCTGCCACCACCAGTACTTCAGTTTGTTGAAGTGTCGTTTGGTTATACTCCTGAGAATCTGATCTACAAGAACATTGACTTTGGAGTTGATTTGGACTCCCGTATTGCTCTGGTTGGGCCAAATGGAGCTGGAAAGAGTACTCTGTTGAAGCTGATGACGGGGGAGTTGTTTCCTTCTGATGGCATGGTCCGGCGGCACAATCACCTTAGAATTGCTCAGTTCCATCAGCACTTGACTGAGATGCTTGATATGGATCTGTCTGCCCTAGCGTTCATGATCAAAGAGTACCCAGGGAATGAGGAAGAAAAGATGAGAGGTGCAATTGGTAAGTTTGGATTATCGGGTAAGGCACAGGTAATGCCAATGAAGAATCTATCGGATGGGCAGAGGAGTCGGGTTATCTTTGCATGGTTGGCATTTAGGCAGCCACAATTACTTCTGTTGGATGAGCCAACGAATCATTTGGATATCGAGACAATCGACTCTTTGGCTGAGGCATTGAATGAGTGGGACGGGGGTCTTGTTCTTGTTAGCCACGATTTCAGGCTCATAAACCAGGTAGCACAAGAGATATGGGTATGTGAAAAGCAAGCTGTGACGAGATGGCAGGGAGATATTATGGACTTCAAGCACCACCTAAAGGTAAAGGCCGGTTTAGCTGAGTGAGGCCTGATGCCTGAGGCCGGTACCAAGTTCATCATCTATCCTAAGTTTGTAGTAGTTAATTTGTTGGCCCTGTTAACACATGTATGAGAGACAATGTAGTGTGGGTATTTACTTTTTTTCTTTCTTTTCTTTTCTTTTCTTTTATGTTCCGAGCTGTCTTCTCAGACTGACTATATGACTGAGGAAGACGACTGGAATGGGCGAAAGGCTTGGTTATTGTTTCAAGCCGGCGGCAGTTTCTTTGCCCGTAGCTCCCCAGTTTGTAGGTGGTATTTTTGTTTCCGTTATTGCATGTTTGGTCTTTTCTATATATTTAGCTTGGGTTGTAGCCAAGCCAAGCCGGTTAAATTACCTTAATAGTTATTTTAGGTAGATACGATGCCTGTGGCTGATGTCTAGTTCCTTCTACGAGTCCTCAAATGACAAAGTTGTAGTATTTTCATAATATTATATTATATTCTCTTTATAATATTGGAAATTTTATTATTTTATGGTATTTCCTATCGCGTTGCAGTGGGTGATTTTTGACAGTGAGGTCGATGCTAATATATTTTGCTTGACCTGCTAAAGAAAGCATCTCTCAATAAATCAATATATTTTGCTTGACCTCCTAAAGAAAACATCTCTCAATCAACTAGCTCTCGTCTGGTGCTATCTTTCAAGTTCTTAAATGTTTGTAAAGCGGAGCTTAGAAGGTGATTTGGAAAGGAATAGGCAAGCCAAATCAGCTGGCGACCACGAGCCCCATCTAACACCAGCGGTCTACTAATCAATGAACCTCCTAAACCTACTTTCTTTTCCGACCGAATTAGCCAAGCCTAACTGGTCACGAGATGTTGATATTATTTGAGTTTGAAAGTCACTTAATATTATGACTTAATGATATTTCTTTTCGTAAATTATAACGGATCTTGAGTTTAACTCTAATAAATATATATTGAATCCATCACCTCGACAACCTTTCGTAACCAAAGCGTCACCTCAACATCCAAAGGTGAGTAGCCCCGAGTAGCGCTGGCGCTGAACATAAAAAGAAAATATTTCTGGCCTTTTGAATTCTTTTTTAATTATATTTTCTTGTAATTATAAGTTGGTGATAGATATTTGTGGTTTTGTCTTATAGTTAAGGTTCGGCAAGACAAAAATATTTTGCATTAACTTGGGAATTTAGCATTAATATCCATTTCTCACAAAAAAAAATCCTATAATATCCCTTTCCTAAAAACTTAACAATCTAAGGTAATTGAGTTTTGGTATTTACAATTTTGGCCCAAATATATAAATAAGTGAGGAATCAGATAACACCCATTTAGTTACTTCTTTGGATTTGTTCGATTGTGAAGAACAAAAGAGGAGGAGAAGAGCCAGAGAGACAAGTTGAGCGGAGGTGGGAAATGAGCAGAGAGGGAGACGCTGTAGTGGGTTTAGGGTTTGGAAACAAGGATAGAGGGAGGCAGCGATGGCGAGCTTGGAGTTGCGAAAAGAGGAGGCAGCGATGGCGGGCACGACTTCTTGCAAACTCGTAGAAAGGGAGGATCCGTCTTGTGTAGTTGCAAACGGCTGAGACGGTGGCGGTGGCTAGTGTATTGAAAGGTATGTAACATTTTTCCCAATCCTAAATGGCTCCAAATTAGTGTAGGTTGGTTAGGGTTTGCAAGCGGATTAACTATGGTTCTAAAATAAGAAGGAGATGTTATTCCCAAATCTTGTATTGGGAATAAATTTAGAGTTTGATTAATTATTGAATGCAAAATTTTGTAAGATTTGTAATGAAAATGGTAAATAATTAATTGAATTAGGTTAATTGTTTGAAATTGATAAAGAGAAATTGAGAGAAATGTTGGCTGGTTTTGTGAAATAGGCGTGCATTGTTGTTGGATATGGGTTACAATTGGATTGATGTTTATAATGAAGGCTGAATCTAAATGTCAAATGTTATTGTTTTTGTAATCGGTACCTAAGTTGTAAATAATCGGTATATAATAGTCATATAAGGGGTAACTAAAGGAATTATAAGGTAATGATACTGACAAGAAAAGTTGTGTAATAAGATGATGTAACGTTTGTAAATGGTTTTAGGACATAATAGGATGGTTTATGAGTAGTGGATGAGTATTTTAGGTCCTTGACAACATATACTACGTAAAATGTGTAAGTGATATTTCATTGTTTGAAAAACAGAAAATGGGAGTCAATTACAAGCTAATTGTGGGGGAGAACGAAGTGGCTTAAGATAAAGTTCAACCTGGGTGGCAAGCAAGTAGAACAGTCAAGGACATAAAGGCTAAATTGACACAACATGAGTTAGAGAAGTTTAGGACTACCTTCTTTGGGCACATTCTTGACATCGAAGAATTGCAGTGGAGCGGTTCCATTGTACATGGGAAGATGTTCTGTAAACTTACTAGTGGGGGAGTTAATGAAGCAGAAGGCGTATGTTTCCTGGTTGGGGGGAAGGTGAAGCAGTTCAATGTCAAAGATTTCGGTTTGATAATCGGTTTTAAATGTGGAGAGAAAAGCAGTCAGGCACATGAGGGTGACGACTCACCGAGCTTGGCGAAATGATACTTCAAGGGGAAAAAAGATGATAACGATCTCTCATTTGGCGAGTGCCTTCAAAGAATGCAGGAGGCGTGAAGATGCATTCAAGTTAGGGCTGGTTTAATTCGCTCAAATGGTCCTACTTGGGAGGGAGCCAAATGGGAGAGTGAATGAGGAATTTTTGAGATTGGTTGACAATCTAGATGAATGGAATAAGTATCCGTGGAGGTCGGAATCTTATGCAAAAACTCATGAATCCTTAGCTTGAATTCTAGTTAAGGGTTACAAGAAGCGGCCTCCAAGGTTCGTAACTAAATGAGTGTCAAAGGAGAAGAAGAAGTCTGGGAATAGGAAGGAGAGGGGAAAAGATAAGGTTGGTGAAGCCACTACTGAAGAAGATGGTGAAGGTGATGATGTAAAAGAACCAGCTGCAGAGGACATTTGTGAAGATGATGCAAATGAAGAAGAGGAGGAGAATGGTAGTGGAAATGAAATTGAGGACAATGAGGAGGAAGGTGCAAACACTGAAGGACAAGAAGTTGAAAAGCAAGAACAAAGGGTTAAGGTAAGAGCATAACACAGAGGAACGGAGCGACTGAAGCTGAACAAATTGGCTTATAAAGTTCGCGGGTTTTCTCATGCTTTTCAGGTTAGTCATTAAAAAGGACTAGTTCATTGAAATGATAAAATTTAATGTTTGAAAATGGTGTTACCTAAAAAATAATTAAATTGATGATGAAGGTGTGGGTGTTTGAATGCTTGCCCTTTTTACCCGGTAATGGGTATGTCAAGATGCAGCGAAATCCTAAAGTGCCGAGATTACTGCACTGGAGTTGCATCAAATTCATTACATTTCATGGTATCTACAAGGAGTTGTTTAAATATGAAAAGGTTAGTGCGAAACTGTAAGAAGTTATTATATAAGAGATTGAATTTGGTTTTGCTATTTAAGAAGACTGACTGTTTGTTTGTTAGTCTGTTGTTTACATTAGTTGTATTTTGTAGGCGGAGGTGTTAAACCTTGTTCCCACAAGTGATGAGGAGGAGTTAGGGTTTTGGTCATGGGGCAGTAATGGTAAAGAAGAAGGAAATGAAGGAATGGCTGCGAACCTAGAATTTCATTGCCCACAGCCCGAAGAAGACACTGTTCAGCTTCCCAATCTACACATACCTGTTGGACTTGATGTGGGGGAGCTGCAGAGTCTGGCATTGAATCTGGAAAATGTTGTTACTTTGTTGTTCAAAGAGAACAGAATAGAGTGACATTGCTGGAGGAGTCGAGGGGATTAAAGCAGTTGAAATTTAAGCACGACCAATTGGAGAGTGAAGTTAAGAAAGATCTGATGGAGGTGAAGGAACAAATTAAGGAGATAAGGGGAAAGGTTTCGGAGTCCCCGTATAAGGGGCCAACCAATGATAATGACTTTTACTCTCCCATAGGACCGAGTTGTTCAAGGCCGGTGGATGGAGATGAAGAAGAAGAAAATGTGACCAATGTGCCAGATATAGCAATTGGAAACATCATCGAAGTTGAAAAGGTAGATGTTGTGGGAAAGTTAAGTGGGCCTAGCAAGGAAAGTGATGGATTAATTAGTGGAGTTGTAACTATGGCGGATGCTGAAACTGCAACTCTAGTTGAAGTAGGTCAAACTTTAGTAGGTCTACAAGGTGGGGAAAATATTGAGAAAGCGGTTGAGCAGCCTACACTGGCAAGTGGGGAAGACGGAGATAAAGTTGTTGCAGAAGAGAGTGGGGGTAAAGTTGTGGTGGGCGAAGTTTATAAGCGTTCTTTGGTTATTTTGAAGGAGGTGAATTCTGCCAAGGGTTGCAAGCAGTTGTTGAAGAAACTTGCTTCAAAGTTGAAGGCAGCTATAAAGAAAATGAAAACAACACCTATAGAGACGGTAGTTGATGCGGTAGCAGAGGTTCCAGCAGGGGAAAAATCACTGATTGTTGTATATACCATTGCGGACAACGCATGGGTTGGAAAAAGGGAGCGAACAAAGCGGAAAGGCCTTGCACTTTGCTCACCGTTCACAAATCCTATGAAGAAAAAGAGCCGGAGATCAGATAAAGGGCATGAGGCTGCTGAACAGATTGAAGAAGAACTAGTGTTGTATGATCCCTCATCTGATATTCGAATGGAGGATGTGCAGTTATTGGTAAAGTTCATGGAAGAATGGGCAAGCAAACCTGAGTAAGTTATTATAAATGATGAATCAAACTAGTAATAGGGTTATGGTTTTGATATAACATTATATTATTGATGTGCATATGTGAGGTTACTTTGGAGAGTGTCAATGTCAATTTGGATTTTTTCTACAAGCTTTTTGACATGGACGGCTGGTTAACGTATGAGGTTAGGTGTTACCCTTTAAATTGGTTAATTAGTGTTCATGTATAAATGGATTTAGAGTCTAATTCTTTGTGACCCATATGCATCATATGGAAGTGGACTTGTTTCTATTTTGCAGGAGGCAGTTTCAATACTTAGATTTGTATACCAAAGCATGGACTACAATTGACATATAGTTCCAGGTACATTTAGGAATTGATTGACAAGATTTAACACATTGGACCAATTTCTATGTGTAATGCTTATTGAATTAAAATGCGTAATTAATGGCTGAAATTGATTTTGTTTACTTTGATCGACAGCGTTATCTTGAGAAAGTTGAGGAAGATTTGCCCTCTCCGGCTGATGTAGGTGCAACAAAGGGAATAACACCAAACTTTGGAAAAATTACCGATTACATCAATGGAAGATACCCACAAAGTTATGGTCTAGCGTGGTCGGGTGTGGCAAAGGTATTCCTATTGTTTTCATTGGGAGGCGATCATTGGGTCGTAGCTGAGTTGGATTTGCAGCTCCGTTGTGTTTCTATATATGATTCCATGGTCTCCAAAAACAAACCAAAAAAGCTGAAAATCGCTGCCCCGGGTTCTCTATGCAATGAACTTCTATCCGGGTTTGTCGTAAAGTGTTGAGGCACCGACATGGTCGCTAGTGAGGGCAAGAAAGGTTCCGCAACAAACTAACGGGTACAATTTCTCTATACCTTGTATTTTTTTGGTTGACAAGTTATAAGTTACTGTTATGGGGTGACACGTTATGATTGAAATAATGCAGGAGTAGCTGCGGTGTATTTGCCTTGCATTTTTTGGAAGTCTTGGTTTCGAACCAAGAAGTTGTTGCGTGCTGTTCACAAGAGGACATACCCCAAATCCGGTTGAAATTGGCAATTGAGTTCCTGCGCAATGAAGGTCATTGTTAGAGACAAATACTCCACAATGCTGCATAATATGTGTGTATTGTAGATAGTTGTAGGACTATTTATTTTTGTAGGACTACGGGTGAAAACTGAGGCAGTTAACTTATTTATAAATTTTTAACTTGCTAGTATAAGTGTAGATTGATGATAATGTATAATTGTTGCTTCATCACGTCATTACTGTGTTCTTGTCTTGTGTTTGTTTGCAAACGGTTGTTTTGAAATCTATGACTAAATTTAGGATTTGTAACAGGAACTTTAACTAACCAGTATATAAGTTGTACCTAATGTACACTAAGGGGTAGGTAAGTGGTACATAGGCCTTCACACTAGTTTTGCAATATTTGGTTGCGTATTTGTTGTCTTGGGTCATGCAAATTATAATTTGGGTTTCTGCTCGCTTAATTTCGATAAACATGTGTACCACATCAAATCCTGGTAGGAACCCAATGGTAACTAAACATGGAATAATTGGTATCTAATGACCCCTAACAGGTAGTTAAGTGGTAGTTTTTATTACTGGGTTTAACTTCAAACGTAGATTATGCAAACAACCTAAACAGAGTACCAAGCAATGCTGGGGCTTTAATATAAGTGTTGCTTCATCATTTCATTACTGTCGGTACGTGGTGTCTTTGTTAGCACACGCTCGTTTGGAATACAAGTACAAAATTTATGAACTGTAACTAACCAGTATCTAAGTTGTACCTAATGTACAATAAGGGGTATGTAAGTGGTACATAGGCCTTCCCACTGGTTATGCAATATTTGGCTGCGTCTTTGTTGTCTTGGGGTCATGCAAATTGTAATTTGGGCTTCTGCTCACTTCATTTCGATGAGCATGTATGCCACATCAAATCTTGGCAGGAACCCAATGGTAACTAAATATGGTATAATTGGTATCTAATGACCCCTAACCGGTAGTTAAGTGGTAATTTTTATTATTGGGTTTAACTTCAAACAATGATTATGCAAACAATTTAGATAGAGTACCAAGCCATTTTAGGGCTTTAATATAGTTACGCACACATGGGCTTTTGTTTTTACAAAATTTGGACCTCGTGTAAAGGTTCATAGCGCCATGCATAGTGCATAGAAAAGCAAAACTTTGCATATTAGAAGCATTGTTGCGTACTGTAACTGCTTATTAAACTTGTATTAGATTGCATCCATTGGTTTCTTCCGCTTGTTAGCCGCACGAACAAGGGGATGGTTGCGAGGGTTGGATGCCTTTCCAACTTCAATGGCACCATCAATGTCTATGCTCTCCCAATTGCGGTCCGGTTCTATGATCGTCATACACTCCCTGCACAACTCAAACCCTTCTTTGAATGCTTTGTCCATCTCAACGTGGTATTCATGAGACATTTTGTAATCTTCCACTGACTTTGACTTCGCGGCCTCCACCTCTATCTTGAGAGCATCCAACTTGGAAAATCGGCTTTCCGCTTTCAATGTGTGCTTTATCTCCTTAAACTTGGCCTCATTCAAATCATTTTTAAAATTTCCCATAACATCAAAATCTAACCCAAGTTTCCATCCCCACCACATTGTACCTTTAGAAAAGTATTCAAGTGTTTGTCTTACCTCTTCAATTTTGTTGGTTGGATCATTAGAATCACCTTCGGATTCATAAGATGCGGCTCTTGCATGTTGAGGATTGAAAGCCGGCTCTTCTGGGAAGGCAACAGGCCATCGACCATCACCTTCGCAACATGGTCCCTCGTTGGTAGGCCTGATGTCTGTCATTGCATCTAAGTGTTTTCTTTGCATTGAGTAAGTATGTTGTTGACATATGGTGTTTGGATATTCATCTACATACTCCTTAAGTAGCCAAACGGGTGTGGGAGCAATTGATGATGGTCATAATGGTTTGGACAATATTTAGGTGGCGATGTGATAGGAATTAGGATTTTTTAATTTAATTAGTAACTCCTATACCCAATTACATCTCTTTTAAGTGATGGTATAGGTGGCCACACACCATATGTACTTATATATGTTGTGTTGTGTTTAGGGGTGGGCATAATTCGGTTGAAAATCGGTACCGATTCGATGCAAACCGTTATTTGCACTCCGGTTTGGAGTTGACCCGATATAAGTCAAAACATTTTCAATATCGAAACTGTGGCGTTAGTAATGGTTTTGTTTTGGATTTTAATTTGGAAAACCGTTGGAATCCAAAACGAACCGTTAAGGTGATTATTTTTTTTATATTATTTTTTGAATTTTTAATTTGGGTGATATTCGTATCGATCTGATTAGTTTCAAGTATAATTTTTTAAAAATCCATACCGTATCGAAAAGTTAATATTTTAACGGTTTTAATTTGGATTTGGGTTATATCTGTATCGATCTAAACCGTGTCTACCTCTTTTTGTGTTTTGAAAGTTGGCAATTTATTGAAACCACATGTGGGTATTTATCTATTATTGCCACCAAATATCAAATCAAGTGGGGTTAGTGTGTACAATAAATGGAGGGAACTTTTGCACTTAGGATTACAGTAGGCGGGAACATAAAGGATTTTTCCCCCTCACTAACTTCGTTTCATCAGTGATGGTATTGGCTACTTCCCCACACCACAATCTAACCTAGCCGCCCAAACCGATCATTCTGCCTGCCAAATCAATCCCCCAATTTCATATCTCCAATAACTTCTATCATAGGTATTTTAATGTCTCCCCCAGCCTCTCCTCCCCCATTAACTCCAATTTGTCCACCACAACCAGTTCAATTGCAGAAAGGAGATTTGGTGGGTCAACCCTTGGTTTTCACACTGTCATCCCATGAGGTTGCTGACCAAGTACCAACTTGTGAAGAAGATGTGTTTTCCTTAACATCAACGATTGAAAATTACAAAAAGAATAAACTGATGGTGAAGGAGCTGCATGGAAAGTTGTTGAGAACATAAAGGCAGACCAAAACCTTTTTCCTGGAGTCCGAAACAAGGCTATATGGAAGTGTCGCCACTTTCACCTCAATCTCAAGGCTATTGAGGGAATGAAAACTAAGCTGAAATCAACCCCCGAAAGAGCTGTATGGGAGTACAACCAGTCACAAGAAATGGAAGACAAGAAAGTGGCTGCATTCGAAGTCGGTTTTGCTTGTTTCAAAAAGTTTGCCTCTTTCGTTGACATGGAATTTAAATGGAAGAAATCAATGGTACTAGAGCTATGAATTTGTTGGCCGCCGGCCGTAGACAACCACCCTTTCTTTTTCATTAAGATCCTTACTTGGTTCGCGGTATTTTGCTAAACCCGAACTATATTGTATTCGTGGTATTTTTGTTTTTGGTATTGCATTAGAAGCAACTTTGGGACCTTGGTGGCAGTGGGGTTCTACCCGTTCACAAATTTTCTTCTTTCTTCAATATGGTTCATCTTGTATTAAATATGCTTGCTACAATTAATGAATGTTGTTTTCTTCTTAATGTATTGTTCCTAACATAACATATTACATATACACATTATAAATACAGCAACATAGCAGAAACGAGTGCCTTATGCTACTTGCACAATTGGATTCATATAGCTTTAGCTTAATATGTTTGTTAGACGTTTATTCATGCCACAAATACCTCTGTCGACTATTACAAAATCACACACATCATTGAAGGCAAGTGGACCTTCAATAGCTTGCATGCGTCTTAGTGTAATAGAACCATAAGTCACCAATTCCGGTTCACCTTCCTCATTACCTTCCTCGACAGCCCGCTCCTCCCTTGACATAAACAACCGGCGATCCAAAAGATTTTCCCAATCAAAACCTAACGCAGGCACAACCCTTCGACCGGATGACCATATTGGCTTCGTGCCAGCCAATCGAATTGCACTAAGACCTTCGTTTCGGGGAATAAAATCACAGACCTCATTTGTGAAAATAATTACCAACGAGAATCTATGAGCCAACTCTTGAAGTTGGGAAATTACCTTGGTCATCACTCGGGACGGCCTCCGGAATGACTCCCTTGTATTATCATACTCACACTTGAAAATGCTAGTTATGGAATCAATAATTATCACCTTAACATGCATGATTCTTAGCCTCCTTGTAATAAAAGTAGCTAGTTAAGGAATAATATCGAGCATGTGGTGTGCATCGTGCACTCCCTTCGTGAAGATGTTATCACATGGGTTACAGCTTCTAAAACATTGGTGTGTGTTCTGGAAACTGGTGGCCATGACGTGGAGATGTCTCAATGGAAGGTTGTAATCGGTGGCGATGTATATATAGGACCCCCCTAAGCCATCAAATCGATGAGGTAGCTGGGCTACTAAACACACTTGCAAGCACAGCTGGGTGTTTCCGGTACTGCTCTCCCTAACAATCTCGGTTATGGCCATGCAAGGTATTCCCCCACCCATAAACTCATCAAGGGGTGGACACCCCAAACTTATTTTTTCGGTTCTACTTGACATATTTTCCTACAATGCTCTATCCTTGTTTGAATGCTCTTAACTAATATGCCACTGCAAACACACCAATTTATATGACCATAAAAAACAAGCTGTGCATGAATTTACGTAACCACAATTCACAGATTGTATGACATAGTTCACTCTTAGCTCCCACTTAGTACACACTTAGACCTCGTTTAGAACCCCGTTCCTGAAGCCCAAACTAGGTGCACCTACTTTCACGATTTAAACATATGAGTCCAACCATCCACATTCATTCTAGACGCAACAATTAGGCCTCATAAAACTTGAGATAGCCAACGGCTTGCGAAGTCACATACATCAATTATGCATGATTTAGATTGCTAAGGAACCGTAACATAAACATATCCGCATAATATGATGTCAATGACTTGGGGAATACCAAAAAAAAAGCAGTTCCTCAAGTATACTTAAGGTTGAATGTTACAACTTGCATAGACTAACTGGTGTATTAGCAAACTATACAATTATGACCATAAAAAGGAAGCTGTTCATGATTTTACGTAACCACATAGTTCACTCTTAGCTCTCACTTAGTACACACTTAGACCTCGTTTAGAGCCTCGTCCCTGATGCCCAAACTAGGTGCACCTACTTTCACGATTTAAACATATGAGTCCAACCATCCACATTCATTCCAGACGCAACAATTAGGCCTCATAAAACCTGAGATAGCCAACGGCTTGCGAAGTCACATACATCAATTATGCCTGGTTTAGATTGCTACGGAACCGTAACATAAACACATCCGCATAATATGATGTCATTGACTTGGGGAATACGAAAAAAAAAGTAGTTCAACAAGTATACTTAAGGTTGAATGTTACAACCGTTGCATAGACTAACTGGTGTATTAGCAAACTATACAATTATGACCATAAAAAAGAAGCTGTTCATGATTTTACGTAACCACATAGTTCACTCTTAGCTCCCACTTAGTACACAGTTAGACCTCATTTAGAGTCCCGTCCCTGATGCCCAAACTGGGTGCACCTACTTTCACGATTTCAACGTATGAGTCCAACCATCCATGATTTAAACATAAGATAAATACATCCAAATAATTTGATGTCATTGACTTAGTACATAAAAATGCAGTTCATGAAGTCTACTTAAGGTTTAATGTTACAACACTTGCATAGACTAACATGTATATCAACTAACTCCTGCTATAAAATTGGACCCATAAACTAAACGGGCCTATTTGATAGTGGCACAATTTCTTTGCAAGTAGGTCTGTAATGCCCATTGCCACCGCACCTAGAACATACTTTGGACATTCTCTCCTCTCCCTGTGAGGGAGTACGTTGCATCTTAGGCTAGTCGGGCATCACTTTGACAATGTGGGGTAAAACGATAATATTCCTGACAGAAGTAGGGATATCCCAAGCTCTTACCGGGGGTACATGGTAAATTAAAGTTGAATAGGCCCTCTCCCAAGTGGCTCGGGTGTAATAAGAAGAAACCAATTCGTACAAAGGAAGGTTGATGTGCATACAGACGACAATGACATGCTTACAAGGAAGTTGTTCAAGATCAAACTTTTGACATGAAAAAGTTTATTGCCCAAATGCACCATACCATCTAAATCCCCGTCTAATACATTGTACACCAAATCATTTATCTTCACAATGTTCATCCTCCCTGCATCATCTACCCGGAGGGCCAATTTCTTCTCCCCAAAATCCGGACAAAATATGGACGTGTACCGCGAAGCTTTCTCCCTTCGAACTGCAAACCATCTTTGTAGCATGCTTCGTATCTCATCAATAAGTTGAACAACCGGAAAGAGCCATGCAAACCTCAACACAACATTTATAGACTCGGCAATGTTTGTTGTCATTACATTGTATCTTCTTCCATCACAATGAGCTCTCGACCATCTTCGCAGCCCAATCTCATGAAGATAATCAACAACCTCTTGGTTCCTAATCTTACCAAATTCTCTGTCAAACTCAGCAAACTTATAACACTTCGCTGCCATCTCAAATTTGAATAGTATCTTGCTCTTCTTCTTGAATCTACACTTGTTCTTCATGTTTCCCTTCAGATGATAAAAAAAACCCCGTGACTTGCAGCAGGAAATACTTGGGTTATCACATTAGCTATGCTATAATTCATGTCCGAAATTACCACAAGGTCGGGACGCTCCCCAATTGCCAACCGCAACTTGCTGAAAAACCATCCCCAGGACGCATCACATTCCAAATCCCCTATGCCAAAAGTCACCTGGTATATATTCCTATTACCATAAAAAGCAGTAGCTACAAATAAAACACCCTTGTATTTTGACTTCAAATTTGTGGCATCAACTACAAGCACGGGCCTCATTAAACTCTGGAATCCTTCAACAAACGGTCCAAGAGCAACAAACAAATATTTAAATTTATTCCCTACCTCCGTATGAATGAAAGTGAACGTAACCAGATTTTTGCGCTCTAATTCATGACAATATGAAGGCAGCAACGCATAAGATTCATTCGCCTTCCCTCGCAGTGTTTGTAAAGCTAGCTCCCAGCTTCTCCAGGCTGTTGAATAACTGATTTTCATGCCAAATCGGTGCTTCACATTATTCATTACATCCCCGGGTGTAAAAAGCGTTCGTGCATCCTTCAACCTCTGTTGCATTGAGTTCGACACTAAACCATTTATTCTCCTCGGATGGTGATTGTTGATGGATCTCATATCACACCGATTGGTGGCTTTGTACTTCTCCACACGAAAATGACTATCACCAACTTTGCGACCACTTACACCCCAACTGCACTGCAAATCCTTGCATTTCACTACCAACTATATAGGATATGACCTTACAATTCTTAATTGAAAATGCCCTCTAACAGCCGCTAATTTAATAAGCCTAACTAGGGTTGCCTTGGTAGAAAACACCTGCCACTCCCGCAAATTTGGATTCCAGTTAATGCTGTGAAGCCCTCGACGATAATGAGACATTTGAGCTCGTGGATTTATTCCACCCGAACCCGTATTTCCTTCTCCCCTACGTCCTCCACGACCACCTGCCAACCCATAACTTCCTTGTAAATTAGGCATTGAATTAACCACACCAACCCCAACTTCAGGTCTATCCCTAACATCTTCTTCTCCCACATTCATTGCACTCGTACTCATTTGAACATCTATGGATTGACTCACACCAACTGCCCTTGAATTAAAATGAGACCCCAAAATGTCTGAATACATCATTTCATCTTAATTCCCACCCGTGTATATATCATCTAGTCCATCCAAATCCATAATTGACATCCAATCAGGAATTGCTTCTCCCTCGGTTTCCCCAACATTGGTGCTACTTGCAACATGATTCTTCCCGTTCGTTTGAGCCCAATTGTTTTCATTTGATCCTGCAATACCCTCCTCTTCAATTGATTTCCTTACCACAACTACATGAACCACACTTGAGGAAATTACTTGTTTCTTATGATTGAAATAAAATTGGAGGTAATTCCCGTCTTCAATTTCCACAATCTTCTGCCCCTCACCCGAAATGGGGACTGAATAATTGATAACTATTCTTTCTTTGCTACCATCTATGTGAGAAATACAACAAACTCGCTCAACCAGCTTCTCATAATTAATACATCCCAAAACTAAAATCCCTTTTGTTTCTCCCCCGTCGTATATATATTTACTTCCTTTCTTCACCCATTTCACATTGTAGCAAATCAAAATCCCCAACGCTTCATCCATACATGCACAATATCAAACGTAGACATCACTAAACCACACTACATTTTGCATAACCAAACACATTAGCTTACAGGGAAATTGGAATCTACCACTTAAACACCGCTTAGGTATCATTAGTTACTACTTAAATCATACTTAGTTACTCCTTATAACATGCTAACTTACATCACCTCATCCAGTTACAAAATAAGTTGCCTCACTTACATTCATGCTAATACAAAGGTACCCAACACTAACTGATAGTTATATTTGCATAATCAGACACACTTGTTACCAAAGCATTTTTATCGACCACTTCCCTACCACTTAAATCTCATTATGTACAACGTACAACATGCTTAGTAGCACACTTTTATCTTGTTGTTTCTTTATTTTTTCTCACACACTTATGGAAACGGACACAATGCAGAAGCACACATAATTTGCCATAACCAAACATAATTTGTTATTATATGTTGTATTCTACCACTTAACTACATGTTAGTTCTCCTTAGTTACCACTTGTACCATGATTAGTTATCCTAACTTATTCAGATACAATTTTATACTGTCTCATACAACATTCCTTATCCAAACAGCAACCACCCATTTTCCCCAATCTCTATCACAAGCTATCAAACCACCAAATTTTCAGAAATCGAAACAAAGACAATCCAATCAAATTGAAAATTTTCTTCAATATCATATTCGTTTATGATAAAAGGGCCAATTGATTTACCTTCAACCGCCAGTCGAAACCCAGCCTGCACTTTCGGTCCAACCTGCACGTCACTTCCTCTCCAACCCAGCCTTCACTTCCTGTCGAACCCTCCCTTCAATTCCTGTCGAACCCTGCCTCCCCTTCTGTCGAACCCAATCTCTACCGTCTCAACCGTTTGCAACTACACTAGACGGATCCTCCCTTTCTAGGACTTTGCAAGAAGCCGAGCCCACCGTCGCCGCCTCCTCTTTTCGCAACTCCAAGCCCGCCGTCGCCGCCTCCCTCTATCCTCGTTTCCAAACCCTAAACCCACTACATCGTCTCCCTCTCTGCTCGTTTCCCACCTCGGCCCAACTTGTCTCTCTCGCTCTTCGATCCTCCTCTTTTGTTCTTCACAATCGAACAAATTCAACGAAGTAACTAAATGGGTGTTATTTGATTCCTCACTTGTTTATATACTTGGGCCAAAATTGTAAATACCAAAATTCAATTACCTTAAATTGTTAAGTTTTTAGAAAAGGGATAGTAGAGGATATTTTTTGTGAGAAAGGGATATTAATGCTAAATTCCCTATTTTCTTTGTGATTCTGTTAGAAAATTTAATAGGTTTTTAATCCGAGATTCAAACTTTCGACTTTGTAAATGATTGTAGAAGCTAGTTGGTTTACCAATTTAACAATGAATCCAAGTGAAATTAAATTTAAGGTTTTATTTACAATCTCTTGTAGCAACATGTTCAACAAAAAGGGGAAAATAACCTAACTATTGGTCAAAGTGACAGAGGGATCCTTCTTGCTACTCACTCAAGGACCACTCACTTGATAGAGAGATTCTTTCGGTCGGTCACTTCCGCTATAACGTCCCCTCTACGCTTTTAGGGCTGCATGGGGATACCTAGTAGCGCATCAGCATTTTGTTCAAATAGATTCCAAGCTCTAAATGTCGAAATCAACTTATTTGTTTTTTAGAATTTTTTTTAATACACATTAAAATTGTGATGTATTATAAAATTTTAATTAATTTCTATTTCAAAAGAGCATCTTCTGGCCTCACTTTGACAGACACTACTGAAAAAACTTTGAAAAAGTCCAACACTAATAATGTAGAAGATGGCAATAACTCAGCCTGTGGAAAATATTCTATTTCAAAAATGAAAACAAATTAATCCAACACAAAGTAATAGCTAGTAAAATTATATGAAAAACCATAAAGAACAATCTTGTTCATCATCAGCGGCGCTCTGCACCATAACTTTACAAGAACCCCATTGTTGCTCATCTAAAATCTTTTCGAGCTCGCTTGGGTGGCAAGGATTTGCTAGGGCACCCTCATGATCAAAGCCATATTCCTCAGCTGCTTACTCCAATAGCTTCAAGAAATTTGGGTGTGTCAAGTAACTCAATGCCACCACAAACCTCTTTGCTTCATCTCCATCCGCAGCCATCACAGCAAAATGGCCTTCCTTCACATCTTCTGGCACATAGCCACTTGATTCATTGGAATAATCCGATGACGATTTCGATCTTCCGATCGATAGACTTCTCTGTAGCTTTTCGACTACAACTTTGAGCTTCACAATGCCCTCCTTCTTCTTGCAACTAGTAGTTGATGCAGTTATCATATAGACTTGGCCATCTTTGTTAACCTTAGTTTTTTTGGGTCTCAACTTAGGCTATGTTTGATGATATTTTTTGGGTCGTTTGGTCGATCACTAGCTTTATTATATATAGTTCGTGTTGGACTGTTGGTGATAAGACTTGTGACATAGCAATTGCTAGGTGAGTGTAGAGTTAAATTTTGGGGAGACCACCCCATGTGAGTTTGGGTGACTTATAGCTTCCAACTTACTATGAGATGTCGCTTTTAACTTGTCTTGTCAACTTCTTCCTCTACCAAAATCATTAACGGCATCATTTGGCCGGTTGATTCGAGTGGAAGGAAGTTGAAGTTCTATCTCAAAATTAAATAGTAAATTGACAATATAGGAGTAGTCTAACTCCTTATAAGCCCGCCCGCCATTACTAGCCCGGTTGATCGAGTGGATGGAGCGAGGATGAAGTTCCATCTCAAAACCAATCGTCAATGGAAATTGGCAATGAAGGAGTAGTCCGACTCCTAATGGCTGTTGCAGTGGGAAGTTTCAGATCAAGTCTCGTAGGGTGAGATCGATCCTCAATGTGTATAATAACTTCAACCCCTCCACTAGACTAGTAGTATTAGTGGCATCCATACAAGGAAGTTAGAGAAGCTGTTTCTATTGTTTCTATATATATATATATATGTTGATCGAGGGAGGTTAGGGCTACATACATTATAGGGTTTACTATGAACCCTAATCCATAAACAACTTAATTAATTGATCATCTCAAGTAACACACACACACACATATATATATATATATATATCAAGGGTTTTCCAGCATGATATTTACATTACTCAAACATTAATTGCATGATTAATTTTTTTTTTAATACTCTATCCTAATATCCTAAATTAGCATTCGAATTCTCAAAAAATAATTAGTCTCCTAAATTTGATCAGTATCAATGCATAAATAATATATATGAGCTTTCATCACTTTGCTTCCAAAAGATGATGCATCTGCAGATACCAATGTCGATGGTCGATAGAGCAAATGCATAAAGAGAATTCATAATGCATAAAGATCAAAGCACATGGGGATGACTAACGAAATTAATTTGGACACGGATTCAGCCTCCATCACACAAATTTTTCGACGTGTGAAATGCATGTCTATGTACTGCATTGAATCCTGCTTCTGTGGTTCTTGTTCAATCTTATATGAAATTTAAGTTCATGTAATAATGCACTCATTAATCCACACGTTTATATCATCTTCATTAATTTATTAATTTATCATCAATATATAAATATCTTTTTCCTTTTCCAAACCAAGCAGAGTACGTACGTACGTTGATCTTCGATCGTCAAGAAATATCTCATCAAACAAATGGTGATGATCGACTGATCGATGACTGATGACTGATGACTGATGAATAGTTGAGTTAACAGTTCCGCCTTTTTGGCTTTTATGATGAAGAACAAAAGTTCATATAATATCAATTTTCTGACTCTTATATATGATCAATTTGGCGGATCAATTCGGGGGATTTATCCATAATATGTCTTCATTTCTTACTTTATAGCGCTCCTTATGCTAGATTGAATTAGATAATTCAAGTAACCATATATGAATATATATATATATATATACACTACAAGAAAATCGTAGTTGCCCGACTATATTTTGCCCAACGGATTATATCTCGCGGGATAAGGTCATAATGCCCGACGGATATGCACAGTCGCCGGGTAACAAGTTAGCGGGAAGAAAAAGCCGTTGGCACGCAAAATTGGACATTGTTACCCGACGATTTGAACTCCCCATCGGGTAACAGTGTCAACAACGACGACCAATCGCCGTCGGGTAATAGTAGACGTTGACTCTTTATTGCCCGACGAATCATTTAATATTACCATGCGAATAATGTTCGTCGGGCAACTGTCTAAACACACTAAATACCAGAGTCTGTTTTTTTTTTTTCTTCTTCTTCCTCCTCTCTGCTTCTCATCCTTCTCTCTGCTCTCTCTCTCCCTCTCACTCACTCACTCTCTTTATATACCTATTATTATCATCTTATCACCATTTTCATTACCAACAAATCCTTTTTCTCTATCAATCATCAAATATCAAATATTAAGGTATGAAATTTTTATTTTTTTGAAATTTTTATTTTTTTGAAATTTTTATTTTTTTGAAATTTTTATTTTTGATTAGGAATTAATTATGTGTTTTGTTGTAGAAATTTTGTAGTTAATTTGAAGGAATACTTGTGAAAAGGTATGTGTGTTTACCTCTCAAATTAATTTTGTTAAGAATGTTGGATATAATTATGTTAGGAAATTTTGTATTTATTGTGGAAAATGTGTAGAAAGTTTTTAGAATTTTTGGAAATTAGAAATTAGAAAATTTGTTAGGAAAATATGAAAATAGAAAATATGTTATGAAATTAGGAAAATAGAAAATATGTTATGAAATTAGGAAAAAAGAAAATATGTTAGGAAATTAGGAAATTTTGTTGTAAAATAGGAAAATTAAAAATATGTAATGAAATGATTGAAATTAGAAAATATGTTTGGAAATTAAGAAATATGTTAGGAAATTAGGGAAATATAAAATATGTTAGGAAAATAAGGAAATAGAAAATATGTTAGGAAATTAGAAAATTAGAAAACATTTTAGGAAAATAGGAAAAAAAAATATGTAATGAAATTATTAAAATTCGATATTATGTTTGGAAATTAGAAAATATGTTAGGAAAATAGGGAAAAAGAAAATATGTACGGAAATTATAAAATTTAAAACTTTGTTTTATGCATAATTTATATATGTTTGTATTTGTGAATTTGTAGTGATATTTTTTTTAAAACGCTTTATTTAGTTCCGACGGAGTGAAATACATTCATATTTCATAACCGTTTATGCGAAGTTAATCGAGTTGATTAACTTCGTATAATGAAATTCAATGAAAAACCTTAGACCCGTTTGAGAGTCAGTAAATCCGATTGATTGACTGACTCTTGAATTGTCCATATATTCGGACAGTTTGGGGGTGCGCAACTATGTGTTGTGTAGTTGGCGGTCTACGTGGTTAGGTTTCGATTGTGGGAAATTCGGTTTGTATCCCCTCAATGTTCTTCGAATGCATACTAGATATTTGTTTATAATATCTACGTCGTGCATTTGGGGAACTGTAGAGAGATGCTGCCGAAATTTCCCTCGATCTGAACTTAGCCTCGTAGGTCGCAAACTACACAGCACAGAACGTGCACTCTCGAATGGGATAGGGCCAAATACACGGAGGCATAAGGAGAAGAGTTGATTTTGATTTTAACTTGTTCTATTTACTGGGCAATGTTAACTGAATTACTTATGTTGACTCTATGTTGTGAAAGCAGGCACAATGGACAGAGGGTGGATGCAAATGTTTGATAGATCTTCTAATCAATATTTGGATGGGATCGACAACTTCATTGCCTTTGCACGTAGTCATTGCAGTGATACAAGACGTATCAGGTGTCCGTGCCGTAAATGTAATAATTGCATTTGGATGTCGTTGAATGAGGTCCAAACTCATCTGGAATGGAATAGGATCGTACACAACTACACTAATTGGATCTATCACGTTGAAGAAATATTTTCTTCATCGACATCTTCGGTTCCCGGGACCAGTAGGGACGAAAGTGGTTTGGATGGGCGATGTGATAATGATCAAGTCGTTGAGTTATTAACCGATGCTTTTCCTCCGGCATCAGATGATATGGAAGATGATGCACCAAGGTTGCAACCGGAAGACTCTGATCTCCATTATGAGAGATTGTTGAAAGAAGCTCAGCGTGAATTGTACCCCGGTTGTAAATCATTTTCGGTTCTAGGGGCAGTTGTGGAGTTGATGCACATGAAAGTTGAGTATAATCAAACGAACAAGCATTTTGATCACATGTTGGACATTATCATCCGAATGCTCCCTGAAGACAACTGTCTGCCAAAAGATCATTATAGCTCGAAGAAGTTGTTGAAGGGGCTTGGTTTAGGGTATATCAAGATCCATGCATGCAAGAACAACTGTGTTTTGTTTTACGGTGAATTCGAGCAGCTTGACAAATGTCTCGTGTGCAATGAGCCTAGGTTTCAAAAGAACAAGATTCCTAACAAGGTGTTGCGTTATTTTCCACTGAAGCCAAGGTTACAAAGATTCTACATGTCGTCTCACACATCCCGTGATATGAAGTGGCACAAGGATGAACGCATTGATGATGATGTACTGAGGCATCCGGCGGATGGAGAGGCTTGGAAGGAATTTGATAATATGTATCCCGAGTTTGCTGCAGAGCCAAGAAATGTCAGATTAGGGCTCGCTACTGACGGGTTTAATCCGTTTGAGAGTTTTGCAAAGCCCTATAGCACTTGGCCGGTTGTTATGGTTCCGTATAACTTGCCTCCTTGGAGATGCATGAAGAAAGAATTCACAATCCTCAATACTTTGATACTGGGGCCCAAATCACCGAGTAATTCCATCGATGTGTATTTGCGGCCGATGATTGACGAGCTCGTGAATTTGTGGGAAAATGGTGTCCGAACATACGACAAGTGCAGTGGAGAAATGTTCACCCTACGAGCGGCCGTAATGTGGACAATTAATGATTTTCCTGCTTATGGTATGTTATCGGGATGGAGCACCAAGGGCTATCTTGCTTGCCCGACATGTGGACCAGACACAACGTCCTTTTGACATGCATCTAAGGTATGCTACTTGGGTGCGAGAAGGTTTCTGCCCTGGGATCACCGATGGCGAATGCAATCTGACTCATTTGATGGTAAATCAGAGTCAAGAGGTCGACCAAGGGAGAGGTGCGGTGATGAGATATTATCCAAACTCAACAGTATATATGAGTTCATGACAAGATGATCGAAACCAGCCGAACAGGAAAATTGGACGAAAAAAAGCATATTCTTCCGGTTGCCATATTGGTTGAAATTGAAAATCAGACACATCGCCGATCCTATGCACATCGAGAAGAATGTTGCTGAGAGTGTTCTGGGAACGACTTTACCCATTGAAGGAAAGTCAAAGGACAGAAAAAAAACTCGTATGGGCATGAAAGAAATGGGGATTCGGCCTAATTTGTGGCCAAAAGTCGTCAATGGAAAATACATCATGGCTCATCAAAGTTATACATTTACGCTGGACAATAAGAAAAAATTCCTAAAGTGGTTGCAGGGTGTGAAATTTCCAGACGGGTACGTCGGCAACATATCCCGGAGTGTTAGCACGGACGGTGGGACCATTTCTGGTATGAAGAGCCATGACTATCATGTTTTGCTACAACGACTAATTCCGATTGGTATTCGACCCTTATTGGAGGCTGGTGTTGTTGAGACGATAATTTATTTGTCTCAATTCTTCCAGATATTATGTGCCAAGTCGTTGGTTAAGGCGGACCTTAAAGCAATTAACGAGGATATTGTGTTCATTGAAAAAAATAGTTTTTTTACTTTCTTAAAGTGAGGAAACCATACATGCCCTCCACAAAATACGCAACTTCAAACTAAATGAAGGTCAAAGATTTAGTACAATATTTTGATGATAAGTCAATTTTTACTCTTTAATGCAATGTCAAAAAAATTTAACCCAACTTTCATATTAACCTAATAAGATACAACAATTTTTTATAAAAAATTTTGCATATAAAATGTTCTTTGGTAATATTTTTATAAACAATTAGTTAGTAGATTAAATTTACCTTTATTTAATAAACAATTTGTTTAAATTGATTATGCCCGACGAATTCACTATTTTACGCGACGGATTGCCACAAATGTTACCCGACAGATTCGTAAATATTACCCGACGACTATATGTAAAATGTTACCCGATGGGGAATAGAAGGTTTACCCGACGACTGCCTCAGCCTGAAATAACCCGACGGATATATATGAAGATTCGTAGGGTCTGATTTAGCTAATTAAATTTACCATTTTTATTACAGATGTTACCCGACGAATAATTTATGGGTTACCCGACGACAGAATCCGTAACATGACCCGACGGATATATATGAATCGTCGTCGGGTCTGATGTAGTTGATTAAATTTACAATTTTATTAGACATGTTACCCGACGGATAATGTATGGGTTACCCGACGACAGACTCAGTATAGTTACTCGACGGAGATATAAGAAGATTCGTCGGGTCGGATTTAGTTGATTAAATTTACAATTTTATTTGACATGTTACCCGATGGATAATGTATGGGTTACCCGACGACAAACTCCGTATAAATACCCGACGGAGATATATGAAGATTTGTCGGGTCTGATTTAGTTGATTAAATTTACAATTTTATTAGACCTGTTACTCGACGGATAATGTATTTGTTACCCGACGACAAAGTCCGTATAAATACCCGACGACAAAGTCCATATAAATACCCGACGGAGATATATGAAGAGTCGTCGGGTCTGATTTAGTTGATTAAATTTACAATTTTTATTACACATGTATTTACCAGATTAAAAACTTTACATTTTTTTTTTACACAAATTTTCAAAAACTTAAAAATTGAAACTGACCGATCTAACCGTCCACATTTATGGTCGGTACCCATAGATCATCTGCGCGAAAAATTTCCCAAATTGGAAATCCCGGGATTAGGTAACGGTGCGTGACGATTCAACGGTTACAGAACGTTTCATCACGATCGAAAGGCTTGAAATCCTCAAAACATCAAGATTTTCGATGGGCGAGATCTAGGCATGTAAAACCACAGAGTGAACGGTTAGATCGCTCAAATTCAATCGTTTGAATATCAATAGAACCAAAATTCAATAAATGTATTGAAGTTTCCTTCAAGAGTTTAACCTCCTTGGGCGATATCCTTGTTTTCCGATTTTCAAAAACTTAAAAATTGAAACTGACCGATCTAACCGTCCACATTTATGGTCGGTACCCATAGATCATTTGCGAGAAAAATTTCTCAAATTGGAAATCCCGGGATTAGGTAACGGTGCGCGAAGATTCAACGGTTACAGAATGTTTCATCACGATCGGAAGGCTTGAAATCCTCAAAACATCAAGATTTTCGACGGGCGACATCTAGGCACGTAAAACCACAGAGTGAACGGTTAGATCGCTCAAATTCATTCGTTTGAATATCAATAGAACCAAAAATTCAAAAAATGTATTGAAGTTTCCTTCAAGAGTTTAAACTCCTAGGGCAATATGCTTGTTCTTCGATTTTCAAAAACATAAAACCAAAACTGACCGATCTGCCCGTCCATATTTATGGTAGGTACCCATAGATCGCCTGCACGAAACATTTTCCAAATTGGAAATCCCGGGATTAGGTAACGGTGTGCGACGATTCAACGGTTACACAACGTTTCTTCACGATCGGACGTTTTGAAATCCCCAAAACATCACAATAACGATAGATGGGGTTTTAGGCATATAAAACCAAAATTTAAACGGTCCTGATGTTGCATATACTTTCGTCGGACTTGGTTTTCAGATTCATTCCAAAAACGGCATCAGGCAGGTCATGCCCGACGGATATTTCAACATTTCCGTCGGGGTAACTTCAATAAATCGTCCAGTTTTTGAAAATTTCAATTTTCCGCCTAATTTTTCGCGAAATCTCAAATTTGCCACTTGGTGTTACCCGACGAATAATTAACATTTCCGTCGGGTAACCGAAATATATCGTCCAGTTTTTTGAAAATTTCAATTTTCCGCCTAATTTTCCGCGAAATCTCAAATTTACCGCTTTGTTTTCCCCGACGAATGAGTTACAGTTTGCCCGACGGGCCCGACCGCCTTAATTTTCACGGATTCTCAAGAGTCCCGCGTTTTGTTGCCTGAGGGAGTATAAAGGTATAACCCGAGGGATATTCGACAATCAGTCTTACCCGACGGGTGGGATGGCTGTTACCCGACGGACGTTAGACCTAATATTTCGTATTTCGATGATGCTATTGCCCGACGGGGTGTTAAACGTTACCCGACGAGTTGATTTAATTGTTACCCGACGGGTTATGAAACGTTACCCGATGCATAAGACCTTTTTCTTATGCCCGACGGATCATTAAAGTGTTAACCGGGCAATACCAAGCAGATACATAAATCAGACCGAGTCTTCTTCTTCATCCTTCTTCTTCATTTTCTGGATTTCTTTCTTCTTTGGTTTTTCTTCATTTTTGCTTGAAGCGGCACTTGCATCTTCCACTCCCTCAAGCAGTCAAGGACGCCTTTTATTACACCTAGTTTTCCTGTCGGCTCCGCTCTCCCAAACAGTCAAGGACACTGTTTTTGTTCACGGAGGTTTGCCGTCACCGCCGCTCCCCTCACAGAGGTTTGCCGTCGCCGCCGCTCTCCTTGTTAATGTTAATGTTAATTTTGATATATTGTTTATTGTTAATTTGGATATATTGGTTTATTGGTTTATATTGGATATATTGGTTTATTGTTAATTTTGATTTGAAAAATGAATTTATGAAATTGGAAATTGTTATTGTTAATGATTATGTATATATATATATATATATATATATATATATATATTTGGATATATATATTTGTTAAGGTAAATATAATAGTTGAAGATTTGTTGAAATTTTGATGTTTGGTATAATGTTGAAATTGATATAATGGTATGATTTTTTATATGGTATTTATGTGAAATGTATGAATTTTGGGTATTTGAATTTTAAAAACAATTATGGGAAATTTTGATATGGTGTAGTATAAGTGGATTTTGGAAATGTGTGTTTTATAAATTTTTAATTTGTGAATTTTTGGATTTGGATATTATTAGTATATGTTTGGATTAATATGTAAGTTTGATTTTGGTCCCGAAATTTGGATTTAGGAATTTAGGTATAATGTTGTGAATTTTGAGTTTAGTACGCTTGAATTAATTAGTTGTTTAAGTTTAATTTTCGTTTGTGTTGGATTTATTTTTAAAAATTAGAATTTGATGGTTTTAGTTTTTAGATACCAATTTACTAATTATTACTAAAAAAAAAATTGATGCTTTATTTATTTATGTTTATTGGAATTATAAAATGTTGGTTAATTTTAAATGTGATTTTGTTTTTATTTTTTGAAATTAATATTTAATATTAAAAATGTTTGCTTTCTTTTTTATTTAATTAAAAGTATGTTCTTTAATTTTATATTAATTAATTTATATGTGTTATTGTAGATGTCGCATCGCACCTTAATCACATCCATCACTCACCCTTGCCCGGATCCTGTTGATGATCATGAGCCGGAGGAGGCAGCCCCTGACTCAGTTGCCTCAACAGTGGCGTCGGTTCATGCACCCCTGTCAGTCTATCAGCGACCGGGTGTCCGATTGGCTCATAGACAACATAGCAAGAAACGGGGGGAACCCCGTACCGACCCCCAACCCTCACAGGACGACGTCAGAGCAGACGAAATGGGGCCTAATATCGGAGCACTCCCTAAGGGTAAGTTTATTATTTTGTTTATTTAACCAATTGTTTTTATTTGATACTCATTTTATTTGTCAATGTTCATCGAATTTGCAGGTAGGTCAGTGAATGTGCGCGGGATCAACCGAGGTTTGACATCCCAGCGCATTTGTAGAACGACAAATGCAAAGATACTGGTGGTGTACGTGCCACGCCTCCGGTCCGCGCCGGTCAAAATTCACAGCCTCCTAGTTCATGACATTGGTGTGATTCTTCGCACCAAGTCACTGATGATGGGGGAGACTTTCCGAACCCAAACCGCAGAGGAGATCTCGCGTTGTTGGGGAGAGTTATCGATATGTTTTTTTCCCATTTTTAACATTAATTTCATATTTTTTAATTATTTTTTTAACTTTAATATTTGATTGCAGATCAATTTTGAGTTCGACTTGGAGAACGTCGAGCTCAGTAGGTACCTGTGCCAACACTGGTAGTTACGGTACGCCGACTGGAAGTACGAGCTCCACAAGTACTTCTTGACTTGGCCTTCTCCAGAGGAAGCTCGGGCAAATCCTCCAGAGGAGTTAGACGGGCCGAAACTGCCAGGGTGGTTGTGGTTGTGCGACCATTTCATGTCCCCCACTTATCTGGTACGTATTATCTATCTAATTAATTAAATTATTTAATTTTTATGTTATTTTCCATTTTCAAATCTAATTTTTGGTTTTACGAATGAACAGCGGAAATCGATTGCCAACACATCGAACCGGGGGGCAAAGAAATTCAACCACCACGGGGGGTCGCGATCCTTATCGGCCTGGCAGGAGGATCGGCGCATCGCCGGGTCGATGTTCCCAGAGGTGGATGCTTGGGGGCAGGTGTATGCTGGACGGGGGGATGAAGAGGCTGATCGAATTCACGTAAGTTTATTTCCTTATGATTAAACATTTTTTCTTAATTTCATAATTATTTTTCTAATTAATATTTATTCGAATTTGTAGGATGCGATGGTGCAAGACGTCCAGCAGACACAAGCTGAGCTCACCCAACAACATCCAGATGTTCCTTTGCATCAACAACTCCCTAATGTCGACATGTCGATCGCTATTCTGGAGCGACAACTAGGGAGGCGCCCAGGGAGAGTCGTTCGGGGAGCGGGCGACGGGATTGTGCGGGATGTCTCGACTCAATCGTCGTCTTCATCTCGGGTAAGCAATACCCAGGAGACGGCGGATCGTATGAGAAATCTCGAGGCCGAAAATGCTATGTTCAAAGCCCAATACGCGGAGATTCAAGCCTAAAACCAATATATCAAGAGCGCCCTTGACAACATCCTTCAATGTTTGGGTGATCGTGGATTGGATGATATTTTCTCACCGCCCAACCAACCGCCCCCTCAGGATCCCAGCTATTTTGACAACTCCACTAATTCTTAGAGTATATATAAAGTATTTTTATACTCTTGATGATGTCAAAAAATTACATTATTTTTTTAATATTAATTTAATTTAATTTATATTCTTTATATTAAAATTTTTAATTAAAATTTTTATTGTTTATTATTTAATTTAATATTTTATTTTCAATATAAAGAGGAGGTTGCCTCACGAATTCTGTACATGTTACTCGAAGAATTGTAACAATACACGCGACGAATGGGTGACATGTTACCCGACGACATTTAAAACTATTACCGACGAATGAGTTACATGTTACTCGACGGATATTCAAACTATACCCGACGATTGAGTGACATGTTACCCGACGCGTGTATATAACAGTGCCCGACGACTATATTTAACCTTACCCGACGGTGTTTCTTAATGTTACCCGACGGGTATATATGACTTTACCCGACGGTCTATAAACCTCCCCCGACGTATATTTAATAGATTACCCGACGGATAAGGAAGCCCTTACCCGACGGTCTTATGATGTTGACTTTATGTTGCTCGACGAAGATGTCAGCGACGAACTTTATCGCCTGGCATTAGTTAATTGCTCGACGAGGACACTGTGCTCGTCGAGTAAACTCAAAGTCCGACCGCGGTAGCCCGACGCCTATTGCCCGATGGAGAATTTACGTGGTTCGACGAAATGGTTTCGCCGGGCAACCTCTGATTTCTTGTAGTGATATTAAGGAAGAATAAAGAAATTTTGTTCGAGTCAAAGCTAAAATTAATAATAACAGTAGAATTAGAGTAAGGAAATTTTGGTTGAGGTAAATCCTCTCAGAAGGAAAAGTCAGTCACATATATATGCAAAAGTTAATTACCTCTAATTTAATCAAGTATTATGAAACATCTTCTTCTTCAAGGTGCATTTTTGAGAGACTTGGTGTCAATAAAAGCTCGATCTATATATATATTGAGGTACGTACGTACAATAATCGACATCATATTGGTGTACGTATAATAATAGTACCACTTACAGATCGACATCGTATTCTTGTTTTGTCTTTAATTGCCACCTGAAAACATATATATATATATATATATATATATATATATATATATATATATATAAAACGATTAAGAAATAGCCGTACTCTTTTCTATAATTAATGTTGGGGGATTCCTGCTTACAGGTCGCAATCATCTGCTAGGCCTCTATCAACTCAATTAAACTTTTACTTACCAGAAAATAATTAAATGCAAAACATATATTTGTTGGTAATTATTAAATAATCACAGTAGATATCGAGGACCAGATGATCTGCGCTATTTCTTTTCTTCCTATTCTTGAATTTATTCGTTCATTTACGTATGCTTTTTCTTATTCATCACTTTATATATAGCTAGTATTACACCTAGCATGTTCTTTTAATACGTAATAAATTAATATATATATATATATATATATATACATTGTACATACGTTCGTTTTATTCAAATTCTCTCGTCTTTTTTTTTTGTAACTCTTATTAGCTCGATCGATCACTAAATAATCTAATCGCAACTTTTTTCAATTGTCAAGGTCCATCCTTTGTCGACGAATGATATGGAAAAAGAGATCGAAAAAGCTCAAAAGTGTGATTAGTGGCATCAAATCCAGCTGTCCATTTAGATATTTTGTTAGAGCTAGCTAGAAACAAAGAAAACAATAAACAAATAAATATATTAATTTCAAGATTGATATATATATATATATATATATATATATATATTACATTATTGAAAAAGGTCTCGACATGCATAGGCTCCATATGTTTTCAAACAAATAATTAACAAAAGGTTGCCACACAAGGGAGAAACCAGCAATGGCCTCATCTCTACTTGAACTCGATCTCTTTTTAATTGTCTGTTTAGTGATAACAACAGTTTGATTAGTTTGTTACGATGTGTATCTAACTAATTCGCACAATTCTATTTAATTTGAGAGGATAATATGTGAACACATACGGTGAAAAATTCAATCAATCAAGAGGAACACAAGTACATACGTACTTTATCACAATGATACATTGATTTTTTAATTTATTTCTGGTGCCGATTACCGATCTACAATTTATGCTATATTGTGTCTAACATTATTGTATAGATATTATTCCTAAATATTAACAAAAGAAATAAACAAATTGATTAAATATGGATCACGTACATTACATATTAATTACAACGATATTGAAAATAGGTTAGCCACATTAATGATCTAATATTGTAGATAAATATTTCTTTGACATTTATATAGGAATTGATACGAAAAACTTTCAGCGACAAATGAAAAAAATATCATTAAAATCTTGTACTAATAATTATTCTATTCCAAATGAATAACTAAATCCAATGAGATGGGAACTTGTTGATCGAGAGATATGTTGAACGTATATACATGTATCCCTCACGTACAAATGAGAAAGCAATTTGAGAGGATATTAATTAATAATGAATTTTTGGTTGTCATCAAGAGATCGATTGTAATTAATTAAAAATTTCGAGGGTACGTACGCACTTGCGCTTCTTTTGGAGAACTCACTTTTTTTCTTCTTATATTGACAAATTTGTGCTATATATATTAGAAATTAAAACTGTTTAATTTCTATATTATTATTTAAACATCTTTAATATAAAAAATTCGTTAATCACAATTAATAAGAATCTTCCCGTCCTCCATGATGGAAACGCAAGCATGTCCAAATATGATGACAAATGTACCGTTGAGAGATGAAAACAAGGTAAATAATTACCTAACGCAGTGTCAAAGAAGGGAGAAGTTGATACATATATAGATATATATATATATATATTACATAAATATGCAAAATTATGAAAAACCAATCATCTTGTTCCTCATCTGATGTGCAGTAGCTCTGCACCATGGCTTTTACAAGAAGCCCAATTATCTAATATCTTCTGGAGCTCGCTTGGGTGGCAAGGAATCGTGAGGGCACCCTCATTATCAAAGCCATACTCCTCAGCTGCTTGCTCCAATAGCTTAAGAAAAGTTGGGTGTGTCAAGTAACTCAATGCCACCACAAACCTCTTCGGCTCATCATCTCTATCCACCGCAATAACAGCAAAATGACCTTCCTTAACATCTTCCGGCACGCAACCCGAGACGTCGTCCTCGGACTTGGATCTCCCCAACAATAGACTTCTTTGCAGCTTTTCTACTACAATTTTCAGCTTCAAATTGCTCTTCTTCTTCTCCTTCTTGCAATGAGAACTATTATTAGTTGATGTAGTTCTTGACTTTGCCATAATTATTAGCTTCCTTTTCTTTTTGGTCTATAACTCTATATATGTTTGATTGATGGTATTTTTGGGGCGTTGGATCACTCTAGTATATATAGTGTAATATATATGGATGGTTTCTAGCTAGTTATAATAAGAACTTAAGGAAGATGAAACGATGATGGATCGACATTGCTGGCTGTGTGGAAGTTCAAAATGGGGGAGACCAACCCATGTGAGTGTGACTGACTTATAGCTCGCAACTTACAATAAGGAGACGTCCCTTTTAACTTGTCATGTCAACCTCTTCCCACTATTAAAATTATTAACGACACCGCTATTGTTATGAATATTATTGATATTTTTTTCATGTCGAAAACTCCTAACTAACTAATTTTATTTTTCCATTTTAAGCACATGACGTAGAAAAGATTTTCTGACTAAGCACATCATCGATTCATCATATAGGCATATATATATATGTATAAGAATAGGAAAGTAGATCATACAAACTCAAATTTTTAGACTTTATGGAGAATAACTCATATATGATCAGGAAATTTTTTGACAAACTCATTTCCACTTAATAAAACCTATCATACATATTTATGCCGTTCATTTTGGAAATTTTCAGCATATGAACAGTTACTTAGTTTTGGAAATTTTTAGCATATTTATGCCGTTCATTTTGGAACTTAAAAAGGGTTTACGGTTTTGAGTTTAAGGTTTAAGTTTTAGGGTTTAAATTTTAGGTTCAGGGTTTTGGGATCAGGTTTAGATCGATTTTAGGGGTTTTTTTTGGTTTACATACAGTTTAAGTTTAAGGGTATAGGGTTTAGATTTAGAGTTTAAGGTTTAAATTTTAGATTTTAGATTTTAGATTTTAGGGTTTCTGATTTGGAGTTTACGGTTTAAGCGATTTTGATTTTAGGGTTTTGCATTATTTGGGGTTTAAGATTTAGGGTTTAGATCTTAGGGTTTTGTTTTTCGGTTTGCATCTACTTTTAGATTTTTTTTTATTGTTTTATTTCTATATAATGATAAGGCCATATGGGGGAGAGGATTACATAATACACATACATTAATGGGTATCAACTTCGTTTTTTTATGAGAGTTGAACTTAAGACCTCCTACATGGCGGGTGAAGAGAAATACCACTAGACTGTAGTACTAAGTGCCGCTTCTATTTTTAGATTAGAAATATTATTTACCTAGTCATAAATTAGTATTAATTTACAAGGTAATTAATATCTTATTAATGATTTGATGAAATTGCGATTATTAACAAATTACGTGAATAAAGGTGAGTCGATCCATAGACGTTCCTCTTTAAAAGGTAATTAACTACGTACTAATTAATTAACCACTTTTTTTTTTTTTTTTACATATACGGGTGAAATATTATTTATTTAATACAATACTTACTAGTTAAAATCAATTCTATCGGAGACTTTTAGGCTGACAACACATCATTAACTCTTGCTTTTTTTTTATCCTTAAAATAGGTCCTACTGAGTGAGGAACCGAGGAATAGAATTACAGCTAGCACAAGAGACAAATCCTTACATTGATCCCTTTTTAGCATCACACTATGTACGTACGTACGTACATACATACGGCCGAGCATTGTACCAAATGTATATTGAATTAAGTTATGATTTGCTCCTAAATATATATGATCTTTCACTTGCACAGTTGCACTGCAAATTAAAAATACATGTTGTCTCTTGAGTCATGAATCATGATAGATCATATATTGACGTGGAGTACAATTTGGACACGTATTCAGCCTCCATCACACAAATATATTGACGTGTGAAATTCATGTCTACATACATTATTAATTGACCCATCAAGTTTTTTAATAATTATTTTGAGTCGGCTATTCGTCTGTTATATTTTAATTTCATGTATTTTATTATATGTATGAGTGAATTATATTTTGCATTTTTCCACAAATATATCATGTTTTTTTTTTCTTCTCTTTATTCAAAAGCATGAATATTTTTTCTGCGTTATTATTATTCCTTGCACATGATTATGAATAGTTCTATTATTATTTCTTGCACATGATTATGAATAGTTGAGTTAACAATTCCGCGTTTGGCTTTTATGAGGAAGAATTGGTGGATTCATATAGTAGGGGCATGTTGCCCCATATTTGTTTTCATCGAAAATATATGGAATATTTGAGGGAAAATAAAAAACTCGTGCAAACTCGATCAGTCATTTAAAAAGAAAAAATAAAATAAAAAACCTCAATCGAAAAAAGTTGGGTAAAAAAGTGCCACAATAGTACGTTAAAATACATATATTTTATAATTAGGATTATGATTTAGTGATAATAGTGATATATATATATATATATATATTTCTGTAAAAATTTAATACTTATTATTTATTGTGTAATTTAGTTTTAGCTCACCCTTTTTTAAAATTAGAATTAAAATAAAATATTGTTTCTTTAAAAACAAATCTCCAATATGATCAGCTTGTAGAAAAGGCAATTAACCAATCCGAAGCAAAGATTAGGGTTTGGCTTGGGAGATAGGGCTTCCATCTGTTTTTGGGAATTTCTATCCTCTGTGAGGGATGAAGAGGTAATGATAGCAACCGAGTGTGGCAATTATAATTGTAAATTATTTCTAAGGATATTTTTGAAGTGATGGATTCATGAAACTTTATAGAATTGTCTTAAGTTTATATGAATTTAGGGAAAATTCTATCTAAAGACGGTTATGCATTTATATGCACATGTAATACAAATTTGATTGGATTTTCTGGATATAGCTAGAATTGGTCTAATTTTTTTTTTACTTTTTAATTTTTTTATAATAAAGAAAATATGAAGGTTCATTCTATAATCATCCCTTCAGACTTGATGTTGGCTCTCAATATTCCTCTTCCAATTTTTTTTTTACTGGACTCTTCCAATTTTCACAACAATATCATATAATCACCTTTAACGACAAAATGCACCAATTCTCTTTCCTACCGCATCAATATATATAAGGAAGAATATGAGCAATAGTCCCAGAATTTTACCATAATTTTAAAAATCGTCCATAAACTTGAATATTAGTTTTTTCCTTCCTTGTACTTTACCACAATAGTTGATTTAGTCCCTCCGTCAAAAATTTGAACGGAATCCGTTAAAATAAAGGGCAAAACCGTCATTTCAAGTGAGATTTTTCTCACCAATTCTGTTCGAATTTTTTACGGAGGGACTAAATCAACTATTACGGTAAAGTTCAAGGACTATTGCTCCTATTTAAACTATATATAATCTCTCAAACCACCTATCTATTAATATGCCATAGATTGAGAATGGAGGTGGTGAAGATGTCGACCCAACAAATGGAGGCGGTGAATATATACCCAACAAGGTAATTAATGAATTCATCATTTTATTGAATATCGAAGGAGGGTAGGATGAATTTATCGATGATGTTCTATATATGACGAATCAATCAAAAACGTTAAGGGCTAATTCTAATTGATGAATTCATTGAATCTGAAGAGTGTTTTATGGAATTGCTATGGCAATTAGTATTTATATTTTTCACTTACTAGACCTACCAAAATTCACTTAAATCCTTTCTTTAATGATATTGTTTAAAATTTACAAGATTTTGAATACACCTATATTTATGTGGACATTTGATAAGTTATATCAAATTCTAATTGAATACATTAGAATTTGTGGGGACATATTTTTAGTTATTTAAAATTCTAATTGAATACACAAGAATTTATAATTGTCGTTAAATCCTTCAAAATTCTAATTAGAATACACCCCAATTAGCTAGGGATCTGGATGAGCTTCGCTTTGGTTACCGAGTGTGCCCCCATTTCTTGGTTTTGGGTTGCTCGAGGTTGGTAATATATTGGTGGGTCGTCTCTGCGAATAATCGTTTGGGGTCTCCGATGCTGGATTACAACCTCTCCGTGGGTGTGATTATAGAGGTATTCTACGTGGCCCCGATGCTCTGTAATCACTATAAGGATGCGATTAAATGGAAGAGGACGATTGGACAGCCCAGTGGCCTTGGACTGGGCAAACAAATGGTGGTGATTGACTCCTCTGAAGGTGGTGATTGACTCCTCTGAAAGCGATGAAGAGATGGTAAGTTCTAATCCTCCTTTGAAAGCCAACTTAGAATACTCTGATTCTATCTTTGATAACTTAAATGTTTCTGATGATATTACTCCTGCCAATTGCTATTATGAAACGTTATTTGAGAAATTTGTTTTAATTGACCAAATGAACTACAATGGTAAGTTTATGGATGCCCATTTGGGTGAAGAGGGTAATATTACTGGGGATGGAGCTGAGGTTGAGGTTGTAGCTCAGGAGGGTAATGTTAGTCGGGATGGAGCTGAGGTTGAGCTTGTAGCTCAGGAGGGTGGAAATATGGACATAGGGCCTAGCCCTAGGAAAAGAACAAGGGAAGCAATGGAGGTCTCTTGGGAGACTAGCGCTCAGAACTTCTGTCCATGAAGATGTGCTGTTGGAATAGCCGGGGTAGTTCCTAGCAAAGTTTTTCCAAGCAAGCTGGCCACCTTTCTAGAATGCTTTCACTAGATCTCTTTTGTTTGCTTGATACAAGGGCTAGCCTTGTTAAAACTAGAAGTATTGCAAAAAGCCTCCCCTTTGATTGTAATTTTGCTGTTGCCGCTAGAGGCCCATGTGGCGGCTTGCTTTTATTATGGAACTCCTTGCTGCTTTCAGTTGATGTTGATGTTATTGTCTCGCATTCTTGTTTTATTCATTGCTCTATTACTGCTAATGACTCTAAGAAGCACTGGTTTATGACTTTTATTTATATGTATCCCCCAAAAGATAAACAATTATCCCTCTGGAATGAACTCTTATTGCTTAATCATGGTAACGAACCTTGGTGTTTAATGGGTGATTTTAATAACATCTTGTGTTTGAATGAAAAGATTGGTGGTGTAAATACTCTATCTAGATACAATGTCCAGTTTGCCAATTTCCTTAACCAAGCAAATGTAGTTTCAACTCCAGCCTCTAGAGTTCTGTTAACCAAGCAAACTGGATGCTGAACTTTCCAAACCATAGTCGTGTCAATCTTGCCATTTAGGGTTCTGACCATAGCCTAATTTGTGTAACAACCAGTACCTTAAAATTAGGTAAATTCGAAAAATTAGTGGAGAGAAGATGATTTTGCCCTCGGGTTTTACGAAGGGTTTGAGAACCACTTTTTGTTGGAAAATACTTTTGTAAGTTTTTCTTGGGCCATCGCATAGATCTTGAACTCACGAGTTCGTAGATCGACTAGTAAGGCTATACCTTGTAGTCCCCCAAGTCCTTGGGTGAGGAAGTTCTCCTTAGTCGGATTAGTCCCTTGAGGGAATCTTGAATGATGCTACAGATCGGTCGCCGCATGTGGGCTTGCCGATTAGTGCGATCTCTGAGAGGGAACCTCGAATGATGAGACAGATCGTTCACCGCAGGTGGGCTTACCGATCAGCGCGATCTCTGAGAGGGAACCTCGAATGATGTGACAGATAGATCGCCACATGTGGGCTTACCGATCAGCGCGATCGAATGATGCGACAGATTGGTCGCCGCAAGTAGGCTTGCCGATCAGTGCGATCTTTGAGAGGGAACCTTGAATGATGCGACATATCGGTCACCTCTGAAGGCTTGCTGATCAGCGCACACTTGGGTTGTTTTGTTGGATGATTGGTCTGATCGTCTAACACGTGTGAGCTCTTAATGATGGCTGAGTAGAGTCTTAATGATTGCTTAGTGGGTGCACAAATCGAGGATGTGTAATCAGACCGTTACAGGGGGGCCTATATAATGGGGTGCTGCTCATTTGAGCTTACTTTTCAGAGAGCTCTCGTTGTAACCGACCAAGATCAACATTTGAGCAGAGCAAGTGTGCTTCCAATCATATCCTCTAGCCCACTACAAACCGAGCAAATTGTGTCCGACCAGATTTGCGTCCGAGTAAAGGTAAAGTTTGCTTCTTTCGTTTTGCTCTTCCTTTTTGATAATAGGATAGGTTGATGCTTAGTGTAGTCTCCCCTTCATCTGTAGATGTCAGAGTCAGAGTCAACAAATGAATCTGGGGAAAGACCCCCTCAAACTTTTGGAGGTGAATCATTGTCCTGCTCAACAGATGATGCGTCGAGTAGGTTGAGTGGTTCAACATCCACTAGTGGGCCCTCGTCGACTAGTGGTGGGACGAGCAAAGGATCCTCGTCAGCCACCGATAGTATTTCAGAGCTTTTTAAGGATGTGGCCACATGTGATGCCGATGGGAATGTAAATGAGGCTTCCTCGTCTAAGCCTCCAATGATCAAGCTTGAAGAATTAGAGGCCGAAGAAATGGATGAAGAGACCGAGGATGAAGGGGCCGAGGAGGAGGAAGAGGCCAGAGAGGAGGCGGCAGAAGAGGATGGTGCCGAGGAAGAAGAGGTTGTAGAAGAGGCTGAGCCGATTCAGATGGCCATCCTTTTGAATAACTCTCCGTGGGTCGCAGACCGTGAGGTGACTACCTTGAAGGAGGCCTACCTAGTTAAGTTTAGGGACTTTTACAACGTGCCAACCAACATTGTCTTCACCATTCCCCCACGTGTTGCTATGTCGAGCTAGCCTCTAAAGGGATCCATATTATTTTATATAAAATTTTTTCGAACACAGTGTTCGTCTACCCGTCCATCCGTGATTGCAAGATATAATTTCTCAGACGCGAATTGCATTCGGCCAACTGAATGTGAACGGCTGGATCACCCTAGTAAGCCTCTACACGACCTTCTGATTGTGCAACAAGGGGGAGCCAAGCTGGGGTCAATTGTGTTACTTGTACAAGTTCATGAGACAACAGTATGGACCTGGGTGGTTCCAGATCGAGTGTGTCGGGAAGAAGAAGAAGGAAGCCTTCATCACTGACATCCCGTTGTCCTAGAAAAATTGGAAGCATCGATACTGTTGGGTGTTCGATCCATGGGAGGGGGAGACGAGCAGGCTGAAGAGGCGGATCATGTCCTACTTTTAGTCGGAAGGTAGTTAAGGCCGACTGTCATTTTAGACTTAGGAGTCTTTTAATGCCTGGTTCCTGATCAGTTGTGTTTGTTTGCAGGTGCATTCAAAGGCGGCTGCTCAACTGCCGAAGAAGAGGAGTGTGAAGACATCCGGTGTCGGCTGTCCAAACTTGAACATAGTAGATGTATCCTTCGACTGTCGGAGACGCTCATCGCAATTGGCATTATTACTAGTCCTAGTAAGTTGCATGTCATTGTTTGTTTTGGTCTGCGTTTGAACCTGAGTTCTGTTTGTGTCGACTGGAATTAACTTGAGTTTTATTTTTGTGTTGTAGTGCACACTGACATGATCAAGGCTACCGAGAAGAAAATGGTGGAGACCATTGCTAAGCACCAGGTGGTCGAGAAGAAGTTGGTCGAGGAAGCGGCGACGAAGAAGGGGAAAGGGGCTATCTAGTCCTCTGTGGGAAAGAAGGGCCCGAATAAGAAGACACCGACCATTCGGAATAAGGAGCTGGTCCTTCCACGGAAGGAACCGAGGAAGCAGGTGCCGACCACTAACAAGGCATAAGGTGGTTCGGTGCCCTGCATTGGTCCAAGGATTTCGTAGAAACGGTCGACGGATGAGGCTGGTCTGGACTTGTCGGAAGTCCATCGTTGATAGGTGGCGACCTTCCTAGCGAAGTAGCCTATGGGGAGTACCGAGGATGCCCAGCAGAAGAAGAGACAAGACGAGGTGGCAGCCATTGAGAAGGTCAGGGAGGTCGTGACCCAGGAGCCTGCTCTGCCCTTGCCTCCTCGGAAGGTCCTTAACCCCCTGCACCGACCGACCTTCAACCACGGGTTGAAGTCCTTCGCCAATCTTGGTGATGCTCCCGATGTAGTTCGGACGTCGGTTGTTGACACCACCAGGCCGAGTGTGTTGGACTGTATGCATCCAACCATGGTGCCGGTCGTCAATAGCCTCATCCTGGGCAATCAGAATGAGCTGACCGAGATTGGAGAGATGAGCTCAACCACCCTTCCTGATCGGTATGCCAAGGTTATGGTCGAGGGCGCTCATGTAAGTGGTCGGTCTTTGGTCTCCTCATTTTTTGTATATAAATGTTTTCTAACCAAGTGTTTTTTTGTCTGCAGTACTTTGGGGAGGTCTTCTCAACCCTTCAGAAGAAGGCGAGGTAGGCCGAGTTGCTGGAGGAAGAGAAGGTCAAGCTGAAGGAGAGAGCCGAATGCTTGAAGCAAAAGGAGCAGGATGCCGAGTGGGCCCTGAAGAGGTGTGCCGACCTTCTACGGAAGAAAAAAACACTCCAGGAGCAGGTGAAGGCTGCCGAGAAGGTCAGTGCCAAGCAGATGACGTGGGTTCTAGACCTGGAGGTTGAGCTCAAGTAGACCAAAGCTGGTATTGCAGGTGCTTGTGCCCAAGCTGTGGCTGAGTACAAGGGGTCGGCCGAGTTCGTGGACCACGTGGACGTTCATCTGGGCTTGGTGGAGGATGAGGTCATGCAGAAGGTCCTCTTCTTCAACTAAGACATGTCGGTTAAGTCTCGTTGGCTCGATGAGGTTCCTGTGCTGAAGTGGTCGTTCAAGCAATCGCCTTGTCGGGATAGTTCCACGGCTGATGAGACCTTTTTTGGTGTTAAGCCGACTGACCCGGTGCTCGAGCCCGTTGATCAGACTCTGGTCATCTGAACAACTCAGGAAAAAGAGTCGGTTGACGAAGTGCTCATGATTGAAGATCGATCTCGTCTGCCCTTCCGTCTGCCTTCATTTTTAATGTTTTGTATGTTAAACTTCCCCGGGGTATGCCCCTTGTACAATGTAGTTCTGAACAAATTTCACTGCAACGAATTTATTGCTTTGCTCCAACTTTTGTTTAGTCGGATGCCGACTGATTACTTACACGTATATATATATATATATTTTTTTTTTCAAGGTTGCTTCCAACTATTGGCTGGTCGGATGGCTATTGAGAATTCAAGTGTATCTTGTAATTTTATACGCTGCAAACTAGTGAGGCCTATTGGAACTTTAATTAAGTAATTTGAAATGATCATCTGTAATCAAAGAACTTATGTGTGATCGGTAGTTGAGTTGTAACTAGGACCGATCATTATTTTTAATGTAGGACTGATCTGTACGTTTAATTTAGGACTGATCCATGTGTTTAAAGTATTTGTAAGTTAGGGGCCGATCGATGTGGGTACCGATTGATGGGTGTCTAAACATGCGTTCGACCAAACTAAACTTGACAAAACATTAATAATTTTGATGATCAAAATAATGAGTATTCATTGATATCATGTTAATACTGATCGGCCTGAGCCATACAAAAATTAAGGAAGACTAAGCTTCACTTGTAATAATATTTCAGATGATCTGCATTCCAATAGTGGGGTAGTGGTTTGCCGTTTGGAGATTGTAGCTCATAGGTACTTGGTCGGCAGACCCTGGTGACTTGGTAAGGTCCTTCCCACGTTGGGCTGAGTGTCCCGTCAGCTCGATCCTTGGTTTCCAAATTGATCTTGTTGAGAACCCAATCTCCCACCTTAAAACTTCTTGATCAGACCCTAGAGTCATAGTACCGTGCAACCCTCTGTTGGTAGGCCATGTTGCGTATGTTCCCTTGATCACGGTGTTCCTCCAGTCGATCAAGGTTGAGAGTGAGAAGCTTGTTATTTTCATCAGGGTCGTAGGAGATCACCCAGTAGGAGGTCTCGCCAATTTCCACTATTACCATGGCCTCAATGCCAATTGCCATGGAAAATGGTATTTCATTAGTTGATGTTCTATATGATGTCTGGCAAGATCATAGGACGTCCGGTAGGATGTCAGACCAGGCTCCCTTGCGATCCTCATCCAAGCGGGTCTTGAGGTTGTATTTTATGATCTTGTTGACGGCTTCTATTTGACCATTGGCTTGTGGATGGGTGACATAAGCGAATTGTTTCCCATTATTTGTGACAATTGTGTGTTGTATGCCGAAGCGGTAGATGATGTTTTGGTAGACGAAGGTCTCAATTTGGGTGGCTGCAATTGTTGTAAGTGACTTTGCTTTTGCCCACTTAGTGAAGTAGTCTACAGCCACAACAACGTGTACTACGCCGCCCTTTCCCCTTGGCATTGGTCCAATCAAGTATAGTCCCCATTGTGAGGAAGGCTAAGGACTAAGCATAGGAGTGAGTTTTTCTACAGGCAAGTGTGGTATGGGTGCACAGCATTGGCACCTATCACATTGTTGAGTTAGGATGATTGAATCTGCTTGCATGGATGGCCAGTAGTAGCCTTGTCGGAAAGCCTTGTGAGTGAGAGATCTTGGTCCTGAATGATTGCCACATATGCCTTCGTGGATCTCCTTAAGCACAACCTAGCTCCTGTCCGGTGGTAGGCACTTGAGTAGTGGGAGAGTGAATCCTCGCTTATTCAGATGACCATAGACAATGGTGTAGCGAGCCGCTTGGCGTTTGATGCGTTTTTCCGTATTCTTGTCTGTTGGGAGTTCTTCATCCCTGAGGATGAGGCTAATCTTGCTAGAGCATTAGCATGGCTGTTCTCGAATCTTAGAATTTTGGTCATCTCGTAGGCTTGGAAATGATGGAGGAGCGTCTTTGCCTTGTCGAGATATATGGTCATAGAGAGGTCTTTGGCCTCAAAGTTGTTGTTCACTTGGCTGACCACAAGTTGGGAGTCACTAAAGATCTGGATTTGGTTGGCTCCCATGTCTTTCATGAGGCGAACCTCATTGTTAGATGCCTTGAAGCTAAAGCGAAGAACGTACTCCAGCTTCACATGATCTGGTGTGGTGAGTACTAGTCCTGCTCCTGAGCCGCTATGGCATGCTAATCCGTCGACATATAGGATCCAAACTGGTTTGGATTTATCGATTGGGATTGAACTGGTCTCCCCTTTTGTCTTGGCAGCTAACTGTTTAGGTACTCTAGTTGGCTCTTCGAGCATGTATTGAGTGGTTGTATAGGTGAATTATGAGATTAGGTCTGCAACAACTTGACCCTTCTTGGATGGTCTTGGGGCATAGGAGATGTCAAACACGCTGAATTCGATGGCCCACTTTGTTAATCTTCTGGATGTGTTCGGCTTCTATAAGACTTTTCTGAGAGTTTTGTTGGTGAGGACTAGTATGGGGTGAGCTTGAAAGTAAGCCCTGAGCCTCTTTGCAGTGATAATGAGAGCAAGAGCGAGCTTCTCGAGATCACCGTATTTGATCTCCACATCCTGGAATGCTTTGCTTTCCTAGTAGATCGGGTGCTATGCTCCATCTGCCCTATTGATTAAAACGGAGTTGATTGCTGAAGTAGAGACCTAAAGGTAAACGATGAGCTGCTCTCTTGTCTGGCCAGTAGGGGGACTTGCTCATATACTCCTTGAGATCCGTGAAAGCCTTCTCACATTTGGTAGTCCACTCAACAATCTTTCTCTTGGTCTTAAGGGCTTTGAAAAATGGCATGCACTTGTCGGTGGCCCTTGAAATGAAGCGGGGGAGAGCTGCTACTCTTCCCGTGAGGCTTTGGACCTCCTTAATGGTTCATGGTGGCTGATGTTCTTGGGGTTGGCCTTGATTCCCCGTTGGCTGATCATGTAGCCAAGGAACTTTCCAGAGCTGACTCCGGAAACACACTTTGCTTGGTTTAGTCTCATTTTGTACCTCTTCAGTACCTCAAACATTTTTGATAGGTTGTGGACATGGTCCATTGCAGTCTTGCTCTTGACGAACATATTGTCCACATAAACCTCCATGGTCTTCCCGATCTGGTCGATGAACATGAAGTTCACCAGGTATTGGTACATTGCACCCAAATCCGATCGGCGAAAATGTAGTTCTTCAGACCGAAAGGTATGACATTGTAGCAATAAACTCCCAAATCTGTGCAGAAGCTTGTATGGATTTGATCATTCAGGTGCATGAGGATTTGATTGTATTCGGAGTATGCATCTATGAAACTGAGAAGTTCGTGACCCGCCATTGCATCAACCAGGAGATCAATCTTTGGAAGGGGAAATCTGTCCTTTGGGCATGCCCGGTTAAGATCGGTGAAGTCAATGCACATCCTCCAAGCTCCTGAGGACTTCTTGACCAAGACCACATTTGCTACCCATGTGGCATAAACAACCTTCCGCATAAAGTGGATTGTACTCAGCTTTGTGATCTCCTCTTGCATTGCAAGCTGACGCTCGACGTCATATGTTATTCTTTTCTGTGTGACCGGTTTGAAAGAAGGATCGATGGTTAGTCTGTAGCATATGACATCCGTTGATATTCCCGGCATGTCAGCGCATGACCAAGAGAAGACTTCGCTGTTTTCCATGAGGAATTGGATTAGTGCATCCCTGGTCTCCTGCTGTAGGGTTGTCCCGATTCTGACTTGTCGATCAGGATGATCTGCATGAAGTGTGATTGGCTCAGTCTCCTCAACTGGTTGAGGTGTTTGTGTTACAGATAGATCCCTTGGGTCCTCTGGAGGACTAGATTAGATTTTCTTCATGATTTCGGGATCGACGGGATCGGCCTCATATGCGTTCTCAGTAACAGACATGGTCTCCTTTCCAGTGTTAGGGTTTACATTGGTGAGAGCAGATTGGTAGCAAGTTCTTGCTGAGAGTTGGTCTCCTCTTACTTGGCCTGTCCCCATGATTGTTGGAAACTTCATTAAGAGTAAACGCGTTGATCTAATTCAGTAGTCCCCGACTTAGGATGACATTGTAGGCTGTGGGGTAATCCACCACCAGGAATGTGACAATCGCAATTGCTATGCATGGAGTGGTACCTACTAAAATTGGTAGGGAGAATGTACCAGTAGGAATTACTGAGTCTCCTGAGAAACATAGCAATGGGGTTACTGCTCTATTAAGCTCCTTGTCATCAATCCCTAGCTAATTGAAAGCTTCCATGAAGATCACAATGACGGAACTCCCTGTGTCTACAAGGATGCGTCCCACATCAAAGTTGGGGATTTGGGCCCGGATAATAAGGGGATCATCGTGAGGGAAGACGATGCCTCGTTCTTCCTCCTCGGAGAAGGTGATGGCCTCCCAACCAGCCTTTCCAACCTTCCGTGCCCTTCCAGACTTGATATTGAAGATCTGATTTTTGGACTTAGTGGCTCAGAGAAAGTCCTTTTTGGCCATGTTGGTGGTGTAGGCAGAGGAGATCGTTGGTCCACCACTGATGGTGTTGATCTGGGGATGAGTGGCAACTGGTCGCGCATGTTGTAAAAACTGGTTGATCTTCCCGTCTCTGACTAAGCCTTCCACGATTTCTCGGAAGGCAACACAATCATTAATGGTGTGACCATTGAATTTGTGGTATTGGAAATACAAGTTGGAATGGACCGGTGGTCTATGATGTGCTGGTCTTGGCTTAGGTTTGTTGATCATATTCTCGATATTCATCAAGACATTCTCCAAGGAGGTGTTGAAGATGGTGTAGTTTCGAATTTGGGGGCTGGGTCCTTCGGGTGGTCTCCCTGGGGAGCCTGATTGTTGTTCTTTTGTCCTTGATGGTGGTTGTAGAATGTTTCCTTCTTTCCCCGATAATTGTTGTCATAGGAGCCTTTCTTCTTTCCTGAATAAGAGTTAAACCCATAGCCCTGGTTCTGACTACCAGAGTCATGATGGGGTTTGCTAGTCTGCACATATTGGGGGGAGGAATAGACTGGAGTGATATTGTGCTTGGTCTCCACTGGTGGAGCGTTAAAAAATTCGGCCTTGGCATGGATTGCTGCTTGTCTCATAAGCTCATTGTAGTATCCCCATTCCTAGGTAAAAACCTGAAACTTAAAGGTAGATTCCTTTAGACCGCTGCAAAATGCTCAGAAGGCTACCATGTCGTCAATTTTCTGACATTTGGAATACTCAAGGCTGAATCGGGTGGCATACTTCTGTAGAGTTTCAGTCTCCCCTTACCGTAGTGACCAGAGGTCTTCCGTGGTCGACATGAGGTTTGTTTGGATTATGAATTGGTTCAAGAAGATAGTATGGAGTTCATCGAAGGAATCAATCGTACCTGGTTGTAATCGATAAAACCAATTGAGTGCAGCCTCAGTGAGAGTGGAGTTGAAGATCAAGCATTGGACCTTGTCGGAGAGGTTTTTGAAAGCCATGGAAGACTGGTAGTTGTTCATGTGTGTGACGGGGTCGCCCCTCCTTGTGTAGGGTGTGATCTTGAGGGGCTTGACTTCCGACTCATGGTGATATTGGAGGATACGAGTGGTGAAGGGACCAGTGTTGGTCTTGATCTTTGTGGGAGACCTAGTTTTGCTCTCGCCCTCCAAATCGAAGACTTGCTGCAGGAGTTCTTGAACAACCTCATATGTTTTGGGAGGGTTAGGTTGTGGTCCTATTCGTTCGGCGATGGGACGACGGTCTCCATTGTTGGTGCTCCCTCTTGGCCATTCGGCCATTTTTGGTCTACCTGCCGACTTTGCTGCGGTTGAATCAGCCACATCCTCCATATATTGAGAATTTGCTCTTAGGACTTGCTTTTCCACTTGTACTATTGGTCCTTTTTGCCGGGTCGCCTTTATCAAAGCTGACTTTGATAGAGTGCGACTACCTTGGGAAAGCGTAGGAAGAGGAGGTTGCTCTATGATCCTGAGATCATTCGCCTGATATGTTAGTCGGACAGGCTCAATAGGAAGTGGTCTCCTATCGAGCAGTTCACGGGCATCTCGGAAGATTTACATTCCCGAAGGACCAGCACCAACGTTTTGGCGAATGAGCATTCTTCCGGAGGGTTCTGGTCTGGGGTGCTCCCTACGCGGTGGTTCTTGCTCAGCGTGGCTAGCAAGTGCTATTTTCGTTAGCACTCAATGCTTCCTCAGCTCTACCCTAGTTGCGTGAAGTAGAGCAAATGTGTTATGGTATTGTTCTCCAAAGACTTGGTTCTTGCTTTTGATTGCCAAGTTGCTCTTCCTGAGTTCAGTTACCTCATGTTGGAGTTTTTCCATCATTCTGAGCATGGCCTCTGAGGTCGAATCTGATCTACCTCTGCTTCACTCTCCTAAGAGAGGGGTGTTTTTAGCTCTCCATCCCCTTACTCGGCCGACATTGTGGTCGGTAGGGAGGTGGGATAGTGGTATGTGAGCTAGTGGGAGCACTTACTCAGAGTTCCCACAGACGGTGCCAAATGTTTGATATGAAAATTGACCTAACGGAAGGTGGTCTTGTCGACCGTTGGTATGTCTTCTTCTCATCCGCTGGGCTACCTGCAGGACAACAAGAAGAGTACTTGACACTGGTGGGGTGTCGGCCTAGTAGACTCCGATGCTTAAGTTAGTAAGCGAGTAGGGGATCAGTAATGAACTAGGAAACATAAGGGCTAGTGAATAGTTGTCACCTTTGCTTAGGGAGTGTGCCCTGTATTTATAATGGCAATGAATGTGGTGGTTGGAACCCTAATGTTGTGATGCCCAAGTTACCTTCAGGATGCTGATACGTGTCTTGAGGATGTTAAACGAGTGGTGGGGATTCATTTGTGCATCAGGGCGGTGTTGTTCTAGTGTGGGCAAGAGTGTGCCGACTAGAGGGTCTCGACCATGAGGGTGCCGATCAGATAGGCAAATGTGATCTCGAGTGACTGTCCATGTCAGCCAACCGGAATTGATGGCTATTGGTCGTTCCTTGGTGGTTGGTCGGAATGGTATAAACAAAGTGGGAGTGCTGTCTTCACCTCATGGTCTTTGGATTTTGAATCTAGTTTTTGCAGATGATTGCTTAATCTTCGGGAAAGCTACAACTACTGCAGCTAGGAATATTGGTGATATAATCACTAAGTTCTCTGTCGCCTCTGGGTTGAAAATCAATCTTCACAAGTCTTCTTTATTTTTTTTCAGCTAATACTACTTGTTCTATTAGGAATGCCATTGTCAATACTCTGGGAATCCAGCATAAGACTACAATTGGAAAATACCTTGGTATTCATAATATTATGTTTTGGAAAGATCCTGCTAACACAAATGAGCTTGTGTTAAGAATCCAAAAAAAGCTTGCAAGTTGGAAATTAGCACTCTATCTAGAGCTGGGAAGATGACTTTGTTAAAATCTTCCATATCAAGTATGCCTAACCATATTCTCTCATGCTTCCCTTGCCCTCCTAAGCTAACAAAGAACATTAATAAGGCAAGCAAAGAGTTTTTCTGGGGAACTTCTGCTTCCTGCCCCCCTGTAGCCTAGAAGGATATTTGTTAACCACTAGATATGGGTGGTGCTGGTTTGAGATATGTTCAAGTCGTCAATAAGTTAGCTTTGAAAAAATTAGGATGGAAAATTCTTACGGATCACAACAACTGGTAGGTAAATTGATTCATGCAAAATATCTTAGAAATACTAACTTCTATATGTGTCCAAAAAGATCTACAGGATCCAGTGCATGGAAAGGTATCCTTGATAATCGTATTACTCTATTTTGAGGTTTACGATAGATTGTAGGTAATGGGGAAAACATTAATTTCTGGGGTTACAATTGGGTCTCTCCTTACCCTCTTGCGAAACTTACAGATCAAAATCACCTTGATGTTCTTGATTGGTCCTTGACTGTTGATAAGTTCATTGTGAATGGTAGTTGGGACATTGATGGTCTGAGACATATCTTACCTGAGAATATTGTTAGAATAATTCAAGCTATTGCTTTGACTTTATCTAATGTTTTGTAGGAAGACAAATTTGTTTGGGGCCCTAGCCCTAATGGTGAGTTTACCATCAAGTCTGCTTCAAAGTTTCAGGAGCAAAATCATAGTCCCCACCCAAAGTCAAAACTCCTTTCTAAAGTCTGGAAGCTCACTATTCCTCACAAGGCACGATTTTTTGCATGATTATTAATTCAATGACGTCTCAACATTAGAGAAAGGCTGCACTGACACTTGAACATACCAGATACTGGCTGCCCCCTCTGTGATCATGATATGGAGTCTGAGCTCATTTGTTCGTGGAATGCTCCTTTGCTCACCGAGTTTGGAGTGCGGCTTGTCCTTCAATGCATCCCCCTCAACAGATGGATTTGGAGGTGTGGCTTGCTTCTCTTCCATGTGTGGATAGCTAGGACCAACTCACGCCCATAAGTTCAGTAATTCTGATCTGCTGGCAAATCTTGAATGAAAGGAACAATTAAATTTTCTAATAAAAAACTCCATCCATTGTCAGAGCTCTCCTAACAGCGAATACAATTGGTCAAAGCTTTCTTGGTGTAAACTGGAGGAAAACAGACAAATTTACTAATGCAGAGAACATCAGATAGAAGCTTCCGCCTCATGGTTGTTTTAAACTTAACTTTGACGACTTTGTTCAAACTGATTGGAGGGCGGCATTGGGGTTAGTAATTCGAGATGAGAATGGAATTCCGATTCATGCAGGCTCAAGAAACACGGGCTTTGTGAATGTCCTAATTGCTGAAGGAACGACTCTCATTAATGGCCTTTGCAAAGCTAAGAAGCTGGGTATCTTGGTCTTATTAGTGGAGGGTGACTCAAATCCTTATTGATGCGATCATCCATCCATCCAACCCTCCCTGGTGCATCTCTACCATACTCCAAAATATCTGATCAGTCGTTATATATGCATCATTTTGATGTCTTTATATGCCTCTCTTACATGTCTTTTGCTTGATTTCGTGCCATCAATAGTAGAAAATGATCAATCTTGTGAGACTTGTGCAGAGTTAGAAAGATAGGTAAAATCTAGAAAGAACGCAAAAAGAATGACTCAAATCGGAGTCCAGATGAAGGAGATGTCCTCATTTCAATATCAGGTCCTGAACGGAGTCCTGAGTGCACTAGTGCGCCTATTTTGGGTCACTGGCCAAGTACCTCATATCAAGCCCTCCGGGTCTCAAACCTATGTTTCATGAAATCAAGGTCAGGTCCTAGAAGTGCCAAAGTCACGCCAAGGCAGGTCGAGGACATGTCCCAAGAACTCCCATTTGAGCCCAAATGTGCGCCTAAGCCCGGGGTCCCTGTTTCGCCAACGGTGGATCAGAGGTTCTCCCTCTGTGCTAAGCCTGATAACATTTGCGCCAAGCCTGAACGAAGATGCGCTTCTACTATACTCATGATGTACTTCAAAAGCGCAGTCCTAGATCCTAATTACAAAGATAGTCCAAAATCCAAGTTTGGCCAGCTTGCGTTCCCACTTGCCAGCTTGCATTCACACTCCCAGCCGTGCTTTGATTGGTTCTAATAGATTTAAGGACTTTGTAATTAATTAAAAGTACAATAACTTTCCCTATCCTTATAGGACATGGTTTTTCCAGTCCTTATAGAATAGGGTTTTACCAATCCTTATAGAACAATGTTTTCCCTTTGTCTATAAAAGGGAGCCTTTGTTCAGTGTTTTGGGGGAGAAAGAGAGACCATATTTTGAGAGATAATATTTTACACATAGATTATTGGACGTGGAGCTTGGAGAAGAAGGCTTTGCCGTGTCTTCTGCTGCACCTGTTCTTAACAATCTCTTCTGTACCCTTATTTTCATTATTGCAATTTACTTATGAATTCAATTATATTTGTTTCAATTTCAGTTATGTGTGAGTAGTCATTAGGATTAGGGCTGCTTGAAGCCCTAGCCATGTTAGCTTGTTAATTGGATTTCTGGCTCTTGATTATGATTTCTATGCATGCTGAATAAGTTGGATTACTATGCTTAATGACCTTAATTTATGCCTATAAGATTAGCTACCTTGTTTGCATATAATTATAGATGTAATTGCTTGAGTGACCGTCATATCATCTTGTGATTTGGAGCATCGAAAGTATTCTTACTTGTAATCTTAACTCATAACGACCTAGGATTGCATGTCACTTTGCTAGGCTAATGTGGTGTCATTAAATTCTCTTTGAACTTCATGCATCATCTTAAAAGGTAGGTGATAGACGTTCTAGGCATATGCCCTGTTTAGAACATGCTAAGTAAGAGGGAATAACATGTGTCTAGTGAACCAACGCCAGGTCCTAGGTACGGGCACCTAATTCAGAAAATGCATAGTAATTAGGTCAAGGAAATCTGATTAGTAACTATAATTGGTTAGAGTGGATAGTAAGCCTTAATTCGCCTTAGTTAATAATCAATCAACCGTTAATTCTTGCATTGTTATTTTCTGCATTTTATTTTACTTGCCTTTAAATTTCAGTTCTCACATCATAAACCACCCCCCCTGCATGTGTGTGTGTGTGTGTTTTCATTTAAGTTAATAAATTTGAACTAAAGTGGTCATAACGTTGATACAAGTCCTCGAGGGATCGACTCTTGCAAGGATTTTATAACTGTTAGAATTGAATTGCATATTTCTTTCTCTTTAATTCCACCAACAAGTTTTTGGCGCCGTTGCCGGGGACTTGTCCCTCAACGGTGCCCATTCAAGTTTAGATTTGTAACTTAGTTTTTCTTTTTGTTAGGTACCCGTGTATGTCATTCCAAGGTTCAGTGCACGGGTCATCAAGTGGACCATCATTGCAAGCATCTTCAGTCCACGGCTCCCCGCCACCAAGCCCAAGGAGGATGGCGGACCACAGAGAAGAGCAGGGCTTGGAATGTGGCCTAGTACCGCAAGCCCCACAATGCCTTAAGGATTTTGCCATGCCCCATGTCTCGGAGGATCAATTTCCAATTGTTTTTCCCGAGTCAACAGTGGCAAACTTCGAATTGAAGTCGGGGACAATTCACATGTTGCCCACATTCCACGGCCTTGCTGGCGAGGACCCGCACTTTCATATCAAGGAATTTGTTGAGGTTTGTTGAACACTGCGCATCAATGGTATGACAGAATCTGAAATCCGCCTGCGGGTCTTTCACTTCAGTCTCAAGGATCGCACCAAGACATGGTTTCATTCACTGGCGCCGGCTTCCATTCACTCTTGGAGGGACTTGACGTCCAAATTCTTAACACAGTACTTTCCCGTGGAAAAGACAAATGAGTTAAAGTCCAAGATCATGAACCCACGACAAGACATGGAAGAGTCTTTCTACGAGTTTTGGGAGCGATTCAATCAGATGCTACGGGCGTACCCCCACCACCATATTGATGCCCATCAGCTTATGCTATACTTCTATGGAGGCTTGAAGACTAGCGATCGGACAATGGTGGACTCTCAATCCCAAGGGATTCTAGAAGGCACAGCCGAGAAAGCAAGGACCGCCTTTGAGAACATTGCTCAAAGGGAAAAACAATTCAGCTACAGGGGTCCCTCCTCTAGAGATACGGGTGATGCATCCGCCAAATACAAAGATGACGCCATTGATCAGCTCACGGCAATGGTGAAATAGTTGTGTAGCGAGAAAGCCAAAGAAGTTCACATCTGCGAGGTATGTTCAATTCAGGGCCACAAATCCCAGGACTGCTCGGTTGTGGAAGATGCGAACTTTTCTGGAGGGTTCAACAGCAATTCTCGACCCCGGAATGACCCATATTCCAACACTTACAATCCGGGGTGGAAAATCATCCAAATTTCCGTTGGAGCAACAATCAAGCAGCCGTAAATCCCTTGGCACCTCCTGGATTTGAGCAGCAAGCCGCAGGCCCTCAGGGGAACTATCACGGTCCTTCCTCAAATCAGAATGGCGGAAGCAAGTCTCTTGAGGATTCCCTCCATATCTTGACTCAATCACATGCTCAATTCATAAAATTCATGCACGATAGCGAGAGTCAGACGGGAGACATGAAAAATGCAATTGCAAACTTGGATCGTCAAATGGGACAGGTGGCGAACCAACTAAATTAGCGAGAGCAGGGCAAGCTACCGAGTCAAGTCCTGGTAAATCCGAAAGGATTTCACAATCCTACGACTAATGCCATTACGCTGGAGAGGGAAAAACCACTTCAAGACCCCACATATGCCACCCTCGGAGGACCTGAAACCGAGCCTCAACCTACTCTGCCAAGGATTGCCGACCAGGGCGCGCCGCAAAACATGCCACAGCCAACACCTCTGGCGCAGAACCGGCCCAACGAGTCACCAAGTGCCCTACCGCAAGGAGGACCTGACACTGCGCCTACTTCGGCCACGACTGGCATGCAACCTGCTCCTAAGCCCAAGTCGCAGCACTCGAATACTTCTAACTCTAAACCTCATAATTCCAATTCTAAAAAAGTCACTTTTGAGTTAGCTAATAATGTTGATTATCCATTTCCTCGCAGGTTCCAAAACAGGAATAAGCAAAGGGAGGACTTTGAGGAAAAGATCATTAGCATGTTGCAGAAGCTTCATATCACACTGCCTTTCCATAAAATTGTTAAGCACATGCCTATCTTTGCGAAGCTGATCAAGGACTTAGTTGTAGGAAAGCGTGGTTTCAGCTCCACGGACACCATTGACATCCCTAAGGCCTACTCGGCTGCCCTTTTGCGCATGCCCCGTAAGGCCAATGATCTTGGGCCTCCATCCCTTCCATGTGTCATTCAGTCAACAAGATTTGAACATTTCCTTTGCGACACGGTAGCATCAGTGAACATCATGCCATTCCACATTTACAGGTCACTCAACCTAGGCGCACTCAAACCCACGCACCTATGTGTCAGATTGGCTAACGCTTCTGTAACCAACCTAATGGGGGTTCTTGAGGACGTACTGGAACAAATCGGAGATACATGCATCCCTGTAGACTTCTACGTACTAAGAATGGATAGAATTGACAAAAGTGAGGAACCTCCCCTCATCTTCGGAAGGCCCTTACTAGCCACAACCGAGTGCCTCATCGACATCAGAAAGGGCAAGGTCTCCATCAAGTCCTGGACCAGCTTCGGACATACTCCATGCATGACACCATCCAGTACCCTACCGAGCCTATTGTAGATTTTTCGTTAAACACAATGGACTTACTGCTACGGGAGACAATTGCTCAGTCTTGCATGGCGGATGACCTTGAGAAGGCCGTTACCAGTAACCCACACACTATGGATTCACTTGCAGATAGCGTGATCGAAGAGGTACGAGCCCTTGCCCGAGCACTTAAAATATGCATATTTGGGCGACAATCAAACCCTTCCAGTAATCATTGCGTCTACCCTAAGTACGAAAGATGAAAAGGCATTGGTTCACGTCCTTAAGGTCAATCAAATGGCAATTGGATGGTCAATAGCTGACATCAAAGGCATAAGTCCCACAAAATGCATGCATTGGATACTGCTGGAGGAAGACTCCAAACCATCATGGGAGGCGCAAAGGCGATTGCATCCACCTATGCAGGAGGTCGTGAAGAAAGAAGTCCTAAAGCTTTTGGACGTTGGAATCATCTATCCAATTAGTGACTCCAAGTGGGTGAGCCCAGTCCAGGTCGTGCCAAAGAAAAGTGGGATCACAGTGGCTGGACTTTCCTTTGCCCTTCATTGATCAAATGCTCGAGCGCCTGGCTGGACACTCCCACTATTGCTTCTTAGACGGCTACTCAGGATACAATCAAATTGCTATTGCACCTGAATATCAAGAAAAAACAACATTCACATGCCCATATGGCACTTTTACATACAGAAGAATGCCGTTTGGATTGTGCAATGCCCCAGCTACCTTTCAGCGTTGCATGATGAGCATCTTCTCCAATATGGTGGAAGATATAATTGAAGTGTTCATGGACGACTTCTCGGTGTTTGGACATTCATGCGAACTGTGCTTAGTAACCTAACCCGAGTACTGGAACGGTGCAGAGAAAGCAACTTAGTGATGAACTGGGAAAAGTGCCATTTCATGGTACAACATGGAATTGTTTTGGGTCATGTGATCTCTAGCCGAGGCATAGAAGTGGACAAAGCAAAGTTAGACATAGTAGAGAGGCTGCCGTACCCCACTACAGTCAAAGAGGTTCGATCGTTCTTAGGGCATTCTGGCTTTTACCGCAGATTCATCAAAGATTTCTCGAAAATCACAAGACCTTTGTGTGATCTTCTAGCCAAGGACGCCACATTTGAGTTCACTAAGGAATGTCGTGAGGCATTCAACACACTCAAGGCAAAGCTCACGGCATCACCCATCATCATGACACCGAATTGGGACTTACCATTCGAACTAATGTGTGATGCCTCAGACTTCGCCATAGGAGCTGTTTTGGGACAGCGTGTTGACAAGCTCCCTCATGTCATTTACTACGCAAGTCGAACCCTGAAAGATGCCCAGCTGAACTACTCCACCACCGAGAAGGAGCTCCTGGCTGTTATCTTTGCCCTTGAGAAGTTCCACTCATATCTAATTCAAACCAAGGTCATAGTATACACGGATCATGCTGCCTTGATGTATTTGCTCACTAAAAAGGACGCCAAGCCAAGGTTGCTACGTTGGATGCTACTGCTCCAGGAATTCGATCTTGAAATCAGAGACAAGAAGGGCACCGAAAACGTGGTCGCTGACCATATGAGCCGATTTCTTCACAGTTCCAATGAAGAGGCCGATCAGTTGCCCCTCCTCGAGACCTTTCCTGACGAACAGCTCTTCGCAATCCAAGCTATTGATCCATGGTACCCCGATCTCATTAATTTCCTTGTCACTAAGCAAATTCCTTCATCTTTAAACAGGTACCAAAAGGACAAGCTGGCTAAACAAGCTAAGTACTTCATATGGGATGAGCCGTACCTATGGAAGCATTGTCCAGACCAAATCATTCGGCGCTGCATCCCCGAAGACGAGATGGAATCCGTCTTGACATTTTGCCATAGCTTGGCATGTAGGGCCCGTTTTGGAGCTAAGAAGACAGCCCTCAAGGTACTACAAAGTGGACTCTACTGGCCCACACTTTTCAAGGTTGCACACGAATTTGTACTCACTTGTGACCGCTTCTAACGCCTAGGTAACATCGGCCCTCGAAATCAAATGCCATTACACCCAATTCATGTGGTCGAAATCTTCGACGTATGAGGCATTGATTTTATGGGGCCTTTTCCGAATTCCTTTGGCAATCTTTATATTCTGCTTGCAGTTGATTATGTCTCCATATGGGTGGAAGCAATTCCCACCAAAACTAACGACGCCAAAGTAGTGGTGCGTTTTTTGCAGAGTCACATCTTAGCCCGATTCGGCGCACCTAGGGCAATCATCAGTGATGGGGGTGGGGTGCACACTTCTGCAATCATTCATTTGCAGCCCTAATGAAGAAGTATGGCTTCACCCTCAAGGTCTCAACACGGTACTACCCTCAAACGAGTGGCCAAGCGGAAGTGTCCAATCAGGAAGTAAAGGCCATATTGGAAAAAACGGTAAATCCTAACCGCAAAGATTGGTCCAGTAAATTGAATGATGCACTGTGGGTCTATCGGACCGCATACAAGACCCCGATTGGCATGTCTCCCTTCCGGCTTATTTTTGGAAAAGGCTGCCACCTACCAGTGGAATTGGAGCATAAATCATTCTAGGCTATTAAGCAGATGAACATGAACTTTGATGATGCTAGAATACATAGGAAGCTTCAGCTAAGTGAATTAGAGGAGTTGCGAAACAAGGCCTTCGACAGTGCTCGTATCTATAAGGAAAATACCAAAGCTTTCCACGACAAGCGCATTCAGCCCAAGGACTTTCACATCGGACAGGAAGTCCTCCTCTTTGACTCCCAGCTCAGACTAATGCCAGGTAAGTTGCGTTCAAGATGGACTGGACCATTTATTATTACAAACGTTTTTCCTCATGGTGCAGTTGAAATACAGCACCTGGAACGACAGGATCCGTTCAAGGTAAATGGCCATCGCCTCAAACACTACTTCAAGGACCTCTCTAATCCAAGCGCAGTCAACCCTGCAACTCCGCATGCACCCAGCTCCTAGCATGACAACCCCGTCTTACCCAGACGCTAAATAAAGCGCTCCTAGGAGGCAGCCTAGCCCTGGTTTGTATTTCTCACTTCCTTTTATGTTTTCGCCCGTTATATCTCTCAAACCTTTCTACTGTTGTCATGCTTACTGCTTATCACATTGAGGACAATGTTCAGTTTCGGTTTGGGGGTGTGGATTTAAAATTTTGCATATAGAAACAAGTAGGTTTGGGGGTGATACACGGCCATGACATTTAAATTTCTGCTTGTGATTAGTATGATAACTTGTTAATAGGAATGTATATGCTAAGTTAACTATCTTTGCTTTGCTAAGAGTCATGCCAGGGTCAAGTAGTTCATAATTTGCACTTCACAATGCCATGTTTTAAGTGATTAAGTGAACGAAATAACTGAATTTGAGTGAACCTTAGAAAATTAGTGGAGACTTCCCTGTGAGATTTTTGAGCCTAATTGCCATTCTTTCTGAGGGATATACTTGTTTCTACTCTTAAACACTCATCGATTTTGTTCTTAATTGTTGACCTCATTACATCATATTTTGCATTGAATTTTAAAGAACTAACACCATTTAGATACTCTTGATTTAATGTGTGGTTTTCCATAAGAAGTGATGTAGGCTATGTATGCTTTAACCTCTAAAGGCTTTATCCTACCCTATTGCATGCTCCCTAAGCCAATTTTGAAGCCAAACACTCAGCCTGTCTTTCATCACCCAAAGTATAACATAACCCAAAATACTTAGCCATTCAACACAGCCATACCCTATAACCTCGGTTTGTGCTAAGGTTTCCGTAAATGAGATTCATGGTAAGAATGAGAGGTGAAAGAAGATGTTGCCCAATTCAAAGGACTTTGGCGTCAATTCAAGGTTCAAAAGTAAAGAAAAGCTTTACAAGTTGCAAGATGCACGAAAATTTGAAGAAATCATTGCATGACTTTGGTTCAATTCAATTCAAAAGAAAGAACAGAAAAAAAAAACGTTCAAATCAAAAGAAGGAAAGAAACATTGAGAAAAAGTGAATTGAGCCAAGTGAGCTAAGAGCCTCAAAATAAGTCATCAAGAAAGCACAATGCCCTGGGCCTTAAGAAAGGATTTAGTTCAGAAATTCCAAGTTCAAGTCATGACTTCTCATGCCTGGGCACAGCTCAGGTTCTTTGAATCCCATCCATCCTTGCTAAACCCCAAAGCTTAGCCCCATTACAACCTAAAAAGGAAGACCTAACTGATCTTATGGACAATCATGCTAAGGATTAAGGTACGTACCTATGTTCTTAAAGTTCAATTCCGTTCATGAGATCTTTATTTTCATAAATTGCTATTCTTCATTGTTACTCATAAGTGATTAAATTTGAATTTCATAACATAAACTCATCACATATGCTTGAAAAGAGTGAAAGCCTTGGATTCTTGTGCGAATTGAGAGTTGCCTAGTGAGGATTAGAGTCGAGGCGAAATCTTTCTAGGGCACTGAGATGAAGTTGTTTTCAAACATGATCACTTGAAAATTTGGCACTTATACATGTACACCTTCACATGACACTCACGGCTATGGCATTCCTTTTAGTTCTGCAAAGCATGTTTACTTACTTTGATTCTTATTAACTTGTTAAAAGTACTATCTCTAGCATCATTTTTTTGTCTAAGTAAACCGTTTGTGGATATCGTGCTGCTATAACCCTCAGGAGACAAAACTCCTCCTACTAGGTGAACCTAGGGGTTTAAATGTTCTATCTTAACTAAAATCGAGTATTTTCATTTTGTTAGCATTTTTTTTGCTCAGGGACTAGCAAAAGATAGGTTTGGGGGTATTTGATCAGTCGTTATTTATGCATCATTTTGATGTCTTTATATGCCTCTCTTACATGTCTTTTGAATGATTTCGTGCCATCAATAGTAGAAAATGATCAATCTTGTGAGACTTGTGCAATGTTAGAAAGATAGGTAAAATCTAGAAAGAACGCAAAAAGAATGACTCAAATCGGAGTCCAGATGAAGGAGATGTCCTCATTTCAATATCAGGTCCTAAACGGAGTCCTGAGTGCGCCAGTGCGCCTATTTTGGGTCACTGGCCAAGTACCTCATATCAGGACCTCCGGGTCTCAAACCTGTGTATCATGACATCAAGGTCAGGTCCTAGAAGTGCCAAGGCCGCGCCAAGGTAGGTCGAGGACATGTCCCAAGAACTCCCATATGAGCCTAGATGTGCGCCTATGCCCGGGGTCCCTGTTCCGCCAGCGGTGGATCAGAGGTTCTCCCTCTGCGCTAAGCCTGATAACATTTGCACCAAGCCTGAACGAAGATGCGCTTCTACTATACTCATGATGTACTTCAAAAGAGCTGTCCCAGATCCTGATTACAAAGACAGTCCAAAATCCAAGTTTGGCCAGCTTGCGTTCCCACTTGCCAGCTTGCATTCACACTCCCAGCCGTGCTCTTATTGGTTCTAATAGATTTAAGGACTTTGTAATTAATTAAAAGTACAATAGCTTTCCCTATCCTTATAGGACATGGTTTTACCAATCCTTATAGAATAAGGTTTTACCAATCCTTATAGAATAAGGTTTTACCAATCCTTATAGAACAAGGTTTTCCCTTTGTCTATAAAAGGGAGCCTTTGTTCAGTGTTTTGGGGGAGAAAGAGAGACCATATTTTGAGAGATAATATTTTACACATAGATTATTGGACGTGGAGCTTGGAGAAGAAGGCTCTGCCGTGTCTTCTGCTGCACCTGTTCTTAACAATCTCTTATGTACCCTTATTTTCATTATTGCAATTTACTTATGAATTCAATTATATTTGTTTCAATTTCAGTTATGTGTGAGTAGTCATTAGGATTAGGGCTGCTTGAAGCCCTAGCCATGTTAGCTTGTTGATTGGATTTCTGGCTCTTGATTATGATTGCTATGCATGCTGAATAAGTTGGATTACTATGCTTAATGACCTTAATTTATGCCTATAAGATTAGCTACCTTGTTTGCATATAATTATAGATGTAATTGCTTGAGTGACCGTCATATCATCTTGTGATTTGGAGCATCGAAAGTATTCTTACTTGTAATCTTAACTCATAACGACCTAGGATTGCATGTCACTTTGCTAGGCTAATGTGGTGTCATTAAATTCTCTTTGAACTTCATGCATCATCATAAAAGGTAGGTGATAGACGTTCTAGGCATATGCCCTGTTTAGAACATGCTAAGTAAGAGGAAATAAGATGTGTCTAGTGAATCAACACCAGGTCCTAGGCACGGGCACCTAATTCAGAAAATGCATAGTAATTAGGTTAAGGAAATCTGATTAGTAACTATAATTGGTTAGAGTGGATAGTAAGCCTTAATTCGCCTTAGCTAATAATCAATCAACCGTTAATTCTTGCATTGTTATTTTCTGCATTTTATTTTACTTGTCTTTAAATTTTAGTTCTCACATCATAAACCACCCCCCCCCCCCTGCGTGTGTGTGTGTGTTTTAATTTAAGTTAATAAATCTGAACTAAAGTGGTCATAACGTTGATACAAGTCCTCGAGGGATCGACTCTTGCTGTGCTACTATACTATTCTTATCGATTTGTGCACTTGCAAGGATTTTATAGCTGTTAGAATTGAATTGCATATTTCTTGCTCTTTAATTTCACCAACAATATCCTTCACTTGAGATCTTCTTTCCAGTCTATCTACTTCAAACATGTCTTCAGGGAGGCCAATTTCCTTGCTGATGTTATTGCCAAGATTGGTCATTCTCTTAACCTCGTTCAATATTGGAGTCGCTCTATTCCGAGTGATGCTTGACCACCCACCATTTTTCTCTCCATCTCCATCTCCCCATCTCTTTCCTTTCTTTAACCTAATTCCATTTTTTTTCTCAAACCTAGAAACCGCCCCAGAAATCTTGGGTTTCTCTCTCCCTCCACTGATTTTCTCTATTTGAAATCTTAACTTCTTACCACACCTGAATTGATATCAAATGATAAACGCACAAGTTCAAACAACAAATTAGATATGAAATAATACACAAGTAACAAAGGAACCTCCATTACGACTCAAATGCTAAAACACATCGCAGAGAATTGCAAAGAAATTGAAAAAGAACCTCATTTTCTGGGGCGGTTTGAAAAAGAAATTGAAATTAGGTTAAAGAAAGGAAAGAGATGGGGAGATGGAGATAGAGACAAAAATGGTGGGTGGGGAGCTTGGGTAATAAAAGATGATGAAGTTAAAGATTATGATGATGAAGATGAAGAGGTTTTGGCAAAAAAAACAAGAAGTTGAAGTTGAAGTTGAAGTTGAAGTTGAAGTTGAAGAGGGTTGGGTGAGGTTTTGACATAATTGCCCCTCTAGGAAACGACTTTAGTAACGCTGTCAAGGTTTTGGTGCAACGGAATTAACAGATCTGATGGGGTTTTAGTCCAACCAACATGACCGACTGTCCTTTTCTTTTCTTCCAGCTTTCTTTGTTTTGGGGTGTTGGTTTCAGGGTTTGTTTTTGTCTGCAAAAACCCAAATTCATCATCATCTTCTTCCTCTTTCTCGGTTTTTTTTTTGGTTGGATTGGAAAAACCAAAATGGAAGAGATAGAGAAAGTGGATAAGGTTTTTTTTTTGTTTCTTCAAAACAAGCATCTTCAAGTGTTTGATAGCCCCCGAACCCAACCAAATTTCAAAGTCGATCAGGTTATTGGGATTCTGTAATGGTGCAGCATCAGTCACTGAAACTGATTTAAAAGGTACAACCAATCACTGGTCAAAGTTCCTTTTGCGGAAACCTTTCTTCTTAGAATGGTTGATGACAATATCTTCAACCTCTCTACCATAGAAACCTTTTCGCCAAACATGGTTGTTGGGTTTTTTTGCTTCTTACAATGGTCCATCTCTCAAACTACATCTTACAAGATTCATCACCAACGAGTTTCGATATCGTGATTGGTAGCACTCTCTGTCTGTTTGGCCATTCTTCAAGATTTTGTCAAAACCCCCAAATCCCTCATTAGATTCCAGCTTCAAATCCCTAAATCCGAGTGAGTTGGGCTTTTCTAAGATTTAGTTTAAGTATTTTTTTATATTTACTATACGATTTAATAATTTGCTACAAAATGAATAAAAAACCATGTCCGTTGCTGCCACATAAACATCCTAAACAGTATTTGTAATGGTGTGACTGAATTGGTGCAATGGAATTAACATTGTACTTGCAAAGTGAAACGAAATTATGTTCTATGTGCAAAGTGAGACGATGTGGCTTATTATTGATGTATTTTAAGAAATAAGTCTTATTTATTTGGTATTATTCTCATCCCATCCTTGGTGCAGGATACATACCTTTAACAAAGTTGAGATTTGTTGCAAGTCTTTTGGATTCAAAATACATGCAACGTACAGATGATGGGATGATACATCGGGAAAATTCTTGTTAGTTCTTTGTTTAGGCATGTCATTGTGATTGGCTTTGCTTGTCATTGTAAACTTTCTTACTATGTACCTTAGCTCAATCTAGGAAGTTAGCATCTCTAGGTCATGATGGTGTTTTATCTTGAAGATGGTTGAAGCTGTGAGAATGAAGGTATATTGAATTGCATAAGCATATTTCTGCACCAGTTGAAACAGTTTTCTAAAAACGCTGGACGACTAGTAGTCGTTTTTAAGTTCTTACTATCAGCTGTGAAAAACGCTGGATGACTAGTCGTCGTTTTTCAGTTCTTACCGTTAGCTGTTAAAACATTTTTAACTGAGAATTGTTTTGATTTACTCAAGGGCATTTTTGTCACACTTTGACAAGCAGCTGTCAAAGTGTGCGTTTAGAGTGGGATTTAATTGATTGGAGATATATCCTTGGGAATTGGGGATTCACGGTGTGCGTGTGTAAGGAAGAGAGCTGAGATCTTCAAGCACATCTTGATGAGCTCTCTCAGAGGCTCTCGGAAATTTCTAGGTTTTTTGGCACGGATTTTCAAGTTGATTTCTTTGAGAATATCTTTGTGTAAAACTAGTTTTTAGAAAGCTATTTTTGCTTTAATATTTCTTTCTTGAAAATCTGATTTTGATTTCTTAAACTTGGTTTTGAAATTTGTTTTTGGGTAAATTTCTGGGTTCTTGAATTCATCTGTGTTCTTCAAGGTTCAAGGCTTGATCAACTAAAATTGAATCATATTTAAATTTCATCCCCAAATTATTATTTTTTATTCAAGCCATTCTTCTAGGTTTATCAAGTATCATGCTTTGATGAACTTGGATTGAGATTTATCACTAAGATTTCCATCCATACATTTGGGTCTTTTGGGTGCCAAGCCAATGAAGAGCAAGGACGCTGCCATTGATTTGTTGACTTCGTGAGAATCATCAGTGAAGAGCTGTATTGCTACGAGTTATGGGTTGTAGTTGGAACACTGCCATTGAAGGAGTTTGATATTGCACAAGGTATGGCTGCCTCAAGATTTAGTTCTTAGAGATTGAGCTAGCTTTTACCTTGTATTGAATATTAAATTCAGTGGATTCCCTGGTCAGCGGATCGACCCCCAGTTTTCACCTTGAGGAAGGTTTCTGGGTATCAAGCTTTGAGTGTTCCTTTAGTTTTTGTTGTGCTAGTTTATGATGCTTTGAATCTATTCTAAGTGCTCTGTGTGACTAATCATGTTATTCATATATTGCATAATTCATCTGATATGAAATGATTGAGAATGCTTGTTGATTTTGCACACACTACCTTACTTAGAACTAGCACAAGGTTGTCTACATTGACAGAGCTTCTGAGTGCATAGGGTGTCACTGCTCTGAATGTGTTATTGTAGGGAGCTTGTGATATTATGTTGACTGTGTGTGCGCTACTTGTGTTTTGCTTGCTGTTTCTTGGCGTGACTAGTCGCAATCTGCGACTATTGATTGTGTGAGTGACGTCTTTGTGCGTGTATGCCTGATATACAACTTTCAATTCTTTTTCTGGGAAGATAAAGATAAGTAGTGGGTAGGGTGGGACTTTGTGGTATACTGGTGGGCATATTGGGACTTGGTGGAACAATGGTAGTTTGGGAGACTGGCCTAAGGGACGGGAAAGTCTTGGGTGTGCACCAGCTAAGCAAAAATGCCACATCTATTTTTCCATATCATTTCCCTCTTTTATTTTCCGTTGTAAGTGTCAGGACACGTCCCGAATTTCCCCTCGAAACCCGGGAAGAACCCTGATCCCGTCTGACAACCTAAGGAAAGGTTCCCAAATACCCTTCAATCCTTACAAATAATAATAATAATAAATACTTTCACTTGTCAGACAAGGGATTTAAGCACTTAAAATTCCCGTAAGTAATTACCAACCAAAAACAACATAATATCAGAGCGTCTAAGTAGGATCAAGATACAAATTAGATATCCTACTCAAGTACAACTACACAGCGTAGCCGAGACTGCTAATGCCTCTGCCTCGAGATAATGTCCGCGTCAACTCTACTGCCTGAAGGGGGGTTTAAACACAAAAGTTGTGAGTGGACAAAAATAATCGTTTATAAATCATTTTCCAAGGAATATTACCTTTTTGCCCCTCCATTTATAAAACCATGCATGCATCACATAAACAGTTCATGTTATAAAAACATCATCTTTAAATCACCGGCATTTCCCTTTCTTTTTAAAACCACTCAGTAGGACTCACACAAAATCTATATAAGGAAAACACATTGTGATCCACAATCTGGTTTGAAAATCATCCTCAAAGGAATTCAAAATCATTTAATTCAACCTAGACACATAATATCTCAAATCCACTGTTCCCGACACATCCACTAGCCACCAGGGTATCCCTTGGGGTGTGCTAGTCCTGTATCACAACTCCCTGTACTATGCATAGACAGTCTCGCGACCCGACGGAGTCAAAACTCTACAATGCCAGAGTCGGAGCACTCAACAAACTAACGGAGCAAAACTCTCGACGCTAGTCGGAGAATCAATCACCAATTATATTGGAGGTTCACTGGGTTCACCGCTAATAATGGATCCTCGTCCCGAGTCCTGGCCTCCCTGAAATCAGAGTTTATCTTAGAGGTTCACCGGGTTCACCGCTAATAACGGATCCTCATCCCGAGTCCTGGCCTCCCTCAAATCAATGTTTATCTTGGAGGTTCACCGGGTTCACCGCTAATAACGGATCCTCATCCCGGGTCCTGGCCTCCCTCAAATCAATGTTTATCTTGGAGGTTCACCGGGTTCACCACTAATAACGGATCCTCATCCCGGGTCCTGGCCTCCCTCACATATAACCAAATCCGATAAACTCATACAACAGGGTCAAAACCCAAATCATTGACTCAATAATTTCCTCGTCAAAACGATATCAAAACTGAGTCCAAAAACCATGATATTTCTCAAATCACACTTTAATCGAAGTAGTGGAAAACATGTGTCTAGTAATCATTTCTAAAATCCAGAAATTCAATGCCACAATACATAACAGTATTTACACAAAGATATTTTGATGCATGCATTTCAGTTTATAAAACCAAAGTCCACTCACAAACCTGTTCAAGCTAGCTCAATCCCGTCTTGCTCGTTCCTCTGAGGTTCCCGGAACAATATCGCCTGTCAAAAACAACAATCGAGATTACCGGCTAGTAATAAGACTCTTATATAACAACTTCCTAACCTCGGGAAGTCTACCCATGCTGTTTCTAGAAAACACAGCAGCTTCGGACACTCAAAACGACCTCTAAATGATGTCCGATCAACCTGAAACCTGTACTAACAGTTTCAGAACGTCGAAAACTAGTTACCACGCACCACCGTGACGTCAGACTCGGCCCCACGCGCCGCCGGAAGGTCGGCACACGCGCCCACGCACCCTCACGCGCCGGACACGCGCCTGCTACAGTGTTCATGCGCCTGGACCGGTCCAACCCGGTCCAGCTCAACCTAACCCGATCCAACTCAACCCGATCGGTTCACTCAATCTGACCGGTTCACTCAACCCGACCGGTTCACTCAACCCGACCGGTTCAACTCGACTCGACTGGTTCAACTCGACCCGACCGGTTCAACTCGACCCGATCGGTCACCGGTTACTCACCGGAAAAGACGACCGAACTGTCGTTGCCGTCGTCGGAAGCTGGCCAGAGAAGATGACCGGACCGCCACCTCCGCCGCCGTCTGGTTCGCCGGAATCCCCCATTTCCGACCGAAACTCCAAGCTTTACAACTTCCTCAAAACTCAACCGTTTTACACAAATTTTACGTCTAAATCTATCTACTCGAACCCAGGAATCCAAATCTAACCTTAAAACATCAAACACGTACCTGTGTAAGCCAGAAAATCGATCGAAAGATCCGAAACTTCCTTTACTCGGTTCGGCTTCCACCGTGGTCCTCTCTTTCGATGGTTGGTACGGTTGTGATCGTGGGAAGGAGTAGAACACGATTTGTTGATCAAAATGGGAAGCTAAAGCCTTGAAATCAAAGTTGACTTGATGGTTTCTCTCTTGGTGTTTTCGCACGGTTTCGGGTGTGTTTCACAGAGATCGCGAAGGAGATGAAGATGAAATGAAGATGAAAATGAAATGGATCAGATTAGTCTGATTTGGGTAACAAAATATCTCCCCTCCAAGGAAAATTACCAAAATGCCCTTGCACATCTAGACCCATAACTTCCGTCCACGAACTCCATTTCCTGCGTGCCGCCTGTCTACGAACTCGTGAGTTCGAGACCTACGCAATGGTATCCAAAACACCACAAAAAGTGTCTCGAAATAAAACTTGATTTCCAAGCCCTTTACCGACTAAAGGTAAAATCGTCATTTTACAAAAATAATTGCATAAACCCAATAATTAAAATTCCGAGTTGTTACAATCTACCCTCCTTAAGAAATTTCGTCCTCGAAATTCATTCCTAACCATGGAACAATTGAGGATATTGTGCCCGCATAAGTTCCTCAGTTTCCCACGTGGCTTCCTCCAGGTTATGATTCCTCCATAACACTTTAACTAGAGGAATAATCTTTCTGCGAAGCACCTTTTCCTTCCAACCCAGAATTTGCACTGGTTGCTCCTCAAACGTTAAATCGTCTTTCAGCTCAAGTGGTTGCTTTTCCAACACATGAGACTCATCAAACAGATATTTCCGGAGCAAAGATACATGAAAGACATCATGAACTCTGGATAATTCCAAGGGTAAAGAAATACGATATGCCACTGGTCCTATCCTCTCCAAAATCTCATACGGACCAATGTAGCGAGGACTCAATTTTCCTCGTCTACCAAAACGTACCACTCCTTTCCATGGAGATAGTTTCAAGAACACCCAATCACCTACCTCAAACTCAAGGTCTCTGGTTCGATGGTCTGCATAGCTCTTCTGGCGATCCTGGGCTGTTTTCAACCTTTCTCTGATGATTTCAATCTTTTCCTCAGTCAAATCTACCAACTCAGGTGTTAACAGTCTTCTTTCACCTATTTCACTCCAGCACAAAGGTGTTCTGCACTGCCTCCCATACAGTGCCTCGAAAGGTGACATCCCAATACTCGACTGGTAACTGTTATTATATGCCAATTCCATCAGAGACAAGTGTGCATCCCAGTTCCCTTTAAACTGTAGTACACAAGCCCTCATCATATCCTCAAAAATCTGGATTGTTCTCTCAGACTAACCATCCATCTGAGGATGAAAGGCTGTACTGAAATGCAATGTCGTGCCAAAACCCTTCTGCAAACTTCGCCAAAACCTGGAGGTAAACCTAGGATCTCTGTCCGAAACAATAGACTCTGGAGTCCCATGTAGCCGTATGATCTCATCCACGAATAATTTGGCATACCGACTCATCCGAAAATCTTCTCGCACTGGCAAGAAATGTGCAGACTTCGTAAGTCTATCAACAATTACCCATATCCCATCATGTCCCTTCCGTGTCCTTGGAAGTTTATACACAAAATCCATCGTAATGTGATCCCACTTCCATTCTGGGATAGGTAATGGTTGCAGTGTCCCATAGGGTTTCTGTCTCTCCGCTTTCACTTGCTGACATGTCAAACATCTACTCACAAACTCAGCAATTTCTCTTTTCATCCCAGTCCACCAATAGTGTTTCCTTAGGGTATGATACATCTTGGTACCTCCTGGATGCATAGCGTAAGCCGAACTATGAGCCTCATCAAGAATTTCCCTTTTTAGCTCCAGCTCATTCGGTACGCACAACCGTCCATCCTTAACCAATGCTCCATCATCCCTAACCGCATAGTCCTGCCTGTTTCCAGCCTCCAACTCTATCCTGATAATGCACAATGTAGGATCCTGGAGTTGAGCCTCAATAATCCGATCAATCAGAATAGGCCTCACATGGAAACTAGCCAACAAAGCCCCCTGGCTATCCATGTCCACTACAATCCCTGCTCTACGGAACTCTACCAGCAACAGTAAGTAGACTGTATGCAAATGGGCCAAAGAACCCATAGACTTCCTGCTCAAGGCATCTGCCACAACATTGGCTTTTCCTGGGTGGTACTCAATAGTACAATCATAATCCTTTATCATCTCAAGCCACCTTCTCTGCCTCAAATTCAGGTCCTTCTGGGTGAACAAGTACTTTAAACTCTGATGGTCGGTGAAGATCCGACACGTCTCCCGGTATAAATAATGTCTCCATATTTTCAGTGCATGCACCACTGCAGCCAACTCCAAATCATGTGTGGGGTAATTCATCTCATGGGGTTTAAGTTGTCTGGAAGCATACGCTATCACTTTCCCATGCTGCATCAGCACACAGCCAATACCCCGCAATGATGCATCACTATATACCTCAAATCCCCCGTTACCATCTGGAAGGGTTAATACTGGAGCAGAAGTCAACATTCTCTTTAGCTCCTGAAAGCTCTGCTCACAATCAGCATCCCAGTCAAACTTCACTCCTTTCTTAGTCAACCGAGTCAATGGACCTGCTATCGTAGAAAATCCTTCAACGAACCGCCGATAATATCCTGCCAAACCCAGAAAACTCCTCACCTCTGTCACTGTCCTCGGTTGCTCCCAATTTGCCACTGCCTCCACTTTTTGGAGATCTACGCTGATACCCTCAGCCGAAATCACATGACCCAAGAATCCAACTTCGGTCAACCAAAACTGGCATTTACTGAACTTGGCAAACAATTGCTTTTTCCTAAGCATATTCAGCACCAACCTCAAGTGCTTCTCATGTGCCTTGGCACTTCTTGAATACACCAAGATATCGTCGATGAACACAATTACAAATCGATCCAAATACTTTTGGAACACTCTGTTCATCAAATCCATGAACGCTGCCGGGGCATTAGTTAACCCGAAGGGCATCACCAGGAACTCATAATGACCATACCAAGTCCTGAAAGCTGTTTTCTGAACATCCTCTTCCCGGATTCTCAACTGATGGTACCCGGATCGAAGGTCAATTTTCGAAAAATACTTTGCCCCTTTCAGTTGATCAAATAAATCGTCAATCCTTGGCAGAGGATACTTATTTCGTACTGTCACTCTATTTAACTGCCGGTAGTCGATACACAATCTCAGACCACCATCCTTTTTGCTCACAAATAATACCGGCGCACCCCATGGTGAAACACTTGGGCGAATAAATCCCATATTCACCAAGTCCTGCAACTGAGTCTTTAACTCTCGCAATTCTGCCGGTGCCATTTTGTACGGTACCTGTGAGATAGGTTTAGTACCTGGCAAAAGCTCGATAGTGAACTCAATCTCACGGTGAGGTGGTAATCCTGGAAGATCATCTGGAAACACATCAGAGAACTCACTCACCACTAGAATATCCTCCACTCTCATCGAAGTATCCCGAGAATCAAACACATGAGCCAAGTAACCTTCACAACCTTTTCTCAACAATCTTTCAGCGGTCAACGCTGATATCACTCCATAGGGTAGTACCCTACGATCTCCCTGAAATGTAAGTTCCGGTAATCCTGGACTCCGAAAAACTACTGTCTTGTCGTAACAGTCAATGGAGGCATGATGCATGGACAACCAATCCATCCCCAGAATCACATCAAACTCAAAAATATCTAAGGGAATTAAATCTGCCTCCAAACCATGGCCTTCAACCATCACCGGACAACTGCGAATCACGAGGTTCGCCACCAAAGTCGGTGCAAAGCGACTCAGCGCAATGAATCTCTGTTCATACTGGGCCACAGTCATGTCTCCTTGCTGTAAATGCAAGAACTCGGCCTCCTTAACATTTCGGTGTGAGCGAGGGTAAAATTGCTCCAAGAAGCATTCCCGGAAAGTCTGCCAAGTAAGTGTATGGACATTCCAGCCTGACACCTCCAATGACTGCCACCAGTGGTAAGCAAAACCACCTAGTAAAAATGTAGCCAACAGAACTCTCTCCTCTAGAGGACATCTCATAATCAAAAACACCCGCTCCATGCGAGTAATCCACTCCTCAGCCTCATCTGGACTAGACTCGCCCATAAATATCGTCGCCCCCAGTCTCTGGGCTCTCTCGATATCAGAGACTTCATGAGAAGCCCTATCCTGGAGTACAAAAGCTAAAGTCTGACCCAGCTGTTCCAGTGTCTGCCTCAAATCAGGCTCCACTACAGGTTCATGGTCATCTCAACCATTCCCCGACCGTTGACGGAACTCTCGTCTCGGAGGCATTATACGCTGAAAAGAAGTTGTAAACCATTAATACCAAAATTTCACCTGTACACTAGATGTACGGTCTACAGGAATTTAACCTAGTGCTCTGATACCAATTGTCAGGACCCGTCCCGAATTTCCCCTCGAAACCCGGGAAGAACCCTGATCCCGTCTGACAACCTAAGGAAAGGTTCTCAAATACCCTTCAATCCTTACAAATTATAATAATAATAAATACTTTCACTTGTCAGACAAGGGATTTAAGCACTTAAAATTCCCGTAAGTAATTACCAACCAAAAACAACATAATATCAGAGCGTTTAAGTAGGATCAAGATACAAATTAGATATCCTACTCAAGTACAACTACACAGCGCAGCCGAGAGTGTTAATGCCTCTGCCTCGAGATAATGTCCGCGTCAACTCTACTGCCTGAAGGGGGTTTAAACACAAAAGTTGTGAGTGGACAAAAATAATCGTTTATAAATCATTTTTCAAGGAATATTACCTTTTTACCCCTCCATTTATAAAACCATGCATGCATCACATAAACAGTTCGTGTTATAAAAACATCATCTTTAAATCACCGGCATTTCCCTTTCTCTTTAAAACCACTTAGTAGGACTCACACAAAATCCATATAAGGAAAACACAATGTGATCCACAATCTGGTTTGGAAATCATCCTCAAAGGAATTCAAAATCATTTAATTCAACCTAGACACATAATATCTCAAATCCACTGTTCCCGACACATCCACTAGCCACCAGGGTATCCCTTGGGGTGTGCTAGTCTTGTATCACAACTCCCTATACTATGCATAGACAATCTAGCGACCCGACGGAGTCAAAACTCTACAATGCCAGAGTCGGAACACTCAACAAACTAACGGAGCAAAACTCTCGACGCTAGTCGGAGAATCAATCACCAATTATATTGGAGGTTCACTGGGTTCAACCCTAATAACGGATCCTCGTCCCGAGTCCTGGCCTCCCTGAAATCAGAGTTTATCTTAGAGGTTCACCGGGTTCACCGCTAATAACGGATCCTCATCCCGAGTCCTGGCCTCCCTCAAATCAATGTTTATCTTGGAGGTTCACCGGGTTCACCGCTAATAATGGATCCTCATCCCGGGTCCTGGCCTCCCTCAAATCAATGTTTATCTTGGAGGTTCACCGGGTTCACCACTAATAACGGATCCTCATCCCGGGTCCTGGCCTCCCTCACATATAACCAAATCCGATAAACTCATACAACAGGGTCAAAACCCAAATCATTGACTCAATAATTTCCTCATCAAAACGATATCAAAACTGAGTCAAAAAACCATGATATTTCTCAAATCACACTTTAATCGAAGTAGTGGAAAACATGTGTCTAGTAATCATTTCTAAAATCCAGAAATTCAATGCCACAATACATAACAGTATTTACACAAAGATATTTTGATGCTTGCATTTCAGTTTATAAAACCAAAGTCCACTCACAAACCTGTTCAAGCTAGCTCAATCCCGTCTCGCTCGTTCCTCTGAGGTTCCCGGAACAATATCGCCTGTCAAAAACAACAATCGAGATTACGGGATAGTAATAAGACTCTTATATAACAAATTCCTAACCTCGGGAAGTCTACCCATACTGTTTCTAAAAAACACAGCAGCTTCGGACACTCAAAACGACCTCTAAACGATGTCCGATCAACCTGAAACCTGTACCAACAGATTCAGAACGTCGAAAACTAGTTACCACGCACCGCCGTGACGTCAGACTAGGCCCCACGCGCCGCCAGAAGGTCGGCACACGCGCCCACGCGCCCTCACGCGCCGGTCATACGCCTGCTACAGTGTTCACGCGCCTGGACCGATCCAACCCGGTCCAGCTCAACCTGACCCGATCCAACTCGACCCGACCAGTTCACTCAATCCGATTGGTTCACTCAACCCGACCGGTTCACTCGACTCGATCGGTTCAACTCGACTCGACTGGTTCAACTCGACCCGACCGGTTCAACTCGACCCGATCGGTCACCGGTTACTCGCCGAAGAAGACGACCGGACTGTCGTCGCCGTCGCCGAAAGCTGGTCGGAGAAGATGACCGGACCGCCGCTGTCTGGTTCGCCCGAATCCCCCATTTCCGATCGAAACTCCAAGCTTTACAACTTCCTCAAAACTCAACCGTTTTACACAAATTTTACGTCTAAATCTATCTACTCGAACCCAAGAATCCAAATATAACCTTAAAACATCAAACACGTACCTGTGTAAGCCGATCATAGAAAGATCCGAAACTTCCTTTACTCGGTTCGGCTTCCACCGTGGTCCTCTTCTTCGATGGTTGGTACGGTTGTGATTGTGGGAAGGAGTAGAACACGATTAGTTGATCAAAACGGGAAGCTAAAGCCTTGAAATCAAAGTTGACTTGATAGTTTCTCTCTTGGTGTTTTCGCACGGTTTCGGGTGTGTTTCACAGAGAGAGAGAAGGAGATGAGGATGAAATGAAGATGAAAATGAAATGGATCAGATTAGTCTGATTTGGGTAACAAAATATCTCCCCTCCAAGGAAAATTACCAAAATGCCCTTGCACATCTAAACCCATAACTTCCGTCCACGAACTCTGTTTCCTGCGTGCCGCCTGTCTACGAACTCGTGAGTTCGAGACCTACGCAACGGTATCCGAAACACCACAAAAAGTGTCTCGAAACAAAACTTGATTTCCAACCCTTTACCGACCAAGGGGAAAATCGTCATTTTACAAATATAATTGCATAAACCCAATAATTAAAATTTCGGGTTGTTACAATAAGGACCCGTCCCGAATTTTCCCTCGAAACCCAGGAAGAACCCTTCTCCCATCTGGCAACCTAAGGTAAATTCCCAAAACACCCTGAAGTCCTAACAATGTAATTATGAGGACTCTGCCAAAAGTTCGGCAGAGTCTCCCTTTAGGGACTGGTTAACCGTCTTCCACCTGTCAGACAAGAGATCAGATAGCACTCCAAATTCCAACAGACAACAACCATCTAACGATGAAATCGAAAATTTTACACTAAGTCCAAAAGTGTTATCAGAGCATCTAGGTAGGATAATAATTACAGAAGTAAATATCCTACTCGAGTATATGTAATAGCGTAGCTGATATTCTAATGTCTCCGCCTCTAAAAGTGCCCACGTCAACTCAATAGCCTGGAGGGGATTTAAAACACAAAAGCTGTGAGTGGACAAATATAATCATTTAGAAATAGTTTTCCGAGGAAATTTTACTTTTTCCCCCTCCACGAGTAAAACCATGCATTCATAAGATAAACATTTCTTTTGGCGCAAATATGATGTAAATATAATCAGAAAACCATCGGAATTTCATCTTTCTTTAAAAACACTTGGTTGGACTCACAAAAATCTGTATAATGAAAAACACACCGTGGTCCACAATTTGGTTCGAAAATCCTCCTCAAAGGAGTTTAAAATAATGTAAATTGACTTGGACACAAAATACATCAACACATAACCCACTGTTCCCGACATACCCTCCACACACCGGATATAGCTCGAGTTGTGCAGAAACCAGTGCTACGCGTAGACAGCCTCAACGACCCGGTGGAGAAAACCCTCGACACTAGCGTCGGAGAACCCTCAATGAACCAGCGGAGCAAAACCCCTCAACGCCAGTCGGAGAAACCTTGACCATCGGGGACAGAAATCCAGTGAAAACCAAATCCATGTTTTGAAATCTTTGTTTCTTGGCCTAAGCCAAAGTCATTGAAAAATCATTTATGGCCAAAACCAGTAAATCACAAATACGGGTCCAAACCCAAAATCACGGACTCAATAATTACCACGTCAAGACGACATAAAAGCTGAGTCCAAAAACTAGGCCATTTCCCCAAACACATTTTCACTTAAATATGGAAAACCTGTGTCCAGTAATAATTTTTAAATTCCGGAAATTGTCACAAACCATACATAACAGAATTTAATTCAAAGATACCTTTATGCATGCATTACAATTTATAAACCAAAATCCACTCACCACACGTCTAAGCAAGCTCAAAACCGAGTCGTACACTCCTCCGAAGTTCCTAGAGCAGTATCACCTGTCAATATTAACAATCGGGATTACCAGCTAATAATAAAAACCCTATATACAAACTCCCTAAACCTTGAGAGGTCCGCCTAAGTCGTACTAAAAATGTAGCAACTTCGGACGCTCAAAACTACCCCTAAACGACGTTCGATCAACTAGAAACCTATGCCAACAAATCCGGGATGTCGAAAACTAGAAGACACACGTCGCCGTGACCCCAGAACCGGTCCCACGCGCTGCCACGCACCAGCAGAAGGCCGAACCACGCGCTATGTGCCCTCACGTGCCCACACGCACCGTCACGTGCCCTCACGCGCCCAGTACTGTTCACAGTGGAATATTTCGTCGCTCTGACAGAATATTCTGTCAAACCTGACAGAATATCTCGACGGAATCAAAATATTCCATCCAGACTAACGGCGTTAGGGTTCCGTCCAACTCCATTAACTTTTGACAAAATATGCCCACACAAGCACCGTCTGACTGACCCAGTCGTCGGCGTCTCGCCAGAGAAGATGGTCACACCGTCATCATCAGAGTCTTACCGGAAAATACGACCGCGCCGCCGTGCGCTGCCATACACCGACGCTGGAAAACCCCATTTCCAGCCGACCTTGAGTTTTTCCTAACTTATTCAAATCTCAACCATTTTTCACAAATTTTATGTCTAAATCTATCTACTCGAACCCATGAATTCAAAAATGGCCTCAAAACACTAAACACGTACTTGTACTGGCTAGAAAATCGATCGGAACTTTCAATTTTTCTTTTCCTCGGTCCAGCGTCTCCCGCGGGTGCCTCCTCCGATGGTTGGTACGTCCATGATCGTGGGAAGAAGGAGATTTCAATTAGTAGAACTAGAATGGAAGACTTGGCCTTGAATCAAAGTTCCAATTTATGGGTTTTTGTGAGTATGGGTCGCACGGGTTCGGAGGGGGCGGGGGGGTGGGTCCAGAGAGAAAGACAGTTAAATGAAGATGAAGATCAGAACATTTGGGGGTTAAAAATATCTACCTATGCCAAATTACCAAACTGCCCCTGAACATTCTAGACCCACAACTCTCTCACCAGAACTCCATTTTATGCGTGCCGCATGTCTATGAACTCGTAGCCTTGAGACCTACGCAATGGTACTCGAAACACAGCCAAAAGTGTCTCGAAACAAAAAATTGACTTCCACGGCCCTTAATAACCAAAGGTAAATTCGTCTTTTTGTAAAATAATTTACGAAAATTCAATAATTACATTTTCAGGTTGTTACAATTCACCCCAGTGGAACAAATGTGGATGATGTGCTCGCATCAGTGCCTCGATTTCCCACGTGGCCTCCTCTATGTTATGATTCCTCCACAACACTTTAACTAGAGGAATAGTCTTCCTACGCAGTACTTTTTCCTTCCAATCCAGAATTTGCACCGGTTGCTCCTCAAAAGTCAAATCATCTCTCAGCTCAATTGGTTGCGCTTCCAACACGTGAGACTCATCAAATAGGTACTTCCGGAGCATGGATACATGGAAAAAATTATGAACCCTTGACAGTTCCGAGGGTAAAGCAAGTCTGTAGGTCCCTGGTCCTATCCTCTCCATAACCTTTCTCTGGTCCGTTGGTCTGCATAGCTTTTCTGGCCATCCTGGGCTGCCTTTAACCTTTCTCTGATGATTCTAATATTTTCCTCAGTCATATCCTTTATCTCTGGTGTCAACAGTCTCCTTTCACCTACCTCATTCCAGCATATCGGTGTCATGCACTGTCTCCCATACAGTGCCTCGAAAGGAGACATCACAATACTCGACTGATAGCTGTTGTTATATGCAAATTCCATCAAAGATAGGTGGGAATCCCAATTTCCTTTAAACTGCAGTACACAAGCTCTCATCATATCCTCCAGAATCTGAATTGTCCTCTCAGACTGACCATCAGTCTGAGGATGAAAAGTTGTACTGAAATGCAATGTAGATCCAAACGCTTTCTACAAACTCCGCCAAAACCTGGAGGTAAACCTAGGATCCCTGTCTGACACAATCGACTCTGGAGTCCCATGCAACTGAATGATCTCATCCACAAACAATTTGGCGTACTAGCCCATCCGGTAATCTTCCCGTACTGGCAAGAAATGTGCCGACTTCGTGAGTCTATCAACAATTACTCATATTCCATCATGTCCTTTTTGAGTCCTTGGAAGTTTATACACAAAATCCATCGTAATGTGATCCTACTTCCATTCCAGAATAGGTAATGGTTGTAGTGCCCCGTATGATTTCTGCCTCTCTGATTTCACTTGCTGACACGTCAGGCATCTACTCACAAACTCTGCTATTTCTTTTTTCATCCCAGTCCACCAGTAGTGTTCCTTTAGAGTACGGTACATCTTAGTACCTCCTGGATGCATAGCATAAGCAGAACTATGAGCCTCCTCAATATTTTCTCTCTTCAACGCTAGCTCATTTGGTACGCACAACCGGCCGTCCTTAACCAAGGTCCCATCATCCCTAATTGCATAATCCTGCTTGTTCCCAGCCTCCAACTCCATCCTAATAACACACAAAGTAGGATCCTGGAGTTGAGCCTCAATAATTCGGTCAATCAAGATAGGCCTCACATGGAAGCTAGCCAACAAAGCCCCCTGGCTATCCATGTCAAGTATAATTCCCGCTCTACGGAATTCCACCAGCAACGGTAGGTAAACCGTATGCAAATGAGCTAAGGAACCCATGAACTTCCTACTCGAGGCATCCGCCACAACATTGGCTTTTTCTGGGTGGTACTCTATGGTACAATCATAATCTTTTATTAGCTCAAGCCACCTTCTCAGCCTCAAATTCAGATCCCTCTGGGTGAAGAAGTATTTTAAACTTTGATCGTCAGTAAAGATTCGACACGATTCCCCATACAAATAATGTTTCCAGATCTTCAGTCCATGCACTACTGCAGCTAACTCCAAATCATGTGTGGGGTAATTCAACTCATTAGGTTTAAGTTGCCTGGAAGCATAAGCTATCACCTTCCCATGCTGCATCAGCACGCAGCCTATACCCCACAATGATGCATCACTGTACACCTCGAATCCCCCGTTACCATCTGGAAGGGTTAATACTAGGGCAGAAGTCAACCCCATTTTTAGCTCTTGAAAGCTCAGTTCACACCCATCATCCTAGTCAAACTTGACTCCTTTCCTAGTCAACCGAGTTAACGGGGCATCTATCGTAGAAAATCCTTCTACGAATCGTCGATAATATCCCACTAAACCCATAAAACTTTTCACCTTTGTCACTGTCCTCGGTTGCTCCCAGTTTGCCACTGCCTCAACTTTTTGGGGATCTATAATGATACCCTCAACAAAAATCACAAGACCTAAGAATCCCACCTCGGTCAACCAAAACTGGCATTTACTGAACTTGGCAAACAATTGCTTTTTTCTTAGCATATTCAGCACCAACCTCAAGTGCTTGTCATGTGCCTTAGCACTCCTCGAATACAACAAGATATCATCGATGAACACAATCACAAACCGATCCAAATACTTTTGAAACACCCTGTTCATCAAATTCATAAACAATGCCGGTGCATTAGTCAACCCGAAGGGCATCACCAGGAACTCATTGTGATCATAGCGTGTCCTGAAGGCCGTTTTAGGAACATCCCCTTCCCTGATCCTCAACTGATGGTACCCGGATCGAAGGTCAATTTTTAAGAAATATTTTTCCCCTTTTAGTTGATCAAACAAATCATCAATCCTTGGAAAAGGATACTTATTTCGCACCATAACCCTGTTTAGCTGCCGGTAGTCAATACATAACCTCATACCACCATCTTTCTTCCTTACAAATAACACCGGCGCACCCCAAGGTGATACACTTGGTCGAATAAATCCCATATCCACCAAGTCCTGCAATTGAGTCTTCAACTCTCTTAATTCTTCCGGTGCCATTCTATATGGTGCCTGCGATATAGGTTGGGTACCCGGAAGAAGCTCTATGGTGAACTCAATCTCCCGGTGAGGTGGCAATCCTAGAAGATCCTCTGGAAATACATCGGAAAACTCACTCACCATAGGAATATCCTCTACTCTTACTAGAGTATCCCGAGAATCAAACACGTGAGCCAAATAGCCCTCACAACCTTTCCTCAACAATTTCTCAGCAGTCAAAGCCGATATTACTCCTGAGGGAAGTACCCTACGATCTCCCCGAAACGTAAGTTCTGGCAAACCTGGACTCCGAAAAACCAACCTCTTGTCATAACAATCTATGGAGGTATGGTGCATGGTCAACCAATCCATCCCCAGAATCACATCAAAATCATAAATGTCTAAGGGGATTAAATCTACCTCCAATGCATGACCTTCAACTATCACTGGACAACTACGAATCACGAGGTTCGCCACTAACATATCCCCGGTAGGAGTACTAATACCCATGTCCCAACCAATCGAGGATAATTCTATATCAGCAAATAGTGTGAAACCCCGAGAAATAAAAGAATGTGTCACCTCGGGATCTATCAAAACATGAGCATCACGATTAAATATAGATAACATAGCAGTGACCACCTTTGGTACTGCTCGGGCCTCCTATTGCATCATCGCAAAAACTCGTGCATGTGTACCCGAAGATCGACCACGACCCCCATGTCTCCCTCTGGCCCTGCTGGCCCCACTAGATTGGGTCTGGCTCCTTGCTGCAATACTAGATGTCTGCACTACCCTCTGACTAGGTTCAGTAGCATCACGACCCAAGGAACTACTGCCCGGATGACGATGGGGACAATCTCTCTTGAAATGACCAGTCTCCCCACAGAAGAAACAACCGGTGTCACCAGATCTACCACTCTATCTTCCGATCGACTGTACTGAAGCACCGCTAGACTGAGCGGATGACTAATGTCCCTAACTAGCTCTACCACTGCCCGACCCAGATCTCTCACTCCCAGAAGATCCAGAACTATAACCGCCTCTCTTGGATGGTCCTTGACTAGAGGCTCTGAAAGTCCAGCGATCCCGACGTCACCTGGATCCACTGAACTAGTGTTGAGCTGGCAAACTCAACTCTACCCTTGCTGTAGCATCAGACAAGTCCCTCAAAGAAGTATGAGCCACTGCTGTAACTGCTGACGAATCTCACCTCTCAGCCTATACTCAAATATGCGGCACTTATCCCTCTCTGTTGCCACCAGAGCCGGTACAAAGCGTGCCAACTCAAGAAATTTCTGCTCATATTGAGCCACTGTCATCTCTCCATGCTGTAGCTGCAAGAACTCTGCCTCTCTAGCATCCCGGTACGAGTGAGGGTAGAATTTCTCACGGAAATGCTCCCGGAAAGTTTCCCAGGTAAATGCATAGACATCCCAGCCTGACAGCTCCAAAGCATGCCACCAATGGTACGCATGACCACCTAGAAGGAATGTGGCTAACCGTACCCTATCCTCCGGAGGACACCTTATAACCGAGAACACTCGTTCCAAATGAGTAACCCACTCATCTGCATCATCTAGGCCAGACTCGCCCGTAAATATTGTCGCCCCTAATCTCTGGTCTCTCGCGATGTCTGAAACTTCAATAGCAGCTCTCCCCTGAAGTACTGAATTCAAAGCCCGACCCAATTGCTCCATGGTCTGCCTTATATAAGGCTCTACTGTGGGTTTTTGTGTGTCCCCACCGTTTCCAAACCGCTGACGGGGCTCACGTCTCAGAGGCAATACGCTAAAACGAATCGTGAATCGTAAATACCATAATCAGTTGTACACTAGGCGTACGATCTACAAGAATTTAAACCTGGTGCTTTGATACCAAATGTAAGGACCCTTCCCGAATTTCCCCTCGAAACCCGGGAAGAACCCTACTCCCGTTTGACAACCTAAGGTAAATTCTCAAAACACCCTTAAGTCCTAACAATGTAATTATGAGGACTCTGCCAAAAGTTCGGCAGAGTCTCCCCTTAGGGACTGGTTAACCATCTTCCACCTGTCAGATAAGAGATCAGATAGCACTCCAAATTCCAACAGACAACAACCATCCAACGATGAAATCAAAAATTTTACAGTAAGTCCAAAAGTGTTATTAGAGCATCTAGGTAGGATAATAATTATAGAAGTAAATATCCTACTCGAGTATAGGTAATAGCGCAGCTGATATTCTAATGTCTCCACCTCTGAAAGTGTCCACGTCAACTCAATAGCCTGGAGGGGATTTAAAACACAAAAGCTGTGAGTGGACAAAAATAATCATTTAGAAATAGTTTTCCGAGGAAATTTTACTTTTTCCCCCTCCATGAGTAAAACCATGCATGCAAAACACAAATATGATGTAAATATAATCTGAAAACCATCGGAATTTCATCTTTCTTTAAAAACACGTAGTTGAACCCACAAAAATCTGTATAATGAAAAACACACCGTGGTCCACAATTTGGTTCGAAAATCCTCCTCAAAGGAGTTTAAAATCATGTAAATTGACCTGGACACAAAATACATCAACACATAACCCATTGTTCTCGACATACCATCCACACACCCGATATACCTCGAGTTATGCAGAAACCTGTGCTATACGTAGACAGCCTCAACGATCCGGCGGAGAAAACCCTCGACACCGGGGTCGGAGAACCCTCAACGAACCAGCGAAGCAAAACCCCTCAACGCCAATCGGAGAAACCTTGACCATCGGGGACAGAAATCCAATGAAAACCAAATCTGTGTTTTGAAATCTTTGTTTCTTGGCCTAAGCCAAAGTCATTGAAAAATCAATTATGGCCAAAACCAGTAAATCACAAATACGAGTCTAAACCCAAAACCATAGACTCAATAATTACAACGTCAAGACGACATAAAAACCGAGTCCAAAAACTAGGCCATTTCCCCAAACACATTTTCACTGAAATATGGAAAACCTGTGTCCAGTAATAATTTATAAATTCTGGAAATTGTCACAAACCATACATAACAGAATTTAATTCAAAGATACCTTTATGCATGCATTACAATTTATAAACCAAAGCCCACTCACCACACGTCCAAGCAAGCTCAATCCCGAGTCGTACGCTCCTCCGAAGTTCTTGGAGTAGTATCGCCTGTCAATATTAACAATCAGGATTACCGGCTAATAATAAAAATCCTATATACAAACTCCCTAAACCCCAGGAGGTCCGCCTACGTCGCACTAAAAATGCAGCAATTTCGGACGCCCAAAACAACCCTTAAACGACGTCCGATCAACCAGAAACCTGCTCCAACATATCTGGAATGTCGAAAACTAGCTGACAAGCATCGCCTTGATCCCAGAACCGATCCCACGCGCTGGCGGTAGGCCGGACCACTCGCACTCATGCTCCCCTATGTGCTGTCACGCGCCCGGTACTGTTCATAGTGGAATATTCAGTCGCTCTGACGGAATATCCCGACGGAATTGGAATATTCCGTCTAGACTAACGACGTTAGGGTTTCGTCCAACTTCATTAACTTTTGACGGAATATGCTAACGTCGGCAAGATATTCCGTTAAACCTTGATGACGTCAGTTGACCGTTAAGTCAACTGACTACTGACTGTGTGACCAGGTGTCACCCACGTGGATGCCATGTGGCATCCACGTGGTAGCCAGATGGCATGTCACGTCAGCACTGTCTGACTGACCAATTCACCAGCGTCTCGCCGGAGAAGACAGCCGCGTCTCCATCGCCGGAGTCTCGCTGGAGTAGACGATCGCGCCACTGTCGCCGGAAAACCCCATTTCCTGCCGACCTTAAGTTTTTCCTAACTTCTTCAAATCTTAACCATTTTTCACGAATTTTACGCCTAAATCTATCTACTCGAACTAATGAATTCAAAAATGATCTCAAAACACTAAACCCGTACTTGTGCTGGCCAAAAAGTCGATCGAAACTTTCGGTGTTTCTTTTCCTCGTTCCGGCGTCTCTCGCGGGTGCCTCCTCTGATGGTTGGTACGTCCGTGATCATGGGAAGGAGGAGATTTCGATTGGTGGAACTAGAATGGAAGACTTGGCCTTCAATCAAAGTTCCAATTTATAGGTTTTTGTGAATTTGGGTTGCACGGGTTCCCGGGGGGGGGGGGGGGGGGGGGGGGTGGGGTGTGTTCTGTGTGTCTAGAGAGAAAGAGAGTGAAATGAAGATGAAGATCATATCAATTGGGGGTTAAAAATATCTACCCCTTCAAAATTACCAAACTGCCCCTGAATATTCTAGACCCACCACTCTCTCACCCGGACTCTGTTTTCCGCGTGCCGCCTATCTACGAACTCGTGAGTTCGAGACCTACGCAACGGTACTTGAAACACAGCCAAAAGTGTCTCGAAACCAAAAAATGACTTCCAAGCCCCTTAACAACCAAGGGTAAATTCGTCTTTTTGTAAAATAATTTACGAAAATTCATTAATTACATTTCCGGGTTGTTACATATGTTCTTTCTTCCTTTTTTCTGCTTTTCTTCCATCACTATCTCTTTTGTTTTTTGGTCCTATCATTTTCATCTTTCAGCATTACATTTTTTTCTTTGGTTTTTGTTATTATTGAGATTCCATATATCTCCCCTTTGTTTTTTCAGAGGGAAGTTTATTGCTTCTGATAATGTTGGATGGTCTACTACGCTTCCATCATGTTGTTCATATTAGCGTATTTTGTCTCATCTTCATTATCAGAATTTATCGACTAAAGGCTAGAACTGTCTTTTTTTTTTTGCTTCTCTTTATGCAGTCTCTACTTCTAGTTCCATTGGAAAGTCTAGTTTAGTTCTTCTCTGTTTGCTAGCTTGTTCAACGATTCTACTGCTTCATCTTTAAGGTTTTTGAAAAAAAGAATGCTGGAATGTAGATTTGTTATGAATATTCGTCGTCCATCAGCTGCTTTAATCAAATTTTTGGAATCGACAAACTGTCGTGCGACTACTTCAGAAGTGTCAATTAAACTTTCAATCCATTGTGTTATTGGACTGATTTGAAGAGCAATTTTCTTGGTTTCTGGTAGGGTTTCGTCTGAGACGTCCATATCAATCATTTCTATTAACAGCCATATTTGGTATGGTTAATATAAGCGTTCTCTTTCTCTCCATCCCAATGTGCTAGAGATAGAGAAAGTGAGATATTTGTTCTACTTAAAGTTTTTTACAACTTCATATACCATGGTTTTGATAAATGAAGGAAAAGCTTTAAGATGATCAAAGTTGAAACGTTGAAAAATTACTTTGTTAGTAATTCCCCAATCCACTGTTTCTACTTCCCAATATTCACTGGTTAGAACAAAAGCTAGTTTTGGAATTGTATCTGCCAAATTAATATTTTCGTGGTTTCGAAAATACATGTCTAAGGGGGGTGTATTGAATTCAGATTTATATAGATGATTGTAGAGTTTTTTGAAATGATCGAGTTTTACAGATTTATTGATTTTCATAAACTTTTACAGAGTTAATAACATAATTATATAGAGTTATATGACAGAGTTTTGCAGAATCATACTGAGTTTTATATATTATGATTGAGTTTTGCAGAAAATGATATTGAGTTATATAATTTGATATATATTTTTTTAAGAATTTTATAATCAAATCATAATTATTTTTTTACTAAAATTCTCTAACTAAATTAAAAATAATAATATTTATAATACTACAAAAATAATTACAAAAATATAAAACTTCTAACGATCAATGAGATTGAGAGGCTGGGTATTTATAATATTTATAATACTATAAAAATAATTACAAAAATATAAAACTTCTAACGATCAATGAGATTGAGAGTTCTAATGATAAAGGCAGGATCTCGAAGCTTGGTATGGCATTGCTTATTTGTTGGCAAATTTGGAATGCTAGAAATAAGGCGGTGTTCTCTAATGAGAGTCCCTATCCCTTTCGAGTTCACACGTTGGCTCACACATTGGGGGAAGGCTACTTCAAGGAAAATGCCAATCGGGATGTTATAGTAAGGGATAATGGACTCATTAGACGGTGTCCTCCGAAATTAGGGTGGTGCAAGCTTAATTTTGATGCTTCCATGAAACATGGTGAGTCCGCTACTGCGGGGTTTGTCATTAGGGATCCTGTTGGTCTTCCTCTTATGTCAAGTTCTTTGAACCTTGGTAGGACCAACTCCCTTGTGGCTGAGGGTGCTGCTCTGGTGGAAGGTCTTAGGGCTGCCACTGAGCTAGGATGCAACAAGCTTATGGTGGAGGGTGACTCTAAGGTAGTCATTGATGCTATCAACTTGAGGCTCAAACCTCCTTGGAGGATTTCTTGAACTATTTTAAATGTTAGGCGGCTAAGCAGGAATTTCTAGGCTATTAGCTTCTCCCATGTTTTTAGATAAGCAAATTTTATTGCTAATTCATTGGCGGAGTTGGGGCATCCAAGAGATTCGAGTAGGAGGTGGGAGCGATCAATTCCGTTAGAAGCAGTGGGAGCTTGGAAGTTTGACTTTTATAGTTGTGGTTGCCCAAGGGGCTCTTCGTTGTTTTAATTTTGTTTTGTATAGAAAATAAGATTGAGAGGCTGGGGCCACTAGGCATCATTCATGCTTTTGAATTTTTTTTGAATTAATTTTTTACTTCAAACAGTAAATAAATTTATGTAAAGTTTGTATTATTTAATTACTTATAATTCCTATAGAGAATAATATATGATAATAGATATTGGTAGGAGACTTGAATTTTATTGAGTCTATTACAAAATCACAAATTATATTTTAAGCCGTGTATAAAATCTAAGGAGGGGGGGGGGGGGGGGGGGGAGGGAGGGGGTGGTGGGGGGTCGGGGTCGGGGTTTATGGGGCCAAGACAATTCAGCATTATTTTCACTAAAACATTTGTCAAACTCCATAAAACTCTTCCATTTAATGAAGTCTACAATATTCATTGATATTTTGAATACACATAAACTTTTATGGAGTTATGAAATGTCATGATTGAATACACCTCAATTTTTAATGACTTTATAAATCTCCATAAAAGTATAGATTGAACACACTCAAACTTTTACCAACTCTTTAAAAGTCCTAATTGAATACATCTAAACTTTTAGAGACATTTAAACTCTATGAAAATCTTAATTGAATACACTCCCCAAAGCTTTTTTCTAGGTGGTCCAACACTTTTCCTTTAATGTTGTTGAAAACATCATGGGGCAAGATTTTATTTGTTTTTTTTAAAAGACAAATCCTTTTTATTTTTTCAAAGACTGGATCTAAATAATCATTTTTAAGAATATCAGTCATTTGAAGAAAATTGTTTATCTTTTCAAAATTGAAATCTTCATCCCAATTCATTTGTTTAATGATTTTTTTTTCCTGAATTTGTTTAATGATTTGGAAACAAAGATTGTTTAGCAAAACATTATGTTGTTTAGCTAAAACATTTTCTTGTTCTTTTGCCTTGATTGCATTTGTTGAGTCGTTTGTTTTCGGAAACCTTTATTTTCTTTTTAAATATGGGTTTTCCATATTCCATTGATTTCCTCATAAATTTTGTCATCTAATCCAATATTAAAGAAGTTTTTTACTTCTGAGGTGGATTCTTTGGCTATTTTTTTGGCATTCAAGTAGTTGTTGAAGGCTTTGGTTGCTTCTTCATAAAGGTCAAAACTTTGGTAACAAGCTCCATGATATTTATTTACCTGAGCATGACAAGCAGACCAGTTGTTATAAATCCCTGGTTAGATCCCTTGATAAACAACATATACTTTTTGTTGCGGAAATTGTTTTTTCCTAACAACTGTATTCCAAGGAGTTTTTCTCCTATCTATTTTCTGCATAATAATTCACTGGTTTAGTGATCTTCTCTACTAAGATAATATGCAAGAACATAATCAGTACCTTTCATATGTTTAACTTCAAAAGTATACTGAGAAATAACATGATACCATTTTAATCTACGACCATCGGTTATAGTTCTTTTATTTATTAAAAAATCTTGAACTGCTTGATTATCAATTCTAAGAATAAATGCTTCTGGTTCCAAATAAATATGAAATCTTTTAATGGCAAGTTTAATGGCCAAAAGTTCTTTTTCAAAGGTAATGTATTTTACCTTATTAGGTTTAAATTTACCCGAATTATATCCACAAATTAATTCTTCCTTTTGAAGCTCTTTGGGTAAAATATTTTTAAAGGTTTAATACCATTTTCTTTTAATGGTGTTTCCCTTTCATTCCAATCTTATTTTGGAATGGTTTTTAGAACACAACCCCGACATAAATATAAGGCGTCTGTTTCTAAAATTAGTTTATCTCATGTTTTAAAAAAATAAACTTGAGGAATGTGTTTTAAATCTTCTTTTATATGCCTTAATATTTCAGAATCTTTTTAAGTCCAGCTAAATCTTTGGTCCTTTCTTAGTTTATCTAAAAGAGAGACTTCTTTTTGGGACAAGTTTTTTATGAAATTTCTTCCATAATTTAGGACTCCTAAAAACTTTGTTCTGGAAAATCTTTTATTTTAGAGATTATATGTTCTTGAAGTTTTATTACTGAATAATCTAGGGTTATTTCTAGAAAATCTATTGATTATTTTTCTACCTCTTTTTTAGAAGATAGAATAATTCCATGGGTTTTGAATGTTTTATAAAGAACATGTAGTTGACGCTTATGCTCTTCTTTGGTTTTAGAGAACACAAGAATATCATCTATGTATACCACACAAAAATATTTAAAATCTTTAAAGATGTTATCCATCCGTCTCTGGTATACTTGTGGCGCTATTTAGGCCAAATGGCAATAACCGTCCATTGGTAATGTTCGCTTGATGTACTGAAAGCAGTTAAAGCCTTTGATTTCTCAATTGATTTGGTTTGCCAAAATCCTAATTTGCAATCAAATTTGCTAAATATTTTAGCACCCTTAGTTTGGTTAACTAAGACATCTTTTCTTGGAATAAAGTAGTCATCAAATTCTAATTGTTCATTTAACCTTTTATAATTGATGACCATTCTAACTTTTCCTCTTTTAATTTCTGCTTGGTTACTTACCATAAATTCAGGGCTAGAATGAGTACTATGAGTTTCTTCTATAGTTTTTTTCTTTAAAAGTTCTTTTATTTGAACATCGAATTCATTAATCTCCATTCTCGTATAAATCATTGGTTTGACTCTGATTATTACATTTGGATCTCTTAGTTTAATAGAACAATATCTAGGACTTCTAGACCATAACTTTAATGGGTCTTCACTAAAGTTATCTTCAAATATTTTATAAATCCAATGGCTTGTTTCTAACTGAAGTTTCTTCAATCTGTTTGATTATAGGTGTAGGATCACCATGATGGACTGGCGCGAATCCTAAACTGCACTTAGACTTAAGTTTTTGTAGAATGGGAATTTCAATGAACTCTTTGGTACGAGTTAAAAAAACTGAATGATGATCAACAATCATCGAGAAATATGTAGAGAGAAAATTATTACCAAGAATGAAATCTCCATGCATATTTGGAAAACATAAGACTTTTGGTATGATGAATTTGTTATCATTTAACCAAATTGTTACTTTTAGCTTTGTATTGATTCAAGAGCTATTTCCATGTATTCCAGTAACTTGTATTGGATTTTTCATAGGAATCCATTTCTCAGCTAGAATTGCATTTAGTTGACATGAGCATGTTATTGCTCTTGTGTCAATCAATGTGCAGAGATTATATGGTTTATAGCTTGCAAAATTGAAATTTCCTAATAATGGGTAAACCGTTTTTTACCTTGATGTGGTGAGAAGATAATTTCTTCTTGCCTACTTTAAGATGATAGAGATAAGCTGCTTTTATCTCATCATTAGAATAGCTTGTTCCTGGAAGAATAGAAACTTGCACATTTTTTAGGGCTATAGATTTCCCTTTAATGTTATTTGAGTTTGAGTCTGCAGATAATCGTCGCTCGTCTATCTGTTGAGAAAAATTCTCCCAATCATTATATATTCCTTTTTACTTTGAGATATTTTATCTCTAAAGTATATATTATTTCTCGAAACTTGCATTCAAGTAAACTAGGTTTTTTCTTAGTTTCTCCGACTAGATTCGTAAATAACCACGGCATAGGGATTTCTAAGTCTCTCCAATTTATTAATCTTGGTTGTATTTCAGCTTCATAAGGTTTTGGCTCAAACACTTCTATAAAAAATTTATTTAATTCTTTTGTAGAAGTTTGAGGGAATTTTGTTGATTTATGGATTGTTCTCCGTTGAATTGATAAATCTTGTGACTGATGATTCATGCTTAAGTTTTTTAATTGAATCTTTATCTTCACTGAAATTTCAATGTTTTCATCGGTGATAGAAATAAAATAATTTGGATAGACATTAAACTAAATAACTCCATTTATCAAATTAGATTGTATTCCTCCAATAATAGCTTGAAGTGGGTTATTCAATCTATTATCAAAGACAATAGCAAGTATTGGTGTGTATAATACTTATCTGAATAAAGCTGTTATAGAGATTTGAATTAATCCTATATGAACATATTTTATTTCTGGATATTTCTTTTTTTCATTTTCTAATTTTTTTTCATTGCTGAACCGTGATATTTCCGCTGTTCCTTCCTCAGTGCATTTAGCAGTGCTATTACGACTAAATTGTTCAAAAACTCTTGTTGAAAACATTCTAAATCTTGATAATTTATATATGTCTTCTTTTTTGATTAATTGTTTAGTTTTTTTCTAAAGCTTCTATCTGTTCTTCTTCTTTAACTTATGTAAATTCATGATCTTGAGTTTTTCTCATATGGTCTTTAAATTCTTCAATATTTTCAAATTCTTTTAACGGTTGTTCCGCTTTTTTTATTATCCTTTTCTTAAGGTTTTCTTCTTCTAGTTTTTAATCTTCATCACAGTCAGATGACTCGTCAGAAGATTCTTCAGACACAACATTTATCTCATGATTAAAGTGAGATAAAAGTGATTTATATTGGAGGGAAGTTACTCGAATATTTTCTAGAATTTTAGTTTTCTTCAACAGTTAATTGTGAATCTTCATATAAAGTTTCCAATAATCAAGTATGTTGAGTATATTTTTATACTCTTCATAGTTAAAAGAAGATAAAACTTTTTCTGTGTTGAAAGTCATGATATCTTCATATCCATAAAACAACCTAGGGACTTTGTTATCTACGGAATGGTTTTATGTCTCCATTTTTGTGCAATTCTATGTTTTCAATTTTTTGAACTAGAATTGTCAATTATTCCTTAGATTCTTATGTTAGATATAATTCATTCATTTCTCCAAATTTTGTTACTTGTTCAGTAAGATGTTCAAAACCTATTTCCATACTTTCGAGTTTTTTCTCGATATAGTTTTCATACACAATTTGTCTTTTTTCTAGCTTTTTAGCTACCTACCTAGCATATCTATTATGGAATTAATACTACTACTAATTTCACTTAAACTATTTTCGGATCTTTTATCAATATGTAATCTATGGTTATAACTATCCTCATTCTTACCTTTACCAAGTAGCTATACATTCTATTTTGCCATGTGCACCTTCCATTTGTTGGTTCGGTGGTACCTAAGACCATCTACCTAGATTTCTTGTGCCTAAAACCGATTCTTCCCACACTACCTCCACACACTTGTGGCTATAAGGTTTAAAGGGAAAAATTTTGGGCTTCGAAATCTAGATAGATTATGGGTTTTCTTTTTTAACAAAAAAATAAACAAAAAAAAATAGAAAGTAAACTATTTAATTGAGCACGAGATAGAAGATCTAAATATTTTTGCCTAAAATTAATATAGTCATTAGTTACTTCAATACTTTCTTCGTAAGCTAATTTTAAATTTCCTCCTCTTAATCTCCTTTTGTATTTTTTTATTTGTTCTTGATAATATAAAACATCACTAACATGATCTAGTCTAGAAAGCTTAAAATGAGACTTAAAATAAGGCATGTATGAAAAACATACTTCATATAAACATAGAAAATAACATATGAGCCTTGTTTTTCAAGCTCTTGTCAAACTAGCAGGCTCTGATACCACTTACGAAACACACTTACAACTTACAAATACAAACACAGAGTGTTCGACACATGAGCTCCTAAAAGTTCTAAGGAAAGAAAATTTATTATACAAGTAGTAGTAGTAGAGTAGAAAGACAGAGGTTTTTCTCTGACTTGGAGTAGCTAAAGCGAGAGAAGTTGGAGAAGAGAGGCTGTGGAGAGAGCGAGGAGTGGCGCTGAAGAGTTGAGTTTGCCGTTCCCCTCTTCTCCTTTATATAGGTTGAGAATGCTGAAGCCCTTTTTTCTTTGGACCACAAATTTTGGACCACATTCGGCCACTTCTTTCTTCTTTCATCCGTTTTCTCTTGTGTCTTTTTTTCACGTGAAGGTTGCTAACTGAACACTACATGGCGTCTTGGGATTGGTTGATCGGACCATTCGAATACTGAGGCGGCCCGACACAAGACCTCTCCCCTGCTGCTGGGTTCAACTCATTTTTTTTATTATTAATTTTATTTCTATAGTTTATATTTTATTCATTTTTAAATTTAAAATTTCTTTGATAAAAAGATTCTTTATTTGTAATGTCCATTATTGTCAGGTCCAATAAGAATAAAGTATGAAGTATATCCTTTAAAAAACATATAAAGTATATGTTTTAATACTTTGTTGGGTAGAAAAAGTTAATATATCTTTATTCTCTCTTATTTAAATTAAAGGACAAAATAATAAAATTAAATATTTTAAATTAAAAATTAAACATTTTAGTGGATGGGTAGTTTACTCCAACCCTGATTCTTTTCTATTTTTTATTATTTTCATTTCTACTTATTTCTTAAAAAAAATTGAAATAAAAATAATTAACGTACACAAGCATACGCAGGTGCATAAATCTAATTATTATAAAGCCAAGAGGGTCAAAAGCTTCATCAAAAATTTTCTTACAAAAATACCCTTGGCCAATGACAATTTCAAAAAAGAAATAATTTAATTCATAAGGACAAAATAGTAAATTAAATATATTAAATTAAAAATTAAACATTCTAATGGAGTAATGGGTAGTTACTCATTAAATATTTTAAATTAAAAATTAAACATTTTAGTGGAATAATGGGTAATGAGTAGTTACTCCAACCCTCATTCTTTTCTATTTTTTTATTATTTTCATTTATATTTATTTCTTAAAAATTAGAAAAAACAAATTTTAAATAAAATTTAACGTACACACATGTGCATGAGTTTAATATGTGGATAAAAATAGAGGCACCATTCTCATATATAGGCGATTAATAAATTCATACAATTTCAATGTAACTGCTTCAATCAGAAAAACTATATAAAGAAATTCCAAATACAGGCACAAATAATAGGTTCTATGCGATACGGACCAAATTTGTTGACAATTCTATGTTCATTCGAAACAGAATATATATTATGAAAGTTCCTTTGTTCTTTGGTGAGAAAATATGAAAGTTAATTACATAATAATATAGCTTAAGTACATAAATACTGTATACTATTATTACGAAACAATTGCAATATAAGTTTTAGGCAACAAAATGTATTGTGTCCTACACCCCTCGTTTCTACAAAGTGTTTATCTTCCTAACAACCTCAGAACCCCCCTTTTCTCTCGGGGAAATTAAGGAATAAAAATTACAATATGAATTTCTTGTATGCTATGTTGACATGGTAAGCCCTTTTATATGTATTCATTCCCTAAGGCCTAAAACGAAAAGTGTCTTTCTACCTATCAATATAACAAGTACATCAGGCGGCTATTTGTACTTTGAGTAAGCAGATTAGTTGTATATCTACAAAAAAGTACTCACATGAATGTGAAAGAAGATGATTGTAGGCAGCTCTTCCGTTCGGGAGAATCACAAACAGAGAAGGCTGTAGAAAACGAGTGGTATGAAAGCATTATCAAGTTGTGCTGTGTAAGCCTCCAACAAACCACTCACGGTCACGGCTACGAGAAGAGAGCACCAATGCTGAAAATGTTGGGCACCAAAAGCATGAGAAGGAAAGAACCCATACCCATATATGAAGGGCTTGATGTATACCGGTCAAGCTAATTTGGTAGAGAGAGAGATATATGCATACCTCTGTAAGAATATATCCAGTGGATGCTAGAAGGGGAAGCAGAACTGAGCAAGCAGCTAGGACAGATGTTATACCAGCTGCAGTCCCTTCAATAGTTTTTTCTACAAAGAAAAAGTTTCACATGGATTAAGAAAATTAATGGAAAAACCCCTTTTTTGGGGTGAAATTAATCAATACAAATACTTACTGCCAGTTTTGCTCCACCTGAGGACACCATACTTGTACCCAACAACTGATGCCTGGACATGAAAACAAAACCATTAAAATAAATTAAGCAAAATGTGTAACTCCCGTCCTGTTCAACAAGTGAAAGCATACTCACCATTGTATCCCCAATTCCGAGACTCAAAATTCCAGAAAAAGGGGCAAGGGGACGATCACTGTATCCAGAAGACATCCATATAGGAAGAGCACATCCCAATAAGAGTGAAAAGTGGCTGAACAAAGCATGCAACAAGAAATACTTTTGAGACTTATTTGCATCAAACTTAACTATAAAGGTTTGATCTATGGTAAGAAGGCACGTCATACCTGACAATAAGCAGATCTGAGTCACGATGATCAGTGAATGCGTTCATAAATTTATGTACAGATAGACCCAAAGGCCAAATTCTCCATACCTTTTTTGTAAAGATAGTTAAACAAAATGAAATCATAAAGATGCTAGTTTTCCAGGGAAAATTGAAATTATAAAGCTGTTAGTTTTGGAAACTTACTCTAATAATTTCCAATGCCAAGAAAACTGCCAAAGCTGCACCAAATGATAGATCAAGAAACTCTGGCTGGAAAAGAAACATACAGTGAGCACCTCTAGCCACACACAACAAGAATTAAGAAGCAGAAAATATACCGAGATAATAATCAAGCCTTAGTCCTAAATCACCTGGAAGATAAGAGCAGGCAAAAACATTGACACAGCCATCAGATGGTAGTACTTTCGGAGTAGAATCCTCTCAATCTTGCTATTCTTTGAAATGTTGTAGAACCTCAAAACAGACAGAGATATCACACAAACCCAGTAGACACACAAAGATAATCTCTTATGTGGTTCTGAAAATATAAATGAAAGTACCCTGCCAAAATTGAGGTTTGATGTCAACGTATAGCCATCTATAAGAACAGATTAAATATGCATGGTAAATAGAATAAAATGATTTAACTCACAGAAAATAGCCAAGTTTTGCAACGAAAAAAAAAACTTCGAGGAACCTTACACAAGTGATATCCCATGCAAGGTTTGCCATGGAGTTATTATATTAAACCGCAATCCAGATTACGTACCCCAATTCATGGTACTTCACACTCCAGTTCTCTAAAACTGGAATTCCAGCGCACCATAATATATGGGGGATAAAAAATAAATAAATTAAATGCAAATATTAAAGAAAACTTCAGAACAGAATATCCTGATGTACCATATATATTCAACCTACTGATTTTATGAGCTTTGATGTCAGAATTTGTGCACACCTGGATGGATGTACTCCCAACTAAGTATACCCTTCACAGCACACAGAAGATTGCAATCAAAGCCCATGCTAATACCACAAAACTAATTGTAAAAGAAATCCTAGTAACTCCAGTTTTGGGATTGTGTCACCATTCAAACTAAGTTGTAGGCAGAGCCTTAGATATTTTGTTCCGAGCACTTGTCTATTATGATTGCTTCCTCACTCCAGAATTTCATCAGGTCATCATGTATAGCACAAAAGTAACTTATATCGTGCTTTATTGGGACCTAGTTTTCTGGTAGTCTGAAATATTGTACGTAATATAGACTGCAGCGTTGATTTTCTATCAAACACTGCAAAGTTCTGTGAAATTCAGCATCAGTTGCGTGAAATATTAATCACCTACCTATACTGAAGCCAATGGTAACCACCAAAGAAACCCAATAACCATGTTGGACATAAAGTAATAAAAGATGCAGTTGAAGAAGAAAGTATCACAAATTGTATTGACAAGAGGAAATACCATAACAATGGATGCATATGAAAATCCTGAACCAACCGCATCCATGACGGAATGATCACCATCATGACAAATCCAAGGGAAGAAAAGAAGATAAGAGATCTCCAAATCTCATCGTTTGTCCTCACTTCAAAATGGGCTGTACTGAATGAGGATTTCAATATTCGGAGAACAAATTTAAAGACCATCGGAAAAAGAAGAAGTCCAAGCAGCAACCCCTGAATAAAATAGAACAACCTATGATACCAGCCAGAACACTTACAGTCAATTCATCTGCTAAAGAAACATACCTGTATAATAATACTTATCTCACTTCTGTTACTTCCATATTTTTCTAGCTCTGATTTCATAAAAAACCCAGACACCTGTGTGAGCAATGTTATCATCAATAAGATGAGTATAAAAGCCATTTTTCCACAGAAAAAAAGAACTAAATAGAGCAGAAAAGCAACAACCTTTGCAATGGTATATTCCAACATGTCACCAAAATAGAGAACAAGACCTGAAATCACCAGACATGCTTCCCCTAAAAATGAAAACAAGGGAGGACATAAACAATTAGAGACGAAAGATTAAGAAAAACCTTGCTCAGTCAAAGTAACATAAATTTTCACAGAGGCATTTAAATAGAAGAAAAAAAAGGCACAAGCAAGCAAGGGAGGAGAAGAGGAAATAAGAGAAATGGAGAGAGAGAGATGATCTTTTTCTGTATCTAATGAAATAGAAATCCAAGTTCAAGTACTGAAGATGAGTTAAGTGAGACATTTAATGAATAAAAGAGCTTAAATATATAGCAGAAATATCAACTAGGTAAATAAAATGTAAATTCATGTATTTTGGCTGTGCGATCGCTAAAATCCAGTAAACATGAGGGGAGGTGAACAAGCCATGGATTCAAAGTTATTACGAACAAGCTAAAGCAACCATTTCCATTTTTCCTCTTCTTCATCAATAAGATAAACTAAATTGCATTTTGCAAGAAAAATTGAAATAGGAAAAGTAGCAAGGCATATACCAATGGAAGCACAAGATGGGAAAGTTTTAAGAACATGCTGAATTAATTTTACAGCTGCCAATCCATGACAGAGCATCCACAATAACTTCAATGCAGTCTCAAAGCCTGTACGGAATGAGAAAATAGAGTTAAGTTGTCCAATTCATATTGTCTTAACCACAACTAGAGAACCCTTTCCATGTTCTTAAATAAATTCAGAAAAAGGATTCGGAAGAGATGCAGAAAACTTACTAGTCAGTGATTCTGTACCAAGAGTCACACAGCACACCGCTGTGTACAAAATTATGCAACTTAAGCTAAACTTTGCATGCCAAATACCATGTGAAGGTGGAGGAGGCATATTATTAGGGGCACGCCATATAGTTAGGGAGAGGAAAATAAGCACACTCAAGCAGCTGGCAGAAGCTGCCCAGTATTGCATCGTGAAAGATTCAAGTACTGTAGAAAATATTGAACACATCTACCAATAATTAGAGAGGAATCATATTAGGCAAGGAGAACAGAAAAAAGTGGGAAGCATGAAACCCTACTTAATCAGCTTGTAAAATAAAATAAAAGCAATAGATGGAAACAGTTATCAGTTAACAAAAAACGATAAAGATGTTGCATCCAAAGAGAGGAAAGAAAGAGAAAATGAGGGTTATGATCACCGAGAGAGAAAGAAGAAAAATTCAGCTATAAGGAGTTATGAACCCAGCTAACAAAAGATCGCGAACAAAACGACTATCCATGATCCCCATGTCGCTCGGGAGTTGGGACCCAAGATTTCATTCCAATCACCAACGAAACTACTAATTTCAGCTATAGCATTGAGGAAAATTCAGCAGAATTAAGAACGTAAATACTCAACCAAAAGAAAATAAAATTTAAATACATATAATTATCCTCCTGTTTCCAAATTTTCTTTGATCGTCTGATTCATGCACTCTCTTTTGTCCATTCTCATAGGTTCCTTTATGCTTTTCCCATTCTTTTCTTCCCGCAACCATCTTACTTTCAACTTAATCAAATATCACCTATTGGCTTAACTAACTGAAGTGGTTAAGGGTTTTATATGATACTAAATCATACCTAGCGTAAAACAATAAAATAGAAAACCCAACACTCAGGATGAATTGCACAATTTTTCAAATCCCCAATTGGCACAAGTTTTCAAAACCCCAAATGGCACTAGGGTGAAAACCCACAGAATCTAAAATGAGTGCATGTTCATTATTATCAACCAAATCCAATCTCATTCATTCACGCACTCCACAGGAAATACCACCAGTACCCAATAAGAAAGCCTCAAATCATGGATGGCATCAAGTTTTCTATACTTTGTTCATTCCAAAATTATCTTTTTGTGTTTTGGTTGAAAGCATTAAAAGTAAGCCAAGGTTATCTTAACCTTGATCATGGAATCCAAATATCTGGAACATAACTATCAAGGTTAAACTTTTCAGCTGATTTGTAGAATGATGAAATTAAAGATGAGAGCCTTAATTATGACTCTCCAAAGTTCAAGTGTTGATGCTCATAAAATCTCTCACCTAAGCTATGTAGGTTGATTGAGCTTAGATACCGGAAGATAACGGTCCAAATAAGTAAAAAACTAGCTAGTACCTTCAATGCCAACTTGGTGCATTGAAACCGCCCGAGAAAGCTGTATCATTTTGGAGATCATAACAGCGGGCAACGTGACAGCCCCCAAGAGTATACCCGATGAAGCTCCAGGCCTGAAACATGGAAATTACAATAACGCCCACATTCATCATCAAAAGAAGGTGTAGAACCCTAGAAAGTTAATTAAAAATGAAAGAGGTGAAAAGACCTGGTCTTGAGTTGGGAAAGGGAAGTGGAGGAGTCGGCGAGGATGTCGAGGGAGAGGGCGGAGAGGGTGAGGAAAGAGAGAGCAAGGCCATGGGAGAGAAGAGAGAAAGGGAGAGAGAGGAGGACGCGACCAATGAACAGAACCACCACCGCTCTTTCTCCGTTCACCATTCCGGCTATAGCCATGGCCATGGCCGCCATTTGAATTGGCAATGCTTTATTGAAATTGAAATTGAAAATGAAACTGAGACTGAAAATTGATTGGAAAATCAAAGAGATTCAGAAGAATGAGATGGAATTGTTGTTGGGGTTTTTGGTGGGAATTGAGAATTTGGTAGGCCCATCATCAACCGAGTCTCCATAGAGGATGTTGCGTGCCTGAAAGCCTGACCAAAAACTCGGACGATTGGATGCTGTTGGGAGACTCGGACGGGACTAAACTGCACCAACGCGTTTGGACTACCAAAACATATGACTTTTTTTTTCTTTATTTCTTTTTATTTATTTCTTTCTAACACTAAACTGTGACTCAGGACTTTTTAGAAAATTAAAGTCAATTCCCAACGTAGCGGCTACACGCTAGTAGGCTTGATATGTATTATATGCTAAAATCAAATCTAAATCTTTAAAATTTTATCGATTTCATTCGGTTTGAATTTTTTTTAAATAGAATTGAACTCGGTACAATCCAAATTATTAACAATAATTTGATTTAGGCATAAAATTTTCAAGTCATTTTATTCATAATAAAGACTTCTTTAAAACATCTACCATTTCAAAATTTTCAACCTTCACATAAATATTTCATTTATTCACATCAACATTTAAGAATTCCAATATTCTAAACTTCAAATATAGATGGTTTTTTTAAATATAATTTAAATTCGAAAATAGCACAAGATAAGTGAGAACAAGTGAGGGTTAATATTAACCAATTATGGGTTAATATTACTTCATTATTAAAGTTGTTTGAACTTCCCTTCGTATTTTATCAAAATGAATTCTCTTACCACCAGTTGATTGTAATCTTCCTTATTGAAGTAGAGTGTCAGGAAGTTTTTTTTGTTTTTGTTTTTTAGAATGAGTGTTATGAACTTAAGAATCCTCACTTATTTGATTATAATCTTCGTTATTGAACTTGTTTGAATGGACTTTGATATGAACTTGAAAGTTAGGAACTTGGAATCCTTACCGGTTTGACTGTAATCTTTCTTATTGAACTTAAGAATCCTAATCGGTTTGATTGTAATCTTCCTTATTGAACTTGTTTGAACTTGAGAGTTAAGGCCTTAAGAATCCTAACCGGTTGGATTGAAATCTTCTTTATTTAACTTGTTTGAAATTGAGAGTTAGTAACTTAAGAATCATTAACAGGTTTGATTGTGATCTTCCTTATTGAACTTGTCAAAAACTTGAGTGAACCGACCCAGAATTTTAATTTTTGAATTTTCGTAAATTATTTTGCAAAAAGACGAATTTACCCTTGGTTGTTAAGGGCGTGAAAGTCAATTTTTGTTTCCGAGATACTTTTGGTTATGTTTCGGGTACCGTTGGTTAGGTCTCGAACTCACGAGTTCGTAAACAGGCGGCACAATGAAAACGGAGTTCGTGTGCGAAAGATGCGGGTCTAGAATGTCAGGGGCATTTTGGTAATTTAGCAGGGTTAGATATTTTTTTAACCCCAATTTGATCTGATCTGAAGGAAGACACACACACACTCTCTCTCTGAACTACCTCGACCCCGTGCGACCCAAAACTCAAAACCTATGAAATTGAACTTCGATTCAAGGCCAAGTCTCCCAATCTAGTTCCAATCATCGAAATCTCCTCATTCCCACGATCACGGATGTACCAACCATCGGAGGAGGCAACCGGGGAGATGTAGGGCCGAGGAAAAGAAAAATTGGAAGTTCCGATCGATTTTTCGGCCAGCACAGGTACGGGTTTAGTGTTTTGAGGTCATTTTTGAGTTCCTAGGCTCGAGTAGATAGATTTAGATGTAAAATTCATGAAAAATGGTTGAGTTTTGAAGAAGTTAGGAAAAACTCAAGGTCGATCGGAAATGGGGTTTTCTGGCGACGACGGATGGCGGCGCACGGCGGCGCAGTCGTCTTCTCCGGCGAGTCTTCGGTAAGACTCCGGCGAGACTCCAGCGACGGCGAATGGCGGCGCAACCGTCTTCTCCGACAAGACGCCGGCGATTGGGTTGGTCAGACGGGTCTGACGTGGCATGCCACCTTGCTGCCACGTGGGTGCCACTTGGCAGCCACGTGGGTACCACCTAGCCACACAGTCAGCAGTTAGTTGACTTAACGGTCAACTAACGCCGTTAGGATTTGACAGAATATGCTGACGGCGTCGGCATATTCCGTCAAAATTTAACGGAGTTTGACGGAACCCTAACGCCGTTAGTCTGGACGGAATATTTCAATTCTTTCAGGAGATTTTGTCAGGTTTGACGGAATATTCCGTTAGGGTTGACAGAATATTCCGTCAGGGTTGACAGAATATTCCGTCAGGGTTGACGGAATATTCTACCGTGAACAGTACCGGCACGTGGCGGCACATGAGGTTGCGTGGTCAGCGCGTGGTCCGGTCTTCTACCGAAGCGTGGCGGCACGTAGGACAAATTCCAAGGTCACGGCGACGCGTGGCTAGGGTTTTGGAACATTTCGGATCGGATTTTGGCGATTTTGAGGCCGTAAGAGTACGTTTAGAGCCCCGTTTGAGTAATTCCAGCGGTACTGCTTGACCATGGAGCTGTTTTGGCTCCAGAGGTCAAGGGAGTTGGGCAATTAATGTGTCAAAGAGTTCCTTAGGGCTAGGGCTTCCTTGATTTGGTATTTTAGTTGCGCTGTGAACGGACTAGGTTTCTGGGATTGCATGGGATGCGTACTTCTAAGTATTATGTTATACCACGGGGTACTCAGATGATTGGAGTGGAGGATGTCTTTCTCCGCTACATTGTTGAGGGTTCTCTGACTAGCGTTAGAGGGTATGTCTCCGCCAGATCGTTGAGAGGTTCTCCGATGTGGGAGTTCGAGGGATCTTTCTCCGCCATATCGTTGAGGTCTGAGGTATGTCAAGACGAGCTGGAATATCGAGTTACCACTCGAGGTGCTCAGGATGAGCATGGATATCGAGTTACCACTCGGGGTGCTCAGGATGAGCAGGGTTATCGAGTTACCACTCGAGGTGGTCAGGGGTAGCAGGGATATCGAGTTACCACTCAAGGTGCTTAGGATGAGCAGAGATATCGAGTTAGCACCCGGGGTGCTCAAGACGAGCCGGGTTATCGAGTTACCACTCGGAGTGCTCAAGACGAGCTGGGATATCGAGTTACCACTCGGGGTGCTCAGGATGAGCAGAGATATCGAGTTACCACTCAGGGTGCTCAAGAGGAATGGAATATCGAGTTACCACTTGGGGTGCTCAGGCTGAGCTGGGTTATCGAGTTACCACTCGGGGTGCTCAGGATGAGCCGGGATATCGAGTACGACTCGGTGTAAGTCAATGAGACTTAATTCAACCAACTCTGGTACCTTCGTCATCCGGGTCAGTGGGTTGGTGAGGGCGGTGACCCAGATTGACGAGTTATTGACGGTTCACAAGAGGGTGACTCGTCAGTTATTTTGTTAGATTACAGAGGAGGTCCTCCGAGGTAGTTTGTTAACTACTAGGCTATCATGCGTCTGACAGGTTATTGAAACCCCTGTAAAGTACATTTATTGTTTCTAAAGGTTAAGGGTATTTTCAGGTATTAAACTTTTATGTTAAAAACTGTCAGTCGAGAGGCTGGGGTGTAAAACAAGTTCATGAGGTTACCATGTAGGGCCACCACTGGTATGAGGTCTCAGCAGTGTCTGACCTACCGTAAACTTGGTATCAGACCTTGTTAGCAGAGGGATATAAACTTCGAATCATGATCAGGGGTTCTCACATTGTGATCAGTGGCAAAATATTGGCTTTTACCCTAATATGACCAGGCCAGTTAGCCACCGGTGTGGTTGCTCTGTCGTGGGGCTAAGATGGTTAAACAGCCCTTAAGGGGAGATTCTGCCGAATTTTTGGCAGAATTCTCATATTTATTTGTAAGGACTAAAGGGTATTCTGGGAATTTCTTCAGGTGGTCAGACGGGAGCAGGGTTCTTTCCGGATTTCAAGGGGAAATTCGGGAAGGGTCCTGTCATTGAGAGTTAAGAAAAGTAAGAATCCTCACTGGTTCGATTATATCCAACAAAATCCAAAGTCAAATTGTTACTAATGAAATGGTTTGAATTTTCAAACCGTTTGATTTTTATCCTGTCAAATTCAAATTGAAGTGCCATAAATATTTTAATCAAATCGGTTTTCGATTTCAACGGATTTATGTCGAACCCTAACAAGTATTTTTATTTTATCTTCTAGCTTATTTTCTTCGGTCTCCAAAGTTTATTTGTATTTCCCATTCTTAAACGAAATCACAACAATTGGTATCAAAGCAACAAGTTACTAATTACCGTTTATAATTGAGGGAATGAATAGTACCATGATTAAATTGACCGGTTCTAACTAGGTGATCGGGGAATCAAGAATGGAGGATATACTTTATTGCAAATATCTTCATGAGCCAATTGAAGGTGTTGCAAGCAAGCTGGAAAGTATGTCAAAAGCTTATTGGACCAAGATGAATCACAAAACTATGGATACGATTAGACAATGGATTGATGATAGCGTCTATCACCATGTGTCTAAGGAGACTGATGCCGAATGGGGAGATTGTTGTACTTTCCAGCCAATGATAAGGTTCCTAAGTCTATTAGGAATAATAGTCTTAGAGGTTAGAAATCCTATACCCAATAGGAGTTTGTTTTCCCAATTGGAAAGATAGTCAGAATTCCTGATATCCAGTTGTATATTCGGGACGGGGTGTAACAGCTTTCCTTTCTGGGGTCCTAAATAGTGGCAAATATCAACTAACGATGGAATTTAGAAATAAATTCATATTCCTACCCTATATGCATGTGTAACAAACGGGGCCTAAGTAGCGCGTTCAGCGTGTTCAATTATTTTTTTATTATAATTCTTTTATTTTCCTTTTCGATGTTGAAAAATATCTCAATTTTTTTTAATTCTCCTTAGCTAAAAAAGAGATGAAACTCCTATTCAATTTGTTCTATTCTAGGAAAAATATTAGATGAGTCCACTACATCGCATTTCTCAGCTATTAAAATTATTCATGTGTGTGATACTTTACAGTAAATTAATAATTTCATTAAAATTGACACTGTAATTTTTTGTAACTTAGGAGAGTGTATTCAATTAAGATTTTTATAAATTTCAAATGTCACTAAAAGTTTATGTGCATTCAAATAAGATTTGTAAGGAGTTGATAAAAGTTTGCGATATTCAATTTAGACTTACATTGACATTTGTAAATTCATTATAAATTATGGTGTATTCAATTAGAAGATTTTCTAACTCCACATAATTAAGTTTGGTGTATTGAAAAAAGAATTGAATGTTGCTGACTTCATTAGGTGGCACAGTTTTGTGGAGTTTGCCAAATTTTTTAGTGTAAATTATATTATACCAAGTTTATAATTTCTCTAATCTCGATCCCCCACCCCCCCCCCCCCCCCCCCCCCCCCCCCCCCCCCCCCCCCCCCCCCCACCCCTTGGATTTCAACAGAGTTTATACTAAGGTTTAAAATTTATTGTTTGTAATTTCAATAAAATTCAAATATCTTACCAATGTCCAATTATCATAAATTATTATCTACAAAAATTTTAATTAATTAGATAATATAAATTTGACATGAATTTATAACTCAATCTATTTGACGAAGAAAAACCGTAAAATACAAAGTAATAAAATGAAGAAAAAAAACGAAGGCATGTATGTCAGGACCCGTCCCGAATTTCCCCTCGAAACCCGGGAAGAACCCTGATCCCGTCTGACAACCTAAGGAAAGGTTCCCAAATACCCTTCAATCCTTAGAAATTATAATAATAATAAATACTTTCACTTGTCAGACAAGGGATTTAAGCACTTAAAATTCCCGTAAGTAATTACCAACCAAATACAACATAATATCAGAGCGTCTAAGTAGGATCAAGATACAAATTAGACATCCTACTCAAGTACAACTACACAGCGCAGCCGAGAGTGCTAATGCCTCTGCCTCGAGATAATGTCCGCGTAAACTCTACTGCCTAAAAGGGGTTTAAAAACAAAAGTTGTGAGTGGACAAAAATAATCGTTTATAAATCATTTTCCAAGGAATATTACCTTTTTCCTCCTCCATTTATAAAATTGTGCATGCATCACATAAACAGTTCATATTATAAAAACATCATCTTTAAATCACCGGCATTTCCCTTTCTCTTTAAAACCACTCACTCAGTAGGACTCACACAAAATCCATATAAGGAAAACACATTGTGATCCAAAATCTGGTTTGAAAATCATCCTCAAAGGAATTCAAAATCATTTAATTCAACCTAGACACATAATATCTCAAATCCACTGTTCCCGACACATCCACTAGCCACCAGGGTATCCCTTGGGGTGTGCTAGTCTTGTATCACAACTCCCTGTACTATGCATAGACAGTCTCGCGACCCGACGGAGTCAAAACTCTACAATGCCAGAGTCGGAGCACTCAACAAACTAACGGAGCAAAACTCTCGACGCTAGTCGGAGAATCAATCACCAATTATATTGGAGGTTCACCGGGTTCACCGCTAATAACGGATCCTCGTCCCGAGTCCTGGCCTCCCTCAAATCAGAGTTTATCTTGGAGGTTCACCGGGTTCACCGCTAATAACGGATCCTCGTCCCGAGTCCTGGCCTCCCTCAAATCAGTGTTTATCTTGGAGGTTCACCGGGTTCACCGCTAATAACGGATCCTCATCCCGGGTCCTGGCCTCCCTCACATATAACCAAATCCGATAAACTCATACAACAGGGTCAAAACCCAAATCATTGACTCAATAATTTCCTCGTCAAAACGATATCAAAACTGAGTCCAAAAACCATGATACTTCTCAAATCACACTTTAATCAAAGTAGTGGAAAACATGTGTCTAGAAATCATTTCTAAAATCCAGAAATTCAATGCCACAATACATAACAGTATTTACACAAAGACATTTTGATGCATGCATTTCAGTTCATAAAACAAAAGTCCACTCACAAACCTGTTCAAGCTAGCTCAATCCCGTCTTGCTCGTTCCTCTGAGATTCCCGGAACAATATCGCCTGTCAAAAATAACAATCGGGATTACCGGCTAGTAATAAGACTCTTATATAACAACTTCCTAACCTCGGGAAGTCTACCCATGCTGTTTCTAGAAAACACAGCAACTTCGGACACTCAAATCGACCTCTAAATGATGTCTGATCAACCTGAAACCTGTACCAACAGATTCAGAACGTCGGAAACTAGTTACCACGCGCCGCCGTGACGTCAGCCTCGGCCCCACGCGCCGCCGGAAGGTCGGCACACGCGCCCACGTGCCCTCACGCGCCGGCCACGCGCCTGCTACGGTGTTCACGTGCCTGGACCGATCCAACCCGATCCGGCTCAACCTGACCCAGTCCAACTCGACCCGACCGGTTCACTCAACCCGATCGGTTTAACTCGACCCGATCGGTTATCGGTGACTTACCGGAGAAGACGACCGGACTGTATCTTCGTCGCCGGAAGCTGGCCGGAGAAGATGACCGGACCGCCACCTCTGCCGCCGTCTGGTTCGCCGAAATCCCCCATTTCCGACCGAAACTCCAAGCTTTACAACTTCCTCAAAACTCAACCATTTTTCACAAATTTTACGTCTAAATCTATCTACTCAAACCCAGGAATCCAAATATAACCTCAAAACATCAAACACGTACCTGTATAAGCCGGAAAATCGATCCAAAGATCCGAAACTTCCTTTACTCGGTTCGGCTTCCACCGTGGTCCTCTCCTTCGATGGTTGGTACGGTTGTGATCGTGGGAAGGAGTAGAACATGATTAGTTGATCAAAACGGGAAGTTGAAGCCTTGAAATCAAAGTTGACTTTTGGTTTCTCTTCGGGTAAGTTTTTCGCACACGGGTCGATGGTTTGGTGTTAATGTTTGTCACATAGAGAGAATGAGAGATAAAGATGGAATGAAGATGAGGATGAAATGAATCAGATAAGTCTGATTTAGTTAACAAAATATCTCCCCTCCATGGAAAATTACCAAAATGCCCTTGCACATTTAGACCCATAACTTCCGTCCACGAACTCCGTTTTCTGCGTGCCGCCTGTCTACGAACTCGTGAGTTCGAGACCTACGCAACCCAAAACACCACCAAAAGTGTCTCGAAACAAAACTTGATTTCCAAGCCCTTTACCAACCAAGGGTAAAATCGTCATTTTACAAAAATAATTACGTAAACCCAATAATTAAAATTCCGGGTTGTTACAATCTACCCTCCTTAAGAAATTTCGTCCTCGAAATTCATTCATAACCATGGAACAAATGAGGAAATTGTGCCCGCATTAGTTCCTCGGTTTCCCACGTGGCTTCCTCCACGTTATGATTCCTCCACAACACTTTAACTAGAGGAATAGTCTTTCTGCGAAGCACCTTTTCCTTCCAATCCAGAATTTGCATTGGTTGCTCCTCAAACGTCAAATCGTCTTTCAGCTCAAGTGGTTGGTTTTCCAACACATGAGACTCATCAAACAGATATTTCCGGAGCAAAGATACATGAAAGACATCATGAACTCTGGATAATTCCGAGGGTAAAGAAATACGATATGCCACTGGTCCTATCCTCTCCAAAATCTCATACGGACCAATGTAGCGAGGACTTAGTTTTCCTCGTCAACCAAAACGTACCACTCCCTTCCATGGAGATAGTTTCAAGAACACCCAATCACCTACCTCAAACTCAAGGTCTCTGGTTCGATGGTCTGCATAGCTCTTCTAGCGATCCTGGGCTATCTTCAACCTTTCTCTGATGATTTTAATCTTTTCCTCAGTCAAATCCACCAACTCGGGTGTTAACAGTCTTCTTTCACCTATTTCACTCCAGCACAAAGGTGTTCTGCACTGCCTCCCATACAGTGCCTCGAAAGGAGACATCCCAATACTCGACTGGTAACTGTTATTATATGCGAATTCCATCAGAGACAAGTGTGAATCCCAGTTCCCTTTAAACTGTAGTACACAAGCCCTCATCATATCCTCCAAAACCTGGATTGTTCTCTCAGACTGACCATCCGTCTGAGGATGAAAGGCTGTACTGAAATGCAATGTCGTGCCAAAAACCTTCTGTAAACACCGCCAAAACCTGGAGGTAAACCTAGGATGTCTGTCCGAAACAATAGACTCTGGAGTCCCATGCAGCCGTATGATCTCATCCACGAATAATTTGGCATACCGACTCATCCGAAAATCTTCTCGCACTGGCAAGAAATGTGCAGACTTCGTAAGTCTATCCACAACTACCCATATCCCAACATGTCCCTTCCGTGTCCTTGGAAGTTTATACACAAAATCCATTGTAATGTGATCCCACTTCCATTCTGGGATATGTAATGGTTGCAATGCCCCATAGGGTTTCTGCCTCTCCGCTTTCACTTGCTGACATGTCAAACATCTACTCAAAAACTCAGCAATTTCTCTTTTCATCACAGTCCACCAATAGTGTTTCCTTAGGGTATGATACATCTTGGTACCTCCTGGATGCATAGCGTAAGCCGAACTATGAGCCTCATCATGAATTTCCCTCTTTAGCTCTAGCTCATTTGGTACGCACAACCGTCCATCCTTAACCAATGTTCCATCATCCCTAACCGCATAGTCCTGCCAGTTTCCAACTTCCAACTCTATCCTGATAATGCACAATGTAGGATCCTAGAGTTGAGCCTCAATAATCCGATCAATCAGAATAGGCCTCACATGGAAACTAGCCAACAAAGCCCCCTGGCTATCCATGTCCAATACAATCCCTGCTCTACGGAACTCTACCAGCAACGGTAAGTAGACTGTATGCAAATGGGCCAAAGAACCCATAGACTTCCTGCTCAAGGCATCTGCCACAACATTGGCTTTTCTTGGGTGGTACTCAATAGTACAATCATAATCCTTTATTAGCTCAAGCCACCTTCTCTGCCTCAAATTCAGGTCCTTCTAGGTGAACAAGTACTTTAAACTCTGATGGTCGGTGAAGATCCGACACGTCTCCCCGTATAAATAATGTCTACATATTTTCAGTGCATGCACCACTGCATCCAACTCCAAATCATGTGTGGGGTAATTCATCTCATGGGGTTTAAGTTGTCTGGAAGCATACGCTATCACTTTCCCATGCTGCATCAGCACACAGCCAATACCCCGCAATGATGCATCACTATATACCTCAAATCCCCCGTTACCATCTGGAAGGGTTAATACTGGAGCAGAAGTCAACCTTCTCTTTAGCTCCTGAAAGCTCTGCTCACAATCAGCATCCCAGTCAAACTTGACTCCTTTCTTAGTCAACCGATTCAATGGGCCTGCTATCATAGAAAATCCTTCTACGAACCGCCGATAATATCCTGCCAAACCCAGAAAACTCCTCACCTCTGTCACTGTCCTCGGTTGTTCCCAGTTTGCCACTGCCTCCACTTTTTGGAGATCTACGCTGATACCCTCAGTCGAAATTACATGACCCAAGAATCCAACTTCGGTCAACCAAAACTGGCATTTACTGAACTTGGCAAACAAATGATTTTTCCTATGCATATTCAACACCAACCTCAAGTGCTTCTCATGTGCCTTGGCACTCCTCGAATACACCAAGATATCGTCGATGAACACAATTACAAATCGATCCAAATACTTTTGGAACACTCTGTTGCAACTGAGTCTTTAACTCTCGCAATTCTGCCGGTGCCATCCTATACGGTGCCTGTGAGATAGGTTGAGTACCTGGCAAAAGCTCGATAGTGAACTCAATTTCCCGGTGTGGTGGTAATCCTGGAAGATCATCTGGAAACACATCAGAGAACTCACTCACCACAGGAATATCCTCCACTCTCATCGGAGTATCCCGAGAATCAAACACATGAACCAAGTAACCCTCACAACCTTTTCTCAACAATCTCTCAGCAGTCAACGCTGATATCATTCCATAGGGTAGTACCCTACGATCTCCCCGAAATGTAAGTTCCGGTAATCCTGGACTCCGAAAAACTACTGTCTTGTCGTAACAGTCTATGGAGGCATGGTGCATGGACAACCAATCCATCCCCAGAATCACATCAAACTCAAAAATATCTAAGGGAATTAAATCTGCCTCCAAACCATGGCCTTCAACCATCACCGGACAACTGCGAATCACGAGGTTCACCACTAACATTTCCCCGGTAGGAGTACTAATACCCATGTCCCAACCAATCGGAGACAATTCTCTATCAGCAAACAGTGTAAAACTCCGAGAAATAAAAGAATGAGTTGCTCCCGGATCTAATAAAACACAAGCATTGCGGTTGAAAATAGATAACGTACTAGTGACCACCTCCGGTGTTACTCGAGCCTCCGATTGCGTCATGGCAAAAACTCGAGCTGGTGTACCCAAAGATCGACCACGATCCCCATACCTGCCTCTGGCCCTGCTGGTCCCACTAGCTCTACCAGCCCCACTGAAATGGGTCTGACTCCCAGTTGTAGTATCAAACATTTGTCCTGTCCTCGGGCTAGGATCAGTCGTACCACGACCCAAGGAACTACTGCCCAGACGTCGTTGTGGACAGAATCTCTTCATGTGACCAGTCTCCCCACAGAAATAAAAAATGGAATCACTGAAGCCACTAGATCTGCCACCCTGTCTTCTGTTGAACTGCACTGAGGCACCGCTAGATTGTGCATAAGATTGTCGTGCCTGACCAGCTCCGCCACTGCCTGTACTAGATCTCGCATTCCCAGAAGATCCAGAACTATGACTGCCTCTTTTGGATGGTCCCTGACTAGAGGTTCAGGCAATCCCGTGATATCGACGTCTCCTGTACCCACTGTACTGCTGCGGAATTGGGAAACCCAAACTCAACTCTACTCGAATTGCAGCATCAGCCAAAGTCCTCAAGGAAGTGTGATCCATAGACGTAACTGCTGACCGAATCTCACTCCGCAGTCCACTTTCAAATCTGTGGCCCTTGTCTGACTCGGTCGCCACCAACGTCGGTGCAAAGCGACTCAGCGCTATGAATCTCTGTTCATACTGGGCCACAGTCATGTCTCCTTACTGTAAATGCAAGAACTCGGCCTCCTTAACATTCCGGTGTGAGCGAGGGTAAAATTGCTCCAAGAAGCGTTCCCGGAAAGTCTGCCAAGTAAGGGTATGGACATTCCAGCCTGACACCTCCAATGAGTGCCACCAGTGGTAAGAAGAACCACCTAGTAAAAATGTAGCCAACAGAACACTCTCCTCTAGAGGACACCTCATAATCAAAAACACCCGCTCCATGCGAATAATCCACTCCTCAGCCTCATCTGGGCTAGACTCGCCCATAAATATCGTCGCCCCCAATCTCTGGGCTCTCTCGATATCAGAGACTTCATGAGAAGCTCTATCCTGGAGTACAGAAGCTAAAGTCTAACCCAGCTGTTCCAGTGTCTGCCTCAAATCAGGCTCCACTGCAGGTTCATGGTCATCTCCACCATTCCCCGACCGTTGACGGAACTCTCGTCTCGGAGGCATTATACGCTGAAAAGAAGTTGTAAACCATTAATACCAAAATTTCACCTGTACACTAGATGTAAGGTCTACAGGAATTTAACCTAGTGCTTTGATACCAATTGTCAGACCCGTTGTAACAACCCGGAATTTCAATTATTGGATTTAATTAAATAATTATGTAAAATGCCGATTTTACCCTTGCTTGTTAAAGGGCATGGAAATCAAGTTTTGTTTCGAAACCTTTTCGGTGGTGTTTTGTATACCGTTGCGTAGGTCTCGAACTCACGAGTTCGTAGACAGGCGGCACACGGAAAACGGAGTTCGTAGACGAGAGTTATGGGTCTAAATGTGCAAGGGCATTTTGGTAATTTGGTTTTAGGAGAAGATATTTTAACCCCCAAATCAGAGTTTATCTGATCCATCTTCATTTTCATACTTATCATCTCCTTCTCTCTCTCTGTGTGACAAACTCAAACACACCCGAAACCATTGAACCCGTGCGAAAACTCCCGAAGAGAACACAAAGTCAACATTGATTTCAAGGCCTCATCTTCCAGTTTTGATCCACTAATCGTGTTCTACTCCTTCCCGTGATCACAACCGTACCAACCATCGAAGGAAAGGACCACGGAGGAAGCCGAACCGAGGATAGGAAGTTTCGGACCTTCCGATCGATTTTCCGGCTAGCACAGGTACGTGTTTGTGGTTTTGAGGTCATATTTGGATTCCTGGGTTCGAGTAGATAGATTTAGACATAAAAATTGTGAAAAATGGTTGAGTTTTGAGGAAGTTAGGAAAGCTTGAAGTTTCGGCCGGAAATGGAGGATTCCGGCGAAACCAGACGGCGGCGACGGCGACTGCCGGTCATCTTCTCCGGCCAACTTCCGGCGACGGTGACGGCAGCCGGTCATCTTCTCCGGCGAGTCGCCGGTGACCGGTTAGGTTGAGTTGAACCGGTCCGGTCGAGTGACCGGTCGGGTCGAGTTGAACCGGTCGGGTCGAGTTGAACCGGTCGGGTTGAGTGAACCGGTCGGGTCGAGTTGGACCGGGTCAGATTGAGCCGAACCGGGTTGGACCGGTTCAGGCGCGTGGGTACTGTAGCAGACGCGTGACCGGCGCGTGAGGGCGCGTGGCGGCGCATGGGCGCGTGTTCCGACCTTCCGTCGGCGCGTGGCGGCGCGTGGGGCCGAGTCTGAGGTCACGGTGGCGCGTGACAGTTAGTTTTTGACGTTTCGGACCTGTTGGCGCAGGTTTCGAGTCGATCGGATGTCGTTTAGGGGTTGTTTCGGACGTTTTAAGGTTGCTGCGTTTTCTAGGACAGCATCGTTAGACTCCCGGGATTTATGGGGTTTATATTTAAGATTATTATGATTGGCTGGTAATCCCGATTATTAATTTGGACAGGCGATACTGCTCCAGGAACTTCAGGGGAGCGTACAGTTCGGGATTGAGCGTGCTTGAACAGGTTTGTGAGTGGACTTTGATTTATAAACTATAATGCATGCATAAATGTATCTTTGATTTAAATACTGTTGAGTATGAGTGAAATGAATTTCTGGATTTTAGAAATGATACTGGACACATATTTTACAATATTTCAGTGAAAGTATGTTTTGAGAAATGGCCTGATTTTGTACTCGATTTTGATATCGTTTTGACGTTGTGACTATTTGAGTATGTGATTTGGGTTGAGACCCATAATTGTGATTTTACCTATTTTGGCCATAAAATGATATTTGCAAAGAATTTGGCTTAGGCCGCGAAACAAAGATTTCGAAGTATGGATTTGATTCACTGATTCCCGTCCCGATTATTGTTGTTGCTATGACTGGTGTTGAGGAGTATGACTCTACCAGTTGTTGAGGGTTCGGACCTTAGGTGTTGAGGAGTATGTCTCCGCCGGGTCGCGAAGCTGTCTATGCATAGTACAGATATTACAGACAGTACATATGGTACACAGAGTTGTACAGATTTGAACACATCTCAAGGGATACCCTGATGTGTTATGAATATGTCGGGAACAGTGAATTCTTGATTTTGAGATATTTGCCAAATGGAACCAAATGATTTGAAATTGAGATATTCGTGAGTTTGAACCAAATGATTTGAATTTGAGATATTATGTGTCCGATTGAACCAAATGATTGGAATTTGAGATAATTTGTGTCCAGATTGAATTAAATGATTTTAAACTCATTTGAAGAGAGTTTTCAAACCAAATTGTGGATCACGAGGTATTTTCATTATACAGATTTTATGTGAGTCCAATTAAATGGTTTTAAAGATAAATGTGAATTTTGGATGATTTACATATGATGCTTTTATATGATAAATTGTTTTATGTTATGCATGCATGATTTTATAAATGGAGGGGAAGAAAGGTAATTCTTCGAAAAAGGAATTTATAAATGATTATTTTTGTCCACTCACAACTTTTGTGTTTAAATCCCCCTTCAGGCAGTTGAGTAGAGTTGACGCGAACATTGATCTCGAGGCTGAGGCATTAAGATTCTGACTGCGCTGTGTTGTATAATTGAGTAGGATATCTAAATTTTATTCTTGATCCTACTTAGATGCTCTGATATTATGTTGCATTTGATTTGTCGTTAATTACGGGAATTATTGAGTGCTTAAGTCCCTTGTCTGACAAGAGAAAGTATTTATTATGGTTATTATAATTTGTATGGATTGAAGGGTATTTTGGGAACGTTTCCTTAGGTTGTCAGACGGGATCAGACGGGTGTCAGGACCCGTCCCGAATTTCCCCTCGAAACCCGGGAAGAACCCTGATCCCGTCTGACAACCTAAGAAAACGTTCCCAAATACCCTTCAATCCTTAGAAATTATAATAATAATAAATACTTTCAATTGTCAGACAAGGGATTTAAGCACTTAAAATTCTCGTAAGTAATTACCAACCAAATACAACATAATATCAGAGCGTCTAAGTAGGATCAAGATACAAATTAAATATCCTACTAAAGTACAACTACACAGCGCAGCCGAGAGTGCTAATGCCTCTGCCTCGAGATAATGTTCGCGTCAACTCTACTGCCTGAAGGGGGTTTAAACACAAAAGTTGTGAGTGGACAAAAATAATCGTTTATAAATCATTTTTCCAAGGAATATTACCTTTTTCCCCCTCCATTTATAAAACTATGCATGCATCACATAAACAGTTCATATTATAAAAACATCATCTTTAAATCATCGGCATTTCCCTTTCTCTTTAAAACCACTCACTCAGTAGGACTCACACAAAATCCATATAAGGAAAACACATTGTGATCCACAATCTGGTTTGAAAATCATCCTCAAAGGAATTCAAAATCATTTAATTCAACCTAGACACATAATATCTCAAATCCACTGTTCCCGACACATCCACTAGCCACCAGGGTATCCCTTGGGGTGTGCTAGTCCTGTATCACAACTCCCTGTACTATGCATAGACAGTCTCGTGACCCGACGGAGTCAAAACTCTACAATGCCAGAGTCGGAGCACTCAACAAACTAACGGAGCAAAACTCTCGACGCTAGTCGGAGAATCAATCACCAATTATATTGGAGGTTCACCGGGTTCACCGCTAATAACGGATCCTCGTCCCGATTCCTGGCCTCCCTCAAATCAGAGTTTATCTTGGAGGTTCACCGCTAATAACGGATCCTCGTCCCGAGTCCTGGCCTCCCTCAAATCAGTGTTTATCTTGGAGGTTCACCGGGTTCACCGCTAATAACGGATCCTCATCCCGGGTCCTGGCCTCCCTCACATATAACCAAATCTGATAAACTCATACAACAGGGTCAAAACCCAAATCATTGACTCAATACTTTCCTCGTCAAAACGATATCAAAACTGAGTCCAAAAACCATGATATTTCTCAAATCACACTTTAATCAAAGTAGTGGAAAACATGTGTCTAGAAATCATTTCTAAAATCCAGAAATTCAATGCCACAATACATAACAGTATTTACACAAAGATATTTTGATGCATGCATTTCAGTTCATAAAACAAAAGTCCACTCACAAACCTGTTCAAGCTAGCTCAATCCCATCTTGCTCGTTCCTCTGAGGTTCCCTGAACAATATCGCCTGTCAAAAACAACAATCGGGATTACCGGCTAGTAATAAGACTCTTATATAACAACTTCCTAACCTCGGGAAGTCTACCCATGCTGTTTCTAGAAAACACAGCGACTTCAGACACTCAAATCAACCTCTAAACGATGTCCGATCAACCTGAAACCTGTACCAACAGATTCAGAACGTCGGAAACTAGTTACCACGCGCCGTCGTGACGTCAGCCTCGGCCCCACGCGCCACCGGAAGGTCGGCACACGGGCCCACGCGCCCTCACGCGCCGGCCACGCGCCTGCTACAGTGTTCACGCGCCTGGACCGGTCCAACCCGGTCCGGCTCAACCTGACCCGGTCCAACTCGACCCGACCGATTCACTCAACCCGACCGATTCAACTCGACCCGACCGGTTCAACTCGACCCGACCGGTTACCGGTGACTCGCCGGAGAAGACGACCGGACTGTCGTCGGCGTCGCCGGAAGCTGGCCGGAGAAGATGACCTGACCGCCACCTCCGCAGCCGTCTGGTTCGCCGGAATCCCCCATTTCCGACCGAAACTCCAAACTTTACAACTTCCTCAAAACTCAACCATTTTTCACAAATTTTACGTCTAAATCTATCTACTCAAACCCAGGAATCCAAATATAACCTCAAAACATCAAACACGTACTTGTATAAGCCGGAAAATCGATCCAAAGATCCGAAACTTCCTTTACTCGGTTCGGCTTCCACCGTGGTCCTCTCCTTCGATGTTTGGTGTTGTGATCGTGGGAAGTAGTAGAACACGATTAGTTGATCAAAACGGGAAGTTGAAGCCTTGAAATCAAAGTTGACTTTTGGTTTCTCTTCGGGTAAGTTTTTCGCACACGGGTCGATGGTTTGGTGTTAATGTTTGTCACAGAGAGAGAATGAGAGATAAAGATGGAATGAAGATGATGATGAAATTAATCAGATAAGTCTGATTTAGTTAACAAAATATCTCCCCTCCATGGAAAATTACCAAAATGCCCTTGCACATTTAGACCCATAACTTCCGTCCACGAACTCCGTTTTCTGTGTGCCGCCTGTCTACGAACTCGTGAGTTCGAGACCTACGCAACGGTACCCAAAACACCACCAAAAGTGTCTCGAAACAAAACTTTATTTCCAAGCCCTTTACCAACCAAGGGTAAAATCGTCATTTTACAAAAATAATTACGTAAACCCAATAATTAAAATTCCGGGTTGTTACAATGTATGACGGTTAACCTCTCAATCACATTGATCGTTAAAAGTTTAAAATTTTTGTAATTATTTTTATTAAGTATTAGATATATTATTTTATTTTAACTTGGTGAGAGAATTTTTAGTAAAAAAATAATTATGATTTGATTATAAAATTCTTCAAAAAAATATCTATCAAATTATATAACTCAATATAATTTTCTACAAAACTAAATCACATTATATAAAACTCAGTATGATTCTGAAAATTTTTGTTACGTAACACTATGTAATTATGCTATTAACTCATTATAATTCTATAAAAGTTTATGAAAATTCATAAATCTGTAAAACTCAATCACTTTAAAAAATTATGTAATTATCTTTATAAATCTGAATTCACTAAGCCCCCTTAGACTGGACTGGAGTCCATCCTAGCCCAAGTATGGCTCCACCCTTGATTGATGTCCATTATTATAGAAGTCACAATTTCTCTGGAAAAAATGATATTCTAGTGATTCAAGCACTAGTCTGGTTTTCTCTGAAGTCTAGTGTTTGACCTTCATTAGCTGTCACTTATGGCGATCGCAAGGCGTAAAGGTTGCCCCTAATTTGATAACGACCTAATATGAGCTTCAAGGTCCCATAGAATAAAGAATATGTGCATAAAGACGTTTCATACCAAATCATAATTTTTTTACAGAGAAGTCACAATTTCTCTTAAAAGAAAATATCTAAATTAGTCACAATCGTAATGATTAGGCTATTTGGTCAAATTTTTTGTTTACTTTGTTCCAGCATATTAATTTCTCACATGATCTACTTTCCTTTGAATGATTAAGGATTGAATTCCATTTATGGTTAAATTTCATAAAAAATTTCATTCAATTTGTCACATTTTAAGAATGAAGCAAAAATATGAAATCACATGATACCAATTATAAACTCCAAAGAACGTACGAACCTTTCAGATTCTTTTTTATTTTAGGGAGTGATTGGAACTCAGTATTTTTTTTTTGGAACAATTCCGATCATGCACAACCAAACCCAAGTAGTGTTAGTTAACGGACACTCTCTTAAAAAATATATAAATGTGAATTTGATGTCATTTCTTGAATTTTAATATAAAGTTTGCCTAATTTTAAGTTAATTTTTGAATTAAAATTATGAGCTAGGTAGCATCAAGTCCACCTAGAGATTTTAGAGAGTCACATTAGCACTCATTAACGACCCATATAAAAGGAACAAATTTTCTTTATACGGACATCTGATTTGTTTTCATTAAATCAGACTTATGATGAAAACCGCACTTATATACAACTTTCTTAATTTTGATCACCTTTTATTGGAAGGGTTTATTAGTCCGCGTATAATTAATGCCCTTAATTTGGAGAGCTTTTAATTTTAGAATAGACAATACTTGCATTCCACCTTGGTGGTATCTTCTTAAACCACCATTTTGATTTATCGAATTGTATTTGTACATATATCATAAACGAAACCTATCATTCTCTAAATTAGCATGTCAAGATCATCTCCGTAAAAAAATAAAAAAGATTGGAGGTCGTTTAATCATTCATATATATCAACAAAATAGACGGTTCGCCATGATGATCTTAATTCTTATCAAAATCGTTGATTTATTTGATATATATGAATGACTAAACAATCTCTAATCTTATTGATTTTGTACGGAGATGATCTTGATATGATGATTTAGAGAATAAACGGTTCCGATTATGATATATGCATAAATAAAATTTGATAAATCGAAATGGTGGTACGAGGAGGTAGCACTAG